>RCWM02000182.1:0-1477500 GCA_003667255.2 Euschistus heros | reverse complement strand
TTTAAAAAATAACTATGTACAAGTAGATACGTACATACATAACATAAGGTGCTCATGTAACTATATATAACGAATACTGTACACTAGATCTTAATCCTACGAAAATTGCTTAGATTAAACGACGCAATATATCGCAATGAAAACAACTTTGTAAAGCAAGCCTACGCAATAAAAAAAGAGGACAAGAAACATTTAAAAAGACAACTAAACAAATAAGACTCTTACTAATACTTTATAAGGCTAAAGCTGTTCCTTATCTCTTGTATAACTTTAACAAATGCCTTGTAAATCCAGTGACCTAAAGTGCCTTAGCGTTATAAATGCCCCGTAATGCCAAGAAAAATGTTACTTTCTCTTTCTAGCGCCCCTAAAGTCTTCATCATGATGACACATCGGAAACTTAAGAGCTTCAATTATGTCCAAAGGCAATTAATCTTTTCTTTTTTTTTTTTTTTATAACCCTAATTAATATTCAATAATATGAAGTTTGAAAGCTTCATTCGCGAAGGTACAAACCAAAGATTAAGTCTTCGTTCAGCTTGCATATAAAAAATATATACACATAGTATTTGATAAGCACATTCCGCAAAAGCCTCATTGACTTTTTAAATTTTCTTATAAAAACTTCAAGAATTTTTTTAACTGCATAAAAAAATCCGATTAATGAAAAATTTACAAAAAAAACCCAGAAACAACTAATTATTTATTTAAAGATCTCTGAAGTCCATAAGTAACAGATAACAGCACGCGGATTTACTCATATGAGGATAGCCACTAAGTCAGGAAAAGAAAATTCAAACATTATTCTAAATATTCCAAGTTAATTTTCATAAAACTTCAGGTGAAATTTAATACTTAACAGGTGCTCTGTTTTTCTCTAGCATGATTTTCATTGATTTTATTTAGTATGTTTTGTGTAATTGGTAGAAGTATTAGTAAAATACTTTATGTAGCACAAAATTTTAAAACCTTAATTGTTTTAATCATTAGAATATTTTTTGTAAGAATTTATTTCTTGATAATTAAAAATTTCACAAATTAGGATAACAATTGAAACAACTAAGGGTAGAAACATGAAGTTTTTCCATATATGATGAGGGTTAAGCCGGGTTTTCCCCGAAGCAGATACGATACGCCGCACAGTGGGACGAGCCAACGTAATTTGTTGGACATTGGTTGAAAACAAAAATTTATATTTATAGCTTGAATCATTGATAAAATGTTTGCTATGGTCATTGTCGATAAACAATAGTAGGTTAAACATAATTTTATTACGCACTAACAGTACAAAAGATCGATAAACTAGGTTTGTTTGAAAGGTTCTCGCAAATTTCCCGTTTTGTTAAATTGCATTAGTAATTGTGTACACGTCCGATGTAAATTTTTTGTTTTTCACAGCTTTAAGCAGGATATCACAATTGGCTATAAAACATTTTTCTGTGAAAATAATGATTACAAAAAATAAAAATAATAAATTTATTTAAATTTTTAAATTTCAACTAAAAAATTGATTTTAGAAAAATGTTTAAACTTGTTTAAGTCGAAACCCATTTTAATTTAAAATATCGATTATAAAAAGTAACTCAAGATCGAAATGGTCTGCGACCACTTGCGACCTTGGAGAATATTTGAATTTACTTTGATAATTCAACTTGTACAAAAAAAAAGGTCCAAATTGCTATAACAAATGGACTTCACAAATGTTATCCACAGGTATTCACCAATAAAAATGCTTAAAATTGATATCGGAATAGGTCTGAATGCTGATACTGACGAAGAATTTAAACGAATGGATGCAACGATAAAATTTCGATAACCCCAGTGTAGGAGCCTGTGGGCAATAATTGATTACTTCTATTAAATAACTAAATAGTTTCGTTTTCGGTTGGGGACAATATTTAAAATAATGATTACCTATCAGGTTTCTGACAAACCGCAAATTGTTTATTTTTTTAGTAAATCCGATCGACGAAGAAGGCATAAAACACGTATAACTCACATAACGGTAAACTGATTGATTCGCAGATTTTTAAATTCAATAGAGCACATCAAAAATCATAGAAAATAATATCCCTTGAATCAAACACGAAAAAACGAAAATTAGATTTTTTATACACACTATTGGTTAACAGAGCAAAGTCCTGAAATGATAGAAAAAAAACAGACTTCAGATTCGAATTCTACACCTTTAAAAACATACCCGTATGAAATTTGAAGTCGATGCAATAATTTTTTGAGGCTCAAAATGCGATGTCCAGAAAAAACATAGTTTCGTCCCACTGTGCGCCGCGTAGAACGCAATCTCTAGACATTGCGCACGGACACTGCTATTTACTAAATTAATGTGTCTGTTTTCCAACAGAGCGCAAAACGTTGTACGCCAGCGCTTTACGTCGAGCGTGTTAAAGCAACTCATCTCAGAGGAGTCAGTCAGTTGTACGCCGCGACTTTGAATTGTATAAAATTGTTTATTTTAATTTGTTTTATCTATTTTTCAATAAAAATAGCATCCCGCTTCAATGTAGAGGAGGATAGAACATTAATTGAAGCTGCAACTTGCAACAGCTGTGTGTGGGGCGTTATAATATCGAGCTAAAATATTGAGTTTTAACGTCGTAAATATTCTTTGAACCTCAATTCGTCGTCGATTTAGTGGTTGCTAATCAATAAGTGAAACGCACTCTCGTTCTCACCTTTATTAAACATATCGCTAATTGTTTTTCGTAATTTAAAATCCTGGAGCAAGAGATCCTCTTCTTCCTCATCCATCATATGTTCAGTTATTAGTAAAGCTAATAGCTTCCTTTTCTTGACTGGTCCCAGGCGGTTCATGAAGGTAAGCATGCACTGAACACTTTTTCCAAGTGGCTCAAACTGAAGAGATATAATCTCGAGATTTCTATTTGGAGGAAAACAAACATGTGCGGCGTACGTTCCTAAGCTGTCATACGTTCTACGCGGCGTATCTATCCTGCCGCGGGGAAAACCCACCTTAAGAGTCCCGGGAGTCGTGTAGACAAAAATTTTACTTCGAGTTAACGATTGTTGGTTCGAGTTAACGAATACAATACATCATATAAACGTAATCGGGAAATGGGGTTCACTTTGACTTACCGAGTTTCGACTGGATATATAATCTGAATATCAAATTACTGATGTTTTGAATTTTTGCTTGGTTTTAGAACTTAAGATGAACCCTGATAGGCTAAAATATAAACGTTATAGGACCAATAATATGACTAGGGATAGAGTTTGAACAACAGGATAACTTTGATAAGTTGGACTGGAGTTGCCTTTATCGGGGACCAAGGGCTGTCACTAAAATGGGAAACTTATACGAACGAAGCTACTTGGCCATTCTGGTTCAGTTAACAATCCCGCAAACAGGGCGAGAGGTTTAATAAGCAATGGCTACCGGCTACCGAGGGACCGCAACCGTTTGCAACTCAACAACAGGTTTATCAGGCTCTGGTCCGAGTTCCAACTCCATCATGTTCCATGGTATCTAATTTTGGAACAGAGGAACAATAGGAAAAAGGAAACAATAAATAAAACTTTTATTGAGTAAATATTGCAATCTGCTACTAATGAGGGCAATAAGTGTGATATGGGTGGCTCATGGATCCATTTAAACAATATAAACAATAATCTATATAATTTTTGTTTTCCTTTTATTGATATTTACAACTGTACAAAATAATATACAACAAGTAAATGTGTTGACAGTGAATTTAATGGAATTCAAATAACTTGTGAAGAACTACTCACTAGTAGCACTTCAATAAAATCTACACTAAAAGGTCTCTAGGCCATCTTCTTTTCAGACGTCTCGGAGGATTATCAGGGATAGAGGAGGAAGCAAGTTGGGAGACTAGTGGATTGGAGTGGTTCTGGAGCTTACTATGGAAGGATAGGTATCTGGTTTGGGCTAAATCAGAAACATATGGAACATTAAGATCTTTATGGATAAGTTTATTGGTCACAAAGTAAGGAGCATTGAGGATTTTTCGAAGGATTTTGGATTGTAAGGATTGGATACGAGATGAATTGGATGGTTTAGTAGAGCCCCAAAGCTCAACTCCGTACGTCCAAATAGGTCTAATCACAGTCATGTAAATGAGTCTTTTGTAATTAATTGGGAGCTTTGAACGTTTGTCTAGTAAATGTTGAAGTAGTCTGTAACAACGGGCAGTTTCTTGTCGTTTTAGTCTTGTATGTGGATTCTAAGTTAGTCGTTTGTCCAATTGGAGTCCTAGGTAGCGGATCTGTTCAACAGGAATTAGTGGAATATCATTAAAGGATACTGTAGGGCAGGATGTTGTGGGTTGTAGAGGGTAGGAACTGACGGAGTTTTCTATATAAATAAAAATGGATCGCCAAATGTGTTGCTAA
Source organism: Euschistus heros (assembly GCA_003667255.2). Classification (NCBI taxonomy): domain Eukaryota; kingdom Metazoa; phylum Arthropoda; class Insecta; order Hemiptera; family Pentatomidae; genus Euschistus; species Euschistus heros. The sequence goes on along the minus strand of RCWM02000182.1, from coordinate 1,473,108 downwards.
GCGTAAAACTCGAGAACGGCTCGACCAATTCAGCTAATTTTTTTTTTTAACGTTTTTGTTTAGGCACAGGGTCAGTCGTTGAGTGTTTGCGGCGTCAATCTGCAAAACCCATGCTTCTCTCATGGACAGTTGTATGTTGCCTGCTCTCGCGTCGGAAAACTTACAGCTTTATTTATTTATGCGCCAAGTAATCAAACAAAAAATATCGTGTACCATAAGGCATTAAAATGAAAATACCAGATTACACTACTAAAGTCTTGCAATGTACAAAATAGAAAACATATTTGTAAGTAATCGTTGTTTATTATGGAGACATAAATCTATAAATAAAGTGATCACTCTGAAATGTTTTATTACTGCGAAGGGACAATAACTTTTGACAGAACAAAGTCTGTCGGGGAGGAACTATTAACATAAAAAATCAATGTTGTGTTGTTTTAGAGAAAATAGGGCAGAACTACGTCTGCCGGGGCAGCTAGTAAATAAATAAAAAGGAAGAAAAAATAAAAATAAATAGGACTATACAATATATCGATGGTCACAGGAAATAAGTCGGTAAGTCGAAAAATGGCCAAAATGTGTTAAGTGCACAGTGACTATCTCTTAAACTTCTTGCACCCTGTCAATAAGTTGCTAACTCTGAGTCTAACTTATACCCGGTTTATAAAGATCTCAGTTTCTTGGCATCTCGCAAAATAGTGGATGTTATATGTTAATTCAAGTTACTGTAATTCAGTAATGGATCTTCTAGGGAACAACTACACAAGTCGAATAGTAATAATAGCAGTAATAGTTCAAGGTTAAAAAGTGCTGTCCTGAAAAGTTGCGATTTTAGACTTACCAACTTATTATCTGTGACCACGTATATAAGGTGAAATAAATAAATATAACCATCAGGGTTTGTGTGGTGGTGAGACATGGGCGTGAGGGATAGACGGAAGAGAGAAGACTAAAGCAGAGTCAGAGAAGATAAAGGATTATTGGAGGAGAGGAAGGAATGAGCTTGCCCATAAGACGTCAAGTATGATATCTCTGTGGTACTTTGTGGGCCGGTTTGAAAAAAAAATATAAAAATAAAATAAAACAAAATAGAAATAATGAAATAAAAACGAAATTATAATAATAATAAAAATAAATGGAAAAAATTAAACATAAGGTAGACAAATGGGAAGTCTGTCAGGTAGAAAGGAAAATGAAAACAGGAGCCAAATGGTCGGAAGAAAGGAAGAAAGCTCACAGTGAAAAAATTAAAGATCAAAAGGGCTCAAAAGAAGTAAATGCTTTCTTTGCGTAGTCCTCAGAGGTTCATTCGCATAAAAAAATAAAACAAAAAGTTGAATCATAAAAGTTTTTTTTTTTTTAAACTATTTATTGATATTTACAACTATACATTAATATACATCAAGTAAATTTGAAGAAATGATTATAATGACATGTAAATCACTTGTGAAGAACTACTCACTAGTAGCACTTCAAAAAATGTTCTTAACTAGAAGGTCTCTTGGCCATCTTCTTTTCAGACGCCTCGGTGGGTTATCAGGTATCGAATGAGAAGCAAGTTGAGAGACTAATGGATTCGTGTGGGAGTGCAGTTTAATATGAAAGAATTGGTATCTGGTTTGAGCTAAATCAGCAAGAATTCTAACTATAGATATGCAACTATCGGTAGGAAAGGTTACTCTAATCCAGGTGGGAGTGCAGTTTAATAGATACCCGGATTGTCAAGCCCATGAAAGAATTGGTATCTGTTTGAGCTAAATCAGCAAAAGTATTAAAAGGTTTTGGAGAAAAGTAAAGAGTCTAAGAGGTAAAAAGGGCAAGAGAAATGTGAAAAACGAAAATGGCGACTGGAACATTGAGGTCTTTATCTCCAGAATTTATTAAATATGCTGGAAGGGAGATAATCACAGTGCTGCAGGGTCTATAAGTTTATTCGTGACGAAAAGCCTGGGATCGAAACAGAAGCCTGTACCTTGCTTTTCTTGATAAGGAGCATTAAGGATTTTTCGAAGGATTTAGGAACTGTGATTGTAAGGATTGGATCAAGGCGAGAAGAATTGGATGGTTTAGTGGAGCCCCAAAGCTCAACGTCGTATGTCCATATAGGTCTAATAACTGTCATGTAAATTAGTCTCTTGTAATTTATTGGAAGCTTTGATCGTTTGTCTAGTAGAATCATAAAAGTTAAAATTACTATTAACCTCTTTTTAAAATATACAATCAGCCTAGGGATCTCCTAACCAAATCACTTATGGAGAGAAAACCACGTCCAAAGAGATTCCATATAAGCCAGTGGAGGTTGAGTAAGAGCGCTATAGTACAGTCACTCAGTGACTGAGTGAAAAATTAGCTATTACCAGAGTTTAATAGATCTCATTACCATTTTAACCCGCGAGGAAGATTATAAGGGTATGCGGAACTGGATAGGGACAAAAAACATAATTTCTCTCTGACTGGGAAAAACAATAGATCATCGATATGTCTATTTAAAATTATCTGATTTTATGCCTACTGCTGCTGATTAGCAAACCCTCGGGAAATTTCCGACCCGAGAAACACAGAGCTAGAGCGTGTCAAAATGTTACATCTTTGAGAGTGAAAAATAATGTTAACACATTTTGAGGGTGATAAAAATGTTACATATACACCCCCGCCAAACATAATATAAATCTCCATATAAAAAATAAAATTATTGCGATTTCTTGACTCCACGCTCAAATTATCTACTTCCTTCCTAATTATTACCCGGTAGCAGGGTAAATTAAATAAATAATAAATTTAATAAATCAATCCTAAATAATAATGAATTAAATAACTAACTTTTCTCATTTAACTAGTCCAAAACATCTTAAGAATGACTTAAAAAGAAAAAAAAAAGAAGATAAAATTGACTCAACATTTCCCAAATGGTACTCACCAAAACAACTCCGCAATTTAAGAATCAGTAGCCATCATCAAAAGTGAGGAAAGGGCCTTATGACTTATCAGATTTTTCATCCGTCAGGTTTTTGACATCGCAAGTCCTATTACAACTCGGTATTGTTTGCCCGAAATCGAAAAGCCATAACTAACTTTCACAAATCTGAAGCGATTGTAGATTTCAAAAGACAAAGGAGGTGCTTAGGATGACATTCTGATTTGGGATCGTAGAAATGGCAAATGACTATTTTTATTTGTATATATCGCACATGTAATTCAAAAGTGACAAATCTAAAAAACCTGAATTATGGAATATCCAAAGTTTTCCTGAATTATCATTTAATCCTGAATATTTGAAGTTAATTCGATACATTTTTGACATTTCATAGAAGACTATTGAATTTAGCCATGGTGATAAATCAAAAATACATATTTTGAGTGTGTTACATTTGAAATAAACGTTTTTGGCGATTGTTATCGATACACGATATACCGAAACAATGATTTTTTTTTTTTTTTTTTCGATCTAACGATACGATATATCGTTTTCTATATTTTATAAAATTACAACAGGAAACTATATACATACATTACATACATATATTATATGTGTATATATAATATATATATATATATATATATATATATATATATATATATATATATTCAAACTGATGTTAACTTCGGTTAAATATTCTTACATTTGATAAGACGAAATAAGAAAATATCAATATAAGACACTAAACAATAGAATCCAATTGAAAATAATAGAAAAGGAGGTTTATAGGTGATGTTATAGGAAAGAGCTATCGATAAATGTAAAACTCAAAAGCGAAGCATCGGAATCGATCTGGAAGAGTGATGCAGGTTCGATGTCGTTACCTAAGTTAACTAAAACGATAAAATAAAAACAGGAATGTCATTCTAACATGATTATAATATGTAAAATGGCATTTCTTTACAAGTAAAAGAAATCAAAATACGTAGGGAAACAGGCGAGAAGAAAAGCATAGCCCTGAAGAAGACCTGCAAGGTCCATAAAGGTATTTCTACTTAAACGTTGTGTTTCTCCCTGATTATCTTTGTTATGTGTTTTATTAATTCTTTAATGGTATTAATTTATTTTCTATGTCAACAGAAGCTTGTATGATAAAAATATATCAGTTAATAATAAAATAAAAAGGTGCTATTGGAATCCTTTTTTATCATTCTCCAATAGACAATATAAATCTTCAACCGTTTAGAAGTTTGGCATTCAGTAGTAATTCTTGTTTTTAGAATAATTTAAAATTCTCTCTTAAGAAGTGCCAAACAAGAAAAAAAAATTCTCTTTTTTTTTTTTAAATCAATAAGGAAGTATAACAATTTCGTAATTAGGTTATACAAAACTCACCAATGTCAGAGGTATCGGTCAATAAATAGAAATCTATATAGCATCATCGATTCCAAGAGAATCGATGAAATGAAGCATCGACAATTTGAATCGATACATCGCTAATTTAAACGTTACTTTCTGGTCGGCTCAACAATCCTCTGGAATTCTCTTTATCTTTAAATTAGGCATGCTCATCAAAACCTGATATTTTAAAACACCTCACGACTCTTACAGACTTACAGGTTGTAAAATTGAATACTTTGAGAGAGGATTTGATTTTTATACGCATGTCTCTTTTAAAAAAATATTTGAATAAACACCGGAAAGAAACCGGAAGAAAGGTCCCCCTAGAAGACGTGGATTGAGGGCGTCATGGAAGGAATGATGAATAGGGGAATGTGTGATGGAGACTGGTTGGAAAGGCAAAAATGGAGCGAACTTATTTTTGGTAAAGATATATGACAAATATTTAGTTGTAAAAAAATTTAATAAAGTAATTTATATTTTCGCTGTTATTCCTAGACCACACAGCTACTGTGTATTATATAACAGAGCCTTCCGCTACATTCAAATTATGGGATTGTTCAAGCTAGGCAACTGTCGCATGAGAATGGGGACCAGTTAGCAGAACGGGCTAAATATAGTAATAGTAGGAACCGTTCCCTATTAGTACAAACTAAATTACTAACTCATCACCAGTTTCTATGCAGGTAATTGCTACGTGGGACGTATACCTGGCCCTATTATGGAGCTGCAAGCCCAAATTGCTGAGGAGGACCGTATACAACCCATCAACCCATTGCACAATATCCCTCCCTTTGGCACAGATAGGCTGTGTATAGATATAGTAACGCAAGAACAGCTGTCCAATTTGGGGAAATAATTATAATCAATTAAGGATTCTGACGACATAATTAAATCATATGATTAATAAATCAAAGTCGAATAGGTGATGAAAAATCCATCGCAATAGAGAATTAAAAGGATAAGGTGGAGGGAATGTTTGTATTTGATTAACTTCATAATTTTTTTGCCACTTTGATTATACCTCTCAGGCGTTACGTATGGTGGTCACAGGGAATCACGATGGCCAATCGTTTACAAAACTGTTTTATTAGATTTATCATCAAAATAAATAAATGGACACAATAAAAATAAAATACAGTAGACCCTCGGTATAACGCGGCTCGTTATACCGCGGATTCGGATATAACGCGGGTCAAACTCCGGTCCCGATCCTGATTCAGTTAAAATTAATAAAAAATAAAATAAGATTACATCGTATTATGGTTTTAAAACCAACAGTAGAAAACTTGAAAACAATTCATTAGAAAATTGAGTCATAAAAACTATAGAAAAAACGGAAAGGTTCCAAGGTTTAATAAATTATGGAAAAAAGTGAACTCTGAAAATTAAGTTACATTTGTTAATTTTTTTTTTTTTTTAAACACTTCTAATTTTACTGGACATTAAAAGGAATTTGTAAAGGAAAAAAAATTATAACTGGTTGTTAACGTAGGAAGTAAAACTAAATAGGACGTTTAGAATTAATTACGATTGTCTAACCAAGTTTCATTGTTTTTGTTTCAATATTAGAACTTTTTAAAGTTTGATTTTTATTAGAATTTTAAAAAAACTTTAGAAAAGAGTGTGTACATCGCTTGTGTCGTCTTGGAAATAAGCCGAAATGTGTTGCTTAGACAATGTCCATTGAATATCTTCCCGGTAACCTACCTAGATGACGTACGGAGAAGTCTCTATTCCTGCCTTCTTGGTTCACAGAATCCCCCTCGCTTCCTTTTAAAAACTGTGTATTATTCCTTTAGTTGTTGCCCGGGTTTATATCAGAGTGCATTTGCATTATTTTTTGACCTCCAATGATTCATACTTTTGCCTTCGTTATACCGCGGGTACGTCTATAACGCGGGAGGTTTCATTTCCCCTCAACCCGCGTTATAACGAGGGTCCACTGTAATTATTTCATACCAAAATAAAGTAAACAATTAAATAGATAAACATAAAATTTAAAAAAAATAAATTAAAAAAAATTCATTTCTTATTATTATTAACGTTATGATGATTATATCAAAATAAACAAAGTTAAGAGAAATTAGGGATTTTAAGCGTGACTTTTTTAATTCAAACCGATACATCTCCTAAACGGTAGGTTCTAGCGACAAATGTCATAGAACGAAAAAATATTTTCTATTATGTTTCTGATGGAGAAACTTTCAAAAATTTTTTCCATCCGAGCCGATCGAGAATAATTTGGAATCGTCTCCCACACAATATTCGTCATGCTCTATAAAATATTTCAAATCACCATGTTTCTAAGACCTCATCTTTTACTAAGCAACAAATAATATTAAAAATGAAATAAGTTTCAATTTAATGTTAGAATTGTTGCAGTTAATTTTTGTAAACAATTTAAAATTGTATAATTCATTTTATTTACCATATTATCATATTGAGGAGGTAACTTTCAAAACGTGTTTTGTCACAGTAATTACACTTCAGGAATAACGAAAAACGTATATTATGAGATGTAACAAAAAATTCCTAATTAAACTTATAACATCTAAAAAACACATTACAACAAGGATCAGAAATATTCTTTACTCCTAAAATTAGCATTTATAATTTTAAATATGGACAAATACGTTTTGAGGGAACACAGTGGACAAAACACGGTTTGATGAAATAACAAAGGGACAAAACATTGTTTGAAGTGCCTATGTTTTATTTTACAGAAGTCACTGTTTGCTCAAAAGCACATAAAATAAAGATTATAATTACATAATAGATGATGTATGTTATGTTAATGACACTCATAATTTTCGGAGAATATTTTCATTTTCTTAACCGCCACTAGTTTTCAAATATGGAGTTCACATCTTTCATTTTCTAAACAGTCACAAGTTTCACCCTCTTCCACAACATTTTCAACACGTGGAAAGTCAAAAAGTACAACCTTGTACCAGTGTAAGCGATTATTGTCAATAATGCAGCGTTCCCATTGGCTTAGTGGACAAAGCATGATTTGAACTAAAAACAGGCTATGGACAAAACACTGTTTGCTTAAAACCCTGATTTTGTTTACTAATTTTGGATGGGACAAAGCTTGTTTTGATGGCTATAATAATACTCATCACATATTGTAGGGTTCTAAAAAACAAATCTAGTGATACCAGAAACTCAAAATAAACATTTTTTGTAACAAGACACGTTTTGAAAGTTACCTCCTCATTTATATTCTTTATTTTATTTTATTTTACAGCGGGAAGTGTTCTGTCCACCCCAACCTTCCTTACCTTCTTAATTGCTAATACATCAGGCTTTTTATAGACTACCAAATACATAAATAGATTTTTATTATTCTACGGAACTTGCGTCCCAAAAATAATGTTTGTTTATTTGTTTATAAAAATATTCAACAAACTATGAATTAACAATGGCTATCTTTCAATGAAATAGTATAATATCCTATTTCAATTTTTAAACTGGTATAAAATATCAACATTTATTAGAAGCAAGCAGCGCCCTCTCGTAAAATTGTCTGAATATAAATATTCACCAGATCATTCAAATATAATATAGTGAACCAATATTGAAGCATTAACAAAGCAACAATGGTTTAAATACCCCCTTAGTATGTCATCATTGAAATAACTGTAAGAACGACGAATAAGTGATATCTGAGTAATCCTTTTTAAAACTACTAAATACCTTTCGCCTTCCCTCTCCTAAAAATTTTTACGATATTACTCATTGTTATCACAGAGGATGGATTATAACAGCCGTATCCCCTCCTCTCAGGTGATAAGAGGTTTTCTTAACAAAATATAATTAAGAAGACATTTCACGAAGAAATTATTTCATCGCTCATGGGCTGCAATAGTGGCACAATTCAAAAAATCATTTTTTGAGATACGTGGGTTTAAAGTTATCATTGCTAAGGAAAATGCATAGGAAATGATTTAGTTAGCTTAAATGAGAGAGGGTGTAACTGCATGGTAATTTAGTTTAAGCAAACTAAACCAATTCCTATACATTCTCCTTGGTACTGAAAACTTAAATCCCACTTACTTCAGAAAATGATTTTTTCAATTGTGCCACTATTGTAGCCTATGAGTGATATATTAATTTTGAAATAATTAGTACATCATTTCCTTTTTCCATTGCGTTAAAAATAATATTCTAATTCCTTTGAGATAGAAACAAAGAACATTAAAGGACAACCAACGAAGTAATCGTTAGTTATGTACCTACTTACAATTTACGATATTTATTGTTTAATGAACAAACAAAATTCGATAAAAAATATGGTTATTTTCAAATTTTAATTTTAAGAACAACTGTTTCATCACCGCCACACCGTTGTCTCATGCTATTCGAAAGTTTGTTGCAAAGGCAGGACATTAAACTGCCCTTCTTGGAAACCGACTCCAAAAATAACTGATCATAAATTGTGGAAAGGTATATAATTACCGATAATTTCATTGGATGTCCTTTAAAGCTCTTTGTTTCAAAGTAATAAGAACACAATTTTTTACCTTTTAGTTCAAAGACTAAAAAGACTAAAACGTTACAGACTACTTCAACATTCACTAGACAAACGTTCAAAGCTCCCAATTCATTAAAAAGACTCATATGCATGCCATTAGAACAATTTGGACGTACGGAGTTGAGCTTTGGGGCTCCACTAAACCATCCAATTCATCTTGTATTTAATCCTTACAATCCACAATCCTTCGAAAAATCCCCAATGCTCCTTACTTTCTGACCAATAAACTTATCCCTAAAGATCTTAATGTTCCATATGTTGCTGAGTTAGCCAAGACCAGATACCAATCCTTTCATTGCAAGCTCTATAACCACTCAAATCCAATAGTTTCTTAACTTGCTTCCCACTCCATTCCTGATAATCCTCCGAGGCGTCTGAAACGAAGATTGCCTAGAGACCTTCTTGTGTAGAATTATTAATAAAGTGCTACCGATGAGTAGTTCTTTCCAAATGTATATTAAATAAAAATAAAAAAAACAATAAAAAAAACCTGTTAGTTCAAGTTTGAACATGTAGGTTTAATCTCGAAGTCGGTGTTTTTTTTTTCTTTTTTTGTTTTTTTAAATATTATTTTTACTAACTTACAAATCTTCTTTATATAAGAAAAAAACTTAATTTTCAATTAATGAATTCAATTTATCAGCATTCAATCCTCAATTTTTTTAATTATTTATTCATCATAATGACATGTTTCAGAGTACATTTTCCATTATCAGATAGCAATTTACAATATTTTATATAATATATTTTCATTTTACTTAACAATACACTGCACTGAATTGACATAATTTACCTTTTTCAATTTTTTACAGTTTTTACACTATGACAATTCTTTTAAAACTAATTCATTTCAACCTCCCCTGATTTTAGGGTTCAAGGTTCTATTTTGGTTTTGTTTGTACATTTCTCATTAATAATTTTTAATTTATAATAGAAAATTCAGAATCACCTATAAAAATATGAATAGGTTTTCTTATATGATTACTTATACTAGTTTTCAATATGTCTATATTTCGATATTATTTCCAAAAACAATTAAAATATGAAAATAGCTGAACTTATTTAAAACTCTTCTTTAACGAATTTCATTAAAAAATTTCAATTTATATTTCTTAGCCTTCTGACTCTAGGAAGAATAGGTTGATAACCTGCTGAAAAACCTGCCCTTTTAAGATATATTCAATATTTTGTTCGTCTGTCTTAAAGTGTGATAGCAGAAAAAGGAAAACCAACATTTTGTTTAAAACAAAGATTCAGTTCCAAGTAAATAAAGAAGAACGTGTCTAATTAAGGATTTAGTTGCTCAAATATTTGAAGTTGTTAACAGGTACCGTTGAGGTTTCCCATGATTTCCTGAGAAAACACTTCACATCAATTTTCCTTATATTTTCATCGTTATCTATAGACTGTCCTAGAAGTAATACTTAGATTTTCCTTTAGCGAGAAATACAAAATAATTAATTGTTTAAATATATTATTTATTTAAATTAATTTGTTGAAATTTACAACTGTACAAATATATACATCAATTAAAATTGTTAATAACGATTAAAATAAGATGTCAAATCTTGAAATGAATTACTCATCAGTAGCACTTCAATAAAAATTCTACACTTGAAGATCTGTCGTCCATTTTCTTTTCAGGCGCCTCAGAGGATAATCGGGAATGGAGTGGGAAACAAGTTGAGAAAATAGTGGATTTGAGTGGTGGATTTGAGTGGTTCTGGAGCTTACTATGAAAGGATAGGTAGCTGGTTTGGGCTAAATCAGCAACATATGGAACATTAAGATCATTATGGATAAGTTTATTGGAGATAAAGTGAGGAGCATTGAGGATTTTTCGAAAGATTTTGTAAGAATTGGATACAAGAAGAACCGGAAGGTTTATTGGACCCTCAAAGATCAATATTATTTATTAAAATCAAACCAGAAGAGGTCCTTATATGATAGTGGTTTCCAAATATTCCAAAAGGTTACGAACATATCTTTGATCGACATATCTACCTACACGTCACAACGGAACTGCTCCATGACATAAGAAATATAGAAAAATAAATGTCAGAAAACAAAAAAGGGAAGACGGCTTATTGGAAGGCATGTCTTGTCAACTTCACTAGTTTCTCTGATGTTCAGATCGCAATACTTTGTGCTTCAACATTTTATCTCAATCCTTGGATATTCAACATTTTGCTTTGTTTTATATTTTAACTTAAACATTTTCATAGTGTGAAAACTTAAAATATCATGTAGTTTTTATTTCATTATTTTAAGTAACTGCATGTATGCATTACACATACGAGTATACTTAACATTACAAATTAGTTATGCTTATACGTAGTAATAATAACAATAATGCTTTATTTATATATTTACTATTCAACAATTCATCTAACAATAAGTATAAATGTTTTGGCCTTACATCCTCTACATGATTAATACAGTTTTATTGAATTTAATGAAAAGGTTATACATTCTAAATTTGTTCTCTACCAACTCCAGTTTTTTTTACAGTAACAAACCAAGAAAACTGTCACAAAGACGATTTTGTGAGCGTAATGTATGTTAATCAAAAGGAAAATGGGGAGTTGGCAAAAACTGGATAGAAGCCTGTTATAATTGCCACAATTTATAATCACTGTCTCGTTATGGTCTTGAAAACTCCACAAGGCGGTGCATGATTTGAAAAGATTTGACCGTGTCTAAGAGAAGGATTGCTTCTTATATTTTAATGTGAAATATTAAAATATAGGAAGCGATCCTTATATTTGTCTCTGACAGTGATACATCTGACAGTGTAATTAGTGTAAATTCAGCAATATTTTCTTTTTTTTTTTTTATGGCTTATAATAAATAATTTATTTTATAAATCTAGCATTATTATTATTATTATTATTAAATACGTTATTCCGGGCAATCCAACTTCGTTGCCAAACCTCTCCAACCAACAGATACCCAACAGCGGATGAACGACCTTGCCCGACTAACAGGCGGTGTGGATAGGAATGCGGTTCGATAGCTTTGGATCAAACATCTGCCGAACTGAAGTTAAGCTTTTGTCCATGTAATACATTTTTTTCACACCCAATTTAAATAACAATATACGTATAAGAACATAAAATATTGAATAATAATTACAGAATAACTTTTCTTTTTATTCCTCAGATTCAGCTTTCAGAGAAACAATGTATTACATAATACGCATTAATAATTCAAGGATGTGGAGGCCGAAGATGGACAGCGACCAACAGCTCATAATAAATATTTATTAATGTTGATCTCATCGGGTGCATCAATTAAAATAATTAACTAAACATTAAAAAATAGCTGATTATGATCACGGGAAGTATCAACAATGATAATCTAAAGAAAAATCAATTTTATCTCAGTAAAAGTGGAAAAGAAATTTATTTATTCCTCTTTCTATAAAGAGCAAGAACGGATGAGAAAGGATTTGTCAAAGGATGTAATTGGATACGCAGGAGTATAACAACCCAAGGATGGGTTCTTGCATTTATTTAAGAGATAGATGGAGTAACGCCAGGCTAAGGACGTTATGAATATAGGTATAAAGGATCATGTTGACAATAAGTTATTTTCTCTCCGCAAAAGCGTTGGTTATAATGAAGAATGAAAAATGACAAATTAATTACAATTATTAATTATTATATTAAAAAGGCATAACTCCCCATTTGCTTTATTCATTTAACTACATGTTTCAGAGCTTGTCATGTTGCTCCATCCTCAGGTTCTACAATCATTATGTTATTTTACAATTCTTTACTATATTATTACATCACTTAACTATTTTTGGTTTTTATTACCTAACACTGTGATATTCTCACTGGTCATCTCATCTACACTGACACCACTGGGCAATGTTCAATTATTGTTTTGTTTATTTATTATCAACATTTTGGCCTATTTAATATGGTTCCTATTTTACCATTCCATTTCCATTCCATTAGCTGTATTGTCACTAATATTTACATTTTTATTACTTTTATTTATTAATGATTTTATTCTTTTTATGGACTATTTATATTTTCAGTCTATCTAAAAAAATTTAGTAAAGAATTGTAAAATAACATAATCATTTTAGAACCTGAGATGGAGCAACATGACAAGCTCTGAAACATGTAGTTAAATGAATAAAGCAAATGGGGAGTTATGCCTTTTTAATATAATAACTGATATTAATCTCCTTAAATGAAACATTTAAAGTACAATTATTAAGTAATTTAAATAAAAAACATTCCCCCCCCCCATTTAAACGACATCAAAACCATCAAAATAGATAAAAGTGCCATTCTTTATTTTGATTGGATCAATGCTTTTACGGAAAGAAAATTACCTTTAGTTAACTATTTTGTAACTATATTCATGAGTTTCTTGCACTGCGCTCCTCCAACCACCTTTTAAATACAAGAACCTCAACCGTCAACTTGAATACTCCAGCGCATCGAACTTCATCCTTCGAAAAATCCTTTATCATCCATACTTCCTTGCAGATCTTTATATTTTATTTTGTTTTTTATATTTCTTTCTCAAGGAAGTATTAAATCGGCTTCAAGGAGGAAAATGAGTAATATAGATGGTTTCATGGAGTCATTCACACGACATGTACAATAAGGAATAAATAAAAACATTAAAAAAAAAAAAAAAGAAGAAGTAATAAAAAGAGATTTTTATACTATAAAATATATAAGCCTTGTTCATTTTAATTCGAAAATGCTAAATTTCCTTTAAACACTGCCTGTTTCTTTACCTCAAGAATTATATATCTTCTGATTCAATTTTGAAATATGTAGATGTAAGTTATAAAACTTTTGTTTAATATTCACTATATTTTTGTAATTTTAAATGTTATAATCAATTAATGTAGCTAGGGGATTCATTTTTCTTTTATAAATATACACATTAATATAACCGATAGTAATATAGAGTGATATTTTCGACCATAGCTTACTGATTCACTAATGTATGCATATTTAAAGCTCTGACTACAGAAAAAGAAAAAGAAATGCGAGATCCATAATCTGATAATGATAAATTATGGAAATAACTATCAGGGGCGGATATGACAGTAACGCTCCAGCGTCGACTGAATATTCAACGCTCTATATTTTCAACACCTTTTGTATTCTTCCAAAGCAGATTCAAGATTCAAGAAGAAGTTGAATGGTGGTAGCGCGATGGACTTGGATTTAACTGAGGTACATTACACCCCAGCTGAGAATTTTTAAATACAGTGGAGCGTCAATTATCAGAACAATTTTTTTTTAAAATGTTATTTTCATTAAATTGATCATATAATTACTTATTTGTATTGTTAAAATTATTCTTATCTAAAAAAAAAAATAAATGAAAAACAAAATGATTTTTTCCATGAATGTCTATAAGACAAAATATACCTACAATTTTGTTTACTGAGAACTGTGTACTTAATTAAACTATTTTATTTGTTTCTCTTTCAATACCTTCCTAATCATTTCGTTGGTAATAGATCTCACCTTAAGTCTTAAATCGTTCTTTTTGAGGTATACATCGCCTTTGTGATCGCTTTTTGTTTTAAAAACTTCATGTCATCATCCATGCCAATAAAAAGGAAACAAGGCTTTTTTAATTTAAAGACATAATGGAAATCATTACGTGGATAAAAAAAAGTGAATCGGGTCAGACATTAGCTAGCGATTTCAAGGTTGGTAAATCAACAATAACGGGAATCAAAAATAATTCCAATTCAATCATCAAGTATACCATAATCACTGGGATAATACAGTGAGAGGGGCAGTTTGAGTCGTAAAACTTTCACTAAAAGTGGTAAGTGAACTTTTGGAAGATGCTAATTACACATAATGATTTTTTTTTTATTGAATTTCGATTATACGAATTTTCGGTCCTATTAAAGAAAATAGGAGGTGCAGTTAGGCTCATGAAGATAGAACAACTCTTAGACCTTGGGTTCAATTCTGGCTGTAGATAGAAAATTCATTTTAACACATTGGGTCCCTCCTGGGTTTTTGATTTTATCATTTTTTTTTTAAAATAACCATTATTATTGGATGATAAGGGAGTGGGGCTTAGGCAAGCGGTAACCCATGTATAGGAACCGTACGAACAAAAAGATTACAGGTTTAAATCAGGTAGTAGTAAGGACGTGCTGATTGGCCAATATCTCATTCAATATACTTGGTACATTGTTCAATATAAAGGCTAATGTATACCGCAAACATACATACATACATACATATATATATTCAATGTACCACCCCACTTTTTTGTCTAGGAAAATCCAGTATTATCGTAAAGGCAAACACGAGGAGAAAAAATAATCAAGCTATTTGGGAGATTTGAAAAATTGATTAAGATATGGTTTATAATCTATTAGGATTGTATTTTTTTTCTTTCTGAGTTTCGTCCTGAATTCATATCCGCTGACTAATGTCTAATGTTAACAATGTCATCTTTTTTATTATTACAAGATTACATCAATGTCAGTATCCGACATTCTAAGATAATTTATATATATATATATTAGATAGGTAGAAGGATAAGTAAAATTATTTATTTATCACCAGCATATTTATATGGTATTTATTTATATAGAGAGAAAACACTAAAAATTAATATTTTTATAAAAATATGAAAACGATATAGTAAGAAAAGTTTAATCTTTTGAACGATTTCTGAATCCTTACACGAATGAAAAAAAAATGAATTTAAAGAAGAAAAAAAAAAGTACAAACAAATGTAAAAAAAAAAAAAAAAAAAAAAAAAAAAAAAATAATTAGCCAAATATTTTACAAACAAATAGTTACAAAGAAGTGATGGTCGTGCAAAGCAAACCTTGAAATCAGACCACCGTTACATTCTATTCGGGGCAAGCGGTCATACAGAACCTCAGGTTGCCAAACACAATATAATGTTTATATAATATAATAACATAAACTACAGAAGTTGATATTATTAGTTGAACTATATTTATATATTAGTTTATATTTATATATATACTTTACAACTGCTTATTATATGAAAGACAAAGTTCCAAACTAATTATGACTCTGTTTTTCAAAGGTGAAAATTGGCCTGTGACAGAATATAACTTGTACAACAAATACAGAGCTGACCTTACAAAATTCATCTATAGTTTGGACTTTGACCAACTGACCAAGGACTGAGAAGCTAGAAGGACATCTTCGTATAAGTCCTTTAAATATATAAAGATTTATTGTTAGTACTAAAATCAGCCATAGACCTTAGTTTTTTTTCCTATTTTCTTAATCAATTGGTAATGTTTTATTTATTTCTTTTATCTTCTAAAAAAATGTTCATACGTTTAATTTACTTTATCCTGTTATTAATATTATTGTAAACGTTTCATTATATGTAAATATGAATATTGAGTCACGTAGTATACTTTTGTATGGAACGTACTAATTTAAATAAATATCGTTACTTTGAAAGGAAAAAATGAAAATAAATAAATAAATTATTTATATATATATATATATATATATATATATATATATATATATATATATATATATATATATATATATATATATATATATATATATATATAAACAAGAGCCAATCAGGGACAACTCAAAAGGTGTGTTGATCAAAAGGATTGACCCAGATGATTTTTGAGATTAGAATGATTTTGATGACATTTTGAAAACCGCTATATTTGATTGGTATAGAGTCAAGAACAAAAGAAATAATAAGGTCATTAGGTAAAGTTTTGTTGAAAACGTAGTAGGGGCCTTGGTTATGGTTTTCAGAAATATGGACTAAAAGGATTGGATACGTCTGATGTTCAAATATTTTGCTTTCCAGCAAAGTTCAAGTTCAAAGGTTCACCAGGTAAGCATTAAGATGGCTATTTATGTATCTCTGGTCACTGTTAAAGCTAGTTAAGTCGACTTTTCTCCGAGATAGCTTGGGCTCTTACACCATTGGTAAAAGTTGGTAACCCTAGATCCTAATAGTTGTATATATATAGTTATACTATAGACATTCTAGCATATCGTTTATCAATGCCTAATTATATTGATCCTTCTATACAATCATCCCATCAAAATTAGCCTAGCGCTGTGATCAATGCCTGAAACATGAGAACTTAATTAATTTGTTTTTATGCATCGTGTTTTTCTTCACGACTCTATTGGCCTAAGTCCAAGTGATATTTAAGACGTTAAGCCTTCATACACTTCAAATATAAACTTAAAAGAAACTTAAGAACTAACTTGTTTACGTACTACGTTTAACTTAATATAATATTGTATAATTAAGAATTAAAATCATAGAAATTATAATTGACTTGTAAAAAGTGCGATTATTTAGCAACCTGATAAACCGAAGATTTGAAGTTCAAATTCGTTTTGAGTAAGTAACGTGTATGATTCGCAGTAATTAATGCCCCAACCTCCCAGCCAGGGAATCTCCCAGGTTGCAGGAATTAAAAGAAGAAGGAGAAAAAAAATGTTAATTCTTAATTATCGGAGAGCTTTTAACTTCATACAAAAAATCAAAGAAAACCACATGTAGTAAAAAAAAAAAAAAAAAAAAAAACATTGTTTTTTATAGTCATTAATTTAGGAATTTTGAGAGAACATTAAAATCAGAATTTTCTAAAATGGGGACTTGTTTCACCTGTAAATCATAACAAAGAAAAAAAAAAAAAAAAAAAAAAAAAAAAGATTCTGAGAAAATTTTTTAAAATCGTTCATATAGGAAAAAGTCTCAATTGAGAATTCACAACATACTTTTCAAAAAGATCTTTCGACTATTTTTTTCTTTTTTCTTTTTTTGTGGCCGTTCTATGGTTGAGCTCGTTCAATTAATTGATATGACCAGCCTCGTTCATTTTCTAACTGTTATATAATCTCCAAGTTTTCGAACAGTTCGATTTTCATCTACCAAACTAGCAGAATATTTTCATCCTAAGAAGAAGTCCTGCCAGGAACCCCCTTGTCTTCATACCAGACGTCCCACTCTCGAAATTTTTAAACTATTCTTGAACAGTGCACAAACTCACACAATCGTCGCCAGGCACTTAATTAAATATTATGTTTTTTTGGGCCCTGATCCGACCGAATTTGAACTAGTAACACGAAATTTCACGAAAACCACAAGTAAACTTGTAATATTTTTCTTTAGAAGAGAAATAATATATGTCAAAAGAAATATAAAACTGACTATTTTATAGTTTATAAGATAAACTATTTTTTACGCAGAGATATTTAAAGAAAACAAGCATCGCTAGACTGTTTTCCTGACAACACAAAATAAATAACCTACTAAAAAAAAAAAAAAAAATTACTACACTTTAATGAAGGAATCAGTGAGTACTTGAAATCCTAGCAAATAAGTATTTAAAAACCCTGTTCCAATATTACCTTGTCCTACTATCAAGCTAATAGACCGCTTAACGATATCCTTCCCCCTATAGGCAGATAAACTAGTTTGGTTTCTAAGTAGCACATTCAAGGTAATGGAGGTAAAGACCTTCAACATACTAATAGTTTCATAAACAATAAATTTTAGCAGGAAAAAGCTACTTCAGTTACATCGATAACATATATACTAGAATAATGAATACAGAAGAATCCATAAAATATATATATATATATATATATAGCGCTTGTTGCACGAGTCGGTGGGTTCACTGGCCTGGATTTTCGGGGCGCCAATGTTATTCTGAATGGGATCCCATTTGAGTGAGGGATCGAAACGTTAATAAAACAAATAATTAAGATAGCAAACATTGTGTAAAATAAGATGTACATAGGACCTATTACCCGATTATATATAGGAGAGTTGTTAAAATATTTTCGAAAGGTCAACAAAGTAGATAAAATTAAAATTAAAACTTTTTGGGGACATAGAATGAAAGAAGAGTAAAAGGAAAAGAGAGTTATATCTGCGTGGTCTGTTTTGGCTGGAAATAAAACTAAAAAAATTAAGCCTACTCTTTATCTGGGGCACCGGGGGTCGAATCCGCCCCAGATAAACGGGAATCATCAATTATAATTTGAAAACATAACGCAATTAAAAAAAAGAAATTTTAAAGTTAGAAGATTTTCCGTGAATATGAGATGAAACGTAAACATGAATTAAAGGGTACATAACAAATCAGACTATATTTTACAACACTATCGTGGCTTGGGTTAAATACTTATGCAGAAGTACTTTCTATTTTTTTAAAACAAATTATAGTTCATATTAAATGACTGTTTGGATATTATTAAGTATATATAGCACATGGAGTTCAAAAATGACACAACTCAAAAATCTGTATATTTTATAATATATCATAATGTATAGAATTAACTCCAAATCCCACCTGATACATCTCACTTGCTGTTGGAATCAAAAGATAATTCAGGTACACTTTAGATATTTCATGAGTGAGAATTTCACATTTTTTGATGAAGCTTTTTCAGATGTATAGCTTTTGAAATACGTTTGCGATATGTGTGTATGCAATAAAATATATTGTATAATTATTTTACTTATTATAATATGTATCAAAAAACCTAAGCTAAGATGCATAAATATAAAAATTATACAAAAATTAAACTAATAATAAAATATCATATGGGGAGCACAGTGGGTAAAGCATTTGACTACAAAGCTCTCGGACCAGAGTTAGAGTCCGACTGAAGACAGAAAATTTATTTATTTTTTATTATTTATTTATTTCAAATAATGCTGGACTTCGAGTTCTGAAGACCCTCCTGGGGCACACACAGCCTCTATAAAGTGGGTACACTTAATTGGGGAAAAACCAAGTGGTTAAGCGTGATTTAGGCCAAATCTCCTCCTTTCACAACCTTTGGCTCAGAAACAGTACCTACCACCAATCCGTTCTCTCCATATTACACAAATTACTTTGAGGTTCTTAATGTGTTGTACGTGTTCCTAAGCGTATCTAATTGCTACGGCTAAATGGCGGATAGGGCTACTTTAAAATATTCTAAACACTTAGCAAATAAATAGCTAAAATTATAATAATACATAATTGAAATAGAAATTTCAACGAAGACAATTTAAGAGGGAAAGTTTTATGTATTTAGAACGAGAAAAAATAAATACATTTATTATATGGTACTCCCATATAAGGACTGTTTATTTATATATTTACAGGTTCCATGCTTTACAGGAATACTACATGTTTTAGAATATAACTACAAAGTTTAGCATGATCAGTTTAGCATAACGTAGTAATATAATATTTAAACAAAATCCCCCCCCCCCAAAAAAAAAGGATAAAAAAAAAAGAAAAGAAAAAACAACAACAAGAAACTACCTCCACTGCCCATCATTTGTCAGTTTGTCAAAGTCGAACTTTCTTATAAATGTAAGACAGTCTTAATTTTTTTTTTTTTTTTTAAATATCAATTTATTGAAATTGATATTCAAATATACAATTATGTACATCAAGTAAATGAACTGATAACGATTACAATGACATGTAATAACATTAAAAGAACTACTCATTAGGACTTCAATAAAATTCTACACTAGCAGATCACTAGGCCATCTTCTTTTCAGACACCTCGAATATTATCGGGAATGGAGTGGGAAGCAAGTTGAGAAACTAATGGATTTGAGTGGTTATGGAGCTTACTATGAAAGGATAGGTATCTGGTGTGGGCCAATTCAGTAACATATGGAACATTAAGATGTTTATGAATAAGTTTATTGGTGACAAAGTAAGGAACATTTAGGATTTTTCGAAGGATTTTGGATTGTAAGGATTGGATGCGAGATGAATTGGATGGTTTAGTAGAGCCCCAAAGCTCAACTCCGTACGTCCAAATAGGTCTAATCACAGTCATGTAAATAAGTCTTTTGTAATGAATTGGGAGCTTTGATCGTTTGTATAGTAAGTGTTAAAGTAGTCTCTAACGACGAGCAGTTTCTTGTCGCTTTAGTCTTTATCTTAAATTTAGAAGAAATTTTTGTTCTGTCTCTGGCCATGTTCCATGTTTGAGAATAATACTTTTTATTAGATCAAATGATACTTTTGTCTTTCAAATGATTTACATTCGTAAAGTACATACCTAAAATTTTGAATCTGTCCGTCTTCATTACATATGTCAGATCGTATTATATTAAATCGTTTTAAATATTGTACAGAGCTACCGTGTTCTATCATTAGTTGTGTTTGTTTGTAGTTGCTACTTTGTATGCGTTTGTAATTGTTGTGTGTAATATGAGGTAAAAATCATTGTAAACTTGGTAAGTGGTTTGGTTTATGTAATTACGTAAAGATTTTTTTTTTTTTTTTTTTTTTTTTTTTTTCAGAATTAAAAATAGAAACTCATCAAAGATAAAGCTGACAAGCTCATAAAATGATATCTCTACCCTGATAAGGATACACTTAAAACACTTAATATGAGTTGATAACAAATATCGGCTCGAGATCGCGCTAAGTGCCTCCGAGCTAGTGGATAGTTCTTGCAAAGCTCTCAAACTCACTCCTCCCTCACCTAGCCTATCCTATGGATTTACTTCAAATTTTTATTGAATAATTTACCTATAATATTAATAATAATAAAATCAGTATCCCTAAGGACGAAAACTAACATATACATATTTGGCCAACAGCTGTCATTCCGTTATCTTTAAACAGCATCCTTAAGGACGAAAATGGTATGTTGTCAACACAACTTTACACACTGACTTACTTATACAAACAGTAAGTGAAAAAATATGGTCTCACTACAAACGATTCATTCACATTTGAAGTACAGAATTCAAAATCCAGCTTGGGATGTCTATTTTTTTAAATTTCTCACAGCTGTTCGGTAAAGGTAAAAGTCAGGCTGCATTAAGACGGGTAATTATTTTTTGTATGGCCGTTTTATATCTGATTTAACTTTAATGAAATCTTTCACCTAAAAATGTTGTAATAGAAAAAACTATTCAATAAAAAAGTTTGGAAAATGGAATTAGCCGGTTTTGGAATTCCACGCCTCAATTTACCAGAACACATAAACAAACTAATAGAAGCATGGTCATAACCTATATACCTGAAAATATACAAAGGAGCCTCAAAAGAATGTGGATAAGAGATCTACTTTCTTAATTCTGGGTATCGTTCTTCCTCATATACACGGTGTTCAACATTCGATGGCCGCCCCCTTTTTTTTCCACAGATTTTTAAATTTTAAAACGAACCTCTCGGGGTCTTAGCTGTATCAAATAAAGTTTCTTTTCAGGTTATAGGCTGCTCTCCAACCTTCTCCAGCGACCCTAACTTTAGAATTCCCAATGGGATGTGGTGTTTTTTACGACGGATTTCGATAAAAAATCGAATTTTATATCGATTTTGTACCGGTGAATTTTTTTATTTCATATTTTTGTTCAAAGTTAATTATATTTTCGCAATACCACTTTTAGATTGCTTATTTTCTTAAAATGATTTTTTCGCGATTTGCGGCGAAACGGTGCCCCAGATAAAAAAAAAAAAAAAATCACCGGTATAAAATCTATTGAAAATTTCATTTTCTATCGAAATCCGTCGTAAAAAACACCACATCCCATTGGGAATTCTAAAGTTAGGGTCGCTGAAGAAGAAGTGGAGAATGTTGGAGAGCAGCCTATAACCTGAAAAGAAACTTTATTTGATACAGCTAAGACCCTGAGAGTTTCGTTTCAAAATTACAAAAACTGTGGGGAAAAAAGGGTGTGGCCATCGAATATTGAGCACCCTGTATGTATCAACACATCTCTACAAGTAAGTATTCAAAATGATATAAACCGTCCAATTTGTAACGGTTACATTGTAACGTTACACTAAAAATATAGAGTAAGTCAACAGATTCGGTTACGCGGTCGTGTTGTAACTGTTACATTAAAACTAACAGCTTCCGTGATTGGCCAAGGGGAGAGCATTAGAGGAAGAACCGCCAACGATAGTTACGCTCTCATTGCCCCTTGAGGACATCACGGGATATATTTAGAGCAATTAGGGTGTTGCCTAACCTGATGGGCTCAAGGTGTGCTCTCTTATCGCTCCCGACAGAGCGCGTCTAGGAAATATTACCTCAATGACATCAATGGGAAAACAATCATAAAAAGTTAATGAATACAATAAATACAAGAATAGAAGGAATTCAAGAGTGCTCTAAGAACTGCTATCCTCTATGAAGCTTCAACAGTGCGCAGAGCAATATATAATATAACAGGTTTGTGTACAGTAAAACGCCCACGAAAACATATCGCTTATGACCAACTTGGTCACCGGTAAAACATGTCCCATACTAAAAAATAGCTCGCCATAATCTAATACAAAATTATTTAAACAATCGATATGATCTTCTCATTCATTACGAATGACTCGTTCAAAAGAGCAATAGGTCAAACTAATAAATCGTCTGCTTGGAGGTAAAAGTCACTAAGTGCAATATTTTCCGAATTCTACAAAAATAATTGTGTTGATATTATCATTTCCCATAAGTATAAAAAGTCACCAAGTGAATATGGCTGCTATGGCTGGCTAATCGGACGATGCTACAGTGGGAGTCCTAAATTTTGCCTATCCAGGTATAATTAGGATAGGGATCTTTATAATTAGGGGAACGAGTACCTGACATCGCACAGGCTCGGGACCCCCATTTTACGTCCCTTCCGAAGGACGGTATACCTAAGGATTTCTTACTCCCTTTAAAAAATCCTAAGGTCACCTGCCGGGCTTCGAACCCGCGATCTTGGATTTAGTAGGTTGCTATGCTAACCACTACACCACAGGTGACCCCTTATAACTGCTATATATGCACAGTAGAGAATGAGAAAATTCACTATATAACTATCTAAGAAATTTTTAATGAGCACATTCCCATATTTTTTTCTTTCTTGAAAAAAATTATTTTTTTTACTTAATGGCTTTTTCCTCCAAGCAGACGAAATTCGGAGTTGAGGTTTCAGAAACCGATACTTCCAATCAACAATTCTCAATGATCCTTATAAAGAAATTATAAACTTAACCAAACAGCTTATGTCCTTTCATTATTCCTTAAAACAATCAGTAATAACATATAAACTAAATATGCACTACTTTCTTATTCCGATAATGCTTTGAGGCGTAAGATAAAAATATGGCCTCCGAACCTTTTTATATAGAACTAAATATCCACTTCTATTGGGATTATTTTAATAGAAAACTAGTTTCGAATGTTAAACATTCATCTTCAGTTCTAAAATATACAAAATTTTTAACACATCAGCACTATGTCACATGGATTATATATACTAAAGTTTTCAAAAATTCATTTTTCTTCAGAACTGAAGATGAATGTTTAGCATTCGTAACTAGTATTCTAATAAAATAATTCCAATAGAAGTGGCAATTAATTCATCAACCCTAATTAAATTAATAATTCTATACCATTATGCGCACCTCAAGGATTATCGGAATAGTGAAAAGTCATAGCAATTCCTGATTGCATATAATGATTCCTCTTAAAATATATTTAATAATTGTGCTCTTAGATTATATTTTTATTATATGGTATTACATTTCAATAATTATTTAAATTTAAAAAAACTAATATTGTGAAAAACTATGTTGGATAAACAAACCTACATATCTGGGTTGGTGTCGATCGTCAATTTGATTGACAGTGTCACTTACAACAGATCCAGTAGACCTCATTCCTTTCAAGTTTGGAACCGATTGATTTAAAAATTAATTCCCCATGTAGTAGAGCAACCGTAAAATTTGTAATTTTTTGAAAAAAAAAATTATAATTTAACAATTCAGAAACTCCCTGCTTAAAATTCATATTTTCCAATTCATTTTCTCTCAACAACTCATAAATCCATCTTAACATTATTTACATGACGACCCAATGAACGTATGAAATTCCATAAATTTATTAGTGTCATTACCAATACCAAGTTTCACTTTTGAGCCTTCGAAAGCAGACTGAAGAGTTGTCCAGGATTTCTAAAACACGTTCTGTTGTCACTTTCTCTCTTTTATAAATAAGGACGACCATTCATGAATTTTGAATTTGTTTATTTTTTTTCCTGTACACTGAACTGTTCTTAACTTTTATATTATAACAGTGCTGATCGCGAAGAATTGGATGAGTCAAATTACCATTAAGACTATTAATCTGCAATGCTAGTCTTTTAATATCTGTTATATAAGTTTTATTTATAAATAAGGCCTTAAGGGATCTATTTTAAATTTATAGACTCATTTTGTAATAAAAGTGATAATTAATGGAATAAAAATAAAAATCAGTAAAGATATAGCCAAATGGCCAAGAGTTACAAATCTTATGATAAAGTTATAGATAAAAAAAAAAAAAGTATGAATGGGATTGATGAATGTTTGATAGGTTCTCTCTCATCGTTAAGAGGTCTTTTCTTTTTTCATTTATAAGTAATTGTTTTATCAGGTTAGATTTTTTTTTTTTTTACATATATACATTTAATGAAATTTAAAACTGTACAAATATATAAATTAAGTAAATGAGCTGATAACGGTTACAATAACATGTCAAAACTTGAAAAGAACTACTCATCAGTAGCACTCATAGATTTAAAACTTCTACGCTAGAAGGTCTCTAGACCATCTTCGTTTCAGACGCCTCGGAGGATTATCGGGAATGGAGTGGGAAGCAAGTTGAGAAACTAACGGATTTGAGTGGTTATGGAGCTTACTATGAAAGGATGGTACCTGGTGTGGGCTAAATCAGCAACATATGGAACATTAAGATGTTTATAGATTAGTTATTGTTTATATAATCTATAAACGATTAGTTATTGGTGACAAAGTAAGGAGCATTGAGGATTTTATGAAGGATTTTGGATTGTAAGGATTGAATAAGAGATGAATTGGATGGTTTAGTGGAGCCCCAAAGCTCAACTCCGTAAGTCCGAATAGGTATAATCACAGTCATGTATATGAGTCTTTTGTAATTAATTGGGAGCTTTGAACGTTTGAAAGTAAATGTTGAAGTAGTCTAAAACTTTTTTTTTTTTTTATCTTAAATCCATTTTTAGCAAATGGTATTTTTAGAGTAATTATAGGATTTCGGAAAAGAATCATAAATACCCTACTAAAAAGTGCACAAATTTGACGAATCGACTGCTTAACAGCCAGGGATATGTTGTAGATAATAAGTGCTGTTTACTGATTTATAGCTTGAATAATTATGGTTCTTAATTGCTTTGTTTTGCTTTTATATACATTTTTTTTTTTTTAATAGCAAAGTATTTTTAAACCGAGGTAACCAAGAAATGATTTTATAATATCAGTACCAGAATACCAAAATATTGGTACCGACAAATCATCAACTTGTATCTTCGTCATAAAGTTCAAATCACTCGAATTTCGATTTAAAATAAACCATACATATACAATAGTTATCAATTAACAGCTGTTGTGACAGGAAAAAATTATAAAGCATCTAAAAATGTAGATCATATTGTGTATGTAATATTATGAATATCAATCTAGATGTGTGAATCGTTTTAACTGATTAATAAATATTAAACATATATTTAATAAATCATCATATTCTACTTGTCATAAATATGATGATATATATGATTTTTTAATCATCAAAATATATAGTTATTGTATTATAATGAATATGACGAAAGTTAAAAAAAGTAAAAGCTAAATATGCAGTCTAAATATAGTTGAAGATAATGAACAAAGCGTTTAGTGGGAAATGAATTAGCAATTTACAGAAATGGTTTCTGAACGACACGAAGGTTCTTTGGCTGACTTTTCCTTTTTTATGGAATTCTGTATATAGATTTATATATACATAGCTTCTAAGATACTGAAGGGTTTTATATATATATATATATAATTTATATATGTTATATATAAGTATATATTTATTATATATATGTTGTATCACATCAAGGTTTTTAATAGTTTACATTCTTTTTTTTCTTCTTATTTTGGTAGTCAATTGTTTTTTAGTTTTTTTTTTTTTTTTTTTTTTTTGTTTGATCATATTTTTTTATTTCATCTTTTTAGTTAACTTGAAACATTACATTTTTTTTAACTTGATCAGTGGCGTAAAAGAAAAAAAAAAATAGGAATATTAAAAATTTTTATCTGTATATATTAGAAATATCAATTAAACAAAAATCTGAATTGGATTTGAAACATTTTATTATTCCTAATGATTCATAATCTATTTAATTTTAGGCTATTTTGAACTTGATGTATTAAAAAAAAAAAAATTAATAAATAACTACATATAATCTATGTAGAAATGTGCTGAAGTGAAATATTTATGTTTTTAGAACTGGGGATGGATGTTTAACATTGGAAACTAGTATTCCAATAAATAATGCTCATAGAGTTGAAGATATGTCTAACAAAAATATCATATTCAAAAGTGACCTTAAAAAACAGAATGCATTTTAATTCAGTGCAGAAATCGAACGAGAGTAAATATACTTTTATCGATGACGCAATGTATCGATCGTTTCTGAGTAACTTTAAACTGATAAATGCTCTTTAAAATTCAGTGTTTTTATTATTATTATTTTTTTATAAATCTGTAGCACTTGTGAAAAGCCGGTGGAGTGCATTTTGTGTTAAGTGTATTTGTAAATTCTAGGTTATGCCTATCAACAGAAAACTAATTTTTTCTTCTCATTATTTGTGTCTAATGGACTTATTTCATTTTATATATATTTATATATATATATATATATACATATATATGGTAACGGTTCGGATCGGCGACACCAACCCCTAACCCCGCTCAGAATACCTTTTATCGATTCTAACCTTGTTCCGATATATTTCGATGTTCTAGTCGCTGCTTTTAGAGGAGAAAGGTTATTCTCCTACATTTACTGAGAAACTCTAAATCCCTGTTCAAAGTAATATTAACTTCTGTTTACCTTCTAATATTAAAATCAGAAATAAGAAAATATTAAAGTGGAAATATCGAAATATAAGACACTAAATCAATTTTGAATTAATATTAATTTAATCAACAATTAATATACTACTGAACCACCAGTTAAGTTAATTCCTGATGAACTTTCTCTCAGAGAAGTGAAAATAACAAATCATAAATATAAAAAAGACAAAATCCTTAAGTATTTATTTGGCATAACTCATATTTATTTAACAGTTGCAGCTACATGTTTCGGTGATAATGTTTCATCATCAGGCTTCTAATTTTTTTTTAAAACACATTAATCTATAACATTATACCAATAGTTCTACAATTATATAGTAATGTGTCATTTACCTCTTAATCTGTGATTATTTTCACATTGTCAATTCTCCATGTTATAAGCCATTATATAATATAAGACAGAATCCTAGTTGAAAGTGAAGATGTTAATTTCTGCTATATTTTCTCATATAGCAGTTTTCTCATATTCTCATGGGAAGTGGAAATAAGAAAACATAAAAAACCTGTGATATACTTTCTCACATTTATTTATAAACTGATATGTTTTATTGAATTAATTATACAGTCTGTCTCACTTTAGCACAAAAAGTAATATGGATAACAAAGAATCCATTCACAAAATATGTATACTGAAATTGAAACAACAAATACAAATATATAAAACACCAAATCCATGTACAAATAAATCTTGTTAAGTTTTATAACACTTTTACAAGTTGTAAATTTTATCAATTAAATTGATAGAACAAATATAAATATGTAAAACACCAAATCCATGTACAAATTAATCTTCTTAAGTTTTATAACACTTTTACACATAAGATTAGATGAAATAAGAAAACATGAATTTATGAAACACTTAATCCTTTATGAAACTCATTTTGTGAACTTCTGTTTCACTTATTTACATTTAAGAAGTCTAAATATCAATATAACAAACTAAACAACACAATCCAAGTTGAAACTGTAAAAGTGATTGTTTACATGTGAGGTTATAGGAATGAACTATCGAAAAATGTAAACTCGAAGTGAAGCGTAAGGATCGAACTGGTCGGTGTAGCGCGGGTCAACCTAGTTTGGTGGTGTCGCCGATCCGAACCGTTACCATATGTATATAAGTATATTCATTCAGAAAACAAATTAAGGTAATATAATCCTATACTCTGTCGACTATAATTCTGCACCATTTGGGAAAAACTAGATAAGTGCATTTTTGTCCACAATAAGAAAAATATTTTGAGGAACCTATATTGGAGTCCTACTCATCTTGTAAAAGTAGGCAATTCGTAATATTAATGGTATAAAAGGATACAATTGCCATTACAACTTGCCTACTTTTACAAGATGTGTAGCACGCCAATATGGGTTCCTCAAAATATTTATCTTATTGTGAACAAAGGCACTTATCTAATAGGGCGTATAAAAAAAATTACCGTTTTCCAGACTTCAAAACTCAGTAAACATTTCAATGCTATTTATTATTTACCAAAACTTAATAATCCCTTTAGAGCATTCTCTAAGCTTGTTTACTAACACTGGACTTCTTCAAAAAAAGCCTCAGTTCAGTTATTTATTTCGAAGAAGAAACATGTCAGTGCCCAACAAAATTCTCGTACTTTTAAGACGCACTGAATGAGTTAAATATGAAGGGGAAGGTGTCCTTTAAGAGCGCCCTAGGCGACGTAGGTTTGAAAAATTTAGAAGTGAAGATACGACGTTAGAAAGGAAGAACTCCGGGCAGCCATTAATGGATAGTGATGAGGTTCCGAAGGAAGCTGTTGAGTCAAATCCGTCCACAAGTACTCGCGAACTTGCCAGGGAGTGTGGTGTGTCGAAAGATACTGTTAGTCGCCATCTTATCTCAATGGGGAAGGTGAAAAAGACCCGTAGATAGACTGGTTCCTCACGAACATACTCCTTAACAATCAGCAGAAAAGTTTACAGAACTTCAAGGATTTGAACTCCTGCCTCATCCACCATATAGTCCAGACCTCGCACCTTCGGATTACTACTTGTTTCTTCAAGGGAAAAAATTTGATAATTTTGCGGAAGTTGAAAATGATGTCCAAGAGTTCTTTGACAGCCATCCCAAGGAATAGTATCAGCTTGGCATCCAGTAATTGGCTAGCAGATGGATAATGACGGTAGATAACAATGGACTATACTTTGAGTAATAATTGTATTTTATATCAAAGAAATAATAATACAAATATTTGTTTAAGAAACTGTCATTTTTATTTTTATACACCCCATTAGTTTTCCCTAAATGGTACAGAATTATATAGGAAAGAAGAAAGTCATACATAAAAATAAAATTATATAATTTTATAACGCCAACATTTCGACTTACAAAGCTAGACTAAAACAAAGAGATATGACTATGAGAGATATGAATCTCTTTAGCCCTGATGAACTATTGTAAAAGTAAGTCAAACGTTAGCACAAAAAAAAATTAATGTAATTTTATTGTGTTATATGACCGTTATATCCCAATTATCTTTCAAAAAAATAGAAAATAATATTATGAATAAAAAGATGTTATTCTTAGTGGATAATCAATTAAATATAATATAAAATTTCAGTGATAAGTGAATACTAATAAGATGACGTCACAATCAGCTGTTTAAAGTGAAAAGCTAAGCCAGTGCTTTCGTAGAGCGTGATGCAAAGAATTGTGCGTTTTTGTTTTGTTTTCCTTGAAATCATTTACTCACCACCTGTTGTTCCACGTAAGGAAAAGCAAACAAAATTACGATTAGATAAATGTGAACAAATAAAACTAAAATATATTCATGGTCAATTAGATATTTAAAAAACAGCTATTGATTACAGTTAATGGTAATAGTATTTTTAGACTAAAACAAGATTGCAATATATTCAATTATCGAATATAAAAAGAGAGGATCTCGATGGCCGAGCGAGTTGGGGCGAGGGTCTTAGCGCGCTCGGTACAGAAGTAATACATAATGGTCATGGCCGACCCATGGAATGAAGCGGGACCTTCTCACCCTACACTATAATAGGTTGGTAACCTGTAGGATAACCATTCCTTCTTACCTTAGTTGGAATACATAATACGTTACCCTAATAAACAAATAGACATATTAAGAGAGAGGGGGAAGCTCAGTGGGTAACGTACTAAACTCTCAACTAGTAACACAACCTTTAATCTCAACTCTCGTAATGAATGTTTAAGAATGTTTTTTTCCTAGTATTTATGTCATTTTTTACTTTGACTAATCATTTAATTCCTAATTTTATCGAATTTATTCTGCTTGGGGTTAGTGCGACCGTTAGGTTCAGGCGCCAAACAAGAATAAGCAGCTATCCACGTGCCTTAAACTTCTGGCCTCATTTTTGCCACCGCTCCAGAGATGAAGGTTGAATGTATTACAAACATTTATATATATAACCATTAAGTAAGGTTCTTGAGTTTCAGTCAATAAATAAAAACAACTATTTTGGCGACGTTTCGAGACTATATTGTTCTCAAAATCATGCCAATGTTACTGATGGATATGGTATCGACTAACTAAATTCTAACAATTCTAATACACAACTGACTGCTGAATTTTTGGAAAACAGTTAAAAGGTTTAGGGGGGGGGGGGGTTCCCAAGTATTTGGGAATACCACCAGTTGGGAAGTTCCCCCTAAACCTTTTAACTGTTTTTCAAAAATTCACCAGGTCAGCTGTGTACTTGAATTGTTAGAATTTAGTTAGTCGATACCATATCCACTAGTAACATTGTAAAGTAGTTTCATACTTCTCTATATTCTGTAATTATATATATTTTTATTATTCTAACATATGTTGTTATACACTTATATTGTAGCTAACTTTATGTTTTGAAATAACTTGTATAACTTATATAATTTTATTGTAACCAGTTTTTTCACTGTAGGGCATTATTAGTAGAACAATATAGTCTCGTAACGTCAACAAAAAAGCTGTTTTTATTAATTGACTGAACTTCTGGAACCTTACTAAACATATATATGTATATATGTGTGTTTAGTAAGGTTTATGTACATATGTATAAACTATATAAATATATAATATATATATATATATATATATATATATATATATATATATATATAATTTCTAATATTTTAAGTATGGTAGATACAGCAAGGTCATTGAAAGAGCTTTTAAATCTTTAATCCGGATTGACAACTAATATTTTTTGCTTCTTTCTTTCTCAGACCCAACTGTGTGTATATTTTATAACGTTCCCGATTTAAACGGCTAGTATAAAATTCATTTCGTTCGATATTGTTTCTTCTATCAATAGGTGCCGTCTCGCGTGTATTTTTAGTATATATATGACTAGTTAAAATACAAAGTAATCGAATAGGTTTTTCTAAATTCAATTCAAATAAATAAATAAAAAATGTAACACACAAATTTTATTTAAAACTGTTCATTGATAAAGTACAAATATAGAAAGAATAAAAAATTTGTAATCATATCATTTTGGGGTCTTTTGTAATAAAAAAAAAAACTTCAGAACACGACTAACGACTTGTTTCGTGTAAAATATTCAAGTATAATTAACCCCTCTTTATAAAGAACTTCGATAAAACAGAAATATAAATGGCAATCAAATTTATAATATTGATAATAATTTTTATAACATATAATATAATATTCACTATATTATTGTAAAATTATTTTAATAATAAAGAAAGAAACCAACCTGAGGCAGGGCTTTGTCGTCTATCGCATTGGCCACGCTGAGCAGAGACTCCTTGTCCGCATAGAGCCATACTCCGAACACTAGCACTCCTGTTCCAGCAACCTGAGCAAAACAATAGTATTGTAAACACAATAATCAATTTATGATAATATTTTTATTAGTTATACAAAGCATTATCATATATTCGAGCATACCTAAAGCATAAATCTATCTATTTGAAATAAGTAAAGGAGTATAGAAATGACTCTGAATACGGAAAAAGTAGTTCTTCTATCCTTTGAATGAACTTAGTTCCAGCTATCAACTTAACAAGGTTTACAAAATTCAAGTATGTTAATATAATAATACCAGACCAGTTTGAATAAATTTACAAAAAAATAAGGCGAAGAAAAAAAGAATACCCACAAAATGAAATTCTCATATAAATCAACCGTGAAAACACAAAATGAACCATATTTGGAGGAATCCACGCCAAGCTAAGATTCTAATGGTAAATAATGTGACAACTTCCAAGTATTTGGGTGCCCATATCAATGAGTCAGGATATGTGGAAGAAGAGATGAGGCAACAGAACGGATGTTTCGGTGCCTCCTTAACCGCAGAAAAGTTTCCTAAAATACAGAAATGATAGTACAGTATATAAATCGACGTTCCTTTCTATCTTATTATAATCCTATGGATCCTAAATCCTCACTTACAATAGGAGCTGAGTACAGTCAACAGAAATGCGCAACATGATTCGCAATGCCACGATCCAAACGAGTTTCAAAACAAAGCCAGCAGAAATATTTCTGGAGTATCTTAAGATAAGATGGTTCAGTAACTTTCTCGGATTGAGCCAAGATAAAATTGGTAGAAAGTATCGTTTATGTTTTATCTGAGAGTAAAATCAGGACAGATAAAAATACGATATATCAGGTACTTAAATTTAAAATGTAAGAATACAAATCATATTAAGATAATATTTTAAGCAGGAGAAAAAAAAAATTTAAAAGAAACTTTCCAATAGATAAGTAGAATTACCTGAAATATATTAATTTTCATTTTAATGATTTACATTAATTTCGATTCCACAATTTGAAAAGAAAAAAAAAAAATGTTTTGTAATTAAATAAATATTACAAGATCTGTCACTAAAGGGAAATTTTTTTTTTTTTTTAAACAATATAAATATTGTCTTATAGATAAAATAAAAGAAAACTCAACAACTTATTTGCTATCTTTTTTTTTTTTTTTTTTTTTTTTTTTTTTTTTTTTTGGGGGGGGGGGGTATTTTAATTGAAAAACTCTCTGTTCTATAATTTTAATTTAAGAACCTATCCACATAAAAGAGTGAAACGACCAGAAACTTACAAATGTTTTTGAGGACTACTGTAAACTGTATTTATTTGCGTAGTTTATTTACGATATTTATTTAACATATCGATTACTTTGTTGATAGTGGACTGAAATACATATTAAACGAAAGTATAAAATAACATAATATTATAAAAATTCATTTGATAGAAGCATTCAATGTAATATAGACTTTAAGTTAAAATTAGTACAGTATAAAGAAAGACAATGTGATTGCTTTTTATTTTAATATAACCGGACAGATGAAATAAAATTGAAGACGACACACAGTGATTCGAACATAGTGTGAAATTGGACAAAAATCGGGAACTATGAAAATCTTATAGAAAATAGCACGCTGAACAAAAAAGTTCCTATAAACATGGGTACGGAAATGCACTCATAAAAATTTATGATGAGATAAGTGAAAAAAAAAAACGAATTTTTTTAAACAACCAATTTTTCTATTGCAGCAAAAAGGTATTTTTTGTGCAAGTTTCTAAAACTACCATAAATATTGCGTTTCCTGCAACATTAGGATGTTTGAGTCAACCATGAATATAGCAATTTTTTTTTTTTTTTTTTTTTTGGTATAGCTGTACAATGCTTACTTCATCTGATGTTCTTTTAAATCAAAAGTAGGCAACCACTCAGAATAGCCACATGAGCAAAGAATGTCTTTAACCTGAATGCTATAAACCTCAGGATTTAAATAGATTAAGAACAAAAGATATAAAGGATAAAGTTTTATAGTAGTGTAAAATACAAAAGAATGAAAATATTATAATTCAACAAATAATTTCTATTTACTAATCCATGTGTACATATTACGTAAAAATTAGATAACATTATTTCAAAAATCGATTGTAATTACATATATAACCATACATTTGATTTAAAATTATAATATTTAATCTAAATTGATAGAATCTTCGTCAGTACTACTTTCATTATTGTCTGTACAAGTTAAATCTAAATTCTCAATACCTAGCATATCATGTTTATATTGACCTGGCTTCTCGGTTAGAATGATGTACTCCTGAATTTCTTCAACTCGAACTTTTTTATTGATCAAAGTCCTCCGATCAGATATGAGAGGTTCAGAAGTTAACAATAATATTCTAATGAGGTCAAAATTGGAACTCACTCGTGAGCACTTACGAGTATGACTTAGTCTGTTTTTCCTTACTTCTTTATGTTTGGCCTCTAACGCATCTTCTGACAATTGTCCAATTGGCAATGAAAAAGAAGAAATTATTTCACACCCGTGTACAAGGATTTTGTGAACACTAATAGGCATACAAAACCAGTCATACAAAGTAAGATATAGGACCCTAGTTTCTTCCAACAACATTTTAAATCTATCTATGTTAATTGGGTAGCCGCTTGCCAAAACCTTTAGAATAATGGAGAATTTAACTATCAGTTCCTTGTTTACACCAGTAACCTCAGAGCTGAGGTCAGGGTTTGCAAAAAAGCGCCTTGCAGTATTACCATCATTTGATGAGCCATACCCAGGCTTTGGTTTATCAATCAATAGTCCCATTTTCAATTTAAATTCTGACTGGATTCTTTTTTTGTTTTCCTTTACAATTGCTTTATGCTCGACTCCACGAACTTGCCATTTTTTTATTGGCAATCGGTAACCTATATGTAAAATGCATTCGAAAAACTTAATCCAACAATGTAGGGTTGATAAACCGAAGCGATATTGCTCCGAATCAGGTAAACGGTTTACCACGTTTTCATTGTTCATCTCCTTTGGGGTTGCTCCACAAATGAAACACTTAGACGTGACGTTTGTTCCAGACAAAATGTTAGTAACACTACCATCCAGCATTTCAAAACTTACCGAGTAAATTTGATGGCTTTCAAATTTAATTTCACTGGTCTGGAGTTTGCAAATTATATCTTTCATTGTCTTTTCCTCGTCACGCACTAAGTCTGCAGTTTCTTTTTGAAAAATTAATTTTATGGGTCTGCAGTATAAGGTAGACGATGAACGTCGATTTACCCATACGACTTTTCCATTTCTTACGTCTACCAATTTTAGTGGCACCATTGCTATTAAAAACAAATACTCATCAGTGCTTAATGCATTTGAAAATGTTTGTTTATACTGACTATGACCGGAACTGCCATCGAATCCCCACTTACATATAAGATTGAACTCATTGCCCTCCTCCAAACTCGCAATTTTTAATATGCTTTGCGCTGTTAGTTGCAGGAGTTCTTGTAGATTTACACAAACGCTAACTTCATCTGCAATTATATTTTTTGGGAGTAGGGCATTTTTTGTCAATATTATTGAATAGAGGCTGGGAAAGCAGTTCTTATGCATACCATTTATCAGTGATCTTAATACTTTGTATTTTCTTTCGGATAAACCTAAATCCAAGCATAAAGCTAGTGCTTGAAGAGGACTTATTGATTTTAGTTCTTCAGCCAAGGATTCTGCGGACATCTCTGCAGCAAATCGCAACTCAGCAGATGACCTGCTAGAAACAAGATCCTTTACCCGCCTTTTTTTAGTTTTAATGGAAGCTTCTTCGAAAAGGGTTTCTGGTCTTCCGCGTGCCCGGGGCTTGGTCCTGGCTTGGCACTACTGATATCAGGGATAATTGGTAATTGAAGTTTCTGTTGAAGCCAAGATGCATACCGTTGACGAAATTTAACACGACTCCTGTCGACCTCATTTAATTTTGTATTGAATTCGATGCAAAATAACCTACCAATTTCAGATATTTCTGTTTCCAATTGGTCGTTGGACTCTTCTACGTTCATGAGCCGATGTGGTTCATCAGTGACTGCAGCAGTCCGATCTGATTTTTTGAGGGAAAAACATTTTTCAGCAAGCTGGCCATTGGTTATGCTCACTTTTCCTAAAGAAAAAAATAATAAAACAGTTTAGGCGCAGGCAGGCGCAGTTAAAATTCATATAAAATTAAAGCCTATATAAAAAGCAACAATATTACTTAAAAATTACAAAAGGATATTCGAGGATTTTTTTAAAAGCCTCTTCAAAGTTTGAGTAATTTTCAAAGTGGTCAATGAAATTTACCCGCAGGCAATGAATATAATAAGTGTTCAACATGCCAATTGAAATAATATATTTTAAAATAGATACCTTGATTTGTATATTCCATCGTTGAAAATGCTTATTTTCTTCCGTACGAGTTGTCAACGGAACAAAGGAAAATTTGCAACTAATATGATAAAAAAATGCAAAACGTTAATACTCACTAAGTTTTTCGATTCTCTTTTGTTAAACAATCATGTAAAGAATGAGGTAATCTTACTAAACGGCTGTGTATAATACTTTAAATTTAATAATACCAAAAGGTAAACAAGATCCTTTACTCGCCTATTTTTCTTGTTTTATTGGAAGATTTTTCAAAAAGGGTTTCCGTTCTTCCTCTTGTTCGGGTTGGTCCTGGTTTGACTGCACTGATTTCGGGAATAGTTGGCAATTGAAGTTCCTTTTTAAGTCAAGAGGCATATCCCTGACGAAATATATTACAACTCCTATCGACCACATTCAATTTTTAATTGAATTTCAAGCTAAATAACCGACTAATTGTAGATGGTTCTATTTTCAATTGGTGGTTAGGCTCTTCTACGTCCTTAAACGAATGTAGTTTATAAGTGACTACAGCTATTTGATCTGATTTTTTATGGGAAAAAACGTATTTCAGCAAACTGGCCATTGGCCTAATTTTTGCTTTCTCAACAAAAAAAAAATAATAATAAAACACTCCCGGCGCAGGCAGGCGCAGATAAAACCCATGGCAAATCAAAGCTTATATACCAAGCTACAAGAATATGCAAAAACTACAAAAGGATATTTGAGGTTTTTTTTAAAAGCTTCTTCAAAGTTTGAATAATTTTCAAACTGGCCAACGAAACTTTACACGCATGCCATGGACATAAGAAATGGTCATCTTACCAATTAAAGTAGCATATTTTAAAATAGATACCTTGACCTGTATTTTGCATCGTTAATAATAGTTATTTTTTATCCAATGAGATGTGAATGGAACAAAATATAATATGCGGCTAATGTGATATAAATCGCTAAACTAAAATACTCCTGAAGTTTTTCGATTGTGTTGACTTAAACGAATATGTAAACAATGAGATAATCATACTAAATTGTTGTCTAAGGTATATTTAAGAATATCAAAAGGTAAACAGCTCGATAAAAAATACTTCGATTTTTGATTTTTGTCCATTGTCGAAGCACTGTGCGACATGACAAATAAGAATCGCCCGACTTTAAGTTATTGTCTTGGCATTCTCTTCTTTATTGGACTTGCTAGAGGAATGTATAGACCTCAACTGTCAAGGTATAAACTGAGAGCAACAATTTGAAACTGTCAGGGAATCCTTTGGACTAAATTACAGTCCCATTTAATATAATGTTAGGTAAAAGAAGTCACAATTGTCCATAACATTGCGAGTTTACAATCCAATATATATTATATTAAATCGATATTTTAATATTTCCGAGTGTTATTCGATCTATAATAAAAGAATTCGTTATAAGGAAGACAGTGCGTATGAGCAAATATCTAAAACTGAGTGATTGATAAAATTCCGGTTCTTGGTAACGCTGATAATTTGGTATAGTTGGGTGAAGATGAGGAAGCTACTAAACTAAACACAGCGCTCATAAAGAAATATTTGATATAGAGCAAACATTTCGCCTAATTGATTTTTTATTCATGGTGTCTACCAATTTCAGCTATCAAAATTCCCGACATATTCCCGACTTTTTCAAGAATTTTTCTAGAAATTCCCGACTTATTCAAAACTTTTTTTAGAAATTCTAGCCAATTGATATTTGAATGGTGTTTCAATAATAATCTAAACAAATCAATCTGTGCATACTTTGCTACTTAACATATCCATAAAAATAAATTTTTAATCAGACAAATAGTTTCGGGGTTAGATTTAAAAAAGTACATAATAACGTATTTTCACGGAGTAGTGCGTTGTCCCCTACAGCTTTAAAACTATTGATTTGGGGGGGGGGGAATTAATAGGATCAATTTTTTTCTAAATGTACAACAAATAACGTATCACGGCTGTGAACTTACGATTTTCAACCCTTTTCCCTCTCCCCCATGCGATAACCTGAGGTATAGAATATGAATATATATATATATATATATATAAGTTACACTATATATTTTTCCTTAGATATTTTTAATTTTAAGCTTTGACTCCTAACCATTGTAATCTATTTCTTAGAAACCCCTCGTGGGAACTTGCTCTCCTGTGAACTGTAATGTTAGCATAAAGCTTCCTAGAAGAAGCCATTGTAACCCTTTATAAACCTCAAGAAATTTTGTAATTCTCTCTCAGTACATCCAGAGCCGTCTCCACGCCACTCTTCTTTCTGATATTGTAACTTTTATTGAATAAACTTCTTTTTTAAAAAAGTCTTTACTTTTAAATTGAAGATAACTGGCGCAGTCGGTAGGACATCGTCAAACTTGAGGGCATATCAAGGATCAGTATCAACTGTTTGCTGACGAGTCCATTCAGAGGAAGACGAGACGTTAAACTGGCATGGATCTGACTATCGAAGTCATCTTAGTGTAAGTGATTTTTTTTTATTTAAGAGATATTATCTCAATATTAAACTTTTTTTTTATTTTTCAATTTAATAATTTTGAATAAAATCTATTCTATTTTTAAAGAAAAGGTTATGATTTCATTACTATAACTATAAAGAAATATTTTGTTATTTAAAATATAATTTTTTATTTAATATTAAGTTAAATATTAAGTTACTGTATATTAAGGATAAATTTAATTTTCATTTCATATTATTTTAATTTCATTGCATACTATCTCATTTTATTTTTTGTTTGTTATATTAAATATTTTATAAAAATGGCACCTCCCACATTAAAGAAAGAGTATCTAGAGATGATACCTGATTTCCATGGTGACCCTATGTCACTAACGCGATTTCTAGAAATTTCTGATAAATTAATAAACAAATTTTATAATCACGAAAATACTGCCGATTTCCAAAACGATTATTTAATAGGATCAATTCGTGCTAAAATTAAAGGAGCTGCCGCCGACATGGTTAATAGTAAATATATCAATACCTGGGACGATATTAAAAATGCGTTAAAACAAGGGTACGCCGACAAACGCGACGCGTACACTCTAAATATTGAAATGGCGGGAATGAAACAAGGCAACGAAACCCCTTTCGAATTTTATAATAAAATACAAAAAACATTACAGTTGCAAATTAGTTATTTAAGGAGCGAAATGCCGATGGAGGCGTTAGTCCTCACGAAATATATCGAAAAATTAGCACTAAGAGTTTTGTTAAAAGGACTGAAAGAACCGCTTGGCTCTTTCATGAGAACCAAAAATCCGATAGACCTAAATCAGGCAATAAACATGCTAACGAACGATTTTCAATTTGTCATCGACACTTATCGCCCACACCAAAACCATAACAAACCAATACACAAAAATCGCCAACAATTTATAAACTATTTCCCAGTAAACCAGTACAAAGCAATTCAACCTGCTAAAAATGTAATCTCAAATCAGTATAGACCCCAACAACCCTAATCAGTATAGACCCCAACAACCTAATCAATATAGACCCCAACAACCTAATCAATATATACCACACCAATATCATCAATATAGACCCCAACAACCTAATCAGTCAACCCCTATGAGTGTCAATAGTAATTATAGAAGTAATTCCCAATATCAGAGACAACCTGATCAAAGTGTAAAATTTAAATCTTTTCTCAATACCCCAGTTCGGAAAAACCCAAACCTAGAAATTGAAGAACTTCATAATCTAAACTCGGAACAGTCCGTAAGTGAATCCCAAATTACTGAATTACCAAATGCTCAACCACCCGACTATCCCACTGTATCATTTCCAGACGATCATCAAGAAAATCAACAATACACTGATCAAAATAATCTGGATAGTGATCAAAGTAATTTTTTAGATCCCAGCCTAGCACAGGAACCATGGACGTAATAGACCTATTTAATTTAACCCGTTTTAGTGCTCTTCCATATATAATTCCACCAAAGTCAAACTTAAAAATTCTAATAGACACTGCGTGCACAAAATCGCTTGTATCCGTCCTTGTAGCAAATAAATATTTTTTTAATAACATTACTCACGAACCATTTAAACTTACTAGCGCGCACGGTTCTTCTATACAAAATTTTAACGCTAATGTAGATTCATCTAAATTATTTCCCAACACCAAAACTCCCCTGAAATTTGGCATTTTTGACTTCCATCCTAAATTCGATTTATTGTTTGGAACAGACAGTCTTAAATTATTAGGTGCGAAAATTGATTTAGTAAATGATATACTAATCACACCTTTTGGCAATTTAACAATTCATTATGACAACAGACCCCCTCAATCTGAATATACTTACATCTTAAACAACGATTCTGAAACCGTAATCAAAATTCCAATCAAAAATATCTCAAATGGAGAAGGAATCATTCCTCATACCGATTTCAATAATTGTCTTAAAATTCATGAAGGTTTAATTTCAATTAAAAATAACGAAGCTATATGTACGGTAAAAAATAATTCGGATCGGTCATTTAGATTAACTATTAAAACCCCAATCCTTGTGAAACCAATCAGAATTTTTAAAAATAACGAATCTCATAATATAAATTTAATTAAAACAAAAGAATCAGATTTCAATGAAGTCAAAAATCTTATTCGCACGGACCATTTAAACGAAGAAGAAAAAAAAAAAATTCAAAATTTAATAAAACAATATTCTGATCTATTTTATTTAAAAGGTACTCCACTAACTGCAAATACGCAAATCAAACATAAAATCCTAACTAAAGACGAGATCCCAGTCTATACTAAAAATTACCGATATCCTCAAATATTTCAAAACGAAGTGAAAAGACAAATTGACGAAATGCTAGAGCAACAAATCATTCGCCCTTCTTTTTCACCTTACAATAGTCCAATTTGGGTAGTTCCAAAAAAATTAGACCAATCGGGAATACAAAAGTGGAGAATAGTAATAGATTATAGGAAATTAAATGAGAAAAAACGGTCGATGATAAGTATCCTATTCCGCATATAACCGAACTGCTGGATAAATTAGGCAAAAGCAGTTACTTTTCAACAATCGACCTAACAAGTTCGTTTCATCAAATTTTATTGGATGAAGAGAGTATCCCTAAAACAGCATTCTCAACTGTAAACGGTCATTACGAGTTCCTAAGGTTACCTTTTGGATTAAAAAATAGTCCACCAACATTTATGAGAGTGATTAACAACATACTCATGGGCGTTCCAAATTGTGTTGCCTATTTAGATGATATAATAATTTACAGTACGTCCCTTCAGGAGCATTTATCAATTTTAAAGCAAGTTTTTAAAAAAACTAAGAGAATCTAACTTAAAAATTCAGCCCGATAAAACCGAATTTCTAAAAAAGGAAATAGAATATTTAGGACATCTCGTCACATCAAACGGAGTAAAACCAAACCCTAATAAAATCCTTGCTATAAAAAATTATCCCATACCGAAGACTACTAAACAAATTAAAGCTTTCCTTGGACTACTAGGATATTATCGCCGTTTTATTCCAAATTTTGCACACCTCACAAAACCTTTGACCCAATGTTTAAAAAAAGGATCGAAAATTAACATCGCGGATAAAAATTATTTAGATAGTTTTGAAACCAGTAAAAATATTTTGATTAATAATCCCATCCTGCAATATCCGGACTTCAACAAAACATTTTGTTTAACGACAGATGCATCAAACGTAGCCTTGGGCGCTGTATTGTCACAGACGCACGGAGGACGAGATCTTCCGATAGCTTACGCGAGCCGTACTTTAAACGAAAGTGAATCAAAACTGTCCACTATTGAACGCGAACTTCTAGCTATTGTTTGGGCTACCAAATATTTCCGACCATATCTTTATGGCAGAAAATTTATCATTCAAACGGATCACAAACCACTTCAGTGGTTACAATCATTAAAAGATCCAAACTCAAAATTATATCGTTGGAAACTAAAACTCGAAGAATTTAATTTTGAAATAAAATATAAGAAAGGTCATGAAAACAAAGTCGCTGACGCACTATCGCGAGTAGAAATTAATTTAACAGAATCTGAAGACCCTGATACTATTATTAATGATTTAATAGAACAATTTTACCGCGAAAATGAAACATCGGAAAATGCATCTCTTATCGTAAATTTTGATGAAAATGAAAATTTAGATAATATAACAGAAGAATCTGAAACAAATTCCGTTCACTCTAATACTTTAGGAAATACAATAATCGAAATACCAATAGCAGACTCTCCAGTAAATTTAGGAAAAAATCAGATTATTTTAAATTTAGTTGATATTAATCCCGCGAAACCCAAAATCGAAAAACTGTTTAATAATACTAAAAAACAGAATTATCGCTCAGATATCAAAGGAAAATTTCGAACAAGATATAATAAAATTAATTAAAGAATTCGTTGAACCAAAAGTTAAATATTATTTATTCTTTGAAACTGATTTTTATACCCAATTTTATGAAACCATGGTAAAATATTTTAAACATTCGGAATTAAATTTTGTAAAAACTACAAGTAGATTAATCGATATTCAAGATCCTGATGAACAAAATAGTTTAATAAATGATTACCACATTGGCAAAACAAACCACCGCGGTTCGGAGGAAACATTTAATCGAATAAAAAGATTGTATTATTGGCCTAATATGAAAAACTTAATTCGAATTCAAATTAATAATTGCGAAATTTGTACGGTATCAAAATATGATCGGAATCCTTTAAAACTCCAATATAACGTTACTCAAACACCATCTAAACCATTTGAAATAGTTCACATGGATACAATCACACTAGAAAACAAAAAATATTTAACTCTAATCGACTCCTTTTCAAAATTTGCGCAAGTTTATAAATTAAAAAATGGTCAAGCAACTGAAGTCGTTAATAAATTAATTTCTCATTTTTCTCATCACGGGTTACCAAAACAAATAATAACAGATAACGGTTTAGAATTTAGAAACTCATTATTATCCGATTTATTAAAATTACACAGAATCCAACTACATTATACAGCTACTCAATCACCTCAATCAAACGGACCCATTGAAAGATTTCATAGCACATTAATAGAACATTTACGGTTATTAAATAATAGAGACGAATTCAAAAAAGACGCAATGGAAAAAAAAAAATTAAATATGCCGTACTCGCGTATAACAACACTATTCATTCCATCACACAACTAAAGCCAATCGAAATAATATCTGGACATTTAGATATAGACTCGCCCGTTGCAATAGATCTCAATAATCAAATCATAAATGATTATGTTGCAAAACATAAAGAAAGAGTAAAAATTTTGCATGAACAAATAAATCATAGGAATCAGGTAGCAAAAGAAAAATATATAACCAGGATGAATAAAAATCGCGAAGAATTGCCAAACGAAATCCCGGAAACAGTATTTGTAGCTAATAGGCAAA
Organism: Euschistus heros; assembly: GCA_003667255.2. NCBI lineage: Eukaryota > Metazoa > Arthropoda > Insecta > Hemiptera > Pentatomidae > Euschistus > Euschistus heros. Next base: position 1,428,733 of record RCWM02000182.1, on the reverse strand, counting down.
AACAATCAAAATTAAAAAATAAATTTAAAAAGGAAAAGATTAAAAAAATAATTAAACATAGTAAAACCGCTGTAATTGATAAAAAACATTATAACACGCGAGAAAAAAATTCATTTAAAAAATATAAAAACGACCGCAAAAGAAAGGACAAACGTACAATGTTGGTAGACCCCCAGATGAAAGAGCTGGACCGAGTCAGCATTCTTAGAACTGAGATAAAGCACTCGCACCGGACACATTCTTTCGCTTAAGACAAGCTATAATTACAAGCTATAATAATTATGTTTATTTAAAACTAATTTTTTTTAATATTAGTAAATAATTTTTTTTTTTGCTTTAAAATAATTTTATTTTTCTTTAAAATAAAAAGCATAAGAAATAATTTAATATAAATAACAATTTAATATACACAATAAGGTCGCTGGATACGACTTATATTGATGTGAAAAGATGGCAGATAAAATGCCCAAACTATATAACAATAATAAAAAAAAAAAAAAAAAAAGAATGATAAAAAGAATAATTATTGTTGATAAACAACATAACGAGTTCAGGGAATATGAACTCTTACTAGTTTAAGAGATGGCATTATAAGCCAAATTATGGAAAATATTTTATACAATAAAATAGTATAATTAAATGATTAGACTTTAATTTTTATAATTTAATTTTTAGGTTAGTATCAACTCTCACTGCAGGGATGATAGAAATAAAAAATGTTACTTCTAACCTCGGCGTCATACCTATCAACCTAGGACACGCTAAATTGCAAACATCCCAACACACAATAATACACTTCTTAGACTTAGGACCACTATTTACGGAATATCTTCACTTCGTCGTAAATTGGCAATTTGAAAATTACCTAAATGAATCACATTATAACAATTCAGTATTAAAAGAATTAAAAGTTCACATTAATATAATTAACAGTACAAGATTTATAAATAACGAAAAAAAAAAATAATAATATTAAACTACATGATACCAGGAATAACCGAGTTAAAAGAGGATTAATAAACGCTTTAGGCACTATTATAAAAGGTATAACCGGTAACTTAGATGCGTATGATAAAAAAGAATTTTCTGAATTAATGAAAACTCTTAAAGAAAATCAGGACCAGATTGTTGACCAAATACATAACCAATATTCCATAAACAGTGATTTAATTACTCAATTTAATAATACTATTAAAACCATACAAGAGAATACGCTGCATATTGCACGAAAAATTAATGATATAGGAACCGTAGTTAACTTGTTAACAATTAAAGAATTATTAGATCACATCCAACTTATTTTCTCTTTAATTTCTACTACTATTTCTGATATAGAAACTTCTTTAACATTTTGTAAATTAAATATTCTACATCCAGCTATAATTAATACAAAAACATTGTTTCAAGAATTAGAAAAGATAGCTCCACATTACAATAACAAATTTCTTTATCCATTTCAATTTAAATTTATCCTAGATATAGAACGCACAATATCTGTACAATGTGCTTTGCATGAAAATGAGATTATTTATACTTTAGCACTTCCAATTTTTGAAGAAAACTGTTTATAGTTTGTATAATTTATACCCCATTCCATCTATTGTAAAGGATGAAATCATAACAATAATTCCAAAGTTCAAATATCTCTTAAATATTAATAACAACTTTAAATTTCTTAATCATCAATGTATCAAAAGAAACAGCATTCACCACTGTCATACAGCTGACTTATCTCACCACGATGACTTATGTATTCAAGATATTTTACAAAAATCATCCAGTGTAAATTGTCTTTACACACGTCTACATCAAGAAGAAAACCACATCGAAGAAACCCAGGAACACGCTACATTCTCATAGCATTTTACAACCCGGATGATCTTCAAGTTCAACAAGAAAAAGAAACAGTAAAATATCATATGACAGGAATTTATTTAGTTAAAACAAACTTTAATTCAATTTTGTATCATAATAAAACTGTATTTTCATCCAGTCAAACTCATGGTTCTCTAACATTGTTTGATAAACAAACTTTAAATATTCAAGCCTCACAGCTTTTAAACACTACATTAGAAATTAAAAATTTAAAATTTCATGAATTACAAACCTCACATCTTTCACATCTTGTATCAACAAAACATACCTATAACTCTAACACTCTACACATAATTATTTTGTGGATAATTTTTATTTGTATTATCATCTTTATATTAACCTTTGTAACTTTTATTTATTATTTTTACAAAACTAGAATTGTAACTCATTTCACCCAAAGCAGTGAAATTCGTATCTAGGTGGGGAGGAGTTACACTATATATTTTTCCTTAGATATTTTTAATTTTAAGCTTTGACTCCTAACCATTGTAATCTATTTCTTAGAAACCCCTCGTGGGAACTTGCTCTCCTGTGAACTGTAATGTTAGCATAAAGCTTCCTAGAAGAAGCCATTGTAACCCTTTATAAACCTCAAGAAATTTTGTAATTCTCTCTCAGTACATCCAGAGCCGTCTCCACGCCACTCTTCTTTCTGATATTGTAACTTTTATTGAATAAACTTCTTTTTTAAAAAAGTCTTTACTTTTAAATTGAAGATAACTTATATATATATATATATATATATATATATATATATATATATATATATATATATGTTTGTTTAAACATTTTAGTATGTAGGTATATAAAACAATGTTCGATGATGGCGTAATTCCCGATTATGCTAAATTTTTTAAAAATAACAAAAGTAAATAAATTTTGATTTATAAATAAACCATAAAAAAAACAGAACAGTATTTTCCCCCAGAACCCACTTTTGACTGTTTTTTGTTATCTGCCGTATTTGAGAGAACCGCTGGGCCCACAGGTAACCACTCTGGTCTCAAATAATGTATTTCAGGAGATATTTCACAAAATAAGTGACTATATCGAAAAAACATCAATTTTTGGGGAAAAAAATTGCCTCTTTTCGAAGATAATATCCCTGTATCTTGGGAACCAATTGCTATATAGAGCTCACCCTGATCTGAAATTGTATTAAATTTAGTTTACTATAAAAGTATGTGGAGTGACTATCCCAATCAGACGCTTACTTAACTCACATATTGAGCAAAAAAACTGGAAAAGTCTGAAAATTTTAGCATTAACGACGACTTTTTCCCGACTTTCGCAAATTTTCTGTAAATTCCCGACTTATTCCCGAATTTTTCCCGACCACACGAAATTCCCGACATATTCCCGAAATTCCCGAATTTCCCGACTAGTAGACACCCTGTTATTTTATTTCGGGTAAATGATCCATTTCTTATAGGTATTTACGTTTCGATAACCAGTGATACTCCGATTATTCAGATTAATTGGAGGTGAAATTTATCCGGGTACCCAAAAATTTGGAAAATCAGATTTACTATTGAATTAGAGTATTGAAATAAAATAATACATACAAATGTAATGCTTTAACTATGTATTTGTTGTTGCTGTTGTTTTTTGGGACTTACCGTCCTTATGTACTCCAACTAGGTCAGAAAGGACGAGTTATCCTACAGTTTACCAACCTAATAGGGCGTAGAAAAAAAAATGACCGTTTTATCAAATTCCAGAGTTCAAAACTCTATAAATATCTCGATGCTATTTATTATTTACCAATACTTAATAATTCCTTTAGAGCATTTCTTAGAAAAACACTGGACAATGGACTTCTTAAAAAAAAAAACCCTCAATTCAGTTATTTATTTCAAAAAAGAAACATGACAGTGTGCTACGAAATTCTCGTAATTTTAAGACATTACTGGAAAAGAAAATTCACAGCCGCTGAAACAACTCGTGAAATTATTAAATATGAAGGAGAAGGTGTCCTTGAATAGCGCACTGCGCGGCGTTGGTTTGAAAAATTAAGAAGTGGGGATACAACGTTGAAAAGGAAGAAGGGCTCCGCACGGCCATTAATGGATATTGATGAGGTTCTGAAGGAAGCTGTTGAGTCAAATCCGTCCACAAGTACTCGCGAACTTGCCAGGGAGTGTGGTGTGTCGAAAGATACTGTTAGTCGCCATCTTCTCTCCATGGGGAAGGTGAAAAAGACCTGCTCGTCTACACACTTCCCGTCGAACCAAAGAAAAGTTTATAGAACTTGATAGGTTTGAACTCCATGTCTCATCCACCTCGCACCTTCGAATTACTACTTGTTTCCATCGATGGCTAATTTTCTTCAAGGGAAAAATTTTGATAATTTTCCGGAAGTTGAAAATGCTGTTCACGGGTTCTTTAACAGCCATACCAAGGAATGTTTTCAGCGTGGCTCGAGCAATTGGCTAGCAGATTGTTAATGACGTTAGATAACAATGGACTATACTTTGAGTATTAATTGTATTTTATAACAAAGAAATAATAATACAAACATTTGTTTCAAAAACGGTAATTTTTTTCTTTATACACCCCATTATTATAGCCAGGGTGGCAAGGCCAAGACTCATTCCGGGGGTCCGCCACGAAATAAATTTTAACCCGCCTAGGTGGGATTCGAACCCACGACCTCAACTCACTTAGCCATCGAGCCACTGTCTTCATAAGGTGTAAAAGTATCTAATTTGAGGCCACTTTTAGAATAATTACAGGATCTAGATAAATTATTAAAATAATCCCATAAATTGTAACTCATCCACTTCTCCAAGACAGCCAGGGAAACAATAAAAAATGACCTTTAATAACAGTAATTCAATAACCAACTAAAGTGGATTATGTAATCTATAACGCAGCCTATTATTTATAATAATGGACATAAATATGAATCGATTGGAGGACTAAAGACTTCCGGTAGCCTACAACGATATAAGATATACCAGACTGACCTAAGATATACTAAGGGCAATCACCCTTACCCTGAGCTAACGAGCTGACGTACTTCCTTTTGTACTTCTAGTCTCTGTTAGCTCAAGTAATTGCGAAACCTTTTACCTCTCCTTTCTCTTCTAATACTTATATCCTATCGGATATTTTTTATCTACATAGTTTTTCTCCAATATTAAAGCTAAACAAGTATTCATATCGAGCGACAGATTAAAAGAATTGTTCTTATCTATTCGTTATATCGAGGCATTAGTGTAAGAATCGAATTAAAATTCAAAGAGCAAGAATCCAGACAATATAAAACGTGACAGAAGAATGTTTTCTAACAGTATTGTATAATATTGCAATTTTTTTTTTCCATACGCTCCAAATTAAATTTAACAAAAGATCGATTAAAATATAATTTTTTTGTTCAACACGTTTTTAGCACTTTAAGTAAAAGCTATAAATTCACCCGTAAATGTACACCCCTGCGATTAAAAGGTGTAAATTATTCAAAATATGCTCACTAGAGAAGAGAAGCCTACGCTCATCTCTAATTAGCAGAACGTGGTTTAAGACCCCTCTCATTGGCAAATTACTTTAAATTACAGCGCTTTAACTCTTAGAGATGGATACGGCCTTCAGGATAGATCTTAATATCAGGAAAGATATTACGAGAATTTTAGTAACCACTAAGAATATAAATACAGTGGAATCTTGCTAATCCGAACTTATAGTTGCTATAAGATGTCCGGATTAGCGAAAAATCAGAATAATAGTTAGGGAGAAATGAACAAAATTTCAGAATAAACGTTTTTTTTTTAATCTATGTAACATGTACATATTTATGAAATGAATCCGAGAACAACAAATTTCCGAAGTGGCGATTTTAAAGTTTTTAAAATGTATAATAGTACGTCTTAGTATGGTACTCCATTATGTTGTAATACATGTAAATATAACAAATTAATATGTAAATATAAAATCTAACCTAAAAAATTAACAAAACTTTAGATTATGATTTTCTTTCACTGATTACTCAAAAGTTTATATCGGAACGCTCAGAAAGTTTTTCGACGGACCCATTTAATTATATATTTGTAAGTATAATTGTATTTCGAGAGTGTGAAAAAGCAGCGAGAAATGTACGACTCACACTATATAAAGAAAATACCAAATACTTGGTAACGACCAAACAGGAAAAAGGAAAGAGACACATTGAGGGAGCTGTATATTACTTTAAGAGAGTGCCTATGTTTAAGTACCAGGGTGCTATTGTCACAGAGGACAATAGCATCAAAGAAGAAATAAAAGCAAGAATAATAGCAGGAAACAGGTGCAGTTGGTTTCTAATGACATTTTTTCAAAATAAAAATATATCCAGCAATCTTAAAATAAGAGTCTATCCAACGATCCTTCAGGCGTGCTTTATTTACTGGTGTGAGACATGGACCCCGACATCACATGAGGAAAAAATATTATGCATGTAAGAAAGGAAAATCCTACGAAAAATATATGGTCCAACTAAATATGGACTGAATCTTTTGCGAATGAGGACGAACGAAGAACTGAAAACTCTATATGCAGTCCTGGATATTGTAGCCAATATAAAAAAAGGTAGAATAAGATGGCGAGGGCATTTGCAAAGAACATAAACTAGTAGGTTACCTAAGATGATGTTGGATGCATAACCGGGTGGAAAGAGAGGGAGAGGAAGGCCTTGAATTCGTTGGCTTGAAGATGTTGAGAACGATCTTCGGACTCTGGGTGTGAGAGGATGGAGAAGGGCAACTACGAATAAGACCGAATGTGGAAGAATTGGAGAGAAGGCCAGAGTTCTACAAGAACCATAAGATTATGATGATACGAGGGTGAATCAAATATAAACGGTAATTTTCAAAATTATATTTATTGAATAATATTATACAGAAACTATACCTTCAACATTTTTCAATGTAGTCTCCTGCATTATCTACACACTTCTGCCACCGATTTGGAAGCTTGAATATTCCCTGTTCATAAAAAGACTGAGGGCGAGTTTTTAACCACCATTCGCGCACGTGCTTTTCGACGTCTTCATTGTTTTTGTGAGGCCTTGCAAATCGTTTTCCTCCAAGTGATTCTTTCAGGGGCGCAAACAAAAAAAAGTCACAAGGGGACAGGTCTGGACTGTAAGGAGGGTGTTCGAGAGTTTCCCAGCCACATTTGACTTCCAATTTATCGCCCTCAGTCTTTTTCGAACAGGGAATATTCAAGCTTCCAAATCGGTGGCAGAAGTGTGTAGATAATGCAGGAGACTACATTGAAAAATGTTGAAGGTATAGTTTCTGTATAATATTATTCAATTGATTCACCCTCGTATAATGTTTTATTTATTTTAAAACAGCCAATAAAATGGATTAAAATATATATATATATATATATATATATATATATATATATATATATATATATATATATATATATATATATATGTATATTAGTGAATATGAATATTTTTGATGTTTGGATTAGCGAGATTTCACTGTATTGTAAAACTGTTTATTTTATTTTATTTTTTTCATTTTAATATACTATTTTTTATTACTGTTACTAGAACAGTAATACAATGAAGAAAAGTCACAACTCAAAACTTTCTCCGAATAGTTTTTTTAATTTCTATTTGGACCTTTGCCTAAAAGACGAGAATCTATCAAATATTGGTTTGTCCGGAAACTAAAACAAAGGGTTTCATGTTTTCATTTAATCACCTGCTTCAGTAATAATCTGTTTACTTTTGACAGATTATTTCTGTGCATTCATGTTCTCGATTATTAATCCCCTTTAAAAATAAAATGTTTGCTTACTTCGGTAGCATGTTAGTGTTTGGATATAATCCGGTGTGTGCTAGCTGGATCGGAACAGGTACACTAAAAGGCCAAAAACACTAACGAGGTCTGCGGTGATGGCGGTGTGGCTCACTCTACCGTTCAACCCAGACTTTTTAATCCAGTCGATTTATACACAAAAAAAAAAAAAAAAAAAAAAAAAAAAAAAAAAAAAAAAAAAAAAAAAAAAAAAAAAAAAAAAAAAAAAAAAGGTGCAAACTTCGAAAAACGTATGTATCTACCATTTTTTAAAATATGTTTTAGGACTCATAATAACAGTTTAAATCTACGTTTGCAGTCCTGAAAACCAGATGTGATTTGTGGAGTAATAGAAAAACCTCGATATTTTACTACTTGCAGTATCTCGCTGATATTTGGTAAAATATGTGATTTCAGGTGATAGGGCATATTTACCCTATTAAGGAGCTAAATCTGTGACAATTCAAATCAAACTGCAGCTCCGTAGGGCAATCGGATGCGGAGATACCATTTTCAAAAAAAAAAAATATTTTTCACAAAATTTGAAATTTTTCTGTTACCGTCAAGTTTTCGGTCACGTACTGACGAAAGCACTGGTAGGTTCCTAAAATATCTTCAGAAACGAATTTAAAGGTTTAATTTGAGACCTAAACGGTGCAAGTAGGCCAAATGGTTTCTCAGCAATAGGAAAAATTGGAAAATGGGATAATTGAATATGGAGGAAAAGTGGTATAACGTAACATGTCAACATTTTATTTTACAAATTAGCATGGTCTAAAAATAATCTAAGATACATTAGATTGTAAAGTAAGAAGCAAATGAGAATGTAAATCATATAATTAGTAAAAAAAAAATGTAAATATACTTAGCAAAATGACAACTAAGGTAAAAGACAACTAAAATTAATGCAGGAACACGTTTGATAGGTACCTACCTAGAATACAGAAAGGTTTTTAATGAAATTAAATTATTTTTGATAAAAGTATGGTTGACTGTTATGATGAATGGAGAAGAAAATAATCAGGGATGCAGTCAAAGAGAAACATCACGCCTAAGTAGAAATATTTTAATGCGTGCCAACGTTTCCACCTGCCTTGCAGGTCTTTTTACCAAACTAGAGCCACCTGGCCATACTCCAGTGTGGTTCGGTGGCCCTGGAGAAGGCAGATCGAAACGTTAGCACGCATTTAAATATTTCTACTTAGACGTCATGTTTCTGTTTGACTGCATCCCTGATTATCTTCTTTATTATTTTTTATTTAAGACCAGAACCGTGCCAAATGGTTTTCTCGAAAATAAGAAATGATTGGAAAATGAATAAAATCAGATTTGAAATAAAATTGTATGGCTGGTATGAAAAGTTTCTGAATAACTTGTAAAGAACTTACCTACTCCATTTTTAATTTAGAAATATATACAAATGACTATTTCGTTATTTTTTTGACAGGACCTCAGAGGATTCGAAAAAAAGCATTTCAGCTGACTGGCTGATTCTTACAGCAGCTGTTTCATGCAGCAACATCTTGTTTGTGAATGTACAATGATCAAAGTGCCACAAGAGAAGTTACTGTCCAATGAGACCAAAAAACCCAGCCTGATGACGTTATTCTGTTCTAAGTTCGAGAGGCTGGACATCCGAGTACTCCAGCTGAAATTGTTTCCACTCTATCTCTAAGTCATTGAAGAGAACCAAGATGTACACGTCATCGCCAACAATGAAAACATTATCCTAGTACTCGAAAAACACTCTGATGGTAATATGGGCACTAAGCCATTTCGGTGAGAGAATTATGTATGAAATTCTAGCTATTAAGCACATACAATTTTTAAGTTATCGTGTGACTACACGCTTTACAAGTATGATATAGCAACGGTGATAACGCCACGATGACGCTAGTTAACCATAAACTATCGAGTCGCCATGCAAAACTCAAATTATAGTTTATAGCCGAGAGATTATGAGCAAGACCCAGCCATTGGTGGCTTTATCAACGTCCTAATGAGGAAGCTGTTAGTTGGCAGCGCTGAACTGTCGTCGATCACAAAGGCCGTGGGGGCTTCCGCCGATATTAGTACTGCCGACGAGCTAAACAGTCTAAGCATAGCTAAACAACACAACTAATAGTGAATATAAACTAATTTATAAGTAATAGGTCTTTACAAGATGTTATGAGAAATCAGAGAAAGGAAAAGGGAAAAGAAAAGGTTAGCGAATACAAAAATGTAGAATGAAAGCTGTTAGGGAATAGCAATGTCACCATGACCTACAGAAAAAGAGGGGCGGAACATTACGCAAGGAGCGAAGAAAAAACTTTACGTAGCGAATTCTGCTCCTAAAATCGAAACAAAACCAAATTTAAACAGAAAATAGGATGCATTAGTCTACAGTTGTTGCGACCAACAATGAATGCTGTTTTTTTTTTATTTTTCTTATTTATTTTATTTTTTTAATATAGTTAAAAAAATGTAGTCAATAATCTCTCCATCTGGATTAACACATCATACATTAATATTGACAAATAGATGTCAAACTATGTTTTTACGCGGTCTTTAACCACTAAATTCGAGCAATCGGACCAGGTTAAAAATGACAGCTATGCAATAAAAACATAGTTGAGAAATAAATTATAGTTTAAAAAAACTAGAAAAGCACGCTTTTCTAGCAAACCTTAAAACTTAAAAGCTAAATGTAATGAACAATTTGCAGGAGTCAGACCGTTTACTTTTTATAGTTTAAGGTTCGAAGCTAATTTCTCTGTGCTATTTGTGATTTGTTTGAAATTTTATCCAAAATCAACTAACAATTTTTCTTTTTTTTTTTACATATCTCAGAGTGGGAATGGGCAAATGTTTACTTTAAACATCCTAACTACCACAAAATATTTTGATCTACAACTTTTAGACTATAACATTTTTGATTGGATTAGCCATTTCTGCGTTATAGAATCTTAAACATAACCAAAACTAACTTTTTGTGAAAGTTGGATAAATTCTTAGACGTTTGATAATCGATTGTGTCTAAATCCCTCAATCAAATTCAGCTTAATAGATGTCTTTAAATTTAATAAACTTTAATGTTGTGAATAAAAACATATTTCGATTGAAAGCAATTTTCTATGTTTTTTTCCAAAATTTGAAAAAAGTTTAAAAAGCTTGGGTTTTTTTTTTCCCCCCCCCCCATCTGGACCATATCAACGTTTACTACTTCCCCCCTTATCAAATAATTAGTTTAATTTTTATTGTCATTGCTGTATTGAAGTGTGTGCAAATTTTCAGTTAATAATTATTTTTTCCAAAAAATCATATAATAATTATTATATTAGATTTTTAATTTAAAAATCATTCCTGATTTATAAATAATATTTTTAATTGATCTTTGATGTTTATTGATTTGATTAAAAATTATGATCACTCACTGAGTGATACGGTATTGCATAAATAAAAATGATTATATTGCGATAAAAAAAATGTTGATCAGAAAATAAAACTCACCTTATACACACAAATTGATCAATATGTTTGTATACAAAATACTCAAAATTCATCTTGGAGATAATTCAAAAAATTTAACTTTCTGATTTAGATAGGAATTACGCAAAAATTATTATTATTGTTAATAGTAAAAATTTTGTTGAAAAATGATGATCAGAATTTGATAATTATCACTTATGATCAAAAATAAAAATCGATCTTAATAAAAATCAACAAATGATTATAAAAATTCCAGCAAGGCTAAAGCGACAAGAAACTGCTCGTCGTTACAGACTACTTTAACATTTACTAGACAAATGATCAAACCTCCCAATTCATAACAAAAGACATTTACATGACTGTTATTAGACCTATTTGGACGTACGGAGTTAAGCTTTGGGGCTCTACTAAACCATCCAATTCATCTCGTATCCAATCCTTGCAATCCAAAATCCTTCGAAAAATCCTAAATGTAAGGTGCATTTGTCACCAATAAACTTATCCATAAAGACCTTAATGTTCCATATGTTGCTGATTTAGCCCAAACCAGATACCTATCCTTCCATAGTAAGCTCCATAACCACTCCAATCCACTTGTCTCCCAACTTGCTTCCTCCTCCATCCCTGATAATCCTCCGAGGCGTCTGAAAAGAAGATGGCCTAGAGACCTTTTAGAGTAGATTTTATTGAAGTGCTACTTGTGAGTAGTTCTTCACAAGTTATTTACATGCCATGGTATTCACTGTCAACACATTTACGTGTTGTATATTATTCTGTACACCGCTTGGGGGGGGGGGGGGGGGATCTAACGTTGGGGGAAGGGAAGTAGTTTATTTTTTTTTTTTTTTTCGATAATATTACCCATCCACCCGCAAATCATACTTCCTAGGTTCATTCCTTTATCAAGTCATTTATCACCATCGCCCATCCTACATTTATAATCTGTTGAAATTTAAATCTTCCTTCTTCTCCCGATTCACAACAAGATCACGTTCCTCAGACCTATACTTGCCTTTCCTTAGAACAACATTATACCAGCATTCCTTCCTAGCCCGATCCACTACCCTCTGGAACACCCTCCCTCCTGAAATAAGACATGCCCCTTCCTTAAGCTCATTTAAAACACTCCTTTTCCAATATCTCCTCTTATCCCAGCCAGATGCCAGTCAATATGAACAGTAATTATTATTAAATATGATCAAATCGAATAAATTTGATACCGGTGAATTGACTCATAAATTTTCTTTCATATAATAATAATCTTTTATTTGTTCCACATCGGCAAATAACCATTTTATTTATTTTTTTATAATAAATTCTTTTTTCTTAATTTTATTTTATTTTTTACTTTAAATGTTTTTCCTAAACAAAGAAATTTTATCTATCGACAATTCATATGTGTATGGTTGTGTGTATAGGGGTATAAGTGAATGAAGGCAGTGTATATAAGTATATATCGTTATCTCTGTAAATATTTTCTTCATCCAATGTACATATAGAAATAGTTCATCCCCTGTATATATCTTTTCTCATTTTCTCAGGGTTATTTATTTATTTTTTATTTTATTTTTTTTTTAGTATTATTTCATTTATCCTTGTTATGTTATCTTATTTACAAAAGTTAATTAGACAATTATTTACTTATCTGTATTTCCATGTCTATGGTTCCTCATATATAAATACCTTTGTATGAAAATATATATGCCAGACCATTGTACTATTTTATGACACAATTTTGTTATTCTTAGGGGACAATACGTCCCAGAATAAAGATTATTTTTTCATTTCATTTCATTTAAATATCTCGAAAACAGTGGACTCTAGAAAAATATGTTTCAAATAACCATAGAAGCTAATTAAATTTCCTATAAAATTGATAATTTATAAATTTGTCGTAGTTCCAACCGTTTAGGAGATATTCGTTATTGAAAATCGGTGAATTTTCGAAAAAAAAAAAAAAAAAAAATGTCACCTCACATTTTGTCAAACTTTTGTTTCTAGTACCTTACAAAATCGTTTTTTAGAAAAACTTTCAGAATCAAAATTGTAGAGTATTAAATTTACTTTAATTTCATATATACATTTCTGGTATTTGAAGCAAGTGAAGCAAAAAGTGAGGTGTTTCTAAAATAACAAAAAAACTCTGTGAGACTAATATGTAAAATTAATTTTATTTAAAGCATTTTTTTGATTTATTCTAGAGTCCACCGTTTTCGAGATATTATCGAAAAACAAAATTGGGACGTTCTCCCCTCCCCCCCAACCGTTAGCTCACCCCCCAGGGGCGGGGACTTTTAGTATGTTTACCTTCCAACTATTCCTAATAATGCTATGAAGTAAAAAATTATCGCATATTCCATGGACTCTACAATGTGTTTATTGACTGGGCTAAATATCCATTTGGTAAGTCTCTTTTGGTCCATTCTGAACAGGTGTCCGAGAAATGTTAACCTCCTCTTCTTCATAGTCTCGGAGATTTTTCCTACTTTCTGATTAACTTAGAAATGTCACTTCGTTACTTCAATGTCTTCATCCCCTTTCAGTTTCAACAGCACCCATAATTTTTCTAAGGATTCATCTTTCCAAGACGAGTTTATAAAAGAGTTTAATCCAGCTTGTAGTTCATGGAAAAACATTCACTGCCATATTGACATTCTGTTTTCAACACGGTGTTGAAGTGCTTTATTTTAGCATTCCAGGTTAAGCACTTCTTAATGTGAATGTATTTTGCCATATGCTCTCTACATTTTTCCAATCTTTCTCTAATCCAAAACTTCAATTACTAGTTAAAATTATCGAAGTTCCATCCTTATGAGAGCGTACAAAGCCGCGACAGGAATGATGCTAGTAAAAAATATAATCAATACGTCCGAAGGTTTAAAGGTAAGAAGTAATAAATTGAACACATCATTCGACCACCACCAGCGAATCGTCATGAGAGTCCAAGCTGAATCGATATTAGCATAATATCGATAATCGATAAGTTGAACTAGCGCAATGAGGTGAAGTGTCCAGTAATAATTAATTTACAATCACCTAAATTTATCTGTAATACAATGAACCGTCATCTATTAAGAGTGTGAGGAGTTCAAAAGGTCCATTATAGTTAAGGTTTAACTTGGAATTAAGGACGAAAAAGAACTTTGATGTTTGTATTCACCACAGTTTCCAGTTTAAACATTAATAATTCATAACATGTCAAGGAAAGTAGGAAACATTCATCGAAAAAAACTTTAAAGAACTTCCCATCAAAAAAGTGGATTCTGTTTACCCTCAATCCGTAAGGATGAGTTTCAACCTTGAAGGACACTACACGCAAGACCGCAGACGATATTGACAGAGACAATACCGAACCGAAATGAATTTTCCATAAGCCGTTTAAATAAGGAATGTTATAAAATATACATTGTTTGATCCGATAACGAAAAGTAGCAAAAAATATTAGTTATCAATTCGGATTAATGTTTTAAGAGTTCTATCAATGACCTTGCAGTATCTGCCATCCTTAAAATATGAGAAATAATATATATCGACGGCATTTAGCAGAAGTGAACAAATCCACAAAATATGCAAAAATGAGTTAGAGGTGGTTTTAGAAAGGATTAGTGCTTACTTTTTTTAACAGAAAAGAGTCACCTCTTGGTTCAGGTATTTTAATGGAAAAATCGAAGTCGAAAAAACTATTTGAAATAGAATACGACGTTTCTATTTCAAGAAAAAGAACCTGATATTCCAACTCATCCTACCACTGTCCTCACCGCTTACGCTGATATCACATGTGTGTTATCAGTAAACAATGATCCCTTCTTTGCCTCCCTATATATCCTAACCCTTCAAGAATGGTGTCAAAAATGGAGAATCAAAATAAATTCAAAAAAAAAAATCACACCAAATAACCTTTACCCTTCGTCGTAAACCCACAACATCCTGCCCTACAGTATCCTTTAATGATATTCCACTAATCCCTGTTGAAGAGATCCGCTACATTGGACTCCACTTGGACAAACGTCTAACTTGGAATCCACATACAAGACTAAAACGACAAGAAGCTGCCCGTCGTCACAGACTACTTCAACATTTACTAGAAAAACGTTCAAAGCTCCCAATTCATCACAAAAGACTAATTTACATGACTGTGATTAGTTTTTATCTGGGCGTACGGAGATAAGCTTTGGGGCTCGACTAAACCATCCAAATCATCTCGTAACAAATCCTTACAATCCAAAATCCTTCGAAAAATCTCAATGCACCTTACTTTGTCACCGATAAACTTATCCATAAAGATCTTAATGTTCCATATGTTGCAGATTTAGCCCAAACTAGATATCGATCCTTTCATAGTAAGCTCCATAACCAATCAAATTCCCTAATCTCTCAACTTGCTTCCCACACCATTCCTGATAATCCTCCTAGGCGACTGAAAAGAAGATGGCCCCGAAACCTTCTAGTGCAGAATTTTTATTAAAGTGCTACTGATGAGTAGTTCTTTACAAGTTATGTCACGTTATTGTAATAGGTAACAGCACATTTACTTGATATATAAATATTGTACAGTTGTAAATTTCAATAAATTATTATAAAAAAAAAATATATAAAGAAAAAGAACAAAACTATTTAAGATTTTCAAGAATTTAATTATAGTTACATATCAAAAATGTTAATAAGCAAAATGTTATTTTCCTATTTATATTTTGTGTTCATAGTGTTGTATTTTAATAATCTAACAAAAAATACCGGAGGAGGCCCGGGTCCTTGTAGGACTGTAGTGCCCATATAATAATAATAATAACAAAAAATATGTTAATTTAGTTTTTAATTATTTAAATTGTATTTAAGCAATATCTATTTATTATATCAAATACTTTAAAAACTAAGCCGTAAAGACCAAACTCTCTCTCTAAGACCCCTCTGATGGCAAATGCCAGAAGTAGTCTTTTTTGTACTCGTATTATACTAGAAGTACATGTATATATACATTATATTGTTCAATAAAGACATTATTAATATTAATATTATATTATTACGAGTGTGTAAAAACACAAGTGATTTTGTATAGTTATGAGACTATAATTTAAAAACCAAAAAAAAAAAAAAAAAAAAAAAAAAAAAAAAAAAAAAAAAAAAAAGATTTAATCTATAAAACAGAACAGGGAAATAGAGTATTATTTAGATGACGCATTAGACTCTGAAAATAGAACTGGTGAAAAAAAGTTATGTGATTCCAAACAGAAGGATTCGCAGACATTGATGTAAGAGAGCAAATAAGGTAATAAACACTTATAACACTTTACCTTACCTCAAAGGGAAAATTACCTCATTTTAAATAACTGACTGAGCACGTCATCATTCTAAATCGTTCATTTTTTTTTAATTTGTATCAAAAGACAAAAACCACAAGAAACTGCTCGTCATTACAGACTACTAGAACATTTACTAGAAAAACGATCAAAGCTCCCAATTCATCACAAAAGACTTAATTACAGGACTGTGATTAGATTTTATATGGACGTACGGAGTTGAGCTTTGGACTCTACTAAACCATCAATTCATCTCGTATCCAATCCTTACAATCCAAAATCCTTCGAAAATCCTAAGTGCTCCTTACTTTGTCACCAATAAACTCACAAAAAAACTATAAAGATCTTAATGTTAATGTCTTACATTATCCTTTAATGATATTCCACTAATCCCTGTTGAAGAGATCCGCTACATAGGACTCCACTTGGACAAACGTCTAACTTGGAATCCACATACAAGACTAAAACGACAAGAAGCTGCCCGTCGTTACAGACTACTTCAACATTTACTAGAAAAACGATCAAAGTTCCCAATTCATCACAAAAGACTTATTTACAGGACTGTGATTAGATTTTATATGGACGTACGGAGTTGAGCTTTGGACTCTACTAAACCATTCAATTCATCTCGTATCCAATCCTTACAATCCAAAATCCTTCGAAAAATATTAAGTGCTCCTTACTTTGTCACCAATAAACTCACAAAAAACTATAAAGATCTTATAATGTTCCATATGTTGCTGAGTTAGCCCAAACCAGATACTTATCCTTTCATAGTAAGCTCCATACATAACCACTCAAATCTGTTAGTTTCTCAACTTGCTTCCCACTCCATTCCCGATAATCCTCCAAGGCGTCTGAAAAGAAGATCTTCTAGTGTAGAATTTTTATTGAAGTGCTACTGATGAGTAGTTCTTTTCAAGTTTTGACATGTTATTGTAATCGATATCAGCTCATTTACTTGATGAGCATAATAAACTGCTTCTAATCGGAAGAGTATTAGGCCATATTTTTGGAGAGGATATACAGATTAGTAAAAAATTTCAACTAATTTATTTTTTCTTATAATCGGTCAAAAAAGTATCATTCTTTGTAAAGTGTTTTCTTTCTCATATAAATTAACCAGGGCATGCGAAACGTGTTAGAAATTTTTTTTTTTTTCATTGAAATTTACAACTGTCAAAAATATATACTTGAAGTAAACGTGTTGATAGAGATTACATTATTATGTCAAAACTTGACAAGAACTACTCATCAGTGGCACTTCAATAAAAAGGTCCCGAGGCTATCTATCTTCTTTTCAAACGCCTTGGAGGATTATCGGGATAAAATAGGAAGCAAGTTGACAGACAGAGGGATTAGTGTGGTTATGGAATTACTATGAAAGGATAGGTATCTGGTTTGGGCTAAATTAGCAGCATAGGGAACATTATGATCTTTATGGATAAGTTTATTGGTAACAAAGTAAGGAGCATTAAGAATTTTTTGAAGGATTTTAGGATTGTAAGGATTGGATACGGGAAGAACAAAAAGGTTTAGTAAAGCCCCAAAGCTCAACTCCATATATCTAAATAGGGCTGATAACTGTCATGTAATGAGTCTTTTGTAGTATATCGGAAGGTTTGGACGTATGTCTAGTAAATGTTGAAGAAGTCGAAAACGAAAAGCAGTTTCCTGTCGTTTTAGTCTTGTATGTGGATTCCAAGTTTTGTCCAGATGGAGCCCTAGGTGGCGGATCTGTTCAACAGGGATTAGTGGGATATTATTAAAGGATAATGTAAGACGACGAAGGGTAAAGGTTATTTAATGGGATTTTTCTTGTATTTATTTTAATTTTCCAATTTCGAAACCATTAAGGATTATTAAAAACATTAATAATAAAAATAAATAAAATCAATCAGTATATAAGAAAGACAAAATCAAGTCATATCCCTCAAGAATGTATCCATAATTACATTAAACCTATACACCTTCCCAATGCAAGACGTTATAAACTGAGGAAGCAGATATAAAACTTATTACTTTATACTTTCATAAATTTGGAATTTCTACGTAATATTTTTTAAATACTGCAGTATTTGTTATTTAATTAATATTTACAATAATCCTAATACGATTAAAATATTAGTAAAATCAAACACTCAAAATAAGTGGAACCTTTAGACGAAGAAATGAAAAAAATTAATTGAGAGGAATTTTTTTCTTTTCAGTGTATTTCACAAAGCATGATTTAATTTTTATTTTTTTTATTTTACTATTATTGACGTTCTTACGAGGTCTAATTAAAGTTGAAATCGCAGAGACTTCGATAAAATGAGAAAAAATCGTTAACAACTACATGAAATAAAAAATATTAAACGTTATCTATTCAAGTAGAATCATAATCTAAGATTTTTAGAATATATAATTTAGTATTTTATTATTTTAAACAATAAAAACGCTCATTTTACTCTTTGTTCGGTTGTCACAACAGACCTTGATTATTATTGGTGGTGTGAAACAATCTTCACGCAGCTACTAATTGCTTGCACGAGCACAGGCAGCAAATGGAGGTAAACCACCTCGTGTTACTGACAACCATGGTTTCCATGGTACATTGGCAGGCTACCGTTTGGGGCCTTTGGGGCCAATTTTCCAGTGAGTGCACCTTTCCAGCGAGATATGTTTAAACACTCGGGTCCTCAAGGTCAGTGACAAGTTGGTCCAGATCTACAGATTATGTATTCTCAAGGTCATCAGGGCAGTTCGGATCAATATATCTAAACCCATGGACTGTATGAGGACCAATCCTACGATAGGCTACTTTACATTTTAGAAAATTACAAAGATAATTTTACACAAGGCAAGGTATAAAACCTGTACCACTGAAACCCATGAAGGTCTAGTAATTTAACAAAGACGTACTGTAACTAGACCAACGGTTGTGAAAGGATGAGATTTCGCCGAAATCACGCTCAACCGCCAGGTTTTTCCCCTAATTAAGAGTACCCACTTCATAGGCGCTGGATGTTCCCACCAGGGCACATCTAGACCTTTAAATCGGGCCTCATAATAAATTATATAAATAATAAATTTTGTAACTACCTTCAGTATTTTTAAGATCAGAAAAAAAAAAAATACAGTAGACCCTCGGTATAACGCGGCTCGTTATACCGCGGATTCGGATATAACGCGGGTCAAGCTCTGGTCCCGATCCTAATTCAATTAAAATTAATAAAAAATAAGATTACATCGTGTGGTTTTAAAACCAACAATAGAAAACTTGAAAACAATTCATTAGAAAATTGAGTCATTTAGAAAATCTAGAGAAAAAAACGAAAAGGTTCCAAAGTTAATAAGTTCTGGGAAAAAGGGAACTCTGAAAATTAAGTTACATTTGTTAAATTTTTTTTTTTTTTTTAGCACATTTCTAATTTCACTAAACATTAAAAGGGAATTTGTAAAGGAAAAAAATGATAACTGGTTGTTAACGTAGGAAGTAAAACTAAATAGGACGTTTAGAATTGAATTACGATTGTCTAACCAAGTTTCATTGTTTTTGTTTCATTATTAGAACTTTTTAAAGTTTGATTTTTATTAGAATTTAAAAAAAAACTTAAGGAAAGGGTGTCTACACCGCTTGTGTCGTCCTGGAAATAAGCCGAAATGTGTTACTTAGACAATGTCGATTGAATATCTTCCCGGTAACCTACCTAGATGACGTACGGAGAAGTTGCCTCTATTCTTGCCTTCTTGGTTCACAGAATCCCCTTCACTTCCTTTTTAAAAACTGTGTATTGTATGTATTGTGTATGTATTGTACAGTTTATTTCAATAGATTTATCGGTTAATAAAATAATTTCATATTTTAAGTTGGACGAAATATAGTGTATTCACTGATCATTAACAGGAAAAAAAAGATCAAGACCTAAATACTAATACATTGATATGATAATGAATCGATACTGTTAGATTCTATGCCGGATTTATAATTCGCTTTATTATTTGTTTATTTATTTATTTATTTATTTTTTTAACGTTATCCAAAACTCAAGAGACCACTGATATCAAAAATACTATCAAGAATTACATTATAGTTAATTAACATACATCAGAGATAGGCGTTAAGTTAGACATATTAACTAAGAACCTGATTAGATCAATATTTCAATACTTATTGCATTATACGTAATTTGGGTACTTACCAATATGACGAAGTTGAAGAGACAGAGTAAGTACTTGCTGAAACAGGTACCGCAATCCATGATGCTCTGCTTGTAGGATCTAACTTGGTAACTCTTCCCCTGTGCACCTGAAATAAAACGCACAACGTTATCTAATCAGCTACAAAAGCCAACGTAATGAAACTGATAAGGACAAAGTTGCCCTCTCTCCTTTTTGTTTCATAGAACCCATACATCCATTATCAATATTAAAATAATATTACTTAGCATTACTATTATATTATATAAACGTATATATTATCTATATTAAAACAATTTTAATTACAATTAATGAAATGATATAGAAGAGCTATTCAGAGTATGGAAAATTATATGAAATCCGGGTAATTAAATATGCTGAAGCTAGATCATATTGTGTTTTTAAAATAGAAAATTGAATCATGCAATAGTCCAGCCAATGAGTGCTGAAATGAGGGCTGTAGAGTGCATGGAATGTGCAAAAATTTTTGACTTCATAGCTTCGTTAGGAATAGTTAGAAGGTAAACATATTAAAAGTCTCCGCCCCAGGGGTGTGAGCTAACGATGGAGGGGAGGGAGGGGAGAAGTTCAATTTGTTTGTTTTTTCAATAATATCTCGAAAACAGTGGACTCTAGAAAAATATGTTTCAAATAAGCATAAAAGCTAATGAAATTTCCTATAAAATTGATAATTTATAAATTGTCGTAGTTCCAACCGTTTATGAAATATTGGTTATTGAAAATCGGCGATTTTCGGGAAAAAAACAAATGCACCCTCACTTTTTGTCAAACTTTTGTTTCTAGTACCTTCCACAATCGTTTCTCAGAAAAAGATGTGAGAATCAAAATTGTAGAGTATTAAATTTACTTTAATTTCATATATACATTGCTGGTATTTGAAGCAAGTGTTTAACAAAAAGTGAGGTAAACGTTTTGTTTATTTCTAAAAATATCGATTTTTAATAAACTATATCTCGAAAACTGTTGGAATTTCGGCGAATATGTATATAATTAATTTTATAGGAAATTTAATGAGCTTTAATTTTGATTTGTAGCATATTTGTCTAAAGTCCATCGTTTTCGAGATACTATCGAAAAATCAAAATTGGGACGTTCTCCCCTTCCCCCCACCCTTAGCTAACCCCCAGGGGCGGGGACTTTTAATATGTTTACCTTCTAACTATTCCTAACAAAGCTAAGAAGTAAACAATTATCGCATATTCCATGCACTCTATAATGTGTTTGTTGACTGGACTATAAATGGAAAAGGCTGTAAGTGCCAAAAATAAAATATAAAAAAATATAATTAAGAAAACGAATAAGTTCCATCGCCATTGTAATGGAAACAGTGATACGTACCTTTCTTGGTACCAAGCCCTTCATGATAGCTACGTACCACTGTGTCCATAACTTTGGCGAGGGAACTTATACATTTTCAAATTTCAAATACATTTTTAAATTTTATTTTTGGCCCTTACATCCTTTTCCATTTACATGCCTCAATATGATTCATGTAAAATTTTAATGACATACCGATCCATAACGAAATAGAATCCATCTTTGTAGTTTCAATCAACTATTTTATTGAAGGAGATGTAAGTAATTTTTATATTCATTTTAAGGCATGTGATCCAGAAGATGGAGCAGTGTACTCCGAAACATGTAGAGAGAAATCTAAATATTAAATAGGAGTTATGCCTTAAAATGAATTTTAAATGGACGTTTTTTGGCTGGGATCTATACTTTTTTGGTGTAACGTTTTGTTTTTGTTTTTTCCATGCTAAACGAAAATGTAACATTTTGACACGCTTTAGCTGTGTTAGTGCTGCTCTCATGGAAAATCCGGCAGCAGTTTCCTGGATTAGGAATTCAATTGAGAACACTTTTTGTTCAATAACATTTGTCGCTAGGGCCAACCGTTGAGGAGCTATATTGATTCGAATGAATACAATGAAGTCACGTTGTAACGTCTTTTTCACCATTGAAAAGTTGTAACGTTTTTTTCAATATCAAAAATGTAACATTATGACATGCTCTTACTCTGTTGTTACTCATTTCAGAAATGTAATGGGGAGAATATTTTTTGGAAATATAATGGAGTATATAGAACTTGTCGCTGGAACCTAACGTTTAAATTGGTCTGAGTGATGAAAAAAAATCAAGTTTGGCCAACATTTTTTTTTTTTAAGTTTTAGGACTTTTTTTTTGACAGGCTCTATTTGTTTTGGCGGTGCACGGATCGAAAATTTGATGATAGTTTCCTGGTCAGAAATTAAATGAAGAATATTATTTGTTGTATAGGACTTGTTGCTATGACCTATATTGGAACTATATTGGATTGAATGAAAAACATCGCATTTAAAACCATTGTTTTCTCTCGACAGGTGAAGCAATCACGCCGATTCACGACACAACATATAAGTGACAGTAGCTTATCTCTTGGTAATTGAGATACATTGAGAGACAAAAAAACAACACGTATAAAGAAGTCTTTTTACATCCAAAAGGTATTTCTCGTTCTTCCTTGTACCCACAACTACAGGTAAGTACTTATGAGATAAAGTTATCTCCTCTTGGGAAACTATATTAAATGATTATAAATAACATGTTTCAAATGGAAAAGAATGCCACGAATCTGAACTCTGTAGGTGTAATATTTTTTTAATGGCGTAGTTTTTAATATATTGAGTGAGGACCGACAACAGTAGTTTTTTAATATTTAAAAGCTTATAACTCAAAAACCAAAATTCAGAAAAATGTAGTACTTTACATTTTAACTAATCTTGGAATGTACAATTTCTAAACCAAAAATCTTGGAATCCACATACAAGACTAAAACGACAAGAAACTGCCCGTCGTTACAGAATACTTCAACATTTACTAGACAAACGTTCAAAACTCCCAATTCATTACAAAAGACTCATTTACATGACTATGATTAGACCTATTTGGACGTACGGAGTTGAGCTTTGGGGCTCCACTAAACCATCCAATTCATCTCGTATTCAGTCCTTACAATACAAAATCCTTCGAAAAATCCTCAACGCACCTTACTTGTGACAAATAAACTTATCCATAAAGATCTTAATGTTACATATGTTTCTGATTTAGCCCAAACCAGATACCTATCCTTCCATAGTAAGCTCCATAACCACTCCAATCCACTAGTCTCCCAATTTGCTTCCTCCTCCATCCCTGATAATCCTCGAGGCGTCTAAAAAGAAGATGGCCGAGAGACCTTTTAGTGTAGAGTTTATTGAAGTGCTACTAGAGAGTAGTTCATCACAAGTTATTTACATGCCATTGTATTCACTTTCAACACATTTACTTGTTGTATATTATTTTGTAAAGTTTTAAATATCAATAAATGAAAATAAAAATCATAGAAATCGGAGAGGTTAAGGTCCAAATCTAACGTAGAATTTGTTGATCCAACATGGAATGATCCTAATCCTAAACCTAAACGTTAGCACAAAAAGTCAGTAGCATAATATTCTTATTTTTTTTTTTTCCACTGTCTACACACTATATACATATATAGTGTAGACATTATATACACACTATCAATATATTCTCCACTATTTACATACGGTCAACCATCTTACACCATTACCACATTAACATTCGGCCATTGCGCGTTATTACAAAAACGCTTAAATTTTATTTTTTTTTTTTTTTTTCTTCCCCCACCCCCCTGACCCATACTTTAGAATCAACATAACGATACAAGTTAAGGAAGAAAGTTTTGCAATAATGACCACAGCACGAATTCATCAGTTTCTGGCAGTATTTATCAGATGACTGACAGAAAAATTAACTATTTTGTACCGAAACATAAAATTTTCGATAGATTTCGTGTAGCTCTTATTATACCTCATTTATTAACATTTTGATAAGTAGACTCGTACATCTTCCTTAGAAGCCAAAGAATATACACTCGTGCAGTCCATTATGGTCCAGGTTACGGCTCTAAGAGTAACGTAACACCACCGGGGAGAAAGGAAACCACAAAACCGAAAATTAGATCCACGAGAGAGCTAATCACTAAACGTTGCACAATATTTCGCTAAACATTTCCGAACCACTGGGCGGGATAAGTGTTCTTAATCCGCTTTCAACACGTGGGAGTCAACAATATTCCTTAGTAGATCTCACTACAATTGAAATAATAGCACATCATGCAATTATTATCAACAAAACAGACAGAAATTATAAAGTCCAATTAGAGTTGATGAAGGGGAATAGTACAGGTGTCAAGCGCAGAACTCCAACCTACTCAATTACCCTTTGACTCATTTCAATTAAGGGTCTGGCGCCCAAACAGTTGGTTTTATGAAAAAACATGAAAAAAATAAAAAGTGAACATTATTTTGTTAGGTTGGTTTTTTAATAACTCTTTCCTTTTTTCAATTTATTTTAAAGCAAATATATTAAAAAATGATATATTTTACTTCTTTTTTTTTGGGGGGGGGGGGGATTTAAAATTTATAATAGCCAAATAAAAATTCAGCTAAATAAAACTATAATTTTTTTTTTTTCCCGTTTTAATTCCAAGTTGATAGACTATTTTCTGAAATTCAATATAAGAATATAAAAATAAGTTTAGCCAACAAAAGTTTATAAAATTTTACAAAAAAAATATATTTAATCAACAATTAATATACTACTGAACCACCAGTAAAGTTAATTCCTGATGAACTTTCTCTCAGAGAAGTGAAAATAACAAATTATAAATATAAAAAAGACAGAATCCTTAAGTATTTATTTGGCATAACTCCTATTTATTTAACATTTCTAGCTACATGTTTCGGAGATAATGTTTCATCATCAGGCTTCTAATTTTTTTTAAAAACACATTAATCTATAACATTATACCAATAGTTCTACAATTATATAGTGATGTGTCATTTACCTCTTAATCTGTGATTATTTTCACATTGTCAATTCTCCATGTTATAAGCCATTATATAATATAAGACAGAATCCTAGTTGAAAGTGAAGATGTTAATTTCTGCTATATTTTCTAATGGAAGTGGAAATAAGAAAACATAAAAACCTGTGATATACTTTCTCACATTTATTTATAAACTGATATGTTTTATTGAATTAATGATACAATCTGTCTCACTTTAGCACAAAAAGTAATATGGATGACAAAGAATCCATTCACAAAATATGTATACTGAAATTTTATCACTGAAATTGAAACAACAAATACAAATATATAAAACACCAAATCCATGTACAAATAAATCTTGTTAAGTTTCATAACACTTTTACAAGTTGTAAATTTTATGACCTAAATTGATAGAACAAATATAAATATGTAAAACACCAAATCCATGTACAAATTAACCTTCTTAAGTTTTTATAACACTTTTACACATAAGATTAGATGAAATAAGAAAACATGAATTCATAAAACACTTAATCCTTTATGAAACTCATTTTGTGAACTTCTGTTTCACCTATTAACATTTAAGAAGTCTAAATATCAATATAACAAACTAAACAACACAATCCAAGTTGAAACTGTAGAAGTGATTGTTTACATGTGAGGTTATAGGAAAGAGCTATCGATAAATGTAAACTCGAAGTGAAGCGTAAGGATCGAACTGGTCGGTGTAGCGCGGGTCAACCTAGTTTGGTGGTGTCGCCGATCCGAACCGTTACCCAAAAAAAAAAAAAATAATTTGAGTACTTTTTTTTCTTAAAACTTAAAGAAACGAAGTTATAGTACAAAACTCCAAGAAAAGTCGGACTTGAAACTACTTAGTTCAATAACAAAAATTATAGAACTAAAATATATTATTTTTTTATCTTTAAAAAATCCTAAATTAAATTTTCCTGTAGTAAAAAACAAAATAACTGCTAAAAAATATTAATGCGGTCTATAATGAAGATAATATAAACATACTAGTAAATAAAAGTAATGCTGTTTGGGCTAAATATATCGCCGTGTATGAAATACTGAATATGTACTTGATTTTTTTTTTTTTTTTTAAATCCCAACTGTAAGTGAGATGTATCAGGAGGGGGTTTAAAGTTATTTGATACATTTTTGATATTTTACATAAGAGTATTGGACTGGATTTAAACTTGATGATAAATCAAAAATACATATTTTTGTGTTTTGTCACTTTTGAATAACAAGTGCGAAATATTGTTGATATTTTGAAGAATCTTTCCCACTGAGATTCGTACTGTAAATATTATTTATGTTCTAAAATGTATGTAAAATTTTATTCGCCTTTATTCTGTAAGATTTTCCACTATTTAGGAGACAGGAGATCGCTGAAGCAGATAGTAGGGTTCTCCCCCACAATCCTACATTTCAATTTTATCAATCTCCCGCTGGCTATTGTTAAATCACATTTTCAAATTACTGTCCATCTGTGCAACATAAAATGAATCTTTTTACATAACTATGTTCTAATAAATTTTTGCTATGTGGCTATAACCTGTCATAGCTTCCGTAATTTGCCAGGTATTTTTTTTAATTCTAAAATAATTGGAATTAAAAAAATTGAAAACACTAACGTGAACTTAACGAGGTTTTTGATACCACATCCGTTACAAATAGAATACTAATGATTAACTTAACAAATGAGACCGTAAAAAAATTAATCATTACAGTGTTCTAGCCATCTCTAGAGTAAACATCTCACAAAAATTGAATACATTAATCCCTAAACTGAGCTCAGCTTGATAACAACTTGGATGGGCGATCTACCCTCTTTCCGAGCATATGAGGCCCGTCAGCCTACCAGCGACTTAGGGCTAGCGACTATTCCCCGGTAGATTCCAACCTCAACTTTAAGTTGTCCGATTTACTTGGGCCTACATCGACTATCGAGGCGAGAAAGTCATTTTAAAAAAATCGTTATAATATAAATGATCAATTCAAACGCTATAACAGGCAATGCTAAAACTGGACACACTTTCAATGGGCGATTACACAGAATTAATTGGTTAAAAAAAAAAGTTTTTTTTTTTTTTTATTTATAATTGGAATATAAGTATTTTCTATAGTAGCAATTTTTTATTTACTTTTTCCTAACCATTGTTGACCGTTTAGCAAGTGCCAGGTGGAGATAAAGAGAGAAAAGGCCGACCTCATCAATACCTCAGGTCGCAATAGCCCACACAAATGCCCACACAAATGGATCACAAAACACCTCGCTCGGTCGCTACATCCTAAACAAAGGCATCCCCTAAACAGTATTGTTAGTCTGTCGTTCGAGTAGATTCGGGTTTCAAAAACTCGGGGAAAATGTTCACCGAGGGGGAAAAAAATAATGAAAATAGAGGGAACAACAGGATAATATCCAGTAGGCGATGCCTAACAATAAGTTACGGCACATTAACGAAAATTGGGAGAGTTTTCTTATTTTCTGGAAAGACTTTTCGAAACGAATTTCCACCACGATCGATTACAAATATGCATGATGTTTTGTTTACTTTTGGATTTAGAAGCTAGTACTTGAATAAAATCGACCTTTTTTTTTTTTTTTTTTTTTTTCAATGATAAGGATGGGTAACAATATGTGACAGATGGAAAGATATCTACTTCCTCGAAAACTATAATTAAAGAATTTTTTTAGGGGGGACAGCAAAAAAGTCGAATATCTCAACTTATTGAAATTTACAACTGTATACAAAATACAATAAAAATACATTCAGTAAATGAGATGATAATGCTCGTAATAACATGTCAATTGCCAGTAAAACAACTACCCATTAGTAGTACTTCAATAAGTTCTATAATAGAAGGTCTCAAGACCATCTTTTTTTTTTTCAGACGCTATAGACGGTTATCTGGAATAGAGTGGGAAGCGAGTTAACATACTACTGGATTTAAATGGTTGTGGAGTTTACTATGAGATTATAGATATCTGGTTTGAGCGAAGTCAGAAACGTAAGGTACACTAAGATCTATTCGGAAAAGTTTGTGACAAAGTATGGAACATTGAGGATTTTTTTAAGGATTGGATACGAGATGAATTAAATGGTTTAGTGGAGCCCCATAGCTCAACTCCGCATGTCCAAATAGTCTGAGCGGCAAATATTATATTACAAAAAATGTTCTCCATTGAATTTCTAACAAGTATGCCATCAAATTTTGGATCCGAGCAACACCAACACAGCTAGAGCGTGTCAAACAACGCGTAACGCCTTCGCGTTCCCCAAAAACGTTTCGCTTTTGTCCAACAAGGTCACGGTTAAAACATATTTCATGTTAAAAAGATCCTACACTTAAAAATAGAAGTTCTTAACGTGACTTTTTTTTATATTCAAATCAAAATTTTGAGCAGCCGTGAGGGATCGAGGTCAAACCCAGGTTAATTTTTTTTATTTCGTATTACAAGAAACAGGGTCAAAAGGAGCTCACTCGTTATTTATTTAGTACTAGCTGAAAGCACCCTGCTCCGCTACGGTTTAATATCATTAGGATTAAGGGCAACTTAGATTAGTAAAAATTAAGCGTTAATAGACTTATCTGAACTGAGAAAAAAGTATATTCTAGGTTCAAGGAATGAAATTCAGAAATGCTAGGTACAACTTGTAGAATACAACTTGGGCCTGGTTGAGAAAAACCGATATCTTGTGAACGGAAAACTGAAGGAAGGGTAGTTGGGGACGAAGCTACTGGGTGAAGCTATGTTGGTGTGTTGCGCGTAAGGAATATGTACATCGAACTGGCCTTACATGTCACCACCAGAGAACATAAGTCTTTTAACCTCCTCTTTAACATAAGTCTTTTAATAGCTTCTCGTTACGAAACAACTCAAACTTGTAAGGGTCTACCTCTGCAGCCACCACGAGTTGATAGAAAGTACCATATTATAAGGTTTCGACATCGATCGTATTTTTGTTTTGTTTACAACTATAAGGAACTTAAACGGTGATCAAAGTTTGCAGCTTAAAACATCTAACCTATTTTTTAACTTAGCTTATCTCCAAATACCATATGACAATTAATCTATTATTATTCACCCAATAAAATTGTAATCGCATTTTTCGTGAATTACCCGCGATCCAGGCCGATTTTTTAAATTCCTTTCTTAGCGAGCACCTACGGCCCTCGAGGAAGCTACATATTGAATTTCATTCCAATCCGTTCGGTGGTTTCTGAGATTTCGTGTTAAATGAGTGAGTGGTTTTTGACAAATATATAGTAGTGATAAGAAGAATAGAGCTTCTGACTACTCCTACCCTCCTAATATCAAACTATCAAAGTATCCGTAAAACCCTCGCGTGCCCCAATAACCTATTGCTTTTGACCCACTATAGTCCAGTCAATGAGTGCTGAAATGAGGGACGTAGAGTGCATGGAATATCGATATTTTTTGACTTCATAGCTTCGTTAGGAATAGTTAGAAGGTAAACATACAAAACGTCCCACCCTGGGTGGGGGGGTTTAGCTAACGGTGGGGGGGAGGGAGAAGTTCCATTTTTTTGGTTTTCGATTATATCTCGAAAACTGTTGACTCTAAAAAAATATGTTTCAAATAAACAAAAAGCTTTGTACTATTTAGTATTTAAAATTTAATTCTAATTTGTCGTAAATTTAACTGTTTACGAGAATACGTTATTGAAAATCGGTGATTTTCGGGAAAAAACAAATGTCACCTCACTTTTTGTCAAACTTTTGCTTCTATTACGTTTCCACAATCGTTTCTGCAGAAAAACCGTCAGAATCAAAATGTGTAGAGCATTAAATTTACTTTAATTCCATATATACATTTCTGGTATTTCCTTTGTAGTAATAAAACATTTTTTTATTTCTAAAATTGTCGATTTTTAATAAAGTATCTCGAAAACCGTTGAAATTTCTAATTAATTTTATAGAATTTAATTTTGATCTGCTACACATTTTTCTAGAAACCACCGTAATCGAGATAAATCGAAAAACCAAAATGGAACGTTCCACCCCACCTTCAGCTCCCCTCCCTCCCCCCAGGGGACTTTTAGTATGTTTACCTTCCAACTATTCCTAACGAAGTTGCGAAGTCAAAAATGATCGCATATTCATGCACTCTACACCCCTCATTTCAGCACTCATTATCTGGTTTTGCAACTCTCTGAGAAAACACGTCTGTTGGTACTCATTCCGAAACTAATTGTTCGATCCAAAATTTCTATTTTTTATCTGAATGCTCCTTAAATTTACTATAAGAACCTATATATGAAATTTTTATAAAGTCCCATTAAATACCAAAAAAAATGGACCTTCTCCCCTCCCCCCACCTTTAGCTCACCCCCAGGGGAGGGGACTTTTAGTATGTTTACCTTCCAACTATTCCTAACGAAACTATGAAGTCAAAAATTATCGCATATTCTATGCACTCTACAATGTGTTTATTGACTGGACTACTAGGTCTCCGGTGAAACATGTTCTATGATAAAAAAAAACTACGGACACAACATATTCGAGATTATATCCAAACCTTGGGGAGCTGATCGAATTTGTAATACATGTATGATGCCAATATATAACTAGTAACCATTACATTAGGAACTGGAAAAAAACAAAAAAAAAAAAAACATTGTAACTAAGTAAGGTTAGTAGATATGAAAATAACCAACCTAGGTAGCAATAAGTAAAATATTTCACTATAGCAACATAGTTCGTAAGAAGTGTGATTCGTTTATTAACCCTGCAACGGAAGTATAGGTCATTTTGACTCCGTTCAGGGAAAGAAACAAGTATAAAACCGGAAGTGGGGGCCCCAGCACCCTCTCCCCCCCCCCCACTTATGCTACGTCTAGGTATCAAGGTCAGTGTTGTGATTGTTTCAGTCGCTGTAAGGTTAACGTGCTCGCTCCTATAAAGTAAGTACCAGAGTTCTATACGTCAAATTGACTCCCTCTTGCAATAACGTAGGTTAGATAGAGTCATTATGACTCCACACTTCCATTCAAAGCTCCTGGGAACGGAGTCATTTTGACTCCATACTTCCATTTAAAGCTCCCTCGAGTAGAGTCATTTTGACTCCACACTTCCAATTAAAACCTCCTTTGATTAGAATCATTTTGTTTTCTTTCATTCTATCCACAGAAAAACAGTTACCCATGAAATACTAAAAATTCACTGCCTTAACTCTGAAAGATTTTATCAACCATTACTTCTATTGTAGGTTATAATGGGAGATAGAAAAAAATACGTGACTGAGGAGGAGATACGACAGGTTCTTCAGGAACTTGATAATGAAGTGACAGTGGAAAGTTCGGATGATGAAAGTTGCTCTGATGGACAAATTGAAGACCCGTTTTATGGTGACGATGATCAGGCAGATCCCGATTATGTAAATGAAAGTTCTGATAGTGAAGAAGAGCAAATCGAATTTGAGCTAGAAGAATTCGATGATATGATTGGAGGGCATATCAGAAATGCTGAGATCCCAGAAAACGTGGATGAGCCTGAGCAGACAATGTCTGATAAAAAAAAGGAAACTAGAAAAAAAAATAAAAAGGCTAAGACGCCAAAACAAACAGAAACGGAAAATAATTTTATGGTGCAATTTGACAATGAAAATATTACTGGCAAAGCAGATAAGAATGGAAATGTTTTCGAATGGAAAACTAAGCCTGTTGAGTTGGGTGCAGGCAAGACACCAATCAGGAATGTAGTCCATCTCAGACCTGGCCCGGTGGGATGTGCTCGAGCTGCCATTGAACCTAGTGAATGCTTTGAACTGTTCATTACAACAGAAATGTTGGAAACAGTTATACAACATTCTAATGAAGAAATAAGCCGCTGTAGAAAATCAAAAGACAGAACCTTCGCAGATATTACATCTGTTGAAGAGTTAAAAGCATTGATTGGACTTTTCATTTATGGAGCGGCAAAAAAGATAATCATTTACCGACCACAATGTTGTTCGACACATCTCATTGTGGTACTTGGTATCGTTCAGCAATGTCCATTAAGCGGTTTGAATTTTTGGTTCGTTGTCTTAGGTTTGACGATAAAACAACCCGAAATCGTAATGACAAGCTTGCTCCTGTATCAAACCTCTGGGTAAAGTTTACCAGTAACTGTAAAAAACATTACAAACCAGGGTCGTACGTCACCATTGACGAGCAGCTGGTGGGATTTAGAGGGAAGTGCCCATTCAAAATGTATCTTCCCAGTAAGCCAGCTAAATATGGAATAAAGAACATACTAATGTGTGATTCAAATTCAAAATACATGATTGATGGTATTCCGTATACTGGGAAGGATCTACTCCAACCAAGGAACCTGTAGCCTCATTTTTTGTTCACAGCCTGGTGAAATCAATAGAAAACTCTAACAGGAATGTGACATTTGATAATTGGTTTACTAGCATCCCATTGGTTTCTGAACTTCTAAAGAAAGGTCTCACAGCTGTTGGAACGATTAAAAAAAATAAAAAAGAACTCCCTCTTTCATTTTCTCAGCCAAAGTTCAAAAATAGAAAAGTTGGATCCTCACTTTTTTATGTATCATAAAGACATGATGGCAGTATCGTACAAGCCCAAAGAAACCAAAGTTGTTACTTTAGTTTCATCAATGCACTCCACACCGGAATTTCACCCATTCAGCAATAAGCCGTATATTATACATGCTTATAACTCTACGAAAGGTGGAGTTGATACGCTTGACCAGCTTTGCTCTAACGTTAGTTGCAATCGACAACTAAAAGATGGCCGATGTGCTTTTTTTTATAACATATTGAACTTGGCCTGTGTGAACAGTTATGTAGTGTACCTGCACAATTTCTTTAGAAGCCTACAAGAAAATTCAGCAAAGTGTATAAGGGAGTACAGTGGTCAGCATTCTAACAAAGCAGCTGACAAAAGCAGTACAAGACGTTTAACAAGAGGCAATAATAAACCGAAACCCTTGACTCGATTACAATTTCTAATTAAATTGAATGAACAACTTTCATATAAGTGGAAGAAAATGCGATTTCTCGATAACAATAAAATGCATTGTGACCTTAAAAACATAATTGAAGTTAACCTTCAGATGTCTGCACCTCTTCAACCACTTCCTGTATCATCAACTGCAGAAGAAGATGAAGTGTCTTCTATGCGATTACCTCCGGAATTAGACTCCAGTGCGGTTGGCAGTAACTATGAATACATTAGGGCGTAAAACTAAAACAATATCGGGAAAAAAGAGAAATATTGTGACTTTTGTCCCTCATCCTTGAAACGAAAACCGCGACGAATTGTTCAAAATGCCAAAGAATGATTTGTGGTTCACACATTAAAGAAAAAACTATGAAAAAGTAATCAAATCAATTACCTTTTACTCGCCACGGGGTGCTTGTAACCATGATTTCTCTTTTTAAGTTGCCGACTCAATAAAGTTTTACTAGGTTCTTAAAACTGGTTAGATCATAAAATGGAAGTCTTAACTTAAAATTAGAATTAATGTTTTATCACACATGTTCTTGTAAAGTCTCTCTCATTTTATTTTACATGCATTTATAGTAATTACTAGCATCTCCTCACACGGCTTCGCCCGCCCTTATAACTAAAGAACTTAGATAATTTTTACTAACAATCGAAGTTATTTTTCTTTATCGCTGAATATATTGAATTGCAACATGCAATTAAACATTAATTCCTCGATAATATTTTCATGTTATACATTTCAACCTAATTTAAATTGCACTGATTAGGGGTTTGAAGATTACGTAAAAGGATAATTAGACATTCTATTTTCAAATTTAATGTTTGAGTTGGTAATCCAGATGGATAGAGACGATTAAGAAACTCTGACGGATAACGGACTGCATTATCATCAGTTCTTACAATCATATCTTTACACACAATATCAAAAATGAAGGGATCGATATTTTGATAAGGCAATAATTTCTGGCGCGGCAGAAATGACTTTATCAATTTCATCTGGTTGAATTTTAAATTCTAACCTTATGGTAAAAGTTGATGACAGTATGACAAACCTTTTTTCTGCCACTCAACACTTTAAATTATTCAAGAGTACACTTTAATCATTATAACCCTTCCTAGGACTATGAAGATGATACAGTTAAAATTCGGTACAGATTGGTTCAGTAGTTTTAGCAGGTAATGATCACAAACGAAAAATGGCTTGTCCTTTTATATAATAGTATAGATTAGGTTAGAGATTCAGCAAAAAGAGTTACCAAGTTAAATATCTGAAGTAATTAACAGATAGTAATTACAATTAATTATGTATTCCCCCAAATACACAGTACGAACATTAATTAGGTACATAGAGGTTGATTTTAATGATAATAGCCTAGAAAGAAGACGATGTGGTAACATCTAGTGATGAAGGTGATAGTACGGCCTTGTTTAGCGCAACTGTCGCTTAGGTAAAGGCCCAGCGGTGCTTGAAGGCATCTATCTTGGAGAAGGGCAACCTTAATGGATGAAACTCACAAGAATTAAATTTGAAAAACATCTTAGGCTATAGACGTTTAAGCGAAATATGGATAGTTTCTCACGAATATATACGTTTCAGACAAGACAAATATTAGTATACTTAGTTTTAGGCTAGTTTTATATTATCCGACACGACACGTAGCGGATCAGACACGGCACGGTTCAGACAAATGCATGGTGTATTTATATTATCAGGCACAGCGGGTTCCAGCACGGACGGGGAGCACAGCCGAAGCAAAGATATTTTTTTTAATGATTTGTTGTTAATAGTATATTACTTCATACTTGTCTTAAGTAGTTATGTTTGTCCGGTTTTCCACCGAAGATTTATGCTTAGTGACTCTTTTGTTTTTATATTCTTATATTAATATAAAATGTTCAATGTGTTACTTCTTACGCACTCAATTAATTTTTCAACATCCAGTTTTGCAAAAAACAAAACAAAAAAAAATGTAATCAAATTTAAACGCAGAAAAAGAACTGGAACAGGGCAAAATCAGTGAAGAACTGCACTGTCGGAGTCGGAAAGTAAAATATACTACGAAAAAGACACGTTAAGGCACGGTCCGGCACGTTTCTTTTCGAGAAATGTCTTAATGTCTTGTTTGAAACGTGCCGTGTATTGCCGGATCCGATCCGCTATATATACGCAGGCATTATAAAGTTTGTTTTATATTATCCGGCACGACACGTAGCGGACCGTAACGTTTCAGACAATACAAATATTAGTATAGTTAGTTTTATAGTGCCTGAGTATATATAGCGGATCAGATCCGGCAAGACATCGGAGATCGTGTCTTAACATGTCTTTTTCGTAGTATACTTTACTTTCCGACTCCGACAGTGAAACAGCAGCAGTGACTTAGCCCCGCTCGAGTTTTTTTTTCTGCGTTTAAATTTGATTCCATTATGTTTTGTTTTTTTTTGCAAAACTAGATGTTGAAAAATTAATTGAGTGCGTAAGGAGTAACAAATTGAACATTTTATATTAATGTAATAATATAAAAACAATGGAGCCACTACGCATAAATCTTCTGTGGAAAACCGGGCAAACATGAGGACTAAACACTAGTATGAAGTAATATACTCTTAACAAATCATTAAAAAAAAAAATATCTTGGCTTCGGCTGTGTTCCCGGTCCGTGCTGGAACCCGCTATGTCTGATAATATAAAGACACCCTGTATTAGTAAGCCGTGTCGTGTCTGATCCGCTACGTGCCGTGTCGGATAATATAAAACATGCCTTAATATACACATGTGTTAGATAACAACCTTTGATTGAATATAGATTTTTTGCGTAAAAATATATTTCATACTAAGTGAGGTAAAAACATTTTACAACTAGAATTTTTATAAAAAATATATATTTAATTAAAGGCACTTTCAATAATTTATTTTAATGGCTAAAACAATTAGTACAGACATTAATAATCAAACAACAATACTAATGCTTAAAAAAAAAAAAATTCAATTTTCCCCTGACTGGGAAAAACAAAAGATGATAGACATAACCGACTGAGTTTATATCTACTGCTACTGATGAGGAACCTGTCGGCAAATTTTCGATCCGAGCAACACCTACAGAGCTAGAGCACGCCAGAACATCCCCAACACCCATATCGAACACCAAAAATGTAGAAAAAAAAAACATAACTTGTTTTCATTCAACCAAGATGTAGGTAAGGTTCTAGTGGCAAATGTAATATAACAAAAAAAAATTTCTGATCAGGAAACTGTCGAATCAAATTTTCAATCCGAGCAACAGAGCTAGAGTATTTTGTATGTAACATTTTTCGTTTTTGATGTAACGAGTGAAAAAACCGTTTCATAACCCTAAGTTGCCAGGACGGCGCTTAACGTAACACAACTATAGACGTACAACCAAGACATATCCAAGTAAAAAAAAATAAAATAAAATAAATATATACAAATATTTTAACAAAACATTTGAATATCTCAATAATGCCTTCTATAATAGATGTCGATCGTTAAGTGTTCCTTACTCGATTGTTTTCACCTGTATTATAAAAGATTAAGTGAAAACAATATTATTTTAAATTAATTAAACCCATATTATTTTAAATTAATGATTAAAAACCAGATAAAATGTATTATAAAAAAATATTTTATCTGGTTTTTAATCATTAATTAAAAATAATATTGGTTTATTTAACTTAAAAATTCTAAGAGCATGAAGTATGTTTACAAAAGATAAATCACTAGTGTTTCCCGAGAAATGCCATAAATTAAAGATTTCAAAGAATAAAAAATATTTCTTAACAAAATACAAACAATTTACTGGATTAAAATAATTCTAGGAATGTATCAATGTCGTGAGGTGCTAGTAATTTTCCTGAAAGCCTCTATAAAATCAGTTCTATTACTCACTACAAGATGCGATAAAAAAAAAAAAAAAAAAAAAAAAAAAAAAAATGACTACTATAAAAGTTACAGGAAGTGTCCAGCCATATCGATCGGAGTACAGTCGGAAAGGGTTGACCATTACGGTGGTATCGATCATTTGAGTCAGCTACTAATCGATAGTAGGCCTAGTAGGCCTAGTTGAAAGGGACAATGACCCCTGCTGAATACAACCCAACTAATGCACTTGTTAATCCAGCGGAGGTGACCCAGTGATTCAATCGTAGAGGATCGTCCAGTGAGAGAGGATATGTTGTGTAGTGGCTGCAACATGGAAGTCTACTTAGTCCGATATCAGCTGCAGCTATTGTATAGTATTCGCATATGAAATTTTAAAAACATTTTAAAGTGCTATTGATATTTAGTTGTAGTTGTAATTTTAGAATAACAGATAATTAATTCATTGAATTACATAATATAATTTTAAATACTATTCAATCACCCGCTCAAATCATTTATTCCATGGCTAATAGAATGTATCGAAACGTTCCAGAAATCGAAACCGGATATTTATACTTCAAAGTTACGAAAAATAATAATTTGATCCACAAGAATCATTTAATGAGTCAGACTGATAGGAGGTAAAATTTTAAAAATATGAAATGTAAAAGCAATAATAAAAAACATATCTTAACAACGAGGATTTTTTCAAAAATAACATTTTTTTTTTCATGCGTAAGGAATTTTCAATTGAAAAAAAAAATAATACACTGTTGAAAAGAACGGTCTTGTGAATTATATATAATGAATTATTATTATGAATTATTATATATTCGACGGGGAAGAATGCAGGGAGGAGTTTGGTCCGATTTACCTTGTAACCATTTAGTCTTTGAATTCGCTATGCATTAATTTATTTATTTATGTTTAATAATAATGTTGAATAAATTACGACAGATGATTCAAAAGTAAGGTTGCCCCTAAGAATAACATTAAATAATACAAAGTAAGATCATAACTGGCCGAGAGGCTGTTAAAAATAAAACAACATAGGTAAAATTAAACAGAAATATGTATGAAAAAAAATACAGAGAAAAAACTAGAAAAAGAAAAAACTATTAATAAAAAGGGAGTGAAAAAATAAATGTACAAATAAAGAGGTTAATATTGTAAACAAAATTGCAGAAGAGAGAAAAAAAAAAAACAAACAGACACTTAAAGAAAAATAAAAGATAGAAACTCAAAAATTAGCATTACAAGAAATCAAAACATTATCATAGTCAAACTATAATTTTGGCTAATGTTTTATGTCTGACGGTCTTAGTAAATAAATTAGACGATTACATACATATTACATACATCCTTAGAATTAGAAAGCGTCGGGTTGGAGGGAAAGAAGATGGTGAAAGAGTAGTGTTTTTTGAATGTTCCAAGGGAAGAAGCATTGCGGATACAGGGGGGCAGGGAATTCCAAAGAGTAGAGGATCGGACAAGGAAGGAACGTTGGAATGCAGTACTTCTGTGGGATGGAGTATAGAGATCGGAAAGACGAGATCTTGTATGCAGTGGTTTGATAGCAGACTTGAATTTCAGGTTACTGTAAATAAAGGGAGGGTGACGGGTGTTGATAACTTGGAATAGGTAGGAGCCTACTTTCTGCGGAAGGAGGGAAAAAGCCAATTTAAATCAGTGTAGAGATGCGAAACATGGGAACGTCTCGATGTTCCGAAGATAAACCTGATGAAGCAATTCATGATGCGTTTTAATCTGTCTTCAAGAACCGTCGAGAGCCCGCCATACATACGGTTTTTTTTTTTTTTTTTTTGTTTTTTTTTTATTAGATCAAAGAATTACACTAGCGGAAAGCCTAAACTTGATGCTACTACTCAACATATTACCCTTTTTTTTTTCTACGTATTTATGATTTAAACCCCAATGATTTCCACCTGTTTCCGAAATTAAAGGATCACCTTAACGGCAAAATATTAAAGACGGGCGAAGGGTTCGAAGTCTATTCACAAACATACTTTGAAAATTAGGAACAAATTACTGAGTTTTTCTTCTTTTTTTTTTTTTTTTATGTCAGCCCAAGAATTATTGCTCATTTTTTTTCCCCAAAACATTCTATATCAATTTTAAATAATTCTAAAATAATAACAAGGTAATAGTGCAAAACTTGAGTAACAGCTGTTAATGAGAACTGGCATTCTTTCACATTACATTGTAGCTGTTTATGCTATTTAAAATAAAAATACTTTCGTGTTGCTTAAGACACGACCCGGCTTTGGGGTGCTCAAAGACTCCAAACAAAATGACAAAATTCCCATGAAATTCGCTGTAAATCTGTGGAATTTGTTTTTTTTCATGAAAAACTGACCTCAAATCTCGATTTAAAGCACCAAAAAACTCTTATTTGGGAAATGATATCATAATAAAAAAAAAATAATGATTTTTTTTACTCCTTTCTAGGATGTTTAACTTTTTTTTCACGGTTCCCAATGCTCATTGGCGGCTATAACTCTAGTTTTGCACTATTATAGGTCCTTACCACCCACATAAAAATCGGCATTATCTACATCTTTGAGTTCCAAGTCAAAACGTCTCCTTTTACGTAAGTTTAATTATAAACTTATAATTTACTTAACCTTTATTTTTATATTTAAATAATACGAACACAATATGTACAACACTATATGACTAGCTACAAACATGGTAATTGTAACATTACAGTTAATCTAAAGAGACATCTTATATTAGAATACATTTTTTTTTTTTTTTTTTTTAATACTTCTTAAAAACTATGAGATAAAATGAATTTCTTAGAATGATAAAACATGTTCAAACATTTTAACTGATATTTCAACGTTACGTATATAAAGAATATCCTCTAAACAGCTTTTTCAAAGTAAATTTTAATCATTAACCGAGGAATAATAACATATGAAAATAAAACGAGAAACAAATGAGAAACCGCCTATCTCTTACCGCAGGAGGTTAAGTAAATAATTTTTACCCATAAACTCGTGTTTTATTTTTATGATGTTTAATCAAAATAGTCAGAAATCGTTAGAACCTAGCAAAAACGTTCTTTTAGTGGCTTTTGATAGGAATTTCAGGACTTCAGCTGTTTCTCCCCTTCTTGTTTTTGTATCGATTTTATGTAGGCTTGTTTTTTTTTGCTGATAGTATTATGTACAAACATAAATTACACTTGCTGTACTATCAGACGGCTCCACCAGTTTAAAATCAACTGTTGACTACCACGGTTTTTCCCTACAGGCCCTTCATATCAAATATTAAACTTCCATACGATTTTAATTAATTATCGATGTATATTGTCATTCAATTGTAAACACGGAGCTGGTTTGAATAAATAAATGACCTCAATAAAGGGAAACAAATAGGGAAAATGTACAGAATATAGTTAATAAGAAACTGTGGTAAACCTTATGATAATGCTACGACGATCGTTGAGGAGAGATACCGTTATAGACCCAAAGAGCGGGGAAACAATATCTTCAGCGAAGTATCTTGGGCTTGTTTTGCGGTCAGTACTGACCTAGAATTCTTTCAATGCGGTCTGAAACGTTATATGAACCAGCTATGATCAATTTCATTTATAGTTATATTGTGCGTAATGAATGAGGAAATAAATTAAGAAAAAAATAACAGTTTTTATTTTATCAAACATGGTTTAAATAGTTTGAAATTACAAGGTGAGTATCAAGTTTTAACTATCAGGTTGAACTGAAATGTATTTCAACTAATAATAATAATAATACTAATGCATAGCTAAATGATAATATTATATGGGAACGCGAATTTCAAACATAAATCGCCAGCCTATGAAACATGACACTAATAAATGTAGAAATTAGGTGGGAAGAAGGTCTTCTGAACTCGAAGTCGATTCACAACTGAAGTAAAAGAAAATAAATTTTCTGCCTTCAGCCGGAATCGAACTCAGGTCTAGGATCTTGGAGGTCGAGTGCCTTACCCACTGAGCTAGTGATTAGAAAGATGTCAATCAAATTTTGTCAAGTTATATAACAATTGTATTTTTTCTGGGGTTTGGTACTCGCAAAAAAAAAATGCGTTTCCCTAACAACCACGATAAACCAAAGATCCCAGGTTCGAACAAGACTGGTGTAGGGTAGAATTAATTCAAAGTAATTAAGTCTCCGCCTCCACTCTCTTAGCCAGGAAACCCCGTGTTGCCGAGATGGCAAGGAAGGCTAGGGGAAAAAAAATCTTAGAAAAAGTTTTTATATAAATAAAGCTGGTCTACTGAATATAGTCACTTATCAAAGTTTTTATTTCTTGACTTCTTTCCTACTTGACCAGGAAAAACATGTTCTTCATTGTAAAGACTGTAATTCAACAGTCACCCCACCGTAATTGTAAATATTATTTAATATATAATAAACAAGATACAGGTTCTGTTGTAAATTTAAAAACATATTAAAGCCAAAAAGCATGAAAGTTTTGTGGTCAATTTACAATCACAAAAATAGCAAAATTAGATCATAATTCTTAGTTTAATTATTAAATTGATTATATGGCCAATTACGAGACGAAGACTTTTAATATCTCAAGGTATTTTGCTTCTCTATTGTTTATTTTATGGTCGTAAAATATAATTAAATTTTAAAAAAGTAAATAAATGAATAAATTTTAAAAAATGCAACAACAAAAAAAAAACACAGTAATAATAACAAGAAAATAAATAATCTTATTTATAAAAATAAAGAAAAGGTATAAATATTTACACTCAGACTAAACACACCCCCAACAAGCTTCCATCTAGGGAATTAAGTAGGGCTCCAGGAGATTCTAGCATGGGGGCAGAGTGTGAGCGCTAACATTCTTGATATAATAGGATAAGCTGGCCATTACCAGGACTCCATTTTCGAATTTTAAAATACTTCTCAAAGCCAGTGCCTTTTTAACTTTCTAGGCGGGATGTAGAGTAGTAGATATAGATCAATCCAGAGGATTGGAATGATTAGGAATGTTTTGACGAAATTATAACTGGTTCGACAGCTTTGGAAAAAGTTTTTAAAATAATGCTGACAATTAGGAATCTGTAAAAATGTATTAAGATAATAAGTAGTTTATAAT
This sequence comes from Euschistus heros, assembly GCA_003667255.2. NCBI lineage: Eukaryota > Metazoa > Arthropoda > Insecta > Hemiptera > Pentatomidae > Euschistus > Euschistus heros. The sequence goes on along the minus strand of RCWM02000182.1, from coordinate 1,386,221 downwards.
AACTGAATGAGGAGGTAATAATAAAAAACGCTTGGAGACACCAATGACACCCTTTGGGGACCAGGGAAATGAAAACAAGAAATAAATTGAATACAGATAAAATTGGCCAATCTATACAACAATAGTAGCCATATGTATAAGAAAATTACGACATATTTAATACTAGGTCTGGCAAAGATGGCAGACTTCCAGGTCACATAACTTGTTGGATCTTTTATAAGCTTCAGCGAATCCGTATTCAGTGAAAAGCAACAACTAAAAGGAGAATAACAAAGTATTTTTCCTTTTATGTTACATTTTCATAAAAAAATAAAAAATAACAATGTTATTTACAATAATTTACTCAAATTTACAACAATACAATAAGTAAATTAGCAGAAATGAAAATGATTTGGCATGTAAAATGACAACTACAGACTTGAACAAATCTGAAAGGTCCTGAGGCCATCTTCATATTAGACATTTCGGAGGATAAGCAAGTTGAGAGACTAGCCAGATAGAGTGGTTATTATGAAAAGATGGGTACCGGATCGCGCCAAATCATTTGACATGTATTATGGACATCATGAATGTGACATAATAAGGAGCATTGAGGATTTTTCGAAGGTTTGACGTGGGAAAGCGTTCCATGAAGTCTCGGAATATCGTACGAACAGTTTTTTGTTCCATAAATATAAACATACTCAATCTAATCTCTTTTCTTTACGTTGAATGTTGTCAGAGTTTCCTAGGGCTGGGCGATAGTCGATAGTTAACACTACCGATAGGCCGATGCTATCGGTTGAGAACTATCGATTGCTATCGATAGTTTTTCGATAGTTGCTTTCTTTTTTTTCCAAAGCTATTCAATAAAGAATTTCAACTAATTTCATTAAATTCAATTATCTACTTACTACTTTAAATTTGCAAGATTATAAATTATAAGATTATATCATAAAGATGAGAGAAAAAAATTTATTTGAATTTTAAAAAAGTATTTACAATTTAAATGGTTATGATAATAATGAACAAATCAAATCTTCAGAAAAGAAAAATAACGAAATAGTTAATTTCAAGAGTCAAGCGTGCTACTTGAGCCACATATTTCCCGAAAGAAAAACTAAAATTTCTGCTTTCCTTTGGCTTAACCTTTGAGAGAACCCTTGAGCTCTAGGAATTCCGAATTCAATTTTTAAAAAACTCGACACTGGACAGAGACAGATCAGTATAATTCCGAGAGTTTAAAAGCTTGAGGGTAAAAAAGATCTATCAATAGTCGAGACCATCGATAGGCATGACCTATCGATACATCGATAGTAACTATCGACTATCGCCCAACCCTAGAGTTTCCTAGCCTGCTCTGTTATTGTCCTCAGTCCAATGTTTGAGGGATATTTGGATAAGAAAATTCTAAATAAAAACTATTAACAATAAAGTTTTAAGCTGGGCCTCTTTCATACTATACGTGCGATAGGTCTAAATTAAAATTTTACTCTATATTTTACAACTTAATTATAATCAATAATTAATTAAATACATAACAAGCTAAGTATCCAATTTCAAATTCCCAATTAAAAGCTTTCCTCGTCTTTTTCAAAGGGGCTATGCACGAAAATTCTTTGAAGAGGGGGAGGAGTATTGATGTCCGGAAAATGTCAGTTCGACTGAGAGTAGGAAATTAAATATATTGAAATACCAATTAAAGCAAATCAAAGGAGCCTCTTTCTTAAAGTTTTAATTGAATCTTCCTTCAACAAAAGACAAGGAAAGTAAAAAATAAAAATAATATTATAAAGTAATAACTTATAACATTATAAATAATAAAATACCTCTTGAAGTTACCTCTTTCATCTTTAATCGGTTACTACTAAATCACATTCCATTACAGTTACGGGTCTCTTATTTTCAATTTATTGAAACATATTTTATGCATATCTTACATGGTGAATATTATCGTGCCAATGTCAATATTAATCAAAATATTGAACGTTTAAGGAATAAATTTAAACAATAATATGGTAGAAAAAAAAAGTATTTCTCGTTGGCTGCTAAAAACAATAGATCATGGATAGGTCGTCATTCAGTCATTGTAGGGGTATGTCGATTCTCGATTCGATGACTTAAAGGCTATTCCTAGGAACCGATGAATACCGTTGACGTCAGCAATATTTTTGTGATAACTAATTATGTTATTATTAAACATAAATACTTCTCCTAATGGAGAAACCTCCTTTGTACAGAATTAAAAACAAATCTTATCTAAATGCAACGTAAACATCAGTATGTTGAAGATATTTTGTTATTGGAAAATGGAGAAATAAGATTAAAACGTCCAATCAACGAAATAATGCCGTTGAGACTCTAATATCTTATTTGGTACCACAGATCACTGATCTACTGTTTTTGATAGTGAGGAAGAAATTGAGTTGGCGGATTGATGAAGTATAGAAGTTAAAGAAAGATATTATCTTCTAAAAAAATTTATTTTTTAATAATTATTTTAATGTACGAGGTGTGATCAAAAAGTTCCAGGACTTTTTATATACTATGGGAATGCAATGTCTCACAGCGATGCAGTGGGCAGCATTGTATTGCCTGACTCAACAGGAACACAGCTGTGTTTGCAGATCAATCATAACATCACTGAAAGTAACATTAGCACAGTTTGTTTGAGGTTAGTTTTATAGAGTTTGGCTATTTTATGAAAATGAATGTGAAAGAAGAGCAACGTGTTTGTGTAAAACTACAATGTCAATGTCTTGTACAATGTACAATGTCTTGTGTAAAAACTGAACAAAACGTTTTCTGGAACCTTTTTAATGTTACAAGAGGCTTTTGGTGAAGAATGTCTAAGCCGATCATGCTGCCATCAGTGGTTCAAAAGGTTTAAAGATGGCCGAACATCCACAAACGACGATGCTCGTTCCGGACGCCTTCAACGTCAATCAATGATGACAATGTTGCTAAAGTGAACGCTCTCGTACGATCAGACCGTCAACTAACAATCCGTGAAATAGCAGAAAAGTGTAACATTTTATTTGGGTCATGTCAGGAAATTTTAACTGAAAAACTTCAAATGCGTCGTTTTGCAGCAAAGTTTGTGCCAAAACTGTTGACTGAAGACCAAAAACAACACCGAACTCATGTTTCTAAGGAACTTCTTCAAAAGGCAAATGACGACGAAAGCTTCTTGAAACATGTCATTACGGGAGACGAGACATGGGTTTTTGGTTACTATGTGGAAACAAAAGCCCTATCATCACAATGGACATCAAAAGGTTCTCCAAGACCCAAGAAAGCACGCCAAGTCAAATCAAATTTGAAGGTCATGATTACGGTTTTCTTTGACTGTAAAGGTGTTGTCTACTATGAATTCCTTCCACAAGGTCAAACAATTAATCGTTTTGTTTATCTTGAAACCCTCAGAAAATTGCGTAATGCTGTGAGAAGAAAGAGACCTGAGCTGTGGCAAAGTGGTGATTGGGTCCTTCACCATGACAATGCTCCTGGTTCACTCTGCATTAGTTATCCGTAAATTTTGTGTAAAAAACGCAATGACTGTCATTCCTCAGCCCCCCTACTCACCTGACCTGGCTCCAGCCGACTTTTTTCTTTTCCCAAAGCTCAAGAGACACCTGAAAGGACGAAGATTTTAAACAGTTGACGAAATTAAAGAAAAAACAACGGAGCTGCTAAACACCTTTACAAAAGAAGAGTTTTCTGGGGCCTTTGATCAGTGGAAACACCGGTGGGAAAAGTGTGTAGCTTCCCAAGGGGAGTACTTCAAAGGAGACAAATTTGAATAACCTGTATGTTGTATGAATAAATGTATAAAAATTCAGTCCTGGAACTTTTTGATCACACCTCGTACATTTAGGCATTGGTACATTACTAATACTAAGTAATGTTTAATGATGAGAAAAAAATCAATTTTCTATTTAAATAAAAAAGGCTTAGCGAACCCGAAAGCTCCAATGTCGGCACTGCCCACCCCTAACCACTAATTCACTCAATCCCCCATCAAAGCCCTTTTTTTTTTTCTTTAAAGATATTAACAACTGTAATACATTTGCACACCTCCAGTAAATGTGTGTAAAATTGAATATATCACTACTTGTAAAGCCACCACCCATTGATGTCACTTTAATAAAAGTTCTATAGTAGAAGGCCTGAAGGCCATATTCTTTTCAGACGCCTCGGAGGATTACCAAGAATAGAATGAGAAGCAAGCCCAGAGCTCAACTCCGTATGTCCAAATAGGTCTGATAACTGTCATGTAAATGAGTCTTTTGTATTAAATCGGGAGTTTTTAACGTTTGTCAAGTAAATGTTGAAGTAGTCGAAAACGACGAGCAGTGTCCTGTCGTTTTAGTCTTGTATGTGGTTTCCAAGTTAAATGTTTGTCCAGTTAAAATCCTAGGTAGCGGATCTGTTCAACAGGAATCGAATATTGTTAAACAATAATTCAGGACAGGAAGTCGTAGGTTTACGACGAACCCATCAAAACCCAAATTTACAAATGAAGCCATAATACACTCCCCCTAATAATGTTAAATATTTACAAAAATATATTTAAATTAAAAAAAAAGAAGTGATTTATATACAAAATAAGATTTAAATAAAAATAATTTTTTGTTTAAATCATGGTTTTAATATTCCACTGATCCCTGTTGAACAGATCCTCAACCTAGGACTCCAACTGGGCAAACGTTTAACTTGGAATCCACATACAAGACTAAAACGACAGGAAACTGCTTGTGGTTTTCGACTTATTCAACATTTACTAGACAAACCTTCAAAGCTCCCAAATTATTAAAAAAAAACTAATTTACATCGCAGTTATTAGACCTATTTGGACATACGGAGTTGAACTCTGGGGCTCAACTTAACCTTCTAATTCATCTCTTATTAGTAAATAGATATTTAAAAAATCATGGTTTTTATCGAAGCTGTTCCAAACAACGATATCCTGAATTTCCACCTCACGTTTTAATATCCCTGACACATCACAAATAGAGGACGGAGCTGACGAAATATCTTTGACAGCTACTCGTGGAGCAGTTGATGCTGTTGATGCTGAACTTGACCCCTTTGGCTGCTCCACTGACATTGAAGGGCTCTGCCTGCTATCACTCAGCGCCGTCACGAAGTCGTCCATCATCGGGGGTACGCTCTCACGGTTTTGTTTTCGATGACAGGAGTCTGGTGTAAGCACTCCTCTAAACGGTGTGTAATTAGGACTAGTACAGTTATTTGTCGATCAATATTTTCTTGTCACAACAGGTACAGATATATTATTTTCAGAAAAGAAAAAAAAAAAAAAAAAAAAAAAAAAAAAATAAATATATATATATATATATATATATATATATATATATAAAGAACACGGTTAAGGTTAATCACGATCAAAAATTCAAGTCTACCTACAAAGAGCTTTATCCCGACTTTAACCTACAATGGCTGTTTGATGTATACATCAAAGCATATATCGTCCCTTCAACTGCGAAGTATCGATGTGAAAATACCCGGTTTTTGTATTCGATCTTTAGCGATTCGTTACATTTATTTGGTATAATCAATAAGTTTATATTACCGACCGTTTGACAGTGTTATTCTTCCCGTTTACAGAGGGAATTCAGATTTGAGAATTCGCTAAAACGTATATAAGTCCTAAAGCAATAAAGTAATTTTTTTTTTTTTTTTTTTTCAATTGTATACATTTTTTTATTTTTTACTATTGCCATTAAATATTGGACTTGTCTACCAGAAATAGATATTTTTTTAATTTCATTAACATCGTAGAAACATTGGCTAGAATATATATAATTGTTACCTGTGATAATCAGCACATACCGTTACAGCAAACCATATTATAAAATGTACATACTATAATCGTATGTTTAGTGATATATTATATAATATGTGTAGTATAATACTTGTAGTAAATCAAGACATACGGAACTAGATAGGACACCTACGCTTTCCCACTTACTGGCTCAGTAATAGAACAGATTTGGTCGAGATCCAATTGGAACTCCTCACATCTTGGGATTGATACATAATGATTCTACACAGCTCCTTAACTAAACTTCCTGAATCGATTAGTAATCGAGTTCAAATTACTAAAAAGATTAGCTATTCAATGATGTGTAGTCGTGAACGGAATTATATTAAGACAAAGGTTTCATTGCCACAGAAAGTTCAATCAGAGAAGGTATGTTACATGACAGTTCATATCTCATAATTTTTATTTTTTATTTTGAGCCTTAAAACTGAATATAGGATTGTTTTGGTAATGTAACTAGTAAAATTTAAGGAATCAAAACAGAACCTGAACCAATTCAGAAAATTCGTTAATTCTCAATACCGATGTAAAATAACCCTTATAAGAGTTGAAAAACAAGCAAAATTTATTATAAAACTAATAATTATAATTTAATTAAAAAATAAAAAAATCTCAACTTCTCCCTGACTGGAAAAAAACAATAGGTCATATATAAGTCTAAATATAATCAACTAATTTTTACAATTTACATTTTAGAATTAAGAGGATGGAATTACTTAAATTAGTAATTAAATTAAATTAGCACGTAATCATTATTCGAAATAAACAAAGTTGCAAGAAAGTAGGCGTTACAAACGTGACTTATTTCATTCAAACCAATATAGCTCCTATACTCCTATAGGTCCTAGCAACAAATTTTAAAGAACAAAAAATATTCGAAAATAAATTTCTAATGAGGAAACCATCGCCAAATTTTCGATTCGAGAAGATTAACGGATCTAGAGCGAGTCAAAATGTTATATTTTTGAGAAAGGTCTAAAGTTTTAAAATATAATAATTGTCATACAACTTATAGATAATTATTTCCTTGTAAATGAACCAGGAAATGGCCTAAGAGTCTTCTAATATAGGTAGTTAGCTACACAACTATAGCCATGGCATCAGAGTTGGGCACATTTTAATTATAATTTCAAGGAATCAATCACCTGATGTAATAATGATTAAATATTTATGTCAAGTAACTATTAGTTCACTAAAAAATTGACTGAAAGATTTAATCATTATTAAATTAGGTTGATTGATTCCAAGAAATTAGTTGTCAAATAGCTATGATTAAATTTTGATTATTTTTTAGCTACTATTAAATTTTGCCCAACTCCGCATGGTATTAATTCGCAGTTCCGCAACATTACTTGTATCATTCTACAGATGTAAATATCAATAAATAGGATTTAAAAAATTCAATAAGAAAACCACGTAACCACTAAAGTGACACTTTAGTAATGTGATGATCTGATGTGTGTGCGCAAAAAGTCTACTGCTAACGCAGATGGAAAGCCCACCGCCAACGAAATGTAAACAAAACATGGATAACAGTTGAGTAACCTCCAGAACAAGGTCTCTGAGGCATCATTTGCTATCACCGAAAATTCTAATCTCAACGAATAATTCTAGTATAGTTTTTTTAAGGTTATCGAACGGACATATCGATATTTCTCGAAGTGATAAACTTTCATGAATTCAATAGAATCTATATCTCTATGTCTGTAAACGATTATTAACAGAGGGTCGAAAATTTTATTAGTTTTTTTTTTCGTCACACATTCATTGTACGACATAATGAAGAAAAAACATTATTTTATGTGTTATTTGACTTTAAAATCAACAAGCTGGTGTTAGAAATTTTAACTGTGCTATAATGTAGAATTTCAGAATGTAGAAATACACATTTCTACAAAAACAGAGAAAACTTCAGAAGGAAAAACAACATTTAAGATGAAAATTCTTAATGAGCAAATTCCCAATTTTTCGCTCTCCTAAAAGAAGTTGATTTTTTTACTGAATGACCTACCTACAACCAGGCACACAATATGTTAGTAACACAACTTTATCATGCCACGTATACCAAAAGTTACCGAAGACATGCGATATCATTTCATTATAAACCATTTCATGACAGTTAATAAGAACAGAAAAAAAACTTCATCGAAACAATTGAAGGCAAAAGAAGAATATTAAAAAGGATTTAAACCTTTCATAATACATATACCAAAGCCCGAAAGAGTGTGGTTTTTGTTTTACACGATGTCTGACATATTGTGTATTATTATACGTAGGACCAAACAGCTGATTGCTGATTTAATCTTTAACAAGTGTGGAAAAAATATTTCTATTATAGCAACTATTTCATTAAATATAAATATAACCTTTAGGTTTCGACTATACAGATCTACACATAATGTCCAAGCCTCTAACTGAAATACAAAAGTCTATCTCTCTCTCTCTCTCTCTCTCTCTTCTCTCTCTCTCTCTCTCTCTCTCTCTCTATATATATATATATATATATATATATATATATATATATGTTTGTGTAAAATACTCAGAAATACTCACTGTACATCTTAAAGTCCTTGGGGTAATAGTAGTCAATGGTGTAGTCCGAGGACTCGGACACTGAGCCGTGGAAAACGATGAGTTTCTTCTTCATGTTGAACACAGACTGAGCTAGCTAGCAACCGGGTATTAATAAAACCCTCATTGCAGGCCAGCTCTACGAGTAGAGGCCAATCTATCCATTTTATATATATATATGGATAATATACATATAGATATAGATAATAAATATACATATAGATATATAGATGATAAATGTATGTATATATAAATCAGAGGCCAATTTATTGATTATCTGATATAATTGAATTTTGAAAATAAACAAAATAAATTCCGGTACAGTCAGTTGTTTCATTGAAGGAGATTTAATTTAAGTATTTCATTTTTTAAAAGGCATAACTCCTATTAATCCTTTATTCATTGCAACATGTTTCGGAGCTCATTTACTCCATCTTCAGGTTCTACAATCATATCATATTCCATTTACAATTCTATACTTATAGTTTTGCTATTATTATTAGTATTGATCCTTCTATACCATCATGCGTACCTCAAGTTTTACTATTATATTCAACAATATTTGAATTTTTTACTTACAACTGTGATACTCTCACATAGTCACATATCCACACATTGACACTCTACTGGGCAATGTTCATTCATTGTTTTGTTTATTTATTACTTATACATTATGGCCATTTAATTTGGTTCTTATTTAATCATTCTATTACTGTATTGTTATTTATATTTACATTTTTATTATTTTTAATTACTAATGATTCTTATTCATATATATCTAATTAAATTTTCAATCTGTCTATTAATTTTGTATAACTTGTTCCTATTTTATGTATATCTGTTTTATAGTTTACAGCCTGGTATATTGTTTCATTTATATAAATTTCTTCCATTGTTTTTCTATTTTTCGTTTTATTTTCATGATTCAAAGTCAAATTCATGTTTGAATTTATTTGTATGTTCGCACAGTGCAGAGTTATTATTTTTCACTTGGTTATTTATTCTTTTGCATTAATATCTATGCTGGTTCACTCTTTTAATTTAATTCTGTTTAGTTTCACCTATGTAATGTATTTCACAGTCTTTACAGTTTATTATATAAATCAATTTTTTTTAATCCACTTGCCTGTGATTTCTGTATGTCTTATAATGTTATTAATTTTATTATTGTTATATATTAGTATTAGTTATGCAAAATTAGATAAGTCCAATTACCTTGAAAATGAGTTAACGTTCTATTAATTGAAAATAGAAATAATTTTATCGATCCACCTGGTTGGATTTTAATTTCTAACCATAAAATTATATGCCATTTTGGCAAACCTCGTTTCTAGTACTCAAAACTTCGTTTTTATCATAATTATAGTAAAATTTACTATTACAAACTAGACTGAAGCTGATTGGGCCTCTGTTCTCTTTTCGGATGAGTCTAAAATTGGCCTGCATGCTTCAGATGGTCGAGGTAGAGTCTGGAGAAAACGAGGAGAACGCTACGCTCAGTGCAATGTTGTAGGTACAGTATGGTACAGTTCGGAGGAATGTCAGTGATGGTGTAGGGAGGGTTTGTTTAGAAGCGAACACAGACCTCCATGTGTTCCGAAGGCCATCCCTCAATGCACAAACTTGTATAAGAGACATCCTTGAAGAGTATTTAGTCCCTTTTGCGCCGTTCATTGGCCCTAATTTCATGTTTATGCATGATAATGTACGACCACACGTTGCCAATGTTGTAAGAGACTTCCTTGATAAGGTCGGTATCCGAACCTTGGAGTGGCCACCTCGCAGCCTGGATCTAAATCCTATAGACCATCTGTGGGACCATCTTAAGAAGGTCATCCGACAGTAGCATAACCCTCCAGGAGCTGAGAACTGCCGTAGAAGAACAATGGGAGCAGATTTCTCAAGATAGAGTGGCCAATCTTATAAGGAGCATGCCTGCAAGGATGCAGGCTGTGATTCAAGCAAGAGGAGGAAACACACGATATTAAACGCCATGAATTTTGTGTTTCTTACATATTGTAAACAAAGTTTACAGGTTTTATTTTTTTTATCATAAAATCAGTAAATGGTTATTTTTTAGTTTGATAATTTTTCTTACTTTAAATTGCATGTTTTATTAATTGTCCTTTTGTCTCATATAAACAGAATATATCCACTACATATATAAAAAAAATGGGAAATTTTATTAAGTTGTGAAAGAGAAAAAACTAACAATATGCGAACATTCAAGGTGCGCCGGTTTTTTTGCACTCGAGTGTATAAGTGAATTAGTATTTTAAGTATTTTATCGGAGTGAGAAATATAAATTAATCCGATTACACAATTCCAAGAAAAACAAGTGCGATCAAAATTTTAAACAAAAGTAAGAATTACTTAACCAAACGCGAGGTTACTCATAAGCGGGAAAAAGAATAGGAGTTCCCTTAGTATAGCTATTTTTTATAGCCCTTACTGTGTTTATTTTTATTTTTTATTTTTCTGATAAAATATAAATATGTATAAAAATATCCCAGATATGTGTATGAATATGCAATTACAGTTCAAAATATGTATTTATGGCAAAATATGCACAAATATGCAAAATAAAAATAGCTCAAATTTATTCCAAATGGCTCAAAAAGTATACATTTTGATGATATTAGATGTTTTAGTTTGCTAGGAGAAATATGCAAATGCATATATTTCACAGCCCTAGTGATCACAAACGATAAATGGTTTGTCCTTTTATATAATAGTACAGATATAGATATATCAACCACGACATGTTCATAAATAAGATAGGTAATAGTAAGATTAAGTTATATTAAACGTTTATAAAGTGATATAAAAGTTTTGATATACTGTAAGGGGATTTATCCTTAATTCACCATGGAATCCTCGTGGCTAGAAGACACGATCGTCTGAAACATCTTCCCATCTCCTTCCACTTATATAGCTAGTGCAATATCTTTATCGATTATAGTTCGTCCCTGGGTCCCTGGGTCCCTGGGGTACTCCGTGCCTTGCATGACCTACCCCTAGTTGAGGGTTAAGGCCCCTCTCCCCGCGACCTCCAAACACACTGACTCTTTCACCTGACCCACTCGTCGCTCGATTCACAGAAGGACATGCCTTTCTCGACGTGAAGAGATTTAAGAAATAATCAGTGATGCATCGATACCCAAAATTTTTCGATACTCGATACTCGATACCGATATCAATAAATCAATTCTTGAATCTCTGTACCGTTACCTGGTTTAAAAAATAAATTTCTATTTCAAAACATAATCCAAAAATAATCTAAATAAGCAAAACAAATCGATCTAAAAAAAAACATAATAATTCAAAAAATAATAGTAAATAGTAAATTGATAGAAGCATTTATTTTCCATAGATTATAATATATTTTATTAACTACTAGCTGTAACTACCCGCTTAAAAAAATTAAAAAAATAAAAAAAAAAAAAAAAAAAAAAAAAAAAAAAAAAAAAACTCAGCACAAGTATTGTAGTATTGTTTGTATTATATATTTAGTGTAATTTTTAAATTATTTTTTTTATTTGATTTAAAAAAAAAAATTTCAAAGAATTATTTTTTTTACTTTTATTCATTATAATGAAGTGCTGATGGATCTGTACATTTTATTATTTGGACTATGAAGATGACGGGGTTAAAATTTGGTGCAGATCTATGGAACATAGATACTGCCGCATTGTGCAAAAAACATTAGTCAATCTCAAGACGCAGTGTAGGTTAATTCCATTATTTGAACTTTTAGGCGCGGTGCACACTGGAGAAACCGGTTTCTAGAAGCATGGAAACGAGGTTGCTTGAAAATGAAAGATAGGATTAACGTGGGTTGGAGCACACAGCGTTTCTAGAAACTCGGTTTTTGAAACCCTGTTTCATGAAACGCTGTGTGCACTAGCCTACGTTAATTCTATCTTTCAGTTTCAAGCAACTTCGTTTCCATGTTTCTAGAAACCGATTTCTCCAGTGTGCACCGCGCCTGTACGAGTGTTTGTTTAAATATTTATGTGTGTTTTTGTTTTGTTTCTCCCCCCCCCCCCATTTTTTATGGTCACCTAGTTTACTATTGAGTTGAGGAAGTAATTCGCGGTATTCCTTGACTCGTACGTCTAGTCAGCTTTTGGTTCACACACAGTTCTCTGCCTCCTTTTTTTCCTCTTCATGAGAAAAACAGACGCTATTAAAACTGTTACTTTATTGATCAACATTATTGAATCGTGTGAGGGCTACCGTTTTTTACCAAACATTCCGTGAATAATAATAATACTGATCGGATAAGGGCCGCTTAGCGCTCATATATTCAGATGCTCACTCTTAAACTCTCCCACCCTCCCTCACTCCCGAATTCATAGATCATTAAGAAACTAAAAATAAAAAGGTATATTCGAAAAATATAAATATTTCAGTCAAGCCTCAAACTCAGTATTCCAACTGAGGTAAATCATAGATTAATTATAAAATTATTTCACGACAAATTACATATACACGAGAGCGTGCTAAAATAAAATAGGGCTGCAACCAATATTACTGAACCTGAAAAAGCTCAAAAGAAGTTGGATAAGAGATCTCAACGATAGCAATGAATTACTGTCTACCATAAACCTGATAACACAGGTCAACAAAAAAAATGTTTTTGAAAACTTTTTTTTACTTTAATAGCTGATTTTTACAGATTTTTGTGTGCTGAATCTAAATCTGGACTTAGTTTGTATCACCCATAGTTTTTGAGAAATTTGCTTTTTTGATTCAATTTAAAAAAGCATATATAACTGTTTCATATAGATATAAAGCATGATTTAACTGTTTCATGAGGCCAAGCTTAATATGTAGAGGTGGTAAGAGAATGTTTCTAGGATCTACAAGGTTTTTGCGGAGAATGTTCTTCTTGCCGGGTTTTAAAGACTCCCTCACAGGCCAGTTCTTTCTGCACCAATGTTGATTCCTTGCTCTACTGTCCAATTCACACAAAAAAACATGGAAATTTGGTAAAACCGCCTTGCTGACCGAGAAGCTTGCATGTTACTTACTTTCAAGTCACCTGTTATCACCCAACCATGAGCCGAATAGCCAATTTTATTCAACACTATTTCTAGGTTTTCATAGCTCTCTTTCATATGTACAGAATGGCCAACAGGTATAGATGCATAAGTTATTGTGCAATAAAACAGCTTTTAAACTAGTTTTGAAAGAATTAATAAACAGCCTCCAGTCTTTTTTTTTTGTATTCGACACCAAACTCTTTGATCAGACCTGGAATGTCTGAGCAATACACTAAATCACCTTCTTGTTCAAAAAATTTCGAAAACTGCTGCTTTCTTTATTTTAAAATTATATTTGTAGTATAATTCTGTAATAAATCAAAAAAAATTTAATATAATGATGTGCAAATGTGAAAAAGTGGTAAGTGGTACGGCTTGATAAATGTTATATTTGGATTTAGCACCCTAAAAAACAGAATAATAAGGTGTTTTAAGTAAAAAAGATTTTTCATCGTTGCCTGTGTAATCTGTAAACCTACCTGTTTGGGTAAAATTTAATTATGATTAAATGTTTTACAACTTATTTCCTGGAATAAATCATCTAATTTAATTATAATTAATTTTTTCAGTTCGTTTTTTAGTCAATAAATGATTTAGTTGACTGAAGAATCAATGGAAAGATTCAATCATGATCCAATTAGATGATTGATTCCAGAAAATTTGTTGTCAAATATCGTCCTCACTCTAACAATCTAGCGAAACTGTTAAATGTTGTATTTTCAGGAGAACAATTTATTTATTTTTTTTGTAGAATCATTAAAAAACAACTATATGCAGTTTGTTGACATAATAATGAACTGCAGGAGCCTTTAGAAGCAAGATATGGATTTGACACTACTGGACCGTTCATTTGGTAATTAAGCGCAAAATTTTGAAGTTTCGCTAGTTTGTCAGATCGGTGACGATATTTGATTATGATTACATTTTTCCTGTTTCTGAACTTACCTGCATTATACTACAATCCATTGTCTTTACGTTTATACAGGTGCAGATATAAAAATCAAAATTAAAAAACAAGACTAAAGCGACAAGAAACTGCTCGTCGTTACAGACTACTTCAACATTTACTAGACAAACGACCAAACCTCCCAATTCATTACAAAAGACCTATTTACATGACTGCTATTAGACCTATTTGGACGTACGGAGTTGAGCTTTGGGGCTCTACTTAACCATCCAATTCATCTCGTATCCAATCTTTACAATCTAAAATCCTTCCAAAAATCCTAAATGCCCCTTACTTTGTCACCAATAAGCTTATCCATAAAGACCTTAATGTTCCATATGTTGCTGATTTGGCCCAAACAAGATACCTATCCTTTCAAAGTAAGCTCCAAACCACTCAAATCCATGAGTTTCTCAACTTGCTTCCCACTCCATTCCCGATAATCCTCCGAGGCCTCTGAAATGGCCTAGAGATCTTCTAGTGTAGAATTTTATTGAAGTGCTACTGATGAGTAGTTCTTTTCAAGTTGTTACATGTCATTGTAATCGTTATCAGCTCATTTACTTGATGTACATATTTGTATAGTTGTAAATTTCAATAAATTGATATATATATATTATCTAAGATATTTCAGTAAAAAATAACCATTCCTAATTTAATACAACAATCAAATTTTAAATCAACTACTGCATTTGAACCATGAAATGTTTTGTAATATTAAATAAATGAAAAGAATTTATACACAACAAGATCTAAACGAATTTATCAGACAGTAAGGCTAAAAAACAATTAGCGTTTTCATTATCGACGCCATCATGGCTTACTGCTATAACATACAACACGGAACAGATCCCAATCAGTTATTTATATCTCACAATGAGTCCTAATCAATATGCCATCGTGATCAGGACGAAGTTCACCGCCCACTGGATCAATATATAGTATTTTATAATTAGTCAAAATCATCCTTTAGTCGAACCATAACAACAAAGCTAAAAAAAAACAAAAAAAAAACATCAATTTTAGCTATTAATAGTTCAACTTTTACCTGATTTAACTATATATTTTTTAAAAATAAATTTTAAATTTTGCTACTAATGTATTTTAATTATTATAATTTATTAATTATTATTCAAAGCATTATTAAAGGTATTGTTAATCCTTTGAATTTATATCTAATCAAATGCCACCAAATCACTTCAACCCTTCGTCATAAACCTACGACTTCCAGCCCAACAGTATCCATTCCTGATATCCTACGACTCAGTGTGGAACAGACCGCTACTCAGGACACCGTTTGGACAAATACTTGGCCAGGAATCCACACAAGACTGAAATGACAAGAAACAACTCAAAGTTTGCGACTACTTCAACATTTACTGTTTGATAAATACCGTTAAATATCCAGATATGTAACTATAACATACCTATTTAATCACAAACGACTCACTTACATGACTGTAATCCGACACGGAGTTGAGATTTAGGCTTCACTAAACCATCCCATTTACCTGAAATTCTTTTTAAAAAATTACAATCTTTCTTATTATGCCACAAATAAACTTGCACAAAAATCATTAAGTTCCACAAGTCTGATTTGGCCCGAACCATATCCTTATCCTTTCTTAAATACCAAATAAAATCACTCGAGCAACGCATGATGACATAAAAGCATCAATATTAGCATTGATGAATTATTAGCTATATAGGATTTTTTTTTACTCAGACTAGTTCAGAATAAAATAAACAAAAAAAATAAAAACATCAGTACTTTAATAAACAGATAATATACAGAGTGAGTCCCTCTCAGTGTAAAAAAAAAAAAATTGGGTAAAACTAGTTTAAAAATAAAGAAAAATGCCATTCTTACGATAATCCACGTGAGGTATCGTTGGTTTATTAATTTTTGTACTGCTTTCGAATAATGTTGAGGTCCACCATGGATAACCATATTTTGCCGAACTTCAGGCAAAATATCGTGATGAAGTTGTGGTAGGACATTTTCTAACAAATCCTAGTAATTCTCACCATGAAATGTGTTGGGCAAACTATGATTTTCCAACACTATTCTAAATCAGTACCAAAATGAATAATGTGCAGTGAGTATTAATGTGCACTAGATTCCTTGTCGTACATTTACAAAACTAGTGTAGGGTAAACCAGGCAGTTATTGACACCCTATCTTAAAAATTAGAAGAAGAAAATATTTAGCCAAAAACAGATTATCATAAAACTCCTTTTTAATTCTACAACTCACCTGTGTAAAAGTACTTTTAATTCTGTCTGTATTTTAAAAGATATCTGTAGGGTGTCAATAACAGATTTTACATTATTCATTGTCACTATCTTGTAAAATACATTACAGAAATAATGTTTGGTGTGAACGTTCTTGCTTAGCTTAAAGTATTCTCAGCTCAAAACTCACTGCAAATTTCAACTTAATTGGACTATTGTTTCTATAATTTTAGTATGAATATTTTAAAATATTTTCTGAAGGGTATCAATGACTGTCAAGTTTACCCGACCTATACATACATAAGCTGCGTGCCAAAGTGTTGATGTTTTAAATTGGTTCTGTGTTTTTGTAAATGATGTTGAATGTTTAACATTGGAAATTAGCCTTCCTTATAGTAGCAAATACTTATAATCAGTCAATCCTAACCAAAATAAATAATCAATCTTCCTACCTTCAGAAATGATGTATGTCGCACCCATGTCTGGATTCTCCTCTTCTTGCACTGATGCCGTCTCTGCTGTTTCAGTTAAATTATCCTCGTTCGTATCTTCTCTATTTCCTTCCCCCTCTTCATCATTTTCATCTCCGCCTTCTTCCTTATTTTCGACTTCTTGCTCACCCGCAGTTTCATAGACATTACCATCATCAACACCTTCGACATCAGGCCCTTCCGCTTGTTCCCCCGCCTCCTCCGAAGGAGGATTTCCCTCAAGAGAATCCTCACTAGCTTTCGGTTTCATCTCTAACGTACGACTGAGCGGGGTCTCTGAACCATTCGCGTGATCGGTTGCCAATGGTTATTTTACTATCTTAACAGGGAATCTAAAATAGAGTCATGAATATGGTCAGTGTGTCACCGCCGGCACGATACCTTCAAGTCGATCGCTATTGTCGAGATCAAAAGGATTCCTCGTGTCCCTTTAAATAATTTAAATAGTAATCCTTAATAAAGTACTGAAATTTTATAAATAAATTTTATATTTTTATTAGTTATTTATTGAAAATTACAACTGTATATACAATATAAAAAAAAAATACATCAAGTAAATATGATGATAATGATAAAAATAACACGTCACTTGTTTTTAAAATGACAACCCATTGGTAGCACTTATAAAGGGGTTCTATATAACGAAGCACTATATTAGAAGGTCTCGAGGCCATCTTCTTTTCAGACGCCTCGGAGGGTCTGGAATGAAATGAGAAGCAAGTTGTGACACTAATGGATGTGGAGTTTGCTATGAAAGGATAGATATCTGGTTTGAGCTATGTCAGGAACGTAAGGTATATTAAGATATTTGTGGATCAGTTTGTGATAAAGTAAGTAAGTAAGTCGTTTACGACGAAGGCTAAAGGTTATTTGATGAGATTTATTTGGTTTTATTTTGATTCTCCATTTTTGACACCATTCTTGAAGGTTTATGACAGACATGGGCAAACTTTTTAAGGGGAGGGCCGGATGAAATAGAAAAACAACAGGTCAAATCAATTGAACAAAACAAAGTTTTACAAGTCATAAACATTATTTTTGACTTTATCTCATTACACTCAAATTATATGGTACAACGGTAGAAAACTTGCAAAAACCTACAAAAATGTATCATTTTTTAAAAGAGTATAAAGGCGTTTGTTCGTTCCGAACTTAGCCGAGCAACACACGCATTGACTTTCACGTACCGACATGTGACAATACAGTAATTAAGACGCAACGAGAAGAAAATAATCATTCTATTCTAGCTTTGCAGAAAATAAATTTTGTCTTATGTATAAATGTGTGTGACTATGTCGCGGGCCGGATTGACTAGCCCGAAGGGCTGCACTTACCACGCGGGCCGTACTTTGCCCATCACTGGTTTATGATATGGGATAGGAGTGTCTAGTAATTTTATAATTAAAACTTAATTTATACATAATATAGATTTTTCCATAAGAGGTTTAAAACAGCTTTAAATAGAACTGTATTAAAACTTTTTTTTTTTATACAATTTTGCCTTTCAACCACATAAATTAAATTGCAGAGGAAATCCCTTTGTTATAACGAGATTTGGCCGAATGAGAATAAAAAAAATAGAGAGAGAAACAATCTAAAACAAAGAGAAAACTACTGCGATGTGGATGACAGAGGAATAAATTGGAGGAGCTCATATAACGAACTGGCTAAAAAAAACGCATTATATATTTTTTGTTTTGTTTTAATAAAATCATTTTATTCACATATGTTATTCTTTTGTATACAACCAGCGAATATGAGATTACTTTAAAAAACAACAGACATAAGCAGGCACGAGGGAGGCAGTATCCAGTGGTGCGATCTACAGGCATGATACTACATTAGGGATTAAACAAAGATCACTTATCCAGTATTTTCATCTTCCCTTGAGTTATAGGTAGAATTTGAATTTTTTTTTTATATTCTGTAACTGTTTGTTAGAGTATCCACGTAAATTTGTTTTTAACTTTATGAATACAGTTCTTAACTGTCAGAATATGTAAGTCTCTAAACAGTGTTTCGATTAAAACGTAAGGAGGGGCCTTTATAAAATGAAATGAAATCAAAATGAAAAAATTATTTTCGTTCTGGGACATTCACTAGACAAACAATCAATGTTCCCAATTCATTACAAATGACTTATTTACATGACTGTGATTAGACCTATTTGGACATACGGAGTTGAGCTTTGTGGCTCTATTAAACCATCCAATTAATCTCGTATCCAATCCTTATAATCCAAAATCCTAAATGCTCCTTACTTTGTCACCAATAAACTTATCCATAACGACTTTAATGCTCCATATATTGCTGAGTTAGCCCAAACCAGATACCTATCCTTTCATCGTAAGCTCCATATCCACTCAAATCCATTAGTTTCTCAACTTGCTTCCCACTCCATTCCCGATAAACCTCTGAGGTGGCTGATAATAAGATGGCCTAGAGATCTTCTAGTTTATAATTTTTATTGAAGTGCTACTGATGAGTAGTTATGAGCAGTTAAGTTTTGACATGTTATTGTAATCGTTATCAGCTCATTTACTTAATGTATATATTTGTATAGTTGTAACTTTCAATAAATTGATATATAGATATAAATTCACATTTTTTTTAATAAACGTTAATTTGGTCGGTCCATAAATGAGGCTATGAGAGCAAAAGTGGCCTAACCCACAAAATATAAAAAAATCTAATTTAGAAATTTTTTGCAACTATAACGCCATCTGGTGGTTTTAATGTGTTTAAAAAATTGGTTCACATTGCACCACCATGTGAACCAATTTTTCAAACACATTAACACCACCAGATGGCGTTATAGTTGCCAAAAATTTCTAAATTAGATTTTTTTATATTTTGTGGGTTAGGCCACTTTTGCTCTCATAGCCTCAAATATGGAATGCATAAGTCCAGATGTGTTTTGACAAGTAACTGTAGATGTTGAGTTTTTGTTTAAAGGTTTCTTTTGAGCCTCTATAAAGTATGGAAAATGGCAGTAGCAGTCTTAACTGTGATGTCTACTTTTTTGTCTTGATGTCAGTCTTCCCTCAAGCGTAAGTCCTTAGTATGTCACATTCTCAGGTTGATGTAAAGGTTGGTTGTCAAAGTAAACAAGCGAGGCGGGGTGACGCACTATTGATTCTAAAATATTTAAAATTATATATATATATATATATATATATATATATATATATTATTATAATTATATATATATATATATATTTTTAATATTTTGTTTTTATTTCTCAATTAATTGAACAAAAAAATAACATACATCTAGTAAATCTGATAACTGTTCTATTATAGTTATTCTTATCAGCATATAATAATAATTGTTCTTAATAGCATAACAATTATTTGTAACTACCCTCTAGTAGGATCTCAAAAACAGTTCAATATGATGTGGTCCCAAGGCAGACGCTTTTCAGACGCCTCGGTTGATTGTCAGGCATACAATGGGAAGCAAGTTGAGAAGCTAGTGGATTTGAATGTTTATGGACTTTACTATGAAAGGATAGGTATCTGGTTTGGGCTAAATCAGCAACATATGGAACATTAAGGTCTTCATGGATAAGTTTATTGGTGAGAAAGTAAGGAGCATTACGGATTTCGGATTGTAAGGACTGTATACAAGATGAATTATATGGTTCAGTGGAGGCTTAGGTTTCAATTCCGTATATTCAAATTCTGTCTAATGACTGTCATGTAAATGAGTATTTTGTATTTAATAGGCATCATAGAGCGTAAATAATTTTAATTTTTAAATCTACACCTGTTAAATACATCATTAACATTCAGAGGATGTGCTGAAATCTGAATAATTAAAATAAAAAAAAAAAAATAAATAAAAAAATGTTAGTCAAGAGGAGATATAGTGAACAGTGGCAACCCTTTATTTTCATATATTTACTTTTATTTAAGTAGGTCACTTATCCAGTTTCTTTTCACCTAAATGCGAATTTAAAAAATAGATCAAAGCAGCTCCTACATCGCAAGGAAGTTACGTTAAAGTAAACAATATATCTCTAATACTATTTCGAACAATTATCAAATTGATTTTTAAAAAACTTAAAACTACAATTGGTTGCATAGGTATATTTAAAAATGCTGGTTGTTATAATAAGACTTAACGAATCAAAAACCTCACGAATCATCATTCAAAGGCCAATTACAGCCATTTTTTTTCCCTGTTTAACAGTAAAATCGGGAATCGGATTCCCACAAGGAGGAAAGACAAAAAGGCCCACTGCCACCATGATTCATGAGCCATTGTTATATCTCGTAGATGCTTCCGGCTTGCTCATATAAAGGAGCTAGGCATTTACATTTTACGGGGGCACTGACTCATACTTTCTCACCATTCTGCAAAATTCATTGCTGAATGACTAAGAAATGTCGGCTGACACACAGTCGAAGCTAAGGACTACGTCAAGGTCTGTACAATGCAAAGATGTTTATTATGTATCATTATGTGTCGTTATGTGTCGTTATGTATAGGGAAAACCAGACAGTTATTGACACCCTTATGGAAATATTCGGAAATAATCCTATTAATTTTTTTATTTTTTTCATTTGTTGATATTTACAACAATACAAAATAATATACATCAAGTAAATGTGATGACAGTGAATACAATGACATGTAAATAACTTGTGAAAAACTACTCACTAATAGCACTTCAATAAAAATCTACACTAAAAGATCTCTAGGCCGTCATCTTTTTAGACGGAAATGGAGGATTGCCAGGAATGGGTTGGGAAGAAAGTTTGGAAACTAGCGGGTCGGAGTGGTAATGGAGCTTACTATGGAAGGATAGGTATCTGGTTTGGGCTAAATCAGCAACATATGGGACATTAAGATCTTTATTGATAAGTTTATTGGTGACAAAGTAAGGAGCATTTAGAATTTTGGATTGTAAAGATTGTATACGAGATGAATTTGGAGGGGTTAGTGGAGCACCAAAGCTCAACTCCGTACATCCAAATAGGTCTAATCACAGCCATGTATATGAATCTTTTGTAACTAATTGGGAGCTTTGAACGTTTGTCTGATAAATATTGAAGTAGTCTGTAACAACGGGTAGTTTCTTGTTGTTTTAGTCTTATATTTAGATTCCAAGTAAAAAGTTTGTCCAAGCGGAGCCCTAGGTAGCAGATCTGTTCAACAAGGATTAGTGGAATATCATTAAAGGATATTGTAGGACAGGAAGTCGCAGGTTTACGACAAAGAGTAGAGGTTATTTAGAGAAATGTGTTTGGATTTATTTTAATTCTCCTATTTCGACATCATCCTTGATTGTTGGTAATATGAGATTGTAGTGATTGGGATACAATGAAAGGATCATTATTTACTGATAACAAATATGTGTCATCAGCGTACGGTGTGAGGACAGTCGTAAGATGAGTTATCAGCTAAGATATATTTTACAAAATAGTGGCAATAAATAATATAAAATCAGTTATTGACACCCTATGGATATCTTTTAAAATAAACACAGAATTGAAAGTACTTTTACACAGTTGAGTTGTAGGGTAACAAGTAGTTTTAGGATTATGTATTTTTGGCTAAATATTTTTTTAAATAATTTTTAAGGTAGGAGGGTGTCAATAACTGTCAGGTTTACCTTAAGTAGATTTACATATTTATGTTGATGTTGTTTATTATGACTTAACGCCCTTCTATACTCCAAATTTTTATTATCGTTGTGAATTATAAAAACTATTCTTCAGCAATATTCGTTCTATTTTATCTACAAAGAGATCTCGCCAACAATATCAAAAGCATTTTCCACATCAAAACTATCGTATCCTGAGAGAAACTGGGATCAGGTATCACAATCACAGATCAACAGACTCCACCCACAATAATCTAACGGTTTGTGACCGCTATTCTCTGGAATAACAGCGTTCGGTCCTATTCAACTGTGGTTGGTTCTCTTGCCTACCTGAGAGCACCCGAAGTATGTTTGACTATTTTAATATATATATATATATATATATATATATATATATATATATATATATATATATATATATATATATATATATATATATATATATATATATCAGGTCCTCCAAAAAGTCCTGTCGTTTTTTTTTCAAGTGGGCTATAAAACGTCAGCTGTGAAGTATGCAAACATTTTATTCATCGAAATATGCACCATTGCATTGAGCTGTTTTCTCCCAACGCGATGCCAGGTCCCAAAATCCTTTCTTTTTTTTTTAAATGTTTTGTTTTACTACGGAAAAAGTTGTCCAACTCCATTTCTAAGCTCTGACGATTGTCAAAACATTTTATTGATGCACTATTATCTAAAGCCCGGAAAAAGATGGTTGGCTTGATCTGTTGATCTGTTGGCGAAAGATCAAGAGAATAAGATGGATGAGGCAAAGTTTCCCGTTTCTTTAATCGAGACGGTAAAGAAGAAGCCGTTGTTACCCGAACCAGTTTATCCATCCATTTCTTTGAATTAGTTCCAAGCTGTAGAGCAATTTCTGAACATGTTTGGCGTAGATCTGCTGCGATTATATCCCGCACTTGTGCTTGTTCAACCACTTTTGGTCTTCCAGACCGATATCCGTCTTCAAGTGATTCATCGCTCTCCCAAAATTTTGAAAACCAAAATTGTGCCTTCCGCTCACTAAGACTGTCTTTGCCAAAGATATGATAAATATTACGAGCGGCCTCTGTCGCTTTTGAACCGCGTTTGAATTCATACAGCAAAGCGTATCTAATTTTAATTTCAGTGCTCACCATTTTGACCGCACTTTTTAAAATACACATCGAGACTGAATTAAAGGTTGCCACTGTTATTGTGAAGAGTAAACATTATTGCTTACAGAAGAATAAATGGGATTAGGCAGAAAGGAATTTATATGGTGTTAAAACAAAAATATAAAATATTGTATTAAAAATCGACAGGACTATTTGGAGGACCTGGTATATGATTTCACATAGAGAAGTTACTTCAATTCATATTGTTTTGGCAAAAACTCGATTTAAAATTGCAAATGATAGCATTAATGGATTTAGCCGATGTGTAAAAGATTTGGTGAATTGATTTTTTTGTTCAGTATTAAGATCTTATGCACTTATCTCCTCCAAGATTCTTTGTTAAAGAAATAATAATAATGCTAAATGATTTGATAAACCTGTATTTATGAAAAATGTTTTATACATAAATACAATATAAATTAGAACTAATACATAACGTACAAATTAGGATTTCACAACAAATTATATTAGAAAATAGTAGTCAATATAAATGTAATAGTTGTGCATGGCAAAGTATCAAAAGGAGATGGATGAGAGATCAAGGCAAATGATACCAGCTAGCTAAGGGTCAGAAGGATGCGCCGTCTCCGTCTTGCTGGTTACAGGCGTATTTTTAAAGTTTATTCTAAGGCAGTAATAGTTTTATAAACGAAGAATTTATAAAGAAAAAAAAGCTTAAATAAATTTTTCTCTTTCCATAGCTGCCTCAATAATAAAATTTGTAAAAATAATCATTTACATATATACATTATAAACTGGATTGAGTACACAGTTTTGCATTTTAATAAACTAACATAGTCAAAATTTTAACATAAAAAAAAATACTGATTTTGGTTCTTCCACATTTCTTTAAAAAACACAATCTAGTACAGTGGCTAAAATATTTATGTGCATAAGAGTTAGGTAGCAAAATCTGAACAAAATCAAAACTACTAAAAACTGAGACATAAAGAAGCTGAAGGAGCTGTTGCTGGAATCCACTAGCCTCCCAACTTGCTTCTCACTCCATTCCCAACCATCCGAGCAGTATAAAAAGAAGACTATCTAATGTAGAACATTTATTATAAAGTGCTATTGAAAAGTGGTTCTTTACAAGTTAATAAATAACATGTCATTGTTATAATTTTGACCGCAACTTTACTTATTATATACAATGTATACAGTTGTATATATCAATAAGGTATACAATATCAGAAGTGTTTATATTATTCTTTTTTTAAATTCTTCCTCACGATGACCTGAACTTTCTTGGTTTTTATAATTTCAGATTAGAAAAAATCAACTGAGTTTTATTAAGTAAACAAATAAAAGAAACTGACTGAGAAAAATCTTAGTCTTATAGTTGTATGGTTAGTATTTCATAATTTGATTTTATTAATAATAATAAACTGATTGCTCTAGAAAGTAATTATAACAAGGAATTGGTATAATATTTTTATTAATAGATCTATTAGAGAACAACAATAACAAGAAAGTTGGCAGCTCGTACACAGCCCGGGACTCGGGCTTTTCATCATTCAATTTCTAACTTTGTTCAGGCCCACGTTAATTCTCTGGGGACTTGGGATAGCTACTGTCTGGTGAAAGAGATGAATTGTCAACGATCCATCATATACGTATGTACGTCCAGTTTTAAATACCAAGCATTGTTTATCACTAAAAAAATATATATTTAATAGTAGAGATTATGAGGAAAATAAATTAAAAAGGATAACAAAATAAATGAAATAAAATACATTAAAAAAAAAAAAAAATTCTTTTTTTTTTTTTTTTTTTTGTAGAGAAAAAAATATTGTAATAACAGCAAAGCACTCGAATAAGGATTTGAGTGGGTTGCTTGTCACAGAATAAAGTCATGAATAAATAATGAACAATAATTATATTATATTATATAACCTTTTATGCTGAAGGAGATGTAATTATTATTTAAGTATTCAATTGGCATAACTCCTGATAACTAAATAGCTGGCTCCTGATAACATGGATGTAGAATAGACAATGTGAAAATAATCACAGATTAAGAGAAGCCTGATGATGGAGGATTGTTTCCGAAACATGTAGTTACAAATGTTAAATAAAATAGGCGTTATGCCAAATGAATACTTAAATAATTAAATTAGTTTTTGTCCACTAAAATCTGGAGTAATCTCAATGTTATATACATGGATATAAATCAGAATGCACGCTACTTCTTGCGATAAAAATACTATTTCAATCGGTTGAACATGCCGTTAGAAGTTGTTGATAAATTCTAAACTTCAAAAATGTTACCGTCCTCGAATAGGCTAAAATATTTTACTTTTTTTAATTCGATAGAAAAATAATTTTACTCTGGGACAAAATCCCTTAAGAATGGCAGATAAGTAGAGAAATACATAAAATTAAATCTAGTCAAAGACATAATGAGATAAACAAGAATAAAGAAAAACAATAATACAATAATGACACTATGTACATAGATGATAGTTAAATATACAGAAAAGAAAATAAGATAACATTCTACAAATTAGAGAAAATGAGTTAAAAAAAAAAAAAATATTAATCTTTGGCTACAATGATTAGATTTGTACGTACAATAGAAGTACCCAAATTTTATATTCATATAAAGTGAAATTTATATTAAATGGAATCTTAATTATGAAAGAACTGAATCTGAATCGAGCAATGCAAGAACAATTTTTTGACTGAGTAGGTAGAGATGTAGTTAGCATGTAGTCAGTTTGGATGAGAACGAGGTATTGAAAATAGAAGCATTTGAATGTTTTCATGAATGAAGAGGAATAGAGTTCCAGCGGATGGTGGACCGGAAGACGAAGGGTCGTTGGAACGCAGAAGTTCTGTGGGATGGAGTATACAGATCAGAAATACGGAATCTTGTGTGTATTGGATTGACTGCAGATCTGAATTGAAGCAAATTGTAAATATAAAAAGGTTGAAGGGTATTGATAATTTGGTAAAGGAATGTTCCATGGAAATATCGCCTTCGGAAAGTGGGATAAGACAATTTAGTTGGGAATAGAGGTGGGATACAGATAAGGGTTTTTTCTTGGTGCGCTGAATCGAGATTGGAAGTCAGTTTTCAATGAAAAAAAAAAAAAAAAAAAATGATCCACTCATTTATGGCGAATTTCGTTGGAATTTTGTCATTTCTTTAGAGTTTTTGATCACCCTGCAGCCGGGTCGTGTTTTAAGAATAACGAAAGTACTTTTATTTCAAAAAGCATGCAAAACTACAATTTTACGTGAAAAAATTATTTCTCTACGACTGAGAGCTCAGAAAAAAAAAAAAATAATAATAAAACGTGATTTTCATATATATATATATTTTTTTTTCTCGGTCCCAATGCTCATTAGCGGCTATAAGTCTAGTTCTGCACTATTATAGGTCCCTAAGGCGCAATTCACACAGAACGGACGTGGCGGAGAGGTGGCGCTTTTGTCTCTTCGGACATAAAAACAACATTAATAAAATTTGATATTGGAGTTACATACATATATATCAAGAATTTAATAGGGGTGAATCATCACATTTAATTTTTTTTTTTTTTTTTTTTTTTTTTTTTTTTGGGAGGGAGAGGGTGAATCGGATATAAAAACAACTTTGATAAAATTTGATATTGGAGTTACATACATATATAAACCAACAATTTAATAGGGGTTAATCATCACTCATTTAATTTTGGAGTGGGGAGGGAGAGGGTGAATCGGACATAAAAAAACTCGACTGATTTTCCCGAAAAACCCGCCACCCCCCAAAAAGATTAAATTGGTAATGTTTCATCCCTATTAAATTGTTGGTGTATATGTATGTAACTCCAATATCAAATTATATTAATGTTGTTTTTATGTCCGATTCACCCCTTACTCAAAAAAAAAAGAAGGCTAACTAAAAAAGATAAAAGAAAAAAAAAAAAACTCGTGGCGAGGAAGTGGCGTGCCCCTTCTTCTTGTACGCCACGAGAGACGGCAAAGAGACGTGGCGCGGACTTTTTTCTCTTCCACCTCACCCCTGTTAAACAAACGTTCCAATTCACACAGAACGGACGTGGCGCGGACTTTTTTAATAGGACAAACCTGGAAGAGACAAAAGCGCCACGTCCGTTCTGTGTGAATTGGGCCTAATAACCACACAAAAATCGGCATTAAAATCTGTGAGTTACAAGTCAAAACGTCTCCTTTTTAGAATATCTTGTATCTTATATTATATGTGAGGCGTCAAGATGCAAAAGGGGGTAAATCCACTTTTTATCATTTTTAATTTTTTTAGTTAGCGTCCTCAATAAGGTGGTAAATCGTCCACCCTTCAAAGTTTGGGTTGAGTGTATGTGTGTTTTGAAGTCATCATGGGTTCAAAATTTGAAGGGTGGACGATTTACCACCTTATTGAGGACGCTAACTAAAAAAATGATAAAAAGTGGATTTATCCCCCTTTGCATCTCCACGTCTCATATTATAATTATACCCAGATTATTAATATTACGAACAATAGTTATCTCATTGTTAATAGAATATTGTTATATTTAATTAGACAGATCGGTATGATGTTTTTACAGCAACCCAATAAAGTTGGCAAGCAATGTTTTTTATATATTAATAAAGCATATATATCTCTCTCTTTTTAAAATTAGGCCTCCATCTTTTATTTTTATGATTGAAAAAGTGAACTATTAAAATTTCTTTACAACTATTATTTGTCAATGCACTTCATTCAAAAGATATTTGAAATTTATTTGATTATATTATTGTAAAAATGTAAGAAATGGAATGAACTGAATTGTGTTCCTCACAAAAGGGAGGGAGAGAAGCAAGTATAGACTGTTACAGCCCTTTATTACAACAAAGATTCTAATAAACTATCGTAAGAACTGGATAATAATCTATCAAGTACTAATTGCCTTGATCCTTCTACAATATCTAGCGTATTTCAACTGATTCGCCTTCATTTTTTCATATTTTTCCTCTCATAAATTTCCCTTTGTTACATACACCTTAGGGACATTATCAATATGATTGATACTGGCTGGTGTACCTCAGGGATCAATACTCGTACTACTACTCTACTCTATATACCACACGCACGTCGTTCTCTATACTACCTACATTTATCTCAACTATCTTTAGCTCATCAACACCTAACATGTCATTTTCAAGAATTAATTACTTCCGCCCGTTCCCTGACTGCCAATTATTATGATTGGTAGAAGCCCATTCGGCTATAAAAACGAAAAAAAAACAAAAAACAACAACATATTTTTAAAAGTAAATAGCTTTCTTATCGCGGGTTACGCGCTGGATCGCTGAGAGGTGTAAAAAAAAAAAAAACACTTAAACAACAGAACATATGTACATTATTTGACACGCTAGCATTGTTGGTGTTGCTCGAATCAAAAATTTGGCATCCTACTGGTCAAAAATATAATGGAAATTTTTTTGTTTCATAAATTTCGTCGCTAGGATCTACCGTTTATGAGCTATTACTTTGAATGAAAAAAGTCGCAATGAAAAACCTCTATTTTTAAGAGTAGGGTCGTTTTTGACACGCTGACGAGACATTAGAAATTAAAAATATGAGAAAAGATGTTATTATCTTTTGATAATAACAATGTATGGGATTAATTTAATATTTAATATTAAATATATTATAAATATATCCCAAGTCAAGATCCCAATAATAGACCTAATAAGAAAAATCAAATATAATGTGATCGAAGAATGGCAAAGGTTTTACGAAAGGGAAAGTGCACTAAAAGGAAAGGACCACTACGCAGTACAACAAAAGGTAGCACTGACTCCTAGGTTTGTTACTCAAAGGCTAAATCTGGACCGCCCAAGCTTGGTAAAACTTATTAGATTGAAGATTATCCATGGCAGAACCAACAAATACCTCAATTTAATGGCGCTAGCTCAAAGTGGCATGTGTTCTAAATGCGAATGTCTGGAAGATCCAAGACACATCGTGTTTTAGTACAAAAAGTGTGTGAATGAGAGGATAAGAACGCTGGGTACACTGACTTTTCATTCTTTGAAGGCCCATCGTTTTCGACCACTATAACATTTATTTAGCACTGAAAGGAAAGGACCACTACGCAATACAACAAAAGGTAGCACTGACTCCAAGGTTTGTTACTCAAAGGCTAAATCTGGACCGCCCAAGCTTGATAAAACTTATTAGATTGAAGATTATCCATGGCACAACCAACAAATACCTCAATTTAATGGCACTAGCTCAGAGTGGCATGTGTTCTAAATGGCAATGTCTGGAAGATCCAAGACACATCGTGTTTAAGTGCAAAAAGTTTGAGAATGAGAGGATAAGAACGCTGGGTACACTCACTGTTCAAGACGTCTCTGAAGTTTTAAGAACTATGACGAAAGTAAAGGCCCCCGATTTAATTAAATTTTTGTCTGAAACCAAAGTTCTCATATAATAGAGGAAGACAAATAAAATTCAACAGGACATAAAATTAGATAGTGCTACAGTGGCAATATAGGACTTGTGTGTAGCAAGTCTTAAAGCAAAAAAAAAATATATATATCTTGGATAAAGTATAAAATAAATAAATGGGGAAATACTGATATTTAAAAACTGATCAAATAATACGAAATGTCTAGGAAACATTTTCCACTCCCCAGGATTAAAGGGAAAAAATTATATTGAAAAAAAAAAAAAAAAAAAAAAAAAAAAAAAAAAAGGAATTCAGTTTTCTAATCGTGAAGAAATAGGATCCTGGCCCCCGAAGAGGTGCTATAGAGCCCATCCTGTTACCGAAGACCGTAACAAAGCAGCTCCAAAGTGCGTGAAATCATCTGATTAGTAAAGGCAACCGGCTGTGGAAAGTAATGGATAGTAGTCGGGGGCGTTGGATCTTATCCTGCAACGTTCTTCCATAACGTAAAGAGTATTTTGAAACAGAACTTTTTGATAACAAATAAATAACTATGAAACTAAAAATAAAAATAATATAAATGATCAGAATGAATCTAAATCGTATTTAAATTTTTAGGTGCTCTTATGTTTCACGGATTTGGTACTTGTTATCCACTATAATATATTTAGACCTTTAATATAACATATACCTTATTTTATTCTTTGATGACCACTTCTACACTTTAATGAGTTCTTTACCTGTAACAAAAAAAGAAAAATATATGATTAATACTGAATTGATAAATATTCATACATTGGATTTTCAATTAGCAATTAAATATACACTATTAGGTAATATTAAAACATAGAGGAAAAGGTGTAAAAATGGACACCCTCTTTTGTTTTTGATATAAAGTTACTTCCAACTTGAAGATTTTTTTCATTCATTAACAACTATAAAAAGTTTTTTACATGCGAGAAGGCAAAACAATGATCAAAATCAATTATTTTGATTATTATAATCAAAGATGCAGGTTTTGATCTCTAACAGAGATATCTCGAAGTTCCTGAAAAAATAGGGGTCCATATTTACACCAACTCCACCTAAGAAAGATGTTCACCATCACATGAAACCTAAAAGCGTACGTGACTAAAGGCGTGCTTCAAAAAGTAGCTTAAGATCTCCGCTTTCCGGATATCATTGCCGAATTATTTTAAATAAACATAAGAACATGAAAAGAAAACGATTTCACATGTCTCTCTAAAGTTTACAGTCCAGAATGAAAACCAATTGCACAGCTCACTGCTATCTTATATTAACTGACTCCATAGACAGTCCTCGCCGCCAGTCTTCAATTACTCCCTTAGCCAGTAGGAAGGGGTGCCCATTTTTACACTTTTTCCTCTACTATTTAATAAGCATCTCATAAATGTTTAATTTATGTATATAAGTCAAGGAATAATACTCATTACTTATAATTATAATTACTCATTACTTACTAATACTAATAATAACATATACATATTTAAAGGCATTAAATAAAAAAATAAAGTTTTTTTTTTTCTGAATATTTATGTATGATGTATGAATAGTTTTTTTTTTTCTGAGTATTTATGTATGAAACTTCATAAACCTCCATATATTTTTGTTAATTTCATAATTACTGGAAAAAAAAAACGTTCAAAGCTTCCAATAAATTACAAAAGACTCATTTGCATGACAATTAGGGCTATTTGGACATCAGATTTATATTTGGAGGTGCCACTAAAGTATCCAATTCATTTCCTATCCAAAACCCTTAATATAGCACAAAAAAACTTATTTATAATGATCTTGATGAATTCTTATATGTTAATAATTTGGCTCATACCAAATAGGTACCTATCTAAACCAACCAAATTAAAACACATTTTAATTCCTTTTCAATTTAATTGTTAATTCAATAGCCTTTAGATATTGCCTTTATGTTACTGTTTTTGTTCTCATACAGTTATTCTTTTCATACTTCTTACACTCTCTGCAATTTTGTTATATCTTCTTGTCTGTTTTCGGTTACTTCTAGCCCCGATGAATACTTGCAATGCAAGCCGAAACGTCCGCATAATTTTTTTTTTTTTTTTTTTTTTTTTTCATTTATTGATATTTACAACTGTATAAAATAACATCCAACAAGTAAATGTGTTGACAGTGAATACAATGACATGTAAATAATTTGTGAAGAACTACTCACTAGTAGCACTTCAATAAAATCTACACTAAAAGGTCTCTAGGCCATCTTCTTTTCAGACGCCTCGGAGGATTATCAGGGATGGAGGAGGAAGCAAGTTGGGAGACTAGTGGATTGGAGTGGTTATGGAGCTTATTATGGAAGGATAGGTATCTGGTTTGGGCTAAATCAGAGACATATGGAACATTAAGATCTTTATGGATAAATTTATTGGTCACAAAGTAAGGAGCATTGAGGATTTTGGATTGTATAAGAAATGAATTGGATGGTTTAGTCTAATCAAAGTCATGTAAATGAGTCTTTTGTAATTAATTGGGAGCATTGAACGTTTGTCTAGTAAATGTTGAAGTAGTCTGTAACGACGCGCAGTTTCTTGTCGTTTTAGTCTTGTATGTGGATTCCAAGTTAGACTGTACGTTTGTCCAAGTGGAGTCCTAGGTAGCGGATCTGTTCAACAGGGATTAGTGGAATATCATTAAAGGATACTGTAGGGCAGAATGTTACGACATAGGGTAAAGGTTATTTGATGGGATTTATTTGGATTTATTTTGATTCTCCATTTTTGACAGCATTCTTGAAGGTTTAGGATATGGGATTGGAGTGTTTGAGAGGCAATAAAGGGGTCATTTTTTACCGATAACATACATGTGACATCGGCGTGGTGAGGACAGCATAATAAATTAAAATTTATTTTTAATTGCTGTGTATCTATGGCTGCACACTCCAACTACCTATACTTTAAATACCGATCCTTACAATATAAGATCCGTTCGAGTGGGTAGTCGAATCCACTAACTTGTTTTCCACTAAGATCCCGATAACGCTTCGAAGCGCCAGAAAAGAAGATGGCCTAGAGACTTTCTAATGTAGAAATTTTGAAGTTCAAATAATGAGTAGTTTATTTACAAATTATTAACATGTCAATGTAAACACGTCTACATCATGTATATACTGTATATAGTAGTAAATGTCAATAAATAAATTTAAAAAAAAAAAAACTGGAATCGACTACTTAAGTAATAGTTACATACGTACAGCTTATGGATTCCAGTCACAATCTCTGAGTTCACCTCTTGCTTAATTCTCTTTTTCATCAAACATTCCTTGCACGGCCTTTCTGTTTTCGTTTCTCAAGGACATACGCTTTTACATTCTTTAGGAATAGCTTTCATTCTCCATTGCAATCATAACATGTTAGTAATGAAATGTTTTGGTGGAAGGTTTATATTAGTATGTTTTCAGTTTAATTTATATGTTAATTAGTAAAATTCCATCACTTGTTTGTAAATCTATTTTCAAAAGAAGATAATCGATTCTCATCTATTTAACTGACCATATTTGACATCAGAATTACAGGATGGCTCATAAAACAAAATATACTGTCAAAATTTAATTATCTTTTCAATGTTTAATATTTAGAGAATATCGTTATTACACTACAACGAAATGAGATATCCATTCTGCACATGAAGATATTGTTCTAGACATGGAGAGGCTAGATGGAGTTTGTCAACAGGTATCTGTTTGGCTTCAGCAGTTGATGGCGGCGTCACCTGCCGAGATGGAAATCCGGGGAGAGTAGACAGATTGATGTTGGCAAACATGAGGAACCTAATACCCTTCCGGGAACCTAGGAGCTAATAACACACACCAGCTGAAGAAGCTTGTACTATATTCATGGAACTTGTAATAAGCATTATGATATTTTACAGAAAATTTAAATACTTTAATACTATTTGAATTGTGTAAAGTAGATCGTTGAAAGGGATCTGTCAGTTGTATTAAAAAAATATTTTATTATTGAAATTAGCAAGGCGTATTTTTAATTTGCCGCAGACAGAAAATTAAAATAAACAAAACAAAATCCATCATTAACACCCTTTCATGAAGAGGACTCAAAAGAGTTAGATAAATGGTCAAGTCTAGAAAATATTATCTATGCAAAGACACTTGATATTTAGTAATTACAGGCAATTCAATATGCCATAGGAACAGTTTACATCCTTAGAAGACCGGAAGATATATCTTACGAAATCGATCATTGGAGTGTAAATGTGTTATGATGATCCCCCATTAATTCCACTTTTTTTTATTATTGTTTGTTTATTTGGTTTAACGTCACTTTATGCTGCTATGGCTAATCGGACGATGCTACGGTGGGAGTCCTTAATTTTGCCTATCCAGGTATAATTAGGATAGGGATTGCTATGTATCAAACCTATAAGTTTGAAAATAACGAAGATAAATTCGCGCGTTGGCAAAAGGGTAGCAACCTCCACAGCACCCCACGGGTGGTCCGAAATTTGACATCCTTTCATACAATTAAAATTCTCTACCTGCTTGTCCCTTACCTTTTAAGATTCGGGCTAAACTCTTTATTTTGAGTATTTCTAAATATCATAACACTGGGAAGTTCTTTTCAAAATCTTGTTCCACTTCTTTTTCTGATCTATATTCCTTAAAAATATTAATCAAATCTCTCTGAAATTCTGAGAGCAATGCCTCTGTCTTCTGTGATGGTCTTTTTAAATTTGCAGGAGATGAAACTCCGCCTTTATTTTCCATTTCAAGAATCTTATTCTCTAACTTCCTATCCATCCTAGCTTTTAGCAGCTCTTTTATGTCTTCTTTCTATCTTTTTTAACATTTTTATGTCTGTTTCCGAACTATCATTAATAGTTGTCTCCGACATCATGCTTGAGGGAGATGACCGTAAGAAATATTAAAAACACTCTAATTATAATAATTAAACCCAAAAACTAACGGAAACCCTTTCTATAATAATAAACTTAGTCACACCGAACGTCATTATTTTGTTTGAAAGAAAAAAAAACTTATGTCACTCATTAATTAATTACGAATTTAAAATAATTAACAATAATTAAAAACCTTAATTATTTGACTAATCAGATCCCGAACAAGGGATGACATTCTTAATGCTATGTCCTCTGTGTGTGTCCAGTCCGGATCATGCATTTATCTAAATACAGGGATGCCAGCCAGGACTTATTTTCCTGACAATTTATAATTGATATTTTTAACTAATTAAGTACTAATCATTAATCTAATATCTTCTCCAGAAGGTTATCGTGGTGTCAGAAATTAAGATTTGTTAATTATAAATAAGAGTAATCAAAGTGGATTAATTATATGAGTGACATGTAACTTGGTAAATGAATTTTACTATTGTTAAATAAAAATCCAGAGATATATTTAAACCAGGTGTTGACACATACAATTACAGATAGGAAATAAGAATCATTAGTTAATCAAAAAAACTTATATGGTAACAAAGAACTTAATCTAGACTTATCTTAAGGACAATGCTATGTTGTGGGGGGAAGCGGGCGGCTACATGGCGAGAATCCCCAGGCTGGCCGAAAGGCCAGGCCCCCGATCTCCAGGAACCAGACATCTCCGACAAACTCCTCTCTTCAAAGATCTTCTCCAAGACTCATCCCGACAATATTTTTCTATCCCTTTTTGATGTATAAGCTCCGCCCCTCTGGACAAAGAACACGCCCACCAACTTCCAAGTGTTATGATATTTAGAAATACTCAAAATAAAGAGTTTAGCCCGAATCTTAAAAGGTAAGGGACAAGCAGGTAGAGAATTTTTATTGTATGAAAGGATGTGAAATTTCGGACCACCCGTGGGGTGCTGTGGAGGTTGCTACCCTTTTGCCAACGCCCGAATTTATCTTTGTTATTTTCAAACTTATAGGTTTGATACATAGCAGGATCTTTAACGAGTACCTGACATCGCACAGGCTCGGGACCCCCATTTTACGTCCCTTCCGAAGGACGGCATAGCTAAGGATTTTTTACTCCCTTTAAAAAATCCAAAGGTAATCTGCCGGGCTGCGAACCCGCGATCTTGGGTTTAGTGGGTTGCTATGCTAACCACTACACCACAGGTGACACCTTTGTTTTTATAATGTCAATTTATTGAAATTTACAACTTTAGAAAATACATATATAACATTATAATAATATGACAAAACTTGAAAAGAACTACTCATCAGTAGCACTTCAATAAAAATTCTACACTAGAAGGTCTCTAGGCCATCTTCTTTTCAGACGCCTCGGATGATTATCGGGAATGGTGTGTGAAGCAAGTTAAGAAATTAGGGCATTTAAGTGGTTATGGAGCTTACTATGAAAGGATAGGTATCTGGTTTGGGTTAAATCAGTAATATATTGGATATTAAGATCTCTATGGATTCGTTTATTGGTGACAAAGTAAGGAGCATTGAGGATTTTTCGAAGGATTTTGAATTGTAAGGATTGGATACGAGATGAATTGGATGGTATAGTGGTGCCAATTCTACCTTAAATTAGAAGACACGTTTTTTTTTTTTTTTTTTTTTATTTTTGGTAACTATTAGCTATGCCTCCTGCTACTAAAAACGAGACCTACAAGACAGAAAATCAGTCATCACTTCCAGATATCTATAAAGGTACCAACGATAGTCCTAATGCTTAGAATTTCTTTTTACCACTAGCACAATTTATAAATAATACATACTGATTGGTTTAATTTCTTTGATACAATATTATAAGTTGAATTTAGATTCGAAAATAGTTGGAAAACAATTTTTATCTATAAGAAATACATTTTTTTATTGGGGTGGCACAGAATAATCCCCGGTCAGTATGGGACAGGTGGACGGTCGGTAGGTACCACCATATTTTCTTCCAGGTTTTAGTCCTGAAATTTTTGGGAATAATATCAAGTGAAGAAGACATTATTGTAAGTGTAATGATAGTGGGCCGTCGATTTCGACTGCTACAATACTTGCATGACAAACTTTCAAATCTCCCGATTCACTATATGAAACTGATCTATATGACGATTATCAGACCTATTTGGACTTACGGTACAGAGTTATGGAGATCCACCAAACCATCGAATTCTTTCCGCATCCAATCACTCTAATCCAAAATCCTTCAAAAAATCCTTAATGCTCCTTATTTAGTTACAACTGAACTTATCCACAATGACCTTAATATCCCATATGTCGCCGATTTGGCACGAACCAGATACCTTTCCTTTCATCATAAACTCATTGCTCATCCAAATCCACTTGCTTCCCATTCCATTCCTGGCAATCCTCCGAGGCGTTCTGAAAAGAATATGGCCTCGTGATCTTCTCCTTTTGTAAATATTTTATTACAGTACTACCAGTTATCGGTAGTTCGAGTACATGTTTTAATTATGTCATTATATCAAATGTAAACCGCATATTTACTAGATGTGATTTCTAATACAGTTGTAAATTTCTATTAATAAAAGAATAAAAAAAATTAAAATAAAAAAATGTTAGTGGGAGAAGAAGGTGAAAAGGTTAAAAGCCAGATCTTGGATTTACAAAATAAATAGAAAGATATTGGAACTAGGGGAGTTTTACATAATTATTCCCAGATTTGATCGAAAATGACTAAAAGATCTTTCACTATTTTCGGATGAGGCATAAGAAATTTAAGTTTCATGTCTCAAATTTTAATGTGTTATGAAATTAAATATTATTGAAAGAAAATTAATTTCCGACCAATTAAATTAAATTACTCAATAATAATAATAGATATATATTACATTATAACATAACACTGATAATGAACAAGAGTAATGTTACAGAGAACACCACGAACAGATGACAAATATTTGCCAAGCTGCATTTTCAATTACGATTCAAGGTTAACGTTGCACCTGTCCAATCACAAAAAGGACGCTTCGGAGCCAATAAATCAACTTTTTTAAAGGAAATATGGAGTGAGTTCCTATATGTATATAACTAATATTTAATATACTATCTTTAAAAAAATGGAAATCTATATATTTTTTAAAGCTTGTGATACTGTAAGAACGTTTTTAAATTCAAAGATTTTTTTTTTTTATTTAATTTACATTTAGTGAATAAGACAGTTAAGGGCGAGATCACTAGAAAAACTTGAGCATATTATTATTTTGTTGTTCCGAAGTTTCGGCTTACATTGAAAGCCTTCATCGCAGCTAAAATATAAATCCCTTATGTTGTTATATCTGTAGCGTTAGCTATTAAAACGAATATTAATTATACTTATTATTTTTTGCGTTTAACGGACTACTTTTATGCGTTGTGATAACAACCAATTTTCTTATTATTATTGATAATGTTTAATTCATGGAGCTATAGTACTATGGAGAGGCCCTTCCCGTATATTGTTCCGTGAGGGGCGAGACCAAAACACTAACCGGCCACGCCCACTATGCCCAACTGGCGACTTGCATTCCATTGGGCTAGGGCAATTGAAAGGGTTCGTAATAAATAAAATAAATAAATTGCTGAAGTAAATAAAAAACTAAAAAAAAAATAACAGCAGTATAAAACCTAGGAAGCCAACATTTAAACTGATAAGAGGTTAATATACTGATAATACGGTTCACTCCAAAATGGCTGCCTACCCTGGCTATTGAGAGGTAAGCCCCTCCACTTGCATATACCTTCATGGTTTAATTGTAACCTCCTCAGTATGTTGTTATCGTTATATAATAAAGTGTCTTAAGTTTTGAAGGCGCAGTTTTTGTCGAGACCTTATGGTTTACATTAAAACTAATCATTCTCGACATATCTTTTTTAGTTAATGATTTTTTTAAAAAATTTATTTTCTTTTTATTTACAAAATAATTTTTCCTTATTCATAACTTTGTATTTGTAATTTACTTCATCACATCTTTTTTTTTTTTTTTTTTTTTTCATTCAATAATTTTTAATTTTTATTTATTGCGATTTTTTTTTTAACTTTTCTTTTCCTTTTATCTTTCCTTTCTTTCTTTTTCTTTTTTCCTTCTTTTCTTTTTTTTACCTCTTTTATCTAACTTATTTTACTCCATTTTATATTTAACCTCCATTTACACAGAATGTTTTTTTTGAATAATTTCACATTATTCGATCCCATATTACATATGCCTCGCCCGTTTGGAGCTCAACTTACACGACCAACTACCGTAAACTCGAAAGGATTCAAAACTTGTGTATGAGGATCAATAATGACCCTAGGTATACAAAAATATCTACAATGCTCCACCATCTCAATCTTATCCCCACCCACCTTCACGTATATGAACAAACCAAAACATACTTTGGAAAAATAACAATCTCAGAAAATTCGCTTATCCGAGAAATCGGTAATTACAATAAAACTTCACTTAGAAGATACAACCATAGAAGAACGAAACATGTATTCCTTACTCAATAGTTTATATATCTCTTGTCAGCTACGTTTTAATATTTTTAACGATACGAACATTTTTTTAATGTTCATTATATTCATATTTGTATATGATATGATGTAAGATATATTCATAAAAATTATTGTAAATTGATTTATTTTTATTATTATTATTTGCTTTGTTATTTTTCCAACTTTTTAGAGATAAACTTTGAATAGTAAAGCATATTTAATACTAAATAAAATTATATTAATCATGTAGAGGATGTATGCCGGAACATGAAAACTTAATATTAATTGTAAATTGTAAAAAATGTAAATAAAATATTATTATTATTTTACTTTTCTCTTCTGATTCTGTATTTTACTATTTAACTTGTTTTAGCCCTAATTATGGCCGAAACTTTGGAAAAATAAAAATATAGTTTGCTTATATCAAACATTACCAACATATTTGTCTAATCCCTCCCAACATCCTACATATATAAAGTATACAAAAAATATGAGTAAAAATATACGGATTTCAAAATAAGAAAAAAAATATATAAATTGAGTAAATATTATATAGAATATAAGATAAACAATATAAAAAAAAAATATGACAAAAGATAAGATGATAATAATAATAAAAATTGTAAACAAGCATATGACTGGGCTATCATATCAATAGTGTGCTATTAATGCTAGGACGCTGGTGAGATTTGCACGATCAAACAAAACAGACTGGTTGCTTCACTTATGAAACTTCACTTGGCTAATTATTAACTTGGGCGATAGAAATATATTCTTTACCCTAGATCCTATATCGTAGATTTAGCTAAGATTGGCGGGACTTCTCAACATTACAAATTGGCACTTCATCAACGAAGATCGCCAGGTCTTTTATTACGTAATCTATTTTTGAGCAGGGGTATTATAATTGTAAATCAGAATATTGATACCGCTTAAATATTCAAGTAATTCAAATCCTTAATACCCATAGTGGTTTGATTAGTCATATTCCGAAAATGTTGTGTTATTGTTGGCCTTGCTAATAGCTGGGTTGTTGCCCTCACTAAATCACGAGTTAACGAAAAATTACCTTAAAACTGAGCTAAACTTAAACTATTTACATTAAATTATTCTTTGTATTTATATTTAATATTATATAACATGTTTCTCAAGATTATTTGTTAAATTAAGATAGATTACAATCAGTTTTTCATGCAGAATCTGTAGAGTATCTCTGATTAACAATGGAAACAGAATTCCTTCCAGAAGTTGATACTCTCCCAAGTTATGTAATAAATTTAACTAATTAAATTAGCTTAATTATATAAAATAGAATAAAAAAAAAAAATCAGGAACAAAGTTAAGAATACCATTTACATTACAGAACATAAATTATATCTGGTCTAGAGAGATTTTAAATTAAATAATAAAATAAGATAATGAAAAGTAAATACAAGGTTACAATAAAATAGGTAATATAATGAAAAAAATCTATACATATATATAAACACAAACACACATATAAGCATACATAAACTATAAATACAATCGGTAAAGAAAAAATATGATATACAAAGTTGAACGATAGATTTCTGAAGTTACACATAGTAAATCACGAAGATAATTAATATTTGTTGAGAGGGAAAAGCAACAAAATATGGTGGAAAACCTAGAAGGGGCAGGATACCACTTCGAAAGCGTCGAAAAATTCAAGTACCTGGGTAGCGTCATTACTTCAAGAAATGAAGTAGATGAAGAAATAAAAGAAAGAATAAAGGCTGGTAATAGGTGTTATTGGGCCCTCAGCAAAATAATAGGCAAAAAAATGCTCCCTAAAAATTTGAAAATAAGGGTTTACCAAACCATTCTTAAACCAGTCCTATTGTATGGGAGTGAAACCTGGACGCTCACTGCAAAGAATGAAGGCATTATAAATAGATAGGAGGGAAAAATTTTGAGGAGGATATATGGCCCTACTAAAGATGGAAATATATGGAGAATAAAAAGCAACCGGGAACTAAGAGAACTGTACAAAGCTCCAGATTTGGTTGCTACAATAAAGCAAAGGAGATTAAGATGGCTGGGCCATGTACATAGAATGAGCCCCAACAGAATGCCAAAAATCATGTTGAATGGGCGCCCCGAAGGAGGGAAGAGAGAGAGAGAGGAAGGCCTAGATTGCGTTGGAGGGAAGACGTTGAGGCAGACCTAAAGACCCCTGGTGTGAGGTATTGGAGGAGAGCAGCTGGTGACCGGAATAAATGTAGGGGAATCGTGGAAGAGGCCATGGTTCTGCATGGACCGTAGCGCCATTGTTGTTGTTGTTGTTGAGAGGGAAAAGCAAAAAAAAAACAATAATGAAAAATAAAAAATGAAAATTATCTCAATAAAAAAGAAAACATTATCATAAGACAATTGTTGAAACAGGCTAAAGCTTTATATCTGATATGCTTGGGTGAAATTCATTAAAACATCCATATAATTAGATAGCATCCGACTGGAGGGAGGAAACGTGGTGGAAGAGGAGTGTTTTTTAAAGTTTCCGAGGGAAGGTGCATTAGGATTAGAAGGAGGAAGAGAATTCCAAAGACACGTTAGAATTCAATAGTTCTGTAGGATGGATAGTTCTTGTGTATATATATATATATATATATATATATATATATATATATATATATATATAATTGTTTAATAAGGTTCTAGAAGTTCAGTCAAAATAGTAACAACTATATTATGGCGAGGTTTCTATATTGAACTATATTGTTCTCATAAGCACGCC
The DNA here is from genome assembly GCA_003667255.2 of Euschistus heros. Taxonomy (NCBI): domain Eukaryota; kingdom Metazoa; phylum Arthropoda; class Insecta; order Hemiptera; family Pentatomidae; genus Euschistus; species Euschistus heros. The sequence goes on along the minus strand of RCWM02000182.1, from coordinate 1,343,757 downwards.
TTTTAGTGAACGAAACAGGTTTCAATACAGTAATAAAAGTAACACAGCTAATTTAAAGAATAAAGTTAACAACGATATAAATATACAAAAAACATGAGTTAAAATTTCTAACTGCATATACTTAAAAAATATGGAGGAGTATGTATCCACTTACAATCAGTAACATTATAACTACAAACATACTCCTCCATATTCCTCAATTATATACAGTTATATATTCTAATTAATGTATTTTGTATATTTATATTGCTGTTACCATTATTTTAAACTACCTGTGCAAGTTATATAATTGTAGTAACTTATATGATAACATGTGATAATATATGGTTGTTGTTAGTTTATCGTGGCTTAACGTCCTAATGTACTCCAGTTGGAAGGACAGATTATCCTACAGGTTATCAACCTATTATAGTGTAGGGTGATAAGGTTAAGATTCATTTCGTGGGTCCGCCCAGGTGGGATTCGAACCCACGAACTTTAGTACCGAGCGCGCTGAGATCCCCGTCCCAACTCGTTTAGTTGTAGGATGTAGGCAAAGAATTCTATTTGTAGCATGTGGACAAAACTGGCTGTAGAAGTGTTAAATACTTTAAAGTTAAACATAGTGACAATCTAAATCTAATATCGTATGTATGTTATAGTTATATTTTTCAACAGTTATTAGGCACTTTATCATTAAATAACCCGAGATTAATTTTATATTGGGAAGAATTCATTTCTGCTCCTTAGAACATTCAAATCCAATGCAAAAGAACAAAGTAGAAAAAAAAACAAAAAAACTAACATAACAAGAATAGCTCCAGAAACCTATTCAGATAATCTAAAGTTGTTGAAGAAATCCACAATTATTTCTATAATAAATTCCATAATAGTCGCACAATTGGTATAATTGAAGACCGGACGCAGCGTGTTCTACCATAATAGGCTCCGTTCCACGTGGAAATTACTAGCTCTAGCTAGCTCTATCTCGTATCTAGGGCTATCAAAACTGCTCTATTTACGTAGAATATAAATAAAATGATCCAATTGAATACAAATATAATTTAATATAATAAAAATATTTTAAATAATTTCGATATTCATTTTTTGTTAAATCAATATTATTATTATTATAATCAAAAAAACAATTCCAAAGATAGCGTTTTCTATAGTAAGTTGTAATATAGTTCCTAGCAGTTAGTAGGTATTGAACTTTTATTGCGAAATGATAAGTGGAAAGCTAAAGGAATGATAATACTAGTACCCTCCTTACAGCTGTGCATTGCGGGTTGTCTGACGTAACTATCTTGTATTCACGTAAACTAAAAGGAAACTTTCAGTCCAGCCAATGAGTGCTAAAATGAGGGGTGCAGAGTGCATCAAATATCCGATAATTTTTGAAGCAATTAAAGTTATAATGAACTTTATCTTCACGCTTAATAGATGATTTTTTTTTTAATCTAATTGTATATTTTAATAAATATATAAATAAAAAAAAAGGTTACAGAAATTGAAAACAGCATAAAAAGTGAGTCAAGAATCATGAACCTAAATATATGGCTCTGGTACCAAAATATTTTGATTTTCGATACCTTGAATTACTATTGAATACCACAATCTAATAATAACAGCAAACAAGGTATATTCAGGAAATAAATAAGTTAACAGAAAATAGCGTTTATTATTTTTTTTAAAAAACGACAAGAAGCTGCCAGTCGTTACAGACTACTTCAACATTTACAAGACAAACGTTCAAAGCTCCCAATTAATTACAGAATACTAATATATATATAACTGTGATTAGACCTATCTGGACGTACGGAGTTGAGCTATCGGGATCCAATAAACCATCCAATTCATCTCGTATCCAATCCTTACAATCCAAAATCCTTCGAAAAATCCTCAATGCACCTTACTTTGTCACCAATAAACTTATCCATAAAGATCTTAATGTTACATATGTTGCAGATTTAGCCCAAACCAGATACCTATCCTTTCATAGTAAGCTCCATAACCGCTCAAATCCCCTAATTTCTCAACTCGCTTCCCAAACCATTCCTGATAATCCTCCGAGGCGTCTGAAAAGAAGATGGCCCAGAGACCTTCTAGTGTAGAATTTTTATAAAATATCTACTGATGAGTAGTTCTTTTCAAGTTTTGTCACGTTATTGTAATAGTTAACAGCACATTTACTTGATGTATAAATTTTGGACAGTCGTTAATTTCAATAAATTGTTATTAAAAAAAAAAAAAAAATATTTGAGTTCATAATCTAAATTATGGATTTTCAAAAAAAAAAAATTTAGAATAACAAAACAGTAGAACGGAAAATATAATGTGTTATTAAAGATAAAAAGAATTACGTTTCTAACAGCTTCTTTTTTTATTAGGGAGTAAAATCGATGCATGATAATTAGATAATTAAGTATCATAAAATAATCTACAAACTCGTTGTACCGGTCGCTCGCTAGGAATCGACTTTGTACCATCGATTCTCGATACCAATTCTATTCTAAAGAATCGATCCTATTTTAAACCCTACTCGATAAGATATAATACAAAGCTAACATTGCTAACATGACAGTACATAATGTTTTCCTTCCGCCTATCTTACAATGATCGGAAGCGCAAGGAGCATGCCTCTGTTGTGCAAGCTGCTTTCCACCCTCCAGACAATACACAACTGCTTTCCTTACAACAGGCCGGTGGACAAGCACAATACAATAGTTACTAACTCGATAAATACTTCTCTGTCGTCTTGCTTTCTAGCTAGCTTAGGAAATGTAATAAGCGAGATTTCTCTAGAGCTCTAGTATCTTAGGCATCCTTTGAAGTTTGTTTCCACCAGGAAATTATATAGACCTGGAAGATTTCATGCAAAACGTGAATTTCTTCCAGGACATGAAATCGTTTCGGTTTTTTTACGCGGATTTGTGGAGTGGTGATAGAACACACATGGTGGCAGAGAATCTGAATCAATATAATATCGGTTACATTAAAATATCAATATGATTTGATAGTCGAATTCATCGAACCTTCGGGTTCGCTAAGCCTTAATTTATTTATGATTTAATAGTATATCAATCATTCATTATATCGTCCAGTATATCATTCCGTCCTTCCTGCCCTAGTTGGAGTAGATAGATAGATAAATAGATAGATAGAAAATACTTTATTAATAATATTTACAGAATTTTATGTTATTTACAAAAGTGTTCAAAGTAATATTACTGACATAGCTACGGCTGTCTGTCAGGAGCGCTTTAATAATGATTTTATATTATACATTATTGTTTATTTATTTTTTAAATATGTAAATATTTATTGATAATTAACTAACCAATCTATTCACAAACAATACAATCCAAAAAATACAATACAATCTAATTACCCATTATATAATCAATTATGTCTTATACAACAATATCATAATTATCACATATCCTATAACAGTATCTCAATTATATCTCAAATAATATATATCCACCTATTATTATACTATTTAATAATATCTAATTATTATCATTTTTATTTATAACATATATTATCAATCAATAACATCCAAAGAATTATCAGGTTATTAATAATTAAAATTTTTAATAAGAAAGGAACGGTAGATATAGGCTTCTCTCAAGTAACTCACTAGAGCTGCCCAGTCTTCACCATTTAGGTATTTGACCATATCAATTTCAGTCATGGTAACTACACCAAAATATTTTTTCCTCATTCCCTCCAAGACTTTACAAGGTCCTAAATAATGGAATATATCTTCATTTTCTCCAATATTACACATAGAACAAATGTAATTCTGTCCCTGAATAAATGGTTTAAGTTGGAGTACATAAGTACGTCAAATCCCCAATAAACAACAACAATAAACATATCATCAGTCACTTTGTATATCATTTGCATATCATCCCAACACATGTAAGTGGGGCTTTGAAGGTTCATTTGACATATGTTTGAAAATTTATATCTTAAAAAATAGTTTGGATTGATTTTTAAGGATTTTATTATTTCTAATAATTCGTAAATATTTAATTCTAGATTATTTTCTACGTAATTAACTAGTTTCACAATCGAATATTTAAAAAAAAAAAATCATAAATTTTACAAAGACTGAAAAGTGAAAGTAATAGTACCATCATATAAACAATGGTGTAACATTAAATATTTATGGATTATTAAAAAAAACAACATAACATTAATTCAAATCAATCCAAATTTTCGTTTATATGACCAAATAAATACTTATTTTATATAAAAAACTAGCATCAACCGTAGTGGCTTCGCCCCGCCTTGATAAGTGGAGAACTCAAATAATTTTAACTACCATTTGAAGTATTTTTTATTTATCGATAAAAAATTAGTAATAAAGAATGCGATTAAGGATTATTTCGTCAATAATATTTTCACGCATAAAAATAATTTTTAAGTTGGTTAAAATTGCACTGATTACGTAGAAGCTTAATTATACATTTAATTTTTAATTTAAATGTAGGAGTTGGTAATCCAAATAGATTCCTAGAGAGACTATTAAGAAACTCTTGCGGATAATGGACTGCGTAATCGGTGCAACACAACTTCATTATAGAGTGATACAGAAAAATCATTTGCATGCCTATTTAGACATTTAACATAACATATACCTTATTTTATTCTTTGATGATAGCTTCAACACCTTAATGAGTTCTTTACCTGAAAAAAAAATATATTTTTAATAATGAAATTATATTCATATTTCGCTTTTAAAATTAGTAATAAAATAAAGTGGACAAACGTATATTATACTAACATTCCCCGTCGTGGCTTCGCCCGCTCTCATTAAGTAAACTATCGCTTTTTTAATAACATATTATTTAGAAATCATTATATTTTATTATTACTAAACCTTCCTGGAACGACGAAGACGATGTGGTTAAAATTTGTTTCAGTAGTTTTCGCGGTTAGTGATCACAAACGAAAAATGGCTTGTCCTTTTATACAGGGTGAGTACCTCTCAGTGAAAAAAAAAAAAAAAAAAATTGGATGAAACTAGATCGAAAATGAAGAAAAATGCCGCAGATATCACCTTTCTATTCCAATTCGTTGCAGATATACGATAAATCAAAAACTTTTTTTAGGAAACCATGTTTTTTTTACCATAAAAGCTGTAATATATCCATTTTGTTTAAATATTTTTTAAACTTTGACCACGGTTTCGGATTTAGCATTAAATTCTCTATAAGAGCAGAGTACATGTAACCTTGAATTTTACAAACTTGTGACCTAAAGAACAGCTTTATCTTCACCTTATTTAGGGAAGTTGCAATGTCTTATATTACTTCAACGCTCACTGTTTTTCGAAACAGCTATCCACAAAACTGCAAATCTCACAAACACTTGCAAATTTAGTAATGCTCTTTCGATTTCATGGAGAAATTCACCGAATAAACATCTAGATAAACATAGTGTTCTCATTTGACATACAAATCAATTACTTGTGTAAATAAAACATTAATTACACTAAACTTAATTTGATAAAATTTGATATTTTTTTTTTACACTAAGAGGTACTCACCCTGTATAATATTACAGATTTTAAATTTGTTTCTGGTGGGAAAAAAAAAAAAACAACTAATTCTAGGTCAAATCCTTAAGGTTTCTCTAGCTACCTATTTTCAAACACTTTATTCAGAACTGCAACAAGTCTATATTCGCCAGAAACCTTTAGTAAGTGCCATCTTGCATTTGATTTCTTGTTTTAACCAATACATTAATATAATTCATATAATCTATTTATCAATGTGCTATTGTTTTAAATGTTTGTAAGTTTTTGGAATTAAAGGAGAATGTCCTAGGATGGCAATTAGTTTTTTAATAAATTAAATATCACAGAAGTGGTGAATAATTCATCAATTTCTATTTTTTTTTTTTTTTTTTTTCTGAATATGCAATAGATAGGTCAAGGACCGTACACTATACCTAATATTTAACAAAAATTAAAATACTATACATTATTACAATTTAACATATCATACCTAGTATATTGTATAAATATAATAACCTTATATACTGGCAAGCATAACATTAGAATATCAAATTACTTTTCAATTCTTTTGAAAACAATTGATTTTCACATTAAATTTCCTTATTTATTTTATATAGAAATAAAAAAATAACTAAGTAAATTATAATTCTGAGATAAACATAAACAATTTAAAACATAACATTACTTAAACAATAAGTTTTTCATGAACACAGCTATATCATAAAATAAAAAAAAAGAAGAAAAAAAAAGTCTGTTATCTTTGAAAACTCAGGATTAACCAGCTCATCATAACCACGAGGTAAATCTCTTATACATCAATTTCTATAGCAAATTTAGAAATAACAACGCAACATACAACATTCACCATCACAACACTATATCGCCACAGGTACTTTGCATATTTTAACACTGATGAAGCATTACGTCAAAGTTTATAATTAACTACATTTAATGAGTAAACATCCTGATACGTTTTATGAATCATCATAACCTTACCACGGTCCAAAACCTAATTTTATACACACCTATATAAATAAAGTTTTTCTCAGCAAAAATGTGACTGCTAGAACTTTACTGAAGATCAATGTTGTGACAAAAATAAAACCAAACAAAAACCAAAGTAACCGTAAATGGTAATCATTGGAGGTACGCATGATGGTATAGAAGGATCAATACAATTAGGATTGATGAATTAATAGTAACTATAGTGATGTCTTTTCTTGTATAGATGCGAACAATAAATTGATCGTTTGTAAATAAATATTTATATAAATTCATATCTCAAACAACAAATAAATTTAACGCTGTGTTGAAGGTAATTATTGTTTTTTTTTCGTCGCAACTTAGGCGTAGCAAAGGAAACACACATATAAATACCTTAAGAATTTTTAATCTGAAATTCTAATAATTAATACAAAATCACCTTTAAAGGTTAGTAACACAACTTTACATATTGACTTCTATATAACACCAACAGATAGAAGCTAATACATAAGTTCTCACTATAAACGATTCCACGACAGACTACATGGACACAACACACATGAAGGAGATTGAAAAGAATGTGGATGGAAGATCAGCTCTGGTAATCTTATAAAATAATCCACAGTTACAGCTGGATTAAACCATACATCGATTGTTGGTTTATTATATAATAGGTATGGATTAATTACGTAAGTTCCAGAAAAATAAATTTTAAAAAATTCACACATTCATTATTAATGTTTTCTCCTTCCTTCCTCCCAAACAAATACATTTGATTATTATTATATTTCTTATCCAACTATGGACTATTCTAAGTAAATGAATTCTTTCCACAGTCTAACTGTGTTCACGATAGTGCCCTAGGTCCTATTCTTTACAAATTTTATAAAGTAAAGAAGCCATAATATATGTAAAGGAAACATTTGTGTAATCAGTAAATAATGATCAATTTAGAGCATCAATCACAAATTTTCATACATCCTACAATAATGTTTTTCGAACCTGAAGGATTAAAATTTCAGATAAATCACATAAAAGATACACCCTCACTTCGTCGTAAATCTAAGAATCTATGTACAATAGCAACCATTAATTATATTCGATAATAAAATAATGTACAAAAATACTGGTCGTGGGCTCGAATAAGTACAAGTAAACAAACAAACTACTGGTCGATTCGGACTAAATGAACACATAGAACACACATCAGTCACAAATAAACTTATTCACAATGACTCGTATATTGCTGAGGACAACACTGGTCGAGCGCGTTGGGATGAAGATACCACAGTCCTCGGTTCAGAAATTTAATGGTACGATTCCCAACTGGGTAAGTTAATATTTGTTTCAGGAATATCCTGATTAGGACGGTACGGCGACCTCTCGGAGCCGAGTTAATCGAGGATCAACAATAGACCCCCTTGCCGGACTAATTCCCCTCCCCCTAACAATACAAATACCCTCATGATAATTGAGCCTATACAAGATACATATTCACTCAAAAAAAGAAAAACTTCATTACTGATCGAAACCACTAGTCTTGATAATTATAAAAAGTTTGAGTATAAGTTATTTATTCGTCATAAGCGTTATAAAGGAAGTTTATTTGACGCATTTAGTAAACAATTTTAAATTTCAGTAATAAACAAAAAAAAAAGATAAAGAGACCACTACTAAATTTATTTTAAGTTTAATAAATCTAGGTAGTATCCTAGCTTCCATCCTCTATACAGTGTATGCAGCTTATATCCCGACCCGTCCTAGCACCGTCCTCACTCACCACGTACGCTGATGACACATGTATGCTATCAGTAAACAATGTTCCCTTCATAGCATCCCAGGCACTCCAATCCCACATCACGAATCTTCAAGAATCAAAGTAAATCCAAATAAATTTCATCATATAAACGTTACCCTACGTCGTAAAACTTCGGCTTCCTGCCCTGCAGTATGCTTAAATAATAATCCACTGATCCCAGTTGAACAGATCCGCCATCTAGGACTCCAACTATACAAACGTTCAACTTGGAATCCACATACAAAACTTAAACGACAGGAAACCGTTCGTCGTTTTCGACTTCTTCGACATTTACTAGACAAACGTTCAAAGCTTTCAATTTACTACAAATAATTCATTTAAATGATAGTTATCAGGCTTATTTAGACGTATTGAATTGAGCTTTGGGGCTCCACTAAACCATCTAATTCATCTCGTATCGGAAAAATCCATAATGCGTCATACTTTGTCACAAATAAACTTATCCATAAAGACCTCAATGTTCCATTTGGTGCTGATTTATCCCAAACCAGATACCGATCGCTTCTAATAAATCCAAGAACCATATAAATCCAACAGTCTCTCAGCTTGCTTTCGATACTATTCCTGACAACTCACCGAGGCGTTTGAAAAGAAGGTGGCCTTAGGACCTTCTCATATAGAACTTTTATCGAAGTACTACCAGTGGGTAGTTGCTTCACAAGCAATTGTCATGTATTTCTGTACACTATTATTACATTTACTTGATGTATGTTTTATATTCAGTTGTAAATTTCAATAAATTGATTAAAAAATAAAAAATCCAATAAATAAATAACAAGAGTAACAAGTAAAGAACAAGTAACAAGAAGAAGTATTATGGTTCTAGGAGTATCACTGCTAAGCCCTAACATAGTTGTAGACTACAGTAGCCTAGCAAGCATTTAGTAAAACATGGACAAGTTCAATTTCAATGAGCTATTTCAAAACAATAAGGGAGGTGGGAAGAGATATCTCTATTTGGACAACAATAACAACCTATTTGAATAACAATCTAGAATAACAAGTCAATCAATCAATATTTTTATTTATTTGCAATAAAAATAATTCGTTTTTGTCTAGCAGCGCAAGGCTTTGTATAAATAATATTAAATTATATAATTACTACAAACATATTTTAACCCGGCGTTTGTCGCTAGGTGAGCATTTCTCTCACCCTTCTAAAAAATATTTAATAAGATCGTCAAAATTTAACTTTCATCGCCCCAGTATAATTGAGTTTAGGACATTTGTGAATAAGAATATTTGGTTTCTAAGTAAAACAGATGCAGGTGGCTTGGATATTGGGAGATTGTTACTGAAAATTGTGGGAAATCAGAATCAGTATCATCCTATCTCTTGTGGAGTTTATTCGAGACATTTTACTGAGTGAGTTGTCTAATTTCTTTTGATTGATCAATGATTATTTGGGTTCAAAGTGAGTCGTGGATCTAACCTACATGATTGACTAATTGGATAAAAAGCCAGTTGAGAAGATAAATTATAAGTTATTAGTTGATAAATCGTCGTGAATTATATTATTTTATATTATTTTGCAATCATTTACTAGGAATCTGAGATATTTACTATTGCAGATTCTTGTTCGCGGCTGCTTGAGGCCATACAAACTAGATCTGGTATAAGTGTGCCCAAGAAATAAAAAAAGATAAACGAAAAAAAAATAATGTAAAAAGTGTAATGTTCTAATTATCAATAAACATACTACATATACTTGTTATAATTGTGTAGAAATAGAAGAAAATGATCTAGCTGATGAATACACATTATTATGTAAATAACAAAATATTATTTTTTTTTTTTTTTTTTTTTGATAATAAATATCTTTGTAAATTTTGTAAACATATATTATTAATCCTTATGCTACATAATTCAATTATTAATACATTTTGATGACATTTATTTACCATTTATAACTACATATTTGACAACATAAAAATGCATTTTTCATTAAAATTAAAGAAGTGAGCGAAATGCTCAACTAGCGACCAAGGGTGTACCAGATCGGCTAGCGACCAACGGCGAGCTAGAAATAGAAATAGTTTAGACATTTTTACATTAAAAAGAAAATAATTATCAACTTAATAACAAAATCAATGCAATAAAAAGGTATACAGATTTGCAGCTTCCCACTAAGTCATATTTAGCCATTATTACTTTTTACGCTAGAAGAGAAAAAAACCAAATAAGATCGTAATTAGAACCCTATCCCAAAACAATAAACACGTTTAGTATTTCAATCAATGGCACAACTAGAATAACAACTCTAAATACCTCTCAATGATAAACAATAAAACTCATACAAAATATAGATGTATATATATACACTACATAAGTATTGTTCCAGGTAAAAATTCAAGAAAAAAAAAAAAGTAACATTTTTTAGGAAATCCCATTTTGAGATAGAAGTTAAAGCCAACTAATGAGGACCCCATCAAACAACCCTTCTACACCCCCCTCCATCTTCCTACCATTGAAAACTGAGGCCCTTAGCCTGGTTCCCAAGTGGGTCGATTAGACAAGTATATTTTTATACACCCCTCGCCATTCAGTTTCTTCTCGAGCGCTCTCAAGGTGGCTGTGGTCTTTGCGAGATCACCTCCACAGTTCAAGTGTTCACAAAGACTCTAACGCAGTAGTTTACTAGCCTGCTACTAGGGATCGCTAGTAGCAGTACTATAAGGGGGTGAGTTCATAATGAGAAGACTTACTAAGCAAGCTACTGTTGTTTGGTTGTTACAAAAGGTGTTATACATGAGCGCAACCCATAATTTCAACTTACATAATCAATACAATAATAATGTTTTTATTCCTACCATTTATATAAATGTTTACTTTGAATAATAGGTCATTATTCCATAATGGTAAAATTCGACCTCAATAATTTTCTCCGCGAAAAAGTTAAACCTTTTCCCATTACTTTTTTTTTTTTTTTTACAAATTTCTTTCAATTGAGCTCCTAGACAACATGTAAACGTGGGCACTCACGGTCAATAATCGTCACTGAGATATCGAACATACTCAAAATGATCATATCAAGGGAATTAGATCATGGTCTGGGAAGATAGAATCAAAGATCTATGGTGATAGATAGTGGTACAGGTAGATGGAAAATGGATAATTTAAAACACAGAAATCAACTTAAATAACTTAAAACTTGGCTGAGTCATTGCAGTGGATCGGTGTAGCCTCCAACCTTTAGACAATATAAATAATCGCATAAATGTAGGAAATGTTTAAATTAGTTAAAAGTCCAAGATTATCTGTGTACTTAAGTATAATCAAAAGATTTGTCAATCTCAAATAATTTTAATAGCCCATTTAATTGCTATAAAATTAAGGCAAACTCTGTAAACCTGACTTGTGACATGTTTAGAGAGATAGAAAACTAGAATAAATTAATTAATTACAAAGCGTCATTAAATGGATATTGGCAACTTACGTAAATAAATCTCATCATCTACAACCTATACATAGCATAATTTAAACTGACTGAGTGAGGGACAAACCGTAGAAGCATAATCCTCTTGTTACAAACAATTGTACCATAATGGGCTAATGACCCTAATCCTTTAATTCATTGCGGATTCGGTTGGCTTTATGGGATCATTTGCATTATTAAAACCCAAGTACAATTTCAGAAGTTAAAATTGTAATTTAAGAAACTACTGGGAAAGGGATCTAAGGGCAAAAGCAGTACCCACAATAGGTGCCTTCAGTTTTGATTTTTCCTAAAATGTTAGGAAGAGGTCTCGTATCCAAATCCTTTTCGGAACTTAATAAAAGTTATCTGTATGTTCGTTGTGGCTATGTCTTTATGAATATGTTAGAATATTTAGTATATATGTCCAAATATGATCGTTACAGCAAGAATGTGAAGTCATGCAGCATTATGTTGCTTACAATATACAACATTGTGGCTATTTTTATTTACTGAATGGTTTAACATGTAAGGAAAATAAAAAGATAAGTTTTTCAATATGCGTTTTTTCAACTGTTCCACATACCTAACAAATGTTCAAATAGAAGGTTTTAGTAGTTACAAGTGTTCATTTTCAGTCAATGTGGTAAGACTGAATATTATGAGAGAAACGAGCCTTTAGTTGAATAATTTAATTTTTTTCATAAGTGGACCCGATGTCAAATGTCGGACAAATTTAGTGCATAGTGTAATAAGTGTGTTGTAACGATATTCTGGAGGACATGTATCACATTAAAGAATAAAATTTAACGTGACGTGTTTTTTATAATCTATTCGAATTATCCAGAGAGTCATTATTTACAAATAAAAAAAATCACACTACTATTCCATCAATGAATGAGAAATTTTGGTCTACTTATCTTCCATATTGGTATTCCACGCAGACATTTAATGACTGATGTATATTTAATAGTGACACTGAAAAAAAAAATAAATAAAAGAGGAAAGCGCGAGAAGAAAGTGAACAGCTTTGCCAACGATAGCTAATGAATGAATGCAACAACCGCCAACGGCACGTTCCTTGGCAACATTGGTTGACCCCTCAACATGCCGACACACTCCGGCGGTTAACTACAATTTGTAGTGAGTCGAAAGGGCAATTCGGATCCGATGACCTCATACACTCAGCTATGAGATATAGGAGGCCGTAGGAATTAGGTATAAAATTAAAATCCAGGTGCCTTAGAAGAATCAGACCATCAATATACGGAAAGGTTTGAAAAATGTATTTTGTGGCAAATATACTCACTTTAAAAGAAAAACAATTATGTGAAGGAAATACTAAAATAAATATATTTTTTATACAGCACGCGAATTATAAGCTGTATATAATTAACATTACATAATAAAATAAGTAAAATGGTCAGCTGATTACAGAACATAATTTCGATATTTTTTTCTTATCTTCATTAACATTTACTAAAATAAGAATCGACAAAGCCAGGAAGGAGCATTGAGGGTTTTTCGAAGGATTTTGGATATCCAGGATTGGATGGTTTAGTTAAGTCCCAGATCTCAATTCTGTCATTTTGTTTCTTATTTTATTTTATTTTAACTATATTTATCCATATCTGTCGAAATACATACCGACAATCAGCGAAATTTTTGGCTTCATAAACAAATGTGTAACAGGTAACACGCGAGGCATGAGGAATAACGATACCCAGTACTTAATCTTTTTTGGCATTTATTTACTCAGTTTACCTTCTATTTCTTTTTGATTTATATTCTTTTCATTTCCTTTGTATTAGTAGTGGTCATTCATCATAGTTATGGCCAATAGTTAGTTTCTATTTCCATGTTTGTTGGTATACATAAGTCAGTATGTAAATGCGACGGGAGAAGGAGATTTTGTGATGAGTAAAAATTTAAACATACCATCATCATCATCTTATGGTCCTTGTAGAATCCTTGCCTCCTCAACAATTCTCTGCCATTCAAACCTTACTTCGGCAGCCCTTCTCCATCCTCTCACACCCAGAGTCCGAAGATCGTCCTCTACATCTTCAAGCCAACGAAGGCGAGGCCTTCCTCTCCTTCTCATTCCACCCGGGTGCCCTTCCAACATCATTTTAGGGAGTCTTTTGAAACATATACTGTATTTATATGAGTGTTATCAAAAAACCTGGGAAGCACAAGTCGGAACTGTTTTGTAAATATGTGTAAGTTTTAAATTGAATTGTCGTCTAAGTATCGTTTTATACTAATGATCGTTTTAGTTTTCGGTTCATGGAGTGGTGTTTTTTCTTTTTATCTGAGACCTAAAAAATTCTCCTATTAAATCTCAATTCTTGCTAATTCACGTGGTCTGTCTGAGGTGAATGTAACCTGTTGATAATTTAATTTAATTTAGCCCAACCACCTACACTCGTAATGCAAGCAAGGGAAGGGTGAAAGCCTGGGGACCAAAACATATCAATTGAAGAATTAACCATTCAAAATAAAACAAACTGTAGTTCATTCTCATATCATAATATGAAATACGTTGCATTAAGATTTTTCAGGAGTAGCCGGCATATCGCCTCAACCAACCAATATTGAATATCGAAAAAAAAATATTTATCCTAAGTCATTATGTTGTTATGTTATTACATTACTTTGATCATGATGTTTTATTTCATCCTAAAACGTAATCATCATACGTGTCAACAACATTAATGGTGCAAATAAGCAAATATCATGTAATAAGGAAAACTCCATAACGATGACTAAATGAGAAATATATTCTGGGAATTCCTTATCCTTTCTTTTGAACACTTAATCCTGTTTACAAACTTCACAATTGGAACAAAAGATAAAAGAAGTGATGAGTCACCGTTATACGAGCGTAATAACAGAGATGAGTTGAGAAAACCAAATAGGAAGGCCACAAAACTGGAATATTTTTTTTTTTTTACCACCATTTCGATTTTATAATCGGATTACGGTGCTACCCACATTTAAAAACTCCTTTGTGCTTCCAGAGGGCTGCAACACCTGAACTATACACTACACCAAAGAACCCAATCTTTGGAGGTTTGGTTGGGAAACTTGCGGCTGGAAGCTTCTTGAGGTCGTCATTTCTGGAGGTCAGATGTGAACTACTTGTGCTCAGCATACTAATATAGTAATTTAAATATCTTCTCTTTGTTATTTTCATTACTGTTGCTGTTGTTGTTAGTAGGGGCTTAACGTCCTTGAATATTCCAACTAGGGTTGAAAGGACGTGTTGTCTTACAGGTTACCAACCTGTTCTAGTCTGAGTGGAAAGGTTTAAGATTCATCCCGTGGATACGCGACACGAAATAAATTTCGACTGGCACACACAGACAAGATTCGGATAACACTGAATAGTGTTATAAGTTATAAGTGCTTTACAATTATATGTTTAATGTAATCAACAACTTGTTAAATTTTCTTTACATACGGCGAACTTGGTGAGATTTCTTTGATTTCTCAAAATTAAATTTTTATTATTTTTTTTTTTAATTTTAAGAAGAAAGAAACTGAAAAGAAGCTGATATTAGAAGAATACTACAATCTGCCACAACCAAGGGCAATTGAAAATATAGATGACAATAATTAAAATATGTATGTGCAGAAAAAAAGAAAAAAAAAATACAATCATACTATATATATATAATATACATATATATATATAAGCATGCCCATCAACATCTCATAATCATACGCATGATTATGAGAACAATATAGTCTCGAAACGTCGCCAAAATAGTTGTTTTTATTTATTTTTATTTAACCCACGGTCCTGAAGCAATCACAGTGAAGAAGGAACAACAGAAATCCTACAGAAAACTAGCAAGTGTGAAGAATTAGGACATTCCTACTAAGATGCAGGGCATGGTAAATATATTTTTTATTTTTTGAAGAGAAAAGGTTTGACCCCGGTAGGGATTCGAACCTAAGTCTCCACCTCTCTAGCGTCTCAAGTCTCAATATGGAACAGTGAAGAGAGAAGATTTCCCTGGTTCGGATACGAGCTCTGTGGCCTAGTGGATAAGGCGCCACGCTAGAGAGGTGGAGACTTAAGTTCGAATCCCAACCGGGGTCAAATCTTTTCTCTTCAAAAATAAAGAATATATTTAAAAAATATTTAATAATCAAGAATCATTTCATAATTTAATATATATATATATATATATATATATATATATATATATATATATATATATATATATATATATATATACTATATCTACATAAATGGAAGTAGGTATGTGAATATATGTTTTCATGTATCTGTAAATATTTAGTCTTATCAACATTCAAGTAGTTCTTGAAAGTAGTTTCTTGAAATTTTTTTTCTAAATATTTTTTGTTGCTATTCATTATTTGTACTTTATTTTATTGATTTATTTTATATATTTCTTTATTTTTCTCGAACACATTGTAATTATATAATTATTATATCATCATATTGTTATTATTATTTTTTTTTTCTTTTCTCTCTCTTCTTTTACTTATTTACATGTTTATACCAAAGGTGCTATCTTCAATTGTATATTCATATATTACCTTTTATACATATTATTATTTTCGTTTGAACTTAAGATAGCCAGACTATGATACAACCTTATTTACTATACATGTTTGTTATTCTTAGGGCACAATATGTCCCAGAATAAAGATTATTTTTCCACTTCATTATTAACACAACTATAAACCGCATTGGTCCCTCACCCCATACTTTTATGGGATGATTCCAGACCCTAAGAAATCCCAACGCTGCTATCCCAGCTGCGTGACTGGTTATGAGGTTCAGAGAACACACACTATTCAACTATTTTTATTTTAGGTATATTATGAATTGATTCTGTGTATTCACTACTATTAAATGCCTATTAGTAAGACCGATTGGAATATTTTTTCAATATAAGCAGTATGACCAAAAAAAAAAAAATAAATAAAATGAATAAAAATCATAATTAAATAAAATAAAAAATATAATGAAATAGATGAGGACTTTTGAAGTATATAGTTGTAAAATTAATAAGAATAAAGACATTTGTCTTTTGTGTCATTTGAGGGTTAAGTATTTTTTTGTACAACTTGTATTTTATAGATGGTTATGAGTTGTTTAGATTACAAAAGGTTTCTAGGTCAAAACCTGTTTCCATTAAAATTTATAAATTAATTTTTCTGTTTTTTTTCAGTTTAGTGGTGACTAATGACTGAGAATTTGTTTATTCATTATTTAAATATACAAAACAAAATTGCAAATAAGGGAAAAACATATAAAATTCTTTTGTTCTTATTGATTACACAAGGCATTGGATTCAGTTTTCCTTCAATAATAAAATATTTTCATTTCATTAATTTTTTTTTTTTATATTCAGTATGTTATATTAGCCTGTTAATATAAACAAAATTCAAAATAAACAATTCTAAAATAACACGGGAGGAGCGCTGAGACGCTCTATTTCACAGAACGTTCCTTGAACCGTGAACAAAACTGATAAACCTTCAGATAGACAAAAAAAACACCCGTGACCAATACGAACAGTAATTAACACACAAGCATATTATCCCACACTCTTCTTATTATATAATTATAATTAATTCCTTAGTATACATATTATATAATATTTCGCTGATCCATGATGAACAGACCCGCTACCTAGTCTAGACGAGCATCTTACTTGGAATTAACATACAAGACTAAAACAACCATTAATTTGTTTACGTTTTTGGCAACTTCAACGAAAGTTAGAACTTTAAATTTTTTCTTTAAACTAAACTACAAAGCTTCCAAATAAAACTAAAAGGACAACAATGGTGGAATATCCTTCGGATAATCCTTCCGCCATCTTAAAATCGTTAAATCGTGGAATATTTCAAAATAGAGTCTTTAAGAACAAAAACCTCAATACGGAATATCCTTCGGATAACATAAAAGCGTTAAATCCTGGAATATTTCAACATATTATTCTTAAGGACGATAACTAATATATGTGTGACCAAAGATGTTCTTTCGCCATCTTAAAATAGTATCCTTAAGGACGAAAACTAATAAAATCCTCTGGTATCCTTTAGAAAGAAACCTATTTCAAAACAGGGAAATTGAAGATCTGAAAACAAGTATCCTTCCGCCACTTCACCGTTAAATCGTGAAATATTTCAAAAAATTATCCTTATGGACGAAAATTAATAAATATGTGACCAAAGATGTCCTTCCAATAGTAACCTTAAGGACAAAACTAATAAAATCGTTAAATCTTAAAAAAAAAAAAATTAAAAAATTAAAAAAGTATTCTTAAGGATGAAAACTAATTCAAAATGGGGAAATTGAGTGGCCAATGATGTCCTTCGACCGCCAAAAATCGTCAGATCCTGGCAGATCTGAAAAACCGTATTCCTCCGCCATCTTATAGTTAAATCCTTAAATATTTCAAAATATAAAATTTGGTTTGAATCGGTGGCGAAATATGTGATAGCCCAAATTATTTACATTTTTTTCAGAAATTGACAGCCTCAATCAAAACGTCCCCTTGTAAGTACCGGCACTGAGAATCGAGAATCGAAAAATTTTGGTGCCGAAACAACACCAGTATATAGTTTATAAAGTTGTAGATATCGAGGGAAAAAAACACGTAAGAAAAGCGTTACGTCTAAGGTATCTTTGAACAAGTTCAAGTCACGTTTTGTGCCCCAATATGTAATTGAAGGGTATCATATGCTGCTGTTTTAGTCAAGATACCTATTCATCCATATTAAATTCCATAACCATTCATAACTACTTTTACCTCAACTTGCATTCAATTCTTTTCCCAATAATCTTCCGAGTCGCCTGAAAAGAAGATGGCTTTGGGACCTTCTAATTCAGAACTTGTAATAAAGTACAGGTAGATGGTTAACGACATTGGCATTAAAATGCTATTGGTTTATACATATGAAAATGTATTTATTGTGCTGCCGAACATTGGTAAATAAATAAATAAAAATAATTGAGCAAGGGAAATAAATTATGAGTGGCCAAAAATAAAAGTAAATTTTGATGAGGAGGATGGATTTGAAGGTAATTCTGTTGATTGTTGAAGCCGAGTTGAGTTAGAAGTACCACCCCTATTTGGGCTTATATCTATTCTAGGAAGGCTTAACAGCACCTGAGTTTGGAGCACACTCGAGCGGAAAGTTGCAGATAAAGTTATTTCCGAGCAGGAACGAACATTATACAAATTTTATCAATTCTACAGGCAGCTTATTCTCAGTATTAAAGTAGAAATAGCACTTTAAACGATAAGCACGGGAACCGAAGCACATTTACAACATGTTTTTATATATTTTTTTTATTTAATTTATTAAAATTTAATTTTTATTTTTAACAATTTATTGGAATTTACAACTGTACAAATGTACATCAAGTAATTGTGTTAAAAAAGCTTACAATAACATGACAAAACTTGAAAAGATTTACTCATCAGTAGCACTTCAATAAAAAATCTACATAAGAAGATCTCTAGGCCACCTTCTTTTCAGACGCCTCGGAAGGTTATCAGGAATGGAGTAGGAAGCAAGTTGAGAAACTAACGGATTTGAGTGATTACGGAGCTTACTATAAAGGATAGCTATCTGGTTTGGGCTAAATCAGCAACATATGGGGGTCATTCTCATAGCCACAGCTAAAATTTAAAAAAAAATTGATGTAACGTACTCCGAAACATGTTGAAGAAAATAAAAGATAAACAGGAGTTATGCCTTAAAAAGAAATATCAAGGTTTAGTTGTTTTTAAATCTGCCCCCTCCCGACAAAAAAAAAAATGAAAATTAAATCAGTGATGTTTCAGCCTTATAAAAGTGTTGGTATATAAGTACGTAACTCCGATATAAAATTTGACGAAAATCGGTTGAGTTGTTTTTAAGTCCGATTCTCCTCCCCCCAACCACCCTCCAAAAAGGACCTCAATTCAGTGATGTTTCGCCCGTATACAAGTATAGATGCATTAATATGTAACTCTAACAATTTGAAGAAAAAAAAAAGTGTGACGGTCGTGAGGAACATCCCGTAATTTAATGTTTATTGGATCACCAGAGCCTTACCTAAACGGCTTGTTTTACTAATCAGTTGTATACATCTAAAAATAATCAAATATGGAGTCCAGGAGCTTTTAAAAAATACGAATCATTTCAAAAACGCGTGACAGTCGTGAGTAAGAAAGAGTACAAGGAAGAAAACTTACCCTGGATTGATGAAAATCTTAGAAAATAAACCAAAAAAAATGTCTACCAAACACATCACTTATGAAGATAACCTCACGAATTAATTCTATAGATAGCAATAACTAGCACTAGCTTATACTTGTAGAGAATATTGAAATAACTATTTAGTGTGACGGTCGTGAGGCCAAACCGAGGGACAAAAAAAAAACAACGGTTCTTTTTATAATTTAAAAATGTTTAAAAGCATGTTAATTTACTCTCCAATATATGGTCTCATACTCTAGAAAATAAGAACATAAGTTTTCTAAAAATAAATACTTAAATAACTTCCTTGAAATCTCACTTTATAGGTAGGGACAAGTGAAAGTTATGAGCTTATAAGCTTTTTTGTAGCTATACAAAAATATTTTTCGAAACTAGGCTGTATGCACCTTTAAGGGGTCGGTGTACGTTCAAATTCACCAAAAATATTGATTTGGAAGTTTTAGTTCCATCTTAAGTCCAGAAGGACAGTGAAAAATCACTGCCATGAGAATGGCCCATGGAACATTAAGATCTTTATGGTAATAAGTTTATTGGTGGTATGAATTGGATGGTTTAGTGGAGCTCCAAAGCTCAACTCCGTACGTCAAAAGAGGTCTAATCTGAGTCATGTATATGAGTCTTTTGTAATTAATTGGGAGATTTGAACGTTTGTCTAGTAAATGTTGAAGTAGTTTGTAACGACGGGGCTCAGAAATTTAAAATTAAAAGTAATACAAAGCAGATACCTATCCCTTGATAGTAAGCTCCGTAACCACTCAAATCCACTAGTTTCTCAACTTGCTCCCCACTCCATTCCCGACAATCCTCCGAGGCGCCTGAAAAGAAGATGGCCTAGAGACCTTCTAGTGTAGACTTTTGATTAAAGTGCTACTGATGAGTAGTTCTTTTTAAGTTTTAACACGTTATTGTAATCGTTGTGAGCACATTTAATTGATGCATATATTTTGTACAGTTGTAAATTTTAATAAATTTATATATGTAAAAAAAAAAAAAAAAAAAGTAATAACAATAAAAAAATTAGCGAAACTGTGAATTTAAGGCACGTCAATGAAATTTAAAGTAACTACACCTAACTACATCGGTATTATTTAAATGTATGTTCTATGAGTGAAGGTCCCTAGGCCATCTTCTTTTCAAACGCCTTGTAAGATAACAGGGAATAGAATGGGAAGATGGAAGAATAGAGGATTCCAGTAGATATGGAGCTTTTCTCCTTCTTTATTTGTGTCATAATAATGAGCATTTAGGATTTTGTATTTAAGGATTTGATACAAAATGAACAGCATAGTTCAATGGAACCCCAAAACATAAATCCGGATGACCAAATAGGTCGAATTATTTATTATTAGGTAAATGAATCTTTTGTAATTAATTGGAAGCTTCAACTTTTGTGTTGTGAAAAATGCTGAAGTAATAAAAAAATAAGCAGTTTCTTGTTTCAGTGGTAAATCAATTTTAATTATTGCCATTTTGAAATTTCGTAATCTGCAAGGAATCGGATTATTAGATCTAATGTTTTTAAAATTGTTGGTAATGTTGTAAGTATCAAAGATAAGATCCTGCAGACTGGAACAATGGTATGTGGCAGTAAGAGATATTCCTCCAAGGGAAAACGATCTGAATGGTGGAGTGAACGGGTGAAAGCAGCTGTTCAAAGGAAGAAAAAAATAGCCTGGAAGAGATACATGAACAGCAAAAATGACCAAACCTGGAAACTATACGTTCGAGGGAGGAAAGAAGCTATATTAATTGTGAGAGAGGCTAAAAGGAAGAGCTGGGAAAAATTTGGTAAAAGCTTGCAAAATGACTACAATGAAAACATAAAACTTTTCTGGAAAAAGATAAAAACCCTAAAAGGCAAGAAATGCAAACCCATAAGGAACGTAAAAAATAGTGCAGGAAAAATTCTGACCAAGGAAAATGATATTCTGGACAGGTGGAAACAGCACTACGCACAGATGTTCGATGATCCTCAATGCCAAGAAAATACAACAATGGGAAGTAGAACAGATGAAGTCATGGACTATGACAGGACCATCTGGGAAGATGAAGAGATGCAGGCTGTAGAGAAACTCAAGAGAAGAAGATCAGCCGGAGGAGATGGAATTTTTGCAGAGCTTATAAAATATGGAGGCTGTAAAGTTGTTAAAGTACTGCAGGGATTATTCCAAAAAATATATGACGAGAAGAGCATTCCGAAAGACTGGGAATACAATGTCATTATCCCAACTCATAAGAAAGGAAGCTAAAGCGACTGCAACAACTACAGACCTATATGCTTGTCCCAGGTTGTTCACAAATTATATACTTCAATCCTCGAGAAGAGACTCAGAGACAGAGTAGAAAAGGACCTCGAAGAAGAGCAAGCCGCGTTCAGACCTTTTAGACAAACCCAAGATCAAATATTCTCACTAAGGACCATCATAGAAAAGGCTTGGGATAGGGATAGAAATGTATATTTGGCTTTTTTAGATTTGCAAGCCGCTTTTGACTCAGTACCAAGAGTCGAAATATGGAAAGCATTGAAGGCAAAGAACGTCCCTGTAGAACTTATAGACGCCATTAAATCCTCCTATAATGGCTCAAAGGGTAAAGTCAGGATTAATGGTAAGGAGTCTGGAAGCTTCGACATGAAGAGGGGTGTCAAACAAGGAGATAGTCTAAGCCCCTTCTCTTTATTATTCTGTTGATGATATAGTGCTGATAGCGGACTCCGTCCAGAATCTTCAGCAAGCTGTATTGGAATGGGAAGCAGAGCTGGAAAGGAAAGGCATGATTATAAATGCAAGCAAACGTAAAGTCATGCAAATAGGACGCGAACCAGAAGATGTGCAGATCACTTGCAGAGGAGAAATCCTTGAAGCAGCAGAAGACTATACGTACCTAGGCACAGTTATTAGTAGAAATGGCAAAATACAACAAGAAATATCCAACAGGATTAAAAAAGCGAACAACGTATATTACCAGATCTGCAACACTGTTGTTGGGAAACGTGAAGTTGACAAAAAGGTAAAACTGCACGTTTTTAATGCAATTTACCTTCCCACCCTACTATACGGAAGTGAGAGCTGGGTCCTTCTCGACCGATTGAAGAGGAGAATCACCGCATCAGAAATGAAATATCTAAGAAGAGTTGCCGGCCGAACACGGAGGGAACATGTCAGGAATAGCAGAATAAGAGAGGAACTAGGGGTAAAAGCACTAACAGAAATTATAGAGAAGAGGCAGCTAAAGTGGTTCGGACATGTATGCCGAATGGATGAAGATCGCGGACCACGCAAGTTCTTCGAAGCCAGACCAACTGGCAAAAGACCAAGAGGCAGGCCAAGGATGTCATGGTTGGATAGTATGGCCCAAATAGGAGAGAAAAGAGGAAAGCGGTTGGATCCTATGAAGACATTGGCGAGGGACCGGGACAGTTGGATTTCTTGGATCGAGGCACCTCCACGCTGAGAGGCACTGAGGAGGAAGGAAAAGAAGAAGAAGAAGGTAATGTTGTAATAAGATTTTTAATAAGGATTTCAAGCGTATAATTACGTATATATCGCCTTCACATAGAATACTCTAATCCTTCACGTAAATTTTCAAACTCTTAGTTATTTAATCCTTTAAATACATATATATCTGTACCATTTGGGAATAACTTGACAAGTTCAAAATCACAAAATATTAATTTTTTTTTTAAATAAAAACCAGCAAGCTTGTTAAAGTAATTTCAAAGTGCCAAGGTCACTGGAAGCGATAGCCGATCCCGTAAAATCAAGTTTTCTCTTTTTAGTCATCTTCTTATTTATCGGATTATTTATTTTTCCTTATTAAAGTTCTTGTTTCCTCATTATTCTATTTGTAAGTTATTCCAGAACCGCGAGGAGTAGCCATTTTAATTAAAACAACTAAATGTAAGAATTCCGGTTCCTAATGATATCCTCAAAGCTTTAATTAGTTTGCAGCTCTAACATAGAGGATAGCTTAGTAAGATTATCATAAGTAATAAGATACAGTATTCTTTCTTTCTTTTTCTATTTCCGTTTCCTAGGCTCTTTTTATTGACAACTGGTTATTTCCCTTATATCTCTATATTTACAATTCGAACTATCAACGGTACTTCATAAACCGAATCTCAGTCAACTAAGCCTCTTATTTTTTTTTTTTTTTTTTTTATTAAGGGCTGTTATCCCCCAACCCAAAAAAAAAAAAACAAAAACGTTTGATTATCAATTTATTTTTCAATTTGATTAACAATTTCTCACGAAGAAGGGTTTACTGGGTTAGAGAAGGCATTTCAATATCTCGGAGGCAGACCTGATCCAACATCATTCGATTTAAAATTAAATAGGTATATGAGGAGGTAACTTCCAAAACGTGTTTTGTCACAGTAATCCCACTTTTCAGCAATAACAAAAAACATATATTATGAGATGTAATTACCCTTTAGAAACAAAATATTCCTAATTAAACTTATAGCAACTAAAAACACACATTCCAACAAGGATCAGAAATATTCTTTACTCCTAAGATTATCATTTTTAATTTTAAATATGGATAAAACGCGTTTTGAAGGAACACAGTGGACTATCCAATGTGTGGACAAAACACGGTTAGATGAAATAAAAAAAAAGAGACAAAACACTGTTTTAAGTGGCTATGTTTTTTTTTATAGAAGTCACTGTTTGCTCAAAAGGACACAAAATTAAAATTATAATTATACAGTAGATGATGTATGTTAATGACACTCATAATTTTCGGGGAATATTTTCATTTGCTTAACAGTCACTAGTTTTAAAATATGCAGTTCACATCTTTCATTTTCTAAACAGTCACAAGTTTCATCCTCTTCCACAACATTTTCAACATTTGGAAAGTCAAAAAGTACAACCTTGTACCAGTGTAAGCCATTATTGTCAATGTTTTCATTATTGTCAATAATGCAACGTCCCCATTGGCTTAGTGGACAAAAGCATGATTTGAACTACAAACAGGCTATGGACAAAACACTCTTTCCTTAAAACCATGACTTCGTTTACTAATTTGCAACGTCCAACAAGACAAAGCTTGTTTTGATGGCTAATATTCATCGCATATTGTAGGGTTCTGAAAAACAAATCTAGTGATACCAAAAACTCAAAAAAACATTTTTTGAGACAAAACACGTTTTGAAAGTTATCTCCTCATTTGTATTATGCCAAATTGTCCTACGATATTTTTTTTTAAATTTATTTCCCTTAAATTTTTGGTGCTTATATTAACCGAGGATTTAGTTATACGAGCCTACCTCGGTCCCAATCAGCTGATTCAACTTCCCCAAAACAAATGACCTCTGACCCGGACGACTATCAATTATGAAACCAACAGCCGAGCGGTGACCCTCAATCCCAACGACTGGTGGTTCGCAATATGGACTCTCATTTTGCCGGTTATTTTCCAGTTATAGTTGTAATTTAAAGATGTTTCCATCGAAATAACTTCGAGGTGTTTAATGGACATAACTTTGAAACTGAGTAGGAAGGATTAGGATACTGAGGAACTAAAACCGATTAGGTGAATATTGGTTAACGATTACTAGTTATATAATATTATACTAATACAAAAAATTACTCTTAGAATTTATTATTTTATTTAAAATATATTTAACCCATTATTGTATTTTGCTTCATTTTTTTTATTAACATACTTGACAATTACATAACGTGCCTGTACCTATTTAATTTTTTCCTAGTCAACCCAATTACTATAATTTTTATTTTTAACGAATCTCAGCATAATTACTATCTTTGTATCAATTTATTTTTTTTTAAAACTAATATTTTTCAAATTAAATTTTTTGGTTTTTCGATTATATCTCGAAAATGGTTGACACTAGAAAAATATGTTTGAATTAAATAAACATAAAAGCTTATTAAATTTCCTATAAAATGTATACCATATAAATTTGTCGTAATTCTATTTACGAGATATTCGTTATTGAAAATCTGTGATTTTCGGGAAAAAAAAAAAACAAATGTTACCTCACCTCACTTTTTGTCAAACTTTTGCTTCTAGTACCTTCCACAATTGTTTCTCGGGAAAAACGTCTGAGTCAAAATTGTAGAACATTAAATTTACTTTAATATCATATATACGTTTTTGGTATTTGAAGCAAATGGCTAACAAAAAGTTAGGTAAACATTTGTTTTTTTCTAAAAGTATCTATGATTAATAAGGTATACCTAAAAAAACATTGGAATTTCGACGAATATGTATATAATTAATTTTATGGGAAATTTAATTAGTTTTAATTTTGATTTGTAGCATATTTTTCTAGAGTCCACCGTTTTCGAGATATAATCTAAAAAGTCAAAAATGTACCTTCCCCCCTCCCCCCCCCACCGTTAGCTCACCCCCCTGGGGCGGGGACTTTTAGTATGTTTACCTTCTAACTACTCCTAACAAAGCTATGATGTCAAAACTTATCTCATAATCCATTCACTCTACACCCCTCATTTCAGCACTTATTGACTGGACTATTAGCTTAGAGTTCATTTACAATGTAATAGTTTTTTCATATGTTTTTGTTAATATTACCTAACTCTGTATTTGATATTTTATTTTTTTTTAGCGCTGTAGATGGTAAAAGTAAAATAATGTTTGGATAATTGCAATTATTTTCCTTTGACTGATCCCTAAAAAATAATCTACAAGATGTATTTATTCCCAGTCGAGAGCTATGGCTCTCTCTTCGATGAAATATCTTTACATCTAAATATGTTGCTAGATTCAAATCTTTAAAAATGATGACTCCGCCATGACCAACCCCCATTATTCCAACGGATGAGACCTCTGATTCACTAAATGACGACGGGCAATTAGAACAGCTGTTTAAGGCTCTAAGCCAATCAAAAACACATTGGGTGGATTGTTGTCAGCAGCTGTGTCACTGGTGGCTACTCCTTCCAACCTAGTATCTTAATAAAAAGAAAGCATTTATTAAAGCTGAAAAACAAGATAAGCTAAAATTCATACCTAGCGAATTCCGAATAAAATATATTCCACAATCCATCGTTAGTAGTTTTTTAGTCGGACATTTGCCACCCAGGCAAAATCCCTTTGAACGTTTCACAAAAGTAGTTTACACGCCTTGATAGCTAATAACTTTTGTAACGGAAATAATCTAATAGCAAATAAAGTACGCATGATATAATAGAAGGATCAATAATATTAGTAATTAATAAATTATTTATCACTTCATTCATATTTAGAAGACTAATTTCAAATGTTAATCAGACATTCATCTTCAGTTACAATATACAACCATTCAAAATAACAAGAATCTGACATACATATCATATTAATATAAAAATTTGAGACTAGAGATCAAAAGCATATTTCCACTCACCAACGTTTCTGGAAGAATGAAACCAGCATAAATCGTAGCAGATCTGGATAAAGAATGAAAAATGATATTGATAAAAATAAGTGTGTTAGTACTCAGGATGGCTATGAGTCTGCCTATGAGTGATCGGCTTATCTATTGAGATCAATTTTTTTTTTTTTTTTTTTTTTTTTTTTTTTTTTAATATTTATATTTTATTGATTTTTACAACTTTATACACTATAAGCAAGTAGTAAATGAACGGTGAAATGATTACAATGATATGGAAATATGTAAAGAACTACCTATTACTTATACTTAAATAACTGTTCTATATTAGAAAGCCCCAAGGTAATCTTCTAATCAGACGTCTCGAAGGGTTATCATGATTTGAGCGAGAAGTAAGTTGAAGGACTAGTGGGTATTCGAGTGGGTACGTAGCTTATCATGGAAGGATAGTTATCTTGTTAGGGCCAAATCTGCAACATATGGGACATCTAGAGAACAAATTCAAACTAGGAAAATTAAAAATATTTAATTTGATGTTAAGTAAGGTTCTAAATAAGTAGATCACTTGTAAGTGTCTTTATTATAAAGTATAATTTTTAAAAAAAATAATGTTTTCATCATTCTATAAGGGATGTAAGATATAAGAGGCACAAAGTGGAAAAGACCCTATAAATAAATTTTAGCGCCATGCAAATGTGAAGCGGTTCATAGTACAAATTATTTTACTTATTACGATAAATATTATCCTCAGTTACGAATATAACAAAAACTTGTAGAAAAAAAACTAACCATTGGAAGCACGCAAATGAAATTTCTATAGAATATCTCAAGGCCATCATCTTTTCAGACGCTTCGAAGGAAAATCGAGAATGTAATGCGAAGCAAGTTGAAAAACAAGTGGATAAGAGCCGGTAAGTAGTCAATTATGAATGAAAAGGTATATGGTTCGTGTCCAATCAGCAACAAATGGAACGTTGAGGTTAATGTGGATTAGTTCTTTCGAGACACAATGCATTATAGTTTTTTTTTTTAAAGAATTTTGGATCGTAAGGATAGGATATGAGATGAATTAGATCTACAAACGTATAGTCCTGTTAATGAGAATT
The DNA here is from genome assembly GCA_003667255.2 of Euschistus heros. Lineage (NCBI taxonomy): Eukaryota > Metazoa > Arthropoda > Insecta > Hemiptera > Pentatomidae > Euschistus > Euschistus heros. Next base: position 1,315,305 of record RCWM02000182.1, on the reverse strand, counting down.
TCGATAATTATTAAAAAATTTAAATAAAAAATAAAGCCTTTTATTGCATGAGGAAACAAACAATATTTTGTAAAACAAACAATATCTTGCAACATGAATAAAATAAAATGCACTGCTTCTAAGATATTTACAATTCATAATAATTTATTAAGAAATTATACTTAGTATATCAAAAACTGTTTGGAATATATTTACAATTTATGATTGAAGGATGTTGCCTCGTGCAGGCCTCCCCTTAATGGGGGTCATGGTCTAACTTCCCTGGAGACCAAAACCTACTGGGAAGTGCATTAAAAAATTATTAGCCTTTAATTATTTCATATTATTATTAAAAGTTTCCCTTAGAAGAGACATATTGTATAATATTATAATCATGCCCTATACTATCTTGTTCTCGATACACGACAGAAGCGGACGACCTCGACAGACGAGAGAACAGCTGGACTGGACACCAACAGGTGGTCGCTGGCCTTCGCGTGAGGAGTCGAGATTCTGCACGATAGCGATCCCTCAATAAACAGGAATTTTCACTAATTGGAAAACCGTGATAGGATATAGGAGAATATTAGTCCACATTGTGATTTATTACCTTGTCAAACTTACTGAAAGATTTGTAATAAATGACATCCTTGAAAATATAAAATGTCTAACTAGTTAAATAATTTATAACTAAACTAACTAGATGATAACTAATCCATCGAATTCTTCACATATCCAAAATACTTACAAAAATTATAAATACTTCTTGTTTTGTCACGAAGAAACTTTATATATATATAATTGTATAGTTATTGCTACTTTACCTTATGCCCATATTTTTATATTTATTTTGTATAGTTATATTTTGTAGTGTTGTATTTTATATTGTTATCAATAAGATTGTATGTGACTTTTAATATTTTAATTTTTTTTTTAACCGTAATTTTATAATTCACATGGGATCGATCGTTTTAACATTTAGATTTTTGTATTTTTTTTTTTTTTAAAATGACTACTAGGGTTTTTTGTTTTTTGTGCTATATTTATTTTGTTATTGAATATTATCTAATGTCAAGTGGAGATTGATTTAAGTATGCTGTGTATGTAGCAACCCATTTAAAATTGGCAGCACCCCTTAATAAAGTGTTTCTCTCTCCTCTCTTAAACCTCAACTCAATTCACTAGTATCTTAACATGCTAAAAAGATATCCTGTTGACCTTCTAAAAAAGAACTTTATATTTATATGAACGTGAAAAGTAACTGTAATAATTTTTCCACACATTTACTTGTAATTTATACTGAAATTAGTAAATATCGATGAATAATTGTAACATTTAAGAGATTTTTTGGATTATTTTTCGACTTCAAATGTAGAGAACACTAATAAAATCAATTTCTTCCTTACTGCAAAAAAAAAAAAAAAATAATAATAATAATGTCTGTCTATATGTATTCTATTGCTCTTAATAAGAAAACTGTCAGCAAATTTTCTATCCGACAAACACCAAAAGAGTTATAGCGTGTCAAATAAGCCCAAAACTTAAAACTTGTAGGCAAAATGTATTTTTTTTACCGAATGTCCTAACAACAAATGTTATATAACAAAGAATATTACAAAATTAATTTATGTTCAAGAAACTGTAGTCAAATTTTGAGAGTTAGAGTGTGTCAATATGTTACATTTTCGAGGGTGAAAAAAAAAGTACACATTTTGAGGGTGAAAAATCCGTTGCACAAGAAAAATATAGCAACTCCAGCCAAAAGGTATATCTATGTCATCTATAATATTCACTAAACACATAAGAAACGTTAATAAACTACACAATATTTGAACAAGTGATGATTCATGTACACTATTCGATTAGGGTACATTATATCAGAAACACATTGAACAAAACTTGTCTTTCAGCATGCATCGATAATATCCCTACAACACCAAAAAAATAATGTTAATTATTTATCGTTAAGGTTAGATAATAGAACGAGTTGCTTCCATACTAAGAAAGAAAGAAAAACCTTAACATAGACTAAAACTGATGTTTACATTACTCAGGCGGCTGGTGAAGTTAAAAGAAACTTGCATTTAACTTAATTTAGGATAAGTAACTTATAATTTATCAATTCAAACTTTTTTTTTAGCACAACTCCTAATTTATATTTTTTGCTTGCTACTACATGTTTCGGGACTTTAGTCCCATCTTAGGTTTCTCATTTGCTGCGGTTTATGCACATTGTCCACTATCATAATATTCCATATAACACTTAATCTACTGAAAAAAAAAAACTAAAATTTTATTTATTTATTTTTTTTTTTAATGAACATATAAGAGCATTAAAAAAAAAGAAAGAAAAAAAAGTAGATAATCACTTTAAGGTGTGGTAAAGCCAAAATATTATAGTACGTTTTATTCTAATTTATAGACTAGTGAGAGATTAGGATAAACAAAAGGCCTGGATAAATAAATTTAGATAAAAAATATAGTAGTTAGTATACCAATCTTCAACCTCAACCTCACCTACCTTTGAAATATACAACGGAGAAACAAATGACAGTATGATTTATTTTTTTTTTTTACTAATTCTTTGTAAGAAATACCACCCTGGATGATAAACAATCCACGGACTAATTTTAGGGATTATGAGCGTATCCTAGGGCTAAGGGAATCAGGAAGAGTATTGTCCTGCCAAGACAAAGACGGAGGAGCCCTTTTGTCTCGGCGATTGGTTCATCAAGGGTCACAATGAGCATCGGGCTGAGGTGGTCTTCCGTCGCGGTTGGGGTGGAACCTTCTCGAATATTCCAGAAGGTTCAAAGGCCCGGCATTCTTTGACGTTACGGAACTCCTGAGTTTGTTAATTTGTCAACGGTATAGTACTTAAAATAGAAAAAAAATGTTTATTAGGAATTTTTACAATGCAGAAAAATTGAGAATATAACCGTATATATATTTTTTTAAACTATTTTATTAAATGAATACAACAAACTGCCCCACTCGAGGGCAATAAGTAATGATTATAAAAAAAAAAAAAAAACCTGTACCACTTACAACCCATGAAGGGTCTCGGGTTCAGTACTTAGGTAGGCTGTACTGTTTCTAAGCCAACGGTTGTGAAAGGAGGTGGTTTGGCCAGAATCACGCTCAACCGCCAGGTTTTTCCCCCCAATTAAGGGTACCCACTTTTTAGGAGGCTGGGTGTGCCCCAGGAGGGTCTCCCGACCTCGAATTCGATCCACGGCCGAAATAACAGAAAATAAATTTTCTGCCTTCAGTCGGACTCGAACTCGGGCCCGGGAGCATGGTAGTCAAGTGCCTTACCCACTGAGCTACCGCGCCTCAATGATTATAATGATATACTAAAAACTACTCACTAGTAGCACTCTTCTTTTCAAACGCCTCGGAGGATTATCGGGAGTTGAGAATGAAGCAAGTTGGGAGGCTAGTGGATTTGAGTACGCATAGAGTTTACTATGAAAAGGCTGGTATACGGTTTGGGCCAAATCAGCAACATTTGGAACATTAAGATCCTCATGTGTATATGGAACATTTAGTAGAACCCCAAAGATCAACTCCGTATGCCCACATGGGTTTTGTAATTTATTGGGAGCTTCGAACCTTGCCTAATAAATATTGGAATATTCAGAAATAATTTAATAATGCAGGCAGACAATATGATCATTTTACTATCCAAATTGTAGCTATTTATTATTCATTTGCTATTTACTATTTATTAAATAAATAATCATTGTATATTTAATAGATTAGTTATGCTTTTATTAAATCTCAAGTGGTCGCGCGGATGACAATAGTCCTCCACTGCTCTTACCATCGCTACTTTGTATTTGCTTTGGCATGGATGAATATGACGAGCCTAGAGCCTGCAAAGGGAGGCTAGGGGGGGGGGGGATAGTCTCAGTACCTCTGTTAGTTACTATTTGATATTTCTCACCTGTAATTGTCATTCGTTTAGTTTAGGTTGGCTAACAATTGCCCTCCACTTGACCTTTCAATTACTTATTTTTAATTAGCAAAATGAATACAATGTGAGTTTGTTATAATTACATTGAATGTCCCCTACTGCTATTTTCGAAGTACTGTGCAATTGGAGTGAATTGTTTCGTTTGACATCCATGCGACCTTCCCCGTAATTATCATTTTCAAGTTTTGGTATGTGTTGATAATGATCTATGTACTTCATTAATATTTCATTATTTTGAGTAAATAATTTATTTATCTTATCCTTTGCAAAGTAATTTGAAAATAAAGGGATTAAAAAAGATACCTATTGCAAAACACCAGAAAACTTTATAGATGACTATTGTCATCCGCGCGACCTTTCTTGTAACTGTTAACCACTCAAAGGTTAACTCCCATATGATTTTTTTTTTGTAATTACAATTAATTTATATTTATATTTATATTTATAGCAACACAAAATTTAAAAACTTACTTCGCTCCAGCCACTGATTCATATTATTTTTCCATCAAGAATCACATGCGAAAATATATCATTAGACTACAACACTAATAAATTTCTGAGCACTATAACACCAACTAAAACATTAAGCTTTACATAAAACCGCACCAAACGACCGAAATCAGAAAACAATATCTCGAGACGTTAATAAACTGACCAGAATAAATCTCAACTGAAGAAGGCTCAGAGACATCAGGTGATTTAATTATAAATAACCGAATCTGATTGGCTGAGCCCAACCGGACCAAACTCTGTATGTTTACTTTACACCTTACTTATTAGTTTTTATACTGTCCGTTTGAAAAACATTAGACATTTCCAGATTTGATGTACAAAATATCTCGACTTCAAGAGGTTGATGTAAATAATAAAATTTAAAAAAAATTAAATAAAAAATCATTTTTAAATGATTCCGAATCAATACATCGAGCCTTTCTATTGTATTTATTAATAATCTGCCATTTAAAAAAAAAAATGATACCATGGATGATACCAGATCCAATAAATGAATAAAATTAAAAAAGTTTAATTACTTTCAATAAACTAAATAAAAATCAGATCTTCACTAAAAGATTCTAATTTTGTTATTTGACACTTTTTAATTTTTAATTTTTTTTTATATATAAGAATATATATAATTACAGAATACAGAGGAATATGAAACTACTTACAATGTTACTGGTGGATATGGTATCGACTAACTAAATTCTAACAATTCTAGTACACAACTGACCTGGGGAATTTTTTTAAAACAGTTAAAAGGTTGGGGGGGGGGGGGGGTTTCCCAGCGACACGCCATACGAATTTAAAGGAGTGCCATTAATTTCCAGTACGACTCGCCTTTGCAATAACCACCAAGGCACAGGGGCAATCACTACAAGTTTGCGGACTAAATTTGGAAAATCCATGCATCTCTCATGCATTTGTGCATTTCTCATCCATCGCAACATATGGAAAAAACGAAAAATATTGTATATCCATCAGCACTTCAATAAAATGAATAAAAGTAAAATATTGAATTCTTTGAAATTTTTTTCAAATCAAATACAAAATTAAAAAATAACACAAAATAATTCAAGCAATACTACAATAATTATACTGTTTTTTTTTTTTTTTTGTTTTTTTTAATTTTGCTAAACGTGTAACAACGCACGCCGGGTATATAAAAATATATATACGAGGATGGTTAGGTAGAATATGAGCCTTCCATTTAGATTAATACAAACTGTGGCAAACAGGGCACACAGTGTCAATTGGTATAACAAGTACAGTCATAGAAAATAAAAATGTGCAGTCTAGCAGCTTCATCAGCGAATGATTCGTAAAACATTGTCATCCTTGGCCAACGAATCAGCGAAAATATAGGATGCAAAAAGAATTAGGATAATTCATAGGATTTTTTAAAAATATGACTACCTACCCCTGCAAACATAACAGCCTAAATTAAATCTAAGATGCCTATAGCAGGTCTTTCGTCGTTGTTTTTTTAGCAAAAATAAATAATTACAAATGAATAAGTTAATTTATCAAAATATTTCCAGTTACAATTAAAAAAACAAAAAAAAAAAAAAAACCAACATTCTAATGAATTCATAAATCCCATTTTGCCAGCCAAACCTAAGTTTTGCCTTCTGCTCCGAGGAATCATATTTTCCAAACACTAATATATTTTTCTAGCAGTTTCTCAACCTTGAACTCATAGAATAATATCGAACTAATTCAAGTCTTACACGAAGCATTTCTAACATTAACAGAATTAAAATGAGCTCCTCTTCTCATAAAGAGTTAAGATTTGTGTTTATATAGGTGGAAGCCGTTTTGAATTTTATTATAGGTGCTAAAATTAATATGAACAGCACAAATTATAAAAACGACAATACTTTTTCATATGTATTTAACAAAACATACATGATATGAATTCTAGAAACAGAACATATTTCACTGCTATCATGAAAGCATTTTATTTTTAAATTATAAATATATTGAAGTTAATCACATAATAGACATTTAGTGGCCATGTTTAATTTTGAGAATACCTCGATAAAAGAATTATTCATATGTAAAGAGGAACCAAGTCGAAAGCGATGCCGAAAGCCGCAACCTTAAAAAATCTTTAAATTTGTATTCCATTCTTCAAACTGTGGCATTGTAAAACAAAGAAAACCGGAATCGGGATTACACAATTAAGAACCAAGAAAGATACAAGTGGATAGAGTTTGAAAATCATATTGTACCATAAACTATTGGAGAAAATTAAAACAATATTATCATTGACATTTCCTTTTTTTAATATTTAAATTATGTGTTTATATTAGCTAACCGATACCTAGATACCATGGTATTAACTGTAGCAAATGGTAGAGGTAGGTAACAATTGTAACCTATTGTTACCTGACGCATTCCTTTCGGTCACATTCCAGCATCGGTCTCAATAGAGAATTAATACAATGGGGGAGATCCCTTAACCATTGAGCACTGAGCCGCGAATGTTCGGGCAGGGTGCACTCAGGCACCTAATACTATAAGAAATAGTAACAGTTTTTGTATTGTTGTATTTTCTATATCATCTCAGGAATTTTAGATACCACTGAGATCACTTTTTTTGTAAGTTTTTTTTTTTTTTTTGATTGTGTTTACAGACCTTTTAAATCCATCTTAAACAGCCTCATCCATCCTTGATTTACTTTTGATCTAGCCTATATTTAGTTGTCTCATTCCTATCAAAAAATCTCCTCCTAGACAGCCCCTCGTCCCATCGGTAACTGCCACTTCCCTCGTATAGTCCAGTCAATGAAGGCCTTAATTAAGGTGTAGAGTGCGTGTTCTGTAATCCAAGGTTTTTCTTCGGAAACATGTTCAGGGTAGTCAGAATGTAAACAAACTAAAAGTCCTGGAGTTTTCGGGCCTGGGAACAGAAAGGTCCCTTTTTTTGGTTTTGCGCTCATATCTCGAAAACGGTGCGTCTTATGCAAAACATGACTATTTACTAAATTAATGTTAATCAAATTCTCTACAACTTTTATAATTTACACATTTTTCATATTCTGTACCGTTTCCGAGATATAGGCTTGGAAAATGTGAAAATTAAAATAAAAAAAAATTTCACCTTACGTTTTCTGTTCCTAGCCTAAAACTAGCCTCCATACCTTCTAAAATATTCATCCTACGAACTACAAAAAAAAATCTTCATAAATAATATTATAGAAAATTAAATTTTCTTCAAAATACTTTTAAATGTATTAAAAAAATTTATCGCCAACCTGTCAAAAGTCACATAAATTTTAGCTTTTATTGGTAAAATATACTAAACATCTTTCACATTTGCCAAGCGTACATCTCGGAAACGGTACAGAATATGAAAAATTTGTATATAGTAAAAGTTGTAGACAATTCAATAAGCTTTAATTTAGTAAATAGTCATATTTTGCATAAGACACACCGTTTTCGAGATATGAGCTCTAAACCAAAAAAGGGACCTTTCGCGCCCCCCCCCCCCTTCCTGTTCCCAGTCCCGAAAATTCTAGGACTTTTAGTTTGTTTACATTTTAACTACCCTGAACAGGTTTCCGAAGAAAAACCTTGGATTACAGAAAACGTAGTCTATAATCCTTTATTGACTGGACTACTATAGATACAATATACCTCTTCTTATCTCATATCAGTGCATCTTAAATAGGGGTATGTATACTCTCTGTATCAAACCTTTGGAATTCTTTATTTGAGTTTTCAAATCCTTTGTTTTAAACCTTTTTCCAGGAACCTTAGTGGGTGTATGTGCTCATAATGAAGATAAGTATACCCTAAGTGCGCACACTGCCGAAAGTCAGTCATTGATGTGCCCTTCACCGTTAAGCTTTTAATATATTAGGGATGGATACTGCTTGAGTGCGGTCGGATAGGAAAGACTGGAACCAATGGATTGTGCTATTGGAAATTTTAAAGCTTTTAATTTGGAAAAAAGGATACAATGATCAATGGAATCAAAAGCTTTGGAGAAATCTAGGAGTTGCTCCATCAGGGACGGTCAGTTTTTTTTTTCGTCTATGGCGGCATGGATATCGCTTATAGATTTTGGTTAGTGCAGACTGTGTGGAATAACCAGGACGGAAACCAGATTGGAAAGGGGTCGAGCAAAATGGGAACCTTCAAGGAAATAGGAAATTGGGGATTGTACCAGTCGTTCTAAGGGGTTTTGAAAGGTTTGAAAGGATGGAGATTGGGCGATAATCTGAAGGTTCGGGGGTGGATTAGGAATTTTGTTTGATGGCGTATGGACAATAGCCTTTTTCCAGGGAGTAGGAAATATGGCGTGTTGAAGGGAAAAGTTATAGATGTGGACAAGGACCGGTAAAATTTCTGGGAGGCATAATTTTATTAGTTTTTAACGGGGATACCATCTGGGCCTAGGAATTGGTATGAGATTTTATGATAGAGGAGATAATTTTTTTTCTGTAGGAGTAATGTAGGAAAAATAAAATTCATTGTCATTGAAAGGTACTTCAGAGGAGAAACGGTATAAGGGAAGGAGAGGTGAGAGCAAATGAAACGAAATGGTGTTTAGGTCATTAGGTAAAATTGGGAAGTTGGATGAGGTTGAGGATCCGGAGGGATTATAGAGGGAGAGTTTTCGAAGGAGTTGCCATTTTTGACTTGGAGTCGGAAGAGGACAATAGGGCTTCATGGAAATAGGAAGATTTCGCCCGTCGGATTCTTACTTGCACCAGGGGTACGGAGTACTTTAAATGCTTGATAGTCGTCCGTGAGTCTCGTTCGTCCTAAAATCGTCTTCGTGCAGCTTCACGCTTTCTCTGCAGATCTTAATTTCTTTAGACATCCATGGTGCAGGCCGACGGCGAAAGGTGGAGGTTTTAAGCGGAGCGTAGGTATCGAGGATAGTAAGGAGATTGGTTGTGAGGATTTCCACCATGGTGTCAATGGAAGAGGTTGAGTAGACTCCACACCAATCTAAGGTTTCGAGGAGAGGTAGGATACTATCGCGGTCAAGGTGCGTCAAGGTTGCGGTATGTTATGGTTTTAGTAGGAAGCTGATGGGTTTGGAAAATCATAGGATATTTGGATTAGGTCATGGCAGGATAGGAAGGACACAGGACATTGGAGGAGGAAAGGAGGTTTTTTTTGTGAGAATCTATGAGATATCATAGGTCTAACCATGTATCGGGAATGGTGGGTAGGAGCGAAAGGTACAATGAAGAGACGGAGGGAAATAGACTCAAGTTTATCTAAGTAACGCTTATCGCTAGAGTCGGCCAAGGAAATTTGTTGTTGAGGTCACCGGAGATAATAATATTGGAATAGAGAGGAACAAGGTTAAATAAGGAAGATTCGAAGGAATGACCGAACGGAACAAGAGGAGGGCGATATATCACAGCGTATAGTAGCGTGATGATTGCCATATGAAATTCTAGGATAAACGGTATTCAATGTGTGGGTATATGGATTAGGGAGAGAGAAATCGAGGATTTTTGTTTTTAAGCTAATCGTGAACATATATGCCAACACCACCACCAGTCCTGGCCAGCCCTGTCATGGCGGGTAAGAGAGTAATCAGGGAAGTGAGACGGAAGATGAAGGACTGTGATGGGCTTAAGCCACGTTTCGGAAAGTAGATATAATATGGTAAAAGTTATGTGAAAAATATGATAAAATTATATAATACTTTTATATAATTATTTCAAATCGTTGATGGGTTTAAGCCTTAAAATGAATCTAATATTTTTCATAGAATGCGTACATCGTTCATCCATTCCAGAAGTTAATAATTGAACTTTTAGATTTTTCATATGATTCATAATTGACATAATTGTATTCAATGAAACCATTTTTCGTAAGTAATGTTATTCCAAAACAAATGAAAATTTCTGTTCTTGGTGGTGAAGATTAAAACCATCGCTTAATGAGGAGGGGTAACATGAAGTTATCAAAAGACTTTGAAGAGAAGGCTTCTAATTAGGGAATGGAACATTAGCCAAATGATGAAAACCTCTCAGGGTAATGCCTCCAATTGTAAATGGCCAAGCTAAAACTTAACGGGAACTACTTTTAATGAAATTACAATGAGTTTAAAGGACATTTAAATGTAGGCGCAAATCTTTATAGTAGAACCTAAAAACAAAAAATAAATAAAGAACTACTATTTTGTTTTTTAATAATAATAATAAGTGAAGTTAATATTTCTAATATAAAACGACTTAAAATTGTGATTTAAGGAAATACAGAAAATAAAATAGGAAATATAGTACTGGAGAAAAAAGAAACATTACAAGATACAATGTAAGCAGTTGGTGGTGTGCAGTCATGGAGATACAATTAAAAAAATACTACTTCATAGTGCCACGTTTTCGCCCTGAAATGTAACTGTAACCCTTCATCATTGTATCTGTGCTATGACCAATAGTTGTTTCGCTAGCTTACATTGTAGGCTGAAACGTCGGCACAATAAATTAGTATTCATAATTTGTGTTTCAATGAATGCACACCCAACTATCACACGTTATTTATGGTTATGGGTTTTTACGAGGCACTCTCTGGGGTTCTCGAGATGAAGCTGGAGAGACTGATGAACTGTTTCATTAGATTTAGTCTTCGGGGATCCCAAGGCGGTCAGCTAATCACGTTTACTGGATTCTTTTCGTAAATTCCAACGGCAATACTTTCTGGGTACTTTTCCTATTCCAATCTCTAAAAAAACCAAAACCCTTCCTATATTCTTCATCTATTAAACTCTATTCTACCCACCTCCTAAACACTAGATCCCAACCTTTTAACCTGTATACCCCCTCATATGGAACTGCTTCCTTGACAATCATCATTCGTTGCTACCTCCTTCTGGAATTCCCTACCCACTTCTTCTCGTAAAACAGCTTCCATAACTTCCTTTAAAAATAATTGATTTCTGTACCTTTTTAAACAATCAATCTTCCGCAAATATGTCAATAATCAAATGAATACTTAGAATTCATATAGATATATATATATATATATATATATATACGATTGTATTTTACGTTATAATTATTATTTCATATATATATTTTTTTTACCTGTAAAACATGTATGCTGTAATTACTGACGCATCTAATTTGTAAATAATAGGCCAGGCAACTGTACTTTTCTGTACAATCTGTACAGAAATCCGTTTGTGTCAGAAATCTGTTGATTCCCAATTCCAGCCAAAATTCTTGAAGAAATAATCGCTATCGAGAATCGATGATCCCAAGTCGATTCTTAAGAAAACGATCGATACCCAATCACAATTTTGTGAAACTGGCCTACATACCTAATTATGTTATTATCAAACATCAATTCTTCTTCCTAATGATTAAAAAAAAAAAACATATTATTTTATCTTTAATATAGGAGACCATGTTGCACACACTAAATTCTGCTTGGTATAGAACTAAAAAAAAAAATCTCTTTAATTACTACCAAAAGTCGAATTTTTGAAAATATGAATTTGAAAAAACGAAGAAACAGGCTTATAATTTTAAACAGCTGAAGCTTAAGTACTAAGGATTGAATTTTGATAACCCTTTCTCTTAATTTAGCAAATACAAACTACATACAACAACCAAACTTTATATAGAAATTTATGGTATATACAATATTTTAATAAAGACAGACTTTATTCATTTATTATATATAAATATATAGATATATATATCTTATATATATATAGTATATATATATACATCTATATATAATATATATTATATTCTCGGTGAATAAGTTTTCATTCCACTGGTAGAGACGGTACCCCCATATTGGGGAGATTGTACCAAACTTAACCGCAGCCTACTAGCTATCGCAAATTCGATACAATCAGAGGTGCAGTTCGAAGAACGCCGAGACTCCAACATTACAAAACTATAGCACTAGACCCAGCTCTATATGCAGCAAGAAACCTTAGTAATGAACAAAAATTGGTCCCTTGGATGATCTGGAAAAAGTCAAAGTATTGGGAAGAAAAGGAGGCAATCCAAAGGAGCTGGGCCATAAGCGCTCCTAGATCGGCTTAAGATCAATAATAATAAATAGTTTAGTCCAGTGATAGGCAAAGTAACGGCCCGCGTGGCAAGTGCGGCCCTTCGGGCTATGTCAATCCGGCCGAGCGACATGGTCACACACAATTATACATAATACAAAATTTATTTTATGCAAAGCTAGAACAGAGTTATTGTTTTTTCTTCTCGTTGCGTTCCGGATCGTCTTACCGTTGTACCATATAAGTTGAGTGTAATGAGATAAAGTCAAAAATAAAGTTTATTAGTAGGTAAAACTTTGTTTTGATACCCAGAGGTGGATTATATCCAAGCATGGGGGCTAAAGGATCTTGTAATTCGGAACAGTTTATCGTGAGGAAGTCGGTCGAGGATCGTAATTTAAGAGCGGTCTTCTTGCTCACCATCATTTACCTGTAGAACCTTACCTGGTGATTAGATCGAGAGGGCCATTCAAGACATACAAAGCTAATCAGTGGGCCTTGGTCCCTTTTTATCGCCAGTGTCAACTGAATACAGGCAGATATAATCTAGTGATAATGTTTCACGTGGTACAGGGAAATCGGAACGTCAGAAATATATAGTAATTAGGGCCTTAAATGAATGTAATTAATTTATACGGCTTCTTCATTAATCGAATTCATGTTGGTTTTTTTGAAGAAATACGATGGGAGGTACAAGGCATATTTAAGATGATCCCTACCCACTTTCACTAGACCATTTAATATATTTCATTTTTTTTTTTTCAAACCATTTATTAAGGAAAGTATTACAATCTGCCTCAATGTGGGCAAAATCAATAAGTAATATGGATGGCTTAATGGATCCATTCACCACAATATGTACAATATGAAACAAAAAACAAAGAAAAGCGAACAATAAATGAAGAGTGAATAATAAAATATAAAATACAAGTAAAGTCTCGTAATATGTTAATAAGTGATTTACATGTCATTATAGTAATTTTTCTCAAATGTACTTGATGTATATCACCTACAGTTGTAAATATCAATAAATAGTTTTTTTGTTTTTTTTTTTAATGTTTCTAATGTTTATAAAGAGACGAGTTCCAAGACCTCTAGACTAAAATATAAATAATGAATACAATATTTTTTATGTTAAATAGTACAATAGTGCCTGATGTGTAATATTAAGATTAATAGTATTTGAAAGATCCCATACTTCTAAAGGACTCCAAGAATACTGCCTTTCGCCAACACTTTTCAAAAATTAATATCGATACCACTCTTGAATGGTGGGTGTGAGTATGAGTGTAATGATTTAACAGAAGATGGACATAATAAACCTAACGTTCACTGACGATCAAGTACCCCAGAACAGAGCTGTGGGCCGAAACGAAAAAAATTATTTAAATAAAATAAAGCCCAGGCACTTTATAATATGACGTAACAAAAAGGACATTATATTAGAACAGTGGAGTAGTGAAAATATCCGGGGTGAATCTTAAACAGGGAAGGCGTCCCCCTACCAGCGATATTGAACGGAGAATACAAGATAATAAAACCATGGTAAAGTTAAACAGTCCCTTTTTAACAGAAATGTAACACAAATTTATTTAATACAACCCTATCAACTAGCTCGCATTCTAAACTGTAGATCACTTAAATTACAATTTAGAGGAAAGGTTAATCTCGAGATCGAATGGATGTCCAAAGTTGCACCTTTCTAAAAAATTATAAAACGCAACGGTTCTCAATGTCCGACATGGTACATATTCAATAAATAATTTTAACTATTTAAGATAATTATTATAACTATTTAAATATGTATATCAGCATATAATAACAATAACTTGCTAAATATAAGAAAGGATTCATCTTCATCCAGGCTCCTCTCAACCCAGGACTGTAATCAGAACCGAGGGATATAACGGATATAAAAGCTTCCTTTTCGTTAGGATTCCAAGGCGTTCCTCGAAGCTATCGTAATTTTCCGACTCCAATCTCCATTTAATTCGTAAAGCGGCAAAGAGACCTTGTAATAACAGTGATTTGCCTGATTGGAGAAGAAAACGGTACCTCTACAAGTGTTTGATTCTTATCGGGGATTGGTTCGAATTGAATCCGGCCATACTTATCTTAACGAAATGCAACAGTAGATATAGCTTATAACGGTCAAATTATAGCTTTTAAAACAAATTAAATGATGGTAATTGTGAAAAAGGAAATATGAGTGAATTATAAATAAGATAAAATTAATACCTAATACAAGTGTAATTTACGCTCTGAAGATATATGTTTAGTAACAACACAGTACGTAAATCGTCTGATAGATAAATTGATTTAATAAGGTTATGAAGTGGCTTGTTTATGTTAAAAGAAAAACACCTGTACCATTACAACGCCTAACGGGTCTTGGTTTCAGCACTTCATTAAGAGTGTACTGTTACCGGACCAACGGTTGCGAAAGGAGGAGATTTGGCCGAAAACAAGTTCAACCACCTGATTTTTCCCCAGTTAAGAATAACAACTTTTCCAGGATGGGTATGCGCCAAGAGTGTCTACCATCTTCGAAGTCGATCCAAGAACGAAAAAATAGAAAATAAATTCAATAAGCAACACCGAAATAAATGCAGCCAGAGCATACAACTATTTTAGATACAGTTTTCTTATTCTTAAAGGATTTTTTAATTTTAAATTAAATTAAATTAAACCCGTTAGCTCAGTAGGTAAGGCACTAGACTTCCAGGCTCCAGGATCCTAGTTTTAGTCCGGCTGAAGGGAGAAAATTTATTTTCTGTAAATTTGATCGCGCTTGGACTTTGAGATCGGGAGATCCTCCTGGGACATACCTTGCCTAAATAAAGGTAACCTTGATTGGGGAAACCTGGCGATAGGGCGTGATTTCGACTAAATCTCCTTTTTTCAAACACCAGTAACAGTACACCCCTAGCTAAAGTACCATAACTACAGAACCCAAGACCCTTCATGGTTTGGAGTGGTATAGGTTTTAGTTCTGTTTTCTTTTATTTTTTTGTACATCGCCCGAAATGTACTAAGAGTTAGTATCATACTAACTAATACATTACACCTACATTGAAGATAATAAATAATAATAACAAATACTAATCTATATCATGAATAATTATTGTTTTTGTTTTATCTCTCATGTGTATTTGTTTTTTTTTTTGACCTAATTATCGGGATCAGGAATCGATTTTTTGGCATCGACACGTCACTCCTTGAAGATATGAAATAAATTCCATTGAACCCCAAAAAGCCCATATTAATAATTAATACAGAAGGCTGGAGAGGAGAAGGCTAAACCAGTTCCCGGCGGAAGGTCAGATGAAAGCTGAAGATATTTTGTGGCCTCGGTGATGGTGGACGGTCGCCAAGATGTCGGCACGAGCCATGCTGTGATGTCGGCTATCACTAATGTTAATATGTTAATTTAAAGAAACTTCTAGTTCCCTTCGTGACAAGCAGCATAGTTTTGAATGAAACCTTCCACAGTAAGCTCCGTAATAACAAATAAATAAAATATAAATCTTTAAGAAAAAACATGTGAGTGGGGTTCTTGGATTCAGTACTTCATTAATGATATGCTTCTGATGAACCGCCAGTTCTTTTTCCCCAATCCACAGTACACAACTTTAAAGGGGCTGGGTGTGCCTTAAGATGGTCTTCCGACTTCGAATCGATCTATGGCTGAGATAACAGAATATTAATTTTCTTCCTTTAGTCAGACTCTAAACTCGGGCCGTAGTCTAGTAACTAGCGGCTGAGCTCTGGGGCCATACCCATTCCAATTCCCTAGTCTCTCAATTAGCTACCCTAGGTTATTCTATATTCCACAACCCTCCGAGGTGTCTGAAAAACAAGATGACCTATGGACCTGCTAATATTCAACTATTATTAAAGTATTACTAATATGTAGTTCTTTACAAGTTATTGGCATGTTATCATGTATATATGTAATCATTTTTCCACAAATTTACTTAAGTCATATATTGTATACAGTTGTTAATATAAATAAATAACTTTGTTTTTTATTATAGTTAATCTCTTTTCTTTTTTATTTATATCCATTTATTGAAATTTGCAACTGTACAAAATATATGCACCAGGTAAATGTGTTGATAACGATTACAAAAACATGCAGCGGAGGGGCTGGAGACACGATAGTGTAACGCTAACAGACAAACTCCTCATATTATACAGCAAGCTTGATTTCATTAACAAGAACAGCGACGACCATCATGTTTCAGAATATTTATTTCATTTTAATAATTTGGAAAAAAACTCTATAATAAAGGAATGTAAAAGGAAAGACAACTTATAAACAGTTCCGATTATCCAACACATCTAGCACCAAAAATGAGCCGAATTACTGGAAGTAAAGAAAAAATGAAATATTATTCCATTTTCAACAAGTTTTTTTTTTTTTTTTTTTTTTTTTTATTTTATTGATTTAAATTTACAACTGTACAAATACATACATCAAGTAAATGTGTTGATAGCGATAACAATAACCTGTCAAAACTTGAAAAGAACTACTCATCTGTAGCACTTCAATACAAATTCTACACAAGAAGGTCTCAAGGTCATCTTCTTTTTAGACACCTTGGAGGATAATCCGATATGGAGAGGAAAGCAAGTTGAGAAACTAATGGATTTGAGTGATCATGGAGCTTATTATGAAAGGATGGGTATCTGGTTTGGCCTAAATCAGCGACATATGGAACATCAAGATCTTTATGGATAAGTTTATTGGTGACAAAGTAAGGAGCATTGAGGAGGATTTTGGATAGTTAAGGTTGAATACGAGATAAATTGGATGGTTTAGTGGTGTCCTAAAGCTCAACTCTGTACGTTCAAAAAGGTCAAATCACCGTCATCTAAAAAAGTTTTGTGTAATTGGGAGCTTTGAACACTTGTCTAGTAAATGTTGAAGTAGTCTGTATATAGTTAATTTCATTTTTAAAATACTACAGTACTTTTTGAATGACTTACAAGATCATAATGTGTATTAAATATTAGGTCAAAATAAAATACTATTTTTCAGTAGGAAAATTCACATTGTGAATGTGAGAGGTAATAATGTGATTTCAGTCAGACTCAGATATTATAAATTATATAATATGTTAATCACACACCTTTTTCCAAAGCTATTATTCATTCTTTTGTTTTTAGGTCGCTTCCCACTTGTTTACATAATAATTTAGTAATATCATTCATAAATTCAGACAATTATAATAAAAATCAAATATATTGAAAGGGGAAAAAAACAACCTGGAATTTACGATTACTTCAACATTAGCTTACCCCACTCTCTAATATTCCGAATAATTATAAAGTAAATAAAAAATTATATATAACTGTAATAAGACATATATGGATATACGAAGTTGAGTTTTGAGGCTCCAGTAAACCCATCCAATTCATCTTCGTATCCAATCCTTAGAATCTAAAATCCTTTGTAAAGTTTTCAATGCTTCTTATTTAGTAAAAAATTAAATTATCCAAAAGGATCTCAATCTTCTACATGTTACAGATTTGGCCCATACCAGAAACCTGTCCTTTAATAATAAATAAACTCCGCGACTACTCAAACCTACTAGTTTTTTCAGCAGCTAACATTTTGTTTCACACGCGAATCTCAATTTTCTACTCAAATTTCTGAATATAATTAGAAGAACTCGAGAATTAATAATATAAATCTTTAATAGAAATAAATACTGCTAATGGATAGTTACTTTATAATCCCATACATTATAATTATTAAATTCTACAACAAAATAAATAATAAAAAAAAGGTTCCTATATTTTGAAATAATTACTGTATTTAATAATTCATCTTTAACCATCATTTTATATAGATATATACAGGTGTATAGATATAACTAGAATAACTACCATTATTCTAAATTACATCATTATTTATACAAATATTGTAAATTTCAGAAACATGATGCAAAATGACGCCACCTCCCTACTTACAAGAGTACTAGAACGGTTTGGATAACGGTGCGAGAAACACTGCTCTGGAGAATCCAGGCGACTGCTATTTGCTTCCAGCCCTCAACCACTGGAGTGGAAGTGGAAGGCACATCCAAATAGAGGGCTCAATCTGGATTCTCCCGCAACGGCTTTGTTTGTCCTTTCGGTCCTAATTCTGTTTGTCGGGCCTCTCCTCTCAACATCTACATGTATATGAACTTTAGGCAAACCAAAAATGAATTTTTTTTTTAATAGTAATAATTAAAAATAATTACATTATTAAAGAATTAAAAACTAGTATTATATGAGAGTAATATGAAAGCGAGTACTACAAAATCGCACCAGGTTTTGAGGTTTGCTGGCTTGGATTTATACTACCCTTGTGGTTCCTAACAATATATTAAACAATGGTAGATGCATGCGCTTATGGGAACTTCGATTTTCACTTCAATACTTCAAAGTTCTACATTAGAAGGTCTCTTGGCCATCTCATTTTCAGACGCCTGGGAGTGCTAACAGTAATGAAGTAGAAAGCAAGTTGAGAAACTAGTGGGTATCAGTGCAGAGAGATGTTAAAAAATGAAATACATTAAAATAGGTAAGATAAATTTCTTAAGAGAGGTAGATAGTTGGGGTATGCAGTCATAAAAATACACAGCAATTATAAAACAAGTTTTTTAATTTATAATGCCAACGTTTCAACTTGCATTGCAAACCTTCATGAGGGCTGGAAGTAAGAAAACAAAAAAAAAGGTTTGACTAAATTGTAGAGAGTATAAAAAAAGAGTCAAGACAATAACATAAAGGCAATATCTAAAGACCATGAAGACAATACATATAGACTATTGAAATAAGATTAAAATTAAAAGAAATTAAAATTAAGAAATTAAGTGATAGTTAATTAATGAAGGCTTGCAATGCAAGTTGAAACGTTGGCACTACAAATTAAAAAACTTATTTTTTAATTGCTGTGTATCATTATGACTACATACTCCAACTATCTACTTCTCTAAATCTCTTAAGGTAAAAAAGATATTTTAGGTACACCAAATATTTCAACCGAGCGTTAATTATAAATTAACTCTTTCGCTTTACATTTTAAAATTTTTTACTTTCACGAATTAATAAAAAATTATCAAAAGTAGCCTAATACACAAATATAGCTGCAGAAAAATCTTAAAAATCTGATCTGCCCTTCACAAACTGTCACTACGAATGTGAAGATAAAGTAGAAAGTGTTCTAATTTATGTTAATAAAATTTGGGTTCTCAAGATTCCAGGAAGACATGAAAAAAAAAAACATTAGAGGATTCATTTTGGTTGTTTTTCAAATATTTTTAACTTTTGAACAAGAATTCAAATTGGTTTCATTCAAATTATCCTAAATATCTTCAGAAGAATGTTAAACGGTGGATCAGAATACCTGAGATACCTTTAACTTAGTTTCTAAATATTTGTTTACTTGTCTAAATTATTAATAGTCCAGTCAATCAGTGCTGAAATGAGGGGTGTAGAGTGCATGGAATATGCGATAATTTTTGACTTCGTAGGTTCGTTAGGAATAGTTGGAAGGTAAACATACTAAAAGTCCCCGCCCCTGGGGGGTGAGCTAACGGTGGGGGGGAGGGGAGAAGTTCCATTTGTTTAGTTTTTCCATAATATCTCGAAAACTGTTGACTCTGGAAAAATATGTTTCAAATAAACATAAAAGCTAATTAAATTTACTATAAAATTTATTATATATAAATCTGTCGTAATTCTAACCGTTTAAGAGATATACTTTATTAAAAATAGGTGATTTTAGGGAAAAAAACAAATGTCACCTCACTTTTTGTCAAACGTTTGCTTCTATTACGTTCCACAATCGTTTCTCAGAAAAAACGTCAGAATCAAAATTGTAGAGCATTAAATTAACTTCAATTTCTTATATACGTTTCTGGTATTTGCTTAAAATGGTTAACAAAAAAAGAGGTAAACATTTTTTTTTTTTTTAAAGTTGTCGGTTTTTAAAAACATATATCTTGAAAATCGATGGAATTTCTACGAATATGTATATTATTAATTTTATAGGAAATTTAATGAGCTTTAATTTTGATCTGCTACGTATTTTTCTAGAGTCCACGGTTTTCGAGATATAATCAAAAACAAAATTGGGACCTTCTACTCTCCCCCCTGGGACCTTTAGCTCACCACCCAGGGGCGGGGACTTTTAATATGCTTACCTTCTAACTATTTATAACAAAGCTGTGAAGTCAAAAATTATCGCATATTTCATGCACTCTACACCCCTCATTTTAGCACTCTTTATCTGGAGTCGTACTTCTCTGAAAAAAACACGTTTATTGATACTCATTCCGAAACTAATTGTTCCATCCGAAATTTCTATTTTTTATCTGAATTCTCCTTACATTTACTATAAGAACCTATATATGAAATTTTTATTATGTCACGTTATACACTAAAACCAGCCCACTGAATTTGTGAATATCGTCATACTTTGCCAAAACATACATATTTAGCGTTCAGCTTTGGGTCTATTACGTGACATAATCAAAATTTCCTATATAGGGCCTGATGGTAAATTTAACTAGATTTTAGTTGAAAAAAATAAATTTCAGATCTGACAAATAGTTTCGGCGTTATGGTGAAAACTATGCCAAAAAAACTTGGACTTAAAATAGTAAGCGATTTTTAACGTCCCTGGTATGGGTATTTAAAGGGATTCGATCAAAATTTCTTTCATAGGTTCTTATTGTAAATTTAAGGAGCTTCCAGATAAAAAATATAAATTTTGGATCGAACAATTAATTTCAGAATGAGTAACAATAAACGTGTATTTTCAGAGAAGTACAACCCCAGATATAGAGTGCCGAAATGAAGGGTGTAGAGTGCATGAAATATGCGATAATTTTTGACTTCACAGTTTTGTTAGAAATAGTTAGAAGGTAAACATATTAAAAGTCCCCGCCCCTGGGTGGTGAGCTAAAGGTGGGGGGAGGGTAGAAGGTCCCAATTTTGTTTTTCAATTATATCTCGAAAACGGCGGACTCTAGAAAAATACGTAGCAGATCAAAATTAAAGCTCATTAAATTTCCTATAAAATTAATAATATACATATTCGTAGAAATTCCAACGGTTTTCGAGATATACGCTATTAAAAACCGACAACTTTAAAAATAAAAAAAATGTTTACCTCTTTTTTTGTTAACCATTTTAAGCAAATACCAGAAACGTATATAAGAAATTGAAGTAAATTTAATGCTCTACAATTTTGATTCTGACGTTTTTTTCTGAGAAACGATTGTGGAACGTAATAGAAGCAAACGTTTGACAAAAAGTGAGGTGACATTTGTTTTTTCCCTAAAATCACCTATTTTTAATAAAGTATATCTCTTAAACGGTTAGAATTACGACAGATTTATGTATAATAAATTTTATAGTAAATTTAATCAGCTTTTATGTTTATTTGAAACATGTTTTTCTAGAGTCAACAGTTTTCGAGATATTATGGAAAAACCAAAAAAATGGAACTTCTCCCCTCCCCCCCACCGTTAGCTCACCCCCCAGGGGCGGGGACTTTTTGTATGTTTACCTTCCAACTATTCCTAACGAACCTACGAAGTCAAAAATTATCGCATATTCCATGCACTCTACAATGTGTTTATTGACTGGACTATAACTGTTTAAAGTGAAACTGATTTCTGAAATGTATGATTGTATTGCAAAATATTGCAATTTTTTTTTTTTTTTTTTTTAACAAGAGCTATAATCTATGTGCTTAAAAATAACTATGTGCTTAAAAATGACTATGTGCTTAAAAATGACAAGAGGTATAATCTATGTGCTTGAAAATGACTTATAACGAATGAGAAGCAACTTTTGAAATCAATTTTTTATAGAATTAATTATGAAAGGGTGTGTAGTTCATACCAATTTTACAACAAATAGGACACTTAGATCTAATGTATAATTTTATTAGTGGTATAATAAAATTCTGGATTGTAAGGATTGAGATATGAGAAGAATTGTAACTTTAGAGGAACCCCAAAATTTATTCCGTATGTCTAAATAGGCCTAATTAAAATCTAATGTTTCATATTTATATATTTTTATTAATTTAGCTTACAGCACTTGTCTTTATTAAATGTATATGTATGGTTCAAGTCTTGTATCAACAAAAACAGAATATCGTAGGTTTACGATGTAACATGCTAAAAAGGTTCATTCGAATTTACTTAAATCCTTCATTTTTGAAACGATTCAGGAATGTATCAAATTCATTATTACAATTTTTGAGATGGATGAAATGTTGATAACTTACATCAGCATTTATTGTTAAAACATTGCTAGAATGGTTCGGAATGCCAGCTGTAAAAACAGTGTAGAGGACGGAAACTAAGAAACTACCTTGGAAAATACCGGAAATCCGAGTGACATAAATAACAAACCAATTGAAAATTTTAAATATTTTGGAGAAAAAATATTTTACAATGTATTTCAGGAACCTTATTATTTACTATGCGATAATATTTTCTATGTAAATGGAACATTAAAGTATGATAATGTTTATTGATTAGGGAATTCTGAAATTGAAATATAATGAAATTTACGAACAATATTGTGTGTTTACATTGATCAATATAGCATAATGTTAACATTACTTATAACTTTTTGCATGTGGATGCAATGTGCCACAAAAGCTAACATAAACATTAAATATAATTGAAGCCTAGGACTTTAGAGCAATTATCGAATATTAGAGAACCATAACTATCTCTGGTTAGAGCCTTGTTAGGAGCGAGAATCCAAACAATACCTGTCAACAGGAGAAAGCGAGAAATAACAACTTTCATTACTGAGTACCATACCTGCACCGGAGAGGCAAAAGTAGGGAAGTTAAAAATTAGTTTAATTTTTTGCGCAGTATTTCGGTATTTCCAATTAAATTAATCTAACACTAAAGGTCATAAAGCCTCAAATTGCATATATATATACAATACATACCATGCATACAGTGATGAATATTATGAGCTAATAGTCAAATATACATATTTGATGAATATGAGTCAATTACATCATGATCACAAAAAATAAATAAATAAATAAATAAAAAAAAAAAATAAAACATGAAAAAGATACAAAATAAAAGTCGAGATCAAGATATGCATAAACGTTTTTATAACTCCTGTTAAAGTTCGTTATTTTTTCTTTTTATCCAATTTCTTCATTTCAGAAATGTGGTTTTTGAACAGTTTTTTTTTTTTTTTTTTCTTCTGAATTAGCAATTCTTCTATACGTCACTGAACATTATTTTTATGATTAAACGAAATCGTTCCTTGTCAAAATGTGGTAAATTATATAATACTTGCATGAAAGTTGAAAACATTTAAAACAGCATTTGGTATTATCATGCTCTGTCCTAAAATTGTGTCGTGTGCACTTTTAAATTACTTGTTGTTAGCTACATTAACGTCTATTATAAATTTGTTATATACATAAAACACTATTTAAAATTAATAAATTGCAACGATTCATTACCCAAGGGAGCGATGAAGTTATTAGATCCATATCCTTACCTGAAAGGAAAAAAACAAAACAATGAATCAAAAACAATCGACTATAAAATATTTATCGATTAATTTTATATCATAACTTAAAGAAATAATTTATATCAACATCTTCTCATACTTATAACTCCTCATCTATATATTGTGTTGTGAAAAATATTTTGAAATACTATTATTTTTATTGCTCATTCATCATTATGAATAAGTGATTAAGTCGTTATTCATTTTAAATAACTATGTTTTAAGTGAGCCATGGTTCAATTTCATAAATTATGGTAATATTAATACAACACGTAGCGTATCGAACGGAGTGAATTCATATATTTGGTTCAAATAAATTAGACAAGGACATTTATGACCAAATTTGTAGTGCTATCTCATTCTTTGAAACTATGCCATTTCAACTCTCAAAATATATTTTAAAAAACAGCTGATATGTAATCGATTTAAGTCATCACCCTCATTAGGTAAGTGGATTATTAATGAGAAAGAAGCTTCACAACATATGAATGAATGAATAAATGAAAATGAAAATAAATTTTAACATATCTGTTATCCTAAACCGAATCAGAAAGACAGAAGACGATAATACCAATTACCCCAGTACAACCGGACCATGAACAAACCCAACGCGATGATTCAGCAATTCCCCATCGGCCACGGGTGCATCCTCAGGAGTACAAAGGATTGCGCAAGACATCAGCGATTATATGCCGTCCTGGGAGGTCCGACTGGCCTCTTTGTTACTCTGAGCGCTCTAATAGCTACAGATCTGGCGGCAAATTCGCTCTCGTTTCAACAAATTACCAATTGGCCAAATTTCCCCACCAGAAACTATGTTACCGTGCTAGATCATTCCGCGGGCTCTGGAGCTGGAGTGAAGAAGATATTCCAGCGGAGGATTGCGTGTAAATAATGGCCAACTTCTGCCTAGAGGCTAGGTTTCAACAGAGCCCATGAAGAGTAACTGCACGTTTCCTTTTGAAATTTCGTTCCTAAATGAAAAGTATCTTTGAATAATTTGTCAAAGACTCCTCATAACGGTCCGGAGAATATATTAGTCTGCAAATTTACTCACCTTACCGATATACCGTTTCTAATGGACTTTTTATTTATCTTTTCATTAACATATATTTTATTTACTTTCGTTTTGAATATTCCACTGATCCCTGTTAAACATATCCGCTATCTTCGACTTCAATTGGGCAAGCGTTTAATTTGGAATCCACATACAAGACTAAAACGACAGGAAACTGCTCGTCGTTTTCGACTTCTTCAATATTTACTAGACAAACGTTAAAAAACTTCCGATTTACTACAGAAGACTCATTTACATGACAGTTAACAGACCTATTTGGGACATATGGAGTTGAGGTTCGGAGCACCACCAAACCATCCAATTCATCTCGTATCCAATCCTTACAATCGAAAATCGTTCGAAAAATCCTTAAAGCTCCTTACTTTGTAACAAATAAACTTATCCACAAAGATCTTAATGTCCCATATGTTGCTGATTTAGCCGAAACCAGATACAAATGCTCTCATAGTTAACTCCACTCCCACTCGAATTCACTAATCGTTTAACTTGCTTCGCATTCTATTCCTGGTAATCCTCCGAGGCGTCTGAAAAGAAGGTGGCCAAGAGACCTTCTACTATAGAACTTTTATTAAAGTTCCACCAACTGGTGGTTACTTTACAAGTTATTGTCGTGTTATATTCATTTTTCCACACATTTACTGGAAGTATATGTACTATACAGTTGCAAATATTAAAAAAAAAACATGCGTTTTGAATGTTATATTCTACTTTCCAATTCTTCTTGTATCTAATCCTTACAATCCAAAATCCTTAGTAAAACCCTCAATGCTTCTTATTCAAATCCAATGTTACAAACATATCCATAAAGTTCTACATCTAGAATAGAAAAGGCACAACTCAAAAAGTAATGCTATTCAGGAAATCGTGACTAAATTTAGTCATACCTTTTTTGTTTGTTTTCTTCTTCTAGCCCTGGTGAAGGCTTGCAATGCAAGTTGAAACGTTAGCATTACTAATTAAAAAAACTTATTTTTAATTGCTGCATATCTATTATGACTGTATACGCCAACAATCTCTTTCTCTAAATACTTATGCGTCAACTATACCTTATCAAGCTGAATAAATAGTATTACCAAATCAAAATGTCGATCCATTGCTTTTTGTTATTGTATGTAGAAGAAATACGCTTCATAAGGTTTTAGTTGTAAACAATGATAATGCAGTTAATTATCCTCAATAGTTTCTTAAGTCTCCATCTGGATTACCAACTCATACGTTAAAATAAAAAACTGGATGTCTAATTATGCTTTTATGTAATCTTCAAACATCTAATCAGTACAAAAACCCTGTTAAAAATAACTGCTATTCGTGAAAATATCATTGAAGAAATAATGCTCAATTGTGAACTTAAATACAAAATTTTTATCGGTAAAAAAATAAAACCTCAATTAATAGTTAAAACTTATCCAAATTCTCGCGAAGCCACGACAAGGAATGCTAAATAAATGTCCCTGTAGCAGTTGATTTTGGATTTATATTTGCTTCCAAACCATATCATTAATTTTAATGCCAGTGGAGGCTATAAGGGCACAAAGGCCTAATATAAAATTACAATTATAATTCTCCCAGAGCCACATCATAGGTTTTGCTAAGGGGGAACAAGCGCTATTATTTCCACCTGCTATATAGCAACGAACTATTTGACCGACTATACTCTACTATAATGTCGAGAACTAAACGATAGTTAGCGAATCGAAAGGATTCGACATTAAATTAGATGGACTCATTACTTTCCACATTCAAGCGGTCAACAGCAGCCTTAAAATGATTTTCACGCTTTATAGAAAAATAGGTACTAACACGAAGCGAACAGCCGATTCAAAATATATTGACTATCTTTAATGGCATCTTTTTATCGATGATTCTATATCGATTATTTTATACTTAGTTTTATAAATATGATGAATTTAAAATAAATAAATAATTTTATTAGTTTTTCTCATTTTTTTTTATGTTTTTACCATTAACAGTTTCATGACACTTGTTAATGAAAAACAATTACCATTTAGTAAAAATTTATATAACCCTTATCTTTTTAAAAATGATTAATGTTCCATACAAATTCGAATGAAAGTAGTAAAATTTTAAGGTTTTTCAAAGGTGAGTCAATTACTACGAGGGGACGGACGATATCTCGAATTGTTTTTGAAAGTTTGTTTTCATTAATTCTTTTTTTTCTTTTTTTTTTTTTTTTTTTTTTGTTATTCTTTTATTAATAGAACTTTACAACTGTATTACAAATACATCTAACAGATAGGTTTTCAATGAAAAATAATGACAAGCTTAAAACTTAGTAGGAGGTACTTAGTACTTACAAAACTTAAAGAGGTATTAGTAGTACTCTAATGAAATATTTACAAAAGAAGATCCTAAGGCCATTTTCTCAATAAATCCAAATTTACTTTTTATGCTCATATTAACCGTTGCGCCGATATTACCTATACTATATATATCCATAGGAAAAATATCCCACAATTGCGCAATGCGGAGTCTACGAGAACCGTATTTTGTTTTCATTTTTTTTGCCAAATAATCCACCCAAACTTTATTTTCCAAAACATTAAGGCCTCGTTCTTACCTTAACGTAAGCCGCCAGTTTCAAATCCGTAAAATACTGTAGAATGGATGAGTAGTAAAGCCAAATTTTTAAGTTTCGACTACTAATTTCCTGAAATCAATGATCTAATTTAATCATGAATAAATTAAGTGATTGATTCCAGGATATTAGTGGTCAAAAATGATTAGTTATGAATAAATTGTGTTCCACACAGGACACGTCTAACTAAATATTTCGTTTTATTAATCTTAATTTATATCAATTACTTAATTAATTTTAGGGAGGTAATACTGGATTCGTCATCTCATTTCTTGCTATTTTCCTCATCCTTTATTTTAAAAAATACAGAATAGTATAGAAAATATATTGTACAGTATAACTACAGGGAAAAAGTCAACGATCATATGGATCCCTGCAAAATTACAGGAAGAATTATTACGAAACTTTTCACATCCTCGTTTCGTTTCCTCTATCGACCTCGACAACCACAATCAACCTTGACTACGGTAATGCCTCTCAGGATGAGGATGTAGGACTGAAGAGGTACATGGTGAGCCGCCTTCAGATTTCTTCTAGGGAATTCCCATGTCACATGCCACATGTCACTCACGGCTATACCACGCTGAAACAGTTGTTATCCCTCTCCCGTTAACGAAACCTCCTTCGTTCTTTCCTCAACCATTTACATTCCTCAAAGTCATCTTTTTACGTTATTGAAAAGATATAATCGGAGTTATCAATGAGTTTCTGTAGAACCGGTTCCCAGTTCTTCTGACTGGAGGAATAACGTCATTCCTTACATAAATATTATTCATTGCAGGAGCATCTTATTACCAGAGCATCCTTATAAACTATGATACGCCACTCTTAAAATAATAAAAATTAGAAAACCCTTAACGAATCCGAAGGTTCAATGCCGCCACTACAGGCACCCCTCGAAACCCAAATTCTTGAGATCAGAACTGAAAACATCCGGATAAATTTATCAAGGATAAAGCTCCCCCGAAGAAACATATTTTGATACCATATTACGGCCCAATATGCACCAAAGTCGGAAAGGAATTAAAAAAAATTAGGTTTAAATCCTGCATTTAAAATAGATAAACCATTTTCATCATATTTCCCTTCACCTAAAGAAAAAATAGACACTTTCCAAAAAAGCGGTGTACACGAACTAAAATGTAATGGCTGTGAAGAAAAACTGGTAAATCAAAGAGTAAAAGAACATATAAGAGCATACAGTAATAACACGCAAAATTCCAATTTTGCTACCCATCTAAATGAAAATAACCATAAATTTAATAAAAACTCGGGAGTATAAATAATACAAGTAGAAAATAGTCTAAAATTTAATATTTATGAATCATTAGAAATAAAAAAAATCGTTTAAAACCGATCCAGATTTTTGTTTATATGCTTATATAAAAATTTCTGATAGCCCCATTTTAAATTTGTTTTCCATAGGAACGGAAAAATCCAATGAGTCATAGGGAAAATCCCATGGTAAACCCCAAAAATTTAACCAGCCTACCCCCTTCCCATTTCCACTATGGATATATTTCAGATATCTGTTAGATCTCCTCAGGTGAGTACCAATGTTTGATTTCTTGTCTAACATTTTTGAAAACTTTAGTATATATAATCCATGTAACATAGTGCTGATGTGTTGAAAATTTTGTATGTTTTAGAATTGAAGATGAATATTTAGCATTCGAGACTAGTTTTCTAAAAAAATAATTCCAATAGAAGTAGCAATTAATGGATCAATCCTAATTGTATTGATCCTTCTATACCATCATGCGTAGCTCAAGTGATAACATCCCTCTGACGTGTCGGTATTAACAATTAAAATAAAAACAAATTTATTTTGATCTGCTGTGTATCTATGACAGCCTACCCCAACTATCTACACTTCTCTAAATACTTCACAGTCAACTATACCTTATGAGTATTCAAATTTAATCCCAAAAAATTGAATAATAATCCATTATATATAAAAAAAAAAGGAAGAATTTTACTTAAGTGTAAGCCCAACCTCCGACACCCTCTGGCTGGTTGTTTGACTTCTTTTCTCTGGTCCTGAAGACCGTTTGATGAAAAAAGGGGATGAGCCGTAGCCTCAGGTGTTCCTTCAACCTTGAAATAGGGAAGAGAATGAACCGGTCCCCATCTCCCCATCGTCTGTTGGCTATGCGCCTTTATTCCATTGTTGTCTTCAGGAATTCCGTTGTGGTCCTTAGCAGTTGCTATGGAGAAACAAATGATACCTTTCTCTTAGCAACGATCGCTTTTATTTTTGTTGGAACCGAATCTACAAGGGATAACTTGATTCTCGATACCCCCTGGGTCGTAAGAAAAAAAATCGATATCGAGAATCGATTATCCAAAGTCGATTATTAGGAACCGATCGATACCGCTGACGTTGGAGATAGTTTTTGTGATAAATAATTAAGTCATTATTGCATATAGATTTGTCACCCTGATGATAAAATAAGACCAATTTTTCAAATACTAGATCAGAACCTCGTACATAATTAAAAAAAAAACAATTCTCTTCAAATTTTCAAGCATTGCTATTGTAAGCCAAATAATAATTTGTTTGAAGATGGTATTAGAAAATTCATAACATAGAAATAATACATAAAAATAAAAAAAAATATTTTTTTTTAATAACGTTACATTTCCTTCTCTCCTCTTTTATTCTTCATTTATTATCCTTTTATTCACTACCCTTAAATTTTATTTAAATTTTTTTATTTGTTAATTTTTTCTTCTTCTTTCCTCAATGCTCCTTATTTTGTGACCAATAAACTTTTCAATAAAGATCTTAATGTTCCATATGTTGCTGATTTAGCCCAAACCAGATATGTATCTTTCCATAGTAAACCCGATGACCACATAAATCCACTAGTCTCTCAACTTGTTTCCCATTCTATTCCCGATAACCCTCCGAGGCGTCTGAAAAGAAGATGGCCTAGAGACCTTTTGGTGTAGATTTTATTAAAGTGCTACTAGTGAGTAGTTTTTCACAAGTTATTCACATTCCATTGTATCCACTATCAACAAATTTACTTGATGTATATTATTTTGTTCAGTTGTAAATATCAATAATTGAAAAAACATTAAAAAAAAAAAAAGGAAAATGTTTATGCTGCCACATCATTCACTAGCATCAATCTTTCTCAGGATTGGGAAATTTTTTTCTCTTCTGTAATAGTAAAAATACTGAAAGATAATAATACCTATAAGTATATATTGTATACATAAATTATAACGAAATATTTTCTGAGCATTAAAGTAAAAATATCGTCCTACAGAACACTTCATAAAATTTTACTCTTAACCTTAAAACTGTGAGCGAATTTCGCTTTAATGTGCAGAGAAAAAAAAAAACAAGAGAACTAAGAACAGTAAAACTCAAAAGGAAGAAAGCTATAAAAGCTATGTTTGGAAGAGATTCGGATAGGAATGACTATCAACAGAAAATATCTGCTCTAAAGGTCACAGTATTTAGATCAGATTCTCTATCGGTATTTGCCATTTTAGGTTTTTATTTACAGTATCGGTTTCCATTTAATTTTTGAACATAATATCATAAATTATTTATTAGGAGATTAATTTATATGGAACTTTTTACTTAAGACGTGACAACAAGCAGATGGGAAAACAATATAACTGGCATTCAGACCACGAAGGTCAGCACACCGCTGTGTACTTACAACTAATAAGGTCTTTAAAATGTTTTTATCGGAGGAGATCCCTCAACCGATTTCTTTTTAGCTTCCTTTGGATATTTTATGTTTCGATAGCCCAAGTTATGTATAATGTTAATAGGTTCTTGGAGTTAATCATGAAATCTTTTTTTAAAAATCTGGATGTGATCTGGTAAGCCTATATGTATGTAATGTTTTCTTATTGAAGTACTTGCCATTTTAGGTAATTGTGTAATATCATAATGTTTGCGACAATAAGAAGTTCGGTTATTTATTATTACTCATGAAATACCATACAAATATCAATAGAAATACAATTATATACATTACTAGCTGAAAGTACCCTGCTCCGCTACGGTTTAATATCATTAGGATGCAGGACAACTTAAGTTAGTAAAAGTTATGCTTAACGTTGATAATTATTATTACTTAAATAAACCTAAAGAATTCCATTCTTAGAATAATTTCAATAAGTAAATTTGACAATTTGCAAAAGTTAATTTTATATCATTTTGATAGTCCTCCAGTGAAGCTTCGAGGCAGCACTACCATCTTACCCAGCTCTGATACCAGACCATCAGCTTTTCTTATAACATACTTTAAGTGAATATAGTCTCAACTTCTTAACTTTTTTGATTTATTCGAATAAAGTTTAGTCTTTCTGTTTCTATTTTTGCGTACATATCAAGCATAATTTGGTTGAGGAGATTACGAAATTAAAGTAAATAAGGTTCTTCACCTCCTCGTTCCTCTAACATTTAGGCGTAAAAATCAGCTGCAGACACAGTTTTCCTAAGTAGTGTATTGGTGTTTGGGTCACGCTGAGGGATGTTAATACTGTACCCATCTTCTCCATGGTAGAACATGAGAGGATTCATAAGAGAATCAAACACTTGGTAGAACATGAGACGATACTGAAGAGAATCATGCACTTGATAGAACTCACTGAATCTTATCAGTTTTTTTGTCCCTACATCGAACTGGCCTTTCATGACATCACCAGAGAACATAAGTCATTTAACCTCCTCTTTAACATAAGTCTTTTAATAGCTTCTCGTCACGAAACAACTCAAACTTGTAAGGGTCCACCTCTGCAGCCACCATCAGTTCACAGAAGGTACCATATAACAAGGTTTCGACATCGATCGTATTTTTTGTTTGTTTAAAACTATAAGGAACCAAATTTGTGGTCAAAGTGCGCGGCTTAAACATCTAACCTATTTTTTAACTTAGCTTATCTCCAAATACCATATGACAATTAATCTTTTACTATTCACCCAATAAAAATTGACAATTAATCTTTTACTATTCACCCAATAAAAATTTTAATCGCATTTTTCGCAAATTAGCCGCGGCCCATGCCGATTTTTTTAGATTCCTTTCTTAGTGAGCACCTACGGCCCTAGAGGAAGCTATATTTCGAATTACATTCCAATCCGTTCGGTGGTTTCTGAGATTTCGTGTTAAATGAGTGAGTGGTATTTGACAAATATATAGTAGATAATACTTCACAGATAATAATACCAATAATATAACAAAGAACTTTAAATATAACCAAGAATTAAATACAAATAATAAGAAGTAAATACAATTTTTCCATCTAAATTACAAACAAAACATAATAAAATAATTTACACATTTAAGCTTAAGAGTACATATTTGACTATCCCTTCTTTCAAAGATATATATGTCATCTCTCAGACAAATAGGTAAATACATGATACTGAAATTTTACAGTTAATAGTACTATATTTCAGTGAAAAAAATTCTGATCTTAATTATTTTTATAATAAAATATGCTTTTTTTTTTTCTTTCTTTTTTCTTCTTTTTCTATAATAAGTATTTGAAAACTGTCATTTGAATCAACGCCAGGGTAATAAGTGTCAAGCAGGCCATTATAAATTGGGCAAGTATAAAGAATATGTCCGAGGGCTTCATTAGTTTTTATAATGCAAACTATACAGAATTCCTGAGGATAAATTTGTGATATTTATCTGGAGTGGTTATTTTTAATATATGTTTTCCAGTAGTTCTTAACTGTGCACCAATTCTAGTGAAAATAATACTTAGTTGTATATTAATGTAAACAGGTGTGGAACCGGTTGGATTAATGCTATTGTAGAATGTGCAAAAATTCGACTGCTGGCTAGAGAAACCAAATCAAATAGATAAATTTTGAATTTTTCTAATACTGTTTGGCTTTTTTCTTTTAGTTTAACTATATTTGATTCAAAAACTATTCCCCCCCCCCCCCTCCAATTTTATCAAGTCATTTTTTTAGTTTTAAAAACCTATTATATTTAGAATTAGTATTTTTACTTGAATAAGACAGCTTGAATAAATTATAAAAACACAGCTTTGGAAGTCTATCATCATTCTTTTGGATTATGTTTTTTAATTAATTTCAAGCTACTTTAAGATATTTGTGATTGCGATGACTACATTTTTAAAATTTCCATCTTTTTAGCTAAATTTAATTTTTGCCTGATTTTTAATATTAGTTATGTACATCGATATAGCCAATTCCTAGATAAATCGAAGTTTTTCTATTCCCCTTGAATCTGCGTACCGTTCCAATGTCATTTTTACCCCTACATATCGAAGGATTGGTTGATTGGTTGAGAAGACCTTGATATACCGAATTTTCGAAGATTCCTTACTTAACTCCGCACCTCTACAAAACCTTTTATCGGAAAACCTCTATAAATCGAAGTCGATTTGTTAAATAAGTATAGTTTAAACATTAGAACAACATATATGCACAATTTTGAAAAATAGGCTGAAGTATGAAAATCAAGCTTTTTCATTTTTAAAGAGTTTAAAAGGGTTCGAGTTCCAAGATATCGACTTAGACAAAGTGTCGTTTTCAGGTAGGCAAAATACTATTTCAGATTTTTTCCAAAGGTCCGCTAAAATTTTTCACTAATTTAATAATTATTCTTTCATAATTATTATTTCAATAAAATACGTATATATTTTCTATTTTATTAAAAACTATTATTATAAACCTCTAACCTCTATATATCGAATTCAGTTAGAAATCACCTCAATAAATCAAACCTCGATACATCGAAATCCTCGAAAAGTTTTCTCGATCCCCTTGAAGTCCGTTATATCGAGGTTCCACTGTATAAGTGCCCATTGGCACAGGTGGAGATTAAAGCAATAAAGAGGGAAAAAAGTAATTAACACAAAGTAATAAAACTTAATAATTTAATGAAAGATCTTCGATATAGTGGATCATTATAATATTATAATATTATATTTCTATAAAACAGGATCCTAAATTATATTTCACTCCGATAAAGACCTCAATCAAGCCTAATTTTACCCCCAATTGAATACAGCTCTCCGCCACATCCTCAAAACTTTCTCCGAACCGCTGTCCAATCCTCTAATTGTCCACAGCAATAAGCGACTTCGCGCTTTTCTCCTCCGGAGTATCCTCGCTCATCCTCCGCAGAGCGTATCCTCGGCGACACAACCGCAAACAGTACAATACCGGGAAGGTTTCACTCCGGAGCGGAGAGCACACTCTTCTGATATCTTCTAGAAAGTGAGAGGAACAGAGCGAGCACGTCCGCCTCACCATGAAAACGATCTGATGTGCGGGACAAAAAGGTGCTGTTAACTAACGTAAGGTATTATGCTGACGTCCCCGGCCCACATCAGCTTCATGTTATGTCATATTTACGCCTATGACGACTTAGGTCCAACAATAGCTATGTGTCGGAAGCAAAAAAAAAATATCAAGTAGACTATATTACATCACGGCCTACATGTCAAGTAGGATATTTCTAATGCTATGGTGGATTTAGCAAATCCTATCTGATTTTGCTACTCATCTCACAATGTCTCTAACATATCAAACATTAAATCAATCCCACGGTATAATTGAAGATCTCCGAAATTATGAGATACCAGCATGTAGCTAAAATTTGGTATTGAGTTCAATAGTTTTACCATTGCAAATTATATCTCAGATTGGCTACAGCAACATATCTATCGATTTTTAAACTTCATTGAAGATCACTTCATGTCACACCTAATATTTATAGCTTCTTTAATAACAATTTAACTTTAAATAAATTTAATTATGAATGTCAAGCTCTACATAACACTGTTGAATGCCAACTATCAGTCAATGCTCAAACTTCACTGTTATTCACTTATTATCGCATTTTTAATAACACATTAATAGAAAATCAGTAGATTTTATTATTGCTTATCCATCCTAGAACTATAGAGATGATTTGGTTAGTATTTGGTACAGATTAGTTCAGTAGTTTTCTCGGTTAGTGATCACAAACGTACAACGACTTATCCTTTAATATAATAGTATAGATTAAGAGCCTAAACGGCCTAAGAATCCAACATAAAACGATGTACTTACTCCACCTTAGTAAATTAGTAAATGCTTACTTATATAAAAAAGGTAAATAAATATGATAACATTTATTTTACATATCAAGACTTAAAAGACAAGAAACTGCTCGTCATTTCCGAGTTCTCCTACATTTACTAGACAAGCGTTCAAAGCTCCCAAAAAATTACAAAAGACTTATTTACATGAAAATAATTAGACCAATTAGGACATACGGAGTTGAGCTGTAGGGATCCTCTAAACTTCCAAGTCTTCTCGTATACAATCCTGACAAAATAGAATCCTTCGCAAATTTATCCATTTTGTCCTTAATATTCCATATGTTGCTGATTAGGCCCAAACCAAATACCTATACTTTAATAGTAAGCTCCATACCCACACCAATCCACTAGTCTCCCACTCAATTCCCAATAACCCTACTAGGCCTCTGAAAAGAAGAAACTTTGTAAAGTAGAAGTTTTACAAAATTGCTGCTAGAGAGTAGTTCCTTACATGTTATTGAAGTCGATTTGTTAAATAAGTAGAGTTTAAACATTACAACAACATATATGCACAATTTTGAAAAATAGGCTGAAGTATGAAAATCAAGCTTTTTTATTTTTAAAGAGTTTAAAAGGGTTCGAGTTCCAAGAGATCGACTTAGACAAAGTGTCGTTTTCAGGTAGGCAAAATACTATTTCAGATTTTTTCCAAAGGTCCGCTAAAATTTTTCACTAATTTAATAATTATTCTTTCATAATTATTATTTCAATAAAATACGTATATATTTTCTATTTTATTAAAATTTTGAGTATTTTATTATAAACCTCTAACCTCTATATATCGAATTCAGTTAGAAATCACCTCAATAAATCAAACCTCGATACATCAAATTCCTCGAAAAGTTTTCTCGATCCCCTTGAAGTCCGTTATATCGAGGTTCCACTGTATAAGTGCCCATTGGCACAGGTGGAGATTAAAGCAATAAAGAGGGAAAAAAGTAATTAACACAAAGTAATAAAACTTAATAATTCTACATAACTTTGTAATGTAGAAGTTTTACAAAATTGCTGCTAGAGAGTAGTTCCT
Source organism: Euschistus heros (assembly GCA_003667255.2). Classification (NCBI taxonomy): domain Eukaryota; kingdom Metazoa; phylum Arthropoda; class Insecta; order Hemiptera; family Pentatomidae; genus Euschistus; species Euschistus heros. The sequence goes on along the minus strand of RCWM02000182.1, from coordinate 1,278,479 downwards.
TACATGTTATTGACATGTCATTGTAATAATTTCCCTTAAATTAACTTGTATATACTCTTGTAAATATCAATAAATAGTTCAAAAAATAAAACAAAAACAAATTTTGTTTTTTAAATATATACTATTATATAAAAGGACAAGCCATTTTTCGTTTGTGATCACTACTAAACCAATCTGTACCAAATCGTAACCACATTATCTTCATAGTTCAAGGAGGGTTTAGCAATAATAAAATTAAAAGGCTTTCCATTATATTGCAATAAATATGTGGTGCGGAATGAAGTTTGATAATAGTGGCGAGGTTACAAAAACTTATGGTAAAATTTACTTATTTTCAATTCAATTGGTATTAAAAAAGCTATAAATATATGAAGCGAAATGTGCATCACAGCTCAATTAAAAAAAATCTACCGATATGTGACCATTCTGCAATAGTTTGCAGTATTAATTGTAAAACTATTAAACCCAACTGTACTAAACTTTAACTACCTCGTTCATTTTTCACAGTTCTAGGAAGGTTTATAATATAAAAAATTTACTATAATAATAATTAAAATGGATAGTTTTGAGTGGCAGAAACGAGGTTTGCCAAACTGTCATATACTTTCATGGTTAAAAATTAAAATCCAACCAGATGGATTCATAAAATAATTTCTGCCAAATTAGATATCTAATTAAGCTTTTACGTACTCTTCAAACACCAGCTCAAGCAATTTTAAGCAGATTAAAAATGACTACCATGCGTGAAAGTATCATTGAAGAAATAATGCTAAGTTCCATATTTCAATTAAAGATTTTTAACGATAAACAAATGAAATTCAATAAAATAATTTAATTGTAAGTTCTTTATTTTTGAGAGCGGGCGAAGCCGCGACGGAGTATACTAGTTATAAAATAAAAGGTGTGATTATACTTATGATTTTTTTTTTCCTTAATAATTAATAGTTGAAGCAATATAATACATCAGTATTAAATTAATAATATATTTATCTATCAGCCGCCAATAGATAAAAACTTCCTCGGAACTCAGTTTAAGTGGTTAACAGAACTAATGTAAGCACTCATGTTGGGCGACGTCGAATCGAAAAATCTGTCTACATCGGATCGAATCGGAGAAATAAAGTTTGATGTATCTCTTCCAGTTTAATTGATACCCTCTCAATACAAGAAATTACACCGTCCAAATAGTGTTTAACATTTGATCCTGTAATCTTTCTTAACTCCCGCAATGAAATATTAGTTGTAATATTGAAAAACATTACAATATTTAACAAAACATACAATCAATGAATAATCCAGTGAAAGAGAAAAAAAAATAATTTAATTTAGTCTACATAATATAGGAAGTTATAGCATTTTCTGATTGAATAGCCGAGCCAATCGCATTCCTAATAGTATAAATTAGAGATAAATGGTATACTGAAAGTAATATCTATATAAAATTAATATTGTAGTTTTCTATCGATTATTATATAATAATCGATTACGCTTCCGGCAAAATATAGTGATTTATTTTCATTTCTATAAGCTATAAAATAAATTTTTAGATTTCTCCAAGAGAACAGTCATTAGAATAGAAATTACGTTTCCAGTTTCTCCAAACCAAAAATCCTTTATTTTATATTAAAAGTTGGAGAACTGATGTTTCATAATATTAGGATAATGTAGTGGTTGAGATGTAGTTGTGGATACTGACCACATCAGTTAGCTTAATTAGCTTATAATCCTGAAATAAATAAATAGCTTAATACCTTTCGTAGTCCCATAAGAATAAAACATTGGTACATAAATAAATATAGTTATATTCGGCCTGAAAACAAATTTAAATGAATAAAAATAATAAAGAAACTATACTCGTGAATAATATTTAAAAAAAAAAAAAAAAATAACATTTCTTAGATGAAATAAACAAGAAATTTCTACATTAATATGCTAAATAATACAAAATATTTAACAAAAATATCTAAAAGTCATATGTATGCATAATTTAAGAAAATGTCTACTATGTTCATTCCAAGACTTTAAGCATAGGTATTGTTAGAACTACAAAAAAATGCGGGAAAATATTTAAATTTAGTAGGTTTAATAGATAGCAAACGTCACATTGAATAGACATGGGGTACTGAATGTGGGAAGGGAATTAGCTTGTATGATACAAGGAGGGATAGAATTCCTGAGTGTGGTTGAGCGGTAGAGAAAAAACAACTTTGGTGGAATGCTGAAGTTCTATAGGATGATGGGGTATGTAGGTCTGAAAGAAAGTAGGGATCTTATGTGCATTGAATTGGCTGGTGATCCGAACTGAAGAATATTGTAATTATAGGACGGATGGAGGGTATTGATGGTTTGGTTAATAAATGATCCAAGGAAATATTGTCTGTGGAACGAGCGGTAAAGGCAACTATATTCGTAGTAGAGGAGAGTATAAGATGAGAATGTTCTCGTGGAGGCACGGTCGTTCAGTAGGTAAGGCATTAGGCTGTCAGTTTATACTCACAGAAAGTTTATACTCACAAGGGGAGTAAAATATCTTACACGTATTTTGCCGTTCAGACAAATGGGCCCTAGAAGCCGAGAAAAAAATGAAATAGTATTAAATTAATTTATTTTATATCTCGAGTTTAAAAAATGATATCAACATGATTCTTGCACCAAGATTTTTATTTTTGATTGGGAATTTAAGGAAAAATCCAGCTGCTCCATAGATCATTGTTTAGGTTAATTAAATTCAAGAAAATGATCAGATCTTCAAGCAAACTACCTTAATAGATTTTTTTACACAAAAAATGACATCAGATTCTAATTCAGCACTCTCAAAAACATTGAAATACGTTTATTCAATAAAAACAAAAAATATCATTTTTTTTATTAAACTGCGTTCAATATACTTTTTTCACAAGAACCGACATCGGATTCGAATTCAGGATTAAAAAGAACTCTTAAATACAAAATTTCATCCAAAAATAAAAATAAAAATTCGTAAGCTTCAAAATGTGCTTGACCAAATGGTAGGCAATTTTAGTTTAAACCGACAAAAAACATGAATTACGGTGAGACAGTTTAACGTATCAACTTCATTTTTTTATACAAAACATAGGGTGGTAATAATCTTTAAATGTCTCTGGTTTCATTTTCCTATCTGGTTTCAAACTCAAGTTAAAAATCAAAATGTTTTTCGGATTTGCCAATTTTTTTAATAGGTTTTTGTTGATCGAAATTTTAATATACATCAAAAGAAAGCTAAGGCTCTCCTCTTTCCAGCGATACCAATGAATGAATTGCGTGACGAAGTATTAGCTATTTAAAGGAAAGTAACCAATATCGTTTTAAAAATTTCTTCCTCTCAAAGAGGGTGAAAAATGATATTTTTTGTTTTTATTGAAAAAACGTTTTTCTATGTTTTTGAGGGTGCTGAATTATAATTTGACGTCATTCTTTGGGTGAAAAAATCTATAGAGGTAGTTTGCTTGAAAATTTAATCATTTTTTTAGAATTTAATTAACTTAAACCAAAATCTATGTAGCGGCTGTATTTTTCCTTAAATTCGCAATAAAAAATAAATAAAAATATTGGTGCAAGAATCATGTCGATATCATTTTTTAAACTCGAGATATAAAATAAATTAATTTAATGCTATTTTATTTTTTTCTCGTGTTCTAGAGCCCATTGGTCGGAACGGAAAAAACACGTGTCTAATATTTTTTGACCAGAAACCTCAAAAAAAAATTGCCAACAAGATCCGTGAGAGACTGTGTGTTTCCTCCCCTTGTCGGTTATTTCATCGTGGATCGACTTAGAGATCGGGAGATCCTTTTAGGGCACACTCAGCCTCTATAAAGTGGGAACCCTAAATTAGGGAAAAAACCGGCGCTTCAGCGTAATTTATTCTCCTCCTTTCATAACCGTTGACCTACCAACAGTACGTTGTTACTGAAGTACTGGATCCAAGACCCTTTATGGGTTTTAGTGGTGTAGGTAATTTTTTTTTTTTCTATTCTATTCTAATGAAGTATATACCATCCGAGGACGAGCTCCATTTAAAAATATTCCAAGGTTTTTATTGACAATGTGATTTTGTTCGTCCTTTCCCGCGACCTAATATATTTTCTTAATTACTTAATAATTAATTTAAACAAACTTTTATCGAGTAAATATTAAAAAAAAAAATTTTAAATCAAAGTTCTTATCATCTATTGAATGTTTAGGAGTCCTTTATAATGATCGGTATAGTTGGCCCTATCTTCTTATAAATGTATATGCTTCTCCCGCACTCATACAAAAGAACGTTGGTTATTTAAACTAATAATTGAATTTCATTTGTTTATCGATAAAAATCTTGTATTGAAATACGAAATTAAGCATTATTTCTTCAATGATATATTCAAAATTACGCATTGTAGTAATTTTTAACCTGGTTAAATTTGTAATGATTAGTTGTTTGAAGAGTTCGTTAAAGCATAATTAGAAATCCACTGTGGCAGACATAATTTTATCGATCCATCTGGTTGGATTTTAATTTCAAGCCATAAACGTATATGACAGTTTGGCAAACCTCATTCCTGGCACTCAAGACTATACATTTTATTTATTATTATAATAAAATTTATTATTATAAACCTTCCTATAACTATGAAGAATGAACTATGTGTTTATAAATTTGTTACAGTTTGGTTTAATAGTTTAACCTTTGCAAACTCCGTTGCAGATTGGCGACACATCGGTCGATTTTTATACCATACTGCACTGGGATCCACATGCCGATCCATATATTTATAACAATTGAATTGAAAATAAATAAATTTTATCAAAAAATTTTCTTGCTCTATATAACATCATTCTTTCGTAACCTCACTCGAATGGTGCTCGCCACCTATCGGTCGATTATCAAACTTCACTACGCACCACATATTGATTGCTTTTATAGAATAGAATAGAATAGAATAGAAAAAATAATTTTATTCTGGGACCAAGTCCATTAAGAATAACAAATTGTACAGAAATAAATTATATTAGATACATCTGGTCAGAGACATGATGAATAAATAAGATGAAAAAAAAAAAAAAAAAAAAAAAAAAAAACAATAAAATAAAGAAGAAATATTAATATGACAATGATAATGTATACATAGTAATGCAATATATGAACAGGAAAATAAGAAAATATTCTACTAATGAAATAATAAATAGGTTATTTTGGTACAATGCTACTTATATACAATATAAGAACCCAAATGTTGTATTCGGAATGAGAAAAGATTATTTTAATTGGTAACACTGAGTGTGTTTCAGAAAGACTTATGATATCGTTTAATTGAAAAAATATATTGTTAGTAAGCGTCACCTTGGATAAGGAGGAGGTACTGGAAACAGAGGAATTTAAAGGTTTTTAGAGATTTCGCTTGTCTAATATGAGAAGGAATGGAATTCCATAGGATGGTTGAGCGGAATAGGAAAGATCGCTGGAATGTAGTAGTTCTATGGGATGGGGTATGTATATAGATCAGAAAGACGGTATCTTCTTATATTGGCAATATAATTGAATATCTTTAATTTTTATTATTTCTAAACCTTCCTAGAGCTATGAAGATGGTGTGGTTAAAATTTGGTACAGATTGGTTTAGTAGTTTTCGCAGTTAGAGATCACAAAAGAAAAATGGTTTGTGCTTTTATATAATAGTATAGATAAATATAATGAAGTAAATAAGCACTTTTGTTGATTTTCCAATTCCATCTAAAATCATAAGAAATTATATGAATAAGAAATGAATCCATTCCCAAGCTAAGACGCTTTGCAAACATGAAGCATTGATATCAACTAATGCAACCTCTGGGAGCGGTTTACCCAGGAGACAAAAGGAGTCCTAATGTTTATCTTGAGCGAGAGATGGAAACTGGAAACTCAATTAGAAGTTGAAATGATTTATGGAATAGGCCTAGTGAGGAGATGGAAGATGAACAGTGCGAAATATTTAACTTGAGTAATCTGAAGTAGAGAAGAATGATAACATAGGAAGTAGGTTTTAATGTGATTGTTGTTGAGTTAAACAGGAGATAAGGAACAGTTAAAATAAAAATCTTCTAGCCAGCCTCGAGATGAAAAAAAAATTTGAATCGGACATATATTTTCGGAGTTATAGTAAAAAATGTGCAAAAAAAACAAACAAACTTGGATTTCACAACAGTAAGTTCTTTTAGCGCGTTCATTTTAAGGGACTTGATTAAAACTTCATATACAGAGTCTAACAATAAATTTAACCAGCTTCAAAATGAAAAAAAGAAATTTTTTGGATCGAACAAATAGATACCGAGTTATAGCCTAAGGAGTACTAATAAACATGTTTACACGGAGAAGTGGGACTGACCGCAAATTAGCCAATCTCTACAATGAGCCCACCCGACTATAACTTTGCGAAAAATTGTCTGAATTAATTTTTTTTTTTTTTTTTTTTTTTTCATTTCGTTGGTACTGGTTCCAGCTACAATTTATTATATAAAGACGTTCTTCGATAAACACTTCTTTGTTTTGCTATAGGCAAAACAACAGAAAATATGTGCTATTTTGGGCGACAGCTGCCGTGGTAGCAAACTTCAGATTCGTTGAATAAAAAAACATTCTGATCCGTTGAGTAAAAAAAATCAGTAGTTATTTCCTAAAAAACGGTTTTATGGAACCTTATTTTACTTGCTGCCGCCATCTTCACCCGTGTTTGGAAACAGAAGCAGTGGTTTTTCTTACATAATAATTAATGATCTTTCTGCTAAACTTTGTTTTTTTTTGGGAGACCTATCATGACAGGTTTAGTGTCGTCGGTTCGTAGACAATTGGTTATATAAATTTTTGTTTGTTTGTTTAAATGTTGTAAAACCCAGTTACCACTAACAACCCCTGAAGGTCTTGGGTTCAGTTCTTAGGTAAGGATGTACTGTTACTTTGTTAACAGTTGTGAAAGGAGGAGATTCGGCCAGAATTAACACTCAACCGCCTATACTTTTTTAAAGGGTGGGTCTGCCCCAGGAAGGTCTCCGGGTCTCAAAGTCGATTTGCGGATAGATTACATAAATTAAAAAATATTTCATGTAAAGGTTGTTATTTTTGTTCATTAAAAGAAACAACATATTTATGCATATAAAAATAAAGAATAGGTATTTCATGTTAATCTTAGTAAAGTCCTTAATATGTCAAAAATAAACTAGCCTACAATGTTTCAGTCTGATTCCCAAAATGTTGCTGATTTGGCACGAATAGAATGCCTTACCTTTTATAAAAAAAACTACACATCCTCTCAAATACTAATTTCTAAGTAATTTTTAGTGTCCTTTTCGAATGAAAAATGAATATTAGGAGATTTCTCTTATACAGATGGGTAAAAGTTTACCTAAAATTATTAGTATGAGCTACGAAAGATTTGTGTTTTACGTAAACAGTACTCGATTCGGATATAGTCACAGAAAAATTCCCCAGAGGTTTACGTCAGAACAGGAACAGCCACAAAGGAAAATCTAAATAAAAATGAGGAAAAGTGGTTTCGATAACAATTATTAACCTTGGAAACATAAGAATGAATCACCTGTTGAATACTGAAATGAGCACATAAATTTGACTTTCAACTATGAAATTTTTGTGATTTTTGTGACTGCAACAGATGGAATTTCATTATTCAAATTAATATTGATACGATGATACAAAGAATCAAAATGACCTGATTGAGTAATGGCACTTATTGCGTATGTTGTGACTCAGGGTTCACTAAGGTACTGATGATGATGATGTTACACTGTGCAATTAGCGTGGCAAAGGGTCAATTGGAACATGCAAAGGCAGGAGGGGTCTCAATTGGAGGCACTTTAAGAGCTGAGGTCACGTAGTTAGAGAATTAGCCTGCAGTTGTCTTGTCATTGCCACGGCACGGGGGAGTTGAGGCATGCGAAGGACGATACTCCGGGATAGTTCTTGGGGACCATCCTGATACTTCTTCAGGGCTAATCTACCGTATCATCTCGAATATTTCATCCAGAGAAACGAAACATACAATATAGGATTATCGAAGCAACGATTCGAAACCTAGATACAACGGACTGTTGATAATTTGAAATTAGAGGATCCTATAAAATACTTCAGATTGTCTTTTTGTGAATTTAAAAAAAAAAAAAAAAAAAAAAAAAAAAAAAAAAAAAAAAAAAAAAAAAAAAAAAAAAAAAAAAAAAAAAATCAAAAAGCAAAAAAAAAAAAAAAAAAAAATAAAAAAAAATTAAAAAAAAAATTAAAAAAAAAAAAAACGTTTCTGACTAGCTCAAACCAGATATCAATCCTTTCATAGCAAACTCCACAATCATTCAAATCCAATAGTATCACAACATGCTTCTCACTCCATTCCAGATAACCCTCCGAGGAGCCTGAAAAGAAGATGGTCTCGGGACCTTCTAATATAGTCCTTTATTATATAGAACCTTTATAAGTGCTACAAATGAGTAGTTGCTTTAAAAAAAAGGGACGTGTCATTTTTTGCATTAGCATCTCATTTACTTGATATATTATGTTTTTATATTGTATACAGTTGTAAATTTCAATAAATAACTAAAAATGAAGTAGAGGGCCCGAATACTTTCATACTCTGTTATATTCTGAATATTCCATATTCATGCATATTCTGAATATGGAAATAAAGGTAGGAAAAAAGAAGGATAGACTTGACATTACAATTCCTCGAAGTACCTAATAAAGAAAAATTTCAAGAGGACTACCAAAGAAGTTAGGCGGACCTGAAGAGAAATTGGCGTGAGCGGTCGGGTACCGAAATAAAGGGAATAAAATCGTAGATGAGGACAAGTTGGTAGCGCCATGTTTGTTGTTGGTGTTATCTATTGACCACCTGAACATATTGTTAAAATATTCAAAAAAATAAAAAATCAAAGATAGATGCGTTCTATTTATGCCCATTTTTTAAAATTAATAATTCACCTCCTAGCAAACTATAAAGCCGAACAGAAACATAAAACCTATCTGGATAAGAGACTCCAGCCAAGGCCCACGCCCTATAAGGAGATGATCCAGACAGGTGTCTCGCTAGCCACCGACCGGCTCTGGAGAGTTTTTTGCTCCGGAAGCTCCTCATCTGACTACCTGCCTCTGGAGGAGACCACTGCCTCAGGTAGGAGATCTAATATTAGATATTGAGGAGTAAAATCCAATGTTCCAAAAGTCTTTCAGTAGAGGTGACAGTATCACCGTAACAGTTGTTACGGTAATAGTATTTTAGATCTCGCATGATATTAAAGTATATCAAACATGTAAATTAAAATATGAAGAAACTGTTTATATTTGAATAATGCATTTTTTTTTTTTTTTTTTATAGGCACTGAATTAAAACATAGCAATGTAATTTAATCTTTAATTATTGAAACCCCGGTGCTGGCTTGTTCGTAAGTGGATATGCTTGGTTCGGAGATCCCCAGTCCGTATATATATATATTTCTATATTGAGTATGACTGTATCTATAAATTTGTTTCCCTTTTTGTTGCATTATTGTCTTTAATTAATTGGGTTGTCCTGAAATCAATGCAGGATTTCATGTTTAAACCAAAACCTGATATTATAATTAAAGATATTATTTATCTCTTTACCAAAACTAAACCCTGATACTTTTACTTTTACTCCAAGTCGTAGTTTCGGTCCAAAAGTCATATTAAATTAGATCCCATTACCTAGATCTGATACAGTGTGATAACTTGGGTTTCTTCTTAACAAGAGGCGTTTTGAATTGTAACCCACAGATTTGAATGCCGATTTTTGTGTGGGTAGTAGGGACCTATAATAGAGTTACAGCCACCAATGAGCTTTGGGAGCCAAGAGAAAAAAAAAAAATAAATAAATAAAATAAAATAAAAAAAATCACGTTTTATTTTGTTTTTAATCAGCTCTCAATCAAGATAAAGAAATAATTTTTTTCACATAAAATAGTAGTTTTGTATGCTATTTCTTTATCACAACCAAAACCTGATAAAAAATCTACTTAATAATAATATCAGGTTTTTGTTTAAACATGAAATCCTGCATTAATTTTCTGACAACGGGTTTTGGTTGTGGTTGTGGACCACCCAAAATTGATCTCATTTTTCAACCATACCTGAGCTTATGTCCCGCTTAAGCCATTACCGCCCATTGAAGCCATACGGCATCACTAAAAATGCTTCTTTACTATGGAGGCTGGCGTCATTACTACAAAACCAAACGAATCACTGAGTGTCAGAACATGTTACTGCAAGGCTTGAACACGTCCAGAAAAAACCACAGCTTCTTATATTCTATTCTAATTGTTCCTCTTGTTTTTAAAATGTGAAATTGCCTTAACCTTATTTAAAACTTTTTTTCATTATTTCTATTTATATTATTGAAGTATTCAATTTAAGATTTTTGGACTGTTATATCTTTTGTAATCATTTATTCTTAGGACTTAACTGTATTTTGTTTCTAATATAATTTATGTAATGGACTTTATTGTACTTCCTTAAAAATCTAAACCAGTAAGTGCAACCTCCCATTAATGCCATATGGCATCACCCATTTTCACTATAAAGAAAATATTGGGTATTTTTTTTTTATTATTTTTACTGAATTGAGACGGTTAACAAAACTAGTTCTGAGCGGTAATGGGTTAATATAAGATAAGCGAACTTTGTTATGTGAAGGCAACAAATCAGCAGAGCTGTGAAATATATGCATTTGCATATTTCTCCTAGCAACTAAAACATCTAATATCATCAAAATTAATATGGGCAACGGTTCGGATCGGCGACACCACCAAACTAGGTTGACCCGCGCTACACCGACCAGTTCGATCCTTAAGCTTCACTTCATGTTTACATTTATCGATAGCTCTTTCCTATAACCTCACATGTAAACAATCACTTCTACAGTTTCAACTTGGATTGTGTTGTTTAGTTTGTTATATTGATATTTAGACTTCTTAAATGTAAATAAGTAAAACAGAAGTTAACAAAATGAGTTTCTTAAAGGATTAAGTGTTTTATGAATTCATGTTTTCTTATTTCATCTAATCTTATGTGTAAAAGTGTTATAAAACTTAAGAAGATTAATTTGTACATGGATTTGGTGTTTTACATATTTATATTTGTTTTATCAATTGAAGTGATAAAATTTACAACTTGTAAAAGTGTTATGAAACTTAACAAGATTTATTTGTACATGGATTTGGTGTTTTATATATTTGTATTTGTTGTTTCAATTTCAGTATACATATTTTGTGAATGGATTCTTTGTCATCCATATTACTTTTTGTGCTAAAGTGAGACAGATTGTATAATTAATTCAATAAAACATATCAGTTTATAAATAAATGTGAGAAAGTATATCACAGGTTTTTTATGTTTTCTTATTTCCACTTCCCATGAGAAAATATAGCAGAAATTAACATCATCACTTTCAACTAGGATTCTGTCTTATAATATATAATGACTTATAACATGGAGAATTGTCAATGTGAAAATAATCGCAGATTAAGAGGTAAATGACAGATTACTATATAATTGTAGAACTATTGGTATAATCTTATAGATTAATGTGTTTTTAAAAAAAATTAGAAGCCTGATGATGGAACATTGTCTCCGAAATTTGTAGCTACAAATGTTAAATAAATAGGAGTTATGCCAAATAAATACTTAAGGATTCTGTCTTTTTTATATTTATAATTTGTTATTTTCACTTCTTTGACAGAAAGTTCATTAGGAATTAACTTTACTGTTGGTTCAGAAGTATATTAATTGTTGATTAAATTAATATTAATTCAAAATTGATTTAGTGTCTTATATTTCGATATTTCCTTATTTCCACTTTAATATTTCCTTATTTCTCATTTTAATATTAGAAGGTAAACAGAAGTTAATATTACTTTGAACAGGGATTTAGAGTTTCTCAGTAAATGTAGGAGAATAACTTTCCCCCTCTAAAAGCAGCAGCGACTAGAACATCGAAATAAATCGGTACAAGGTTAGAATCGATAAAAAAGGTATTCTGAGCGCGTTTAGGAGTTGGTGTCGCCGATCCGAACCATTACCTTAATATGTTTTGAGGAATTTGGACTCAATTCGAGTTATTTTTATTTTGCATATTTTACCAAAAATGCATATTCTTACATATTTCGAACTGTAATTGCATATTTATCTACATATCCAGCATTTTTCTTTTCCAAACTTTTCCAGAAATACATAATTGTATATTTATCTACGTATCCGGCATACCAGCATTTGACTTCTGAATTTTTTTATGTTTCTGAGCAGGAAAAAAATAAAACATAAATAATAAAATAAAATCCTCCTATTTTTTTCCTCGGCCAAATGAATAAGCTTGTGTTTGTACAAGTGCTGTTGCACAAACTGCCACTGGATCATAAAATACTGGTTTCAATACCGATTTATGTCCAATTAACATACCTTTCTATACTTTTTTTTTTTTTTGCATTTGCTTATAATGATTATTAAATTATAGATTATTAATGATTAGGACAGTCAAGTAGTCATGAATGCCTGTATTATCATATTTATCATTTAGGATATTTAAAAAATATAAGTATTTTGAATCAAGTATTTCGAGTAATACAGGTATTTTTATTTTTAAATATAAGCGTAGAAAGAACACTTTATCATAGTTATCTTATTACCAGGCTATTCTAGCTGTACGAAAACTGATTCATTTCGTGGGGCAACAATAAAATAAAATCAAGTTACCCAGGTTGGAATCCACGACCTCACATTCAATGAGAAACGACCATGTATATCATTGTGACATATTTAATGGTAGAAATAAATAAAATAAAAAGCAGCAAACATCTTATAATAGTGGTATATTGAAGTAGATAAACCATGTTAATTATTAGGAATTATTAGAAATATGTAACGTAGACTGCAACATAGAGACCTAGCAGCTGAAAAGGTTTACAAACAGTCGTTTTTTTGTTATAACTCCAGAGATCACAGGCTGTTGGGAGCAGATGGTTCACATCAGGCGACAATGTATAGCCTAATTTTTGGCTTTGAAGGATCCTTTGTGAGGTATGTGTATGAGAATGTATATTATTTAGTTTACTAAACATAAATTCAGATAATCGAATGGTACATTGAGAAAATAAAAGTAAAAACAGATTCAAATACAGACAAGAACAGAAGAGAAAAATAAAGATCTAAGAAGCAGCGGCCCGAAAATCCTAGTGGCTACGGAAATCCGTTAAAGTAGTCGAAGGCATTGTAGGGTAACGGTGAGTAAGGCAGGAAGGAGATAAGGAAAACAGAGCAGGTGTAGCAATAGCTCTTCTTCTAACCTCACTCTTATTGCTGTTGCTACTTATACCTCCTTCAGCTTTGAGAAATCCTAATATCTCAAAAACATTAGCTAATTGTTACCATAGCTAATGACCCAAAGGATTAAACGGAAAAAAAGAGTGTCCTATTAAAACAATTAAACTATTTTTCCGACAACAGTGGCGGAATATCCTTCGGCTATCCTGAAAATCGTTAAATCCTGGAATATTTCATAATAGTACCCTTAAATGTCCAAAGAAAAGGATTAAACGAGAAGAGAGGGTGTTCTTTTAAAAACTAAAACAATTTTCTAAAGGACTTAAAGTTAATTTAAGGAAGGAGAGTGGACTAGGATGTCCTTCTGATCGTCAGATTCTGGCAGATCTGAAACCAGTATCCTCCACTGGCTTTTGGCTTTTTATAATTAAATAAATTCTATGCATTAGTAATGAATTATATTTCTTTGTAACTTAAAATTTTTACACTCAAATTACGCATGATGATATAGAAGGATCAATACAATTAGGATTGATAAATTAATTGGTGAATAATATTGGAATCCAACTAGTCATAGAGAAAACTTAAGGGATTGTGCATTGGTTACTAAGCGGACTACCCCATCCCTCTTGAACAAAACATGATACAATTAAATTATATAAATTGCACAGGCTATTTAAAAAATAAACCTAGCAACAATATAAATATATATAATGCATACGCTAGAATATATACCAACAGATAATTAAAATATGGAGACGTATGAAACAACTTACAATGCTACTGTTGAACACAACTAATAGTTATCTACTTCTAAACAATAACAACTCTAGTATACAACGAAACTGGGGGCATTTGATGAAATAAAAAAAAGGTAAGGTATGAGGGGTTTTGTGTTTTTCTAGACTTTGTGATATTCACGGGGTTTTACAAGTAGATAGATTTACCGTTTGCTGAGTCATTATTTAGATGGATAAATGATTCTAACGATGATCTATTACATATAATAATGTATAATATAAATCTGAATGTATTAAATTAGAATGTGTTGAAATTGAAAACGTCAGATGTCTTCGTGGGACGATTTCGTTACCAAATTATCCATCCCAAATGCCCTTCCATATTTCTCCCAACTCCTTCAGTTTAAATCCGCATTTCACTCCCAATAGGGCATAACAATGGTCATGAAATTAATATAATTCTCAAAATTAAACAAAACTTGTACCAATGTCATTTAAGGAGAACTCGAGACAAAAAATCATATTAAGTTAAATAAAAAATAAAATAAATAAATAATAATGTTATTTAAATTTCGCAATTTCAATTCTTACCAGTTGTTGGCGGATAACATTTTTATTTTATTCTCCGAAATAACAAAATTTCATCAAGAAATCGGCCTACTTAATATATTTGGTAGAACCTGAAATATAATATTTTATTATATTTTTGGGAAGGAACTTAGGGATTTTTTTGTGAGGCTACAGCAACAGGGGCCTTTTTCACATAAACACTGGCATATGTTTTCAATATTTGTTTATGTAGTTTCAACCAAACCCTGGAGCCATCAGCTGTTATATTTTATAAACATCAGCTGTTTTTTTAAAGGTTCAATCAACAGTCCCGTATCAAAGTCGTATATATTCCTAAAGATAATAGCATACTTCCTTACCTTAATCGGTAAGTGTACGGTGTTACGTAAAGGTGCTCTGGGTCCAGGTGAGATGTAAAATACAAACCGGAATCCTACGTCCAGGTAGGCGACTTTCTACCACCTACCTGTCAGGTAAATCGTTACCTGATTACACAACAGGGCGGACACCGAGGAAACGCTGAGGGGGAATTAGCCATTGGAGACACTAAATTATATTCAAATATTTTTTATATTTTCAAAAAGGAATGTACTAATGTTGTGAAACCGCCGAAAATATCAAAGAGTTATTTAATCCTAATGTAACGCTGGTACAAAATGTGGATAATTGTGTTCGACAGAAATACAAGGATTGATTCAATTAGCACTACAAAAGGGATTAGAGATTTAAAAAATAATTAAATCTATTTCTCCGACTGGGAAAACAATAGAATATAGATATGACTATATCCATGGTCTACTACTAATCGAAATTATGTAGTCAAACCAATAGAATTCCAAAACAGTCAGTCTTAGTGGCAAATGTTCTATAATAAAAAATATTCTCAATTAAATTTTTGTTCAGAAAACGTTCTTCGAATTTCCGCACAGAGCTAGCCTAGCATTTTTGAGGGTAAAAAAAAAAAACTATAGATCCAAACCAAAAGATCCATATTAAAAAAAAAAATAATGTTATGTTAGATACATAATTCAATCTGTGAACTGTGAAATATCATTTTTAATTATGAGACTCATCATACAAGCTGCTTGAAACGTCAACACAAATTTACATACTGATTTACATATACCAACAGTAAGCAAATACATACGTACTCACTATAAACAAATCCGCCAAAGTTTACAACAGAATGCAAACTCGCTAATAGAAGCAATCATTCCTACACGAAATATTGAGAAAGATAATAAAAAGTACTACAATTCAGCGATTTAAAACGACTAAATTGTTTCCAATCCTTACAATCCAAAATCCTTAATGCTCCTTACTTTGTCACCAATAAACTTAAATATAAAGATCTTAATGTTCCATAAGTTGCTGATTTAGCCCAAACCAGATACTTTCAGCCATTCATAGTAAGCTCAATAACCACTCGAATCCTCTAATTTCTCAATTTGCTTCCCACACCATTCCCGATAATCCTCCGAGGAGTCTGAAAAGAAGATGGCCTAGAGACCTTCTAGTGTAGAATTTTTATTAAAGTACTCCTGATGAGTAGTTCTTTTCACGTTTTGTCACGTGACGTCTTTTCACGTTTTTCTTGTAATAGTTAACAGCACATTTACTTGATATATATATATATATATATATATATATATATATATATATATATATATATATATATATTTTGTACAGATGTATATTTCAATAAATTGTTATTAAAAAAAAATAAAAAAATACTAAATTACCCAAGCAGTTGAAATTTAAAAAATTAATGAATTTTTAGAAGAAAGAAACGTAAAAAAAAATTAATTCTGTAAAACATACATCAAACCTTCAGTAAACCCAAATTTTCCGTATGTAAAAACAATTTTCCGGAAATTATTAGATAAAATATCACTCCTTAAAATGCTAGGAAACAGAAAGAAGAGAATGTGTAAAAAGTTGTAACGAATTGACATAAAAAGAAACAGGGGGTAAGAAAAAAAACAAAAAAACAGAACTAATAAACTATACACCTGAAAATAACACCGAAAAGAAGAGAGATGGAGAGTTTCTACTTTCCTAATATCTTTAATTAGATGGATGCCAAGAAAGATTTACTGCTGATTATTGTTCTGCCTCATGCCTGACATGAAATTTTTATTATATTTTTTACGTCGTACAATCTGGTTCTTGTCGATTTGTATTTTTGAGGTTTCGATTAATAAAAAAAGTTTTTCAAAAAAAATAGAAAGAAATGTGAATCTTGGGGGCTCACAATTTCTTATTCCAACTACAAATGGATGGTATACAATTCATCTCGTCCTTACAATCTAAATTTCAAAAAAATCTTCAATGCTTATTACTATGTCACAAATAAGCTTGTCTTTAAAGGTTATAATACCACATATATTAAATTTTCAACCGTATATGAAATGTGCAGGTTAACTATAATAATAACAGGTCAATGACAGGAAAAGAAATTAAAACTATTACACCCAAAGTCTCTTGAACGTTGCAACGTTCAACGTTGCAGCAACGCGTTGCTGGTTTCAGATCTGCCAGGATTGTGCCGTGGCCACTCCTTCCCGACAAATTAGTTTTCGTCCTGTTAAAAATTGATTAAATTGTTTTTAAAGGTAACTCTCTCTTTCTGTTTAATCCTTTTCACAGGACACTTAAGGAAAATATTTAACGATTTAACGATAAAACTACTACTATGCCAGGATTTAAAGATTTTTAACATTCGCAGGATAGTCAGCCATTGTTGTCCTTTTTCAAAATTGAATTAATTCTTATGTTTTTTAAAGGACACTCTTTCTTCCCGTTTAATCCTTTGGATTGACTGTTTTAGTCAGTGTCTAACATTTTTGTCGGGAAGTTGGAGATAGTCACTTGAGCAAATAGTGAGGTTATTATAAATATAATAGTTGAGTTGTATAACTTTTATGTTGAAGGAGATGTAATTATAATATCGAAATTCTTAGGCATAACTCCTAATTATTTATATATGAAACTACATGTTTCGGAGTTTTAGCTCCGTCTTCAGGTTGCCTTACAGTCTGTGATTGCCCAGTAGTATGGCTGTGAGGTAGCAGAATGGACAATATGAAAGTAATCACGGATTGTAAGACAACCTGAAGATGGAGCCAAGACTGCGAAACATGTAGTTTCATACATAAATAATTAGGAGTTATGCCTAAGAATTGATGATAAAATAGTTGAGTTTATTTGTAAGAAATAGTGGGTTTGAATTTATTATGAGAGGATATGTATCTATTTTAGGCCAACATTAAGGTCATATTGGATACGTTCTTACCAATTTACAGTTCCACGACAAACAAAATATATTTTCTTTTTAATAACAATTTATTAAAATTTACAACTGTACAATATTTATACATCAAGTAAATGTGCTGTTAACTATTACAATAACGTGACAAAACTTGAATAGTGCTACTCATCAGTAGCACTTTAATAAAAATTCTACACTAGAAGGTCTCTGGGCCATCTTCTTTTCAGACACCTCAGAGGATTATCAGGAATGGTTAGGAAGCAAGTTGAGAAATTAGGGGATTTGAGTGGTTATTGAGCTTACTATGAAAGGATTGATATCTGGTGTGGGCTAAATCAGCAACATATGGAACATTAAGATCTTATAAGTTTATTGCTAAGTCTTATAAGTTTATTGGTGACAAAGTAAGGTGCATTGAGGATTTTTCGAAGGATTTTGGATTGTAAGGATTGGATACGGGATGAATTGGATGGTTTAGTGGAGCCCCAAAGCTCAACTCCGTACGTCCAGATAGGTCTAATCACATTTATGTATTTTAGTCTTTTGTAATTAATTGGGAGCTTTGAACGTTTTTCTAGTAAATGTTGAAGTAGTCTGTAACGACGGGCAGCTTCTAGTCGTTTTAGTCTTGTATGTGGATTCCAAGTTAAACGTTTGTCCAAGTGGAGTCCTAGGTAGCGGATCTGTTCAACAGGGATTAGTGGAATATCATTAAAGGATACTGTAGGACAGGAAGTCGTGGGTTTAGGAAGAAGGGTAAAGGTTATTTGGTTTTTTTTTTTTTTTTTTTTTTTGATTTATTTAGATTCTCCATTTTTTACACCATTCTTGAAGCGTTAGTATATGGGATTGGAGTGTTTGGGAGGCAATGAAGGGATCATTGTATACTGATAATACACATGTGTCATCAGCGTAAGTGGTGTACAAACAAAATATAAAATTATTTTTAAATAAAATTCTATCGATAAATAAAATACATTTAATCAATAAGGAAATAGATTTATTTTTACATTGACTTAATCCGATAAGTTCAAGACTGACGTGTTTTAACAGCAAGGGTATCTTTGATTAATATTCATAAGGTTGTATCAAGGGCCTTCCGAGCGAACAATATGCTCTCATATATTATAGGGCCTGCATTATTTACCTCCCCTCCTTTACAATATACAATAATGTTATACAAACTAAAATCCAGAAGGCTGTGACCTCCAATATAAGAGGAATTCTAATTCGGTAACTCTCAGGGAATATAACTCGCGTGAGTAGTAAACACGGAATAGCTGCGGGAGAAAAGATATCCTTGAGGGGATTATCCAGTCTTACGTTTCAACGAATTAGGGATTATATGTTGAAGCGAAAGACTACCCATATAATTAAAGGTGTTAAACGTTCCCTTTTGGATAAATTCCCAGTCCCAAGGACGTAGGTTCAAATACTCGGGTCAAGGGCAGTGAAATACCTAGGATCATGATTCACAGATTACGCTCCTTTAAGGTGTTCAAACCAATATAAAGACCTAATTACATATTCCCCGAAGACATAGGACAGAAATTTCGGGAAGTGACTATAACACCCTAGTAAATGACTTTCCGATTACTGATTAAGATTCACGGATTATAGTAATTAATCTATCATCCGATTGGTGCGAGTTGCCTCAAGCTTGCCTACTGGCCACAAACATGAGTGTAAATTTTCTGTCCCATAAATAGTGAAGAGGGTATTATAATAGGTAAGTGAGTAAAGCATTAAACTGCCAAAGCCCGAGTCCGGCTGAAGGCAAAAATATTATTTCAGCCTCGATCGATTTCCGGTTCAGGAGACTTCCCTGGGCCACACATAATGCAACCTGTATAATGTAAGTACTCTTAATCGGGGAAAAACATGGCGGTACATCCTTACTAAAGTTCGGAACCAAAGACATAAGTTGTAGTGGTACATATTTTTTCTTGTTTTTATAAATAGCAAATAACCCAGAATGCAACGCATTTTCGATAAAAGTGGCAAACACCAGCCATCCTCAATACTTTGGACTACTTGGCTGAGAAGGAGTCCGAAGAAAGTGTTGAAAATATAGCTCTGGGACTCGTCAAGATAGACATCCGTCTATTTTATATTTAAGCAACTTATTTGTTGTTCTTTTTTTTTTTTTTTTTCTTAATTTGTATTATACAACTAATAATAATAATAATAATAATAATAATAATAATAATAATAAATAAAAGGCTTGGAGAAACCGAAAGTTGGATGGCGACTCCACCAATCCTCTGACCAAACACCTCTCTCCGACCCACCCCGTCAAAATCCAAGATCAGCACCGACGCAATCCTCACATTACATCTTTTGGAATCCTCATCCGAGACTTAAAAGACAAGAAAGGGAGGTAAATAATGCAAGCCCTATAATATATGAGAGCATATTGTTCGCTCGGAAGGCCCTTGATACAACCTTATGAATATTAATCAAAGATACCCTTGCTGTTAAAACACGTCAGTCTTGAACTTATCGGATTAAGTCAATGTAAAAATAAATCTATTTCCTTATTGATTAAATGTATTTTATTTATCGATAGAATTTTATTTAAAAATAATTTTATATTTTGTTTGTACACCACTTACGCTGATGACACATGTGTATTATCAGTATACAATGATCCCTTCATTGCCTCCCAAACACTCCAATCCCATATACTAACGCTTCAAGAATGGTGTAAAAAATGGAGAATCTAAATAAATCAAAAAAAAAAAAAAAAAACCAAATAACCTTTACCCTTCTTCCTAAACCCACGACTTCCTGTCCTACAGTATCCTTTAATGATATTCCACTAATCCCTGTTGAACAGATCCGCTACCTAGGACTCCACTTGGACAAACGTCTAACTTGGAATCCACATACAAGACTAAAACGACTAGAAGCTGCCCGTCGTTTTCGACTACTCAAACATTTACTATACAAGAGTTCAAAGCATCCGATTAATTATAAAAGACTTATTTACTTGAGGATCCACAAATGGTTATATTGGTTATAACAACCGAAGACTTCTTGTCCTACAGTAACCTTAAATAATATCCCACTGATTCCTGTTGAACAGATCCGCTATCCAGGACTCCAATTGGACAAACGGTTAACTTGGAATCCACATACAAGACTAAAACTACAGAAAACTGCTCATAGTTTTCGACTTCTTCAACATTTACTGGACAAACGTTCAAACCTTCCGATTTACTAAAAAAGACTCATTTCCATGACAAGTATCAGACCTATTTGGACATATGGAGTTGAGCCATCAAATCCTTACGATCCAAAATCCTTCGTAAAACTCTCAATGATCCTTGCTTTGTCACCAATAAACTTATCCATAGAGATCTTGATGTTCCATATGATGCTGATATGGTCCAAACTAAGATACCTATCCTTTCGTAGTAAACTTCATTCACACTCCCAATTCAATCCACTAATCTCCCAACTTGCATTACACTCAATCACCTATAATACTCTGCGTAATTGAGGCGTCTGAAAAGAAAATGGCTGAGAGAACTCCTAATGTTGACCTTTTATTGAAGCGCTGCTAGTAAGTGGTTCTTTACATGTTATTGACAAGTCTTTGTTATCATTCAAATTCACTTTGTATTACAGTTATAAATATCAGTAAATAGTTTAAAAAAAAAAACAAAATCATAAGATGACAATCAGTCCAAATATGAAAATTCTTATTCATTTCAATTCATAGTGTCATTGAATATGCAGACAAAATATTATTTCCTTTGAGAAACAAGACAAAAAAAAAAAAAAAAAAAAAAAAAAAAAAAAAACCATCAGATTTGCATCAGACAGAGAACATAAGAAGACAGAGCCTGTGCCTCGTGGATCGAGCTGACCTGCCACTCCATTAACTTCTACTTCTGGGGGAGACCCCCCCCCCCCACCTACCACCCCTAACATAAATCTACTAGGACATTATCAGTGAATAATTGTGCCGCGGAAGGGGCGAGCGACCGCTGCATATTAATGCTCTTACGGTTCACTTTCTCTTTTATAGTCCGGTATGTGTAGTTAGTTATCGTACCTGTCTGGTATGGATATGTAGGACTAGTGGTCTACGAAGTAGGAAAGCAGTTAACCTAAATGCAACAGTCCAATATAATTATATATATATATATATATATATATATATATATATATATATATATATATATATATATATATATATGTGTGTGTGTGTGTATTCACTAGAATCCCCGTCGCAGCTTCACCCGCTCTCATAAGTACAGAACATAGATAATTTTAACTAATAAACCAAGTTTTATTTATTTGTCTATTGATATTGAAAAAATCTTGTATTGAAGAGGGCAATTGAGCATTTCTTCAATGATATGTTGAGCCATAGAAGTAATTTTTAACCTATTTAAAACTGGACTGATTAGGAGTTTGATGATTACGTAAAAGCATAATTAGACATCAATTTTTAATTTTAATGTATGAGTAGGTAATCCAGATGGACAGAGAATATTAAGAAAGTTTAGCGGATAGTGGACTGCGTTATCAATACTTTCAACTAAAAGCCCATGAATTATATTTTTACACAATAACAAAAAGCAACGGATCGTCATTTAGATTTAGTAATATTATTTACCAGGTAGAAATAATTGTATTTATATCATATCGTTGTGTGGCAAATCTCGTTTCTGCCATTCGACATAGTACATTTAAATGTTTATTATTCCTAAACCTTCCTAGAACGATAAAAAAATTATTGTTATGATAATATCCCTTAGATCTCCACAGAACTGAAAATGAATGTTTAGCATTCGAAACTAGTATTCTAATAAAATAATTCCAATAGAAGTGGCAATTAATTAATCGATCCTAATTGCATTGATCCTTCTATACAATCATGCGTACCTCCAGTAACAAAAGTTAAGACTTTTAAACTCACTTTTTTTCAAAACATTTAAACATAAAACGAACATCTATAGTGATTTATTGACGCCTATTTAAAACTTATGCATCACTAATATACGGAACAACTAAAAAGACTAAAAATCATTCAGGCAAACACATTCAGGATTATCACGTAAGCACCTAACGTAAGCACGTAAAAAAAAAAATAACTCTACATACTGGCCTTCGCATGCCAATAGTTAATGAACAAATACGAACTCTTTAAAAATTATTTTAGGAAAAATTACATGGACATCTCAACAACCTCATAAACAACATGGCCAAAACACAAAGTTTGCCACAGAAGACTGAAAATTAGCTGGATGAGGGATCTCTTGAGCTAAACTAGAAAAAGAGGTGCCCACTGGGTTCTCTTCCCCTTCATGCCAAACACGCTAAGTAATTAAATATTTCACCAAATTCACTGATTATAACCACTTTGACTGACAGGTTTGAATAAAGATTCAAAATTAAAAAAACAAAAACATTTTTTTTATAGCATTATTCAGAATAGTAGAAATAAACGTATTATTCAAAAAAAATATTTGTGTTGAATTTATAGTTTTTAAATTTTTTTTTTTTTTTTTTTTTTATTTGTTAAATTTATCAAATGTATTTTTGTTATTAGTTGGGATGTAACGTCATTATGTATTCAAATTAGGGGTATTGATATGAGGGATGTTAGCGGAGAATATTGTACAGGACTCCCTGAGAATCATCCATCACCACATATATAACTGACGGTTTGGGAAGTGCAAAAGGAAAGAAAGGGAAAAAAAGGATATACAAATATAGATGGCATGATTATCCAAGCTGTTATATAGTTATTGCTATTGTTAGTTTATTTTATGTAATTTTATAGTTTCATATTTATTTTGTATACTTACTTATATTTTATACTGTTATCAATATGATAATATGTTAACTTTTTAATCATTTAAATTTGTTTAACTGTAATTTTATAATCCACATGGGATCGATCATTTTTTATCTATTTTTCATCATCATCGATTTTTATTTTTAAAATAACGACTAATACTTCTTCTTTTTTTTTTTTTTTTATGATTTTACATAAAAACCATATTTTATTTTTATTTATTAAACATTTTTACATTGACGGTACAGTTTATTGAAATGAGCAAACAATATTGGACTGCTAAGAATATATAGACTATAAAGTTTGAAGCTAGTGTTTGTGTTTACGGGTCAGATTCATTTGTACACTAGCTTTTGTTACTTTGGGGGTCCATGCCCTCTGGATAGTAGAACAGTTCGCTAGCTAGTAACTGAACCAGTCCAATGGGAGCAACTAAACACCGTTCAATACGTTAAAAAATATATATATAAATATATATATAAATATATATATATATATAAATATATAATATATATATATATATATATATATATATATATATATATATATATATATATGGATAAATTTCTATAAAAATTATATATTTTCTGATATACATTATATATATATATATATATATATATATATATATATATATATATATATATATATATATATATAGGATATAATTTCTATAAAAATTATATATTTCTGATATACATATATATATATATATATATATATATATATATATCCCTCATTTCTATAATTATTAAATAAAATTATAATTATAGTTTCATTTTCATATATTACTTACAAAATTGACAAATAATAGATTAAACAAAATAAATTCAGAACATTATCGAAATCGGGCCATAGCAATCACATATGCCATACATATTTTTTTTTTTATGCTGATTTAATACTTTTGACCGTAATCATATAAAGAAAAAGATGCTTGGGATATGCGTCCATATATCATCCCGGAAATACAGAGGTGGACAAGTCAAAATTGTACACTTTTCCGTTGGACTTTTTCGATTGTTTTCCTAAACCCGGAAATTACTCAAAAAAAAAAAAAAAAAAAAAAAAAAAAAAAAAAAAAAAAAAAAAAAAAAAAAAAAAAAAAAAAAAAAAAAAAAAAAAAAAAAAAAAAAAAAAAAAAAAAAAAAAAAAATTTTTTTGCCAAAATAGATACTTTAAGAAGCACAACATAATCAATTTTTCACGACTCCGATATTAAAAATCCTGAAGGTTTATAGTTAATTCGTTTGATCACTAAACCTACCATAACGAGTCAAATGACCCTTTTTGGACTTTTTGTGAGAAGTTATTGGACACAAAATTTACTGCTTTGCGTTTTGATTATACTACTTTTATTAAAAATTATATCAAAAGCGTTTTTTTCAATATTCACTCCTCTCTTATTATTGTTTTTTTATCGAGAAATTGTGGTAGAAATATGTACAGATGAAATGTCGATCAATGCCTAAGTGTGGCACTACAACACAGCTCTGCTCCAGGAAGCCTTGTATGCAGCTGAAACAACAGTACTCCCAGGATTTTCCAAAATAAAAGTCATTGAAAAGCAAGAACAGAAGATCCTCAGGAAGATTTTTGGCCCTATTAATCAAGAAGGAATTTGGATCAAAAGACCAGCTTCAGACATTTAAAAATACACGGACGCCTTCAGAAGAAGAGGAAATTTCTTTGGACACTTGTACCGCACGAGTCCCAATATGAGTGGTGAGACTATACTAGCAATAAAAACAAATGACTGTTGATTGTATACATTCCGCTTTTAAACTTTAATTCACATCAAGTACACTTCTTTCTTATTATTTTTATACTCTAATATATTTATTATTTTTAAAGTTATTTTGTAATATATTTATCAAAACATTATATCAGTAAACATTTTCAAGTCACTACGAATTTCAGGGTGAAACTTAAATTGATTTCAAAGTACACTCTCATCTCATTATTTTTATACTCTTATTTTCTGATTATTTTAAACGTTATTTGGTAATATATTAACCAAAATAATACATTAGTAAAAAAATTGTTTGTCGCTACGAATTTAATTATTAAAAATTTTTTTTTGATCGACTCACAAAAAAGGTTTTCACCATTGTCTACTCCAGTAAAAATAAGGCAAAGTTGATTAATGCAGCACTAGATGATCTGAAACAGATGAATATTAGAGAAAGTGACATAAAAGACGGGGCAAAATTTAAAACTGCTGTAACAAAACATTTAAACACCGCCCTCAGAGAACTCTTGGGAAGAGCATGGACTGAAGAGCGCAAACAAAATTCACATTGAATTCATGAAGAGATTTTGGGAAAATAGAAGAAAGAAAAATGGGAAGAAAACATCATGAACAAGTTTCAAAGCTCTCTTAACTGGGATTTACGAAAACATAATAATAATAACAAATGTAATGACGGTAGGTTTTAATGTTAAAGGTACTTTGACTTATCCACTTCTTTACGACAACGCGGTAGAACGATAGAACTAGAAAACATTTTTAAATATCTTATATAATAAAAGATTATTTTAAATTTTTGGAATAAAAACGAACCTATATCTTGGACCAAAATTTACAATAGCAATATTTAAAAAAAAAATCAGGCAATGAACAGTTGAAAAACGAATATGACTGACTTGATCAGTAAACTATAACTACTGGACATCAAACAATTGTAAAACGATTTTAGGACTAGCTTATCATTCACTTACACAACTTTATGACTAAGATATCGTAAAATCACAACATAGAGCAACAAAAATACTCCAAGAAAAGATGATAGTGTCAAAAATAATGTGATAACATACCGAGAGATAAGGTCATTTTTTTATATTCGCAAATGCCATTTAAATCAGTAACATAAGCGGGGTACAAAAAAAAAGAAGCATTATAAGTGGCATTTTAGACTTTGAAGGAATCCAGCAACCATGATTAATTGGATTTACTGTTTTATCTTAGATCGCTCAGCCAGCCTCTTTTCTGCCTTATTCAGTTTGACTAAGGCATACCATATTATCAAATAATGTTTGTAATGTCTCATGAAGTTTGTTGCAGGAGTAAGTTGTAACTGACGTACAAGAGTAAGCATGTAATAAGTTTTAGTATTTTTAAATTAAAAAGTTTTGACATGGATACACGCTTTAGCCTAGTTGATGCTACTCGGATCGAAAATTTTCCTACAGTTTCCAGATCAGATATATAATGGAGAATAGTTTTTGTTATATAACATATTTCACTAGAACCTACTGTTTAGGCAGGAGCTATTGGTTTAAAAGAAAAAAAATCAAATTTCAAATCCTTATCTTCTCTAAACTTTGTTTATTCCGAATAATCGGATTAATTAAATTTAATTAATTTAAATAATTTGATCCCTTTAATTCTTAAATATAAATTGTAAATTAAAAGAATTGGGAAACAGTTAAACCAAGAAGTGTATCCTCAATTTACGGGTACTCATTTTATTGAGGTGTTACAGGAATTAAATTTTCTCCTTTCAACCAGACTCGAATTCGAGCTCCAGATTTCAGAGAACGAGTTCTGGCTACTAGACACGTACACACTTACATATAAATTATTTTAGTTCAATATTTAAGGAATTTTTGCCTCCATGACAAACGCCAAAAAAAAAATTAAAAATACTTAAGTATAGGTAATATAAATTATGTTTATAAAATATTCATATTAAACACAAATGTAAAAACAATTATTAAAATTTTAGATCTATATTTAACTGTATAATTTATATATTTGTTTTTTAAATATTGAGACCATTTATTTATTTATTAGTTGCTTTTACTTCAGTCATATTTTGTTTAATTTTAGAGATGAGTCTTTAGTTTATTATATATAGTATACAAATTATTTTATTGTATAAATAAAATGGAGATAATGAGTACTTTATATCACTTTTTAATTCCATCTTTAATTTTGGTAAATTATAAAAAAAGAAAGAAAAAAAAAAAATTCAAAATAAACAAAATTGAAAAGATCAGTTTGTTGACAAAAGATTTGTATACATACTATTTAGGAAGCCATAAAATATATAATGCCGACATAAACAATAACAACTAAACGACATATACAAATTCTTTGAAATTACTTCATAATAGCTTTGATGTAATACAAAAGATAATTCCCAGAAATTATCCCTGCGTTAACTTTCATAACGAACGGTTATGTGATTATGTATGAATACTATGAGTATCAACAAAAGCAGGTGTGCCAATTAAATACCTAATGAGTCAACATAAATTATTTCATATAATCCCCACTAAATGTTAAAATCAAAATATGACGATCTATAATTATATTTATATTTAAAGATTAAAATCCATATGATTAATTCAATTGTTTAAAAGTAAATTAAAAACAGTAATTATAAATTGAGGACGAATAGAAAAAAAATAATAATGTATTTACACGGGTACCATGATAACGGTGAGACTATACTAGCAATAAAAACAAATGACTGTTGATTGTATACACTCCGCTTTAAAACTTTTTTGATTCACATCAAGTACACTTCTTTTTTATTCTTTTAATACTCAAATATACTGATTATTTTTAAAGTTTTTATGTATAATATTTATCAAAACATTATATCATTAAACATTTTCAAGTCACTACGAATTTTAGGGTGAAACTTTAATTGTAACACATTACACTCTCATCACATTATTTTTATACTCTTATTTTCTGATTATTTTAAATGTTATTTGGTAATATATTAACCAAAATAATACATTGGTAAAAAAAATTGTTAGTCCCTACGAATTTAATTATATTTTTTTTTTTTTTTGATATATCATATTTTAATAACTTACCTGATCAACTTGATACGAACCGACTGCCACCAAACTCACAGATAACACAATCGAAAGAAGTTAAAAACACGCGTATACAACCATAGACTCAACGGACAGAACAAACACCAAACACTGCTAGGGACAGACTGAGCTGTGTACAGAGTTGTGGCTAGGGCGCGCTGCTGTAGGCTCAGCTCAACAGAGATCTCTTGGATGGGGATATCATTAAGGAATGGCCTTCCAAATACTATAATTAGAACCATTTTTACAACTGAAACACATAACTATATACATTAAAACTTAGATATAAAGCTACCGTTTATAACGATTTCTCGGTTATAACACATTTTTACCTGGGCTCCGGACCCAGTGGGAAATTTTCAAATGAAAGTTTACTCATTGTAACGCTCCGATTTCCCGTTTATAACGACCCAATAAAAGATACATTTTTATTGCGAAAGACATTTTCATAAATATTAGATAATATTACATCAATATTAAATTACATTTATGATCACAAAAATAAATTAATGTACAATTGAATTTACAGTTCTGAGTTTATTGAATTATCTCCGGAAGTGGATTGCGATTGACTACTGTCACTGTTACCAGAACAAAAGAACGTTCTCGATTACTGGAAAGAAAACGAGTTTGAATATTTTACCAAAGGTTTAATCGCGAAAAAATAGGGTAAACAACTAATTATGGTCATAGTTAAGGAAACTTTTCGATTTAAAAGGGAATTTCGTTGATACAGTTTGTAATATCACATCTTTGGTTATATACTTAGATTCTCAGAAGTTTATTCTATTGAATGTAAAATTGACAAATACACTAAAGCTTCCTTTCATATAAATATTTCTACTTTATACTATACAATATATACTAACAAAGGAGAATTTAGTAATAGTGTATTTTACAAAAAGCAATTTAATCTCCCATCATTATTTATTAAAAATCATATAATATAAACATGATTATCTAAAGTTTGCGACGTTTCATGGCTATTGCCACATTTTATTTGTTTATTCATAGTCGTTAACCCTTTTCCTGGCAAAAACATAAATATTGGGATTTTTTTGAAAATAACTTGAAGACACCGAAGTTTGGCCTTCACACATACTGAAACGATTATCCAATACGGCCAAAACTAGTTTTAATTACTTTTATGGTCATTTACAATAAATGGGAACTGTAGTTCCCCTTGCCAGGTTACCGTAATGTTGCTCTTGCAACAGAAGAGGAAATGTGGTTCCCCTTGCCAGGTAGCCGTATAGGAAAATTAGGAAGGTTAAACAATTAAAAATCAATAATTTATATATTATATTAAAAATAAATATATCTTGTTTTCTGAGATTTTGTCACCCTACTTCTAGGAAATCACAGCACATTTAAAAAAAAAAAATTAGGTCTTTCAAAATTACATTAGTTGTTATCACTATGACATCAACTCGAATGCCACATTAACTTAAACAAAACATTTTAAAGAATAAAAAACTAAAAGTCTTAAATTAAAAAAAAAACTAAAACTTCTTATGAAACTAAAAAATACTAGAAGGACGACTCCTTACGTAAATGAAAGAAAAGAGAGGGCTATTGTTTACTTGGCACTAGTGGTACTGGAGGTGGTGTGGTACTGTAGGAAACAATTTCTTTTAGGAACGAGACATAATCTTTTATCACATTTTGAGCAGATGAAAACCGTTTTATTGATTTGACTCAGGCGACATCTTCCTTTTCCTGTGAACTTCAGAAAATGATCACTACCTGCTGATGTGTCATCCAAATTACAGGAGACACTCCATGATTTATTTGGTTGATGTTTGCGAACGAAGCGCGACGAGGTTCTAATCTTGGATACAGCCACAACTGCAGCTCGGATGAGCTGTTGGGCGACGTCGGATTTAAGTTCTTTGAGGGATAGTTCACGTCCATCAGTACTTGTTTTGAATTCTCTTTTTTTTTTTTTTTTTTCCAGCTAGTGTTTCAGTAACATTCTTTCTTTCTCTATTTATTTTTTTCTGTTCTTTGTTTCGAACCATTCCTAAATTTTCTCCTTCATTTTGCTCAAATCCCCCTAAGTCGAATCCACTCTGTTCCTGGAGTTTGGATGCATCTTCCATTGGCGACTTATCTCTATTTTCAAATTTTTGACCCGTCCTCAATCGCCTTTCTTTGATTCTTTGCTTCTTCTTCTTTAAATTTTTTTTTACCTCCTTTTCACTTCCATTCCTTTTATTTCTCGCAGGTTTTTTATGTCCCTCCTGTACAATAACCAAGCGTTGTTGGTGCAAATATCTAGCATTTGAGCAAATATTGGTTGGTACCACCGGTGGGGTCTGAGAGGAGTACGATAAAATGCAATGAGCATGTCCGATATGTCTACTCCTCCCATGTGAGCATTATATTCTTTGATAAATTGCAGACATTTAAGCTGTAATATGAAATAATACATTATTCAGCGGTATAATAATAAAATAATAGTACAATATTAGCTAATTTGTTTAAGTAATTAATCAATAATAAATTAAAAGTATATTTTTAGTTAATTTAGTTAGATATATTTTTTTTTTTTTTTTATTTAGTCAAAATGTAAACTTTTTTGGAATATTGGTATCCAAGCAAGGGGAACTGAGGTTCCCCTAGTAGGTATACTGGTAACCTGGCAAGGGGAACTGAGGTTCCCCTAGTAGATGTGCTGGTATCCTGGCACGGGGAACTATTTTTTAACTGTTTCCGTTAGAAAACAACTCAATCTATAAGAATCAACATATCATAGTTCTGAGAAACAAGGAATAACTAATAAGAAATGGTTGTAAACATACCTGACTTGCCAAGCCAACGATGTCTATCAGCCAAACTGGACTTTGCCACAAATATCGTCGAATAGCTAAGCTCATCGCGTTCCGCCCACCTTGCAAGGCTGGCTACGTGAAGAGAAGGGTGTGTTTAAAAGGACAACACTGTTTGCGAGACCCCCATTCAGCTAGTTACTTTATAAATATTGACCAAAATTGAAGGGAACTGTAGTTCCCATTGCCAGGATAAGGGTTAAAAGATTTTATTGGTTCAATGAGATAGATCTAAATATTATTGGACACTGTAAGGTAATTCATTAATTATATATAATGTACATTGATGAATATAGTTTCACATAAATATACTTTATTCGCAATTGTCGTGCATGTATGTTTGCATGTTTCAGGGCTTGAAAATGTGGCAATAGCCATGAAACGTCGCAAACTTTAGATAATCATGTTTATATTATATGTTTTTTAATAAATAATGATGGGAGATTAAATTGCTTTTTGTAAAATACACCTTATTTCTACTTTTTTACAAAAAGCTAAAAATGATTATTGATTAATGAACAACTATAAATTTAAAAATAATCGAAATACTAATACAACGTGGTCTAACAAAGAAGTATATATTTAAAAACACAATCACTTGATGCACTCATTCACAAACTTTTTAGATACTTTTTAGTTTAGAAAACCGTCATGAAATGATAGTTGAAAACTTATTTAAAAAACTGTTTATCAGTGTATAATTTATAGTCGCACTTCTCGTTGATTTTTTTACATAAGCAGTAACGGCATACAACATGGTTATCATCCCAACTAAAAATATAATGAATTAAAAAAAATCGGAAAGTATTTTTTGTAAATTATCTTATTTCAATATTTCCAGTTTTCTTAAATAGCAGTATCCACCCGCGAAATACAGAATATAACTACATTAACTAGTAATGGTCACTTAAGACACGAAAGGTCAAACATGGCCACTACTTGGAAGAGATGTAGTATTTAAGTTTTAAAAGGACATAATAAAATTATATATTGTTTAATCTACATAAGAAAATGTAAATGGACATAAGAAAATTATATATATATATTTTTTTATTAGCAGAAATAACGTTTGTAACACCAAATAAAATTGAAATGGACAAGAGTGACCGTAACTCATATCTCGTATTTTTATACATCGGTTATGGCCAGTTCAAAATTGTTGTTAATTAAAATCAGATAGTCCAACATAATGGAGCTGGTATGGCAGCCTGAATTCTAATGAAAAGTTACATAACTCAAAAACTAAAAATTAATTAAGAAATTTCACTTTGATTCCATGAGAATCCTCACTTTTAAAAACGATCTTACTAAAAAAAGAAGTATTTCAGTATACTATTTGAGGAAAATATTTTTTAATGCCTATTGCAAAAGGGATAGGAGGGAGAATTTTGTTAGTAAATGAATCTTAAAAGAAAATTCAGAAATATTTCTCATGGTGATATCACAAATAAATGGATTAGACCCTTATTATTGCAATAATTGTATTAGCCTGCCCATAACTAGTGATTTACCATATGAGTGTATTCCTGCTACCGTTTCATCTGAGAGGATATTTTCAGAAGCTGGAAAAATAATCATCGAGAACAGAAGTCAGAGAACAGAGAACCCTCTGAAAGCAGGCATGCAAATATTTTTTGGATTGATGAATTAATTGCCACTTCTATTGGAATTATTTTATTAGGGAACTAGTTTCGAATGCTAAACATTCATCTTCAGTCCTAAAACATACAAAAATGTTCAAAACACCAGCACTTTGTTACGAGGGTGAATCAAATATAAACGGTAATTTTCAAAATTATATTTATTGAATAATATTATACAGAAACTATACCTTCAACATTTTTCAATGTAGTCTCCTGCATTATCTACACACTTCTGCCACCGATTTGGAAGCTTGAATATTCCCTGTTCATAAAAAGACTGAGGGCGAGTTTTTAACCATTCGCGCACGTGCTTTTCGACGTCTTCATTGTTTTCAAATCGTTTTCCTCCAAGATTTTTTGAGGCGCATCGTCACATGTGATGAGACGTGGGTCCACCATTACACCCCCGAATCGAAAATGGCAAGTAAGGAGTGGCGAAGGAAGGATGAAGGCTGCCCAGTGAAAGCCAAAACTCGTCTCTCAGCCGGAAAAGTTCTTGCAACAATTTTTTTTTTGACTCAAGGGGAGTTCTACTCATTGATTTTCTTCACGATCAACGAACAGTGAATGCGGCTTACTACTGCCAGGTGCTACAGTCAGCAAAAACCAGTTACCGGAACAAAAGACGAGGTGTGCCCATTAGAGATGTCATCCTTCTCCATGACAACGCAAGGCCTCACACCGCATTGTTGACAAGGGATAAATTGGAAGAAATGGGCTGGGAAACTCTCGAACACCCTCCTTACAGTCCAGACCTGTCCCCTTGTGACTATTTTTTGTTTGCGCCCCTGAAAGAATCACTTGGAGGAAAACGATTTGAAAACAATGAAGACGTCGAAAAGCACGTGCGCGAATGGTTAAAAACTCGCCCTCAGTCTTTTTATGAACAGGGAATATTCAAGCTTCCAAATCGGTGGCAGAAGTGTGTAGATGATGCAGGAGACTACATTAAAAAATGTTGAAGGTATAGTTTCTGTATAATATTATTCAATAAATATAATTTTGAAAATTACCGTTTATATTTGATTCACCCTCGTACATGGATTGTATTTACTAAAGTTTTCAAAAATATAAGATAAAAAAATCTAATGTATTGGTACTCACCTGAGGAGATCTAACAGATATTTGAAATATATCCATAGTTCAAGGGGAAGGGTCAGGTAGATTAAATTTTTTAGGAAGATGATCAGGGATGCAGTCAAAGAGGAACACCACGTCTAAGAAGAAATTGTTTGATACGTGCCAACGTTTCGACCTGCCTTGCAGGTCTTCTTCAGGGCTATAATGAACAAAATACAAGTAAGCATTCGAAACTAGTTTTCTAATAAAATAATTGCAATAGAAGTATTCATCAATTCATCAATAATTGCATGATATTTTATAATTTAATTTGATAATTCATCAATCCTAATTGTATTGATCATTCTATACCATCATGCCTACCTCAAGTGAAATATTTTTTGATTTAGTGAAGGGCTGTGTTTTATTATGTCTTTAAATATATCAAAATTGTACATTTGAAAAATGTTACCTCCTTGTTTTAATTACATACCATTTCTAATATTAATTTCTGATTTAGACTTATTTTGAAGTTGTGTTTTTTCACACTAAATTTTAAATTCTTTTTAACAACTTTCATATTTTTTCCGCGTTCAATTACATTTTAGTTCGTAAAAAATAAAGCTTATTTTTCATTTTACACTATAGTTAATTTATTATTCCTTGCGTGTGCGTGCTGTTCATTATTATACCTCATTACTTTGGAAAACAAAAAAAAATAAAAAAGGTTTTCTGTATAATTTTAATATGGTATGGTTTTTTTAATATTAAATTTTAATATTTAAAAGTGGATTACCAAGGGATATGTCTCAGTTCCACTTCAGCTTTCTTTTGGTAAACTCAGGCAAATATAGAAATTTTATAGAAAATTTAATTAGCTTCAATTTTGATTTGAAACATATTTTTCTAGAGTCCACCGCTTTCGAGATATAATCTAAAAAGTCAAAAATGTACCTTCCCCCCTCCCCTCCACCGTTAGCTCACCCCCTAGTGGTGGGGACTTTTAGTATGTTTACCTTTTAACTACTACTTACGAAGCTACGAAATCAAAAATTTCCGCATATTCCATGCACTCTACACCCTTCATTTCAGCACTCATTGGCTGGACTATATAAGTTAGTAGTAATCCTTGGAATTTGACATGATATCTTTTCTATGAAGTGTAAATAAGGTATTGTACCTTATTTATACCTATTCAAACCTATAGGTAATGTTCTGTTACTGACCTAGGTTGAAAATAAGAAGATTTTTCATATTTTTGACCGAAATTAAAGAATTTTTTGTCATGTCTTTTCTGCTGTCCCAAAAATTTGTCGTAGGTCCAAAAGTTCCAGTACGTAAGTTTAATTATTAAATTATTGTCTGATTTTTAGAGTCGATTGCTTTTTAATTGTAGATTATAAAGGCCTCAGGAAAAGACGCTATGCAGCGCGACGCGAACACAGTTCATTTATGCCACACGTTTATATCTCATGAGGCCAACGCCCTAGTTTTTCGTGAACGATTATGAATCGGGTGATTCTGTAGTTTTAAATCGCCAATGTTTTTTTTTTTTGCTTAAAACGATATAAGTTATCACAAGATTTCAGTTTCTTGGCTGTCAACGTATTACAACTTCATCAGCATAATCTGAATCAGATACCGAGCTTAATTCTAATGAATAGTATAGTTTTGTTCTTGGTTCATTCATTATAAACTTTCAAAATAAACCTTATTTTCAAAAACAAAAACACTTGTTTATTGTCCGAAAGTTGAGAAGTAACTGCATGTCATCTCGCACGCACCAAACGCGCCTTAGTTTATTGTTGATGCAGAAGCGTATCATTTTCACGCGTGAGCCCCAAGTCATCCTGTCGAAAGTAAGTCTTAAATAAAATACTATATATATTTTTTTTAGTAGGTTCATTGTATATGTATACAGGAGGTCTGGTGTATCTAGGACTGAATGCTGAGATTTGTCATTGTTGAGTTTAATTTTCCATTGTTTACAAGTATTCTTGTAGTTGTAAGCATTGTTGGAGAGTCAGTGAAGTCTGAGTTATGTCTGACAGAAACGTAAAAAAATAAAAATAATAATAAATAAGTTTAGTAACATTCGTCACATACAATAGCTTTGCTCTCAGTTCAAAATAAACAAAAGCAGTGCGATGTATCGCAAAACGCCAATAAAACCAAATTTATATTGACATAGATATGTCTTTTGGTTAGATGTCTATACTTTTTTGGTGTAACTTTTTTTTCACACTCAAATGTGTAACATTTATTCCACCCTTCAAAAAATTTTGACGGGCTCTACCTCTGTTGGTTTTGCTCAAATCGAAAATTTGACTATAATTTCCTAATCAGAATTTTAATGGAGAATATTTTTGTTACCTAATATTATTAGGTTTATTATTATTGTTAGGTTTATTATTATTAATTAATAATTTACTATTAATTAATATTATTAGGTTTAAATGAAAAAAAATCATGTTTGGAAACTCTTACATTCTGGCTACTTTGTTTATTTTGAAAAATGATTAATTTTTAATTAAATTTAATTATTAATTGAAGTAATTTGATCCTTTTAGTTCTAAAATATAAATTAGGAAAAGCAGTGGATAATAGATATACATGTTTATCTATTGTTACTGTTGTTATTGATCTATTGTTTTTCCCAGTCAGGGAGAAATTGACTTAGTTTTTTATAAGAAATACTTAGTAATAAAAACTAGATAAGTTAATTTTTGTCCACAGTAAGATAAATATTTTGAGTAACCCATATTTGAGTCCTACTCATCCTGTATAAGTAGGCAAGTTGTAATGGCAAATGTTATCCTTTTATACCATTGACATTACAACTTGCCTACTTACTCCAATATGGGTTACTCAAAATATTTATCTTATTGTGGACAAAAATGAACTTATCTTGTTTTTCCCAAATGGTACATATTTGAGGACAAACCTCATCAAAATGAATTCCTAATCAATAGAATTGAATAAAAAGTACAACTAGGTTACTGGGAAAGGCTGAATAAATAAAAAGAAAAATGGATAGTTATGAATAAATAAAAGAAGAAACTACGTTGATATATGAATTATTTGTTTTTATAAGAAAATTGCTGTTTTTAAGAACTTATTGATTTTTAAGTAATTTTATTTTTAAGGTTAGCTATTTTTGTTTAGGCTTAATATCCGTACATCACTTGCTTGTATTCTGGGTAAGGGAGGCTTTATCTATGTTTCCAATGACAATACTTCTTTCTATTCCAATATTTCAAATTCAAAAAACTTTGTATTTATTTTATCCTTGCCCTAAGTATCTCAATCTATTAGTTTGAATATCAATTCTCGTAATATTGAACTGTCTCCTTTGAAAAATCCTTTATTTGAAGAATAGTTTCAGGCTTATTCTGGAATTCCTCAGCCATCTCTTTTCGAAAAGCTTCCTCACTCACTTCTTTTAAAAAACCATACGAAACTTCCTAAAGTATGTAATCTATTATTATAAGGATGTTTCCTTTACTAATTATAAGATCAGTTTTTTTTTTATTTGAATACATAAATCATATCCTCTTCCATTTCAGGATATGTAGGGTCTAGATGTTCACTAAGTCTTACAATTAGGATTGATGAATTAATTGCCACTTCTATTGTGATTATTTTATTAGAATACTAGTTTCGAATGTTAAACATTCATCTTCAGTTCTTAAACATACAAAATTTTCAACATATCAGCACTATGTTATATGGATCATATATACTAAAGTTTTCAAAAATGTAAGACAAGAAATCAAACATTGGTACTTACCTGAGGTTTGATTTCTTGTCTTACATTTTTGAAAACTTTAGTATATATAATCCATGTAACATAGTGCAGATTGTTGCAAATTTTGTATGTTATAGAACTGAAGACGAATGTTTAGCATTCGAAACTAATACTCTAATAAAATAATCTCAATAGAAGTGGCAATTAATTCATTAATCCTAATTGTATTGATCCTTCTATACCATCATGCGTACTTCAAGTCATTCACTAAGCCTCTACAACCGGGACAATCTTTCCAAATCACTTCTTGTACTATCCGCCAATGTATTCCTTGTCTTTCTACATCTTTTCTCACACCATCAGCCCATCATCTTCTTGGCCTTCTTTCAATTAAAATTAATTCTTCCATTTTTTATTTTAATCTTGACTTTATAAAGTTGAGGTACGTGTAATAGTATGGAATGATCAATACAATTAGGATTGATGAATCATTCTATACTACATGATATATGAATCATTCAATACACTTCTGTTGGATTTTTTTTATTCAAAGACTAGTTTTGAATAATAACAATCATCATCAGTTCTAAAAACATAAAAAAAAAACATTTTTCATAAAATAAGCACATTGCTACATAGATTATATATATTAAATTTTTAATTTTTTATAAGATATCAGGAGCCAGATCAGACTACCTTATACATTTCTAAGAATCTTCTTTATTTCTTCAATAAAGGAGTATATAATGTTAAATATATTGTCTTCTACACTTTATTTTAGCTAAACTCCTCATACATCAATTTATCTTCACTACAATGTGACCTGTTCCAGGATATGTTATTCCATCATCAGGCTCTTTTTTTCTTCTGGTGTTATCCCAACTTTAAATTTAATTTAAAACTGTTTAAAATGTAACAGTTTTAGATAGACATGGTGAAATAACACCAGAAGAAAAAAAAAAGAGTCTGATGATGGGATAACATATCCCGAAACAGGTCACATTGTAGTGAAGATAAATTGATACATGAGGAGTTTAGCTAAAATAAAGTGTATAAGATAATATATTTAATTTTTCCTTAGTGGTCGGTTTTTCTTTTCCTACTGAAAATAAATTTATAATAGAACTATTAGAAATATTTATTAGGTCATTTAAACAAGAATTTGGATCAGTTTTTAAAATATTTTATTAATTCTGAAATGAAATAGCCTTTTATTTAAGCAAAAGAAATTGTATACATGATTCAACAAATAAATATTCAATCTATGAACAGGAGAAAAGAAAAAATATGGAATTTCTGTCTACAGCTTTTGTTCTATAAATATAAATCATTTTTTCTTTGTTTCTTCCTCTTTTTTTTATGCATTAGTTTTCCCTTTCAGGAGTAAGTCAGCACACCCCGGACTGACTGGCCCTGTTGGTAGCTGAATTCAGTCCACTTCTTCTTCCAAACGCCCCTGTCCCTAGCAGCTCTCCACCAGAGGGGTCCTCCCAGCAGCTTGAACATGTCGCTCCACCTTTTCTTTGGGCGCCCTTTTCCTCTTTTAAGTTATTATTACTAATGATTAGTAAATATCTAATCATCTTTCACAGATGATCTAGTGCAGACATGGGCAAACTTTTTAAGGGGAGGGCCGGATGAAATAGAAAAACATCTAGGCAGGCCGAAAAATTTTTTTACAAGTGATAAACTTTAATTTTTACTTTATCTCATTACACTCAACTTATATGTTGCAACGGTTGAAAACTTGCAAAGAGCTACAAAAATGTATTATTTTTTAGAAGAGTATGAAGGAGTTTGTGGCAGATGAAACTGTGACTGAGCTTCTAAAAGTTGTTCATAATCTGGTAGAAACTGGGGTATGCTGCCCCGCAGTAGTGAAGATTGAACTCCATACACCGACTTGCGACAATATCGTAATTAAGATGCAACGAGAAGAAAACAATCATTCTATTCTAGCTTTACAGAAAATAAATTTTGTCTTAAGTATAATTGTGTGTGATCATGCCGTGGGCTGTACTTTGCCCATGACTGATCTGGTGCATCAATAAGCTATAATTTTTTCTCCCTTCCCTAGGTGAGAACAATTGTACATTTCATTTCTTATTTTGTATTTTTACATTTATACAATTAAAGTACTCTGTATATCAAATAGCTGATGTTTTGAAAGTTGTTCGGGTGTTGAATGAAAACATCCTATGCTATAAAAATACATAAAGGTTAATAATTAACTTAAACCATTAACTGCCTACATTTTTGACGTGGATATAACTTATTTGTATGACTTTTGACTGGGGGGTCAATACTTTTTTGATGTAACGTTTTTGTCATATTCTACAATGTGTAACACTTTTTTCATTCAAATGTGTAACATTATTTTCACCCTCAAAAATGTAAAATTTTGACACATTCTAGCTATGTTGGTCTTGCTCGCATCGAAAATTTTACAATAGTTATATTGTTATGAACTCCCCGTCAAAAGTATCTCAACACTTTGAAATATTTGAATTTTACAAGAATCTCTGTTTTTTGATAATAAAGAAAGGTTCTGAAGTCTGTTATAAACATTACCAAACCAGTTATAAACAATTTTTATTAATAATAAATTACAATATTTCTTCCAATAAACAAAAAAGTTAGAAAACTTACTTTTTAAAATTTTCATTTTTTATAATTTTAAATTTATATTTAATAAGACATATTGCCCCCTCTGGCTTGAATGACTGCTTCCACGAGTTTTGGCATACTTGTAAATAACGAAACAAATGATAAACATGGGCTGAAGGAAATATGAAAAAAAATAATCTAAAATTCTTTGCTGTTAACAGGGAAAAACATTGATGTGTCTAAT
The DNA here is from genome assembly GCA_003667255.2 of Euschistus heros. Classification (NCBI taxonomy): domain Eukaryota; kingdom Metazoa; phylum Arthropoda; class Insecta; order Hemiptera; family Pentatomidae; genus Euschistus; species Euschistus heros. The sequence goes on along the minus strand of RCWM02000182.1, from coordinate 1,237,806 downwards.
CATTAATGTCTCATGTTTAATAAATGATATTAATATGAATCTTTATCTTTATCTTTATGCTTACATTCTTCCAATCTATACGCCAAAATACTGTTTCCAACACTAAGATAAAGATAAAGATAAAAGGAAGATGGCTAAACTGTCTCTGATTTCCAGACGATATAGTTTTGTTGGCGAGCAATGCAGCAGACCTCAAAATGATAATGGAAACTTTACTGGAGATATGTACAGAAGTAGGCCTCTCACCTAATTTTGATAAAACAAAGCTAATGACGAACACAGAAAAGGTAGTAGATATAAAAGTTGGAAATCATAGCTTACAATACGTAGAAGATTATAAATACCTTGGACAGTTGGTCTCTTTTACAAATAAATCGTGGAAGGAAGTGGACAGAAGAACATCCATAGGTTGGGCTAAATACTGGTCGTTGAAAACAATAATGAAAAACGATTTCCCAAAAGAGATAAAAAAGATAAAAAAGTGTTCGATACTTGTATACTTCCAGCCGTCTCCTTTGGTGGTCAGACTTGGTCCCTAACGAAAGCCCAAACAAGGAAACTGATAAGCTGGCAAAGAGGAATCGAAAGAAATATGGTAAAGATAAGTAGGAAGGAGAAGGTTAGGAGTTGTGTCATCAGAGAGAAGACTGGCCTGAAAGACATACATAATTCACCATATTGAGAAACAAAAATGGAGAACTGATAAAAGGTGGTCAATGGAAGTGACTGTTTGGACACCCTATTACTACAAAAGACGAAGAGGAAGAAAGTTGAAAAGATGGAGTGACTTCTTTAAAAAGAAGGCCGGACCACTATGGTGGAGAATGGCAAGGGACAGAGATAAATGGAAAGAGAAGTGGATCCAAATCGCGAACCCGGCTTCCCAGTAGGCTGGTCACCTGGGAAAGTCTAGACCTATACTCCCTGAGGGAAGGCCCATGTTCAAACTCACAGAAGAATTTTGCTTGTAAATATTATGATAATTGTGGACTTATTTGTAGATATGTTAAATTTTTATTTTTATTGTATTTATTTGAATCATGGTTTATTTGTTGAGTTATGGACATAATAAAAGGCTATTATTATTATTATTATTAATATGAATATAAACCAAGTATGGAGTAAGGTAAAAACCAGGAAAATCTTGAGAATTATGGATGTTGCAATACTTTTGACGGGGAGTTTATTGTTAACATTTGTCACTAGGACCTACCGTTTAGAAAGTATATTAGTTTAAAAAAAAAGTCGTGTTTGAAACCTTTACATTCTCGCTACATTGTTTATTTTAAAAAAATGATTAATTGTTAATTTAATTTAATTATTTATTTATTTAAAATTAATTATTCATTTAATGTAACTGAGTACAAGGAGAAAAAAGTAAAATATTAGATATAACAAAACAAGAAAATAAGTGGCTTAAAAAAAAATTATTAACCCTTTGCACTCCGAGCACAGAGAACTCATGCCGGGTATGAGCCGGCAATTCTTTTCGTGGCTTTCACTCAGGTGGCTGGGAATATTTTCCTCCCCCAGCACTCAGATCGTTTTTTACACTTTTCTGTAGCATGATACTCAATATTTTTTTAAAAGGCATAAATAATATATATATATATATAAAATGTTTAAACTTTTTTTTTATTACTTCAAGTACAATAATATAATACAAACACAAACAATTTTTAAAAAATCAATAAAACAATATTATCTTCAAGAGAGGATCTTGAAAAAAATAATGCCGGTCTGTACCCGGCTTATGAGTCCTGTGCCAGACAAGTGGAACTTATAATCTGAGTGGAATTGCATTTTTATTTTGCATGTTTATAACCAGCTAATGAGTGCAAAGGGTTAATTCAGAAAAGCAGTAGATAATAGATAGACTTCTTTATCCACGATCTATTGTTTTTCCCAGTCAGGGAGAAATTGAGTTAGTTTGTCTTTGGTCGTACGAAGAATTTTTTGGTTAGTTTTAAATTTTTTTTTATAACAATGTTGCTAACTATAAGTCATAAAAATATCTATGATCCTCAAATAGGGCCAATGGCGGGGAATGGGTTAAAAAGAGTTTATATTATAAAGGAATAAAGAACATAACATCTGAATTATAATTTTCCTCCTTTATTTTGTTTATATAAAAAAAAAAAATTAAAGTCTTATTCTAAAAATAATATCAGGAACATGATGTACATATAAACCATAGAAATGTTGATCTCAGAAAAAAAAAAAAAAAAAATCAGACTTTTTAATACTTCGACGGTATTTCAAAAAGTTTTGTTTCCGCTCACATCACTTAAGTACTATTTCCAGATAATAATAAAAAACTTTTTCAAAACTTGCTACAGTAAAGTAGATAATCTGTCAGTACTAGCTGTTGAGCAAAAAAACAAAAAAACATTTGAAACAAAATCTCAATCCAATCAGTTCACAATAACTACCAATCAGCCCTGCTTGAACAAGTGAATTCTTTTTTTAAAAATAAATTACAACCTTTTCTTAACTGACATGTTTTGACTACTTTCATAAACCACATTCTTAAATAATAATAGACTGCTAAAGGCTTAACTCATACTATGGTTAGTTTCAATTTAAACATTAAAAATATTATCCATGCCCATATTTATCTTAGTAGCTCGATAAGCTTAACACACAGCAGCAAACGTAACAAGCATGCAGGAATGAAACAAAATATTTTAAGATTCAAACAGAGATATTATAATAAAATAAAAAAAGCTTCTAAGGAAAATGCTACGCTTTACAAAAAATAGAACTGAAATATATGAATCAAATAGAAAACTAAATAACAGTTCAGCTATTTAATATTGTATTGTTTTTGTAATATAATTGCTGCTGAGTATTAAAAACAAAAAATCATGTTTAATATATTACTATATATTAATAATGATTTATAAACTGCGATTCGAAAATTATTTCAATTAACAAACTTTCCATAAATGTCTACTTTAAAAATGTACTTATTTTATATCACACTAGCTTTAAACGAAGGTTAATAAAAATGAAAAAAATATATATATGAATTTAGAAGCTAATTCACTGCGTTAGGCATACATTTTTTTTTTTTATAATTTAGAAATTGATCAACAATATTATGATGCAGAACATCCTAACCTAATTTAAAATATAAAAAAAACCTTAACTACTTACAATTAGGAGGAATATTTATCAAAGTTACGAATCATTTAGTTCTTTCTTAAAAAATAAAGTATGAATTAAAGTAGTCACATAATTATCACTAATAAATATCACAGCAATAAAGATGTACACCTTTTCATCTCTTACAGTATACAAATCTTAAAACTTAATTGAAATGATTCGTATTGCTATAAATAATAGGAACTTCAAAATATTCTAAAGATCACAATAATGTACACAAGGGTTTCTTTTGTTTTTTGGTCTCGCTAATCGGGACATCAAGTGTCAGAATATGAAGTAAATAAAAAATAAATAAATAAATAATAAAAATAAAAATAAAAAAGGTATTGAATTTCAATTATTTTAATTGAGTTTATATTTTAAATTTCAACATCCTACAACAAAATGTCAGTCTTCTTTCATAACTTTTCAAAGCTTTATTGTCAAGTATTGTTTGGATTTGTAGAGTCTAATCTGAATTTGGATTGTCATTACATCCTGACGAAAAAAAAAATTAATTAAAATAATCAAGTCTAAATTTAAAAGTTAAATAACTAAGGCAAAACAAAGTTTATATTTTTAAAAAGTATTAATATTTTTAAGGTAATTATTAAACTAGTTCTTTTGTTTTTGTTACGTTGCATTGTTTTATTATACAGTCTTGTTCAGAATTTTAAGTTTATTTTGTTTTTAAAATGTTTAATGTTTAACTTAACATTATTGTACAGTGTTTCTTTTCTAGTACATACTCTTCTATAAATAAATTTTGAGTATTAATCATAATATATATATATATATATATATATATATTTTTTTTTTTTTTTTTTTTATCCTATCTTAGTTTATAGATCAAAAACTGTGCCAGTACATTCTCAGACCAAAGAAAAACATTATAAGGACCAGTTTACAGAAAATTCTTTTTAATCCGGAGGCGGTTAGCCCTTTTCTAGGCAAGATCAAGATTAGAGGCTCTAACGATCGATTTAAAAAATGAAAAACTGACGTATGAATACAACTATGATTGATGAATTAATTGTATCGATCCTTCTATACCATTATGCATACAACAAGTGATGGTTGAATATTTAAATTATACCGACCAACTTTAACAGTTAAACTTCTCCAACTGGTGGTGTAAACTACTTAAGTTGATTTAAAATTTAAATTAGGCTGCTTAATAAAAACTATGGAATGACACTAATAATGTTAACAGTCAGTCGAAATAAATTAATTCAATAGAACATTATTGGCTATAAGTAACATTAAACAGAAATATATAAGAAATTGGATTTTTTAAAAACAAAACATGCACAAATATATAGAAAACAGTTCTGCACAAAAAGTTGCAAAAGTAAAAAAAAAATTAATATCATAACGTAATTATATTGAAAACTCGTAAGTCTAAAACTTAAATTGTCATGGATTAAGAATATTTTGAAACTAATTAATAAGTTCTAATAAGAGAATTTGAAAGTATAAATGTTTTTAACCGTTATAAAGAAAAGAGTGGACAGCCCGACGACAGGTGTTTTCCAATACTCCTAGTGGCTAAATTTTTTAAATAAATGCATTATGTGATCTATTAGAAACATTTTGATGTCCGAATAAATGGTTATGAAAAACTAAATAATATGACGTTATAAATAATTTCTTAAAAATACTATTGGGCCTTAAGTCTTGTATGGAATAACAGATGATACTATGAATAAACCAGATCATTACATGAATAATGACAAGCTTTTATCTGTATGATTGAATATACAAGTCAAATACTACATAACTATAATTTTTCAATTATTTAAAATAAGAACATTTTTTAATAGATTTGTATAACAAAAGGTCAATAAAAAAAAAAAAAAAATTTACATGTATATAAAACAAAAAATATATATACCCTACGATAAATAATAAGAAACCAGAAAGAGACTCTTAACTAGCTTCTGCCTCGTAAATAAACAAAATTTATTGATTTCTATTTGATTTAATCTAATCTCGTATTTATATACAATATTACTACATATATACACAATTTACAAGACTTATTTACATATTTTTACATCTCGTATTCAGTCCAAGTTTACATATCTTATGATTATTTTTTATTTTTCGAATTATCTTATATATACCATATTTTCAAAAAACTTTAGATGGAAAATCCAATGAAATTTAATATTTGAACACTTTAGTTACTTCCGAATTTGTGAAAGTTCATTTATAAAATTTTAATTTAGTTTGATTTTTTTTTTTTTTTTTTTTTTGGTCATGAAATAACCAATTTATTAATACATAAATAAATACATATACATATATGTTTTTACTTATTTGAGATACTTACATATTGCATATTCATTTCATTAACATTATAGTATTGATTATTTTTTATTTAACATATCTGGCATTTTTATCACAGAGCTGATTGGATGCCACTATAAATATACATATAACTGTAATAATTTATATGATTATCATACATGAATAACCAGTACCAAAAAAAAAAAAAAATGTTATAACTAAACAATTCATAATGTACTAGGCATTGCACTTTAAATTTTGTTTTTGTTTCTTTTTTTTTAATGAAAAATAGCTATAATTTAATAGAGTATGCGACCAAATGATCAAAAAGAACGGTAATGTACTCATATCACAAGAAAACAATTAACCCTCAGTAGTTTAAATTAAAAAATATATAATATATATAAAAAAATAAGATGAACAGACATAAAAAAATAATTTACTATTTAGCTAGCATAAGCAAATAAAAAAAAAAAAAAGAAAATAATTATTTACAAACATATAATTCCTCAGAACAAAAACAAATGTACACAGTATTTAAAAAGAAAGAAAGAAAAGAAGTTTAAATGAACTGCTGTTAAGAAATCGACTCGGAGATTTCTGATCTCTCGTCTATTTTACTCCCGAAAATAACTTCCATCATCAGGGCTTTCAGCTTTTCCTCGCTTGAACCACTCGCAGATAAGTCTTTGAGATCGCTATCATCAAGATCAGTATCATCTAGAATTAAAGTTGAAAAAAAAAAATTATTTTAAAAAGAATAACAATTAAACCTAACGAGCTGAATGAAACTTTCACTTTCGACTAGTCACTATCAAATAATGCAGCTTATATACATTAATAATGAGTTATTTCACATGAAATGGTCCTTATTAATTAAAGGGAAAACTCGAAGGCATCGAATACCCACTGAAGTTATTTGGGACAACCTTAGTCGTGTCAGTTTAAGAATTGATTTAGCTTCACAAACTTTTAGGACTGTCAAACAATCAAAGGAGTTGGGCAACAAAGTTCTTCCACACCCGTCTTACTCTCCTGACTTATTTCCGACAGAATTTCATCTTTTTAGGGATTCGTATAACTTTATTCATGGGAAGATTTTTTAGTATGATATTCATACCAAAACATATTTTCTGACTTTATTTCTTCTCAGAGAATGATATATTTTTCAGTTCTTGCAAGTTAGAAAAATAAGATAAATATTACACAAGAACCACACTAATCCAATCCCCGAGGGACCAAGGGGTAGGTCAGAACGGCCAAATGGATTAACAGGAGATTTCAATGAGACACATTTTTCATAGTTAAAAGTGTATTATTATAATGTAATACATTAAGACTAATACGTTTCCATATAAATGTTTGAGCCAGCTATTTATGTATAGAAGCATTGGCTATAATGACACTGTATTCTGGTTGGTTTATAGCAAACTGACTCATTTTTAAAATAGTTCATAATGAAGTATGCTCTAAACTTCATTGGACGTAAAACCTGTAAAAAGAAAAACAAATTTCTGCCACTTTTTGCCTTTATTCAGAACCAAATGTACAGCAGATATTTTGGATAAACTTATAAAAATTTGAAATATTTGATGCTATCAATTAGCAAGCAGTGGCGCTTCAAGATTCAAAACTTGGATTTTTGCGTATGACACTAACAACATATCAATTGCTCATTTAATGAGACGTAGATTGGTAAGCCGGTCAACCAAGTTAGGGGTATATAAGACCCTCATTAGACTGGTCACAACATATGTATGTGAGGCATAGGTACTAACAAATCAGCAGCAACCAAGAATGACAATCTTCGAGCTTAAAGCATTAAGGCACATTCTAGGTCCTGTGAAAGAAAATGGGGCTATCGTATCGTCTTTGAAAGAATAGAAAGTTATATGCACTATATGGCGATGATAATTGTCTATGTCAGAATACAGCGTATAAAATAGTTGGGACACCGCCTTAGAATGGATGATGGCATAACCATCAAAGGCTACGGAGCAGATAGAAGGACAGCGTCTCAGAGGACTGTCAGAACTTTAAAGAATCTCTAAGACTTGCTGCGACAAAACTGTTCAATAGTGACTGGGCAGATCAAGGACTACCTAGTGCATCTGTCGTGCCTATAAACAAGAAGTTTAGTTTGAAACTTTTCACATCTAAAATTTTTTTTTTTTTTTTTTTAAATACATTATACATTATACATTTACATTTCATGTAAAATAACTTAGTAGTTAACATAAACATAAGACTACACCATGGCCATATGGATGACAATTAAATTGTAAAAAAGTTTCATTTAACTCTTAATAAACATATTTAAAAAATTTGAACTAAAAATTTTAATAATAATTAATATCAAAGATAGAAAAAATTACAGATTCTGTGGGGGTTGTGGAGTAAACAATAGGATTTCTTGAATAATAACCTACTCTCATTGAACTGCAGAGCATTCCTGTACCGCAGCAAACGGGTGGCAGCAAGAACGCTGCTTGGTTATGAACAGTTATCTCCGCAGGTAACAGGGTGAGTGCCTGAAATCAGGTAATGCCTCAACAACATATCAACATTTCCAATCAACAGAAAAATAAATAAGAGGAATACAGACTTTCCAACTTTCCAAATGTAATATATGATGTGTTTATTTTAAAAGGATGGTCCAAAAATCATCGATTCAAAATATTAATAAAATAAAATAAAAATTATATAGATTATTAAAAAAAAAAAACCCATGAAGAGATGTTGGGTTCAGTACATAAGTAAGGATGTACTGCTGTTACTAAGCCAACAGTTGTGAAAGGAGGAGATTTTGTTTAAATCACGCTCAACCTCCAGGTTTTTCCCCCAACTAAGGGTACCCACTTTGTAGAGGCTGTGTGTGCCCCAGGAGGGTCTCCCGACCTCGAAGTCGAGCCACGACCGAGATAACAGAAAATAAATTTTTTGCCTTCAGTCGGACTCGAACTCGGGCCCGGGAGCTTGGTAGTCAAGCGCCTCCGTTATAAAAATTATTAGCTATTTTAGTGGAACAGAATATCAGTACACTTTCATAAATCTCGTGCTGCGCTGATTGGTTGGAATCATAAGCCTGGGATCTTATGATGAATGTTTACATCTAATGAATGTTTGCAATAGTAAAAAAGAGTGAATTTGAAATAATGGAGAGTTAAAAAAATCAAATAAAGAAAAAAATGATTATGATGCCTGACAAGTTAAAATGACAAAAATATTGGGTTGTCCAGAAAATAATGCAGGCTTTCTTGTTTTCTTTAAATTACCCCTCTGTGTTATTAACTCTTTATATCTGATAATTATTTTTTGTATGGATGTCAATATTCCTCTTCTGAACAAAAAAAATTATTTAAATGTTTAGCATTTCACTACTTGGAAATAATTCAGTCTCTACTCACAAGTTTCTAAGCTTAAACTCGGTCGGAACAGGACCCAAAAAGCCAGAAGAATTAACAAAGTGCAGGGCAATGATAGCGTGAGTGTGTGCACCATTTAATGCTGGTTTAGAATTTCAAGAGGGAAACCTCAATCTTGAAGTCAAGGAGGTTCGTGGCAGGACTTCTTCCCTGGATAACGATATTCTGAGAGCTTTGGACAGTGAAAATTCCAGAACTGTTCCAAAAACTTGTAGAAAAAATAAATAAATTAATCGAACAACTTCTAGACAATTGAAAGAAATCAAGCATAAAACGACAACATAAAAAGAAAAAATCATCCTTATGAAAGAGGTTTAGTCGTTATGACATTATTGGAGTTTATTTACGAGTCTGCCTTAACCACCCTTCTCTCCAAACCTCAAGCCTACTAACTATATTTTTTATAGGCCTGGACCAATTTTTGAAGTGATAAACAATATATTGATTAAAAGTTGATATAAATCAGAAATGGTTTATAACAACGACTAAGAATTCTATTTAGAGGAGTCAATACATTGGTAGAAAATTATAGAGAGGAATGAAGCGTATTTCGATTAATAAAAATCTTATCTAATCATTATCACTATAAAATAGTTTTATTTGAAAAACACAAACCTCCATTAATTTTGGCACAACCCAATAGTCTTCTATGAAATGTCAAAAGTGTACTGAAATAGCTTTAATTTTTTTAAAGCAAGCCTTTGGACCTGTCATAAACAGTTGTAATAATAAGGTTGGACTTTGAACAACCCCTGCTCAGGTAAACAACAACCCTATTGAGAACAATTATCTACGTTTAACCATTTAACCATATAAGCTGTCTGAACTATCAATAACATAGGGAAATTCTCAGTCGAAGACATCCATTTTTCAGCCCTAATATAAGATTCAAAAGAACATCTCCAGGATGAACTTGGAGAAAAGTTAGGGGATGTGATACTCCTGATTAATTACAGGAACTGAGAACAACATTAGCGAAGACATGGGAGGAAATTCTGGACAAATTCAAAATTATTAGAGTTTGCCTAGAAGGCTTCAGATATATATATATATATATGACAATTAGAGTAGGTAATTCTTTTAGTGAAAGGCTATTTTACTTCTATGAAATCTAAAGGTGTATATTTATAAACCTCAAGACTCATATATGAGTGCTTTTCTTAAGTTACACAGAATTCAATACAACCTCATTACCCAGTATGCCTACTAGAAGTCACCTACAGCTGTGAGTTAAGGGATTATGTTATGATTGTAAACAATTAAGCTTTATTATTCATTTACATAAACATAAACTCCAGAAGACATAAAGAAACTAAAATAATGGCTTTTTTTTTTTTTTTTTTTTTTGAGAGAGAGAGAATCTCTTATAATAACAGATAGAGAAATTTTTTTTCTAGCAGTAAATATGTATTGTAAATAAAATTTTTGTTTTTATAGAGAAACGTAATAGGGCGTATCAAAAAAAAAAAAAAAAAAAAAAAAAAAAAACCGTTTTATCAAATTCTAGAGTTCAAAAGTCTGTAAATATCTTAATGCTATTTATTATTTACCAATACTTAATTCCTTCAGAGCATTCTCTAAGCTTGTTTACTAACACTGGACTTCTTAAAAAAAAGCCTCAGTTCAGTTATTTATTTCAAAGAAGAAACATGACAGTGTCCTACGAAATTCTCGTAATTTTAAGACATTACTGGAAAAAAAATTTTACAGCCGCTGAAGCAACTCGTGAAATTATTAAATATGAAGGGGTTGAAAAACTTAGAAGTGGAGATAAGTTGAAAAGGAAGAAGGGCTCCGGGCAGCCATTAATGGATATTTATGAGGTTCTGAAGGAAGCTGTTGAGTCAAATCCGTCCAGGAGTACTCGTGAACTTGCCAGGGAGTGTGTTGTGTCGAAAGATACTGTTAGTGGCCATCTTCTCTCCATGGGGGAGGTGAAAAAGCCTGTAGACTGGTCACTCACGAACTTACTCCTCAACAATCAGCAGAAAAGTTTACACAACTTCATTGGTTTGAACTCCTGCCTCATCCACCATATAGTCCAGACCTCGCACCTTCGGATTGCTACTTGTTTAGATCCATTTTCTTCAAGGGAAAAATTTGATAATTTTGCGGAAGTTGAAAATGCTGTCCAAGAGTTCTTTGACAGCCATCCCAAGGAATAGTATCAGTGTGGCATCGAGCAACTGGCTGGGTAATGACAGTAGAAAACAATGGAATATACTTTGAGTATTAATTATATTTTATATCAAAGAAATAATTATACAAATATTTGTTTAAGAAACGGTCCTTTTTTTTTTTTTTTCCTAGTGCATTCTGGGTAACTTATGAAAAGCACTCATATATGAGTGTCGTAGTTTTCTTTAGGTATATATAAATATGTACATGCTTTATCACTATGGATTGATAAAGAGTTTTTGTTCATTGTTTACTTTTTCCTTTTACGGGACAATATAGATTCCAATTTCATACTAATATAGAATTAATCAGCACTTATATTATATCCTAAAATAAATTAATTTTCTTGTTATTGAATAAAAACATATTTTAATGAGGGATAATAGAAAGTTTGAAACAAAAGATACTAATAACAATCTAATCGGGAATCGATGATTGTTCTCTGCCACTTCTATTATATTTAGTTTATTAGAAGACTAACCTTGAATGATACACATTCATCTTCAGGTCTTAGAAATATAACAAGAGTTGAGCTCTTAACTGTTTCTGCTCTCCTAATACAAACGAACAAACTACACATAATGCCCTAGAGTTTCCCAAAAACGTATCGATTTGACCAATTAGGTCAATTCTGCTTTGTCTCCTTATGTGAGTATCAACATGTTTTATTTCTTATCTTACATTTTTAAGATTAATATTTATGAGTCATTTAGAATTAAAACCCGTTGTCCATTAATCAAAATTTTACAGGAGCACAAAAAATGACTAAATACTGATTTTTGGACAGGCGAAAAATTTGATCACATTTTAAACCTACAGTTTAAACTCTACTCTTGCTTGCATAAGCAAAATATTTCTATTTTGTGTTAGAAATAACACAATAAAATAGTTAGGTTTTGTTTTGAAAGTTGAATTGAAGAAAAATTGATAATTTGGTAGTTTTTTGTTCTTTGTCGAGTTTTCATAACTCTAATGTTTACCTTTTATTGATTTATTTTAAGGGATAGCCTAAGTTTATTAGAAAAAAGGATTTCAACATTTATTTCATACAAATCGTATTAATACATTTTTACAGGTCACATTTCCTTTGGTATAAGCGATTTCTATATAAATAATTACTGCATTATTTTATAAAAAAAATTAATTTATTTTTGATAATATAAACATTGTAAACAAAACTATTTTTTGTCACTATTTTTGACGGTTTTTCTGCCAACTCAATGTTTTTTTCCATAATATATACAGATATTCACAAATATAAACAACTCACTATAGAGTTCGCTGACAACTGCGTACATAACCTATACAGTTTGTAAACAAACTAAGTGAACAAAGGCAGATTATAATTCAATGTTTGTCGGGATCTAGTGTTTTTTGATCTATTGCCTTTAACAAATAGGTAAATACACTTTTAAACTTACATTTAAAAAAACATATCTATATTTTTCGTAAAAAGTGAACGGAATGGGTTTTGAATCTGAATGACATATAATCTGTGAAAAGTGCTGAAGGTTTCAATTTATTGTATGTTTTTAGAACTAATAATGAGTGTTTAACATTCAAAACTAGTTTTCAAAATAAAAATAATTTCATTAGGAGTGGCAAATAATACATCGATCCTAATTGTATTGATCCTTCTACACTATCAGCCGTGTACCTCAAGTGCTACCCACCCTATTGCCTCTTTCCTACAGAAACTTTGGTGAGTGGCAACATCCAATTTATTTCTTGTCTTACGTAAATACATTGATATAATAAATATAATCTCTACACCATTTAGCTGATGTGTCGAATATTAATAAGTTTTTAGAACCAAAGATGAATGCTTAGCATTTGAAACTAGTTTTCGAATAAAGTAAATATCATAGAAGTGGCAAATTATTAACAAATCCCTGTTTATATTGATACTTCTAGACTATTATTTGTATGTCAGTAAACAGGTAAGGATCATAAATAGTGACGAGGAGAAAAATACAATTTAAAAAAACAAAAAAATTAAATAACATAAAAAATTAAAGAAAATGAAATCTAAAAATTTTCAAAATAATGTTGAAATATTATATTTTATTACTTACATTGCATCACACTTTGTTGAGGAATGACGCTTTCAACCGTCGCTACTTCAGTTTCTTCAATTATGTCAAGGTCAGATCCATCAATGATCATTGGACTGCTAATGTTATCTTCTTTATCGGAGAGTATCCTTAATTCGATATCGTTTTTCTTTAAAATATCCTCGTTGTTTGTTCTGTAATGTTTTTCAAACGCGTACATCGGTTTTGGGTCGGGATTATAATCACAGGTGTCGAAATCTTCCTTAGGGTACAACCTCCCAACAAAAGGTTCCAATTCTTTCTTCTTATGAATTCTTATTAAATGATTATTCAAATCCGATCGCAGATACGATTGAAAATTACAAGAATTCACGAGACATTTGAATTTGTTTATATTGAAATGTAAAGCGACATGCCTACGTACATAATTTACACGATGAAACGTCTTCAAACAAAGGAGACATTTCTTCTTTGTACAACTAATATAAGAATTTATCTTCTTTGATACGGAATCCCATTTATCAGAAATTATGTCAGCATCATCGTCGTGATCAGCATTCTGCGGAGATGGTGGACAATGCGTAGACGAGCTACCATTTACCATAGGAGAATGTTTATCACTAGATATTTGATTAGAAGGAAGGCTATCTTCAAGTGGGTCATTGTCGCTTAGAGTTGAAATGCAAACCTCTTCACAATCGTTAAATAACACAATTTCTTTAGCGACATCATAATTATCCATGGTATCATCCATCATTAGGCTTCCACTATCCATCACTTCTAGTGTACACTCCTTTTTCTTACTATTTTCTGAAAATAAGCTATCTTTAATATTCATACCGCTAATACTGTCATTACTAATGTTATCACACAAGACCTCTTTGTCATTTTCTAGGCTTAAGTAATCTTTGCTATTCTCTCCTTCTTTACTACTTTCCATTCCACTGATGTAATCTAAACTAGAATCTTTGCTGTCGATATCGTTCATATTACTAGTTTCTATTTGCATTGTTCGGGAATCACTGTGAGAGTCATACGATTCTTTTTCTTCGATTTCCTCTTCGTCAATATCTCCATCCATGTTTTCTTCTTCATTAATTTCTTCCTCATGATTATCCGATTCTTCAATTTCAACAACATTTTCTGCTTCCTCTTCTTCTTCATCTTCCACTTCGGTCTCTCCATCTACTTCTGCTTCTCTCTCATCAATTTCTCTTTCACCTTCAAACAGATATGAAGTTCCAACTTCATTTGCAACTATATTTTCATTCATAACTGAGGAGCTATCTTCATTAACCGATTCAGGTCGATACTCCTCCATCGTATCATTATTATTGTCATTAGAAATTTCACATTTTTCATTGGATTCCTCAAACGATTCTTTGTTTTGGCTAGTTTCTTCATTCTCTTCAGATTCCATAGCGTTATCTTCAAATTCAACCTCATTTTCATCAGCTTCATTCTCTTCATTGTCATCAGCTTCGTTCTCTTCAAGTTCATCAACTTCATTATCTTCCATATCATTATCAGCGTAGGTTTCTTCATCTATGTTCTTTTCTACTTTTATTTCTGGATGTTCATCTATCTCGTTAATTTCCTCGTCACCACTACTGATTAATAGGGCATCATCTGATACTTCTGATTCATAACCATCTGATTCAGAATCGGAATGTCCTTCATTGCTTCCATTGACAGCTGTATTGATATTATTTGTGTTTCTTGACTCGTAATCACTATATTCACTGTCAGAATTTCCTAATGTATCATCGATAGGAACTTCCAAGTGTAGTTTGTTTAAGAGATCTTCAAAAACATTTTCATTATATTCACACTCACCTTTGTATCTTTGGACGAGGGTATTTACTTCTTCTTCACCAGGACTAAGTGTGTCTTCATCTTTAGATGACGAACTACTATTTGATATAAGAGATCTCTGTTGTTCGTAATTAAGAGGGAAATCTGTTTTCTTCAAAACAACACGAGGGTCTAGAGCTTTCACACGTAATATCATCTCTGCATCATCTAATTTCAATTTTTTCTCTTCAACTACTTTCATGGGAGTAAGAGATTTACGTTTTAAAGTATGAACAACCTCTGGTGGTATCGATTTCTTTTTCTGACAATGTGTAGCATGGGATAGCAAAGCTACTTTACGTTCAAACTTCTTTCCGCAACCAGAACACCTCTGCAGAGAAGCATGGCCTCTCAATTCTTCCATGTAAGCCTGAAAAAAAAAAACAACAGAAATAAGTAATAATCTTATATACATATATAACTATATCTAATATCATGCTTAGTTTTAATTAAAACTGATATTTCCTATTCAAAGCATAGGTGAGGTACATTAACAAAAACATTAACTAGGCTCAAAATTTGATTTCTTCACAAAAGCTAAACCACAATAATAATCATTCTGATTTAAATATATCACGCTTATGAGATATGAGTTTTATAAAATCAAAATTAGTGACAAAAATAAATTAACCCTAATATATAGGGTTGCCTAGAAATTAAAGCAAGTTTATAGTTATAAATATGAACAAAGTTAATTTTAACATTCGAGAGAAAATCACAAAATTAAAAAATTTGTTTCCAAACAGGCAAAATTTAGAATAAAAAGAATCTTTCCTCCAATGCAAATTACGGATTTTTTATAGACAAAATGAATATGTACATATATTTTTCAAAAACTGAGAGGTATGTGATGATTATTTAAATTCTTATCTTGCTTTTTGTTTAAGTTTATTTTAATTATTTTTTATTTAAGTATACATATACATACATAATATGTACAGATTTACAAAACACATAATATGTACATAATACATGTAATTACATCTAACAACAAAATATGTACAAACAATAAAATTCTGACTTTTTTTAATGAAGGATTTCTTTTATTTTAAAATAGCCGCGAAACCTAGTACTATTCAAGTAGTACTATAAGTACTATTCAGTTATAAGAATTATTCAGTTATACGAAACATTTTCCGTACCCCCTCACATTCCTATAAGTGAGACTCCACTGTATATGGGCCGAGGAAGGTTACAGGCGAAGATCTAATGAAGAGATCTACAGAGAAATCAAAGACCTGGAAACCAAGATAAGAATCAGAAGGCTGATGTTATATGGACACATAAAAAGGATGAAGGAGGAAAGATTGAACAAAAAGAACTTTAACAAAATTTTTAACTACAAAAGCATGGGAGGACATACAAAGCAAATAAGAGACAATTAAAGCAACTTAAAATTTCAGACGCTGACTGACTGGATAGAGACACATACAGGAAAACATTTAAAAATCTCACCAATATTACAAGAGAAAAAAAGGGGGATATACAGTGGTCCAAAGAAAGAATAGAAATGCAGTTGAAAATCATAAAACTGCGATGGGAAGAAAGAAAATCAAGATTCCCAAAGAAGCAAAACCAATGAATGATATTCGTGTGGTCCTTAGTAGCCGTTGCGTGAAAAAAAAGTTAATTTAAAAAAATAAATAAATAAAAACCAATTTCAAGATTAAACCTACATGTACGAACTTGAACTAAAAATTAAAAAAATAATACTTTCATTACTTCAAAACAAAGAACATTAAATGACAATCAACAAAATTATCGATACTTATGTATCTATTCACAATTTATGATAAATTATTTTTGGAGTCGGTGCCAAGTAGGGCAGTTTAATTCTGCCTTTGCAACAAACTTTCTGCACTTCTTTACAATTATCAGCTTTCTTTCAATTTTTGTTTGTTTTGGATTGGCACCAACTGGAAATTGGAGTATATGCATAGTTCAAAGTTCAATATCCACAACCTTCAAAATAGATAAAAATGTACCTTGTCTTGATCGACTCTTTCTTCAACTGGTGAAGTCATATTGGATTTCTTCGATCGATTGAGCTCTTCTAATGTAACCTGTTTCTTTTGAATTTGCGTCCTCAACTTTCGCACCTGTTCACTGGTTTTCCTATGAACTAAAAAGGGAGGAAAAAAATTAAAAAATGTTCAAACAATATTTTTTTTTTTCCACAAAAATAATTAATAAAGTAAAAAAAAATTTTTTTGTTTAAGACAAAAATAGAGTTGTCGTAGATGATTTGGGTTAGGATATAGAAAGAAAATATATATAAATGAAAGCTGATTAGAAATTGATGAATTATCAGCCACTTTAACTTGTATTTTGCTAACAACAAAACTGGTCACATTAACCCAGGCCCCGGAGATTTTGCCCCCACCCCCCTGTCAGTGGTCCTGATCTTCAGCTCGTAAAAACATACAAATATTCAAAACTTTGACAGGTCTATCAATTTGTTTAGTATCAACACCGTAGAGACCAGAAAAAACAGATGAAACTTTAAAACATATATTTATTTCCACTCAATCCATAATTTATCACCGTTGATATTGTAATTAAATTTGGTTAATCATTGTAAAGAAAAAACAAATTTTTTCCATCAATTACTGCTACAAAAGCACAAACCAAATCTCAAAACCAGTTTAGTTGTGATTTCTATAAATATAAGTAATAAACTAAATAAAATATAACATTACAAAAAATATATTTTTAAATATATTAATTAAAATATTTATATATTTACTTATATATTTTAGCCTTAATCCTCCAATTTTAAAAGCTAAGATATATTTTTATACATTTGTTGATATAAAATATATTATGTGACCAAACAAAAACTGGGTAAATTTTAAAATTAATATTAAAATTCCTATTACAAAAATCATCATTTTTTTTTTTTTAACATGACTATCATTATTATAATGGGTGAACATTTAAACCAAAGTAGATTTCGACGGATTAAAAAAAAAAAAAAAAAAAAAAAGAAAAAGAAATGAAAACTGAGCAATTTATCTCAAGGTTACATGATAAGGAGCGATACAATAAAACAATAAAAATTTTAAAAAATAAATAAATTGTATTAGATAAACATATATCTCAAGAAATATTTAACAACTGTTTTATACAAAAATAAAAACAAAAATAATAATTTGAGAGTATATTTTACAAAAATAATTATGTCAATAATTAAAAGGATCACTTTGATAATTCTACTTAAATCAACTTCCATTATGCAATGTCTTTAAAGCTAATCTTTATTGAATTTATTGAATAATTGACAAATATAAAGATGAAAAGAAAGTGATTAGCAAAGACATTGTAAAGGAATGTGCCGAGGAAATATTGCTAATGTGAGGAGAGTTAGTACCTTTAGCTAGTTAAGGCCTGAACTAACTTTTGACTGATCAAGGCGGATCTAGACCGGAAGGTTGAGAAAAATCCCTGATGGCAGTAAGTAGTGCTACCAGTACCAGTACTGGCATGGAACTGAAGACGGTAGGGGTCGGCGGGCCCATGGACAGGCATTATCAAGTTAAACTGAAGACAGGTGAAGAGGTTGATGAATTGCAAAGGGAACCACTTCTTTAATCTTCTGTTAGTCACGTGCCCGATACGGACTAGAGTTGTCGCGTTGCACCTTTGGGGTATTTTTACCTTTCTTCGATAAAAACAACTCAAAATGAACTTTATTTCTGGTTTTAAGGGTATAAAAAATATATATAATTCTCCAGTGAAGCCATGCTGAATTCTAGAGCCAAAATAATACTGTAGTAGTCGCCTGCACCTCACACGTGTTTGTGAATTTATGAAGATTATTTACAATATATTTCATTCAAAAAAGATTTACAAAACTCTGTATATGAATACTAAAAAACATATAAAAGACAAAGAGACAATAACAAACAAAAAAAAAAAAAAAAAAAAAAAAAATGTATGTGTCTAGTCGTCTTGCATCTCCCAGGTGTTTTGATACACTGTGGACAAGAAAAGTTCAGGGCAGAATCAAATTAGGTGCTAACATTTGAAGGGAATGCTAGTAAAGGCATACCTGGAGTCTTGCCACCCACTAGTTTGCTACGGTCAAGATACAGCTAAAACAATACCATCATGTTTATTGCTTGTTCGACAAATAATTTCCTGAAATCAATCACCTAATTTAATAATGATTAAATGTCTCAGTCAAATAATCACTGGTTCACAAAAAAATGACTGAAAGATTTCAGGATATTAGTAGTCAAGTATTTAGCTGATTAAATTTTGGGCAACTCTGCTGTTTAGAACCGAACTCCAAAAGCTCAGATTAAATAGATTTCGCTACAAAACGAAACCAAAAATTATGTTTAATTATGACTTCTAAGCTATCATTTACCTTTGTACATATGTCGATAAACACTCCACGCATTGGCAAAATATTTCTTACAGCAAGGGCAAACGAAGCACATCCTTAGATCACCGTGATCAGCTTTAGTGTGTATATTAAGAGCTTTCTGAGAGCTGAATTCCTTCCCGCAGAAGCTACATTTTGAGCTGTCGATGGGTTCCGCATTTGTTGACGAATCCACATCAACGGGCTCTACGATCACAACTTCTTTTTCTTTTGGTTCCTAAAAATAAAATATAAAAATAATTATAATAAAAAAAATAAAAGAGTTAAATATTTCTGGTATTATATCTTTACTATATGAAATGAAATGAAAATAGCTTTTATTGTGCAACTAAATAATATATACAATTTAACAATAAATAAGTACAAATTTATCTTCCTTGCACTAGCCTTCCTCTTTTTAAGAGGAGTAATGGTCTTACACTTCCCAAGGTGACCAGTCCTACTGGAAAGCAGGGTTCGCAATCTGGTTCCACTTCTCCCACCATAAATTTTTATTCTTTGCTGTTCTCCACCGTGTTGGGCCAGCCTCTTTTTTGAAGGAGTCGCTCCAATCTCTTTAACTGCCTTCCTCTATTCCTACTATTGCCATATGGTGTCCACTCGGTTACAGTATATGACCACCTGTCGTCAGTAGATCCCAACACATGTCCAGCCCATTTCCATTTTAATTTTTTTATAAGCATGGAAGAGTCTTTGAGCCCTGTTTTCTTCTGAATATCAATGCACTTGATCCTGTCCTTTCTTTTGATATTTGTCATACTTCTCTCTATAGCATTTTGCCAGACTATTTTCTTGAAACTTTGTGAGAGACCATGTTTGGCTTCTTTATATTATCTTTACTATATAATGGGTAATAAATATTTTCTTATTGGATTTCATTACCCACTTTCCTTTGTGTTTCATCATCAAAATAGTGGCATCTAAAGAGGCATAAACTATACGCTGTAATGTTTCACAGCAACATTGGTCATGGAATCTCATAAACCAACCAAAGAAGACTGGAAGTTACAATGGAAATAAGGAGCCAATAAAATAATTTAACCATAATAAAAGAATAATTATCATCCTCCATTTAAAGGAAGACAGGAAGATGTACACAGTAAACTCCCGATTATCAATAGAACTGGGTGGTATGGCAACTGTTGATTATCGAATTTAGAAGTTAATCGGTGAAAGTGCCAAAAAAACAACAATATAATTTATAATATTAGTAAGAAAAAAAAATATTTACAGTAAAAGGTTATAATATAAAATTACGTGTTAAAAAATTAAAATCTGTACCACTACAATCCGAGGAGTGTCTTGGGTTCTGTACTGTTTTTTAGCTAGCGGTAAAGAAACAGTATGGTGATTTGGCCGGAATCCCATTCAACAGCCAGGTTTTTTTCCGATTTAAGTGTACCCACCTTAGAAAGGCTGGGTATAGCCTAAGAGGGACTCCTGACCCCTGGGCCGAATATCGGTTGACATAATAAAACAAATAGTTATCTGCCATAGCAAGATTACAGCGCCTTACTAATTGAGCTACTGTTCCTCTTAAAATTATGTGTATAATCTTGGCTTATAAACATTATACACTGCCAGGCCAAAAATTTATCTTTAATTATTTTTTTTTTTCTCAGCTAAAAGTCTCTTTATTTTTTCATATTTATGTCTATAAGTATTTTAACAGGCCATAAGGAACATAGTACCTAATACCGAAAATAAAATCCAACAATATGTAAAAAAATAAATTAAGAAATTTTCAATTAATAGGGTTTATGTCCACCTACAACATTTATTACGGATTGCATTTGAAAGGGGATACGCTTAATAAGATTTCGGATAAACTCTTGAGGGATTTTTCTGTTGGGGAAACCCTTAAATCCTGGTGCGAATCTCGTAAAAATGGACACCTCTTAACTACTTATCCCAACGACTTACAATAGTGGTGAGGTCTCGACTAAATAATGGACACTTTAAGCTATGTATTGCAGGTTTTTTCAGGTAGCAGAAAGCAATAGTTGCTGTTAGAATGAATAAAGGAAAATTCATCTCCAACACATGGAAATTTTTTTCGAAATCTTATTAGGCCAATGCCTAAGCAAATGCAAGCTGTAATAGATGCTGAAAAGTAATACTGCTAATTTTTGTTTAATTTATATTTTTGTTATTACTAATATGTTTTATTTACTATATTAAATTATGTTTTATGGTCATAACTAGCAAAGTTAACTTCTCCTCAAATTAACAGATCACTGTTAAACTCTTGGACTCTTACACTATTGGTAACCAAAGTTTGTAACTCTAAATTCCAATAGCTTTCTTTTAGATTATTCTCCATAAAGCACTAACTTCTTCAAATGGTGCACGAGCTGAAGAGATAAAAAATAACCAGCTTAACACAATTTGAAGAGAAGTCGACTTAACTAGTTAAGGCCAGTGAACAGAGAAATATATAAAAAAGAATGAAACTTTTAGCAAAGAGAATGAAAAATCTTAGATAGAATTTTTTAGCCAGTCAATTTAGTAACATATCACAGCTTCGCAAAACAAATCGTGTGTTTAACATTTAGGGCATTGTATGTTTTCCTGGGTGTTTACTTATTCTTCATCTTTGTAAGGATTTTCTTCGCCATTTAAAGTTTCCTTCAGCCAAACTACTCCCTCAGTTGAGCCAACTGATTCCTCCTCTGTTAGCTTCAGCCACATCTCTCCACCTGATAAGAGGCCTTTCTCTCCTCTTATCTTCTGCTTCCCATTCAAATTTTATTTAGGGGATTCTTTTATTATCCATCCTTTTAACATGTCAAAATCTTCTTCCCAACGTTTCCTCAAGGATATTTCCTCCTACTTCCATCCTCTCTCTCATAATGTAATATCTGATTCGCTAAGTCCTTGAGATTCTGGCTGACGTCCTCCAGTGTTTACTTATTTACTTAACTCATTTTACAATTGGGAATAATAAATATATATATTTATTTATTTACATAAATTATTTTACAATACGGAATAATAAATTCTATTTTTTAAAAATCTATTGTAGGTTTTCTTATTCTATCAAGACAGGATAATCCGCAAATAAGAAAGCCCCATCATAGATAATTCAAGAGTTAACTGTTTCAAGGAAAGAGGCCAGTGATGATGTAGAGACAAGAGTGACCTTGAAGCCTACACTGTGGTCAGTCAGGGACATCACTACAAACAGAAGAGTGGGGCTGGCTTACACCATTTCTTCTTAACAATTCAAAAACAAAAACAGTTTGGAGAACCTATTTATATGAGTGAAAATAATAGTAAATCATATCACTTAAAGGATTCATAATTTATAAACACTATATAAACAGTTTTTTATTAAAGAGATTGGAATTCTCCTGATGAATAGGAAAAATGTTGTAAAAACTGTCATGAAATTAAAGATTTCACTCAACCTCACCCTTTAAAAATTGTATATACCCTCTTGAAATTCGTCCAAAAATTATCACAAATTCAATAAAAATATTACACAGTTGACCGAATTATTTTGGTAATGAAGATTATGACAATAATAAATATTTTCCAACATTTGTTGATAAAAGGAATCATGTAACAAAATTTAAGTTTTGAGAATATGACATTATAAAATAGAATATAAAATAACATAATTCTTTATACATTGAGAATCCCTGCATTCAAAGACTAAAAACCTGTAGATAAAGATAACAAGGTGGTGATATACACATATCACCTACAAACATAAACAAAATAAAGAAAAAGTTGTAAATTAGAATTTTAAAAATAGATTTAAAAAATAAATGAAATAAGGTGATAAATATCTTATTAATTAAATTTTAAGAAAAAGATAATTATAAATTTATAATTTAATTTCATAGTCGAAAACTATAAAAAGTTACACTTGTTAATGGCTTCTACTATGAAACTTCTATTGTTAAACCTTTTCAGGTCAGGCATACATATTAATTCATTTAAAATTCACTGTTTTTTGTTTCTTTTTTATTGGTCTAATATTGAATAAATCTGTAAAAAAAATAATAATTTACTTTCATTCTTTTAAATTTTTTTTTGTTTTTTTTAAACTTCATTTAATGTTTTTGAACGATGGGGCCCCTCCAAACAATCTATTGAACTAAGGTATACTATAATATACTGTGCCCTGAAAAGAGTTAAAGCTACATTATAAAAATATGATCTTTCGCAAAAAGGAAAAATTCAATTCATAAATAAATGTGTAACTTATTTTTTATTTATTTATGTTTTTTCATCATACAGAAGGATTCTTGTGCAATTGTATCTACATTTTCTGTTTTTGCAAGCTTCCAATTTAATGATACATGTACAGACATTCGAATAACGAAAAAGAAAATCCATTGGTGCTCATTTTAAACTGCCTGAAATTGCAGATTTTAACAATTTAGTTTATTGTAATAATGCATTCAAGGGGCAATAATCAATAAACATATATAAAGCCAAAGATGAAAGTCATTTCTTTGTCAGCTGTTAAAAAAAAAAAAAAAAAAAATAAGCCTAGAGAAAACATGCTAGAATATAAAAATTAAGGAGTTATAATGGAGAGAATAAAACAATTGAAGTTCTTTTTTCCTTCTACCACCATTAATAAATATTCATTTGATTGTGTTACTTTTAATTTCGTACGAATAATGCTTAAGAGATGTAGATAGTTAGGGTAGGCAGTCATAGATACTCAGCAGATCAAAATAAAATTTTTATTTTATTTTAATTGTTAAAGCCAACGTTTCGACTTGCATTGCGAGTCTTCATCAGGGACTGCAATGCAAGTCGAAACGTTGGCTTTAACAATGAAAATAAAATAGCAATTTTATTTTGATCGGCTGAGTATCTATGACTGCCTACCTATCTACATCTCCTATATATCACAGTTAACTATACCTTATGATTATGAAAATAGTGCTTAATTATGAGTGTACGTTTAGAAAGAACCATGTCAAATTAAAAAAAATAATCAGACGACAAGAGGTATCAAATAATAGAAAAAAAAAAAAAAAATTAGTTATTTCATTATTTTATATTTTTATGAAAATAATTTTTTATTTATTTATAATATGTTTTTATATTATAAAACAGTTTGTATGTTTCAAAAAGGCTAGTCATTGTTGTTAGCAGTAATGATATAGTCTATCTTCAACATTTTATTTAATACATTTAAAAATATATATATATTATATATATATATATATATATATATATTATAATAATATATATATATATATATATATATAAAATCAAAATTACTAATTTAACTGCATTATATTTTCAACTTTATTATACCAACGTGTACTAAGTACAAAGATAAATACAGTTCATTGCTTCATTGTATATATTTTTTTTTTTGCATATTTTGAGTTTTTAATTGCACATTTTAATGGTTTTAACAACATGAAAATTGGGTCTTTTAATTATTATCATCAAGCAATTGCAATTATAGGTAAAATAAAAAATTATCGAATAATAGTTCATAAGAGTAATAAAAAGTAATATAATACTAATTTTCATAATGGACTGTTCAGAACACAGGCCATTAGTTATTTATAAGTGTGCCGATCTAAAGATAGTTTACATTTAAGGATTGTTCAGAGATCAAAATCATAGACGCTATTAAAAAACATATATTTTTTCTTAAACTTTATTGAGCCAAGAGGAAGATAATTTAAATAATTTTAATTAAAACTCTCCGCTGTTATAATATAATATGATAACAAAACAATAATATAAACATGTTTTATATAATATTGAATTATCAAATAAAAGTTTTTTCATTGTAAAACTGGTCCCCCTTAAATGGGCCTCAATTTTTTTCCCCCCCAGCACACACCTATGGTATCCCCTCCACTACTTTCTACCAAGAGCGGGGGAACTCCTCAATCAGCCTTTCTCTGTAATATTCCATTACACACAGCCAGATGCAAGCTCATTACTTAAAAGGCAATGTATCATCAAAAACAAATCCTGCAAACTAACTCATACGATGAAATAATTCCAAAATAACATCAAGTTAAACATTATCAATAAAATATGACCTCTATTTAATAAGAAAAAAAAATTAAAACAATTAATTATAAGATTCTATGAAGATGAAAGAAATTAAATGTATCTACATTGTCAAGATTAATAATAATAATAATAAAAAAGATTGAATAAACCAGCAATGATAAATGATTATTAAGAAAAGGTGAGGTTATTATTTTTTGTTTTAAAAACATGTTTTTTGTTTTTTCTAATCACAAAAACAATCCTAACCATATGTGAACCTAATAATTCTCAATACAATTTACACTATCATCATACATAAAAAAAAATTTAAACATTTAAATATTATTATTATTACATAACAATACAATAATTACACACATAAAAAAAATGCAAGTATTGAAAAATAACTATTTTCAAATCAATCATTTAAAATATTGAAGAATTTAAAAAAAATTATAATAATTTCATATCATTCCATTATTTAGACAAAAAACTAAAGATTTTACAGACGAGAACGAAATTCATTATATATCATGAACGGCGTAATTACAAAAAAATATCAAACAAACAACAGAAATGATTCATAATAGATATATATGAGTAAAAAGTATAGAAATGTATGGAGTATAAAAATACATACTCAGTATAATCATAACCATAGAAGCACGTTTAAATAAATTATTTTTTAAAAATGGAATAGTTACTTGTAATTCATAGCGCAAGTTGAATAGTCCTTCATTAGTGGTGGGCATATCTTTTAAAATGACATCTTCTGAAGCGGTGTGCTCTTTTGTCATTTGTTTCATTGATTCCAAAAGGGTGAGAATGTCTTTTCTTGTTGTTGAACGTGAGGAAACTGTTTTTGATTTGCGACATTTGGCATACCACGTGTGATCACAATGCTGAAATAAACAAATTGAATACGTGAAAGTTATACTAATCAATAAACAAGAAATAAAAATAATTCATAAAAGAAGGCTAAATAATACCTCATGATTTTGAAATAATTCTTCGAATTTTCCTAAGCAATATCCCTTTTTGTGGGTCATAAAATTGGCAATACTTCTGAATAGGTTTTTGCATATTTTACATTCAAAAATCAAAGAACATTCCTTGGTTAACAACTCAATAATCTAAAAAACAATCAATAATGTTCATTAAAATAAATATACTACAAGATTAATAATAAAAGAATGAAGCACATAACCTATTAGCTAAGATTTTACAAAAAAATAATAAAGAGTAGAAACATGCAATGATAGTGAAATCACTTAAAATATATAGACAAAAAACAATAAGATAATGAAAAGAGTTAGGAAGCCTGTTTAAATGTAATAAAAATAGAAAGACAAACCTCAGGCGTGGCTATTCTAAACACCTTCAGCACTTGATCTATACTGGATAAATTTGTATCAATAGATTTCATTAATAGAGCGATGTCATTTTTCAGAGAATCTTGTTTAGTTTTAGGTTCACTATTTGGTTTTTTATCTGGCAATTTAATAGTACGCTGTGGTCTTGGAGAAGGTTTACTACTGGGGGGAGGCCTGGGTCTCATCCTTAACTAATTTAAAAAAAATAATTATTTAAAATCATAATAAAACGTATTAGATATTTATAAAATAAAATAAATATAAATACCTATGGGATTACCAAGGAAATAAGCGTGAAGAATAAACCTGAAACAAAGCCAGGTATGAGCCTTATACAACTTGTAAGTACCCTAAATTACATTTTTAAACATAGTAACACATTATTTATAAACCTGAAAAAATAATAAAGCAAGAAAAATGATTTAGAGAGTAATTTTCAAGCCAGAAGCACTTAAACATGTGGTGAAAGAATTGAGAAGGAGGCTCATACACCTCCCTCAGAAAAAAGCTTTCTTGCCAATATTAATGAATCTCCCAGCATAATTCACTTTCCAAACACTTTAAATTTACTAATATTTGAGAGAAAGAATAAAAAGGTTTTATTAAAGCACATCCATAGGGAAGAATGCCCTCTTTCTATTCAGAGGTCACTTTTCTAACACCCTGGACAAGCCAGTATTTAATGTTCTTCCTGGGGGTCTATCATATTTTCAACAACAGAAACATATTTAATTACTAAAAGCAAAGGTATTTGACAAGTTTTCAACTTACTATGGAATCTATAACCCGTAGCATCAGTCACAATTCGGAGGAGTATCGTTCAAATCTACATAACTATATTCCACCATAATCTCAGGGAACAAACGCTACTAGTTCACGCGACGACCACCACTAGTTCGGTTTTTGGCAGCACCTGTCGGGTTACTGTGTGTTATGTGTTTATTTTGTTAAATTATTTTAATTCTCTTCTCTCCGAGTAAGAAATAACCGTATTTTCTCTCATAGATCACCGTATCAAAACTATGAAAGATGAATCGACATAGTCTTAAATTTATAGTTAAGGTATTTTATAAAGTCCAATTAAATGAAAGGTTAAGTCAGCTTTATTATAAAATTAAGGGATCTTATTTTTATCTCGAAATTATTTTATCTGAGAATCACGCCTTTATCGCTATTTTATAACGTCAGGAAATATTATTAATTTTACATTTGTATGTTTTTAATAAAAGTTTCGTCAATAAGTCGGAATCTATCATTTACCGTTTCATGTATTTTTGATAACCATGTCAGAACTAGCCCACTGAAATTAAAGCATTAGTGATTCGGCATATTCTCATTATCAATTATACAGCTCTCAACTTGTACCTGAAAATCGTACTTTCCATTCTGTAATACAATTATTGCATGACATTCTGTCAATAAATTTCTCAATTATTAAGTCAGCTTGTTATATGTGTTGCTTCTATTGTCTTGTTCTAAACTAGACTAGTTAGTAGGAGAACTTATTATTATCTTTTTTTTTTTTTAACTTAGGGATTTATTTTTTATTAATGCCATTTTTCAATAAATTTTACTGATCATATTGTACACACATTTTTGTAACTCACTGAAATCAAACTATTTGTTTTTAAGATGTCAAGGAATGCTTATCAAAGTAATTTGTATAGACCTGCAGTAGCAACATTACAATTGCATAACAATGAATTATCTACATCATGTATGAACAATAAGAATTTCCTTACTGGATCAGCTAGCTATGGATATAAAAAGCCGAATATGTTGGAGAATATTACTGATAAATTCAAATTTTATTTTCATAGGCATGTAAGTTATAAATTGCTCTTTATCGACTCTCTTATAATAATGTATGATCTTTTATTTATATTAATAATTTTATTTATAGAAACTTCTAGCCGCAGGCTACTATCTGTATGAACGTGTTGCTGATGATGTAGACCACGCATCTTTTTTAAAGGGTACTTAATGATTTATCGATCGTACAGTTCAATTATTATTATTATCGTTCAAATTTTGATTTTGATTTTTCTCCTATAAAATGTAATAGTTAAAGGAAACAATTAAGATTCAACTGAATTTGTTATTACTAGTTATGTTCTGAGAGTAAGGGTAGCCTGGAGGTAGGGTTGGGATCTGGGATCAATAAGCTTTATGCTGTCCTTCAACCTGATATCTCCCTCTCTACTGTTTCACAACAGCTCCTAGCATGATAATTTTCTTCAGAATGGCCCCTGTACTCTTCATATTATTATTCAAGAGTTTATTTTAAACTAAATACTTTTAATTCAAATAAATTTAAATATATACTTTAAATTTTAAATTAGTTATTTCATTCAATTCATTGAATGATGCCTGTTGTATAAACTCTCTCTTCCATATTTCATTATATCGCTATAAACAATAGTGTTTGAAATTATTAGTACATGACATATTATATAAGTTGTAATTACCTTCGACATTGAATAACTATAACTGGTGTAGCACCTACCAATGTTTGGTGTATATTCAAGTATTCAAATAGTTATAAACTAGCATATGATCCCTAAATCTGTACTTTCAAAATGGAGGTTAACAAACTTTGTCTTAGATATGTTTCTTTTTTTCAAAACATTATTAAGTTATTATAATAGTTTAAATACCTGCTTTATTACAAATTATATTGAAAATGGCCATGAAAATTGTGTAATACATAATTCTGAATACATTAAATAAAATTACCCATGTTTCCTATTTATTTTTTAATCTTTTTATTTTTTATTAGTAATTGCATATCAAAAACTATGTGGCCTTAAAAAAAAAAAAAAATTAAATTAACTTATGGAATAAAACAAAAGATGGTTTGATTATTGCTTTAAATGTCTGTTGTAATATTTACTTAACATTGCAAACACTGAATGTTTTATTTGTTTTTTTGTTTTTTTTAGTATCATTGTTGCTTTAGTAATAAACAACAGTGAGGACAAAGTTTAAGGAATTGAATACAAAGATTCCATCTATATTGATGTTACTTATCCCCTTACAACATGTAAATATACATTTGAAGTTATTGATTCCACGTGGCCAAGACATTTTTTATTTACCTGCCTTGCTTTTGATTAGTGTATTTATACATTCAACCATGATTAATCCATTTTCTTATTAATTGGAAGGCATTGTAAATGTACATGCAGAGACCAAAGCATTCTATTTAAAGATTGCCTGGCTCGTAAAATGTTTGTAATATATATTTTTAGACGCCTTGAAAATTATAAAGCTTGAATCATTTTTCTAACATAATGAAAATATTTTTTTAAACATTTTTATTATTTAGTCTATTATACTCATTATTATGATATGCTATGATTATTATTATTATAATTTTGAAATATTAAGTATTCAAAATTTTTTTGTAGACAGTTTTCATCATACAATTAAATATGTTTTTATGATATAGATGTTCCAATTTAGGTTGCAATTTAAATTATTTAAAGTATATACATATTGGCCAATGATAATATAATTCTTAAAATTGTCAAAATATTTATCTCAGCTTAACTTATCAAATTATTTACTAAAAGATTAGTGACCACCTTCCATTTTGTTTTCTTAATGCTCACCTCTTGTTATTGTCTTTAAAAGTGCATTGTCATGTTCTCTTTCTTCTATGTATTCATTTTTGTAATCATGAAAATTAACCTTCCAAAATATAATTTTGTTTTTTAATTTATTAGTTACAATATTTAATCGCATGAATTAATTATGGTTTAATATTTTTCATAAAATATTTGTTTTAAAATATATCAAAGTTATATTGAAGAAAAAAAATTGTAGGGGTCTAATGATCAAGTCAAATAATAAAATATTGATATCAAATTATACCAGTTTGACTTCAGCTTGACTTTTGGTGCTGAGAGAAGCTGTTAGAAACAAACTCTGGCTTAGGAATATTCATTAAACGTAAAAGTAGACGATTTTCTAATCATGAAAATTATGGTGTAACGGACACTTCATGTGTTCCTTGTATCTTAAATAGATACCTGACCAGTCAGAATGACAATCACGCTCTCTACATTTTATTCTTTCTTTCTACCTTGCCGTTTCATTGCGGGATTTCTGCCCAGAATGAAAAGGGACAGGTAATTTATTACCTCTGAGTAATTCCCCACCCTTCCATAGGCAAGATGCAAAATCACTACCTTTCGTTTATTCGATTGCTTTACTACAAGCATATATGTATATTTACATAAACCTTCTCATTTCTGTCCCTGCCCTAGTTATGATGTATAAACATTTAAAAACAAATAAAATATCAACAGTTATTTTAAAAATTTAAGGATATAAATTACAAGTAATTTAGGTTACGGCAGTTTTGATAAAATTTTGATTAATTTCCTTTTCTTTTTTTAGCATTTGATATGCCCGACACATTCAACTCATGGTTTTTAGTCACTGAATTACACGTATGGATGATAATGACACGGACGATGGCAGACCCAAGCTATGGAAGATATTTAAGAAATGTCATTGTAGAAGCTTTGTGGAAGGATGTTATCACAAGGTGCAAAAAATTAGAGGTATTTTCCTTGTGAAACATTTTTTTTTTTTTAATACAAATTTAAAATTTATATTTGGTGTTTTTAAGTTGACAATAATGAGTTGTTGTAAATAGGTTTGTATCATTAAAAGGTATAAATTAATATTTAGCATAATTCAAAATTTACCAGAAGTATAATAAGCAACTACATATATTTTTTATATACTGATATTAATTAACGAATATTAAGTGTTTTTTTTTTTATTCATATTCATTGTTTCTTATTATGTAACAATTATCAGTTGTCTTCTTATTTGATGTTGTTACAGTAGAAGAAGGTTATGAGTTAACAAGTTTCTTAATCGATTATTCTTTTGTTTTACTTTTTACATATGTTTTTATTGGATCGCTTCCACTGGAGGTGTTATTTAGTGAAAAAACTTTATGAAATAAAAAAAAAAAAAAAAAAAAAAATTAAAATATTTACCCTCAATTTCTATTCATTTTTTCCAATGTGTTTTCAACTTTTCAATCCCAGAGCTGAAAAATTCTAAAGGTTTTGTGAAGAAATAAAATGCATTTTCAAAAATTTTACATTTTAGAAGTTGGTCCGAATTTCAGAACAGATGAAAATCTGTTGAAGATAAGTCCACGGATAAGGTGAAATGAAATGAAAATAACTTTTTCGGTGGGTGTGGAAGGAGTTCATAACACAGCTTATTCAGTTTACTCACTATCAGTTGTGAAACATGAGGTCTAGGGTTGCCCTATATGAGTTGCGGTTTCTTACGATTAACCAATGCAGGTTGTTTTTTTGATAAGTTGTTGGCCCATTATGTCAATATCAGTTCACTGTATACAGTGTGATGTGGATGTGATGGTTTGAATGTAACCAGCACTATTCAACCATTTGGTTGAAAAGCGTAATGCTTTGTTTTATACCTATAAGTGGCATCATTTTATTCCTGGAGAACATAGTCGTGGGTGTGGTCGAAAAACACTAAAGCATTATACTTTCTACCACATTTAAGCATAATATGTTGAGCCAATATTTCTGCGTTAGTAGTAAACCAAAATTTAAGACAAGGTAAAATATCATAAATGGTCTAACATTCTACTCCATTTATTGATAACATATTAAAAAGTTCTTTATTTTTCTTCACTTTAAGTGATTTTTTTTTTTTTTTAAATTATTTAAAAGTTTTCACTTTGTTTTCTTATTACAATTATTTTTAAATTTCTTTCTTCAGAAGACTGTTCAGTTAAGTCTTAACCTTATATGAGTCAGGTATTCTGTTTGTATACCAAATTTTTTTATTATAAAAATAATTAATATCAGTTGTATAGCAATTTTTTTTGTTTCATAATTCATGTATATCCAAAATTATTACCTCGATTTGTTTTTAGTGAGCGATTTCTCAGTTAATTGAAAGATGATATCAGAAACGATAATGTATATATGACAGAAGTTAAATTTTTCTCTTTCCCTTTATTAAAATAATTATGATTCATTTATTGTATTTTCAAAATATGACTGTCGAATCGGTCAATTAAACTTTAATTTAATGAAAATAACGGTTATTTGATGCTATGAATTAGTTTACTTGAGGAGTTTTAATTTATGTATTAAGCCATAGCAATTGTTTTGTAATTAAAAAACTATTATGCCATTTAGTTTACTCTATTCAAGGAAAGTTTAATAAACTTTTAAAATACTATATTCAATTATATTAACTAATGAAATTAATCTTTTGAATAAATCTTTTTTTCAATAAAGTTCATTATATTTTGCTAAATCAATGCAAAAGTAACTTACTTTAAACAATTGTAATGATGCAGAAGTTTTTCTGTTATCTATGGAGTCACATTTAGGCTTTCCAACATCGTGCTGAAGCTATAAACAGTGTTGCCAATACGGATACAATATTGTTCAATATTATGAGGTTGAGTTTATATTATTTTAGTAAAATAATTGTTATTGTATCAAATCTTGTTGAGAATAATTATCTTCTTTTCTTTTCTTTTTTAAATATTTGTGTTATTGTATTACAGTTATTGACACCCTTAAGGAAATATTCATATTAAAATTATAGAAAGCAATAAATTTGAAATTTGCATTAATTTTTCCTTAATTACTTTACTTTAAGCGTAGCATAGCAAGAAAGTTTGTACCAAACATTATTACTGGAATGTATATTACAAGATAGGGACAATAAATAATAGAGAATCAGTTATTGACACCCGATGAATATCTTTTAAAATACGGGCAGAATTTGAAGTACTTTTATACTGTTGAGTTGTAGGATTTAAAAGGAATTATATGATTTTTTTTGGCTAAATATTTTGTTTTCTAATTTTTAAGATAGGGTGTTAATAACTGTCTGGGGTGTCAATAATGGTTTGGAGGGGTCACCTGTGGTGTAGTGGTTAGCATAGCAACTTACTAAACCCAAGATCGC
Source organism: Euschistus heros (assembly GCA_003667255.2). Classification (NCBI taxonomy): domain Eukaryota; kingdom Metazoa; phylum Arthropoda; class Insecta; order Hemiptera; family Pentatomidae; genus Euschistus; species Euschistus heros. Next base: position 1,204,115 of record RCWM02000182.1, on the reverse strand, counting down.
AGGTTCACAGTCCGGCAGATGACCTTAGGATTTTTTAAAAGGAGTAAAAAATCCTTAGCTATGCCGTCCTTTGGAAGGGACGTAAAATGGGGGTCCTGAGCCTGTGCAATGTCAGGTACTTGTTAAAGATCCCTATCCTAATTATACCTGGATAGGCAAAATTTGGGTCTCCCACCGTAGCATCATCCGATTAGCCATAGCAGCATAAAGTGATGTTAAACAAAATAAACAATAATGGTCTGGTTTACCCTATTTGTATTTATTCAAATTTAAAATAGAGAATTATTTAAAAAATAATTTGTTTTTCATATTTGTATCATTCATGCATTGAGATAATAAGAAAAATGAATTTTAGAGAGCTAAGAACTTCAAATAAATTAAGATCTTTAAATCTTATTATTATTACTATCATATTATAATGGAAGACGTTAAGAAAACAACTGAATCAAATTTTCTTTAGTTTCTTCCTGTTGTTCCAATAGGCTTTCATTCTTTCCGAGAAAGCTTGTTTAGGTTCCCCTGACCACTTTACCATTGTACTGCTCCTGCTTCGGTTGCTCTGATATAACTTCCCATTTGTTGACTTTGTGTCTGAAGGTGTCCCTTTCCAAAATTTCAGTAGCACATATGTTTGCGTTTTTGAGGTTCTGTCGAAGTTCTTCTAGCCTAGGTGTTGAAATCTTATTTTTTATTATGTTCTTTTTTTTTTTTAATTACTATATGACACAGTTATGGGTAATTAGTAATAGCTCTACAGTTCACATTCACACATTATTACATGATAAATATAAAAAAAGGAGAAAAAAAAAACACAATCGTTGATATTTATAATCAGGCTAAGGACCCTTAGCCAGCTTACTCCCTCACTATGTAGAATTAAGTAGGGCTCTAGGAGATATTAGTGATTCTCTCCTGCCACATCATTGCTTCGTAATCCATAGGAGGAAGTGAGAGCGCTTGAACTATGTATACTCCCAATGACAAGAGAGCGAGAATCTGGCCATTGCCAGGACTCCATTGTTGAATTTTCCTATAGATCTTGAGGTCACTGCCTTTTTACCCTGTTAGGTGGAATATAGGGATGTGTAGAGATATTGTTAAGTGCATTATTATCGTTCTTAGGAATTGAGATTGGAAGGATTGGATATATTTGTTGTTCAAATATTTTGCTGTCCTCATAAATTCTAGTTTCTAGTAAAACCACACAGCTTCTTTATGCTGATGATGTAGCTATTTTGGGGAAGTCACTAAGATCAATAAAAGATGCTCCTCAGAAAGAAGAAACAAGCCCGCCCCCAAAAATATTACATAATAGGAAACCACTGGCTCGAAGAGTGAACAGCTTCCGGTGCCTTGGATCCACAATAAATTATTACTGGATGATGAGGAGGAAGAAGTAAAGAAAAGGATTATGTTGGGAAAAAGAGCATACTTCGGCTTGTCTAAGATTATGAGGAATAGACTGCTCAGTAATACCACTAAGTTCAGGATGTATAAAACATTTATTAAACCTGTGGTAACCTATGCCAACGAAACCTGGACCGGTTTGAGAGAAGAATATGTAGGAATATTCTAAGACCTGTACGCCAAGATGGAATATGGCAAAGAAGGAAAAATAAGGACCTTTACAACAAATACAAAGACCTTAATATCTTAGCCAGCATCAGAATCCTAAGATTGAAATGGTTTGGTCACCTAAGGAGAATGGAGGACAGTAGGATACCAAGAACAATCAATGAAGGCACATCAGGCGGAAAGAGATGTAGAGGGAGACCCGAGAGCTGCTGGAGAGACAGTGTACTCCAAGTAGGGTTGGGCGATAGTCGATAGTTACTATCGATATATCGATAGGTCATGCCTATCGATTATCACTATCGATAGTGCTGTCTATCGATTGATCTTTTTTACTAATTTCATGTTTTGAAACATTCGGAATTATATGCTGATCTGTCTCCGTCCAGTGTTGAGTTCTTTTGAAGTTGAACTCGGAATTCCTAGAGCTCGAGGGTTCTCTCAAAGATTAAGCCAAAGGAAAGCAGAAATGCTAGTTTTTCTTTCGGGAAATATGTGGCTCAAGGAGCACACTTGACTCTTGAAATTAAATATTTCGTTATTTTTCTTTTCTGAAGATTTGTTTTGTTTATTATTATTGTAACCATACAAATTTTAAATACCTTTTTTAAAATTCAAAGAAATTAGTTTATGATATAATCTTATAATTTATAATCCAGCAAATTTCAAATAGTAAGTAGATAACTGAATTTAATTAAATTAGTTGAAATTCTTTATTGAATAGCTTTGGAAAAAAAAGAAGAAACTATTGAAAAACTATCGATAGCAATCGATATTTTTCAACCGATAGTATCGGCCTATTGATAGTGCTAACTATCGACTATCGCCCAACCCTAACTCCAAGACATACAGCAGATGAAAATGAATGGGTTGTATGCGATGGATAGAGAGAAATGGAAGGCAGAAGTTAAAAAAGCCAGGGGCCGCTTTTGCTATATGTACCTGTTAAACTATAAGTACTGTAGGTCCAGATGTTAAAGGATGGTCTTTTAAATTAAAAGCAAGTTATAAGACCAGGTAAAGAAATTCCAATAGAATGCGCTCTTAAATTTGCTTATCTCTAAACGCTATTTTGTTTGTCAGTAAGCTCTAGTCTGTAGGTCCAGATTGGTTAAAGGATGGTCTTTTAAATTAAAAGCATCTTAGTTATCTATCAAAAGTTGAGAGGTCTTACATAGTATACAGTATAGTCTGCTGAATCTTCTGTTAAGTTTTTATCTTTTGAGTTTAGTAGGTAGTAATCCAAATCCTACCCCACGAAAAGAAAGGGTTTTTTGCCGTTGTAACCGAGGAAAAAAAGGATTTATTTTCAGAATCCCAAACGAAAAAAAATGCCCAGGACAACACCATCCACATGGAGTGCAGACCTTTTTGGGAAGAAGACAATGATCATCTACCGAGAGATGGGCAAAATTTCTTCAGCAAATAACGAAGATATATGGATCTCCATATATTGCCCGAGATGGGCAAAATGTGTAGAAAGCGAGGGTCAGTACTTTGAATAAAATATTTTTTTTTTTTAAATTACGATCTAGTTTGAGGGGTAGTGTGAATCTTCTGTTAAGAAAGGAAGAATTAGGACAAAAGATGAACTAGGAGTATTGTACGACCATCCAGATATTGTGATTTATAAAAAAGGGAAGGTTGAGGTTGCTCGGTTATATGGAATGTAAGGAAAACAATCGTCTCCCAAGGAGACTGCTAAACGAAAAGCCAGGAGGTGCTCAAAGATGAAGTCATTGAATAATGAGATGGTTGAATGACATAGACGAAGATTTACAGCAGTTGGGAGTCAGACGATGGAAGAGTGTTGCTGCCGACAGACCAGCTTGGCAGGCACTCTGTAATAAGGCCCATTAGACCAATAGCCCACAGGAAAAAAACAAGTTATTTTCACCCCTTTTTTGGAATACATTTGTGTAATCTATCCTCTGTTCTTAATGAAAATGTATAACTCTGCCAATCAAGGTTAGTGCCGCAATGAAATGGCGGAGAGGGAAAGGGTTAAAAATCATATGTTCTTAGCCATTTGATCAAATAATTCGGAAACCGTTACTTGTAGCACATTTTGTGTTCTATACGTTATTAAAGAAAATCATATTTGCATCAAACCAAAAACTGATTAAATTTAAAATCAGACCCCGTACATAAAATTTTGATCCTGTAAAATAACCATGCTAAAACTGCTTACTGTTGTGAAATCCAAAAAAAAAAAATTTAAAGTATTAAATTATTTAAACTGTAATTTAGTTAATTACTAGTCATCTTTAGCTATCAATTTTTAAAATAATTTATTTTGTTATTATATTAAAAGGCATAACTCCTCATTTTATTTTTATACATTTTCGGATGTTTTTTGCTCCATCTTCAGTCAGAACATGGTCACATCACACTGTTGTTAAGTCGCAAGTAATGCAAATGTCTGAGGAGTTCCAGGCAAATGTCTGAGGAGTTCCAGGCGGCATTAGTTACCTACGATGAAGGAATCCTATCTGATGACACCATCCTTGCTAGTGCTGTATGGAGGCGTGTATTATCGAGGCAGTGTGATGTGAGGCAGTTGGAGGCTATGGTTAAATATGTTAGGCAGACGGTAAGTTTTACCATCTAAGATCGTATTTTGCTATTTGATTTAAAATTTTACTGAATATTTCAATAAATTATTTTCCATTATATTGGAAAAAGAACCAATTTTTATAGAGAGCTGTAAGGTTAAAAAAGCATGATAATCAAAATTGAAGTTGGTTCAATTCCTAATAAGTATAAATTCTAGAACACTTAAGTTGATTGTGTTGGGGAGAGTTTAACCTGGTTTATTCTGATGCAAGATTGGTTTGAATCCAGGCTATATGTTCCATTTTGTGGTTAACTAAAATTACTATAAAAGAAGGGGCAGCTCACATGAATTATACATGTGAACTGCCCTTTCTTAATTTCATTAGTAATGTTAATCAATTTATAAAAAGAAATACTTTTTTAATGAGTGAAGAACTTAATAGTGAATACATTTTAAGACCTATGGACATTCCAACTCATCCTACCACTGTCCTCACCACTTACGCTGATGACACATGTGTGTTATAAGTAAACAATGATCCCTTCATTGCCTCCTAAACACTCCAATCCCATATCCTAACCCTTCAAGATAGGTGTCAAAAATGGAGAATCAAAATAAATCCAAAAAAATCTCACCAAATAATCTTTACCCTTCGTCGTAAGCCCACGACTTCCTGTCCTACAGTATCCTTTAATGATATTCCACTAATCCCTGTTGAACAGATCCGCTACCTTGGACTCCACTTGGACAAACGTCTTACTTGGAATCCACATTCAAGACTTAAGACAAAAAACTGCCCGTTGTTACAGATTACTTCAGCATTTATTAGACAAACGTTCAAAGCTCCCAATTAATTACAAAAGACTAATAAACATGACTGTGATTAGACCTATCTGGACGTACGGAGTTGAGCTTTGGGGCTCCACTAAACCATCCAATTCATCTCGTATCCAATCCTTACAATCCAAAATCCTCAATGCACCTTACTTTGTCACCAATAAACTTATCCATAAAGATCTTAATGTTCCATATTTAGCCCAAATCAGATATCTATCCTTTCATAGTAAGCTCCATAACCACTCAAATCTCCTAATTTCTCAAATTGCTTCCCACACTATTCCTGATAATCCTCCGAGGCGTCTGAAAGAAGATGGCCCAGAGACCTTCTAGGGTAGAATTTTTATTAAAGTGCTACTGATGGGTAGTACTTTTCATGTTTTGTCACGTTATTGTAATAGTTAACAGCACATTTACTTGATGTATAAATTTTGTACAGTTGTAAATTTCAATAAATTGTCATTAAAAAAAAAAAAAAAAAAAAAAAAGACCTATTGGTATTACAAACTCAGCTTAGATATGGCTTAGCAATGGAACATTGCCCAAGAGTTTTCTAATAAAGTATTTCAAGGAGATATGATTTTCTGCCTACAGTCGGACCCGAACTCGGCCTTCGAAGTTGAAATTTAAGTGTCTTGCCAACTGAGCTACTGTCCCTCCGTCTCTTCGCCTTGGGTCGTTTAAATTGACTGTTCCAAAAATTATCTGTATCATCATTCTTGGTTCTCTGATATCAGGAGAGTTTGGTAGCACTAAAGGCCTTCTTCAAGGATTTTTTATGACATTGATGACATTGATGATGTATGTTGACATATGCCTAGAGAATTTGTCTCAAAGATGCTGCAAAATGGGAATTCAATACACATCTGCAAAAATACACATCTATTTCAGCTACTATTTGTTGATGACCGGGTAATTATAGCACAAGATGAATTTGATATTGCGTACATGTTCACAGAAAATTAACCGTACAGTAGGAGAGGTGGGGCCTAAACATTAATTACGATAAAACGAAATATATGTCAACAGAAAACGGTGAGGTGAGTGACCTAGTTTTAACAAAGTTAAGGTCCAGGACAAAAATAAAAAAGATTGCCCACCCAATATTTTTTCTCTTAATTAGTTTAACCATTCATATAATTTTTTTTTTTTACTAATATGTAGTGCATTATGCTCAAATTTGAATCGATTTTATCTATATGGAGTTACAAATTAATTAATTTGTAAGAATCAATAAACAATACTTGATTTCAGGGTGGGACAAAAAGATAGCACACCTGTTTATTTACAAACAAAACCAAACCCCTCTGAGTGAACAAGAATAATCCAGTTCTGTTTATGCTTTCTTTTGTCTAACATAATATTAGTGCAATGGGACGAGCGAAATCACTAACAACAGTTGGAAAAAAATTATTCGGCGAATGAAAAATCAAAGATTCTGTATTTCTGTTATTTCAAAAATACCAGCAGGAGTAGAAAAGTAATTTTAAATTTTTTGAAGTCTCCAGAAAGGTATGGGACTAAAAAATCTCCTGGAAGACCGCTGGCCTTAACTCGACGAGAATAATGGGCAATTTTAACGGCCCATCAAATTTCTGCGAGAGCTGGAGTAGTGACGAATTTGAAAAACGTCCAAAGGATCATTCGTGCAACTCTGCACATCAAAAGGAAGAAAATGAAAGGCATACCTCCTCTAAGCATGGCACATAAAGAAAGACGAAAGGTGTTTGCCCATGAACATGTCCTGTGGAAAGACGAAGAGAAAAAAGTCGTGTTCACCAACGAAAAAAAATTCAACCTCGATGGTCCTGATGGCTGGTATCACTATTACCATAACCTACAGAAAGAAGAAAAAGTGTTTTCCAAGAGGTAAATGGGAGGAAGCGGTGTCATGATATGGGGTGGTATTGGCTATCACAAAACTGATATAGTGTTTATTTATGGTCGAATGAACAGTCAACAATATGTTAATTTGTTAGAGAACCAATTAAAAAAATATTTTGAACTTGTTCCTAAAGAGGAAGTCATTTTTCAGCAGGATAATGTGCCAGTTCACACGGCAAAAGTTGCAAAAGATTTTTTTAGAAAAGAAAGGATCGATATTATAGATTGGCCGGTAAGGTCCCTGGATTTTAATATCATCGAAAATGTATGGGGCATCTTACTAGGAGTGTTTACAGCGGCATACGACAATTCCAGTGCGTTGAAGAATTAAAAAATACAATTCAGGAAGAGTGGGTCGAACTCCCTCAAGAATTGATTCGTCAACATATTGAATCGCTTTCAAATCTTATGATTGCTACATCAGAAAAAGGAGGTGTGTATACTGGATATTAAATTTTAATTTGTATTGTTTTCATTCTGTTTTAATAGAGAATTATATTAATATTATTCACTGTACTATTTTTTTGTCTTACCCCAAAATCAAGTATTGTATATTAATTCTTACAAATTAATTAATTAGTAACTACAAATGGATAAAATCGGTTCAGATTTGAGCAGAATACACTACATATTAATAAAATAAATTATATCAATTGTAAAAATTGATTAAGAAAAAGAATATTGGGTGGGCTATCTTTTTGTCCCGGACCTTAAGTAGGGTCAACCAATTCTGTTATCTAGGCACTATTCTCGAAAGCAATGGGAGACCAACAGTGGAAGTGAAGAAAAGAATAACCGATGAACGGAAAGCTATTGGAATGTTGAATTCAGTCCTCTGGAGTGCAAACATATATAATAATGTTTAAAAAATAATATATAAGGCCCTAGTAAAAAATATAATGCTATATAGCTCAAAAACATGGCCTCTAGAAAAATTACTAGGCAAAAGATTCCTGCCTGTAGAGATAGATTTTTGGAGACCAGCTAGAATCTCAAGGATTCAATGAATCTGAAGTGAGATAAGTAAAAGAATGGAAGTAAAGAAGAATATTTTGGAGGGAAGGAGATTTAGATGTTTCAGCCATATTAAAAGAATCCCCAAAATAGCTTATGAATGGGAAGCAGAGGGAAGGAGGAGAGTTAGGCCTCGCCTCGCATCAGGCAGAAGGATGTTGTGGCTGAAAGTATGGTGCGGTGGGGACTAACGGAAGAAAAAACGATGGACAGAGAGGAGTGGAAGAACTGTCTGAGGGAGGAGTTTGATTGAAGGAAACTTCGAATAGGGAAGAAAATCCCTTCAAGGAAGACCAGGATTCTTCCTTTTTTCCTTGGTATTTGATTCACAGTCCATATTTTGTGTCATTTATGATCACTGATATCGACGGAGAAACTAGTCCGGCACATGGGCCTTTTTGTCAACCTCTCACAACTACCAAGAGGTTGCTGCGCAGACCAAACCAGAGGAGCTGTGTCAAGATTCATCTTGTTGATTTATAAAAGAAAAAAGCTTGCAAATTCGCAAGTATCTACCATTTTTTAATAATTTGTTGGAACCCATAAGGGTTGTTGAAATCCAAGTTGGCAACTCTGAAAACCTGGTGCATTTTGTGGAGTACTAAAAAAAACACAAACTTTTAGCTCTATTTTCAGTATTTCATTTATATCCCGTAAACTATACTTTTTGATTATAGTATACTTTGGGAACCTTTCGGTCCCTCATTTAGTCTTATTGCACTGGTTCAAAATAAGCTTCTTAAATGTAAATGTCTCCAAATCTTTGCCTGCTCTCTCCATATCCATTACCATTACAGTTTTGGGTTGCCTTCCTTCACCCAAGCGAGACATACATGGCAGATAACCACTTGAGCTGCCATTTTTCAAAGGAAATCTTCAAGTTCTACAACTTGTAATTGATCCCTTATGTTCTAATTGCGCGCGCACACTGTCTCTCCTTGTTTTACCAACTGCTTTGCACAGATATTAAATTCTGTATTGATATAAATAATTTAATAAGTACTTTGCAGGAACTACTTTTTTTATAGTATTATTTTTATTATTATCCTGAGCGCTACAGTCCTAGTCGGACCTTCTCTTCACAAAGAGTCTATCATGTACAGATAGACATTCCTGTCTATCTTCCGCCTTCATCTTCCAACCAACCACTCCCAGTCTTTGCAGGTCATCCTGGACGTTGTCCAGCATCCTCAGCCTTGGTCTCACTCTTAATTTTTTTTCCTCTCAGTCTTGCCATACATCTTTTTGGAAGGCTTTCTTCCATCATCCTTGGTACATGTCCAAGCCACCTTAAACTTACTACTTGTATGTACTATAGAATGTATGTACTATAGAAATGATGTTAGATTCACTGAACAGTTGTTCCAGTTCCATGTTGGTTCTGACTCCAATTTCCTTGATTAATCATTGGACCCACGATCTTTCTTTCCTAAATCCTCAGTAATCTCTCATTCTTTCGAGTCAACACCCAAAAATTGCTTCCTTAAGTCACGACCAGTCTTATTACAGTTTTGTAGACATTGATTTTGGCAGATCGAGACACTTCTCGAGATCTCAGAATTTTGCTACGGGCAAAAAGGCATTTGCTGGCAGCCGCTATTCTTGCTTTGATCTCCAATTCTGTGTCATTTTTTTCTGTTATTAGAGATCCTGTGTATTTAAACGTTTAGCAGTGCCTAAATGTGTGCCCATTAATTTGCACATCTCCACATTCTTGTAGGCACCTTGTTTCCATGTACTCTGTCTTACTGCAATTAATGTTCAATCCCTTACTCATATTTCAATAGTATACTAATCTAAAATAGAGTAATACCCGTAGTCATTCTCTTATTTATAATTTATTTTATTTTTTCAGATATTTTACCTCCACAAGCTGTCTATCGAAGATTTCGTTTTCAAAAGGAATATTGAGTGGATCCCAATAAAGGAAGTATTTAAAAGTTTGCCCCCATAAAAGATGATATTTAGATTTGTTACTGAATTGTTGATGTGTAAATAAATATTTATTTGTTAACTTATTATGTATTTTTATTGCTATTTATATATTCTTGTTGTAAGGTGGAAATTAGATTCCAATGTGATAACTACAGCTGTACACTCCGGTTCCAACTTCCAATGTCAAATCTTCAGTCTCTCTTTAGTAAAAGTTGCATAAGATACCATCGAGTTTGGTTATGTACATTCGGATGTATGATTGTTGATTTATTATTCAAGAAGTGGGGATAATTTTTTTTTTAAAGTACCACTGCCTATTTATAATAATCAAAACAAAATAAATTAAAAAAATAAAGCATTTAAGTTATGTTAAACATTTTTTTACGAGCAAATATAGATCTCCATTATGTAAAATTTTACATATTTGTGAAGATTCCCTCAAAATTGGTTGAGAATATCTAAAACATTAATATTTACCTTCGACAAAAGTATAGTCCACAGTCTCAGTTCTTATCTTAATCTCATATAAATTACAATGTATAATATAATATGTATAAAAACTTGGATTGTTTTCTGAATAGTGAGTACATCCTTCACAAATGTGAAACATTACATTTCAAATGAAACATTCCTCGATGACACAAACATACCTTTAGGTAAAAAAACCATTCCAAACCAATACAAAAAATTTCACTCTTCCTCTCAAAACCAAAAAAAACTCTTCCTCTAAATCCACTCATCCAATCCCTTCCTCACTCTTTGTTGCTTGCATGAAGGTTATAAAGACATTGGCCAAGATTTCTATAGGCTTCCTAACCATTTTATTATTACTTTTTATTTATTTTCCAAGTAATTTTCTTTTCTATTAATAACTCAAGAAGCATCTATAAATGTTAGATGCGTATCTAATAAGATTCATTCATTCATTCATTATTGGCGCAACAGACGCTTGTAGCGGTCCTTGGCCTGCTCAATTGCCTTTGCCCAGTCGTCCCTGCTGCCAGGGCACCTGATGGATATTCCATTCTTCCTCAAATCCTCTTTCACATTATCCATCCATCTAGCTTTTGGTCTTCCTCTAGACCTTACTCCTTCCGGCTTCACATTATAAATTCTTCTTGCAGTTCTCACCTCACCTCACCTTGGGACGTGCCCCAACCATTAACCATTTCATACGTTAGATTCGAGCGAACTTGGAGATAGACAAGTCGCCATACATCGAGTAAATTTAATTGTTCGTTCTTAACCGAGGCAATCCTTCTTCATATTTAAGCCCAAATAAGCATTTAAATAGCATTCTAAAAATCTTTTAAAGGCAGAGAGATGAGATCAAAGGGAATTTCTAAAGCAAATTAACTGTTTTCATAAACATTTTTATTATATTATTACTCATAATTAATAAGTAAATAAAATATAAATTATTTATACTTTGTATAGATTAAAATAATTATGACATTTCATCCGGATCATCGATATTGAGATCATCAAGCATCTCTTCTAGAGTTATTCTGGGTTGGAATGGATCTTCTAGATCATCGGTATCAACAGGCATAACTTGTTTATTTCTGTAAATATTGACGTTTTGCCTGTATAATGGATCCTCCTCCAAATCATCGAGAAACTCATTATAGTCCCTGAAACAATTTAAAAAAAGTTTTATTACCTATAAATTTCATAAACATTGATATTACTAGTGATTACATACAGTATACAGTGGAGTCTCACTTATACTAAACTTACTAATAAGAAACATTAAGTTATAAGAAGTATTCACTTATATGAAACATTTTCCGTTCCCCTTCACATTCGTATAAGTGAGACTCCACTGTATATATTACAAAATAAGACTAAGGCCATTTCTAAAAAATTGCTGAGGCCAAAACTTAACCGTCGGGTAGTCGCGTGCCCGATACGGACAAGAGTTGTCGCATAGCAACTGTGGGGTGTTTTTACCTTTCATAGATAAAAACATCTCAAATTGTATTTTATTTCTGGTTTTAAGGATATAAAAAATTTATATTAATTCTTCAATAAATATTAACTTTCCAATGAAGCCATGCCAAATTCTAGAACCAAACTAATACTGTAGTAGCCGTGTGCACCTCACAGGTGTTTGTGAATTTATAAAGATTATTTACAATATATTTTATTAAAATAGATTTATTGATCAATAATAGTATTATTAAAAAAAAGCATTCAACTCCTCTTTATTAATAGAAAAAACATGTGACATGTTTCGGGAAACAAGGTCCCATCATCAGACTTTAAAACAATCTCTTGGTGTTAACATACCGTGTCAGTTTCATTTAATGAAACTGACACGGTGTGTTAACACCAAGAGATTTATTATATTAATAAGGCTTTATAAAGCAAATGGGGAGTTATGCCTTTTTAATATAATAACTGATATTAATCTCCTTAAATGAAACACCAAGAGATTGTTTTAAAGTCTGATGATGGGACCTTGTTTCCCAAAACATGTCACATGTTTTTTCTATTAATAAAGAGGAGTTAAATGCTTTTTATAATACTATTATTTATCAATATATATAATTCCTTCATTGAATAATTTATTAAAAATAGATTTATGAAACGCTGTATCTGAGTAATAAAAAACATATAAAAGACAAAGAGACAAACAAAAACAGAAAAAAATGTATGTGTTTAGTCGCCTTGCACCTTCCAGGTGTTTTGATATGCTGTGGAACAGAAAAGTTTAGAACGGCATCAGATTAGCTGCTAGCACTTGAAGGGAACATTGGTAAAGGCACACCTGGAGTCTTGCACCCCACTTGGCTTGCTACGGTGAAGATACGGCCTAAACAATTTCATCATGCACTTCACAGGATCACACAACAAATGGAAGGTTAAATTATCTTCATATCATGGAACAGTTGACATCAAATAACATGACCCATTTCCAATCACATGTGTTTTTTTCAATCCCAATGGGACTTATATTTTGTTGGATCAATTATTATGTTTGTGTCCGGACCAAGGCCCCTCTATGCAAACAATGGCATAAAAAGAAGAAGGAAAACAAGAAGAAAAATTCAGGATTTACCACCATATTGGGAGAGGGGTTATTGACTTATGACTCTATTATATAACATATTATGTAGGGGGTTATATTATGACTAGTAGAAACTATTTTGATGAATAAATTATAGTTATCTTAAATAAGATTAAATAAAACCAACAAGATTGGATTCAACGAGGCACACTATATATTTTATTAATAAATATAATCATGTGGTAATAATAATTACAAAGAGGTAGTAACAAGAAACTAAAGGAAAAGATATCACCACACACTCCCCCCCCAGTGTCAACGATATCGTTCAGGTACACTTGTGGTACGTCCGCTTCTGGTGCAAACCGGAGGAAGGTAAAAGGTGACGCGCTTCTTTTGACGAATGGGATTTTTTTGAATTATTGCTGTCCGTTGTCGGTGTTCTCATAATGCTTGAAGGTAGCGAAGGGGTGTTAGGCTTTTCCGAGAGTATATGGGCAGGTTTCACTCGATCTCTTGAAACGACTATGTTGCGGCCGTTTTTGCTGATGATAAATGTTTTGGCGTCCCTGGAGATAACTAGATGAGGGCCTGTATATGGAGGAGTTAATGGGGGTCTAATCTGATCATCTCGTAAGAAAACGTGGCTGCAACCGTTGAGGTCTGGATGGGCGAACACTGTTGGTTGGGTGTGCCAGGTCGGGGCAGAAGGCCGTAGTGATCTCATTCTCTCGTCCTAACTGTTGAGCGTAGGTGTCAGGAGGTTCCATCTTGTTCGGTGCCAGTTGGCTATGGATGTCGCCTGGTAGTCGTAGCCAAGATCCGTAAACGAGCTCGGCTGGAGAGGCATTATGATCACTTTTGATGGCTGTCCGAAGGCCGAGGAGTACGACGGGAAGAAGTTCCGTCCAACTGTCTTGCGTCTCCAAAAGCTTACAGGTGAGTGCTGTCTTGAGTGTTCTATGCCACCTCTCTATAAGTCCGTTGGACTGCGGGTGATATGCCGTTGTATGAACCAGTTTGATTCCTGAGATAGCTGCTAAGGAACGGAAAAGTTCGGATTCGAAATTCCGACCTTGGTCAGTTACAACTTGAACAGGCGTCCCAAAACGGCTAATCCAGTGGGTCCAGAACGCTTTTGCGACTGTCAGTGCAGATTGATCCGCAATTGGAATGGCTTCTGGCCACTTAGTGAAACGGTCGATGCATGTCAAGAGGTATTTCATGCCGTTCGACAACGGTAGGGGGCCAACGATGTCGATGTGAATAAAGGCAAAGCGTTCATCTGGCGGTGTGAAGTGCTGAAGAGGGGATTTCTCGTGTCGCTGTATCTTTGTTTGTTGACATGTAGCACAGTTCTTTACAAAGTCCGTGACAAATTTAGACATATGTGGCCAGACGAATCTTTTTCGGAGTTGATCAAGAGTAGCTCTACGGCCAGGGTGTGAAAGATTGTGAAATTTAGCGCAAACTGCCGATCTTAAGGATTTGGGAATATAAGGTCGTAAGTATCCAAGGGACGTATCGCAGTAGAGTGAAAAGTTGCCTGGCAGTGTGGTTGGTGCTAGGACTAAGTTGGTCGATGAGTCGTGGAGCCTTGGTAGTTCCTGGTCTTCCGTTTGAGCCTTGGCGATGTCGGTTTCGTTCAGTAAACTATTGCTCGCTAGTGCTTCAATCCGTGACAAGCAGTCGGCTACTATATTCTCTACGCCTTTGATATATTTGACCGACGTGGTGAACTGAGAAATATACGAGAGTTGTCTGGATTGTCTTGGAGCAGCCTTCTCAGTCTTTTGTTGAAACGCGTAAGTTAGCGGGCGGTGGTCGGTATAACAGGTAAAGGGGCGGCCTTCCAATAGATATCTGAAATGTTTTTATGGTTTCATACAAGGCCAGTAACTCTCTGTCATAAGTAGAGTACCTCTGCTGCGTGGGTGTAAGCTTCTTTGAGAAGAAACCCAATGGTTCCAACGTCGAATGGTGGATCTGGTGGACTACTCCGCCAATAGCTGTATCCGAAGCGTCTGTTGTGACCGTGAGCGGTGTACCTTGTCTAGGGTGTGCGAGAAGAGTTGCTCTACAAAGGTCGCTTTTCGTGCGTTCAAAGGCGTCTGTCATCGATTGAGTCCATTCTATAGACTGATTGTCGGTTATGTCATGAGGTAGGTGTAGAGGAGCCTGTGTTTGCGCTGCCTGAGGCAAAAACCGACGATAAAAGTTCACCATTCCTAGGAAGGTACGGAGTTGTTTTTGCTGTCCTCGGCTTAGGAAAATCGGATATAGCCTTAATTTTGTCTAAACGAGGCCCGCAACCGTCTTTTGTTATTCTATGACCTAAAAAGTGTACTTCCTCCTGAGCGAAAACACACTTGGAAATGTTCAACTTTAAACTGTGTTCGGTAAGTCGCTGGAATATGCTACGGAGATCGTTTATATGTTCTTCCATAGATGACGAGGCGACTAGGACGTCGTCCAAATATGTAAATTGGCAGTTTAGCCCGCGGAGGACTTCGTTAATAAATCTTTGAAAGGTTTGTGCAGCGTTACGTAATCCGTATGGCATGTAGGGAAATTCAAATGAGCCGAATGGTGTTGTAATGGCAGTTTTGCAAACGTCTTCTGGTGCAACTGGAATTTGTTGGTAAGCGTGGGCCAGGTCCAGGGTTGAAAAGATGGTTTTGTTTTCTAAAAAATTAGTACAATCTTGAATATTAGGTAGGGGATACCTATCAGGTATAGTTATGTCATTTAATTGTCTGTAGTCCCCACAAGGTCTCCAAGTGCCATCTTTCTTCCTTACTAAATGTAGTGGGCTGGCCCATGGACTATCTGAAGGTCGACATAGCCCCAAGTCGAGCATATTGTCAAATACTGTCTTAGCTGCTGTTATTTTATCTGGTCCTATCCGTCTGGGTTTGGAATATATTGGAGGTCCTATAGTTTTTATGTGGTGTTGCGTGGAAAATGGACGGGATAGCTGAGGCGGGAAATGACCGGATATTTGACCAAATTCGTGAAGAAGGCAGCTTATAGGTGACGTCGGGTTGAATTTGCTGATAGGAGTACTTGGGTTATGTGGTGAGCTGTGCTGGATGGTGGAAACACATGTCATGTTGAGTCCGTCTATAAGTCGTCGGCCGGGCAAGTCAACTACAAGATTAAAATGAATTAAAAAGTCCGACCCGATAATCGGCTGCTGGACATCGGCTAAAAGGAAAGTGTAGGTGAAATGCTTTTCGGGGCCGAATGTGAGCGTCAACTTTCGTTTGCCGTAGACATTGATACGGGAGTCGTTAGCTGCATAAAGGTGTTGTTGAACAGGGTTCCAGCGATCCGAAGATCTCGGAGGCAAGAGAGAGACGTCCGCTCCTGTATCAATGAGAAAACGAAGTTTTGTCGTCGTATCAGTTAAGAAAAGGCGACAATTGGGGCCGTGGCAGGAACAGGTCGCCGCTGAACCCTGGCTATTTAGTTTTTTGAAATGTACTTGCAGGGAGCTACACATTTCCAAGTAATTATTTATTTTTAATTAGCTTTCCTTAAAGCAGGACTTTTTGAATGATACGGTACATAATGGAAAAAGATTTTTTATTTTAACGTAAGTATATTATTCAGGGTAACCTCACATTAACAGTTTCTCGGTACCAATCAGACTGGTTTAGGGGGGTTTATACTAATTCTTCTAATTACGAAATTATATCAAGGGTACTCACTGGTTTCCTGTTCCAATGCTAGTGTCATCCCGTGGCAGATGTTTTAGTTTCCAAGCCCTTCTCTTTTTGTTAGCGTAGTGCTTCTTCACCAGTATCACTTCTGGGATCAAATCTTTGTTCAACTTCTCAAAACGATCATCGTTAACATTGCTTTCATTTACATTGTATCTATTAAATTATCAACTATTAATTACCACAAAAACAAAATGTATACTTCTAAATTTAAACAATAAAAGACAAAAGCTTACCCTAAAACAGAATCAAATGGTTTTAGAACATGGCCTAAATGAGTTCTAGTGTGGATCGTATTGTCATTGATGCCTAATTCCGATGCCTTTGTCAACCAAACATCTGCTAGTATATGCTGAAATGGTAAAATTAAATATTTGTCAATAATAAAACACTGTAAATATATTGTCAATGTATTTAAATCTTAAAAATTTAATTGAAAATTAATGAAACAAAAAAAAGTAACAATTTGTTTAGATATAAAATTGATTGGTGATATGTGTATCAATCATAATGAATAATGAAGAAAAATAATATATTGTACCTTATTGGAAATAGGACCTTGGCCAGGGAAATATTTCCTCTCCTTATCCTTGATCGGTTCAATATCCATGACAACATACTCCGTCAATTGTTTCGGATTGAATACACAATTGAATGGATCCCTCCAGTAGTGGCTTCCAGAAACCTCAGTGACTAAAAACACATGGAGTAAGAATAATTCAAAAAGAAATAGACATTACACTCTTACTAATCCAGCAGATATGAGACCAGGTTAATGCAGGCACTGTGACAATGCCAGTTTAATAAAAGGAAGAAAAAAAACTGATTGCATAAAAAAATATAATGCATCATAACACTTAAGTAAATTAAAAAAAACAAACTATGACCAACTAAAAATACACCAGAGAAAAAATGGATCCTTACTTTGAGCTGAACATGGATCAATAAGATGAATGTTATTTGTCACTCGCAGAACTAAACACAGAGGACTGATACCACCGAACTGCTGAGTCATTTTCTTCGAAAGACAGACAACACTGTTCTTTGAAATAGGGACAAGTTCAACACTAAAAAAAGAAGAAAAATGTTAAATAATCAACTAACTAAATGAATAAAATAAATAAAACTAAAAAAAGTCTAAAACAATAAATATATACAGTAGAGCATCGAAAATCCGAACAAACTGGGACCATAGGTAGTTCGGATTACCGATTTGTTCGGATTTGCGAACATAACCTAGAAATGCCTCTTTGACCCATAACTAAAAATACAGTTCTTGAACGCAGTACAGGAAATAAAAGCATTAGTTTTTATGTACTTACATATATTATATACATTACTGTAATTAGTTTTTTGAAGAAATATGTAAAGTACATACAATGGAAACAAATAGAGCACTGAATAGTTACAGTACACAAAAAGAAACACTCTAAACCTAACTTTACACAATCACTGACGTATATTTATCTATTTTACTTTTTAAAAAAGTGGCTAATTTTTGGTTGTTTGCTCTCGATACTTGTTTTCTGCCTGCCAAATCCTTCATTCGCTTAAGTAGCAAGAGCTGAACTTGACTACATTCTGGCTGTGTTACGTATCAAGCCATCACTGCCTCTAACGCTGTAGAAGCTTCAGAATGTGAAGGGACTGAGTCGTCGCCTGCTGGTTCTTTTTCACTGTCACTGCTTTCATTTGTATTCTCTGACTCTTGAACTGAGGTTGCAATATCGTTATCATCCAGGATCTCGTAGCCCATGTCATTTCTATCAATGTCCAACCATTCTTCAACACCTGCTGCATCACATTCTTGAAATCCTGGAACTGACTGGCACAAAACAGTCACTTCTCTCACATTTTCAATAGTATATGTGGTTCATTTTCATCGGCGTCTTCTCCTGTATCTTTATTTTCTAGCCAAAGTTTATTCCACACTTTTGTTAACCCTTAAACAGGCAATGTATCCTGGAGGATACACATATTTAATGCCTTTTGCTCAATAAATGATGCATTATCCCACTCATTATCGTCTAATATCCATTATTCAACCTTAAATTTCATGATGTGTGAGTTGGGATTAGCGTGGCCATAGCCATTCAGAGGCAAAAAAAAAGAAGAAATGGATTCATAAATTCCCGGCCTACCCCGTTGAAGGGTAAAGTTGTATTTGGTAAGTAATTCTCAGGAATCGGCTAGCATGTAGCACAAGTCTTTCAAATTTAGTTTTTTGGCAAACTGAATGACACTTTTCTCATTATCTTCTTCTAAAAGAAGCCTGTGCAGCACTTGGAGGCATTCGGATTTTTGACGCTCTACTGTATCATAAAATGATGTTATTATATTAACCTTTGAACAGGAAAAATAAATACATTCCAGGAATAATGTTAATTGTAAAGTTTCTTGCTTATCTTATAGTATAGAAATTCAGGAAAAATTACAGCGAAATTTCAACTTCATTTGAAGTACTCTTTCAATAATTATAGAATGAATATTTCCTTAAGGGTGTCAATAACTGTCTGGTTTACCCTATGCCCCAGTAGGGTCTCTCTATTTAGAAGTTGAACGATGGCTGAAATAACAGAAAATAAATTTCTTTTAGCCAGACTCAAACACGGCCCAGGAGCTTAGCTGCCTAATGTTTAACCCACTGAGCTATTGAGAGAAATAAGGGCCTCCCCTTTAATTTAACTATAACATAAATGTACAGCTAGTGAGATATTTGTCTAAGAGCATTAACTGCACGAAAAGTTGAAAATAAAACAATAGACATACATATATATATATATATATTGAAAGATTGATAATGAATAATGTTTAACAGAGGAACATTTACAAATGGAGATAGCAGCCCGGCAGATGACCTTAGGATTTTTTAAAGGGAGTAAAAAATCCTTGCTATGCCGTCCTTCGGAAGGGACGTAAAATGGGGGTCCCGAGCCTGTGCAATGTCAGGTACTCGTTAAAGATCCCTATCCTAATTATACCTGGATAGGCAAAATTTAGGACTCCCAAGCATGTCCGATTAGCCATAGCAGCATAAAGTGACGTTAAACGAAACAAACAAACAAACAAAATAGAGAAATAAAAAAAACGAGGCAGAACGTTTAGTTAGTGATAAGCAAATACAAAAATGACAAAAGGTACACACCTGAATGTAAATTTATAGTTGTAAGTATTGCTGTGAACATCATGAGACAAAAGCTTCTTGGAGTGTTGAGATCGGCAAGGTATGACGGTGTTGAGAAAATCAACCATTCTTCTAGCGTGAGCCTCAGTGGCAAAGAAGAAATCGAGACCCTCTGAAATTGATAAAAAAATTAATTTAAAATTTCTAAAAAAATTAAATAACTCAGCGACCCAGATGAAATATAAATCAAGTGTGTTAGTAATACCACTTTGAAATACTTATAAAAGATCACTTAAATCTGATCAATGTCTCTAGGTAAAAAACTATATTACAAGGGCAGTAAATTAGTAAGAATTATATAATTTTATACTTTTAATATTACCATGAATAGGCTTGATGCCCAATGTGTTTTCATGAGCTCTGTGTTTAAGTATAAGCTGCTCCAAATAGTAAAATGTTTTCTTGTTTTCAGCTTTCTGTCTGATTTGGACCTAAAAAATACGAAAACATAAATTACATAATCACCATTCTTCAAATGTAATGAACTATAACAGATAAAAGTAAAGTAAGGCATAAAAAATGTTTTGAATTCATGGCTATATTTAAAAAAAGTACAATGGACAAGCTGTAGTCAGAGCTAAGCAAGAGTACTGACTCTCTCTTGATTCAAAAATTAATATAAAAAATTTCTGCAAATAAAAAAATGTTCGCATTAAAAAAAAAAAAAAAAATAATAGTTGTGAATTAAAAAGTAGCCATAGATAATAATCATAAAAAAAAAATGTAAAATAAGAAAAAAAATTAGGATTGATGTATTATTTGCAACTACTATTGAAATATTTTCTTATCTGAAGACTAGTTCATCATTGTTTACTGATAATACACATGTGTCATCAGCATAATTGGTGAGGACAGTGGTAGGATGAGTTGGGATGTCAGCTGTAAAGACCGTGTAGAGAATGGGGCCAAGGATACTACCTTGAGGAACACCAGCAGATTGGGTAAAGAGGGAAGAGTAAGAAAATTGATGGTTCACTTTAAACGTTCTATCAATGAGATAGGTACGGATAATAAGGAAGTATGTTGAGGGAAGGAATTTGCGGAGCTTGTAAAGCAGTCCTGGGTGCCAGACTCGATCAACAGCTTGTTCTATGTCGAGAAAGGCTCCCGTACAGTACATTCCGCGCTCTAACGCTGAGGAGGCCACATCCACCACCCGATGACATTGCTGGATAGTGGAGTGTGACATTCGAAAACCAAACTGGTGGTCTAGGATGATATGATTTGAATCTAGGATAGGATACAGGTGTTTCAGGATGAGTTTTTCAAGGATTTTGCCCATAATAAGCAAAAGTGATATTGGACGATATGAGGATGGGAGTTCAGGTGGTTTTTTGGGCTTAGGAATCATCTTTACTATCGATATTTTCCAAGGATCAGGGAAATATGTGGTGTGGAGTACCGCATTATATATGTATGTAAGAAATAGGATAGCTTTCCGAGGAAGGAATTTTAGGATATTTTGGCTGTAATGAGGTCATATCCAGGGGCTTTGTTGAAAGGTAATCTAAGGATTATGCTGGATACTTCTGAAGGGTGAAATGCATTAGGAGGAGGAGACATTTGGAGAGGGACATTTAGTTCTGCTTCAATACATTCAATGTGAGCAGGATTGAAGATGTCGGGATGTGGGTTAAAAGTTTTTAAAAGGTGCAGACCAAAAATATGGGATTTTTCTTCGTCTGATCTTGTCCAGGTTTTAGAATCAGTTAGAAGAGGGTGATTAAAATTTTTGTAATTAAGGAGCTTTTTCGTGGTCATCTATAATGACTTGTCGGAGGTATTTAGGTTTTTAGTATGGTTTTGTAGATTTTGAATTCTGAGTTTTCTTATTTCTGTCTTCAGTTTGTTCGTTAAATTATTGTAATTTTTTTTGTATGATGGGTATCTAGTACAGTGCCACTTCGCTCTTGCTCAGCGTTTTTCTGTCAATAAGTTGCGAATATGCTGTGGTAAGTTATACTGTTGACTATTTGGATTTTTTCGGTGTGAGGTGTTTTCAGTTATACTATTTTGTATTGATGAAGTAAGTTTGTCAATTGCTATGTTTATATCTTGTTTTGTTTTAAGGGGAATTTTAAGGTCCAATTGGTTTTCAAGATCACATCAAAATCCATTCCAGTCTACACGTCCTGTTATCAGCCTAGAAGGAGAGGGTTTAGGAACGGGATTTGAATGTAATAGAAGCAAAACAGGGCTATGATTTGATGAAAGGTCGTTCATGGATTTAATGACAGTTTGAGAGGTGGAAATTTGAGAAGAAATGAAAATATCAAGGACATCGGGACATTTTTTAGGAGAGGTAGGCCAATAAGTAGGATTCAAGGGAGAGAGGACAGGATAACAGTTGGAGGTTGCAATACGGGATAGGATGTTACCACGGGAGTTGGATGTTCTACAACCCCATCGCTTGTATAAATATAAAAGCAAAGATACAAATATATAAAACCTTGATCAGGCCAGTTTTCGCATAGTCATCAGAAAGCTGGACAATGACGAAAGCCCTAAAGTCGTCCCTAGTGAGATTTGAAAGGAAGATTCTGAGAAGGATTTTTGGGCCTGTGTATGAAAATGGGATATGAAAATTGAGAAAAAACGCTGAGTTCATGAATCTCTAGAAAGACCTGGATATTTTGCAGTTCATTAAATCAGAATGTCTGAGATGGGCAGGGCATGTTGCTAGAATGAGTGATAATGAAATCTCCAAAAGGCTCCTAGATGAAAAGATATTCGGACGCAGAAAAGTGCGAAGACCTCGCCTACAGAGGGAGGATTGTGTGGCTGCAGACATGGAGAAAATGCTAAGAATAAGAAATTGAAGAGCAGTAGCACAAGACAGAGAAGTTTAGCAACTCAGACTAATAGAGACCTTGACTCTTCACGAGTTGTAGCGCCAACAAACAAAGTGTTGATGTGTTGAAATTTCTTTGTATGTTTTTAGAAATGATAAATGTTTAACATTCAAAACTAATGTCTAAACTTATCAATGTTTTGATAAAGAAAGCAGATTTCTTCCTAACTTTTGTTGGTTTCAAATAGTCACAATGTGTACAATGCAGGGCAATGGAGAATTGACATACATTACAGTATACCTACAAAATTGTATGTTATTTATAATTCTTCTCAAAAATAATATCCAAAGCGCATTTTAAAACTTCTCAAGAAACTCAACAGTTACTTATCATTATTAGTTATCTATCTCAGTCGCAAAGGGGACAAACTGTAATATTTTTGAAAAAGTTTGCATTTAATTAACTACACATTCCACTTCCTCAAAAGATAAACAAATCCTAATGTACTTGTCAGTAAAAGTTGGGGCAAACAAAAATTGTGTTTAAATTAATCTTAACAATGACAATCCATTGAAACAATTAGAAGTGATGTATGTTGGAAACTAGACTAGATAAACGTAATACCATGCGAACATCAAAACAAATTGATCAACTAACTATCAGAATTTATTAACGGGTAACCATTAATCCTATACTATGAGTCTAGAGTTAGTATATGCTAGTAATACAAATTACACTAACCAATGCCTTCCAATAGTCCTTGGCTTCAGTCCTATGGCAATCATCGCACATTTGATGGGCAACTGTATATTCAACGATGAAGACTTGTTGAAGAACTGCACCTCCTAGGACTTCACCTTGAACTGTTAATTTAACCTAAAAATAAATATCAGCAATTTAATATAAAACATGAGTAATTGTTCTGGTAGATAACTTAATGAGGATTACAATGCAATTACTTAGGACCTTCAATAAATTAATAATCAATATTCAATAATTAGAACAGGTAACTAGTTTTTACTGTTTCATGGAGATTGGAAAGTGATAGCTATGAGATTTCTTATGCTTCAAATACAGACTTAATGCAAAAAACAAAATCTTACAATAGCAACATTATAGATGTCACAGCTATCCAATACTGCTCAAAGCGTTTACTCAAGAATCAATGAAAACTAACACAATCCTCATCAGTAAGAATTGGTAAGATACCAAATATTCTTAAGCATCGAATTGATCTATGCTGCAATGGTGTTTTGAGCGTCTTAAGAATCAGACGTAAGTACTCCAAGAAACTACAATAATTGAATATATTCATGCATATTGAAAACTACAATAAAAAATTCACATATATACCACTCACTTTTATCCGTTTTGAATGAGGTTCAGTCCAAACAAATCCTGCATCAACCAACTTCACCCGATTAAGGCCCTTTAATTTTTTCAAGCATAATTGTAAAAGTTCTCTCGATTCCAAAGCACAATGAATCCAGTCTGTAGGAGGTTGAAAATACCTATAGAGAAAAATTTAAGAACAATTAACAAAATACAATCACAACTAAATATTAGACAATGGAAAAAAAAAATTAGATCACTGAGCAAATAACAATCATAACTAAATATCGACTACCAACCTATCACATCCTCTGCAGAAGTGTATAGTAGCTTGTTTAGGAATACCTTCAGTGATATCTACTTGGGTCCTTAAACAAGCTACACACATATTCGCTGGGTTTGGTTCAATTGCAATACCGCATTCGCAGCATAATCTATAAAAGAAATGAAAACATAGATGTAATACTGGTTACTTGAAGGTTTAAAATGTAATAAATACAGTGTACATACATTGTTTTAGTTGTATTTGCAAAAGCTGCTTCCGGAGATAAGTATTCCATGATTAATTTGTTTAATCTAACTTGGAAGTCTAATATAAACGCTTATCAACTACCGTCACGTGTGGTACACAAGATTGTGACAGCAGCAGGTTATGGGAAGGTTGTAGACAGGTTACTTTAAATTTTAACTAATGGTTGACACAATGTTTTGAAATAAATATTATTATCAACTTATCAATTTTTTTTTTAATTTTAGTTTATTTATTTTTTGTAGACTAAATTAATAAAATGTCTATTAATTACAACTATTGTAATATGATTTATCTTTTGATTGTGGAAGCGTATGTGTAGTTTCATATTGAGAAAGCATCTTTCCGTTTTCACTTCAGCTTACATTTTTAAGAGAATGTGAATTTTACACAAGATTGTAATTTAAATGAGCCATCACCATGAAATCATCTGCTTATAAGTATTCAATTACAAAGTAAGCTCGCTGTCCATTATTTTCTTATTAAGTTTTAAAAATTTACCGTTTTAAAAAATTGTTTACTTTCTTTAATTTAGTCTTTAGAAAAATACTTGATTATCTTTTGTTTTGAGATTTTATATTTTGAAAAAAAAAAATTAAATAACTCAATATGTTTTGTTTTATACCTAATAGAAAACAGAAAAATTAGAGCGATATTTTTATGATAATTTTAGATAGCAGGGGAAGGGGATGGATTCATTTTTTTTAATACTTAACTTTATATTATAAAATTTTTTATTATTATTATTTTATTATATATTATATATATATATATATATATATATATATATATATATATATATATATATGATGGTAGCCTATCATCTTTAGTATAAAATAACTGGGAAACGTACTTATTCGAAAGACAATTTATATATATGGAAAATAATCTTGTAGCATTCATTTGAGGCTTTTTCATGTTTATAGGGGTCTATGTATATGTATGTAATTTACATTTTTATAAAATAATTTTAATAATACACAATAATATTATTAAAAATAAGTACTATTCAACTTATAGTAATTAAAAACTATGAAATATGGTGCCATTAATAGAGAAAGAATACCAATGTCTTAAAGACTTGCTTCGGTAATTTTTATAAATAAATGAAATGCATCAAATTTTATTTATTCTGCAACAGATTTGTTTATAAAATCGATTGATTCCTAAAAATCATTCTGAACTTGATCCTCTAGTCAAAACACCATAACTTCCAATGTCTAATGAAGTTTTTTTGAAGAATATATAAATAAAAAGAAGCATTAAAAGTTTATCTTCTAAACTCTTTACTGAATGAATTTTTTATAATATGATTATAAGTTATTTTTCAAAAATATTCTGTCGGCTATTTAACAATAAACCTACCATGAGGGGTCAAATGACCCTTTTCAGAATTTTTGGCATAAATTCTTGGAAACAACATGAAATTACTTTGCTTTTTGGCTTTACTACTTTTATTAAAACACATATCAAAAGTGTTTTTTTCAATATCCACTCCTCTCTTGTTTTTTTACCATGAAATTGTGGTGGAGAAAAAGTATACATGAAATGTCGGTAGTTTTAGTGATAAATGTCCAACACCACCTTCATTTATCTACTGCTGTTCTTCATATTATACTCTATAAAATCATAATAATTCCTTAATAAAAGTGATTAACAACCATTAATAAAAAAACTTTATTTATTACATATATAGAATCCATCATAATTCTAAATTACAGAATTTAAAAAAATACCAAGTTTATTGGGGGACTAGGTACTGTAATGTTTTATGTTATAAAATTTATTTTAAGTAGTTTGATTTGAATTGTAATTTTACAGGTATATAAATAAAGAATATTGAGTTAAGTAAATCATCTGAGGGCTTCTTCTTGATCTAATAACATGTATAAATTATTAATAGCAATTTATTTAATCAATGAATAAAAAATATATTTAAATTTTTTTTTGTTTTACTTTAAAAAAAAAATTTGAGTTCAAAAATCAATATCTATTAAAATAAAATGTTGAAATATTCACTATTTCTCTTCATAGCATTGAGCTTTAATGATATTTAGCATTAAATAATATTTATCAATATAATATGCACTTATAATAATATTATTTTTAACAAAAATTATTTATTAATTATTTTTTGTGGGTGTAATACTTGAAGAATGACAGTATTAGTTCCTTACCCACTAAGCTATTAAATAATATTAAAACATAATTATTAAAGAATATTCAATACCAATATCAATAAAATTAAGAATGAAGTCCATTCACTATTTTGTAGTCTTTCAGCATTGTGGGAAGATATGAACACAAGATAGTTGCAATCATATGTTCGGTGTCTTGGAATATTCGTTATGGAATTATATAGAAGTGTATTATTAAAGTGCAATAAATGTTCAGCTCAGATTCCCATATAATCATTATTGTATATGATGGGTACTTCTAATGAAATAAAATATTAAAGTAAAAGTTTAATAAATCTTTATGAAAAATATTTTTCAGCTTTTCAGTTGTTCATTTTACAAAATATCAAATTGCTTATTATTAATAATAAACATTCTAATTTAATTAGAAGCATTCAGAGCTTGATATTCCTTTAGCATTATTTCATTTGTTTTCTTGAGTAGACAGCTGACATCTTCTTTTTTGAGACCAACTGTAGGAATAGGCGGTAGGATACTTATGACAGCTTCACCTAAAAAAATATTATTTCTTCAATAGTTTAATTTATAATTATTATTATTATTATTAACATTATTATATTTAATAATTTAATTAAACGTTAACATTGCACTGATTAAGTGTTTTAAAGTTATTTAAAAACATAATTAGACATCCAGTTTTTAATTTTATTCTATGACTTGGTAATACAGATGGACAGAGACTATTAAGAGACTCTTGCAGATAGTGTACTGCAGGGGTGCTCAAACGGTCGATCGCGATCGACTAGTCGATCGCGAGTGCTTTTTGGGTAGATCTCGAGAAGAAAAAAAATTTTAATAAGTAGGTAGGTAACTAAACTACAAAAATGTATTACGTAATAAAATAACACTGCTTGCGGCAAAAGGTGGCTTTATCAAAGGAACGCGCGGCACTTGTCAAAGAAAAGCCGTGTTGTTTCTAGACGAGAGACAGTACAGTCTAGTTTCGGGCGGCGCGTTTGACGGGAACATTCGAGACTTTCGTTCACGCCGATATAAATGTTGCGCCTGCAGGAATTGTAGTCATTCTGAATTGTAACTTGATGGCGATCCTACGTCGATACAAAGTTTATTATTAAATAGTGGAAAATGAGTGCAGTGAAGAAATCTAAAACGTATCATTTTAATAAGGATTGGGAGGAAGAATTTTTCTTTTGTATGGTGAAGGGTAAGTGCATTTGTGTTATTTGTCGTGCGTCAGTTGCAATACCTAAGCGTGGTAACTTAGAGAGGCATCATAAAACGGTTCATAAAAACTATGAAGAGGATTTTCCGCTACCGAGTGAATTAAGAAAACGAAAAGTAAGTGATTTGATATCTTGTTTGAAAAAAGAACAATCCATGTTCACAAGACCAGCCAAACAATCAAAAGCTGCTACGATCGCGTCATTTAAAATATCTCATATTTTGGCGAAACACAAGAAACCATTTGAAGATGGATCGGTGGTGAAGGAAGCATTTATTGAAGCGGGTGAGACTTTATTTGGAGATTTTAAAAATAAAACAGAAATCATGTCTGCTATTAGAGAACTTCAGTTATCTCGTCCGACTGTCACAAGGCGTATTGAAGTCATGAGTCAGGACATCGCAGATAAACTAAAACATGATATCATGGAATGTACATACTTTTCTTTACAGTTCGACGAATCCATCGATATGACAGACACTGCCCAGCTGTGTATTTTTATTCGGATGGTATTCAATGACATGTTGGCTAAGGAAGAATTTTTGACAATCATTCCTCTGAAGGGGAAGGCCCGTGGCGAAGATATATATGACGTTTTCTTCAATTTTGTAAAAAACTACGAGCTACCAATATATAAATTAGTGTGCATTACAACCGATGGAGCACCAGCAATGACTGGAAACAAAAACGGTTTTGTGGCATTGTGTCGAGCTAATGAAGAATTCCCTTCATTTTTTTTTTTCATTCCATTGCATTATACATCAACAAGTTTTGTGATCAAAAGTTTTAAACACGGAGGAAATTATGGGCATTGCAACAAAAATTGTGAATTCCATCCGTGCACGTAGCTTGCAACGGCGGCTCTTTCAGTTGCAGTTGGAAGATAGGGAGTCAGCTGAACACACTGATTTAGTTCTTCACACGGACGTCAGGTGGTTGAGTCGCGGAAAATTCCTAGAAAGGTTTCAAGAATTATTGCCCGAAATAACAGCTTTTCTAGACGAAAGAGGTGATGACACTCAGATTTTGAAAAACGAAAAATGGCTAAATGATTTGGCATTTTTGACTGACATCACAATGCACTTAAACACCGTTAACTTGGAGCTTCAAGGTAAAGGAAAAACTATTATTGAGATGATTAGCGCAGTAAACGCATTCAAAAGTAAATTGCAACTTATGATAGATCAACTGAAAAGAAAGGATCTGAAACATTTTCCGTCTTTGAAAGCAAGGATTCCTCAGTTGAATTATGATACGTATGAGGCTGAATTATCAAATATTTTGGGACAATTCGAAATGCGTTTTTATGATTGCAGTAAATTGGAAAATATAGCATCATTTATGAGTTATCCTTTTTCATGTAAAAACATTGAGGAATTAGCTACTGAAATAGCAAGTCAGTTTAATATGAACTCATGTTCTGTTGAAAATGAGTTGGTGCAGATTATATCAGATATACATCTCAAAGCTACAGCATCTGATACAAATTTCTGGTGTTTTATATCTGAAGATAAATATCCGAATGTAAGGCAAATCGCCCTTCAACTGACGGCATTTTTCGGGTCAACTTACTTGTGCGAGTCTGCATTTTCTGAAATGAAGATAATTAAGTCAAAATATCGCAATCGACTAACTGACGATCATATGTCATCATGCTTGAGATTAGCACTCAGTGGTTACGTACCATCTTATGAAAAGTATGCTGAGGACATGCAGTGCCACGCTTCAACATCCAAAGCCACTCCTTAGTTAAGTTTAACACCATATGTAACTCTTTTGTTTTGTAACAACAAATAAACTCGCAATTTTGAATAACTATGAGTTTTTTCATTGATATTGTAGAGAAGAACCTAACTAAACCTAACCCAAACCTTGACTAAAATAATGTACCTATATTGTGCAGAAAGCTAATATCTATATATGCTACGGTACACCCTACCTAGGTAGGTAGGGTGTATCGTGTATGTACGACAACCCTGCATCACACACACTTGCAGTCTCAGAGTCGATCGTAAGTAGTCTAAAAATATTGAGGTAGATCGCCAGCAGTTCAAGTTTGAGCACCCCTGGTGTACTGCATTATCAGTGCTTACAACATGAGACCCACGTATCATTGACACACAGTATAAAAAAGCAAAGGATCAAACTTTGATTTGGTAATAATTTTTATTCGACAGAAATAATTTTATTGATTTTATCTGATTGGATTTTAATTTCTAACCCTAAAAATAAGTGACAGTGTGGCAAACCTTGTTTAGGCCACTCACAGTGTAAATTTAAATGTTTATTATTACAAATGTTATTATTGCTAAACCTCTGTAGAACCATGATGATGATATTCAATTTTGGTACAGATGGGTTCAGTAGTTTTACCATTGTAAACTCTATTGTTGAATGGTGCTATTGACATATTGGTCAATGTTCAAACCTCACAGGTATAAAATAAAGATAAATAAATTTTACTATCAATTTCAAATTCTATATAATATCGTACCTTCGTAATCTCTCCTGAATGCCTGAAACTTCACTGGAATCCACATATTTATCAATTAGGATTGATGAATTAAATGCCACTTCTATTCAGATTATAAAAATGTTTTTATGTTTTAGAACTGAAGATGAATGTTTAGCATTCGAAACTAGTTTTCAAATAAAATAATCTCAATAGAAGTGGCATTTAATTCATCAATCCTAATTGTATTGATCCTTCTATATCATCATGCGTACCTCAAGTGACATATTTATCACATTTTTAATAACGATTCAATGTCAATCTGTTAATTTTATTATTGGTAAACCTTCCTTGAGCTATGAAGCTGGTGTAGTTAAAATTTGGTACAGATTGGTTCAGTAGTTTTTGTGGTTAGTGATCACAAACAAAAAATGGCTTGTCTTTTTACATAATAGTATACATTATTATAATAAACTGATGATATTATCACTCTGATTATAAAGTAGTATTGTGTTTTATGGAGGTAGATGTTAACCTTATAACTACTTTCCTTTTATCATAAAACATCTGAATAAAACTACATATCTTTGACTAATTAGATCATATAACCTTACCATCATCAAACCTATGATTGTCATGATCTAAAAATTTATATTTTTGAATGACCACTGGTTGAATCGGAGCCTGAGCTGATATGGCTGTATGGAAAGCTCCTTTTTTGAAAGGAAGAAATCCGTTACCATCATTCCTCGTTCCTTCAGGGAATATCAACAGTCTTTTCTACAAATAAAAGAATTAAATAAATTCTCATAGAAGTTCTTTGATACTTTTACTGATTGACTATTTATTATTATAATAATAAACAATAAATACCAAATAATATGGAATAAAACTGCCTATGAGGAATACAGATTTCTTTCTACTCAATTGTGTATTCAGAATCTTTTTTAAATTAATCAATAATTTTTCTATTAGTTATTTATAAATCATCTAGATAATTTCTTGTCTTAAATTTTGATAAAAAATTAAAATTTTAGCTGTTGTTTTGAATATTGGTATGTTTTTAGAACAGAACATCTAAAATCTGTGAAACTAGTTTTCTAATAAAATAAATATCATAGAATTGGGAAATAATTCATCAATTCCTAAATTATTGATCCTTCCAAACAATTATGTATGTGTACTTCAACTGATGAAGTATTTTTTCATTTCTTATTTCAATATTTAACTTCTATTAAGCTGCTTTTATAATAGAAAGATTTTTAAGTCACAATAAGAAACTAAAAACCTTTACAGCCAATTTAATCATAAATAAATCATTTAGTAGAACCATTGGACTACCACTTTTTTCGGAGTTTGGGCAACTTTTTGCGAGGAAAATTGCTTACCAATGATTTAGACATTAACCAAGAGTAGGAACTTTGGAGAATATAAGAAACCGTATATCATTACAACAAACAATACAAGTATATATTTGGTTGTCACACACGAAATGTCAGATTTTTCTTTATAGAAGATTAAAGCGTTGCCTGTTGTTGATTCCTAGCAAAATATTTACTATCTATAATAAGCACTTGATAATGTTCTATTTGCAAACTGTCTTTGTTTTTTTCCCAAGTAAGCGTACAGATTTTAGTAAAATTTTAACCGTGGTCATGGAAACACGCAATTTCCGAACGATTTTTTTTTTGTATGAGTACAAACTCGGTCATTTCGCTGCCCAGGCAGCAAGAAATATTAATCATACCTTTGGTGAAGGAAGTGCTAATGAAAGAACCATGCATCATTGGTTTACAAAATTTTCCTCAGCAGATACAATATTAGAAAATCTGCCTCGTGGACGGTAAAAACAATTGATTCAACATCATACAGCCAAGAAATTGACCAAATGCATCAAAATTTGATCAAACAACAGCCGCTACTGATAAACAGGAAAGGACCTATCCTTTTTCATTGTCACTCCCAACATCATGTTTCAATACAGACAGTGAATAAATAAAAGCGGTTGGGCTATGAAGTCTTACCACATCCCCCATATTCCCCTGATCTATCCCCTACAGACCACTCGGAGTTTGGGCAACTTTTTGTGAGGAAAATTGCTTACCAATGATTGAGACATTAAAAATGCATTTTCTGAATTCCTTTCATCACGTGACTCAACGTTTATCAAATCTGGGATAGAAAACTTGGTAAGCCATTGGCAGAAGTGTATCGAAAATGATCGTAAATACTTTGAATAAAAAATATGTTAGATTTGATCTCAAATTTTTATTTTCATGTGCGACAACCCTATACAATATAATACCAGAATTGTGTAGAGATATATACCTTATCTTTAATTATTGCTTCAGATAATTTTTTCATTGTCTCAAATGTTCCTTTTTTATGGGATCTGTCAATAAAAATTGAACCAGAGAGCCAGAAGACGATAGCAAGTGGAAGAACGTACCATACTTCTTTTTTAGTTATAAAATGAGTGAATACTTTCGCTTTAGCAAGTGGTCTGGTTCCTAAAATCAGCAAACATTTTATATTAAGGTTCAATTTCTAAAATTTGCTCAATTCAGTTGTTCGCTTGCTATTAACTTTCAAATATTATAAAGCTAACAAAACCCTTATTGTTAGCTGAATATTAAATTTAAATCATGTATAAATATTATCACAATAACTTTGATAAATAGTATAATATAATATTGTAGAAGATCATTGAAGGTGTATTAAATAGTAAATAGTTGGAGTCAATAAACTTATTGTAGAGTGCTTGAAATATGGGTTTATTTTTGACTTCATAGGTTGGTTAGGAGTAAGTAGTTAGAAGGTAAACATACTAAAAATCTCCGCCACTGGGGAGAAGGTCCCATTTTCGGGTTTTTGAATTGTATCTCGATAACGGTAGTCTCTATAAAATTATGTTTCAAATAAAAATTAAATCTAATTAAATTTCCTGTAAAATTGTTTACATGCATATTTGTCGAACTTTTAACGTTTTCCGAGATATGCGTTATTAAAAATCGATAATGTTCGAAAAATAAATAATTTTGACCTCACCTTTTGTCAAACATTTGCTTCAAGTGCCAGAAAATTATATATGAAATTAAACTAAATTTAATGTCCTACAACTTTGATTCTGACATTTTTTTCCGAGAAATGTTCGCGGAAGCCACTAGAATCAAATGTTAACAAAAAGTGAGGTAAAAATTATTTCTTTGCAAAAGTTTTCGATTTTCAATAACGTATATTCGACAAATATGTATAGATTTAATTTTATAGGAAATTTAATTAGCTTTCATTTTTATTTGATATATAATTATGTAGAGTCTACCGTTTTCGAGATATAATCGAAAAACTCGAAAACGGGACCTTCTACCCTCCACCGTAAGCTCACCCCACAGGGGCGGGGACTTATAGTATGTATTTATCTAGTGACAGTGGACTCATAAAATCTTTACCGTAAACAGCTGGAGAGAGTTTATAAAGTTTTGAGTGCAACTTACCCGAATTTGGTGGAATATTAAATTTGGAATAACCAGCCCTTTCTGGAGTGCTGGAAGAGTTTGACGCAGCGGGGAAGAATAGAGGACTGAAGCTGAATCAGAGCAAGACAGAGTTTATGATTACAGCAAGAAACCAACCCAGAGAAGAGGAAATACAGATTAATGAGCATAAGTTCCGATGGTGCAAGAGCTTTAAGTACCTAGGTTCCCGAATAACGGAAAATAACGAAATAAAAACTGAAATTAAAGCCAGAATTACAGCAGGTAGCAGATGCATGTACGCTCTTAATAAAATACTGAAGTTCCGAGCATTATCACGAGCTGCAAAAGTTATCATGTATAAAACAGTCATAAGGCCTGTGGTAGTATATGGAAGTGAGTGCTGGGCACTAACAGAAGGGAACGAGACAATACTTCAAGTTTGGGATAGGAAAAATTAAAGAATTTTTGGCCCAGTAAACGACCATGGAGATTGGAGAATAAGGAGGAACAAAGAATTGGAAGAGATATTCGGGGAACCGAATATAGTGGCGGTCATCAAAGAAGGAAGGTTGAGGTGGTTGGGACATGTCCAACGGATGCCGGACGAGAGGCTGCCAAAGAGGATGATGAATGACAGACCGGATGGTAGCAGATTGAGAGGAAGACCTAGAATAAGGTGGCAGGATAATGTGGAGGCGGACCTGAAAAATCTGGGAGTGAGAGGATGGCGAAGAAAAGCTATGGATAAACTCCAATGGTCATCTCTTCTGCGTGAGGCCAAGGCCCATCTAGGGCTGTAGAGCCAAGCAATAAATAAATAAATTAAATTTGGAATTTGTGGAACTACTAGAAGTAAAAGTTTTACCTCATCGAGCATATTGCCCAGACATTTCATCATCAGATTATGGTTTGTTTATATATGTATATATCAACGGCTCATTTTTTAAAAGGTTAGATCTTTGATAAATAATAGGGAATACAAATTAAATTGCAAAGAAGAGTTCTTCGCCTCAAAACGGAAGGAATGGTACCGGCATGAAAACCGATTACCTGCAGAATTATGGGTGAAAGAAGTTGAAAACCACGTAAGAACCTAAATATATATAAATAAATCTGGATATTGGAAAAAATATATTTACCTAGGGTATCTATAATGCTCTGATGGTTCATGACTACAACCGCTCCTTCATCAGTTATAATATTCTCTCTTCCCTTCACTGTCCACCTCACACCCATAATTTTGTTAATCAATCTAGAATAGTAATATAGTGTGCTGTACAAAAAAAAAAAAAAATTAATTAAAATAAGTTATATTATGTTCATATTGATGTCTTATTGACATATAAAACATTGATAGTCCAGTCAATAAGTGATGAAATGAGGGGTATAGAGTGCATGAAATGTGCGATTATTTTTGACCTCAGGGATTCTTTAACAGTGGTTAGAAGATAAACATATTAAAAGTCCACACCCCAGGGGAGTTAGGTAACAGTGGTGGGGGGGGGGGGGGGGGGAAGAAGGACCTGTTTTTTGGTTTTTTGATTACATCTCGCAAAACAGTGGACTCTAGAAAAATATGTTTCTAATAAAAATTAAAGCTAATTAAATTTCTTATAAAATAGTTCTATACACATTTGGTGAACTTCCAACGGTTTTCGAAATATACGTTATTGAGAATCGATAATTTCGCAAAAAAAATAATTTTAACCTCCCTTTTTGTCAAAAATTTGTTACTAGTGCCTTCCACGATCGTTTCTAAAAAAAAAAAAAAAAAGTCAAAATAAAAGTTGTACAGCATTAAGTTTCATTTTTGTATTTAATTTTTTCCAAAATTATTGATAATCAATTCCGGAATTGTAATCAAGAAAAGCCCTTCTTTGGAAAAGTTTGGTTTCTTCATAAGTGGAAGCACAATGGACCCAGTTTTTAATTTATTGTTTTTTAAAAATGGGATATAGAGGAAAATGATACAATCGATTTATTGTTTTTACAATGATACCTGTTTACAATGCTACTCATTTTCTGGTCTGGGAATATCAAAAAAATAATGTGTTCATGCATTAATATTAGTGATGATAGCCAAGCTGATGATTACTTCCGTTGGGACTCGGGTGACATCGGCAATGTTCGAGTGGCTTTGCTTGTAGCTTCGTAACCAGCGAGGAGATTTAGAAATAGAGCTGCTATTGAGATAGGGCGGGGCTACAGGCTGGTGGGAGCAGTATTCCCCCACCAGTATACTACCCAGGGTAAGCCCAGTTCCCAACTCACCAACATTATTTTAGACTCCTGCTAATGCAGGTATAGGTAATGAAATTACTTCAAACACAGAGTATCATTTTTTACTTAAACTTTGATAATAAAAAGGATTTTTATTTAATATAAAAGTTATAATTACTAATAAAAATTCAAATATTTCAAAGTATTGTGATACTTTTGACGTGGAGTTTATTATAAAAAAGTAATTGCATTTAACACCATCGCGAATTATTTGACTAGATACAATGAAAGAATTTTGCGTTGGTCACCTATGTAAGCTAAGCTGCTTATCATTTTTAGTCCCAGTCTTGTTGTTCTTACATCCAACTGCAGCACAAAGAGGCATACGTAATGTGGAATGAATTTATAAACAAAATAAAAGCTCAACGAGAATAGGTTTACGTAAAAAATAAGAAATTAAAAGCAAACATTTGTAACTTTAGTTGGAACTTTTGAGGTTAGGGTAGCATAGTGGAAGGGGAAGGAATCCCACCCCCACTCCACTCGTGATTGCTCTATTGTATATCTCCTCGCTGTTCGTAACTGTCTTTACATTTATCTACAGGTTTTTGTTTATGTTATATTTTTTCTATTGTTTTTTACAAACAAGCGTGTGTTTTATAGAAAAATAAAGCAAAAGTCAGCAAATCATTTGACTTAGATTAGAAAGTTTATTGTAAAATTTGAAATTCAATCGTGCCTAATAATATATTGTGTTTATGAAATTTTTTGGAACAATCTGTAGTAAATATATTTTTATACATAACACAAAAATAGCTGAAATGTAATTGTAAATAAATATGTATGTAAATAGCTAAATATCAGTTTCCTTTCCGTGTTCCTACATTTATATTATATTTCAATTAAGAATCTATATTTTTTAATTATGATCCAAAGACAAAACTGTGATTTAAAAAAAAATTTAGGTTACGAAGAAAGTTCTTTCTTCAGTATTGTAGAAGTTATCGAATTTATTTTTTGTTAATATCGTAAATTTTTTTAAGTTTGATGTTTGATTATTACAATATTACAATAAAAAAAATTAAAGGCCCACTTGAGCCTGTTGGCTAAAGAGAGAATAACATGGAACATTTTTTATGGGTTGCTCCCTCGACTGTTGAAGCTCATATGCTTTGTAATTTTGTTTTGTTTACCTGTTCAGGGTGTCTACCAGTCGAGAACTTCGGGAATAAGTCGGGAATTTACAAAAAAAATTGCGAAAGTCGGGAAAAAGTCTTCGTTAATGCTATAATTTTCAGATTTTTTTTTTAGTTTTTTCTCAATATGTCAGTTAAGGTAGCGTCTGATCGGTATAAGTCACCCTCAATCCTTTTAAGGTGAACTAAATTTTCTACAATTTGAGACCAGGTTGATCTCTACTTAGCTATTGCTTCCCAAGATACAGTTCTTCGAAAATAGGCAATTTCTTTCTAAAAAGTAATTTTCTTTCAATATGATCACTTATTTTGTGAAATATCTCCTAAAATACGCATCCCATTTGATTATGAAGATTATGAATTTGTAGGAAATTGAATTAGCTTTTATTTTAGTCCAGACTGGTACCTGCGGGCTGAGCGGTTCTCTCAAATACGGCAGATGACAAAAATTAGTCATAAGTTGGTTCTGGGGGGAAATACTGTTCTCAGATAAACTGTTCTCGCGGTTTTTGTGGTTTATTTATCAAACAATCAAAAACTTCAGGAGACAAAAACTAGACGTAAACTATATAAGCAAATTATACCCTCAAACCACTCACCCAACTCACAAGTACATCTTCCAACCCAGATTCTCGAGAAAATTTCAACAGCATAATAATACCACATTACCATTGGCAGAAAGAATGATATCTTCTATTTCTATGTTAAAGTCTATCAAACTAAACTTAATTAAAACTGGCACACCTCTCTGGTCTTATATTCCACCAAAATTAAACCTGAATCTATCAAAATATCTCAAAGGAAATACAAAATCTGAAGTTTACAGAAAACACTTTGACGATATCATATCCTCCTTACCTTAACATTTATTAATATTCACAGACGGGTCCAAATCAGACACATCAACAGCATCTGCCTCTATCACTCCACAAACAACACATAAGTGCAAATTACACAAACTCTGCAATATTTATACGGCTGAAATTAATGCTATCGCCATGGCTCTGCGATATTCCTTAAACTCGCCCATTAAATATGTTGTCCTGGTGTCGGATTCACTCAGCGCTTTGAGGTCTATGATGAACATGTAGTCAGATCACATAGGAATACATTGCATTCTGGATCTCGTTAAGAAACTATATGAAGGAGGAAAATTGGTTTACTTCATCTCAAGAAGTCATATCGGTATAAGAGGTAATGATATGGCTGATAAAGCAGCAAAAGAAGCTCTAGCCCCCCAGGACCTGGCAAAACTTTTCTAACGGCACTAGAACTTGCACGCCAACTTAGAGAGAAGATATCCCAAGAGTGGCAAGCATTGTGGGATCACAGCCCACCGAGTAAACTCAAGGCTATTAAGAAGGAAATAAAGCCATGGAGCAGTTCCTACCGCAATAATCGCAGAGAAGAAGTGATCCTAACGCGATTAAGAATTGGCCACTCCAGAATAACACATCTCCACCTAATAACCAAAGATGCTCCTCCCAATTGTGAAATATGTGGCAATGTTTTATCAATAAACCATATGTTTACTGAATGCCCATACTACACCAAAAAGCTAGCCGAATCAGGAATACCTCGAAACATCTCAAAGGCGCTTGGCAACGACGAAAAAAATTATTGAAAAAGTAATAGCCCTCCTTTATAGAGAAAAGCTATATTACAAAATATAGATACATTTCCATCGAGAACAGACAAGCGTTGATGACCAATAAGTTTTACGCTCCAAAACTCTCAAATAAATAAATAAATCAAACAATCAAAATTTATTTATTTTTGTAAAAAAACATTTGTCGGTATTCTTTTGGCTATAACTTCCAAACTATTTGTCAGATCCAAAATTTCTTCGTTTCATCTGAAAACTGGTAAAATTTGCTATGATACCTTATATATATAATGTTTTTTTTAATTCCATGAAATACGCACACCACCACGCTGAGAATCCCACACGGTTGTGAAAATCACTTTTTTTCAGCACAGTTATCGTAAATAATATCGGTGTTATAGTATACTGTAAATATACTGTTATAGTAGTATACAGTATACTGAAAAAAAGTGGATTTCACAAGAGTATGGGGTTCTCAGCGTAATGGCGTGATTATATCATAATACTTGATCAAAATTTCATATATGGGGTCTCATAGTAAATTTAACCAGCTTTCAGATGGAAAAAAGAAATTTCGGATGGAACTTTATTACTTTAATATTTTTTTAGTTATTTGATCCGACGACCTCTTGTAACCTCGTAACTATTTCCTAACTGAATCGCAATTCTCGACATTGGTGTTTTTCTTAAAAGTTATCTAGAGTAGTGTGAAATTAAAAAAAAAAAAATGTTTTATTTTTTATTTTATTGTTTAACCGTGATATGTTAAGTAGCAGAGTGTGCATTGATTCATTTGTTTTGGATTATTATTGCAGCAGCATTAAAATATCGTTTGTCGAGAATTTCAAGAAATATTTTTTAAAAAGCCGGGAATTTCCTAAAACATTCTTGAATAGTCGGGAATATGTCGGGAATTTTGATAACTGAAATTGGTGGACACCATGCTGTTATTCATTTGTCTGTAGGAGATAAATTTTATAATTAAATAGCTTAATCCTATTGATCGTCTTTTCCCTTTCGTTCTTTATTATTTTTTTCTTACGTTTATGATATTAATTTTTTTTTAAATTAAATGACCAATTAATGAATATTAATAAACTAAGGTTCGAAAAAAATGGTGGTTTCAAACATTAAATTTCTTATGCAAATATAGCTCCTCAACGGTAGGTCCTAGCGACAAATGTTATACAACCAAAAATATTCTCCATTAAATTTTTGAAAAGAAAGATGGCGTCAAATTTTCGATCCGCTTAACACCAACTGGAGGGTGTCCAATAAGCGCGTACACTTATAAATATTGGTTTCAAATGTGACTTTTGTTATTCAAACCAAAATGTTGAACAGCCGAGAAGGATCGAGCAAGATCAGTCAAATCCAGGTTGAAATTTTTTATTTCGTATTAGGAGAAACAGAGGCAAAAGGAGCGCACTCATTAGAACCTGTCTCCTAGTGATAGTTTTTTATTATAAGTTCCTATTAATGCACTAAATAAAATAATGTAAAGATGAATTTTTTTTTTTCTCATTTATTGATATTTACAACTGTACAAAAATATATACATCAAGTAAATGTGTTGATAGTGAATACAATGGCATGTAAATAACTTGTGAAGAACTACTCACTTGTAGCACTTCAATAAAAATCTACACTAAAAGGTCTCTAGGCCATCTTCTTTTCAGAAGCAGTGGAGGATTATCAGGGATGGAGGAGGAAGCAAGTTGGGAGACTAGTGGATTGGAGTGGTTATGGAGCTTACTATGGAAGGATAGGTATCTGGTCTGGGCTTAATCAGCAACATAAGGAACATTAAGGTCTTTATGGATAAGTTTATTGGCCACAAAGTAAGGAGCATTGAGGATTTTTCGAAGGATTTTGGATTGCAAGGATACGAGATGAATTGGATGGTTTAGTGGAGCCCCGAAGCCCAACTCCGTACGTCCAAATAGGTCTAATCACAGTCATGTAAATGAGTCTTTTGTAATTAATTGGGAGCTTTGAACGTTTGTCAAGATGAATTTAAAATAAAAAATATAATTAATAGAGGTAATAGGATGTTATGAAATCCAAGAATTGGATATTCGGACAATAGTCTGGAAATTACATCCCTGACTTCTATAATTGACGACTTAATAAAAAATATTTTTTCCTGAACTTACCAATGGAATGTATTACTTTTTGAGAAGTATTGTGAATTATTAAGCTTATTAAAATAATTAATAACAAAAATATTTAAAAATAAAAATAAGGAATCCTACTTACAGTCTATTTTTCAGATGCCCTGGTTTCCGGTACATCAGTGGTATAATGAAAATCGTTGATAACATCCATAAACCAAAAACAGAAAATTTAATGTAGTATTTGGCAGCCCTCCATGCTGTACTGATCAATTCTTGAAAAGACATCTTGTATTATGTTATGAAATCGGTTTGATTGACACACCTGAAGAAGTATGATAAACAATAAACATATTTAAGTTGTGATTATTAATATTTTCTAATTTATAGTATTACTAGTATCTCATAAGGGGAGTCAAAATTTTGAAGGCATGAATTTACGTTTCATTTTAAAGCTATAAATTTTATTAATTTATTTAAATTTGACGTTTTTTGGTTGGTTTAAAATAGATTTTCCTCTTTTCATCCATTTATTTAACCAACGCTACATTCAAAGTTCTATGTAAAAAAATAAGATTGAAAAAAGAATTGAGGTTTTTTGTTGACATCTTAAAAAAAAAGTAATAACTGATAACTTTAATATCTGAAACAGGTTGAACGACTTCAGCGGAATGATCATATTTTGTATCCGATCTGTTAAGGGGTTATGATATTACTGGCAATTGTTTTAATTACAAAAAATATTTAATTTGATTAATTGATTAATTTGATCATACCATTCAAAATCTGGTTAAATATGCAAGTTTTTGTGATATTCGCAGATTTGTGGATTTTCATTTTCAAATTTTTATTTTCGGTCTAGTTTCACTCATTTATTTTTTTTTATTTATTTTTTTTTTTTACACTAAGAGGGAATCACCCTGTATAATCTACGTAGTGCTGATGTTTTGATTTTTTTTTTTTAGAACTGATAAATGTTTAACATTCGAAACTAGTTTTCAAATAAAAAAATTCCAATAGAAGTGGCAAATAAGTCATAAATCCTAATTTTAAATAATAATAATAATAATAAAAAAAAAAATGAAATCTATACAAAAAACTTTTTCCCTGAGTTCAATCATTTTTATCCTAATTACTGGACTATGTTAAGAGCATCGCGGCAGCTTAAATGGGCATGTAAAGTAAGTGTTGCATAGACGTAACAAGAGTAGACCGAATCGTAGATGGGAGGATTATTTCTGAAATTGTAAATATTGAATTTTCCAGATTATGTGTGCATACTATATATTCCAGAATTTATATATTCAAATATTAATGACGTCATCAGCAAAGGCCTTATTAATACCCTAAATATTATTATCGTAGGTTAAAAAAAAAAAAAAAAAAAAAAAAAACACTTACCTTCAACAATACATCATCAGTAATAAAAAATTCCGAAGGTGGAATTATTTTAAATCCAGTATATTTATAACCAAAAATACTAAATATTATATACAATTATTACAAGAATATTCTTTAAAAGATTTTTTACTGACTATCTTTAATTACACTCTATGTTTGGAACAAGGGATTAGCGATGTACTACTTTTCTTGTATGTTCAAGAGAGTGGGGGTCAATATGGAATGAGTGGGAACCATGTTTAGGTAATGAGAAGAATACATTTTTTTTTCTCAATAAGTATTGTTCTCTCTATCAAGTTTTTTTTTTTTTCGCTTTTGAAGGATTAGTTCAATATGAACATGCTTTTGGGATTTATCTATTCTAAATATCGATTCTCGATTTCATTGATCCTTGAGAAAAGAATCGATAGTCTAAATTCGATTCCTTAGAACCGATCGATATTCCACTAGGGACTCTAGCGATGTGGTTGGGACCGAGATAGACTCGGATAATCAAATCCTTTAAGTGTGCGACAGAGAGCGAATATATCCAATAAAGCAATATCCACCAGTAACATTGTAAGTAGATTCATACTCCTCCATATTTTGAATTATACAGGGTATCTGTTGGTGTAAAAAAAAAAAAAAATGTTGGAGTATGCAGTCATAAAGATACACAGCAATTAAAAAATAAGTTTTTTAATTTGTAATGCCAACGTTTTCAACTTGCATTGCAATCCTTCACCAGGGTTTCAAAGACAGATGTAAACAGAAACTCAGTTTCAATCTACTTCTCCTAATACTTAAAAGTCAACTATACCTCCCAATATGTAAAATAAAA
The DNA here is from genome assembly GCA_003667255.2 of Euschistus heros. Classification (NCBI taxonomy): domain Eukaryota; kingdom Metazoa; phylum Arthropoda; class Insecta; order Hemiptera; family Pentatomidae; genus Euschistus; species Euschistus heros. Next base: position 1,161,075 of record RCWM02000182.1, on the reverse strand, counting down.
AATAAAATTAGGTGAAACTAGATAAAAAATCACTTGAGGATCAATACAGTTAGGATTGATGAATTAATAGCCACTTATTATTTTATTAGAAAACGGAGTACAAATACTACATCAAATAATAAAATTGTTTAAAACCGATCCAGATTTTGGTTTAAACGACCAGACAGACAATTCCAATAGCCCCATTTTAAATTTGTTTCCCATAGGAACAGAAAAATCCAATGAGTCATAAGGGAAATCCCATAGTAAATCACAAAAATTTAACCTACCTGCCCCCTTCCACTTCTCACGATGGGTATATTTCACTTATCTCTTGAACCTCCTGAGGTGAGTACTGGTGTTTGATTTCTTGTCTTACATTTTTGAAAACTTTAGTGTATATAATCCATGTAACATAGTATTGATGTGTTAAAATTTTTTGTATCTTTTAGAACTGAAGATGAATGTTTAGCATTCGAAACTAGTTTTCTGATAAAATATTCCTAATAGAAGTGGCAATTAATTAATAAATCCTAATTAGATCAAAAATGAAGAAAAATTGAGAAAAAAAAAGCGGAAAAACATGTTTTTTTTTCATTTGGTATTCAAATCAGTTACTTGTGTAAATAAGACATTGTGGTAATCGCTTAATGGAAATATGCATTTTCAACATAAAAAATTCTTCATTGGAATACAAATAAAAGAAAAAAATTATTGTTTAATAGAAAATAAAGAAAAACTGTCAATAAAGCGTACCAGATCATCGGATTTTATGTTATTACATTTATTTATTTCTTTTTTTTTTTTTTTTTTTTTTTTTTTTTTTTTTTTTTTTTTTTTACTTTTTTGTTTTTTTTATTTTTTTTTTTTTTTTTTTTCTTTTCTTTTTTTTTTTTTTTTTTTTTTCTTTATTCGTTTTTTTTTTTTTTTTTTTTATTAATTTTAATGGGCCCCTACGGGGAGTCTATTGTGTCACCATTGTGTTGCCATGTGTAATAAAATTCATAATAGCGTAAAGCTGAAGGCTTCACCACGTATTTTGGTAGGTGGATGAAGGCTCGTGACACCCTCGATCCACCATCCTGTCCGAAGCCAGGACCCCCATCTCTCGTCAGTCACCTACCCAGCCTTGAGTCTGAGTTAGGCTTAACAGGGCCCACCCGGATCGTAGAATCCTTCGAGAAGGTGAGAGTGGAGTTGAGAAGGAGAGGCTATTTGACCACGAAGAAAGATGAGTCCGCATTACTTATCCACGAGAGGAAGATCCTGCGATCTATCTATGGTGGAATTATGCAGGGACAAGAGGCGTCGACGAACCAATCAAGAACTATATGCTCTCTTTAGGGAACCGAATATAGTAAAGTTTGTTCGGCTTGGAAGGCTTAGGTGGGCTGGACACCTTGCGAGGATGGATGAGGGTTCCATTCCCAGGAGGACATTGCTGGAGGAACTTCATGGAACCAGGCGAAAAGGAAGACCCAAACTGCGTTGGCGAGACGGTGTTGCGCATGCCCGGACATTGCTTGGGGTGCGTAACTGGATGGTGGCTGCGCAGAACCGGGACATACCATATGGCGTGGGCTGATTGAGGAGGCCTTGACTCAGTAATGAGTTGTTGCGCCGCTGATGATGATGATGATGACATTTATTTATTTGTTATTATTATTTAAGATTTATTTTATTAGATTTTCAATGTAAGGTTTAAAACCCAATAATCTTAATATATATAAATTACGTGTCGCCGCCTAGGGGCCGGCTAACACCTAAACTACTGAACCGATTTTAATCAAATTTGCATACCGTGTGCAGTTTGATCCAACAAAAAAGATAGGATACCTTATATCTTAATTTATAGTCGCAATATTATTTGTATATTATCTGTAAGTCACAATTATCAGTTAGCTCTATACGATTCTAACATATGGCGGTATAAGGTTATACTATTATATAAAAGGACAAGCAATTTTTCGTTTGTGTTCACTAACCGCCAAAAACTACTGAACCAATCTCTACCAAATTTTGACTACATCATCTTTATAGTATGGTTTAGAAATAGTAAAATCTAATGATTTTCAACTAATTCTTTATTGAAAAATGAATAATAAGTGGATAACAATGAAGTTCAAAAATGGCGGCAATTGCCACCTACATGAAAGGTTAAAAGGTACAGTGTTACATAGAGGTGAACATTGATAATAAAATTTACTTATTTTCAATTAAATTGTTATAAAAACAGCTATATGGAGTTAACTACATCATGTTCATAGTTCTAGGTTTAGCAACAATGAAAATTTAAATGTACAATGTTGAGTGTTAGAAACGGGTTTTGCCACACTACCACATACTTTATGGTTAGAAATTAAAATCCAACCAGATCAAATCAAATAAAATTATTTCTGTCGAATGAAAATTATTAAAAATCAAAATGCCGATCCTCAGCTGTTTAATATTGTGTGTAAAAATATGAATTTTGAACCTTTAGTTGTAAGCACTGATAATGCAGTTTCTTAATAGTCTCTGTCCATCTGGATTACCAACTCATATATTAAAATTGAAAATTGGATGTCTAATTATGCTTTATGTTATCTTCAAATACCTAATCAATCTAAATTTAATCAAGTTAATAATGGCTGCTATGCATGAAAATATTATCAAAAATATAATTTTCAATTGTTCACTTTAATACAAGATTTTTATCGATAAACAAAAAATCAATTATTTGTTAAAATTCCTCGACGGGGGATGATGAAGTTATATATAAAAGGACAAGCCATTTCCGTTCGTGATCACTAACCGCGAAAACTATAGAACTTTTCTGTACCAAATATAACTACATCATCTTCATAGTTCAAGGAAGGTTTAGCAATAATAAAATTTACATATTTTCTCTTAAATTACTGTTTATAAAGCGATAAATATGTAGTGGGTAGTAAAGCGAGCGCCATTCAAGAGAGGTTACAATGATCCAGTGTTAATTATAGCTAGAAATTGATAATAAAATTACTAAATTAAATTAATTTGTTATCCAAATTATCCAAAAAAGCTATAAATATGTGGTGTGACGTGTGGATTCCAGTGAAATTTAAAAATCGAATATGTGGCAAGCGACAATAGCGTTTTAGTAAAACTAATGAACCTATATGAACCAAATTTTAACTACATCATCTTCATAGTTCTTGAAAGATTTACAATTAGAAAATTTACTATAATAATAACTTATACTATTATATAAAAGGACAAGCCATTTTTCGTTTGTGATCACTAACCGCGAATATTACTGAACCAATCTGTACTAAATATTAACTACATCATTTTCATAGTTCTAAGAAGGTTTAGCAATATTAAAATCTACTGATTTTTAATTTATATTTTATTAAAAAAGGTTAATATGTCGACAACAGTGCAGTATGAAAATTGACCGATAGGTGGGGAGTGCCATTCTACACGAGAGGTTACAAAACAGCTTGAAATCGATGATAAAATTTACTTATTAAACTATAAAGAAAATTATTAAAAAATTTTTAAGTATGGTGTGCGATATGTGGATCCCAGTGAAGCTTGAAAATCGACCGATTGTGTATAGCGCCATTCCACAATAGAGTTAACAATGGTAAACTAAACCTATCTGTACCGACATCTAAATAAATAATTTTTATAATTCTAGGAAGGTTTTGCAATGGTAAAATTTAGAATAACTAAAATTTAAATGTACAATTTTGAGAGGCAGGACCGAGGTTTGCCACACTGTCATATACTTTTATAGTTCGAAATCAACATCCAACCAGATCAAATCAATAAAGTTAATTCTGCCGAATACAAATTATTACTAAATCAAAATGTCGATCCTTTGCTTTTTTATATCGTGTGTAAAAATATGATTCACGGGCCTTTTATCGTAAGCACTGATAATGCAGTTTATTTTCCGCAAGAGTTTCTTAATAGTCTTTATCCATCTTGATTACCAATTCATACATTAAAGTTAAAAATTTTATGCCTAATGGTGCTTATATGTAATCTTCAACCACCTAATCAGTGCAATTATAACTAGATTAATAATTACTGCTAAAAAATCATTGACGAAATAATGCTCAACCACATGCTAAAATACAAGAATCTTATCGATAAACAAATAAAACTTTAATTTTTAGTTGAAATTATCTTTAGTTATGAGGGCGGGCGAAGCCGCGACGGGAATGCTAGTAATGAATATAGACCTAAATTTTGCCGTTAGCTTCTGAATGCAGATTGTGTTGAAGAATACTACTTTTTGAGGTTTTTATGGACAGATGAGTGTTTTTACTTGGGAAGGCATTTCACCTATCAATGTATATCTTTGGTTTATTTTTGTATTGCTTTCGAATAATGTGGAGAGCACTATGATGTTGGAAAATTATATTTTGCCGAACTTCAGGTGGAATATCATAATGAAGTTGTGTAAGGATATTTTGTAACAAATCTTAGTAATTCTCATTATTCAATCTGTTGGGCAAACCATGATTTTCCAATACTGTTCAACAGAATTACAAGAATAAACAAATCAACGGTAGCCCACAAGGAAAGGAAGAAATGCCTTCCTCTGTAAAAATAGACATCCGTCAATCAATTTTTTAATTTTTTTTGCAATTATTAGATACAGTTTTCATCACATTTACTTGATATTTTTTTAAAATATGCTGTGTTGTAAATTTTAGTAATTGGATTAAAATTGTTTTCCTCTCTTTGTTCAACTGATGTTTCTATCTCTCATAACCTTATGTATGTAAATTACTGAGAGAATGCGTGCATATTTTAAAAAGGCAAAAAAAAAATAAAGAAAAAACTACCTTCATTTCTCTCCCACGGTGCTCACTCTTATTTCATATGATCTACTGGAAAATTTAACTTAACTTACTAATAATATTCCCTCAGTGCAGAAGAAATGGAAACAATAAAAAATTTATATATGTATATATATATATATATATATATATATATATATATATATATATATATATATATATATATATATATATATATATATATATATATATATTAAAACAAAGAACACGTATATTAATCACAACTAATAGAACCTTTTTTAAAAAATAATTATATTCTGAGAACTTGTAGGTGGATTTTAATGAAGCTTTTGTTTGTTTATTTTTAGATTGAACTTCTCATATATGTTCGCTTTTTGTTCAATATCAACTAATACATATAATTTGATTAGTGTTTGCATTTATTATTAAATAATGTGAGATATTCTGATCCTAATCCTGAGATCTAGAGATTTGCAAAACGTCTTTTTCAAAAAATTACTCAATGCCTTCTATATTTGCCAAACTAAACAGTCTTTCAGCTACAGTCCACTGATAATATAACAGCTGATTTAATATGTTAAATGTTTAATTTATGCTATTACTCGAGAATACTTTTGAGATAGAAGAAACGTTTGTATTACGTATCATTTTTATACGTTTTGTATTATACAAGAACATGATACAAATGATTCTTCCCTTTGCGTGAACTTTCGATCGCATTTACTTCTCATGGAATTGTAAGCCCAGTCAAATAAGGATTTCACTTCGGAAATAAACCAATGAAGCTGAATTTTTGCATATACCTTTGTTTTGGTCTTCTAAATAAGTGGTAAAAAGTCACCGACCTCACCACGTTAGCTTCATTAGATATTTAAAATCAAAGGTTACAAACATTAGTTTTTTTTTGTTTCTTTTCAAATATCTCGATTTCTATCGATCGGACGTCAATCAAAATGGTTACAAAACTTGTAGATAATAAAATCCTCTACAATTTTGGTTCTATTCATTTTTAATTTTGGATTAACTGCTTTCGAGATATAGCGCGGAGAAGGAGAAGCGGGCACCAGTTCAGACAAACACTTGCTTTTTGTGCTTTCCAGGACCGTTTCACAGAAATATTGTCTGAAACAAAGTTGTAGAGCATTAAATTTACTCTAATTTCGTATATACGTTTCTGGCACTTGAATCAAATGTTTGAAAAAGAGAGAGATAAAAATATTTTTTCTCTACAATTATCGATTTTTAATAACTTATCTCTCGAATACCGTTGATAGTTGGACAATTATGTATAGAAACAATTTTATAGGAAATTTAATTAACTTTAATTTTTATATGTAGTTTATTTTACTAGAGTCCACCGTTTTCGAGATATAATAGAAAAACCCAAACTTGGGACTTTTTCCCCTTCCCCCACCATAAACTGGGGATTCCCGTACCCCCTGTGACCGGGACTTTTACTATGTTTCCCTCCTAACTACTACTAACGAAGCTGTGAAGTCAAAAATAGTTGCATATTTTATGTCCTCACTCACCTCATGTTAGAACTCTGACTGGGGTCGAACTATTCCGCGAAAACACGTTTTTCGGTACTCTTTTGGCTATAATTCCGAGCCTAATAGTTAGATCCAAACTTCATTTTTTTTCATCTGAAAGTTGGTTACATTTACTACAAGACCCTATATATTAAATTTTCATGAAGTCAAGTAAAATACCCACGTGAGCACGCTAAAAACCTCATACTGTTTTGAAATCCAAGTTATTTTGACACATTTTTCACTATAACTCCCAAACTACTTGTCCGATCTAAAATATAATTGTTTCATCTGAAATCTGTTCAAATTTTCTATCAGGCCCTATATATGAAATTTGGATTTAGCCCTGTAAATGATTGGAATGTTACTTCACTTTTCTTATTTACCTTCTTCCTACCTCGTTCCATTACCTTGTCTCTTACGCAAAGTCCAACAAGACACATGATTCGTTAACTGTTTATTTGTGTACTCCTAAAATGTCGAAAATCACTCTTGCATAGACGAAAGTTCTTGGAAAGTGTGTACGTGAGTTCTCAATTGAGACTTTTAAGGATGATGGATACGTTTTATGCACGTTTAGTGTTTGTTTTGATAAAGTTGTATCAACTGCTGCACGGTTTTTAAAAAAACAAAAAACAAAGGTGAGAAGTAGAAATTCGACCAAACTTTTGTGCTTACACAAACTGCCATTCTGGCTTATGTTGCACTTCAATTTGACCTCACACACCCTTCCATAAATTAAGCCACATATTTTCTTTTTTAATAATCCACGTGTCTTTTTGTTTTTTTAATAGTCTTCTTTCTATTGTTTCCCTTTTCAACATAATTAGTGACTTAAACTTGAGTTTGTACTTATATAGCAATTATTTTTTTTAATATTCTAAACAAAGTAGATAATTGCATATTTTCGGTATTTAATTGCATATTTTACCCAGTATATTTTAGTATATATATGGGCATATTTTTCAGTTTTTATTGCATATAATTCTTGGCTCTAGTAATTACCTTTTCAGTGAGGCAGATTTTAATATTTGTTCAATAAAATAGTATATTTTTTATTATATATGTTTCATTCAAGGAGATTAACATCTAGGGCATAACTCCTCATTTGCTTTATTCATTTACTACATGTTTTTGTCATGTTGCATTACACTGTGATATTCTCACTGGTCTCCTATCTACACTGACTGTCATAGGATACCAGTGAGAATATCACAGTGTAAGAACAAGTGAGCAACACAAGCTCCGAAACATTAGTAAATGAATAAAGCAAATTTATGCCTTTTATTATAAAATGTATATTTTTTAATTAAATAAACAGCCTAGGTAAATATACTGGTGGCAAAAACAGTTTACTAAATTTTATTTTATTTTTATTATTTGAGCCAAGGTTTCTCTTAGTACTTATGAGCTTTATTATGTATCCATTGCGTATACCAAAAATTTATTTCTCTTTGAATTCATAGCTAACAAAAGGTTAATTGAAGGTGTTATATTTTTTCTGAATATCAAATGAACACTAATAGAAGACTGGAATCTATGAAATTCAATTCATTGTATTATACTTAAATATTTGTTTTTAAAACCCTGACTTATCCTAAGTAAAAAAACATTGAAATTTGTAGCTACCTCCTTAATGAATTTAACCTTCAAGGATAACTAAAAGGTGCAAGAAGAAGTTTTCATTTGCAATTACCAATGATGGTAACCCTGGGAACCTAAAGAAGCTGTATTTCCATAAATTGTCACTCAATTGTGGCACCTACATTTACTATAAGTTTGAAGGTGATACAAACATTTTCTCCTTTGTTATAACAATTTTATTGTCTAAGTACATTTAGTTATCCCTATGATTTATTGGAAGTTCTTTTGGAAAATAATTTCAAGTAATCCAGAATCTCCTGTGAGCTGTTCCAACTTGAATTATAACTTATTAACTAATTGATTAATATGATTTAGTTACTCAATATCATAAATTAGTTTATTTTAGAACATTATACACATTTTGTCTATTTTCCTTAGATTAGAGAACAAATTACATTTATAATAAAGAAATAATATCTATATTATAAAAAATAAATACATAAGGGTATTAGGTAGTAATCAAATGAATAGTTGAAAACCAACATGGACACACAACACAAAACCATGGAATCCATTCTTACACTGCCAACATGATATACAACATATTGAAATTTGTAAAACTAGCTCTATCTCTTGAATGTTTTGGAAATTAATTAGTTACATTATACAGCCAACAGATAGCATTACTTACAATATTTGGAGACATTTCAGCCAATTTTCTCACTGCCTCCTATATAGTTAATTTTTAATTACATTATAAATATGTCTAGTTGATAGAATGAAATTATCTAAAACTAAATTAATCAAGATATGAAATAATTATGAAACATGAAATTAAACCTTGTATTTTTTATTACAATACAGTCCATCATCTCCTTCATTAATAAAACTATAACTGCACTTATCTGGTTCCTTGTATGAATTTTTCAAATGCAGATTCATATCAGATTCACCTTTTTGTATGTTATTTGAGATTCTTTTTTCAACAAATTTAGGAGTATTTTTATCATTAAATTTTACTAGGTGGCTTTTAAATTCTTTGTGGAAATATTCATCTGTCATTTTCCACACCATTGTAGAGTACCATATCACGACAACCAACACACCTAAACCATATACCATTTGTCCAAATGCCATTATAAATTAATTTTTTTTAAAATTTATTCTTCAAAGAAAAGTGCTTTGAGATGCGTATAGAACTGTTCCATCTGTGGCCAGGCCATTGTCATGAATACTATTAATGAATTAAGCACAACAAAAATTCTCATGTATTCTACTCCTGCACCGGATCGAAGCCAATTTGAAAAACCACCGACATCTTCATCTTCTACTTCTTGTTCCTTTACAGTATCCTGTTTTTTCTCCTTTTCTTCTCTTTTTCTGTTCTTCATGACCTGAGGCAAATAATATTAATAAATAAATTTTAAAATAATCTGTACAAGATTTCTGTTTTATTATGGTTAAAGTTTTATTGAATGTATTCATTGCTGAATACAGTTGATAAGTATTTTAACTAAATATTTCTCAGCTTAAAACACACTTTAAATCTTAAGAAACTGTAATTTTTTATTAAATCATTTCACTGCTGTAATATAATTAAATTAATTATAGTTGATTAAATAAGATGAATTTTCAATCCCTGCCTCAGGTATTTTAAGATTTTTTGAAATGAAATTTTTATCAATGTCTTTGTATCATTTGAATTTGAATTTTTATTTCTATCTTATTGTCTAATGAATACTAAACGTTATTATTTGATCATATTATGCTATCTGTGTTGATTTAATCAGACATTAGACTCTCACGAATCCAAACTATTCCATCAACCAAACCATAAAGAAGAAGTATGAGTTTAGTGTATAAGTAATGTTATATCATAAATACATATTAAAAAATAGCAATTCTTTTTATTTTCTGTAAAAACTAGGCTAAAAAAATTCAAAAACTTACTTATTTTCTCAATTTCTGTATTGTTAGATAATGATTAATTAATTTTTTAGTGAAAAAATATTTTGTAAATACAATGATTAGTGTGTTTTAAGATAATACAAGATGTGGTCTTGGGCAGTAAAAAAGATGCTCATGTCTTCCCAAAAAACAAACAAATATTTCTGACTACATAGATATTTATCAAAAAAATAAATAAATAAATAAATAAAAATAAATTTCTGAAATATGATTAACAACTGAAGGGTGTAGGGGAAAAACCATCAGAGTCCTGTTGAAGTAGTTTTGAGAAAAACGTTTTTGAAAGTTTCAAGTTACCTGGATGTCATAGGAACCTCTTACAAAAATGTTTAACGTTTATAATAAACTTTTAAACATTACAGCTGTGGCTTTGATATTATGTTAGTATTCCTTAGAACCTAATAGATGGCATCATCATCTCAAAACCGATAAAAACTAGACTCTGATGGTTTTTTCCCTGTACCCATCAACTGTAAAGATATTTATAAGTAAATCTTATATAATTTTTGTTTTTTAAGTTGGGTTTTAATTATTGAATTTTTTTTTTTTTTTAACTCTCATTCTGTAACCCAAATTATATTCTCAAACTCTTTTGTTTTAATTTAGTTGAGATGAGAAAGGGTCTAATATATTTTATATACTTTCATATCAAATTAAAAATGATACCATCAGTTGTTAATTTACTGAATAATAGCCACAAGATCTTGTAAAAATTAATCATAAAGTAAAATGAAACTGCATTACTTTATTTTATTTTTTAAAATTTAATTATAAAGAGCCATTAAAGCAATAGAGGAGAGAATATCTTTTAAGTAAAATAACAACAGTCCTGAAACATTGATAACAAGAAATTAAAATTTTAAGGTGCAAAGTTAGATTTCTTTGTATTATGGTTATGTTCTATATGTGTTTATATATATATTTTTTTTCATTCATTTTCTAATTTTAATTGTATCGTTAATTTTTCATTTTATTCATAGAGATTTTTATGGTACAATATACTTAGTTTTTGATCCTTCTAAAACATTTTATTTTTAATGATTCACTACTTTAGCATAAGCCTGATGATTTAGTGAATGATTGGTTGAATCATGGAGCAGACTGTTGGAAATGAAAATAACAAAACAACCAAGATCATATTCTAATCTATGTTATTAGCATTCTTCTGGGCAAACAATTAAGAAATGCTGACATATTTTCTTAATTATATTTTATACTTGATCATATTTTTCATATCGAATTATGTCTCCATATATGTTGGAGACTGTTTGTTAATAAAAGCAAAGACTATTATTTTAACAAGATGAGAGGAATTATGTCATTATTAAATATTGGGGAGGATACTCTTGGTTAAAAAAAAATCAAATAAAAATAATGTTTTTATTTTAAAAACATACTTCAGATGATATTTAAAATTATAAAACGGAGTATAAAGATGTTACTTACCATAAAGCAGACAAATGACAATGGTCAAGGGATTTATAGGTCTTCAGTGAATCCTTGTAAGTATGGTAATTCACTTATAAAATCAATACATTACAGTATTAGTGAATCAACAAACTTCCTCCTTTGGAAATTTACCGAGCTATATATATAAATTGTCCATAAACGATGACATTTGCAATTTTTTTTTTGTTTGTTTTTACTCTTGACCCGATAGCCCATAACACTTATTAGATTAACTTCAATACTTAAATGTATTGAAATGTAATTTGGAAATATTCTAGATGCGAAGTTTTGTATTTAAGGTATCAATTCGCATTTACAGCACAACATATTTTTGAATCAAAATATTCAAATTTTAACATGGAACATGTTTTAACGGTGACCTAGTTGGTAAAAAGTGATAAATTTTTGGGCGTTACGTGTAGTTTGATAATTTGATAATAGGAGAGTAGGAGCAGTTAAAATCTCACTATAACTATAACACTATTTATTAGGAGGCAGATTCTAATGAGTAAGCTCCTTTTGTCTCTGTATCTCCTAATGCAAAATTAAAAAATTTTAACCTGAATTTGACCAATGTTGCTCGATCCCTCACGGCTGTTTGACAAGCTTTAGCTCTGTTTCTGTTATTGAGATCGAAACTTTGACGACTTCCTATTTGTCAAAATTTTAATGGAAAATATATTTTTTAGGACCTACCGTTTCATCATCATCCATGGCGCTACAACTCTTGTAGAGTCAAGGCCTCCTGCAGCTTGGTCCGCCAGTCTTCTCTATTAGTTGCCACTGCTCTCCAATTGCGGATTCCCAAGATGGACCTGGTATCCGCTGCCACTCCATCGATCCATCGGAGCCGAGGTCTTCCCACTCTTTTCGTCCAGGAGCATCCTGGGAATGTGATCCTGGGTCATTCTAATTATATGACCCGCCCATCGAAGCCGTCCAACTTTAATTACTCTACCATTTAGGAAGCTATATTGGTTGAATGAAGAAAGGTCATGTTTTAAACCCCTATTTTTTTTTCAACTTTGTTAGGAATAATCATTAATTCTTAATTTAATTTAAGTATTTTAAAATCAAATAGGTAAGCAGAAAACAAAAAAGAAAGACTATAAGGGCATAGACAATCAGCATGATTAAAACTAAAGTGACCTTACTTATTTTTTCTTTTTATCTTAAAAAGAAATATTAAAATCTGAGTTTATGATGTAATTTGTGCATTTGTGGAAATATATCATAAAAGTATAGACGGTCAGCAGAATTAAGCTATTTAATTTGAAAATCTATCTCTTATAGAAAACTGAATCACTGGTAGGTAAACGAAAAAAAAAAAAAAAAAAAATAGAAAAAATTGACTTTCAAGGGAGCAACCCCTAAAACATGTTCCATGTTATTCTTTCTTCAGCCAGCAGGCTCAAAGGGGGGCAGTGTTTCGACCATTCTAATCTCAGAACTCACTACCTAAGGCTCATCTACATGACCATGTCAGACCTATTTGAACTTATGGCATAGGGTTGTAGTCTTTCACCAAACTATCAAATCCTCATATCCAATCTCTCTAATCTAAAATCCATTGTAAAATTTTTGATGCTCCTTATTATAATAATAATAAAACCTTTATTGAGATCTTATTTATGACAAAAGCCTCTCCCTTTGGAGGTAAAATGAAATTCAGCTCCAAAATAATTTTACAGAATAGAAACTGAGTTGTAACAATCTATATAAATAAAAATGAATCGCCAAATGTGTTGCTAAGCGTAAAACTCGAGAACGGCTCGACCAATTCGGTTAGTTCTTTTCATAACGTTTTTGTTAAGGCACAAGGAAGGTTCTTATCTATATAAATAAAAATGAATCGCCCAATGTGTTGCTAAGCGTAAAACTCGAGAACGGCTCGACCAATTCGGTTAGTTCTTTTCATAACGTTTTTGTTAAGGCACAAGGAAGGTTCTTATCTATATAAATAAAAATGAATCGCCCAATGTGTTGCTAAGCGTAAAACTCGAGAACGGCTCGACCAATTCGGTTAGTTCTTTTCATAACGTTTTTGTTAAGGCACAAGGAAGGTTCTTTTCTATATAAATAAAAATGAATCGCCAAATGTGTTGCTATGCGTAAAACTCGAGAACGGCTCGACTTATTCGGTTAGTTCTTTTCATAACGTTTTTGTTAAGGCACAAGTAAGGTTCTTATCTATATAAATAAAAATGAATCTAATAACATAAAAAATCAGTGTTGTGTTGTTTTATAGAAAATAGGGCAGGACAACGTCTACCGGGGCAGCTAGTATAAAATAAATATAGAATATTCTTTGTATACCACAAAAACAAAACAAAACTTTATCTTTTCTTTCTATAGATTATTTACAATTTTGAACCAATAGTCTCTGTCCTTGGCCACTTTCATCCAATTGGTTCCTACTCTTCAGGTAATTTCGTCCCTCCACCTCATGTACTGCCTTCCCCTGCTTCTCACTTGGCCGATTGGTGTCCACTCGTTGCTGCTTTTCGACCATCTTTCATCCTTGACTCTCGCTAGGTGTCCAGCCCACCCCCATTTCAGTTTTTGGGCCTCCTTGCTGAGACTTTTGACTTTTAAATGAGTTAAGATATTCGATGCTCCTTGTCACAAATAAACTTATCCATCAAGACATTATGTTGTATACAATGATTGATTTGATACAAACCAGATGTCTATCCTCTCATAATAAACTACATACTCATTCAAATCCACTTGAGTCTCAACTTGCTTTTTATTCCATTTCCAATAATTCTCCAAAGGAACTGGAAAGATGTCCATAGGAACTTCTAATACATAACTTTTATTGAGGTGCTACCAGTGTGCTTCATTAAAAATTTTCAGGTTATCATATCCTCTACTCATCACATTTACTATTTGTGTTTCTTTATATGGTTGTGAATTTCTATAAATAAATAATTTCTCCCTTAACAAAAATGTAACATTTTGACACACTCTAGCTCTGTTGGTGTTGCTCGATTCAAAAATTTGCTGATAGTTTACTTATCAGATGTTTAATGGAGCATAGTTTTTGTTATACATTTATCGCTACGACCTACCATTCAGGAGCAATATTGGTTTGAATAAAAAAAGTCTCGTTACATTTTTTCCAGCCTCAATTGATTAGTAATATTTTATTTACCCTTAATTGATTTTTAATGTTTTTTTTCTCCCTCACCAAAAATATAAAATTTTGACACGCTCTAGCTCTGTTGTTGTTCGAATAAAAAATTCATTGAAAGTTTACTTATCAGATGTTGAATGGAAAATATTTTTAGTTACATAACATTTGTCGCTAGGACCCTTTAGGAGCTATGGATGAAAAAAATTTATGTTTGAGAAATTTCGAATAATCATTAATTGTTAATATAACTTAAGTAATTTGATCCTTTCAACTCTAAAATGTAAATTAGGAAAAACAGTAGATTACAGGTAGACATAAGCATGATCTACTGTTTTTACCTGTCAGGGAGAAATATGAAATGCATTTGTTTTTTTTTTTTTTTTTTTTTTTTTTTTTTTTTTTTTTTTTTTTTTTTTTTTTTTTTTTTTTTTTTTTTTTTTTTTTTAACTTTATGAAAAATCAAGAGATATTTTATTTTTTGAGGTTTAAGGTCATTTCTAACAGACAGATTACACTGTAAGTCTAATTTAAGATTGAGTTCAACTATTAACAAAATCTTTGCATTTTGTTCAATTGTATGCAGATGCTGCAGAAATCATACTTTTTAACAGATCTTTCTTTAAAAGTTTTACCCTTTCTCTCTTCTGATATTCCTTAACTGGCCTAAGAATGATTTAAAATATAAACAAAATGATATAATTTGATTTGGAATTTGCTTAGACTTGAGAAATAATGGCAAAGAACAATAAAAGTTATTTCGTTCAAAAACCTAAAGGTTTTGGATTTGAGGACTGGGTCAGTAATTAGCCTCAACTATTTATCAATATTTATCCTTCAATAACTTTGGAATCATATTATTTCTTGCTAGAATAGTATCATATATCTAAACTTTTATTAGTAAGCTCCTTGTTCGCACATTAACCTTAGCAAAAATAGACTAAGATCGTTCTTCCCCATAACTCTTCAATTAAGTTTCAATAAAATAAGGAAATTCAGATGTTGACGAATAAGACATACATGCTTAAATAAAATTTTATTAATTAACAAAAATAAATACATAGCCTATTCGCTTCAATAGTTTATTACATCATAAACTATAACACTATTTCATAAAATATCACGTTTTATACATAAAAAAAAGTCTTATCAATTTTTAAAATAACAGTACGTGAGTACATTCAATCTCTCCTAACTAAAAATATATCTTACAAAATGAGAGTTCAAAATGGAGGAAAAAAAAAGTGTTTATAGTGGGATGAAAACAAGTTGATCCCATTGAGTAGCGAAAAGGATGTTCAACTGCGAATCCAGACCAATATTCTCAACTCGGAGCAGTTTTGCAATACTTTGACCTGGTGCTTTTGCTAAGATTGCGGTTCCTGAAACTCGCATTGTGTGTGGTTCCACTTCTTTTTCTGAACCGGTTGTGTCAAGGGACACTTGGCAGGTCAGGTCTACGTGGATTTCTTTGACTATACCCTTTTTGCCGTTCTCTTCAAACTGTAAAATATAATAATTTATTTTAAAAATATAATATTCTATATAATTATAGCTTTAAATAAATAAATAATTTTATTTCTGAGTATATTGTTTGAATGTACAGGATAAATTTTATTTAATTCTCAATACATGGAAAAATAATTTGAGAATTATTTAAATGAAGAAAATTTTTCCTTACCACTTCTTGCTTCTTTTCGTATTGAGGAGCATCTGCCCTAAAAACCGTAGCCTCGCCCAACCTCAGCTGGCCAGCAAGTACTTCGAAATTCATTCCAGCTCTGACTGCTGATGGCTCAAATCCAAGTCCGTCTGGGTGCGAGTCAGACCACATGAAGTTATCAGGGTTGTTTAAATTATTTGATTCGAAGACCATTCTCTTTCCGTATCCCATTCCAATAGACTTCAGCAGTAGAGGATGGCCACCGAAAAATGGGCGCCTTTTTCCTGCTGCGGGTCTTACTCTGTAGTGGAAGCCAGGAACTATTCTTGGGTCTATGTAAGTGCCTGTAATAAAAAAAAACAAAACATAAGTTATTTAAATCAATTTAAACTGCAGTCACAGCAGTAAAACAAATTATGTTGGTATGAAAATATTAAAAATTCTCGATCAGCAAATGAATAAGAGGTCAATGAAGTAAATTAGATTGATAAGATAGAGACGTTTGCTAAGCCTTTGATAACAATTGTATAAACCACTCAACAAAAAATGGTTGGTTGACGAGGAAGAAATCCTCTAACAATTTAACATCCGATGATCAAATCAACAGGCAGAGTTGAATGGGAAAAGATAATGGAGGAGGTTAGGGTTCTTAATGGATTGAAACATCAATGAGCTGTGAAAGACAAGGTATTTAAGGAAGCTCAAAAACGTCTACAGAACTAAAAATGTATACTAAATTAGTTGGGGGAAGAATACAGGAGGAACCAAGAGACATTTGGAAAGACTGAATGAACGAAGATTAATCTTCAGAAATCATTAAATAAGTTTATTTTAACGATTCAAGAGATTGTTACTGCATTATTGCTAAGTATGCTACTGTGTTGTTTTTTTAACTATTTTATTCTATTGAATTCCACTTACGATTCAGAACAATGAAAAATTAAAAAATAAATTTAAAATTTGATTTTACATAATCTGAAAATGTCAATGAACCGAATAATCAGATATGAGAAACAGCAAATAATAAAAAGATAACTAATTCAAAAAAGATACGGTTGGCTGTAGAATATTCTTGGAAGAAAATAGTATGGGATGCGGTCTGGTTCCCAGAATATTTTCTTCACATAATAAGGTAGCATTTTCAGTTATAAATTATGATATTAATATATAATGGTTAAAAATATCTTTTTATTGGAAATCACTTACCAATCACAGGTAGTTCATAAGTCTCGAGACCGATGATGTTATATGAAGTCGGGACATCGCCAATATTGTTTCCTTTAACAACTGTATGCCTCAGCCTGGTATTGATTCCCGGTGTGAGGGAGTAGCATCTTCTTGGGTGGCTGCCAACAGTAACTCCGATCATCTTCGTCTTCACCTTTCCATCGCGCTTATCTTTTACGCTAACAGCAATGCCACTCATCTTAAAAAAAAAAAATAATAATAATGAAAAAATAAGATCCTAATACAAAAATATATTTAATTTTAAACTAAGCTACATCCAACATTTCATTTAAAATTGTGATTGGATAATGTTAGAAGTAACAGAAATTTATTTACTTTTTTTTTTTTTCTACAAGCTAAAATCTTTTTTTCTGTTTATTTCAATAGTTTCAATTGATTAATGATTGTACATAAATAAAGGAAAACATTTAATTTTAAAACAATAATTAAAAAAAAAAAATAATATAAGTATAGAACTTAATAATTTAGAGTAAATGATTGGTAAAGCTGATGTAATATCGGTACCATTTGAGAAAAACTATATAAGCCAATTTGTCCAAAATGAGATAAATACTATACGCAACCCATATTGGCAAGTGTTTATGTCAATGGTACCCTTAGAGATGCATACATATTTAGACTTATGCATATGTAAGCATTCCGTAATGAAATGTATAGAATTCCTAGAATAATAGCTGTTGGAAAAATAATTTTTCAAAAAAATTCGATCTACGCTGAAAAAGGAGAACTTCAAAATGCTACCCTGAAAACCTGTTATTTTGGACCTATTTAATTCTTTTGGCAGGATACTATATACAAGATACATGTAAGGACTATCTTGAGGCCTGCCAGGATCTAACGATAGTCTGATCTCAGGATAGTCCGCTATTGTTGTCCTTTTGAAAATCTGCCATTGTTGTCCTTTTTGAAAGTTAAATAAATTACTATGTTTTTTTAAAAAAAAATTCTCTCTTCCCGTTTATCTCTTTGGATTCCAATCCTTGTCTAACACATTCTCCAGGAGGTTGGAGATAGTCTTGACATTACTTACCCCTTCCTGTCAAAATGTTTGATTAAATTGTTACAATAAAGAACCCTGGTGGTGGGGGTTTGGGGCAGGATTAAGAATGCATTATGCTCGAAAGCCACCCCAAACGATACTGGTTTCAGATCTGTCAGGATCTTACAATTTTTGAAGGCCAAAGCCGAAGTACATCTTTGGCCACTCCTTCCTGACAAATTAATTTTTGTCCTATTGAAAATTGATTAAATTGTTTTAATTTTTAAAAGTACACTCTACTATTCTGAGATCTGCCAGGATATAACAATTTTTAATGGCCGCAGGATAGTCCACCATTGTCCTTTTGAAAACCCGCTATAGTTTTCCCAAATGGTACAGATAATAAAATAACTTCAATTGAATGTATTATTTGAATGGATGAGCTAGCTTTCAACATAACATTATATCAAGAAAAATATTTTTTTCTTTTAATTATATTTAATATGGAAATGACAATCACTAGTAATCTAATATCTCAATTAATATGTGAGAAAAAAGTAAATAATTAAATTCATTAATAATATAGTATGATTAAAAGTTGGAATTGAGTGCTGTAGTAAATTTTTTATACTTACAGGTACGATTAGTTCAGATTCCTCTTCGTACCACTCAACTTTGCAGAAGGACTTAACTCGAGCCGTCTTCTCGATGGAACCATCGCTTAAAATCCTATGTCCTACCTCTTCTTGAGGCATCTGTAAACAGAAAATTAGAAAGGTCAGTCGGAATCCATAAAAGATTTTCCCTTAACTAAGTGTATGAGGGCAGTGGTTTTTAAAAATATTGATCAATATCGAAAAAAAAACAACTGAAAATTTGAAAATCTGAATTGAAATTTTTTGTTTTAAAGATATATAATGCCCAATATGTTTTTTTTTTTTTAATTTATTTTTGTTTGTTGAATAAACTTACCTTGTATTGAAATTACACAAGGAAAGTAGAACACAAGCCATAAAAGATGGCTTCATAGAATATTTTCACCAAATAATAGTTCAAACAAATTATTTAGTGAATGATAAGTTTTTATAATTATTTAATGCATGAATAACTGATTTATTAATGATTTTTTAAAAAAATACAAAATGGTATTTTTGAAAAACATCAATTTAGTGATAACTCGTTCAACAGTAATTTATAATGAATACATATTATTTGTATTGCCAAATTAAAATCTTTTAAAATATGTATGTAAAATATATTTTGAAATAATAGATTGAAGTATAAATTTTATTATTATGAATGTAATAATATATGAATGCATACTAATTGAATATTAAAAAAAAAAACCTGATTGATCAAACAAAGGAATCATGAATGAGATATGATGATTATTTTAGTACAATGAATGATTATAATTAATGAGAATGAATTAGAGCAGTTAAGATGTAAATGAAAACTAAATAATCAAAAAATCAATTGTTTAGTATTATTTTGAAAAATAATAAATGCAATACAGCCTTTCTAAAAGACTAATAAGCAATAAAATAAATAATAAATTTTTATTTAGGGGGATCAAAACGATATACAATCACATATTTACTCAACTTTAGACGAGACAACACAAAGGACAATTACTCTAAAAAATCGAGACATTTTCACGTAAACAATCTGTTGAAATACCATTTAGTGAAAATGTTGAAACTGAATATGAGAGTTGATGTGTCTGAGTTGTTGGTGACTGGAGTGTACCTGAGGACTGCTGGGTTCTTCCGAGGGGTCAGTCATGTCCGCCAGTCGCAGCAGAAGGTCTCCAACTGTCGCCTCGTCTCGGCAGACTGCTCACCTCCTAATCATCTCAACATATTGTCGCCTCACTCCCAATCGGTAAACAACCACATTCCTACCGCTCGCGACCCTAATCAACTATTATCTTTTAGGCCCTATTGTATCCCCCCGTGATATAGTAGATAAAATAAGCATTTAAAGAAGTAATCATATACATAATAAATAAATTTAAAAAAACAAAAAAAAAACATAAGGCAATTCCTAAATCATTACTTGAAGAAAAAAATCTTCAAGAATTCAATCTTTAATCATTCATTAACTTTATAGTTGAATTTTTTTTTTTTTTAATAAAATACTTAATTTTTTGTTCATTTTATGGAACATTAAAAAACATGATTTAGAAACTGCTAAAGCATTGAGTTTTCACATTATATTAAAAACTAAACAAAAGTTCAGTTTTTAAATTTCAGAAACAACAAAACAAATTGATCATATTTATTTATAAAATATGACAATAATTTGTTTTGCTGATATTTAAATAAATTCCGAGTGCTGGCTTAAGGCACAAATTAAAAATTTACTGACAAAAGTAGTGAGAAATGAAATTTCTATTCATTTTATCAGTTTCTAAGATTTTATACTGTTGTATTATTATTTTTACTATAAAAAGTTCTTTTTATTTAATTTTTTTTTTCCTTTGAAGGCTAATCTATAGCTTTCTAAGAGACAGTGAGTAATAATAGTCGAGGAAAATAGACATAATCGTAAAAGTAATTATTTTGAAATTATTCAGTTAGATTTGATCCACTGCTTTGTAAGATGATATAGCATTAATTATATATTCCAATATCAGATAAAATTAAACTGTTTTTCACAAATCAATATCCAAACTTCATCCCTCAAAAAAACTTACTAAGTAACTTGTATTTATATAAGTTTAAAATACTGTTTATGTTTTTGAAACAGAGGTTAACAGTGTTTGAATTCACTGTAACTAATTTTTCCCTGAAATTTGGTCGCCAAAATCTTCATAATGATACCAAACTTACCAAAAGCCAACACTGTGTTTTTTAAATATAAGTTCATTATTATAATATATTTCTTGAAATTTATTTAAACAAATGTTACATATTTAAAAAAATTAAACAGATTAGTTTAATTTCTTTCCTTTTAAAAAGTCAATAATACATTTCTGATGTGATAATTCAATGCTGTTCAAGAATAATAATTCTTCAATTATCATTGAAAAAGATATATGCTTATTTTATCTATAAGTTTTTTATATTCCTTTAATTATATATCCAGCTGAAAATGAATTGATTGATAAGCATGTACATGCATATTTGATTTTGTGAGGATGATTCGATAAAATGTGTTAAATGATAATTCTTTTGCGAAAGGCATTTCATGCATCTAGCAAACAGCTGATATATAATCAAAGAAAGTTAAAAAAAATAATAATGATAATAATTGACAAAACTTTGATTTTATTGAAAATTAAAGAATTTAAATGGAAATTTACAGATTTGATTGTGCCAAATTTAAAAATTTATATAATGATAAAAAATTTATTGAAATTATTTCTTTAAATCATAAAGCATTTTACGAATTACGAAAGCATAATAACCCCAAAAATAAACACAAGGACAAAGAATGCAGACGAATATAAAGTGACAACATGTAAGGGTTACCTTTGTTTCCATAAAATGTAATTAAGGAACTGAGAGATATTACCTGGTTCTGCAAGAATTCTAGCGTGCCGACTGGAACCTGGTACGCGTTGTAGACGGTGAATTTGTCTCCGGAAGAAACTAACTCCAACTCTAAGGCGAAACCATTTTCAGACGAGTCGGCCCAAAAGTAGTTAGGGTTTGAGTTGAGGTTCCCTTTGCCAGGAGCGAATGTTAACCTTTTGCTGTATCCACGACCAATACTTTGTAGCTCAAGAGCTTCGCCCTTGAACAGCCATTTCTCCTTGCTGCCTTTCTGAAATTTTTAACATAAATTATGAAAGAATTCAAGAATATATATTTTAAACACCAATTATAATTGAAATAAAATCTGATTTTGGTTATTTAAACTTTCTGTTTCTTAAAACTTATCCTATTATGAGGGCCTAAACTCCTCCGATAAACTCAACTAGAATTCAAACATCGCATGCATTCTGTTATTCAAAGCATCGCCGAGATATTCTAACAATTTGATAACATTTTTAGTGAATGTAACACTTTTAGTTCCATGTTTTTATTAAATGGTTTAAATGTAACATGTAAAGTGTCAAATAAAATTTTAAATAAATTTCAGTAAACTTTACAAACATGAGACTTTACAAACATCTGCCTTTTTATACAGTTTGCTCAAAGAAGTGAAAAATAAAGTGCGTTTATTTTGAATGTAAACTGATGTGTGACTATAAATAAATAAAATAAAAAAACATTCTTTAAGTAAAATAATTCAAAGTTTATTTGAACTCATTCAGAGCTAACACATATTTTTGACTTAAATCAATATATCACAATAAAGAACAGCGTCCCAAATTCATTTTATTCCTAATCAAAGCCAGAAATTGGTTAATGTTTTAAAGTTCTAATGGCTGGTAGTAAGCAGAAAATGGAATAATCTATATTGTTCATCCAAATAAATTCATAACAGATATGTTTTATTTGTTAACGACATTTAATAAACAATAAAAAAATAGACTATTAAAACATTTTCTCACCTCTTGGATTGGGCGAACTTTGTATTTATAGCCAGGTACGATTCTTGGATCGACATAAACACCAATGGCTGGGAATTCATGCTTCTTCAAGTTGAACACCTTGTATCTGGTGGGAATGTCACCAATTTGGCCCCCGTCCAATTCAAGTGGCCGAAGTGCTTCCTGAGCACAGCTGCTCGGTACCTTACTGGGTGAAGGAGTGTACACATCCTGTAATCAAACAGAATGAAATTATAATTAAGTATTGAATAAGTAAAACATAATATTAAACAGTATTAAAAAAATAAAATAATTGGCTGGAATAGATACTAAATTTAATTTAGTTAAGTGAAGATATACGAAAGAGAATCGTTCTAAAAAATTAAACTAACTTTGATCGATTTTAGGGTGTAATAATAGCTTTTAATGTATTCTGCTAAAGATTGATACAGACTGACAATCATTATAACAATATCTACACCCGTTTACCAAAAGTAGTTAAGCGAGCCATGGTTCAAAGAAAGAGACATTACAGACTGCATAGGTCTACGCTGAAGAAGAGTATTCGGATGAATGCCAATTTGGCAATAAATTCAAGAGCTTGGCTCGCCACTCCGACGCTGTTTACGATTATTTATAGCATTTTAAATTATCCCCTAAACGTTCAAAATATACAGTTTATTTTGATAAAACGTACCCAAATCCTTCTCCGACTACCATTATGTGATACCAATTTAGTAATTAAAATTGTTAGTGAAAACTAAGGGTACTTATGAATGTTATTTAACATTCTCAGAATTCATTAACGTTACTTAGGATTACTTACATAACGTGGTTTAGCTAATGTTACTTCACATTCTATTAGTTCTGAAAAATAGTTCATGATAGAATTCATCATTGTAAATGTTTGTGTTGTGTTGTGAAAAGTTATTAAAATATATAATTTTCATAAATAGCATCATATGTTATTTAAAATTAAACCTAGATATTAACTTAAACTAATTTATTTATAATATTATCTTTATTTAAAAGTATTCAATGTAAATATATTTAAACTATTTTAATTATTAATATTTTTCAATATAGCATAATGAATTTATGAAATAAATAAATATTGTAATTCATTCAAGAAAATGATTTTAGTATGTCTGAAAATAATGTAGGGCTTTCATTTAATAAACTTCATATTTTATAGATTATAATTTTTTTTTTTTTTTTTTTTTTAAAGTTATCAATATTTATTATTCCTCTTCTATATTATATCTCTTTAGCATTTCGCTACTTGGAAATACTAATTACTTGGAAAAAAAAAAAAAAAAATCTTTTTATATCTCTTTAGCATTTCGCTACTTGGAAATACTAATTACTTGGAAAGGATCAGAACCAGAAAATAATAATATTACAGAAAATACAATATTTACCTGTACAAAGCAACTATCACTGGTGAAGCACAATGGAGCAGGGCTACTTGAACGACTTTTAGTGTTGACGGTTTCAAATTCATCAACCTGTGATTAGAAATAATTATTATTAATTATTAAATAACCGAAACTAAATTAAACTATTATTTGAGGAATTGTCTTTAAAAACTGAACAAGTCCACTTTTTTTTTTTTTTTCGGATAAAACCTTGTGACCTGCGCACACTACTATACTTACTTTGTTTTTGTTAGTAGACGTATATCAAGGATTTCAATAATATAATTGTTTTGGATTTAACAGCAGATGGAGGACGGGTTTAGGTTTTTTTAAAACTTTTTAGAAGTGGACATGTTCAATTTTGAAAGATTACTCCGCATTAGTAGGTAAAGCAATCAAAAAGTAAATACTCAACAATATCGTGAAACCTTTAAAGAAGTATGTAGTTAACAAAAAGTTTAATTTCCTTAATAGAGAAAATACTGATCAATGGGAAGCCATATATGTATACTTCAATCAGAAGCCAAACATGATCGGGGAATTCTATGCTCTTTGGTTGTAAACCGTTTCTTTGATTGTTCATTAATAAATACATATTGCCACTACAGAAAAAGTTTCAAATAAAAATAAAAATATTTGCCCCTTAATAAAACTATTTCGGCTTTCAACTGATTTTTTAATTCATATAAAAACATTTTCAGCTATAATAAGCCATAAACATGAAGATAATATCCATAGTAGAGAATAGTGAACTTTGTTTGGTTTCGAAATACAAAAAAGGGATAAAATAAATTTTAAAAAACAAAATGGCGTCCCTAAGATAATCTTTTAAGTTAATCAGCTGTTTTATGAGAGTTGGTTACTTTTCAATATTTTTAAAAGCAATTGTCTATGTCTTCTGGCTTTAAAACGGGACCAGCAAGAGAACTGATCATCTGAGAAACTCCGCAATCCTAAAGTTATTATTCTGTTTTTGTTGTTTTTTCTCCCACAAACATTAGCGTTTAAATATCCAAACAATAAAATTGTTTCAACTTTTAATTACTGTATCAATTGATATACGAAGTTTTCAGGAACAAAGTATATTCGACAAGCCAATGGTTACATTAAAGGAATGTGAAATTGGTTTTTTATTTCAAACGCAAAGACAAGATAAAATAAATGAACAACTAAAAAACAAAAAACAAAATGGCGTCCCTGAGATTATCATTTTAAGTTAATCAGCTGTTTTATGAGAGTTGGTCAATTTTCAATATTTTTAAACGCAACTGAGAACAATTCAGTCATAAACCGCATCTGCTATCTGTGTGTTTTTTAATCTAATGTTAGCGGCTACCCAAACAATAAACACACAAATAATACTTTAAACGAGATGAGATAAACGTGAGCTTTATTTCAATTTCAATAAAAAACATCGAAATACTAAAAGACATGATTAGAAAAAAAATGGCACCGTCTAAATGATTATTTAAAGTCAAACAGCTGTTTAATTAGAGTTAGTTAATTTTTAATATTTTTAATGATTTAAGTTAGCTGCATATTCTTAAATTATATAATCCAATGTCTCTACTAAAGGAGCCTGTATCTACTGCTTGGAGAGTTACCAGAAGTTAATAAGGTTTGAGCAAACGTAAACCAGGTTCAGATTGATATTGTTTTTTAATGGCTACTCAGACTGATCAACTGTGATCAACAGAATGATCTTTTTACGAATCGGGTACGGATATTGAGCACAAAAACTAAAAACAAAGAATGGCTAAAGTGGATTGAAACACTTAAACATCAGAATCAAGGACATTGCTGATCAGACAACATCTATATATACAGAATAAGTTTGGAATTTGCAGGAAAACACCTGTGTGTTTTGAAAACGAATGGGGAACGTGCTGTTTTCTTTTGAATCAACTGGTGATGAATTGAAGTGAACGGATGGGAATTTACATAAGACTTCCGGCGTTTAATGTCACTGGGAGGGCTCAATTCAGAAAGGATCAGTGTTAGTGTGGGGTGTAATTTCTTCTACAATATATACATAAAAAAATGGAAATATTTTATACTATCCTTTCTTTTAAACTAACTCAATATTTTAACTTCGAGAGAATAATTTGGAAATGCGGATAAAAGAAAAGAAAAAACCCTATGGATGCAACTGTTTCATTGTATGATGACGCTTTAACTTTCTTTGTGGCTTCAAAACATAGCGTTTTTCTTTAGAACGCATTCGTAAGTATCTTCTCCACGTGTAATATTATAACATTGACTACTTGTACGTTAGGATTTAAATACATATGTACATTTTTATAACTAGAAAAGTTATTTAATTTTTCTTTAAAGCATCGTTCGATAATTTATTCAATATGAATAAAAAATATAACAAGAAATAAACGTATTTCAAAACTAATACGAGTTTGAAATCTCTTGGGATATGGTTTTGTTTGTGTCTGTGTATGATTCACTAAGCTGAAAAAGGGAGAAGAGAGGGGGTTGGATAAGGGGTCGATAGACTGGTACAAATGTTCCAGAAGGGAGACCGGGATCGAATCTCGTGCGTGCTCCTCACAGTTTTCACAGGGAAAGGAAACGGTATTCAGAAAATTCATAGTAAATTACTTCGGAGATTGCGTTATTGTTTGCATTGCTTCACTCTTCAGAACGAAACTAAAAACAATAACTAAAACCGCGAAGTAAAGATCAATATATTCATTTCAGAACACAAATTAAGAAATTAGAATTTACTAAAGACTTTATAAGAATCATACACAGCCCCAAGGTTTCTCCCAACCCTTAAAAGCGTCAGTTAGAGAAGGCGAGGCGGTAAGCCTATAATTTTACGAAAGTTAACCTGTAATACCGTTCTAAAAACATTTATGCAACGCTTTCTTTAACAACTAAGCAAATATTTAAAATTAGCAGAATTTTTTTTCTCCTGATAAAGATTTAGTACGAAATAAATAGTACACCCTATCGTTTTCTGAAGGCGCGTCTTACCTACCCACCCACTTTATTACAGGCTGCATCAAAACGGTCTTTCTTTGTCTCTTATTTGATCCTAGACTAATAATTTTTTTTTTTTTTTTTTTTTTTTTTTTTTTTTTTTTTTTTTTTTTTTTTTTTTTTTTTTTTTTTTTTTTTTTTTTTTTTTTTTTTGAGAATTTGGCCCCAAAATATACTAATCCTAAAATAAATACAGTAGTCATATGCTACTTTGCTAGCTAGGGTCTAAAAATTGATCATTATTTCGCGATGTTTTGATCGATCAGAACATCTCGGTTTGAAGATAAACTCAAGAACATAAAATCGCATAAATAGAAATGCTTAAATTATGAATGTTCAAAATAAAATTGTAAATACGTCACTGGTTCCGATGGAATAAAAAAAACATCGCAGCCTCATAATAGCTTTTAGCCTTGTGAAGTAACGCATATCCACAGAACAGTTTTAATTTAGGACTTCTCTTGTCATTTTATATTAGTAAAATAAGATCTTTGAAATATGAAAAATTAAGAAAACACTTTTTCAGGCCCCTGACGTAAAATGTTTAAGGCTAAATCATCAGAGGTGAGTAAATTTGGATCAAATATACTGGAGGCGGTGGCTTTTTCTAACATTGGGATTAAATCAGCTGTAACATGTTGATTCACTCACACTTTAATGCTATTTATATCGCCTGAGCAAAATATATGCGGCGCTTGTGCTCCCCTCGTCTTATTTCTGACCCGTGCCGTTCAATGCCAAGAAGGCCTGGCCAGAATAATAGTTATTTAACACTATCTCAAGAGCTTTCATCGGTATTAAATAACTGCGTATTTAAATAAAATAAATATGTCTACTTAATGTTATAGAAAAAACAATAGAATCACATTTAATTTATGTAAATAATTTAAAAAGAAAAAAAAAAAAAGTTTCTTTTTATCGTTATGATTATATTACAAGTCAGTCCGCCTGTACTAAGTTTATACCTTGGTAAAATTACACTATTGGGATCGAAACAAAAACACGTAAAGCTGAATTTTACAAATGTTTTAGAAGTTAAAAATTATCCAAGAGTCCGATCAGTGAAATATATCCAAAATGGCGCCTAAAGTAGCTTCAGAAGGATAATTTTCAAAAACATTATTATTTACTAACACCCAAAATCTTCAAAGAATTTTCTATTAATTATATTAAAGTTAGCCTATTTCGGCACTAACTTAAAAAAAAAATATTTTTAGAACAACTAAGTTTTATTTTTAAATATTTAGTTAATTTAAAAATCTTTCATAGTGAGTATACCAAATAAAATAACTAGTCTATTACAGAAGTAATCTTGTGTTGTTGAGAAATACTCGTTTATGTTTTGCACATGGTTTTTTAATTGAATTTAAATTATCTGCTAATTTTTAATTTAAAAAATAGTTAGAACTAGAATTACAGAAAGCAGTATCGATTATTTTTGAAAATAAGCTGTTTTTAAAAACATTATTCTAGGTCTATATACATTTATAACTATATAAACACAAAATGTAGTTTAGAAAAATATGTTGGTTACAAATAATAAAGACAAAATTATGCATAAAATGAAACGAGTGAAATTGGAGTTTTATTTGACTTTAAATCCCAAAGAGAAGCTAAAATGGATATGTAAAAAAAATAAGGCGTCGCTCATATGATTATTTTAAGATTATATGACAGCTGTTTTATTATAATCACTGGTTTATATTCAACCATTTTTATAGTTTTTTTTTAATCTTACCGTTGTCCTTGCCCTAAAATGTAACCAGCGCCATTTAAAGGAAAACATCTTATCATCTGTGAAAAAATGCAATTCCTAAATACGTTTTGTGTTTTTTTTTTAATAATTGGGGGCATAGATTTACAAACAATAAAGACGAAACATAACATTAAATGAGACATTAGAGGAATATGAATTTTGTTTGAATTTCAAACACTAAGTCGGGATAAAATAAATGAACAACTAATAAAACAAAATGGCGCCTCTCATATTATTATTTTGTGTTAAACAGCTGTTTTATGAATAAGTTAATTCTAATTTTTTTTAAAACTATTTTCTCGATGTTAACGTTGTCCATATCTTGTGGCATTTTAAACACAACCAGATAGAGAAAACTGTTGTTTGTGAAAAACCGCAATTTTATAATTGCTATCTCTGTTTTTTTTTTGTTTTTTTAAAATCAAAAGTTAGCGGCTTCTATATTCAAACCATTCACACTAAATAATATATTAAATTAAATTAGAATGTTAAGTGAACGTTAATTTAAGACATTTTTATTTTTTACTTTTCTAGCTGAAGACAATAAACGAATGCGCTGAATACATAATAAATAAGACATTAAGAATACATATTATGTAAGGCACTATTGAGATACACTGATAGACTAAAAGGAATAGCTAGAAAAAACAAAACGATCGAAAATCTCAAATATTTTTCTAAAACTGTTATATCACATTATATCTTATCTATGAAAAGCGTATCATAAATTTTCTTGTATTCAAGGTTAAGAGTCTATTTCAAAGGAAGTGACGTATCGCTGATTCAGAGGTGTCTGTTCTCTGGTCGTTGACATAATTTATGTTTTATCGTACGGATTATTGAATGTTGTATCAAGGAATATGACACCACACTATTTTGTAATTGAAAAAAATTGTAAATAAAAAACAGATTGTATGGATGTATCAAACATCCTAAATGAAAGTACAACTAAAAAAAAATTAAGTTGTTAAAGGTAATATTTGAGACACACTATGATTTACATATTTAGAAGCCTTCTGGATTTTTCCTGTCACAACAGTTGTTGACAGAGTTATCTTAAATAATTGAAGGATATTTTCCGCGATGACTAATATCCAAATATAAAATCCTTAAAACGTTATCAGTACTGTACACAGGGTACATTAGTCCAGTCAATGAAGGCCTGAGAAATGGGGTGTAGAGTGCGTTTTCTGCAATCCAAGGTTTTTCTTCGGAAACATGTTGAGGGTAGTTAGAAAGTAAACATACTAAAAGTTCTGGAGTTTTTGGGCATGGATACAGGAAGTGGGGGGGGGGGCGGAAGGTCCCTTTTTTTTGTTTCGTGCTCATATCTCGAAAACGGTGTGTCGTATGCAAAACATGACTATTTATTATATTAATATTAATTAAATTCTCTACAACTGCTATTATATACACATTTTTCATATTCTGTACCGTTTCCGAGATTTACGCTTGGAAAATGTAAAGGACTTTTAGTATGTTACCAAAAGAAATTTATATGTATGTAACTTTTGACAGGTTGAAGATAAATTGGCGTATATATTTGTATTTTGAAGGAAATTTAATTTTCTACAATATTATTTATGAAGACTTTTTTCGTAAGATGAACGTTTTAGAAGTTATGAAGGGAAGTTTAACAGAAAACGTGATGTGAAAAATTTGTTTTCGAAAATGTTCAGAATTGCCAAGCGTATATCTCGGAAAGGGTACAGAATATAAAAAATCTGTATATAATAGAAGTCGTAGAGAATTTAATTAACTTTAATTTAGTATATTCATGTTTTGCATACGGAGACCTTCTTGTTTCCAGGCCCGAAAACTTCAGCACTTTTAGTATATTTACTTTATAACTACCCTGGAAAATGTTTCCGAAGAAAAATCTTTTATTACAGAAAACGCACTCTATAATCCTTTATTGACTGACCTAAATGAGAAAATAGCTATAAGGTTGACCTTAAAATTAGGGGTTTAACGGAATTCAATTAAAGCGAGTTATTTCGTGTTGACTCAGCCTTATTAATATTCAAAGTATTACTTTTTTGGTAAAGGTTCAGAAGCCTGACACCACCAAACTGGCTTGATCCGCGCTGCACCCACCAGTTCGACCCTTCACTTCGAGTTTACATTTATCGATAGCTCTTTCCTATAACCTCACATGTAAACAATCACTTCTACAGTCTCAACTTGGATTGTGTTGTTCAATAGTTTTTGATTTGTTAGATTGAAGTGTAAATGATTATAATCGTGATGATTTATTACACCGTGACATTACTTTGAAGGTCATTTCCTTCAAAATGCAGTTCCGCCTTGCATTAATGAAATAGTTAATCGATTGGCAGAGGGAGTGCCTTTGTCGAGGTGCTTCCGCTCGAGTTGGAGGGGAGGGGCAGGAAGTTATTTGATATGATACTATAAATATCTAGGCCTCTTCGGTGAGTGTCTCGTCTCGATTATTATGTAACTCGGTTCTCAATAGTTTCCTTGTTATCCGCTCGATCGAATTCCACTACGAATTCGACTACTGAAGTCCGAAACGATTTGTAGTATAGGAAATAAATTCACATGACTTCTTTTTTTTTTTTTTTTTTTTTTTTTTTTTTTAATTTTTTATAACATCTCTCATAAAACCAAAAGCTCTCGTATTTCTACTGAGAAACATCAACATTTTACGCGAAATGTTAGAACTGTTCATTAATTATTCTTTTAATAAAATTTCTAAATTTAATTTCATGCTCAATTTTTTTATCGACTTTAAAAATAAAGAAAATCAATATTGAATATTAGGATCATTTTGAAATAAAATGGCACTTTGCTGTCCCAGCACTTAAAATGGCTCTAAAAAAAGAAATTAAATCCAATATTTCACTGTTGTTGATTTTATCTTGTCGAGTTCATTTGTTTAAATTAATGCAGGCCTTAAAAATTCAATTCCAAATGGTTGATAAAGTGAAAAATAACAATTAATTATTACAACTTTTCAAGTACGTTACTGTCCACAGGTCAACAAGTTACCAACTTTTAACCTTCACAGAATTTGTTAACGTATGTTAAATTTTTTGAAAAAAAAAAAAAAAAAACGCTTTAATTTTTCACATAAAATTGATTACTGTTGCTCTTTCTGGGAAATTAGTTCAAATCAGCAACCTGAAAAATCCTTTAATGAGACCTAAATGAATACCATAATTCTGGAAAGGTGCATACCCGGTAACGTACGCCAAATTATTAAAGTTTTTTTTTTTCTTTTAAAATTCAGTTTAAAATCAAGGAAGTGGAAATTTGACGAATCAACTGAGATATATCATTCTCAAGTAGTCTGGTAACAACCAAGTATGCCAGAGAACATGAATAAGTAACATTTTTTTTAAAGGTTCCTGGGTTTTCTGGAAAGCTAAATTGCCATTTTATTTGAAATTGACCCATTAACCAACTCTAATAAAACATCTGATTAACTTATAATAATCGGGAAAGCAAGTTCAAGCCCAGCTGAAGGTAGAAAATTTAATTTTGTGGATCAACATAAAGGTTTATAGAACCTCCTGCGGCACACTTAGTCAGATGGCCATAACAGATTGCGACTTCTTAACAAAAGTTACCGATTTATTATTACTAGAGTCATACTACTCTTCCAAAAAAAAAAAAAATTAACAGTTCAGCAGACCAATTGTCTGAGAAGAGGTATGTTTCACGGAATGAATCTTGACCTTCCTACCCTACACTACAATAGGTTGGTAACTTGTAGGATAACCCTAGTTGGAGTACATAAGGCCGTTAAGCCCCCTCCACCCTCCCCCCCCCCTAAAAAAAAAAAAAAAAATGAGACAGAATGTTAGAAATATTGTTGAGAAGCAAAACTACATTTAAAAGGCTGCACTAATTAGAAGAGACAAAAGAGGTTCATGGACAGTAAACCTACTCATAAATATTCTAACAATTTTGTTGCCCACCTTGAACGCAATTTACCCTCAAAAGATAAATAGAATATTAAACTATATATAATATATATATATATATATATATATATATATATATATATATATATATATATATATATATATCCCCACTTCTGATAATGATGACCGAAGGCAACGATATGCCCTAGTTTAGGAGTAATGCAATTGCAAAATTAGTACATCTTGATATGAGAATTATCAATTATTGACAGTGGAGCACAATCATCGATTTATTATCGATTGTGTGCACGTGTGTTTTTATTTATCTATATTTCACAAACGTGTTTGCATCTTATTTTGTTATATAACTATGACAGTTTTTTTTTTTTTTTTGCTCGATCAGTAATAAAAATATCTCGTATTACAAGGATGTTCTTTCATATTTGATTTGAATTGGAAATAGGCAAATTTACTAAACATGTGAGATTTACCTTCTTTTTTTATCAGGTTGGCCTACTTTTGCCATAAATATACCATAATGTTAGGTGATTATATTTGACACAATTTAGATGAATAGATTATTACCTTATAGTTGTAAAGTTTGATTTAAAAATTGTATATTTTAAGTGGGTGATATCTTTCAGTTGAGATAAATCAACTGGTGTTAGTCCTTGACTATATTTATTTATTTGTTCTTTGTATATTATGTATAATGGCATCACTTCAAAGTACTTAACACGTTAAAAACTACTGACGTGCCAATAAACTTAGAGTATTTGAAGGCAAGCTTTGTATTGGTGGTTATTAATGATTAATTGGCTTAAGAGATTAATGAATTCCTTTATAAGATTAAATTTTGAGATCCCCAGGCGCTATCGTACCACTTTCGGGTATTCCTTGATAAGGTGACTATATCCAATCTCGCGCTGCGTTTCTCCATCCACCTCATGAATACCAGATCTAAGCCTATTGATTTGTTCATCCAATCTGCAACCTAAATGAAATCCTTAAATATCCGCACTGTTTAATTTGGAATTCTGTATTTAATTCTTTTAAGCACCACTTATTTCTCTCCTCATTCAATTATTTTAAAACCAAATTTATTTCTCTATATCCTCAAATATCAGCACATCGAAAGTATGTAACAATATATGAGATAAGGTTGTTTTGTAATTAAATTCGAAGTTCAATTTTTAATTTTAATCTGGACCTCTTACATTTTTAATTTTTTTTTTTTTTTTTTTTATAATCTACCTACTGAGGTTACTCTCTCGCTATACTACAATACCATCTTCTCGTACCTTCATGCTGTGGGGAACATTTGTTTGTTTGTTTTCAGGGGCTTAACGTCCTTATTAGGAAGGACGTGTTATCTTACAGGTTACCAACCTATTCTAGTCATAAGGAAGGTCAAGATTCATTCCGTGGGTCATCCACGAAATATAAAAAACGACCTGGGATTGGAACCCACGACCTTCTGATTACGAGCGTGCTGAGATCTTCACCCTAACTCGCTCGGCCATCGAGTCCCCTGGGGAACATTTTATACTTATAATTTCAAACAGTTAATCATAACTTTTTCTAAATTATAATAAAAGTAAATAAAATGCAAGGTTCAGGATATAGAAATATTCTGTCTTCAACCGGACACAAGCAGGGAAGAAGGTAGTGAAGTGCCTTTTACCCACTGAGCTAACGCGCCCTATATTATATTATATATATCAAATTTATTTATTTTAATATTATTTATTATATTTAAACCACAATAATTTTTTTTTTTTTTTAATTTTAATAGAAAAATAATAATTCGTTCATAGAAATTGATCTGTTAAGAGTGCATCTTTTTTCTATATGTTCCTGAAAATTGATAATCCATGAGACAAATGAAAGTGATATGAACAAATGAATGAAAGTATGAACAAAACAAAAAAAAAAAAAAAAAACAATAAAAAAGATGCAGGTTAAAAATAAAAAGCGAGGTCAGTTCTAGAGGACTGGACAAGAAGGCAACGACCTCACGTAGTCACTCTCCAGACAGGAATATATATCGTATATATCTAGAGGAGGAACGTTCTAGATTGAATCGATAGTTATAATCGATAGTTACAATAGATAGTTATAGGTAAAAAATAAGTGTATATATAAAATGACAAATTCTACAAAACTATTTATTGAAAAAAAAAAAAAATAATGTAAAGCCATGTAAATATTATGAAATTAAATAAATGTTTAAAGATTTAATAAAGATAAGATTGAATATATTTAAAAATATAATGCAGGAAACAATGTATGAGGTAACTTTTTTTTTTTTTTTCTATTTATAGGTTACATACAATTAAGTGTATTACTAAATAAATTCTATTGATTCATAACATCTGAAAATTAATAAATAATAGACATATTTAAAAATATAGATTTAGTGAAAATAATTCTATACATGAATCTCGATAAAGAGAAAGTAGGAAAAAAAAAAAGAAGTAAGAGTTGCTGAAATCGAATAATTTAATTTAAATGTAAACAATCTAAATTTAGGTTGCAAAGTATTGAACATTGGACTCATAAAATAAATAAATAAAAGGCATGAATTTAGTATGCATTTAGATGGATTTGATAAGATACACGTATACAGATTTGTGTTTATTTTTATACATGGTAATCATGTATGGAATTAATTTTTTTTTTTTTTTGTATTTTGTGAATATTTATCAAAAATACCTTTGCATTTGGGAAGGCCTCCCTGTCGTCCAGAAGTACGGTAAGTTCCTCATCTTCCAGATTTGAGGTCAACCTTCTTCCCCAAAGCCTCTGAAGACCCAATTCTTGGCTGATCTGCTCTGTAGCTGATTCCATATTTCAGCAGAAAACTTTTTTCAGAAGACAAAAATTACAACTCAACAATAAATATTATCTAGAAGAGACAAACCAAACGGAATGGACTCTCAAACACTGGAAGCCTTAGACTGAGCTCGCCCACTTGGCAGCGGTACTTTTATCCCTTCGGAGGAGGCGGCTTCCCATTGGTCGGCTGGCTACCCCCACCCCTGGGGGTGTTCACGTGAACAACGCGTGCTTCGACAGCAAGTCGTGCCAACATGGGTCGTCACACTTTTGGTTAGGGTTTATTTTGTATCGAAATTGCATTTAATTTTCCTGTTGCAGTCGTAGAAACATTAAACAGGTAATAAAAAAAGAAAAAAAAAAAAAAAAGAACATATTTTTGACATTAGACATGTTGATCAATTTTCCTTGTTTACTAACAAGAAATAATTGAAAATTAATTCTTGCTTAAAGCTGAAGGTATTCCATTCCTCAATACTCTTGTTTAACAAATACAGAAAGGCATACAACTTAAAAATTATTTAACTGAAAATTTGAGACAAGGTATGATCTACATATTTAAAAGCTTACTAATTTTTTTAATGTTACAACAGTTATTTCTAGATAACTAGATATATCAATAATTTTGGAACAATGCTTGATTGATATTTGCCTCAATGGGGAAAAAGAAAAGATCTTTGATATGTCTATCTATGATATACAGCTTTTGTATTTAACTTCTGATAAGGAAACTGTCGCCAAATTCTTGACCCGAGCAAACCCCGACAAAGGGCGTGTCAATACAGCCCTAACACTTAAAAATATAGGTCCTGGTGACAAAAATATTCATAAATATTTCTGTTCAGGAAACTGTAGTCAAATTTTCGATCCGAGCAACATCAACATCAACTTGTAAAAATGTTACATTTTGAAAGTGAAAACTAAGTTTCACTAAAAAATTATGGACCTCCAGCAAAAAGGCAAATCTATCTCAAAAGTTTAACAACGAAGTTTTAAATTGTCCAGCTTTCATTCTAGATGTGCACAATATTTTAATAAAAAGAAAATTTTTAAATATTGTGATAACTAAATTATTATTTTTTAATTGTTAATATATTTTTTTTAAAAAATTAACTTTTTAAGAGGTGACAACGATTTTCTTTCTTTTTTTTTTTAATTCTTCATTTCATTAAATGAAAATCAAGATTAATTTATCAATACTTAATTTTTATTTTCATTAAATAAATAACCGTTTACAAATGTTCTTCGAAACATATGTTGAGTCAGAGTTAAAATAAATAACAGCAATATGTATGAATTATCATGGAACCATTTGTCGTACTTATCTGTTTGATTTGCAACTCTTGTAATTTTCCCATAACTGTAAACTTCCACGTCTATACTAATCTGATATCAAATTAATTTGGGGGATTTTTTTTTTTTAATTATATCGATTGTTTGCTGTTTGTAAATAAAATTTTATAACTGTCATTTTTTGGATAAATGCTTGAAATAGTTTAATATTGGAGGAATTTATGAATTGAAGTTTATGAAACAGCTGTGTCCCTTAAAAATTTTCTTCAATTGTGTTGGTAATCCTGCTTATACCTGAACCGGTTAGGAACCAGATATACTTCAGTGCATATCAAGGACCAATATTAGATTTAATTTTATAAGGTTACCCATCATTAATTACGGAAATAATAAAAAAATCGAAACATTATTGGCCTTTATATGAATTATTAATGTTCGTTTATTTTTTTCTACATGAGTACTTTTTATTGTTGATGCTACAATTATTATGAATGACCTACTGTTAAATAAATAATTGTAGCAGTAGAAGACATAATTGTAGAAATGACAACAAATCGTTTCATTGTTTATCAGATCCGCCATTTTGCGTAGTCATAGTAACCAACATAGCACGTTGATATAATAATTAGTTTAACATTATTTAGAAAATAACTGTTAATGTATGTAATACAATTAACGTTTGAACAAAAAAATATTTGTTAATATCTATGTTCCTTTATGATCTTATGATAAAGACTAAACATTATTAGTAAAAAAAAAAAAAAAGGGAACACACAAACAAGTTAAAAGATGGTAAAATGCACAGATGTGAATAGCAAATTATATTTACATATTTTTCCATTCATTATTTCTAGAGAGGTTAAACAACCATTGCTGCAGTCATAAAATAACAGAGATGCACAAATAGCAGTGACAGTTTAACCCTCGGATAGACATGTTTGAACCCACAGGTCACAAACAGGCAGTCAATAATGGAACCAGTGCTACCAACGTCATCCTACTCTTGACTAGGCATATTTTCCACATGTGCCTCCCAATTATTAATTTGATACAAAACATAATATGATTATATAATCAGGATAATCATGAGACTAAGATTATTAAATTAACGGACAATATTTTAAAATTATTTGTTTATAAAACAACTTATCAAAAGGCAGTCATATGTTTTAAAACAATAGGAATATATCGATATGTTATAACGATCCAGGAAATTACATTTGATATTGAATATAGTAACTAAAAAAATAATTCTGTAATCAACTGTTTTAGTTCAACCACATTTATCACTTAGGATAAAAACATGTTTTATTTATAATTATAGTATTTGTATAAATTAAAATGAAACCACAATCTTGGTATACACGTTCTTTTAAAGGTAACGCAATTATAAATTTGCAAACCATTTTTTGAAGGTCTCAAAGGTCGACACGAAGGTAAACTGCTAGCCCAGTTTTTCTGTGATGGTCCACTTAATTTCGAAATCATAATCACAGCCTGTCATATGAAACGAAGTGAACATTATAGTTTTAAAAAAATTGGGAAAACACGTTTTTCTAGCAAACCTAAGTGTGGTGAACAATTCGCAGCCGTCAGACCTTTTAATTTTTTGAGTCCAAAGTTCGAAGCTAATTTCCCAGCACTATTCTTGATTTGTTTGCATTTTTAACACAGTTTATCCAAAATCAACCAACAATTTGTTTTTTTGACATATCTCAGAGTAGGCAATAAGCAAATTTTTACTTAACAAATCCTGTCTTGCACAAAATGTAATGATCTAAAACTTTTATTAAATAACATTTTTTGATTGAATTAGCCATATCTGCGTTATAGACTCTTAAAAAAGACCAAAACTAACTTTTTAAAGTTGGCAAAATTCTTCGATGTTTGACAATCGATTGTGGCTAAACGCCTCAATCAAATTCAACTTAAGGAATGTCTTTAGAAACAAAATTTAATAAAATTTAAAATTGTAAATAAAACATTTTTCGATTAAAAGCACTTTTCTATATGTTTTTTTCCCAAAATCTGAAAAAAAGTTTAGAAAAATTGGGTTTTTTTTTGCCCCCAAAAATTTTCCCTTATCAAATTTAGTTTCTGTTTTGATATTTTATTTTATAACAAAGTTGTGCAATTATTGCATTGTCATTGGACCTTGACACGTGTGTAAATTTGCAAGAGTTAATGAGATTGCTGGAAATTGGTGAAAATTACGATGAAAGATTCCGTTACATACAGCTGAAGTTAATAAAAGCTTATTAAAAAATGAAAATGTATTTATTTTTAGAATATATTTATATATTCAGTAGTCACGATAATCCAGACTAGATTGGTCCAGATCAATGGAGATAGACTACATGCCATCTGGATCAATAAAAGCCCAGGAATGTGTCGTAAAATGTATGTGAACAATATTTTAGAGATATTTTTCCTCATAAATACATTTTCCTTTAATTTTATTTTCATTTTTCATAATGCATTATGTACAAACTATCGTTCTAAAAGCTGGCAAACAGAATATCTTATTAGTAATACTTTAATAAATTTATTGTATTTATTTGTTATAATATAGGCTATACTAAACCATACGTTAATATTATAAAATAAAAAAATTAATAAATGTTTAATAAAGTTAAAGGTCAGACTGAATTAGGAAGAGGCCTAATTTTTCGTGTATGGCCGTTTTATATCTGATTTAACTACTTTAGATATAAATGCTTTCACATAAAGATATTCTAGTAAATAAAACAATTTAAAAAAAAACAAAAACATCTAGAAATTGGACGGCTGGTTTTGGAATTATAGGCCTCAATTTTAAAAAACGAGACGAACATTAATTTCCGAACCAATCTATGAAATTAAACAATTTTCAGTAATTATTTAAAACAAGAATAATATTTTTAGAACCACTCTAATAACTAACGTACTTTTCCTTTAAGGAAAACGGACGCCATTTTGCCGTACGATCTCCAAGTTTAAAATATGGACTTATATGTAAATATTTTTTAATAATTATAAATTTTAATTATATTTCTAATCCTCTCCGGATTAACCTGATTTTCCGTAAATCGATTAAATCTATATCCGTATTAAAAGACTCTATTGGATTTAATTATGAAAATAAACGTATCCGTGCTTTACGTAGTTGATATTTTGGTTTAAGACTAAAACGATAAGAAGCTGCTCTTCATTTTCGACTTCTCCAACAATTATAATACTAGACTAACGTTCATATCTTTCAATTTACTACAAAAGACTCATGGCAGTAATTAGACCTATTAGGGCGTACGAAATTGAGCTTAATGATTCCACTAAACCATCCAATTCATCTCCCATCCTTACAATCTAAAATCCTCAATGCTCCTTATTACGGAAAATAAGTCTCTGAAAACGAAAATTACTAAGCTCGAGACAAGATTAAACAAAGTAGAGCAGAAACAATTAAGTAATTCGTTAGAAAGGGGGTGCCCCAG
This sequence comes from Euschistus heros, assembly GCA_003667255.2. NCBI lineage: Eukaryota > Metazoa > Arthropoda > Insecta > Hemiptera > Pentatomidae > Euschistus > Euschistus heros. The sequence goes on along the minus strand of RCWM02000182.1, from coordinate 1,120,593 downwards.
AAGTCAGGAGAAAACAGAGAGTATAATTTGTGTACCATAGGCTCAGCTCTGGGGATAAAACTCAAAGCAGATAACATAGATTTCGCGGAAAGAAAGAGATCTAGAGATGAAGACCCCAGACCGGGGACCGATTGTAGTACGTTTTGTCCGCCAGGTGGTCAGGAATGAGTTTATTCGGCTCCGAAAAATAAAAAGAGACTTCTCGACTAGACACCTAGGATGGGAAAGTGACGAAAAAATATTCCTGGGCGAAGAAATGACTCCCGTTAACCGCCACTTATACTGGCTGGCGAGGCAGAGGAGGGCCGCCGGCAAGTTGAAATTCGTGTGGTTTGCCGGAGGCAGAGTTCGATGTCGTCGAGGCAACGGGCACCCTGTCGTCCTGGTTGACCAGGAAGAGGACTTAGATGTTTTCTCTTGAGAAAAACTACTCTGTTACCATCGATATCTCAGATTAAGTATCCTCATTATCAAATCGAAGATTTATTTAAGAAACGTTTTTTTTATTTATTTTTCCTTTTTGGTTTCAAATTGTTATTTTTATCCTTTACTTCACAAGAATGTTCTTATCCATTTTTGAATTCTTAAAAACTTTTTCCAGGACATCGCTTATTTTAAATTGAATTTTTTATTATTCTATTTTTATTATTATTTTTTGGATTATCCATCTATATTTGTTATATTGGATACAGTGTTTCCCTTATTGCAACATCCTTTATTACCACATAATTGTGAACTTACCACTAATAGCCCTATCCAAACCGAATCCTATAATCACCCTTACCACTAAACCTGTATTGACCCTATCCTTCCTTAAACCTTACTATGAATAATATACTCACGGCATGCCAAGTTAATGCACAATCTATCCCTGCCCATTATGATGAATTCCTACTCCATTTCCAGCAGAACTTTTACCATGTAATTGCGGTATCCGAAACATGGCTCAAACCTTTTATTCCCTCGTCCTCAGTCCAATTACCTCACTATAACCTCCTCCGCCATGATCGGGCTAACCGAGTTGGCGGTGGAGTTGCACTCTACATTCATGAATCACTCAGATCCCGTGTCCTCCACTCCTCGACCAATCCAGGTTCTCCTCACATAGAATACCTATTTACGGAAATTACAGTCAACACCCAAAACTATCCTGTACGCAGTCATATACCGCCCACCACAAGTACCCTTCGATCCAAGTCTTGAATCCTTCCTATTCTCCATAGTTCCATCTTATAACCACATTATCATCGCCGGAGATTTCAATGCAAATTTTTTAACCGATAATCCCGACAAACATTACTTTAATAACCTCTTTCAATCCCTAGGTCTCTTCATAGTTCCCTGTTCTGCCACCCATCACCTTTCCCACTCGGATACTTGGCTCGATTTACATATTATTGACGGTCCCGCAAAAATGCTGACTCACTCCCAACACCCAATACCCTCTCTTTCCGCCCATGATTTAATAGCAATTTCCTATGATATCCCTGTTCCTTCCTTCACTCCTAGAACCATAACATACCGCAATATAGATTCCTTAACTTTCGAAATGATCCAATCCGATCTCGAATCTATAGACTGGAACGCCTTCTACTCCATACCGTTCTTAGATCCCATGGTCGAATCCTTAACTTCCAATCTTCTATCCATCCTAAATAAACATGCTCCACAAAAAAATGTAACAATGCGCCGTCCTCCAGCACCATGGATAACGCGAGAAATCAGAGAGTTGATAAGAACCAGAGACGCTGCCAGAAGAAAATATATCCCAACTAACACATCCCGAAGACCTAATAACCTTTAAATCCCTCCGAAACCGAACCCAATCAACCATCCGTCGATCCAAATTCCTATATTACCAGAAAACCTTTTCCGAGCACTCAGACTCTCGCCAAAAATGGAAACTCCTCCGCCAAATCCCCCCCTTACAATCTAAATCATCTCCCTCCTATCATATTACTCCAGACGAACTTAACAAGTATTTTACTTCATCCGATTCACACTCCTCATTCCCAGCTTACAACCCGAATAATAATGACTTTTATCCTGATAAATTCTTCCTTTCCTATATCGAGCCCTCCCAGCTAATAGAAGCTTTGATGAAATCACGTTCTAAATCTTTGGGACCTGATGGAATCCCAGCAAGTTTTATTAAGTTGTGTCTTCCAATAATCCTAGCACCTCTACTCCACATCTATAACTTCTCTCTGCAGAACTCAATATTCCCATCTGCCTGGAAAAAAGCTCGCGTCCTTCCTTTAAATAAAGTCCCTAACTCATCCTCCGAAAAAGACTTCCGACCCATCTCCCAATTATCTAACCTTTCCAAACCCTTAGAACACCTAACTCAAGTCCAGATATCCTCTTTCCTTGACCAACGCCTTAATCCTTTTCAGTCCGGGTTTAGGACTGGCTATTCCACTCAATCAGCCCTTGCAAAAATTACTTCAGATATCCACCTTGCCATGGACCATCACAAAATTACCATTCTCATTCTCCTTGATTTGATGTTCATTTTTAAGGCATTAAGAAGCTTTAGAGAGTTAATACATAAATTATCTTAATCTGTTTATTCTGCTTTTGTTATTAATACAGGTTTTTTAAGAAACGTCAAAAGAATTTTGCCTGGGATTCAGGTAGATTTATCGTGAAGGGACAAACCCTATTCATGGTACTTTTCCACGGGAATTATTACTCTTTTTTAGGCATTTGTTTACGTTTACATATTCTTTGACCAGGGCATAAGTTTAATTTCAAAAATAGTTTAAAACAGGATAAAACAATTCGAAACGGTAGAGAGTTTATTTGTTAAAGGAAAAAAAAAATATTCACAGAAACCTCAATCATAATGGCTCTTTCAGCCCCGGCACGATCTATGGTTCCACATTTACGAACATTTTGTCCACACCTCTCCCTGAATGTCTTCAGAGAACTTTCCATCATAAAAAAATCAAGTTGTGATCTCTAGATATGCCGAAGCCCCCTGGGACATGGGGGGTCTAAATTTACACTAAGAAATGCTGCCCATATTTACACCAACTACACCTAAAGGCTTAGGTGGGGGGTGCTACTCGCTACACGCCCGAGAAAAATAGAGGTCCATCAATCAATCACTTGATCAAATAATCACTTGCTAGTGCTCCGAGTTGAGGTGGCTTTATCCAAGTTTTCGGCGACAATAAGTTTCCTTGGTTCCTTTCTATTCCAATCCTTATAGTCCAAAAAACCTTCGTACATTTACGACATCCTTGCCCTTCGTTCTTCCATTCATCTTTTGAACTCCAGATCTCAGCCTATAGATTTGTATATCCCTTCTCATCGAACTGCTTCATTTGAAAAATCCTTTATTAATCGTGCAGCTTTATTCTGGAATTCCATACCCATTTCGATCCGCATTGCTCCTTCTCTCACTTCCTTTAATCATAATTTATTCATCTACCTCCTCAATTATCAATCTTCCGAAATTATGTAATAATATTTTAGTTTTAGAATATTTCTGTTTATTTTATTTTATTTTAATTTTGTTATTTACTTATTTTGTTTTTCTTATGTAAACTCAAAGATTTGTAGTATATAATTTACATTCTATATAAGTTGCTGCCTGATATGTAGGCAGCCAGACAATAATACATCTTTATTGTACTTTTATATTATTCTTAGGGGACAAGGTGTCCCAGAATAAAGATTATTTTTCATTCATTCATTCAAAAAAAAAAAAAAAAAAAAAAAAAAAAAATATATATATATATATATATATATATATATATATATATATATATATATATTACTACAAAAATTTTCTGATTATATTCCTAAATTTTCCATTATAATGGTTCTTATTCATAGAGTGAGTCAGGAAAATTCTCTAGGTTGATAACATCGCAAGAGACACTCCAAGCACTCGGTGAATTTTCTACTGTCAAAATATTACGAAATCTCTCGAAATTAATTATAGAAATGACATTGCCAATATTTACACTGCTCTATTCACGGTGATTTCGTAATATTAGTTTATTATTTAAATTTAAATCTAGGGCATTATAAGAAAATTAACTTTATTTACTAAAAAATAAAAATAAATAAACATAATATAGGAACAATTTAGCAAAATATGTAAGCCAATCGTAGTAAACAGTTTTGTACCTTTGAACCCATAAGACAAAGTATGGACCCATTTAAATGAGTCTATGTGCAGAACTTAATGAATGTATTAGATACAAGTTTTAAATTTATAACAATTTGGAAAAGCAGAAAAATAAGTAAACTTTAGTTCATTTTTGTTGAAACAGTATTTTGTGGTGTGTAGTGATGGCTGATTGTTAAATCGAATTGGATTATGGTTTTAGCTTGAAGATGGGAAAAAAAGTTTTCCGAAACATGTAGTTGAGGTTTAATAAAATAATAAAAAAGGAGTAATCCTCAAACGAGACTTAAAAGACAAGAAACTGCCCGTCGTTACAGACTACTTCAACATTTGCTAGACAAACGTTCAAAGCTCCTAATTAATTACAAAAGACTCATATACATGACTGTGATTAAACCTATTTGGACGTACGGAGTTGAGCTTTGGGGCTCCACTAAACCATCCAATTCATCTCGTATGAAATCCTTACAATCCAAAATCCTTCGAAAAATCCTCAATGCTCCTTACTTTTTGACCAATAAGTATTTTTTTTTGACCAGTATATCAGAAACAGTAAGGTACAACAAGGTAACTTATATATTATTATATTAAAATATTAAACTATATTGAGATTAAATTTAAAATATACATATCAACATTTGACTTGAAATAATAAATTTTGTTGTGAAATATATTGTAAATACTACAAGACATACTGTTTAGTGAAAGATATTTTTCGATGCGACTCCGCAAACTCGCATCGACCTTTGGAAAATGGACTGTATTGAAAACTATAAAAATGAGTGTTTACACCTTTGGGGAGATCTTAATCAGAAGGTAACCTAACCAAATATTACAGAAAAAATCACTCACCTGGATATGACCGCCGACTTTCTTCTCGGAGGCCTCCAAAGTAGTAGCGGGCGGGCGAACGATTCTCGCAGGCTGAAACACTTGGTCAGGATATCCTCTTCTTAAATCACCACTCATTAATGGGAATATTAAGTCTTTATTAAATGTCATAGGAAACAAAAAACACGTTAAGAAAAAGAAAAGGGTTTTTGGAAGGCTTGGTCATAAAAATAAGACCAAAGGGCCTTGGACATAGATATGCTTGCGTACAGGGGAGCAGGCAGCGACAGACTAAGAGAGATTCATGTAGGGATTAACGCAGATAAGGGCCAGTTACCTAGGAATTTATAGAGTGTGTCTATGTACGGTATATTACAGTTTTTCTCCTTCCCCCCCCCTCACAAAAACGCCGATTGGCGCGAACACATACTTATGTTGTTGCAAAAGTCCTAGTGTACAAGTACAGTTTTATCAACCGACTTCAAAAAAGAGGAGGTTCTCAACTCGTCTGTATTTTTTTTTTTTTTTTTTTTTTTTTTGTGTGTATGTTACGCGATTACTCCGTCAATTCTAAATCAAGTTTGATGATTCTTTTTTAGATCGATAGGGAATACTTCAGAGGTGATCCCATAAAAAATATTTTGAAATCAACGTAGCACTTTTTAAGATAAATAAAAAAAACAGTTAATAAGTGATTTTATGAACTGTTTTTTTGATTTATCTTAAAAAGTGCTGTGTTGATTTCAAAATATTTTTTATGGGACCATCTCTAAAGTATGCCCTACCGATCTAAAAAATAATCATCAAAATTGATTCAGAATTGACGTAGTAATCGCGTAACATACAAAAAAAAAAAAAAAAAAATACAGATGAGTTGAGAACCTCCGTCAATTCTTAATCAATTTTGATGATTATTTTTTTGGCCGGTGGGGCATACTTCAGAGATAGTCCCATAAAAAATATTTTGAAATCAAAGCAGCACTTTTTAGGAAAAATCAAAAAACCAGTTAATAAAAATCACTGTTATATAACTTTACATTTTAAACATATTTATGATTATGATTATCTAAAATCTTCATGGTAACTAAAAATAAATTGTTAACAAAAACAATTTACACATACAGTCAACTCTCGATGTGTTGTACTTCGATAAGCTAAATTCTTAAAGTCGAACAAAATCTGCAGTCTCACCTCAATGAAACGATTTAAGATAAAGAACGTGAAAATCGTGTTGAAAATAAGTAGAACTGAAAATAGGGTTCAAAAGAAAGAACTTCTAGGACCACCTCTATGAAACGAACTTTTAGAAGTCATCGCATCTATAACTCAAACTCAAATTAAAAGAATTTCATGTGTAATTTATATTCCGGTTTCCCGTCATTGTTTATCTTTCCAGTTCATAGTTACATCAGTCACTTATTATTAGTTATTCACTCGATTGAATAATGTTACAGTGGCTATTGTCAATTCTTTCAATTAACGAAAAGTTAAAATTGATTTGCAAAGTGGAGAAATGAGAAAGAAGTTGGGCGTTTGTTGCTAGTGAATTCCGAATTCCGCGTAGTTCTCTTTCAACTATCTTAAAGAATAAAAAAAAGATCGCCACTGGTGTAAGGCGATAAGTCTACTTATAGGCATCCTCAGAAAAAAGCGCAGTTTAGCTGAAAGTTATATGATAAATTGGTACCGGGTATTTAATTTTCTGTATCAATGATTTTATATGTATGTGCAAACAACTTTCCCATTAATGAAAATTTACGTAATGATATCAACTACAATTTTGTGTTCAATTTTCCCATTGACATGCAGATAAGTGGAATGATAAACTCGATAATTCTTTGTTCAGTAAATCGAACTATTTTTCAGGGTAGCTTGAAGATCGAGAATTGACTATAAGAACAAAAATATACTCACCACTAAAAAGTAAAAAATAATAATAATTTTTAGGAAAAAAACAAAACCGACTTCAAGATTAAACCTATATAATCAAACTTGAACTAAAAAATAAAAAAAAATATTTTAATTGCTTCGAAACAAAAACCATTAAATGACAATCAACAAAATTATCGATACTTATATACCTATTCAAAATTTATGATCAGTTATTTTTGGAGTCGGTGCCAACCAAAAAAAAAACAAAATTTGAAAAGAAATGGTAATTGTAAAGATGCTCCCACTGTTTCATCACCGCCACACCACTGTCTCCGGCCATTCGAAAGTGCTTAGGCAAGATTAAACTGCCCTTCTTGGCTGGCACCGACTCTAAAAATAACTGATCATAAATTGTGAATAGGTATATAAGCATCGATAATTTCGTTGATTGTCATTTAATGGTTTTTGTTTCGAAGCAATTAAAATATTATTTTTTATTTTTTAGTTTAAGTTTGATTATATAGGTTTAATCTTGAAGTCGGTTTTGTTTTTTTCCTAAAAATTATTTTTTTTTAGATTACGTTACCAACTTTAAACTATATTGAAAATATTACTCTTCTTAGTAAAGTTTGGGTGTAATCGCATAGAACAAATACAATAACATTATTTTTCATTATGAAAATAAAAAAAAGCAAAATGTCCGTTTATATAGTAGAAGGGATAACAATTTCCCCCTGCCTGGGGAAAAACGATCACGGATATGTCTATCTGTAATCTACTGCTTTTTTCAATTTACATTTTAGAATTAAAATTATCAAATTACTTAAATTAATAATTAAATTAAATTAACAGTTAATGATTATTCGAAACAAAGTTGAGAAAAAAATAGGAGTTTCGAACGTGACTTTTTTCATTCAAACCAATACAGCTCCAAAACGGTAGGTCATAGCGAAAAATTTTGTATAAAAAAAAATATTTTCCATTAAATTTCAGATAAGGATACGTGTCGTAAAATTTGTGAAAAAAAAGTAACATCAAAAAGAAATATCCATTTCAAAATAGGAAAAAAAGTTATATTCACATGTTGTAAAACATTTATATTAGGGATGAGTTGATTTTCGGTTCCATCGATTCTTGAGAAAAGAATCAGTATTATGAATCGATATTCCAAAGTCGATTCCTAGGAACCGATCGATACTGCTGACGTTATCGACACGTTACGACAATAGTTTTGTGGTATATAATTCTGATATTATTATACATCGATTATTCTGCTAATGACCAATTATTCTCCTTTGTACAGAATTAAAAATAAATTCCTTGCTACTGTTAGTTAAACTTCATTTTGCTGAATATTTGCTATTGGAAAATGAAGAAATAATATAATATCAAACCATATAAATAAATACAGCCAGGTATGTTTAATTTGACTATATTTTAGTGTTATTGTTGTTGGATTCTTGTTACCGCTGAATAAAGATTATATTCCTTTTTATACATGCTTGAGACATTAATAATGAGTTTAAAGAATCCAGAGGAATATAATTGTAACTACAAGGCTTAGTGAAAGGGTTTAGTAACATCTTTAATTCCTTAATCAATAAATGAAATCTTGGAATGTTCATAAATGTAAATAAGAATTTTTGAATTGAATTATATTATTGAACATTTTCTGAGTTATAATTAACAAAATATATTATAAGCTATGGATAATAAATGCTATTAGCCGTTTACTAATTTATTTATTGAATTATTATCGTTTTTTTTTATCGATTTATTTTTCATTTTTTAGCTAATTTTTTGGAACAGCAATTTATTTTTGAACCGTGGTATCGGTACCGAATAGAACATTGAATGTTCATTTAATAAAGATTAAAAAAAAATTGTACATAATAACACATGTTTTAAATAGATAGCTTTTGTTTAACTTAATCAGCTGTTTTGTATCGATAATCCTGATTAATTTAAATTTAAATACAGTTATTAATTAGATGGCTTAGTGCTCCTTTTAATATATTTAAAAACGTTTTGTGTACTTTGTAATGGGTTATATCAGACAATTCGTGCAGAACTGATAGATATGATTTTAGTTTGTAGTAAAGTTCATAAAAATGTGGTCGCTTCATTTAGAATATATTCTGAAATATATCCAATCGATGCCTTCCAAACATGAAGATTGTACATGAAGTTTTAGTATATTTTTAAATAATTTTTTTTTTGTATATGAAATAACGCCCTTATATTTGCTCCGCATTTATGAAACAATCAGTATTTCACATTCTTAAATGAACGTAAAAATCATTTTTACATTTTGGCAACACATTGCATTGTAACCTCTTCATGATTGAATACAAGGCCTGTACTGTTTGTTATATTTTCTAGTAAACTATGAATATTTGTACGGAAGTATTGATTCTGTGATAAACAATAATCGACACAACCGAATAAACAAAGGCGTCATTAATAAAAGAAATTGCAATTAGAATTCGTTCATTCATGTCAGCTGATTATTTTGATCACAGAATCAATACTTTCGTACAATAAAATTCTTTCATTCATTGTAGATCGAATCAGTTAATGACATCAATAATCATATTTTGTTTTTAAAACAAATATTTAATTATTTTATTATAATATTGCACGATTCTATTTTTTAAATTATATAACCAACTTTTTGTACTTTTTTTATTTGTTTTATATCAGCCGAAGGAAACTAAGTAAAGTCTAGAGAGGGTTGAGAGATATAACACTGTTATTTATAGTTTTTTTTTGTAGATAGCTTATCTTTACTTGGAATATTTAACGTCACTGACTTTAGATTAAATATATTAAATTTATTTTCTATTACAACAGTTTCGGATATGAATATTTACCATACAGTTCATTGAGTAATTCGGAAATCTGGCAAGTGAGGGTGAATGCTGACCACACCACTTTGTATAATTGTTGAACATCAAACAACACCTTACTGACAATGATTATTAGCCCAATACTCTTTAATTGTTTTTTTTTAATTTTAATTTTTTTATATATAATTATATACAGATATTGTATTAGGGAAAAAGTACTTTAGTTTTCCTCATGTTTTTCAAAGCGAATTTATTTATATAAATTTCAAACATTAATCATTGATACAAGAAGAATAAGATCTGGGATTCAGTCAGACGAAAGGAGTAAGGCATTTTAACAATTAAAAAAAAAGTAGAGTGCCGACGTTTCGACCCGCCTTTCAGGTCTTGTTTAGGGTGAACGAAGCAGTCAGGAGAGGCGACGATCGACGACTACCTTAAATCATTGAGATATTCGTATATTTTTGCCAATTGGCTGGTTAAACCATAATTCCGTCATTGTAGAACTACTGTGATTTATGGCTTGGAAAGAATTACCCAAGTGATTCGCACGAGGCACTTTAGATACCAGTTTTATACCAATAATAGATTTCTGCAGATGACAGAAATGGTATTCGGTATGGCTATACGTTGGATACTTCAAAACTTCCCAGTCAAGCTGTCTCAATTTTTTCCGAATCACCAAAGGTGTATGTACCCTAAAGTTGTGATGGAAGACTTTTCCGTTTCAACAATACACGCCGTATTTCTTCTTATCACATCAGTTTTTGTGAGTAGAGGTGAATAATTGGTTTGACTAGGTTCGAATAGTTCATGGTTCAACAATGCTTTTACTATCCCACGAAAAAATTCAACTTCTTGGAAAGTACATACATGGCAAGAAAAGTTCGTTCGTTTTAAAAGTGGCTCGATTTCGATTCGACATATGGAAAGTGGTATAAACTTATCCAAGCTCTGATAAACTTGGTTGTCTATGATAGACCTATACATCAGGAAAATATGGGAGACAAGGTAGGACTTTATAACCTTTGACGGGGGAGTTAAAGCGAAAAATAATATAATAAAATAAATCAAATTAAAAAAGTAAATAAATAAAATAAGATAAAAACAATAATAAAGAGACATTTTTAAATCCAAAATCCACAGTTGAAAAGTTGACCGAAAAAAGACTGGGAGACCTTGGACAAACGAAAGAAAGGAGGGACATAGAATGAGAATGAAGGAAATATGGGCACAGAGGAAAGTATAGAATGAGAATGAAGGAAATATGGGCACAGAGGAAAGTATAGAATGAGAATGAAGGAAATATGGGCACAGAGGAAAGTAAGGAAACGCATATAGTACTTTGTGCAGTCCCGATTGGGCTCATTCTCCAAATTCGTATTTAGCCTGATTTTTAATATTGATTATTTAAGTAGAAGTCGTCACATTTTTATTTTTTATTTTTTTTTTTAATATGCATTTATTGAAATTTACAACTCTCAAAATATATATATCAAGTAAATGTATTGACAACGATTATAATAACATGTTAAAACTTGGAAAGAACTACTCATCAGTAGCACTTTATTAAAACTTCTACACTAGAAGGTCTCTAGGCCATCTTCGTTTCAGACGTCTCGGAGGATTATCAGGAATGGAGTGGGAAGCAAGTTGAGAAACTAACGGATTTGAGTGATTATGGAGCGTACTATGAAAGGATAGGTATCTGGTGTGGGCGAAATCATCAACATATGGAACATTAAGGTCTTTATGGATAAGTTTATTGGTCACAAAGTAAGGAGTATTGAGGATTTTTCGAAGGATTTTGGATTGTAAGAATTGAATACGAGATGAATTGGATGGTTTAGTAGAGCCCCAAAGCTCAACTCCGTACGTCCAAACAGGTCTAATCACAGTCTTGTATATGAGTCTTTTGTAATTAATTAGGAGCTTTGAACGTTTGTCTAGTAAATGTTGAATCGTCATATTTAAATTGATATTAATCATATAAAAAAATTTAACTGTAAGTGGGCTAATATAATGACCTTATTTCAAAGACAAGAGCTATCTATATGCACCTTCCCATGAAGTGATGACTAGAGGCCAAAAACTTTTGAAATTGGTTCTTCAAAAAATACTGACATAATATTTTAAATAAATAACTTTTATCAATGTTACTTTGTATATAAGTATGTTTATCACAGCTCAACTGCCGGGTTTTTCCTCTATCTGAATTTATATTGATTAGTTTCAAGTGGGCAAACTGTTTAAAACGGAGTGATCACTGTGATTTTTTCCACATCATCAATACAATTACAACATTGATCTCTATATAATTTTAAGTCATAAGCATGGGACTCCACTAAACCTTCTAATTTTTTTTTAATAACAAGTAAAAAAAAAAATTATAAACAAACCCGCACTAATTTACGGAACTCCTAATATAATATTTAGTAAGTTTTTACTACGAAATGAGTTATAGTATTTGTTTATAATAAAAGCTCCTTAATGCACGTTTGTTTTCTAACTATTGTTATTCTACGGTGTTGTGATAATACATTTTGCTTTTGAGCAGACAGTTACTGAAGTAGTCTTCCAGATAAGGTTTATATTCGTAATCTAGCCATTGACTGATAAGTGCTTGCTTAGATAAGAAGCTAGACGTTGGCTGGCGGGCCAGGCTCTCTGTAGGTTCGTCAACAAAATTATCTTGCTCCAGAAATAATATCCGTTATCAATATGAACCGGATCACTAGATCATATCGTCAGAAAATATAAATGCATTTCTGATTTTTTAACACTCGAGTAGTAGCATGTCATCTTCCTAAGAAATATGAGCAAGTGTGGCCAGTACCTGTTCAACCCTAAAAAAATGTTAACCTACTGACAGCCACTTACAAGTATTTTGTGGTTTCATTTTAATGAAGAGACATTAATTTATGAGCTGAATAATATCTAAGACCATTGCTTTCGTTGGAAGTCGGGTATCGTCGGTAATAATCGTGGTGCTTTGTTTTTTTTTAGTTTTATAACTGTCTGTATACATATACTTACTTATTAAAACCTCTATGGACGTACGCCTCATAAATTTACGGAGCTGCTAAAAAAACACACATCCAAAAAATACAGACTTTCCAGTCAAAAACTTTAAGACTCATTACACAATCACCCTGGTATGTCAATAACAAAACTTTACACACAGACTTACACATACCCATGGTACAAGATCACATCCAAACTTTATATAAAAGACTTCACGACAAACTTCACGGACATATCAATAATTTAATACAAAATGTGGCCTCCATAAGCTTGCCAGATAATACCCAAAGGAGACTAAAAAGGAGTTGGTTGAGGGATCTACTCCGTTAAAACTGATTAAATATCATGTTCATGTTAGGAGTAAGTACCGCTGGGTGCTGTCCTCCCTCGTGGTCTGACATGCCAATTATCTTGTATACAACAATTTATCACATCTGCTTGTTGTCACAAGTTAAGTGACAAGTGTGGATTAAACAAATAATGAGAAAAAAAAAAAAATAAAAAAAAAATAACTGTCTGTATATGAAGCTACAGGTTTTTGTTTATCTTATATTTTTCTTATGTTTTTACAAACACTATATATATATTAAAGGTATATATAAAGGTTTAGCAATAAAATTTAAAGATTTCCAATTATATTGTCATTTAAAATCGATAAATATGTGGTGCGCAGTGAAGTTTGATAATCCACCGATAGGTGTCGAGCACCATTCGAGAGAGGTTACAAAGGTAGGGTGTTATATAGAGATAGACATTTTTGTTTGTTTATTTCGTTTATCTCGATTTTATGCTGCTATGGCTGATCGGACGATGCTACGGTGGGGCATTTTATATCACTGTGGGAGTCCTAGCTTTTTCGCTTTGATACAACACAAAACATAAATTTTGCCTATCCAGGTATAATTAGGATAGGGATCTTTAACGAGTACCTGACATCGCACAGGCTCGGGACCCCCATTTTACGTCCCTTCCGAAGGACGGCATAGCTAAGGATATTTTACTCCCTTTAAAAAATCCTAAGGTCATCTGCCGGGCTGCGAACTTTTGAATTTTGAAATTAATTTGCGTTTTTCATTCAAGAATGGTGTCAAAAATAGAGAATCGAAATAAACCCAAAAAAGTCTCACCAAATAACCTACGACTTCCTGTCCTACAGTATCCTTCAATGATATTCCACTAATTTCTGTTGAAGAGATCCGCTACCTAGGACTTGGACAAAAGTCTTACTTGGAATCCACATACAAGACTAAAGCGACAAGAAACTGCTCGTCGTTACAGACAACTTCAACATTTACTAGACAAACGATCAAAGCTCCCAATTCATTACAAAAGACTTATTTATATGACTGTGGTTAGACCTATTTGGACGTACGGAGTTGAGCTTTGGGACTCTACTAAACCATCCAATTCATCTCGTATCCAATCCTTACAATTCAAAATCATTCGAAAAATCCTCAATGCTCTTTACTTTGTCACCAATAAACTTATCCATAAAGATCTTAATGTTCCATATGTTGCTGATTTAGCCCAAACCAGATACCCATCCTTTCATAGTAAGCTCCATTATCACTCAAATCCATTAGTTTCTCAACTCGCCTCCCACTCCATTCCTGATAATCCTCCGAGGCGACTGAAAAGAAGATGGCCTAGAGACCTTCTAGTGTAGAATTTTTATTGAAGTGCTACTGATGAGTAGTTCTTTTCAAGTTTTGATATGTTGCTTTAATCTTTATCAGCTCATTCACTTATATATATTTATACAGTTGTAAATTTCAATAAATTGATATATTGAAAAAAAAAAATTGTTTTTGGCTAGAGACCTTATATAGTATTACGTTCACCACTTTAACATTTTCCTAATCAGAATGGAAAATATTTTTTGTTAAATAAGATTTTTCGGTATGACGTACAGTTTAGGAGCTAGCCATATTGGTTTGAATGAAAAAAGCCACGTTTTGCCAAAATTTTTTAAGAGTTGGGGCTTTTTTGGCTCGCTCTATCTCTGTTAGTGTTGCTCGGATCAAAAGTTTATTTGACGACAGTTTACCGTCATAATTTATTTGTATTTCACAGTATATAATAGGTAACCGAACTCCTTTGTATAGGGCATGGCCCTGCTTACAAATAAATAAATAAAATAAAATAAATAATATAATGTAGAATATTTTATGTTTTATAATATTTGTCGCTATGACCTACCGTTCCGGAGCTATATTGGTTTGATTGAAAAAAGTCACATTTAAAACCCCTATTTTCTCTCAACTAAGTTAATTTATAATAATGATTAATTGATTATTTAAATTAATTATTAATTTAGGTAGTTTGATTCTTTTAATTCTTAGATGTAAATTGGCAAAAGTATTAGATTATAGGTTGACATATCCGTGATTTTTAATTTTTCCCAGTTAGGGAGAAATACATTTTTTTACCCCCAAAACTATATTATTTGCAACATACAATAATTATACCTATTTTATACTATAACTAGCTGAAAGTACCCCGCTCCGCTACGGTTTAATATCATTAGGATGAAGACAACTTAAATTACTAAAAGTTAAGCTTATCGTTGATAATTATTATTACTTAAATAAACCTGAAGAATTCCATTCTTAGAATAATTTCAATAAGTAAATTTAACAATTTGCAAAAGTTAATTTTATATTATTTTGATAGTCCTCCAGTGAAGCTTCGAGGCAGCACTACCATACCCAGCTCTGATACCAGACCATCAGCTTCTTATAGCATACTTTAAGTGAATATAGTCTCAACTTCTCAACTTTTTTGAAGAAAGTTTAGTCTTTCTGTTTCTATTTTTGCGTACATATCAAGCATAAATTGGTTGAGGAGATTACGAAATTAAGGTAAATAAGGTTCTTCACCGCCTCGCTCCACTAACATTTAGGCGTAAAAATCAGCTGCAGGCACAGTTTTCTTAAGTGATGTATTGGTGTTTGGGTCACCCTGAGGGATGTTAATACTGTACCTTTCTTCTCCATGGTAGAACATGATACGATACTAAAGAGAATCATACACTTGTTAGAACTCACTGATTCTTATCTGTCTTTTGTCCCTACATCGAACTGGCCTTACATGTCATCACCAGAGAACATAAGTCTTTTAACCTCCTCTTTAACATAAGTCTTTTAATAGCTTCTCGTCACGAAACAACCCAAACTTGTAAGTTTTAAGTAACCTCTGCAGCTACCATGAGTTCACAGAAAGTACAAATATTATAAGGTTTCGACATCGATCGTATTTTTGTTTCTTTACAACTATAAGGATCTTAATCGGTGGTCAAAGTTTGCGGATTAAAGATCTAACCTATTTTTTAACTTAGCTTATCTCCAAATACCATAGGATAATTAATCTCTTATTATTCACCCAATAAAAATTGAAATCGCATTTTTCGCAAATTAGCCGCGATCCAGGCCGATTTTTTAAAATTCCTTTCTTAGCGAGCACCTACGGCCCTAGAGGAATCTACATATCGAATTTCATTCCAATCCGTTCGGTGGTTTCTGAGATTTCGTGTTAAATGAGTGAGTGATATTTGACAAATATATAGTAGATTAAATAATATTGTAAGTTTATAATGGAACAAAATGGAAAAGGCATAACACATATGACTTGTATATCTTATATTTTTTTCTAGTTTTTAATATGTCCTCGTTCGAAGCTTTGATTCAAAATTGCTCATTTTGTTGCAAAAAGTAAATATAGTATTTGTAGAATTGACCTTTGGAGCTATCAACAATCCGCTGAGATAAGAGAACAGTAAACAGCTCTTGAGTTGTGCGCCATTGCTTCAAGTGCAGTTTTCGAATCCAGCAAGCGAAGCAGATGAGCTGCGCAGAACTAAGTAGCATTATATACTAAGTTATGTACTGTTAGTTTAGTGGAGAAATAAATAGTAATAAATAAATAAATAATTAAATCTGCTCTTATTTACAAAACACTGAAGATGTATTTTTTGTAAACTTTTAATTTTTACTTGAGGTACACCATGATGGAATATTAGGATCAATACAATTAGGATTGATGGACTAATTGCCACTTCTATTGGAATTATATTATTAGAAAACTAGTTTCGAATACTAAACATTCATATTCAGTACACGATAGAAGAATGGAACAGGCGGTGGGTAACAACCCCGAAAGGGGCTACTCTTAGAAAATATTTCCCCACTGTTAGGTCACGTCTTCAAGCAACTTGGGTAATCCCGGATTACTGGATCTCACAGTTTCTCACAGGGCACGGGGGCTTTCGAGCCAAGCTCCAGAAACATTGTAAAAATATTGACCCGCTTTGTCCCAGCTGTGGTGTACCGGAGACCGCTGAACATGTGGTAATTTCATGCACTGCCTTTGAGGCATTGAGAGCCAAGCTACAGAGAGAAACAGGGCTGTATGTTCTAACGGAGAGTGATTTCCCTCAACTAGTATCAGCTGACAACTACCCGTATTACAAAAGTTTTGTGTATGGTTGGAAAACTGAAGTGGGGGTAGAGCACTTCAACCTAGGAAGAAGGGGCCACGCCCCAGAAAGAACCCTGGACAGGAATGATACTGGCGACAACCCCATCACCGAATAAAGCCTATATAAACGTAAATGTAAAGCTATAAAATTAAAAAAAAATGATATAGGTATGTTGTTATTTTAAATTAGTAGGTTATAGTTATTATTATTATGTATTATAGTATGTTATAGTTAGTATGTAGTTAATTTTTATATAGCATGTTGTATTAAATATAGGTTGTTGTATTAGATATAAAGTATATTGTATTAAACACAAGTATGTAGTTATTTAAAGCTTAAAGTTTAATGTATTTTAAATATTAAATGTTATTTTAAACGTGTAGTGTAATCTTGAAATGTTGAATGTTAAATGTGATATTGAAATGTTCTGTTAAATGTTTAAGAAAATTTATTCTTGCAATGTTAAAAGTAATACTGAAATGTTATGTTAAACTGTTAAAACCAGCAGTGATGGCTACAAGCCATCCCTGCAAAACCCGTGTAGCCAAGAGGCAAGGAAGGGAAATAAATAAAAAGGTACTTACCTGAGGAGATCTAACAGATATCTGAAATGAAATGAAATCCATCATGGGAGGTGGAAGGGAGCAAGTTAAATTTTTGGGGATTACTATAGGATTTCCCTTATGACTCATTGGATTTTTCCCTTCCTATTGGAAGAAATTTAAAATGGTGCTATTGTTTTTCTGGTAGTTCAAACAAAATCTGGATTGGTTTTAAACGATTTTATTATTTCTAATGATTAATAAATATTTAATTTTTGGTTATTTTCTACTTGATTTATTATTTTTACTCCCAAGTCTTTATTGAATATATGTTTATTTTCATTTAGATGGATAGCGAAGTTGAAATATTGGGTCTTATTATTATATGCTCTTATATGTTCTTTTACTCTTTGATTTACCGATCGTCAAGTTTTTCCCGTGATTTTGCTTCACAGTCATTACATTTTAGTTCGTATACACTGCTTTTTTGGAAAGGGTCTATTTTGTCTTTAGGTGAAGGGATATGATGACAATGACAATGGTTTACCTCCATAAATGAAGGAGAATAACCTCTTCCCTCGAATAGTAGCGACTAAAACAAGTATTCTGGGCGCGCGTAGGGGTTGGTGGCTGTCTTCTCCACCGGTGCCCCCATTTATTCAGCCAATTCTTCAGCTTTTTGGTGAAACAATGTTCCTGAAACGCTAGCTTCCTTATCCCTAACTTTCAGAAACCATTCTTTTAACGAACATTCAACATTAGAATTCTTTCCACCCCTTTTCCGTTTCCGTCTCTGAGATTTATTTTGTAATGCTTCACTTTCGATTTCTGGTCTATTTTTCAAAATCCTGCCCAATACAGTTTGTGAAACGTTACTGTTTTTTTTTTTTTTTTTTTTTTTATTTCGGAGAAACTGATTCTTATATCCGGAGTGGCGAGTCTTATAACCAACTTTTTTTTGCGTGTATTTGGATACGTTCGGAACATTCAAATCGATTCTGAGCCTTATAGGCGGCTGAACCTTATAACCCATGAGTCTTTTAAGCCGCGTCCTTTGTATATTCAATAATCTAATGTTTTTTTGTTGTTTTTTTTACCTCATAGCAACTAGTTTAAAACAGAATCGGTTTGAAATTGAATCCAATAAATCAGAAATCAATAAAATCGGGCCCTTGTGTCATCAGGGATTATTTCTGATATTGATAACATATTGAATAAATCCCTAAGCTATGGAGCAACATAATATATAAACACCTACATACATTCATATATGACTAGTTCAACTTAGTCATTGAATATGGACGTTATTTACACCGAGACTGACGCCGTCATACTCTCTGGCTGAGTCAGACTCGAAGATAGCATTAGTTATGCTCTTTTGATCTTCGACCTCTTGTTGTGTCCCTCCTGACAATTTATCGACACTATAAGCCAATACTATCTTTATTTTTTCTTCTTCATTAAAAATAACGAAGGAAAACCCTTATCGTGTGTAAGTAACTGTTCAGATAATCTATAATGGAATAATATCTAATTAAAAATAAACGCTATTTACTTTTAAGGATGAAAATGCATAGAATGGTTAAATAAAAAGATAAGATAAAACAATATCTCTAAAGGATTACCAGAATCTCAATGTTCGATAATGTTGTCACTAAAATAGTTAACTGTAGGTTGCCTAGTCAATGAGTGCTGAAATGAGGGATGTAGAGTGCATGAAATATCCGATTATTTTTTTACTTTACAGCTTCGTTAAGAGTAGTTAGAAGGTAAACATACAAAATGTCCCCACCCCTGGGTGGAGCTAACGATGAGGGGAGGAGAAATGGTACGATTTTTGGTTTTTCAAATATATCTCGAAAACAATGAGCTCTAGATAAATATGTTAAGAAACAAAATTAAAGCTAATTAAATTTCCTATAAAAATTATTATATAGATATTTGTGGAACTTTCAACGGTTTTTGAGATATACGTTATTGAAAATTGGTAATTTTCGAAAAAAATAATTTTTACCTAATTGTTTTTAAACAATTGCTTCTAATGCCTTTTACGATCATTTCTCAGAAAAAATATCAGAATTAATGTTGCAGAGCATTAAATTTACTTTCATTTCATATATACGTTTCTAGCACCTGAAGCAAATGTTTGCCAAAAATTTAGGTAAAAATTTTTTTTTTGTTGCGAAAATTATCGATTTTTAATAACGTATATCTCGAAAACGGTTAAAAGGTCGACAAATATGTATAAAAACAAGTTTATAGGAAATTTAATTAGCTTTAATTTTTATCTGAGTCATATTTTTCAAGAGTCCACCGTTTTCGAGATATAATCGAAGAACCCAAAAATGGGACTTTCTCCCCTCCCCCTCACCGTTAGCTCACCCCTCCCAGGGGCGGGTAGACTAAAAAAATAATCGCATATTCCATGTTCTATGTTTACATTCTAACTATTCTTAACGAAGCTATGAAGTAAAATATAATCGCATATTTCATGAACTCTAAATTCTCCTTTCTTTGTCATAAATAGTTATCTATTGATCTGGACTAAGATGGAAGAATGCACTGATTTTATCTGAATCCTGTTTTTTATTATAATTCTGTAACAAGAGAGCTCATTTATTTTTGACAAATTTTATGTAAATTTAATTAAATTAAGCCTATTTGGACATAAAAAAGAGATTGAGCAGTTCAGATAACTTGGATGAACTTGCTGGCGCTTTAATTGGGGAATAGGCTTATTTAGCTTAATAAGGAGTATGAACCGCCGATGTGAAGCATTAATTTAAAGTCATTTCATTACAGTGGGTAAAAAAAGTATTCGTACACCACACTTTTAATCTATAGAAGTACAAATAATAATTAATTGGACACGGAAAAACTTATAAGTAGTATAAAAACAGCACTGTGCATTAATTCTTACCAGCAAGGAAATAAAAAGCCCATACAATCTAATTTATAAAAAAAAGAAAAATCAATATTTTTAAGCCATACAATTATTCGTACAGCAAACGATTCATCTAATAGTAACTTTTTAAGTTCATTATCAGATCAATGTTTTCATCTAAAAGTAATCCTTTGCTCTAATGTGAACAAAATGAGGTGGATGCACTTGTTTGATTGTGTACTAAAAGATAATTCCTCAAAAATGGGACGCAAATCAAAAGAATTGAGCTCTGCTTGCTAAGGAAAGACAAGGTTTCCAGCAAAGTTTACCAAGTCTTTGATCTATCGGTGTAAAGTCAGCATTGCCTCATACGACCGTGCAATACATTATTGAAGAGTTTAAAACCGAATTAATGGACAATGAAAAACGTTCTGGACCCATATCGATGTGGTTGTTTGGTGTTGTTTAAGGGTGTAAAACCATAGGTGGTCATCAACTCCCGCTAATTACTATAATTTTGGTATATATATAAAGAAATAAAAAAAAAATTAAATCAGGTAATCTATCTTCGCTTCATTTAGGAATTTGAAGAGGCGCCTGATAATTTGTTCGTCATCCCCTAATGTCTGTGGGGACATTGTTGCGACGGAGGATGTTTATGTAAACAGAGCAGTCTTCAAAGATATGTCTGATTGACAATTCTTCTCCGTTGCATCCAGGACATCTAGGTGGTTGTTCTCTTTTAATCAGATGTTGGTGAGTTAGTCTGGTGTGGCCTATTCGCAGGCGCGTCAGGATCACCTCCTCGTGGCGGTTGCTTCGGCTGGAAGATCGAAACGGTTGGACACTTTTTTTAATTGATTTCAATTTGCTCGGCGGACTCTGATCCCACTTTGACTGCCATTCCTCTTTTATCTTATTGTGGAGCGGTAGTGCTAGGTCTGAAGGACTTATTAAGGCACTTCCGTGACCGGGTAGCCTCAATGCTTCTTTCGCTGCTCTGTCCGCCATTTCGTTGCCTGTAATGCCTGCGTCCGGGGCCCCATATGAGATGGACATTTTTCCCTATTTTGGACATTTTTCAAGAGAAATGGTGAAATTAGCGTTAAACATTCTAAAATAAGTACCTGCGAAATATCGGAACACATTGCAACAAAATAAAGTAAACATGTTGCACTTCAAACTGTCAAAAATAGACTCCATGGAGCAGAGGAAGAGCGACAAGGGAAGAACCCTTCATAAATGAAAAAAAAAAATGGGATAATAGATTTCAGTTCGCCCCGGAAACATTCCAACAAACCACTCTCATTCAGATGAAAGCTAATTTAATATTTTTGGATGCGATGAAAGGAAATTTATCTGGAAACAGAGGAGTAAAGCTTTTTTTAAAAAAATGGCAACCAACTGTAAAGACGTCAGAGTTTCGGGTCGTCTTAGCCCAAGTTGGATTGGTGAACTCGTTATTTTCAATAGAATTTTTAATGTAGAAAACTATGTGAACATGTTGCGAGGCAATTAATAAAAAGTGTACGAAATTTAGGGATTGAGGACAGTTATTTGTTTCATTAGGACAATGACTCTAAGAACACTTCCAAAAAAACGAAGATTGGCAGCGGTAAAATGTTCCTAGGATTTGTCTAACACCACCACAGTCACCAGACATTAATCCATTTGAAAATCAATCGGAATTAAGAAAAATCAAATGCTCATCATGGAACGACCTAATTTTCAATCTGATAGGCAAAAATCGACCCTCAGGAAACCTACAAAATTGTTGAACCGATTCCTAGGAGGCCGTGGTGAATGTGAAGGGTTATCCAACCAAATATTGACCTGTTAAAAAAAACAAAAACATACGAGGTGTGATCAAAAAGTTCCAGGACTTTTTATATACTATGGGAATGCAATGTCTCACAGCGATGCAGTTGGCAGCATTGTATTGCCTGACTCAACAGGAACACAGCTGTGTTTGCAGATCAATCATAACATCACTGAAAGTAACATTAGCACAGTTTGTTTGAGGTTAGTTTTATAGAGTTTGGCTATTTTATGAAAATGAATGTGAAAGAAGAGCAACGTGTTTGTGTGAAGTTTTGTGTGAAACTGAACAAAACGTTTTCTGAAACCTTTTTGCTGTTACAAGAGGCTTTTGGTGAAGAATGTCTAAGCCGATCATGCTGCCATCAGTGGTTCAAGAGGTTTCAAGATGGCCTTTTTGTGAAAAAAACGCAATGACTGTCATTCCTCAGCCCCCCTACTCACCTTACCTGGCTCCAGCCGACTTTTTTCTTTTCCCGAAGCTCAAGAGACACCTGAAAGGACGAAGATTTCAAACAGTTGACGAAATTAAAGAAAAAAAACGGAGCTGCTAAACACCTTTACAAAAGAAGAGTTTTCTGGGGCCTTTGATCAGTGGAAACACCGGTGGGAAAAGTGTGTAGCTTCCCAAAGGGAGTACTGCGAAGGAGACAAATTTGAATAACCTGTATGTTGTATGAATAAATGTATAAAAATTCAGTCCTGGAACTTTTTGATCACACCTCGTATGTTAGATTAATATAAATACCACCGTAGAATAAATTTCCTAAAATATGTATGAATACTTTTTTTGCCTGTTGTTTTTGAAATTTTCGTGTTATTCAAATTAAACTGTCATATAATCTTTGAGGCACATATGAATTAATGCATTTATAGTTTATACAATGTTATCTCTGATTGTTACGTGTTTAAAAATTAATTAGGCGTACTTTACTCCTAAAAACTATGTGTACGAGTACTTTTTTTACCCACTGTAGGTACAGTTGTAAATTTCAATAAATAGATAACTAAAAAAAACAATAAACAAATGAATGTTGAGTATGAATGAAAACATGTTATGGAAGTTCGAAAGTTGGAATCACTCTTTTCCTATTTATTTTTTTTACGTTTATTTTTGTAGGTATTTTAAACTTTTTGTTTAGTTTTCTCTTTGATGTGCTCCAGTGGCACCGTTCGTTCCCAAGAAAGCTCTTTTACACCCTGCGAATAATGGCCGGCATTGAGGATCGATTCGTTCCGTCCGCGTTCGAACGTCCATTGTTTGCATCCTTCGAAGAATGCGAGTCATTCACTATTCAACATTTTACCAGACTTCCGCCTTGAATATGAAATTATCGATATTAGTCCAAGGGATGCTTTTTGATTATAATTATAAAATGAAATAATAGTGCAATATATGTTAATTATACTCATTTGTCCAACTTATGGACAGCTTATTTAAAATCACTTGAGGTACGCATGATGGTACAAATAGTATTGACGAATTGTTTATTCATAAACTCTTTTCAAATGTTAAACATTTATCTTTAGTTCTAAAAACATACAAAAAATTCAAAACATTAGTACTTTGTTATATGGGTTATAAGTATATATGAAACTTTTTAAAAAATGTTAGACAAGAAATCAAACATAACGATATTCACATGGGGAAGCAGGGCTTCTAAAAGATATCATTTTTTAGAGTGAACTGTGAAGTATCAGAAAAAAAGAGGGGTGGGGTAAGTCTGCTAAATAATCAGGTAAATAGAAAATCCTATGGATTTCCTTATTATTAGGCAGTTTTTCTGTCCCTTCTGGAGAAAAATTTAAAATTGCACTATTGGAAATTTTTATCTGGTCATTTAAACAAAAATTTGGATTGAACGAATTTATATATCATATAGTGATAGTTCTTCAATTTACTCTAGGAAATCATATCTTCAAGAAGCCCTTCCACTATGCCCCCTAAGGTGAGTATTAGGCACGGTGCACACTGGAGAAACTCGTTTCGTGAAACATGAAACTGAAGTTGCTTGCAATATATAAATAAGATTAACAAAGGTTGGTGCACACAACGTTTCATGAAACCTTAGGTTCATTGATTTCAGGAAAGCGGGTTTCAAGAAATTCGTCAAATAGGTTTCCTGTTGCTTCAGTTTCACTTTTCATCAGTACAAGTGTATTTTGTTTTTCTCATTCATTCACCCATAATGATTTTCCATCACTTTAAATTACATCACTTATCAACATAGTTCATATTGTTACATACTAGTTGACAATTATTAAAAACATTTCGAAGTCACAAAACTGTTTTCACTTATTTCAGTGTATTTGTTAATTTTTACTTAGTACTCAGAGCTAACCTCCAGTCGGTGTCCTTCTTCGTTATAAGTGGATTGACAAGTTCTAACAAGCAATCGAAAGTTGCTTCGATATTCTAAAAATATCCTTAAATTTATCAGGATCTCTGCTTAATTAGTGAACTACAACAAAACAGCTATGTTGCCGATCCCTGACCAACGGGTGAACCCAGTACTTGTGTTGTTTTTTTTATTATTTCTTAGCCACCGTCACATCACACGCACATCCTGTATCCTGGATATAGTTTACAGAATTAAGAAAAAAAAGAATATTAGATAATCATAACACTTTTCAGAACTAATTGTAAGATTCTCAGTTTAGAAGGCTACTGAGAAAACAGCAACGGAATGAACATACGTTTTATATATAATATCCGTCGTCAGAGTCCATCACGAAACTGATGGAAAATGTTGGTTCAGTGTACTGTTACTTCAAACCCGAATTTTTGTTAGATTTATGGTCATTTTCATTTAGATGTATTGCTTGGTTGTATTTCTAAATCTTATCATTATTAGAAATACCTTAAATGATGTTTAATCTCTAATTCATTGAAGTGGAAAACAATTCATTAATTCCTAATTACATTGATCCTTCCATTCCATCATGAGTACCTAGCCTGAAAAATGTGTATTGAAATTTTTAGGTAAAATAATTTACTCGTAAATACTTGGTTTCCGTAAATTAACTGACCTCTGATATAATATGTGTTAATATCAATAAAAACTATCTAATTATGAATGAGTCAGATAAAATTGTGGAAATCGGACGTCAATAGAGCTATCTGTTGACCTGCGGTGCCACTGAAGAGTTCAGCTCCTGACCCCCAATCGTTACGAAAATGTCGTTATTCGAATTCGAGATCTGAGTGAGAGCTTTTATCCTCTTACTCTGATATTATTTTTATAATAACAATTGATAATGTATCATAGCATATAATCACCGCTTTATCAGTATTTTTTGTTAATGCATAAATTTTTAACTTGATAAACAGCATATAAGATGTTATTGTGACAGGTTCGCCTTCTTAGAAGAGTATCAACATGTTTAACTTCCTTTCCCGCACTAAATGTCTGTTTTTGGAAACAGGAAATAAATAACAGACAAAGGACTATACTATAGTGATAAGGCTGGAATGTTTATACGCACGCGAGTGCTTAGCAATGAACTATAAGCTGGATAAACTAGAGGTTTCGGAAATACGGATTATTATAAAAAATAATGGATTCAACACAAACAGAAGACGGTTGGAAAATGCAGTGTAATGAGATCTACAAAAACGTGAAAAAAAATATCAAAAATGATAGCAAAACGAAGATAACTCTTTTGTGGACATCTCTACAGAATAAAAGAAAGCGAGAATAAAAGAAATTTTTAGAGATAGAAATCAACTATATCCTGGATATAGTTTACAGAATTAAGAAAAAAAAAGAATATTAGATAATCATAACAGGCTAAGAGGCAGAACAACTTTCAGAACTAATTGTAAGATTCTCAGTTTAGAAGGCTACTGAGGCAGAATAAGCAAGAAAACAGCAATGGAATGAACATGCATTTTATATATAATAATAATTTTAATTATTATATTAGTAAAATTTATTATCATAAACCATCCTAGAACTATGAAGTTGTAATAAAAATTTGGTACAGTTCGGTTTAGTAGTTTTCCATCAAAAACTCTGTTGCAGAGTGGCCACATGTCGGTCAATTTTTAAACTGCACTGAGATTTACATGTCGCTTCATATATTTATAGCTTATTAAATATATATTAACACCTGAATTGAAAATAATTAAATTTTATCGTAAATTTCTAGCTCAGGCAGAAGACCTTAGGATTTTTTAAAGGGAGTAAAAAATCCTTAGCTATGCCGTCCTTCGGAAGGGAAAATGGGGGTCCCGAGCCTGTGCGATGTCAGATACTCGTTATAGATCCCTATCCTAATTATACCTGGATCGGCAACATTTAGGACTCCCACCGTAGCATCGTCAGATTAGCCATAGCTGCATAAATGTGACGTTAAACGAAATAAACAAACAAAAATGTTTATCTCTATATAACACCCTACCTTTGTAACCTCTCTCGAATGGTGCTCGACACCTATCGGTGGATTATCAAACTTCACTGCGCACCACATATTTATCAATTTTTTTTATAGCAATTTTATTAAAGATCTTTAAATTTTATTATTGCTAAACCTTCCCTGAACTATGAAGATGATGTAGTTAAAATATTGTAAAGTTTATTGTTTCAGTATTTTTCGCGGATTGTGATCACAAACGAAAAATGGCTTGTCCTTTTATATTATAGTATAGATATAGATATGTACCATATATAACACACTTCTCCTATTGAATATCCAAGTTTTTTTATTTAAAAAAAATAGAATAATTTCATGAAACGTAGTAAAAATAAATAAATAAATTTTCAATTTTCGAAGCATTCGTAAACAATTTTCCTCGCATAGATTTATTACAGTTACTTGGTAAATAAAAACAAATAAAAAAAAAAAAAAAAAAGTGGTAGTCTATCATAGGCCGATATATCAGTAGAATATGGGAGACAAGGTAGGACTTCATAACCTGAATCCTTAAAATTATTTGTTGCCTGTATCGAAGTATGAGGTCGGGCGTTATCATGCAACAGGATAGGTCTTTTTTTGTTCATTAGTTGTTTATTTGGGCTCAACGTCCTTAAATATTCCAGCTGGTGTAGAAAGGACGGGTTATCCTACAGGTTACCAATCTATTGTAGGTTAGGAAGGTCAAGTTTCATTTCGTGGATTCCTTAAGAAATACATTTTAACACACCCAGGCGGGATTCGAACCCACCATCTAGTCTCCACCTGCCGATCTGTTATTTAATCAAATTTTAATGCATTCGGTCTATTTCTTGTCCGTACCTTTTCCCCATTGCTAAAAAAGAAAAATGAATAAAATATATCACCGTATCATTAATTGTTTTTATGTAGATTTTTGGTTTTGGATGTGTCCAGGTTAGTGAAGGACCGTTCCGACTTTTAAGCGGAATGAGATTTTCGGTTCCGTTCCGCTATTGGAACCAGTTCCAGAGTCCGTTCCGTTCCACTTTTCGTTCCATGTCAGTTTGACTAACCTTCTACATACAAGTGAAGGGCCGTTCCGACATAAATGAGGATTTAGATTTTACGGTCTGTTCCAATTTTCGTTCCACGTCAGTTTGACCTACTGTCTACTTACCATGCAGTTTCGTTCCATCCCTTGTTGTGAAATCGGGCTGTTAATCTCCTTTTATTTTATAATTAAGAAATTTATAGGTACTATAATATTAGGAAGGTTTAAATAGCTAAGTATAGTTATTAAAAAAATTGTATTCTTTTAAAATAGTTTTATTTAATAAAGCTTTCTGCTTTCTGTTGAACCACGGGCATTAACATTTCTCACATCCTGTATGGATCGACCCATTTTGCTTTTAATTAATCTTCCACCGTTCGCGCCGTTGTATTTTGTACAACTCTCTCTCTCTCTCTCTCTCTCTCTCTCTCTCTCTCTCTCTCTCTCTCTCTCTCTCTCTCTCTCTCTCTCTCTCTCTCTCTCTCTCTCTCTCTCTCTCTCTCTCTCTCTCTCTCTCTCTCTCTCTCTCTCTCTCTCTCTCTCTCTCTCTCTCTCTCTCTCTCTCTCTCCCCTCTCTCTCGCGCGGAAATTGGCGCGACCGGTGGAAGTTTAAACCAGTCAACCTATCCTTTACAATACTTTTTGCTTGATCAGCTTGATTCTGATT
This sequence comes from Euschistus heros, assembly GCA_003667255.2. Taxonomy (NCBI): domain Eukaryota; kingdom Metazoa; phylum Arthropoda; class Insecta; order Hemiptera; family Pentatomidae; genus Euschistus; species Euschistus heros. The sequence continues at coordinate 1,092,057 of RCWM02000182.1, read as the reverse complement.
CTTAAAAAACAAATTTTTTTGAATCCGAAAGAAGTGGCCGAGCTCAGTCGGTAGAACAGAAAATTTCACAGAAAGCGGTTTATTTTGAAGATGCCTATGCGCGGTATGGCGAGGCGATGGAGGGAAGGGGAGAGAACCAAGAGCAGTAAGATCAACGGCTGTAGGGCTCAGTGCGGATGTAAGGGATCAAGTGAGGGAAGGAGAGATCAACAGTCGGAACGACTTCGGGTGGAACGAAACGGGAGATGCAATCTATACCCTATCTAAACCAACGGAACGAAACCGGAAATATTTTGGCGTTGGTTTTCGTTCCAGCTGAAACGAAAAACTTAGGTAGTTCGTCTCGTTCCAAACCGGTTCAAGGCTGGAACCAGTCCCAAGTTCCGTTCCACTCAGAACGACCCATTACTAGTCCAGATGGATGATCGACATCTAACCATTGACTTAAACGACGAAAAAAAAAAGTAAAAAACCAAAAGCAAAAAAGGAAAAAGCAAGTTTAAACACATAAAATAAAAAGATTCCGAAACTGCGTATTTTCATTATCACTTCAAAATTTAGTAATTGGACCTATTTGGGCCGTACAGAGCTAAACTTTGGGCCCCCACTCAACCTTCCAATCCATGTCGTTTCCAATCCTTACATTCTAAAATTTTTCAAAAAATCCTCATGTTCCTTACTTGGCCACGAATAAACTTATCCATAAATACCTTAACATTCCATATGTTGAGGATTTAGCCCGAACCTATCCTTTCATAGTTAGCTCCATAACCATTCAAATCCACTAGTCTCTCAACTTGCTTCCCATTCTATTCCTGATAACCCTCTGAAGCGCTGAAAAAAAGGTGGACTCGGTACCTTCTTATAGAACTTTTATTGAAGTGCTACCAATGGATAGTTGTTTCACTATATTCATGTTATTGTAAAGATTTCACACACATTTACTAGATCTAGATATTATAGATATATATTTATTTATTCTTCTTAAATACTGCGAAAATACAAAGGTTTAACTTTCCATTTAGCAGCAATTGTATAACTGAAGAGCTCTGGAATATTCATTTATGTAAATCAGAGCTAATGGCAAATAGGTTTAGCAAACGGAGCAGAAGTTTGCTGATTACGTTTCAGCCATTGAAAACCAACATACAAATTAAATGGTTGCTATCCAATTATTGAGTATAGCTTCGTTAAAAATTAAACCGGTAGCTTTAGGAACAATTGTTAAATATTAAATAATACTTTTTTTTGTATAATTAAACTAATATAAACTAGTGTGTATTCATCTCAATATGGAAAGGTATATAGGTATTCGGTTCAAGCCCAATCAGTCACATATGGGATGAATACATTTGCAATTTCAATATACACCAATACACCATATTAACGGTTTTAAGATGGCGGACCTTAAAAGGACACTTTTTAAAAAATTGTCGACTATTTAACTGTTTTAAGACGGCGGAATGATATTAATTCGTTGTTAACTCATTCTACGGGAGGCTGGAGATAGTTTTTCAACGCTAACGACTCCTTCCCGTTTACTGTTTTACAGATCTGCCAGGATCTGACGATTTTTTGAGGCCGAAGGACATCCTTGGCCACTCTCTCCATCCACAATTAGAATTAGCTTTTTCGTCCTTAAGGATTGCTGTTTTAACGGTTTTTAAGTTATCCGAAGGATAACTTCCTCCATTGTTGTCCTCCAGGATACTGTTTTGAAATACACTGTTTTACAGATCTGCCAGGATCTGACGATTTTTTGAGGCCGAGGAAGGACATCCTTGGCCACTCTCTCCATCCACAATTAGAATTAGCTTTTTCGTCCTTAAGGATTGCTGTTTTAACGGTTTTTTAAGTTATCCGAAGGATAACTTCCTCCATTGTTGTCCTCCAGGATACTGTTTTAAAATATTTAACTGTTTGAGTTAGGTAATTAGCCTAATGTTGCCTAAATATACATCTTCAACGGGCTGGAGGCGCTTCAATTGAATAACTTTTTATAGTTTGGTGTATATACACCAAAAACTTATCTCATTATGAATGTATTTTCAATAAGTGAACATACACAAGACATTTACACAGACGGTAGTAAAGACGGTGAAAATACAGGATGCGCATTTACCCTAAAACTAAAATACACACAATATGATAAACATTACCGACTGAGTGCTGTTGCTCAAACAATCAGGCCGAAAAACTAGCCGTACTGTATAAATAATACTATATCATTAAATATTCAAACCAATTTTCGTCCAAAAGATTTAACATTTACACTGAAAATAAAATGTTGATATATAACATTAGAAACCCCAAATCTCATGACTAGAGACCGGATTTCTGTGTTATTGCACATTTAGTTCGCTTTGATTAAGCGCTCTCTAACCCAAGTAGTTATCTCATTCATAGCCTAAGGATTCTTATTCTTAAATTTTATTTTGCACGAAATTGCACAAATTTGACTTTTTGAGCTTAATTGCACGAATTCGGGTTTTACTGCACGAAATTGCACAATTCATCTAATTTTATTCACTTAACCATTTATTTTTTGAAAATTTGACTTACGATTATTAGGCAAGATTTATAACAATTATTTATATTAAATAGGTTAATTAGTTTTAAATTGAAAGTAAAAAGTCGCTTAAATCAAATGTATTTGTGACCTACGACTTTTAAATGATTGTTTTGAATCGGAAGCTTTGAGGATTTAGGCAAACATTGAGGATCGACGTACTTCCTAGAACTAAGACGTTTCCTCAGAAAATTTTACTCCCCGCTTCCCATTTCATTCCCCACTTCTGATTTAACACAAAGGACTAGTTGTTGAAAAAACTTTAAACTATCAACTTTGAAAATGCCAAAAACGTCCGCGAGTGTTTCTACAAAATTGAAAAAATGAACAAATGAACATCCAGAGCTGATATTTGTTTGAAACTCTCGAAGAAAGCTTAAAACGAATTGAAAATGAAAAGGGAAGATGCTTGTTTTCAAAATTCGAGTAAATCCTTGAGAAAAACTACGGCTAAATTCGTTAAAAAACATTAAATTATTTTATTACCAGAAAGGAAGTAGAAGCTGATAATCTGGATCCATCCACAATCGCATGCTACAAAAATTGTCCTGTTACGTCCATAGATGTAGAGCGTTCCTTTTCTTTGCTAAAGAACATTTTATTAAGTGACAGGCGGCATACTGAGAAATATTTTGAAATTTATAATGCCGTACATTTTTACGAAACTTTCAAAAACTAATTTATTTTTCAAAAACATGTAATTATATTTTGATTCCACGTAAAAGGAAATTTTAATGAAGATATTTTAAGTTTCTTTTAATTAACAATTTTTTTAATCTCCTTTTTTTCCCAAATTTTAAAGTATTTCAGATTTAATTAACTCTAAAACGAAACGTATGTTGAAATGTGCTTAAGTTTATTCAAGGCTGGTAAAGATTTGCATATTTGTGTAAATAAATGGATTGCTGCATGTGTTAAGTTTTTAAATTCACGTTTTGAGTTTTTTACTGCACGATTTTGCATGTTTTGAGTTTTTTGCTGCACGATTTTGCATGTTTTGAGTTTTTTACTGCACGTTTTTTGATTTTTTACTGCACAAAAATCCGGTCTCTACTCATGACTTACTGACGGAAAAAAATAAGACAAAATATTTTGAAATTACTGGAGATGGACTTGAAAGTAACAATTAAATGGATTAAGGTAAAGTGGGGCAAGTGCGTCATATGGATTGCAAAGTTCAACTTTGACTTAACATAAAAAATCAGCTATTAATGCTAGGATAATATTTTTTGTTATATTGCAAACGTTCAACTATACTCTTTCTATATAGTTGCTTTCCCTGATATCCAAAAAATTATTATCAGTGCGAAGGAAAATCAATTTTAAGCCCCATTTATGCACTTGTCCCACCTGAACGGGGTAAGTGCAAAAACAAGCAACTCCTAGAAATCATTTTACTCCTTGAAATTAAAAAATGTAGAGAAAAATACATATGATACAATTTTATAATTTTAACTCATTCAAATTTACACAACTCCTAGATCAACAGGTTGAACTATGAAAATTCCTAGAGAGGTTATCTTCTACAGTAGAGCACTCTAGGGTTAGATTTGGAGGGTATGAAGTTCTCTCTACATACAACAGTTGGCAGTTGATGTAATAAAATGACAATAGAAATTATGGCAGACTAATGCACTTACCCCTAAAACGCACTTACCCCACCTTACCTTAAGGGTCACAGTGGGAACATGGGAAATGAATAAGCCGACAAGTTGGCTAAGGCTGCTTCGAGAAACAGTTTCCTCCCAATTAAATATGACAAATTTCCTATATCAAGAGATGCATTTTGATTGACGTGATAAATGTTCGAAATCAAAACTGGCAACAAACTACAGAATGACGACCTCTGCACAACTTTACTCCAGATATCACACTTCCTAAGAACGAAAAAATTAAAAGTACACATCACAAAGTGACCCAATTCTTGACCGAACACGGACAAAGTAATGCCTACTTGAACCAATTTAATTTAACTAAGTCACTTACATGCCACTGCGACAGACAAACACAGCAGACTTTTCATCACATTCTATACAACTGCCCTCTATTTGACGACAAGAGAGTACAGCTAATAAATTGCATACTATTAAAAGGAGACGATTGGCCGCTTCCAGAGAAGGATATTTTCAAAAAATATCTCAAGGAAATGAAAATATTTTTCACTGAATGTGATTTAGAACTCTTCAAAGAAGTGCAGAAGACGACCAACGACGTGGAGCCGAACTCATTGATGTTTTTAGTTTTGTTTTGTGTTTATTTACTTATGTTGTGTGTTAGTTATGAAATTTTCACTTAATTTTGTTTTGTTTCTTTTTTTTACATTGTTTATGCACCTCTTCAAATTTCATTATAAAAACTTAAATTCTACATTTCACATATTTTATAAAATACTAAACATGTAATATGCTAATTGCATGGAGCATGTACAGATATTTAAATACGCCCCTGTTACAGGGTTACTGTTTTTTTCTCTTGTTTTTGAAAACAAGAAAAAAAAAAAAGAACATATGCACAACCTTAAGAGATGATTTCTTGAAAGACTTAATGTTTATAGTTAGTAACATACTCATACAAGACATAGCCTAATATGTCTGGAACTCCTTTAAGAAGGCTGAAAAGAAGATGGATGACAGATCTGCCAAAATAATTTTTATTTAGTTCTATGCCAAGAGAATGTACTGCTGTATCAGCCATTGTATTGAATTTATTTTCTACAAATTATACAGGGTGTCCCGAATTTAAATGGCAAAACTTCAGGAACTTATAGGGGACCGAAAAACTAATACAAAAAGTCCTTTAGTGATTTGCTCGTTTTTGCTTAGTTTTAGAGAAAATCGCAAAAAAAGTTACAGGTAGCGATTGTCACCTTTCAAAGTTCGTCAGGCTAGGCAGTGAGATATGTTTACACTTAATTTTATCCTTTACATTTATTTGTTTATATTTTGGCTTCCTTCTAGGATTATAATTTCTAAATCAGTCTTCAGTCAGTTACTCAGATATTTTTGTGTGAATAGCATCAGCCACAATGCCGCATACATATTCTAATGTTGAATACGCTGAAATAATTTTGGTGTATGGTTTCTGTAACGGTAAAGCTTTAGAAGCGGTGCGGGAGTATGCGCGCCGATTTCCAAATAGAAAAGTGCCTAACCGACGAGTCTTTTCGTTAACTTTTAATAGACTACGAGAGACTGGGTCATTCTTAATACCTAATGAAGGCGATCGATTCCAGGCAGCAATAAGAGCAGATTATCGGAGAAGAAATTCTGTCCAATGCCACTTCGATAAAAATCCTGAGACTAGCATCCAAAGAGCATCTGCAGCATTAGCAATATCGGGGCAAGCAATATGGCGAACTATGAAAGGTGATAATCGCTACCCATACCATCTTCAAAAACTTCAGAATTTATTACCTCAAGATTATGTCAAGAGATTGAATTTTAGTAACAGGTTTTTTGACGAAATTCGCGATGATAATTTATTTCCATTAAACATTATATGGACCGATGAAGCTACCTTTACAAGAGGACGAATTGTTAATCAAAGAAATTATCATGTATGGCCTCTTGAAAATCCCAGAGCTATTAGAGAGAATAGGTTTCAGCATGAATTTGCTATTAACTTTAGGCTTGGAATTTGGAACGGATTACTGGTGGGACCATAATTTTTACCTGGAAGATTGAATGGTATCACATTTACACATTTTTTTGGAGAACGACTTTTCTAATTATTTAGATGACATTCCTTTACAGCAGCGGATTGAAATGTGGTTCCAACTCGATGGATGTCCAGCTCATTATAGCAGAGTTGCTCGAGCTTGGATGGATATAAATTATCCACAACGATGGATTGGACGTGGAGGAGTAGTGCCTAGGCCACCCAGATCACCTGATATGACACCCATGGATTTCTTCGTATGGGGAACCTTGAAGCAGAAAGTTGATTCGGTGTCAATCAACTCAAGAGAGCAATTAAGAGACCGAATCATAGATGCAGTGCACCAAATATCATCAGAACAATGTTTAGCTACAATTTATCAAGTGAGTGCTAGATGTAATGCGTGCATTGGTGCAAGAGGACAACATTTTGAGCAATATTTACATTAAAAAGAACATAACATAAATATAAATGTAAATAAATAAGTATAAAAATGAAAACTTGTTATGTTTCTTTTTTTGCGATTTTCTCTAAAACTAAGCAAAAACGAGCAAATATCTAAAAGAGTTTTTGTCTTAGTTTTTTGGTCCCCTATAAGTTCCTGAGGTTTTGCCATTTAAATTCGGGACACCCTGTATATTTGTTGCACTTTTTGTGAATAAAAACGGTTTGTGGTTACTCATTATTGATAGTTTCTCGAACTCTCTAAGCGTTGCTCAGTTTTAAATTTAGGAGGCACTGACCTTGGTGAAAACGTGTTTCATGAGTTTATTTTACAACGTGCTTATCACCGAGGTAGGCTGTCTAGGTAAATGGGAAGATAATATTGACCCCCTAGATCTTATAAATATTTTTATTCTCTGCGATTTGGTGCACAATCTTGCTAATGTTGGTAACTAGTCTTAAAAATGTTTTCTTTAACATAAAAACAAATAAAAAATATGGCGTCGAAATCTTATGGATAACTGTTACCAGCGTGACACTAATTGGTCTTGTTACTTCCAATTTAGAAGTAAATTAAAATAAAAAAACAAATTAGGGTGCCCATAATTAGAGCTTTTACTCTATTAATTATTTTGTTGATTTTTTTTAATCTTTACTTTCCGATCTAAAAAAAAAAAAAAAAAAAAATAGTCAGTTTTAATTTTCATTCATGCTTTGAATTTCCTCAAACCTCTTGTCAAACTAGAGATTTGGGTCAGAAGATTTCCTAATGTTCCCATCGAACCTGACCCTAATTGTTCGAGTGCGTACAATTGACACGGCCGTTCTCGCAAATTACTTTCCGAAGGTAAATTACTCTTAACTTTATTGCTCTTTGCATTTGTACACGTGCAAAATCTTGCCTCAGCGCACTAATATATTGTCCTCCTTCGATAATCAGGCAGCCAGGAGCGCTCTTATCTCGTGTTGGTAGACGCAGAATGTGGTGCAGAATACTTGAGACAGTATATGGCACTTGAAATGAGTAAACAATGAGGTTGGGTAATCTGTTATGTAATCTTGTTATGTTTTTGTGAAAACCAAAACAATCACAAGATCGGTTGATTACAGTGGAGAAGATATCTAGGAATTAATTGGCTATCTATTTGAATTTCGAAATTTACATTTTTGCAAATTTTTTTTTAATGTAATACTACGCTGTTAGATAATTTATTGGGTTTTCAGGAAAATACAGGAAATTCCTACTTTATTTATTATTATAATTTTTTTTTTAATTTTCCCACGATAAATCACATATTTTTTTGAGGAAACCACGTTTTTTACCATTAAAGCTGCAATATCTCCATTTTTCAAATTTTGACCACATTTTCGGATTTAGTATTAAATTTCCTATAATAGCTGAGTACCTGTAACCTTGAATTTTACAAACTTGGTATCTAAAGGACAGCTTGATCTTCACCTTATTTGGGGAAGTTACAAAGTCTTATATTACTTCAACGCTCACCGTTTTTCGAAAAAACTATCTACGAAACTGCAAATCTCGATTTCTAAAATATTTAAACAAAATTAAGGTATTCCAGCTTTTATGGTAAAAAAGGTGGCTGCCTCAAAAAGTCTTTGAGTTATCGTTTATCTGCAACGGATTGGAATAGAAAGGTAAGGTCTGCGGCATTTTTCTTCATTTTTGATCCAGTTTTACCCAATTTTTTTTTTTTTTTACCCTGTATACTAAAGTTTTCAAAAAATACAAGAAATCAAATATTGGTACATCTGAGAAGATCTAACACATATCAGAAATATTTCTATCGTGGAAAGGAGAAGGGGGGAAGGTAGATTAAATTTTTGGGATTTACTAAGGGTTTTCCCACATAACTCATCCGTTTCTATTGAAAAAAAAAAATTAAAATGGTGCTATTGGAAATGTTTAACTGGTCGTTAAAACAAAAATCTGGAACGATTTTATTATTTTTAATGATTCATAAATATTTAATTTTTTCTACTTGATGTATTATTTTTACTCCCGAGTCTTTATTGAATTTATGGTTATTTTCATTTAAAATTGGAATTTTGGGTCTTATTATTGTACGCTCCACCATACCAATATTTTATTTCTTGTCTTACATTATTGAAAACTTTAGTATATATAATCCATGTAATATAGTGCTAGTGTGTTGAAAATTGTGTATGTTATAGAACTGAAGTTGAATGTTAAGCATTCGAAATTAGTATTCCAATAAAATAACTCGAATAGAAGTGGCAGTTCATTCATCAATTCTAACTAAACTGTTTATATTCCACGGATTATTCTTTTGTGAGGATATCATCAATTACTGATCTGCTCAGGAAGAAGAATATGTATTTACCTCTTCAGCATTTCAGTATTTGGGAAATACAAACGACAAGAAACTTCCCGTCGTTACAGGCTACTTCAACATTTACTAGACAAACTTTTAAAGCTCCCAACATATAACAAAAGACTTATTTACATGACTGTGACAAGACATATTTGGACGTAAGGAGTTGAGCTTTGTGGTTCTACTAAACCATCCAATCCATCTCGTATCCAATCCTTACTATCCAAAATCTTTTGAAAAATCCTAAATACCCTTACTCTGTGACCTTTATTTATTTATTTATTTATTTCCCTTCCTTGCCTCTCGGCTACACGGGTTTTGCAGGGATGGCTTGTAGCCATCACTGCTGGTTTTAACAGTTTAAATAACATTTCAATATTACTTTTAACATTGCAAGAATAAATTTTCTTAAACATTTAACAGAACATTTCAATATCACATTTAACATATAACATTTCAAGATTACACTACACGTTTAAAATAACATTTAATATTTAAATTACATTAAACGTTTTACATAACTACATACTTGTGTTTAATACAATATACTTTATATCTAATACAACAACCTATATTTGATACAACATACTATATTAAAATTAACTACATACTAACTATAAGATACTATAATACATAATAATAATAACTACATAATAACTATAACATACTAATTTAAAATAACAACATAACTATATCAATTTTTTTTTTTTTAATTTTATAGCTTTACATTTACGTTTATATAGGCTTTATTCGGTGATGGGGTTGTCGTCAGCATCAATCCTGTCCAGGGTTCTTTCTGGGGCATGGCCCCTTCTTCCTAGGTTGAAGTGCTCTACCCCCACTTCAGTTTTCCAACCATACACAAAACTTTTGTAATACGGGTAGTTGTCAGCTGATACTAGTTGAGGGAAATCACTCTCCGTTAGAACGTACAGCCCTGTTTCTCTCTGTAGCTTGGCTCTCAATGCCTCAAAGGCAGTGCATGAAATTACCACATGTTCAGTGGTCTCCGGTGCACCACAGCTGGGACAAAGCGGGTCAATATTTTTACAATGTTTCTGGAGCTTGGCTCGAAAGCCCCCGTGCCCTGTGAGAAACTGTGAGATCCATTAATCCGGGAGTACCCAAGTTGCTTGAAGACGTGACCTAACAGTGGGGAAATATTTTCTAAGAGTAGCCCCTTTCGGGGTTGTTACCCACCGCCTGTTCCATTCTTCTATCGTGTACTCTCGGATTATCTCCAACCATTTCCTTGGATTTGCGTCGATCAGAGACCGGAGATTATTTGGCAGACCCACTGAGCCTTCCCTTTTCATTTTAAATTTAAAACCATCTTCTTGCAGTACAAGATCAAGAGGTACCCTTCCTGCTAAGACCTGGACCCCCTTACTCTGTGACCAATAAACTTATCCATACAGACCTTAATGTCCCATATGTTGCTGATTTACCCCAAACCGGATACCTATCCTTTCATAGTAAGCTCCATAACTACTCCAATCCAGTTGTCTCCCAACTTGCTTCCCACTCCATTCCTGATAATCCTCCGAGGCGTCTGAAACGAAGGTGGCCTAGAGACCTTCTAGTGTAGAAGTTTTAATAAAGTGCTTCTAATATGTAGTTCTTTCCAAGTTTTAACATGTTATTATATTCTGTACAGTTGTACATTTCAATAAATGCATTTATTGAAGTGCTACTATTGAGTAGTTCTTCACAAGTTATTTACATGCCATTGTATTCACTATCAACACATTTACTTGTTGTATATTATTTTGTACAGTTGTAAATATCAATCAATGAAAAAAAAAAAAAAAACTATTTGGGAAGACCTCAGTTAATTTAATTTTCACATGAGATTGAATGTTCAATTGTGCGAAGGTGGTTGCATATTTCGGTGCTTGTTCGTTTGATATTAATACCCATCGGTCATTTTTGAATGACCTATTCCCAATCCGATCAAATGTATGACCTATCCTCAACAGGAGATCCCTTTTTTTAGAGTATTATGATATCAGGTAAAGATTATTAGATTGAAAAAATACCTGATTTGTAATGACAATTAATACGAACATTAATAAAAACAAAACTGGACTATAGTTCATTTTCTTGTGTACACTAAAATAATTTTAAAACGCCTAGGCGGGATTTGAACCCGAGACCTTTTGAATCGAGCGTTGTAAGATCCTCGCTCCAACGCTACTAACCTTCAAGCACACCCTAAAATTATTGGTAAAGACGAAATGTCTTTGATCTTGGTTAATTTGGTATTCAAAATTGGCTGTTGCTATTAGTAAAGATAATTTAATAATTATTTCATTATCTTGTTTTTAAAAATAGTGCCTAAAATATTAAAAAAAAAAAGTATTCAGAACTCGATTAAATTCGATTACTAATTACACATATTAGACTAGAATATATTTTCTCGATCAAGGAGAACTAGGAATTAGTTTTCAAGATAACTTTTTAACATATCCTGGTGGCATTGGCTTTTATGATTTACTGGTTCAATGATAACAAAACGGAAGTTAGTTTTTTTTTTTTTTTAAATTAATGCCGATTTATTTTGTTTGTAGTCCATTGCATTTAAGATCCCTTGAAGTATGTTTTATAATAATGATAAGTCGGTACCAAAACTTTTCGATTTTCGATATCGGTGGCGAAACCATAAATATATATATATAGTTTTACACAGTTTTTTTTTTTTTTTTTTTTTTTTATTAGACATATTTTTAACCGATATCAGTGTTATAATAAATCCGAAAAAACACGGTGTTCTCATTTGGGCATACAAATCAGTTTCTTGTTTAAGTAAGACATTATGATAACCGCTTAATGGAAATATGAATTTGAAACACGATAAACTCTTCATTGGAATAAAAAGCAAAGAAAAAATATTGTTTAATAGAAAATAAAAGAAAACTGTCAATAAAGCTACACCAGATCGGAGGATCTTATGTTATTACAATTATTTATTTGTTATAAGTATTTAGGATTCATTTTATTATATTTTCAATTTAAGGTTTAAAACCTAAAGATAATGAATTTTGCCGTTAGCTTCTGATTGCAGATGATATTGAAGAATACCACTTTTTGAGGTGCATTTTATGGGCAGATGGGTCTACACTTTTTGAGTCTGATTTTTTTTTTTTTTTTTTTTTACACTAAGAGATACTCACTCTGTATAAACAAGAATCGTAAAAAAATCTAGATGTTATAGCGAAAAAATATAACTTTTTTTTATTTTATTGATATTTACAAATGTAAACATAATGCACACCAAGTAAATTTGAGGAAAATGATTACAATAATATGTAAAGAACTACTCATCAGTAGCACTTCAATAAAAGTTCTACATTAGAAGTTCTCTGGACTATCTTCCTTTCAGACGCCTCGGATGATTATCGGGAATCGAGAGGGAAGCGAGTTGGGAGACTAGTGGATTGGAGTGAGCATAGAGCTTACTATGAAAGGATAGGTATCTGGTTTATATGGAACATTAAGATCTTTATGGATAAGTTTTATTGTGACATAATAAGGAACATTGAGGATTTTAAGATTTAGTGGAGTCCCAAGGCTCAACTCAGCTGTCCAAATGGGTCTAATAACTGTCATGTATATAAGTCTTCTGTCATTTATTGGGAGTCTGGTATGTGGAAAAATCTTAATAATCGCCTATTTTTACTAGAACAATAAAAAACATTTTGAATTGTATGATATGGTTTCCATACGAACTGTTCTAGCCTTCCTTAACAAAGAGGACTGCACTGGATAAGACCGGTCTGGATCTCTCCAGGCTCATTACCATATCTGGAAGAAAGTCGACGCGGTGGTTTTTTGATGCCGTCTGGAGTCCATTCTACACATTACAATATAAATTTTCCACCTACCTTTCTCTTTAAAGAGCATAGAAGAATCTAAATTAAAATAAACAGATGATAAAGAATAATAAAAATGATAAATAAAACTTTATCCGTTTATTAAAATTTACAACTGTTAAAAATATAACATCAAGTAAATGTGTTGATAGTAATTACAATAACATGTCAAAACTTGACAAGAACTACTCATCAGTAGCACTTCAGTAAAAATTCTACACTAAAAGGTCTCTACGCTATCTTCTTTTCAGACGCCTTGATGGATTATATTGAATGGAGTGAGAAGCAAGTTGAGAGACTAGTGGATTAGTGTGGTTATGGAGCTTACTATGGAAGGATAGGTATCTGGTTTAGGCCAAATCAGCAACATATGGGACATTATGATCTTTATGGATAAGTTTATTTGTAACAAAGTAAGGAGCATCAAGGATTTTGGTTGTAAGGATAGGATACGGGAAGAATTAAAATGTTTAGTTGAGCCCCCACACTCCATATTTTCAAATAGGTCTTATAACTGTCATTTAAATAAGTCTTATATGATGAGAAACTCGGAGGTTTAAACGTTTGTCTAGTAAATGTTGAAGTAGGACGAAAACGATGAGCAGTTACGTGTCGTTTTAGTCTTTTATGTGGATTCCAAGTTAAACGTTTGTCCTGTTGGAGTCCTAGGAGCGGATCTGTTTAACTAAAATGATATAATTATAAATAAAACTAAATACAAATTTACATTATAAACTAGCTGGAAGAAAAAAAAACTAGAGACAGTATATATTATATGAGTCCACGGGAAAAAGGGGAAATTTCATTGGGAATGCGTTGCAGGAAAATTAAGTTTGATGGTTTGGATCGTTAATACCTTCAGTATTTTTTTATAATTATTTTATAATTATTTTTTTTATAATTTTCAGATGTTTTTATAATTTTTGTATGTCATTTTCTTTATTCTGTGGATTCACTTTTCTTCCGTTTATGGATATCTTTCAACCTCTTTTGACTAACTTACATACCTCTTTTCTGGCTTATACACTTCACCATCTTATTTTAATTTTTTCTTAGTATTTGCTAGATTGGCTTTCTGTACTTTATTTTCTATAAAGACAAAAAACGAACAGTAATTATTGCATTATCTTGTTAATCAAAAAGAATATAATTTATTTTTCTTCCATTACTTCAATCGTTGCATTTCAAACACAAATTTATATGCATCGCTCTTTCCTAGCAATGAAAAGTTGTGCAAACAGAACTAATATTCTATTTTTATTTCGTCAAACACACCGGCAAGGGCAATACACATATTTTTAGCAACAGACAATGACATATCTGTTGTGTGATAATTTTTCTGTTATAGGATTTCGCGTCTAGTGTCATCCAACTGCCCGTCGTTACAGGCTACGGAATTTTGATTTCTTGCCCGTACCCAAAAAAGTCTCACCAAATAACCTACGACTTCCTGTCCTACAGTATCCTTCAATGATATTCCACTAATTTCTGTTGAAGAGATCCGCTACCTAGGACTTGGACAAAAGTCTTACTTGGAATCCACATACAAGACTAAAGCGACAAGAAACTTCCCGTCGTTACAGACTATTTCAACATTTACTAGACAAACTTTTTCATTGTAATCTCCATAATCACTCATCCGTTAGTTTCTCAACTTGCTTCCCACTCCATTCCCGATAATCCTCCGAGGCGTCTGAAAACAAGATGGCCTAGAGACCTTCTAGTGTAGAATTTTTCATAAAGTGCTACTGATGAGTAGTTCTTTTCAAGTTTTAACATGTTATTATAATCGTTGTCAATACATTTACATTTACTTGATGTATATATTTTGTACAGTTGTAAATTTCAATAAATGTATATAAAAAAAAAAAGTTTGTTTGTTTATTTCGTTTAACGTCACTTTATGCTGCTATGGCTAATCGGACGATGCTACGGTGGGAGTCCTAAATTTTGCCTATCCAGGTATAATTAGGATAGGGGTCTTTAACGAGTAACTGACATCGCACAGGCTCGGGACCCCCATTTTACGTCCCTTCCGAAGGACGGCATAGCTAAGGATTTTTTACTCCCTTTAAAAAATCCTAAAGGTCATCTGCCGGGCTGAAAAAAAAAAAAAAAAAAAAAAAAAAAAAAAAAAAAAAAAAAAAAAAAAAAAAAGTGTTAATCTGCATACGAAGCAAATTATAGGTTTATTAATATGATTATCCTTATGGAATTTTATTAAATTATTTTTATGAACAATGGTATTATGGCAGAGAGGAGTTGAGGCCTTTGCACAAATCCACTCGGTCAACGATCCCCTTCTACTTTCATTTTATATAATTGAATTTACTTTTATATAACTGAACATTAGTGGAAATTAGTAGAAAAGTAGTGGTAATAAATCGAGAACATAATTTTATTGGTAATGTTAGTAAAAAGTAATTAATGAATCAATTAGAAATCTATCTTTTAAACGATCTTCTTTTATTCACTATGATATTAAACAGATGATGTCATGTTTCATGATTAAATAGTTAATGATTTCCTTCTCTGTCATTTGTTTGGTTTGAATTGATGCGGGTTCCGCTCTAATTGGTGTTTAGATCACATGTTTCTGCTTTAATGGGAACAAAATAAATAAAAACAATAAAAATTAATTAATAACTAACAAATTATTTTAATATGTAGAATTCTAAACTCCTAATTACAAACAAACAGCTTATTTACAGAATTTATCTACGGTGTTTTACAGATAGTTCAATCAGTTTTTTGACTTCATAGCTTCGTTAGGACTAGTTAGAAGGTAAACATACTAAAAGTCCCCCCCACCCTTGGGGGAGGGGGAGCTAACAATGGGGGAGGGGAGAAGGTCCCATTTTTGGGTTTGTCGATTATATCTTGAAAACGGTAGACTTTAGAAACATATGCTACATATAAAAATTAAAGCTAATTAAATTTTATATAAAATTGATTGTATACATATTGGTTGAAATTCCAACTGTTTTCGAGATATACGTTATTGAGAATTGAGAATTATCGAAAAAAAAAAATGTTTACCTCACTTTTTGTCAAGCATTTGCTTCTAGGGCCTTCCAAGATCGTTTCTCAGAAAAAGTGTCAGCATAAAAGTTCTAGAGCATTAAATTTACTTTAATTTCATTCATACGTTTTTAGCACTTGAAGGAAATTTTTGACAAAAAATGAGGTAAATTTTTATTCTTATTTTTTTTTTTCGAAAACCGTTGTCATTTCGACAAATATGTATATAAACAATTTTACAGGAAATTTAATTAGCTTTAATTTTTATCTAGCATACTTTCTTAGAGTCCACCGTTTTCGATATAAAATCGAAAAACCAAACAAACAAAAAAAAAAAAAATGATCTCTCCACCGTTAACTCACCACTAAGGGGCGTGGACTTTTAATATGTAATATGGAACTTTTATACTGACACTTTTTCTGACACTGTTTTACAGATCTGCCAGGATCTGACGATTTTTCGAGGCCAAAGGACACCCTTGGCCACTCTCTCCATCCTCAATTAGAATTAGCTTTTTCGTTCTTAAGGATTGCTGTTTTAACGGTTTTTAAGGACACTGTTTTACAGATCTGCCAGGATCTGACGTTTTTTCGAGGCCGAAGGACATCCTTGGCCACTCTCTCCATCCTCAATTAGAATTAGCTTTTTCGTCCTTAAGGATTGCTGTTTTAACGGTTTTTTAAGTTATCCGAAGGATAACTTCCTCCATTGTTGTCCTCCAGGATATTGTTTTAAAATATTTAACGCTTTTAAGATCGCGGACCTTAATAGGACACTTTTTTTAAAAATATTCGACTATTTGACTGTTTTAAGATGGAGGAAGGATATTAATTCGTTGTTAACCCATTCTACGGGAGGCAGTTTTTAAGGACACTGTTTTACAGATCTGCCAGGATCTGACGATTTTTCGAGGCCGAGTGACACCCTTGGCCACTCTCTCCATCCTCAATTAGAATTAGCTTTTTCGTTCTTAAGGATTGCTGTTTTAACGGTTTTTAAGGACACTGTTTTACAGATCTGCCAGGATCTGACGTTTTTTCGAGGCCGAAGGACATCCTTGGCCACTCTCTCCATCCTCAATTAGAATTAGCTTTTTCGTTCTTAAGGATTGCTGTTTTAACGGTTTTTAAGGACACTGTTTTACAGATCTGCCAGGATCTGACGTTTTTTTCGAGGCCGAAGGACATCCTTGGCCACTCTCTCCATCCACAATTAGAATTAGCTTTTTCGTCCTTAAGGATTGCTGTTTTAACGGTTTTTTTTAAGTTATCCGAAGGAAAGCTTCCTCCATTGTTGTCCTCCAGGATATTGTTTTAAAATATTTAACGCTTTTAAGACCGCGGACCTTAATAGGACACTTTTTTAAAAATATTCGACTATTTGACTGTTTTAAGATGGAGGAAGGATATTAATTCGTTGTTAACCCATTCTACGGGAGGCAGTTTTTAAGGACACTGTTTTACAGATCTGCCAGGATCTGACGATTTTTCGAGGCCGAGTGACACCCTTGGCCACTCTCTCCATCCTCAATTAGAATTAGCTTTTTCGTTCTTAAGGATTGCTGTTTTAACGGTTTTTAAGGACACTGTTTTACAGATCTGCCAGGATCTGACGTTTTTTCGAGGCCGAAGGACATCCTTGGCCACTCTCTCCATCCTCAATTAGAATTAGCTTTTTCGTTCTTAAGGATTGCTGTTTTAACGGTTTTTAAGGACACTGTTTTACAAATCTGCCAGGATCTGACGTTTTTTCGAGGCCGAAGGACATCCTTGGCCACTCTCTCCATCCACAATTAGAATTAGCTTTTTCGTCCTTAAGGATTGCTGTTTTAACGGTTTTTTAAGTTATCCGAAGGAAAGCTTCCTCCATTGTTGTCCTCCAGGATATTGTTTTAAAATATTTAACGCTTTTAAGACCGCGGACCTTAATAGGACACTTTTTTTTAAAAATATTCGACTATTTGACTGTTTTAAGATGGAGGAAGGATATTAATTCGTTGTTAACCCCTTTCTACGGGAGGCAGTTTTTAAGGACACTGTTTTACAGATCTGCCAGGATCTGACGTTTTTTCGAGGGCGAAGGACATCCTTGGCCACTCTCTCTATCCACAATTAGAATTAGCTTTTTCGTCCTTAAGGATCGCTGTTTTAACGGTTTTTTAAGTTATCCGAAGGATAACTTCCTCCATTGTTGTCCTCCAGGATATTGTTTTAAAATATTTAACGCTTTTAAGATCGCGGACCTTAATAGGACACTTTTTTTAAAAATATTCGACTATTTGACTGTTTTAAGATGGAGGAAGGATATTAATTCGTTGTTAACCCATTCTACGGGAGGCAGTTTTTAAGGACACTGTTTTACAGATCTGCCAGGATCTGACGTTTTTTTCGAGGGCGAAGGACATCCTTGGCCACTCTCTCTATCCACAATTAGAATTAGCTTTTTCGTCCTTAAGGATCGCTGTTTTAACGGTTTTTTAAGTTATCCGAAGGATAACTTCCTCCATTGTTGTCCTCCAGGATATTGTTTTAAAATATTTAACGCTTTTAAGATCGCGGACCTTAATAGGACACTTTTTTTAAAAATATTCGACTATTTGACTGTTTTAAGATGGAGGAAGGATATTAATTCGTTGTTAACCCATTCTACGGGAGGCAGTTTTTAAGGACACTGTTTTACAGATCTGCCAGGATCTGACGATTTTTCGAGGCCGAGTGACACCCTTGGCCACTCTCTCCATCCTCAATTAGAATTAGCTTTTTCGTTCTTAAGGATTGCTGTTTTAACGGTTTTTAAGGACACTGTTTTACAGATCTGCCAGGATCTGACGTTTTTTTCGAGGCCGAAGGACATCCTTGGCCACTCTCTCCATCCTCAATTAGAATTAGCTTTTTCGTTCTTAAGGATTGCTGTTTGAACGGTTTTTAAGGACACTGTTTTACAGATCTGCCAGGATCTGACGTTTTTTCGAGGCCGAAGGACATCCTTGGCCACTCTCTCCATCCACAATTAGAATTAGCTTTTTCGTCCTTAAGGATTGCTGTTTTAACGGTTTTTTTAAGTTATCCGAAGGAAAGCTTCCTCCATTGTTGTCCTCCAGGATATTGTTTTAAAATATTTAACGCTTTTAAGACCGCGGACCTTAATAGGACACTTTTTTTAAAAATATTCGACTATTTGACTGTTTTAAGATGGAGGAAGGATATTAATTCGTTGTTAACCCATTCTACGGGAGGCAGTTTTTAAGGACACTGTTTTACAGATCTGCCAGGATCTGACGTTTTTTTCGAGGGCGAAGGACATCCTTGGCCACTCTCTCTATCCACAATTAGAATTAGCTTTTTCGTCCTTAAGGATCGCTGTTTTAACGGTTTTTTTAAGTTATCCGAAGGATAACTTCCTCCATTGTTGTCCTCCAGGATATTGTTTTAAAATATTTAACGCTTTTAAGATCGCGGACCTTAATAGGACACTTTTTTTAAAAATATTCGACTATTTGACTGTTTTAAGATGGAGGAAGGATATTAATTCGTTGTTAACCCATTCTACGGGAGGCAGTTTTTAAGGACACTGTTTTACAGATCTGCCAGGATCTGACGATTTTTCGAGGCCGAGTGACACCCTTGGCCACTCTCTCCATCCTCAATTAGAATTAGCTTTTTCGTTCTTAAGGATTGCTGTTTTAACGGTTTTTTTTAGGACACTGTTTTACAGATCTGCCAGGATCTGACGTTTTTTCGAGGCCGAAGGACATCCTTGGCCACTCTCTCCATCCTCAATTAGAATTAGCTTTTTCGTTCTTAAGGATTGCTGTTTTAACGGTTTTTAAGGACACTGTTTTACAGATCTGCCAGGATCTGACGTTTTTTCGAGGCCGAAGGACATCCTTGGCCACTCTCTCCATCCACAATTAGAATTAGCTTTTTCGTCCTTAAGGATTGCTGTTTTAACGGTTTTTTAAGTTATCCGAAGGAAAGCTTCCTCCATTGTTGTCCTCCAGGATATTGTTTTAAAATATTTAACGCTTTTAAGACCGCGGACCTTAATAGGACACTTTTTTTAAAAATATTCGACTATTTGACTGTTTTAAGATGGAGGAAGGATATTAATTCGTTGTTAACCCATTCTACGGGAGGCAGTTTTTAAGGACACTGTTTTACAGATCTGCCAGGATCTGACGTTTTTTCGAGGGCGAAGGACATCCTTGGCCACTCTCTCTATCCACAATTAGAATTAGCTTTTTCGTCCTTAAGGATCGCTGTTTTTAACGGTTTTTTAAGTTATCCGAAGGATAACTTCCTCCATTGTTGTCCTCCAGGATATTGTTTTAAATTATTTAACGCTTTTAAGATCGCGGACCTTAATAGGACACTTTTTTTAAAAATATTCGACTATTTGACTGTTTTAAGATGGAGGAAGGATATTAATTCGTTGTTAACCCATTCTACGGGAGGCAGTTTTTAAGGACACTGTTTTACAGATCTGCCAGGATCTGACGATTTTTCGAGGCCGAGTGACACCCTTGGCCACTCTCTCCATCCTCAATTAGAATTAGCTTTTTGGTCCTTAAGGATTGCTGTTTTAACGGTTTTTTAAGTTATCCGAAGGAAAGCTTCCTCCATTGTTGTCCTCCAGGATATTGTTTAAAATATTTAACGCTTTTAAGACCGCGGACCTTAATAGGACACTTTTTTTAAAAATATTCGACTATTTGACTGTTTTTTAAGATGGAGGAAGGATATTAATTCGTTGTTAACCCATTCTACGGGAGGCAGTTTTTAAGGACACTGTTTTACAGATCTGCCAGGATCTGACGTTTTTTCGAGGGCGAAGGACATCCTTGGCCACTCTCTCTATCCACAATTAGAATTAGCTTTTTCGTCCTTAAGGATCGCTGTTTTAACGGTTTTTTAAGTTATCCGAAGGATAACTTCCTCCATTGTTGTCCTCCAGGATATTGTTTTAAAATATTTAACGCTTTTAAGATCGCGGACCTTAATAGGACACTTTTTTTTAAAAATATTCGACTATTTGACTGTTTTAAGATGGAGGAAGGATATTAATTCGTTGTTAACCCATTCTACGGGAGGCAGTTTTTAAGGACACTGTTTTACAGATCTGCCAGGATCTGACGATTTTTCGAGGCCGAGTGACACCCTTGGCCACTCTCTCCATCCTCAATTAGAATTAGCTTTTTCGTTCTTAAGGATTGCTGTTTTAAACGGTTTTTTAAGGACACTGTTTTACAGATCTGCCAGGATCTGACGTTTTTTCGAGGCCGAAGGACATCCTTGGCCACTCTCTCCATCCTCAATTAGAATTAGCTTTTTCGTTCTTAAGGATTGCTGTTTTAACGGTTTTTAAGGACACTGTTTTACAGATCTGCCAGGATCTGACGTTTTTTCGAGGCCGAAGGACATCCTTGGCCACTCTCTCCATCCACAATTAGAATTAGCTTTTTGGTCCTTAAGGATTGCTGTTTTAACGGTTTTTTAAGTTATCCGAAGGAAAGCTTCCTCCATTGTTGTCCTCCAGGATATTGTTTTAAAATATTTAACGCTTTTAAGACCGCGGACCTTAATAGGACACTTTTTTTAAAAATATTCGACTATTTGACTGTTTTAAGATGGAGGAAGGATATTAATTCGTTGTTAACCCATTCTACGGGAGGCAGTTTTTAAGGACACTGTTTTACAGATCTGCCAGGATCTGACGTTTTTTCGAGGGCGAAGGACATCCTTGGCCACTCTCTCTATCCACAATTAGAATTAGCTTTTTCGTCCTTAAGGATCGCTGTTTTAACGGTTTTTTAAGTTATCCGAAGGATAACTTCCTCCATTGTTGTCCTCCAGGATATTGTTTTAAAATATTTAACGCTTTTAAGATCGCGGACCTTAATAGGACACTTTTTTTAAAAATATTCGACTATTTGACTGTTTTAAGATGGAGGAAGGATATTAATTCGTTGTTAACCCATTCTACGGGAGGCAGTTTTTAAGGACACTGTTTTACAGATCTGCCAGGATCTGACGATTTTTCGAGGCCGAGTGACACCCTTGGCCACTCTCTCCATCCTCAATTAGAATTAGCTTTTTCGTTCTTAAGGATTGCTGTTTTAACGGTTTTTAAGGACACTGTTTTACAGATCTGCCAGGATCTGACGTTTTTTCGAGGCCGAAGGACATCCTTGGCCACTCTCTCCATCCTCAATTAGAATTAGCTTTTTCGTTCTTAAGGATTGCTGTTTTAACGGTTTTTAAGGACACTGTTTTACAGATCTGCCAGGATCTGACGTTTTTTCGAGGCCGAAGGACATCCTTGGCCACTCTCTCCATCCACAATTAGAATTAGCTTTTTCGTCCTTAAGGATTGCTGTTTTAACGGTTTTTTAAGTTATCCGAAGGAAAGCTTCCTCCATTGTTGTCCTCCAGGATATTGTTTTAAAATATTTAACGCTTTTAAGACCGCGGACCTTAATAGGACACTTTTTTAAAAATATTCGACTATTTGACTGTTTTAAGATGGAGGAAGGATATTAATTCGTTGTTAACCCATTCTACGGGAGGCAGTTTTTAAGGACACTGTTTTACAGATCTGCCAGGATCTGACGTTTTTTCGAGGGCGAAGGACATCCTTGGCCACTCTCTCATCCACAATTAGAATTAGCTTTTT
Source organism: Euschistus heros (assembly GCA_003667255.2). NCBI lineage: Eukaryota > Metazoa > Arthropoda > Insecta > Hemiptera > Pentatomidae > Euschistus > Euschistus heros. The sequence continues at coordinate 1,069,467 of RCWM02000182.1, read as the reverse complement.
CGTCCTTAAGGATCGCTGTTTTAACGGTTTTTTAAGTTATCCGAAGGATAACTTCCTCCATTGTTGTCCTCCAGGATATTGTTTTAAAATATTTAACGCTTTTAAGATCGCGGACCTTAATAGGACACTTTTTTTAAAAATATTCGACTATTTGACTGTTTTAAGATGGAGGAAGGATATTAATTCGTTGTTAACCCATTCTACGGGAGGCAGTTTTTAAGGACACTGTTTTACAGATCTGCCAGGATCTGACGATTTTTCGAGGCCGAGGACACCCTTGGCCACTCTCTCCATCCACAATTAGAATTAGCTTTTTCGTTCTTAAGGATTGCTGTTTTAACGGTTTTTAAGGACACTGTTTTACAGATCTGCCAGGATCTGACGTTTTTTCGAGGCCGAAGGACATCCTTGGCCACTCTCTCCATCCTCAATTAGAATTAGCTTTTTCGTTCTTAAGGATTGCTGTTTTTAACGGTTTTTAAGGACACTGTTTTACAGATCTGCCAGGATCTGACGTTTTTTCGAGGCCGAAGGACATCCTTGGCCACTCTCTCCATCCACAATTAGAATTAGCTTTTTCGTCCTTAAGGATTGCTGTTTTAACGGTTTTTTAAGTTATCCGAAGGATAACTTCCTCCATTGTTGTCCTCCAGGATATCGTTTTAAAATATTTAACGCTTTTAAGATCGCGGACCTTAATAGGACACTTTTTTAAAAAATATTCGACTATTTGACTGTTTTAAGATGGAGGAAGGATATTAATTCGTTGTTAACCCATTCTACGGGAGGCAGTTTTTAAGGACACTGTTTTACAGATCTGCCAGGATCTGACATTTTACGTCTCTATCATGATTTGTAATAATGATTATTTGGCAAAAATATTTTTATTGATTTGTAGTCCAGTCAATGAGTGCCGAAATGAGGGACGTAGAGTGGATGAAATATGCGATAATTTTTGACTTCGCAGCTTCGTTAGGAATAGTTAAAAAGTAAACATACTAAAAGTCCCCGCCCCTGGGGGGTTAGCTAACTGTAGTGGAGAGGGGAGAAGGTCCCAATTTTGTGTTTTTCGGTTAAATCTCGAAAACGGACTCTAGAAAAATATGCTACATACCAAAATTAAAGCTCATTAAATTTCCTATAAAATTAATTATATACATACTCGTCGAAATTTCCAACGTTTTTCGAGATATACGTTATTAACAATCGATAATTTTAGAAATTAATTAAATGTTTACCTCACTTTTTGTTAAACATTTGCTTCAAAAAATTAAATAATTATTTCTGCCGAATAATCATTATTACAAATCAAAATTTAGATCCTTCACTTTTTGATATTAGATGTAAAAATATGATTTATGGGCCTTAGTTGTAAACACTGATAATGAAGTATTTTATTACAAGATTTTCTTAATAGTCTCTGTCCATCTTGATTACTCACTCAAAAAAATTTGATGCCCAATTACATATCGTTTCACGTAATCAGTTGCCCAATAACTAGGTTTAAAATTACTGCCATGCGTGAAAATATCATTGAAGAAATAATGCTCCATAGTATAATTCAATTCAAGATTTTTATTGATGAACAAATTAGTTAAAACAATTATTAGTTAAAATTATCTATGTTCTTTACTTATGAGAGATCTTAGTCTCTTACCTATACTATTGGCCGGAGAGTTGGTGACACATTTAGAGCACGGATTTGACACAACTTGGTTTATAGCTTAAAAGATTAATTTTCTATAGTTGTATAGGAAATGGCTAGTCTACCTGGCGTGCGCAGGTGGGGGAGGTACTGCGCATCGTAAAATAGGTTAAAAAATCTGGGATAAAAAACATAATTGAATCAGAATGAAAATTTAATAGCGTATCAGGTATACTATTTTAAGTAGTGAAGGGCCGTTCCGACTTAGAAATGGAATGAGATTTTACGTTCCGTTCCACGACTGGAACAGGTTCAGTTTTTCGTTCCACGTCAGTTTGACTAACCTACAACATACTAGTGAAGGGCCGTTCCAAGTTAAAAGTGGAATGAGAATTTACGGTCAGTTTCACTAACCTACTACCTAAGTATCATGCATTTACGTTACATACCTTTTTGTGACTTTTTGTTAAATATTTGAAGCAAATACCAGAAACGTATGTATGAGATTAAAGTAAATTTAATGCTCTACAATTTTGATACTGACAATTTTTCTGAGAAACGGTTGTGGAAGGTAATAGAAGCAAAAGTTTGATAAAAAGTGAGGTGACATTTGTTTTTTCCCAAAAATCACCGACTTTAAATAACGAATATCTCGTAAACGGTTTGAATTACGACAGATGTATACATAATTAATTTTGCAAGAAATTTAATTAGGTTTCATGTTTATTTGAAACATATTTTTCTAGAGTCAACCGTTTTCGGGATATTATCGAAAAACCAAAACAATTGAACTTCTCCCCTCCCCCCCACCGTTAGCTCACCCCCCAGGTTCGGGGACTTTTAGTATGTTTACCTTCTAACTATTCCTAACCAAGCTATGAAGTCAAAAATGATCGCATATTTCATGCACTCTACAATGTGTTTATTGACCGGACTACTGGTTAATTTCTAATTAAAAAAGAATATGACAGTGTATACCACATATGATATAGGCTACCACCCATCATTGATTTCTTTTTCTAGGACTGTCCTATCATCGTGTTCCTCACCCGTTCCTTCTTGTTTTGCCCTCCATCCTTCTTTGGTATTTCATCTCCATTGACTACAGCTGACTTTTACGTTGAGTTTGAGGGTCCAAGATTCATTGAAGTTAGTTGAGATTGGTAAAAAATTGTTTTTTGTTTACGGTCTTCTTGTTGATTTTTGGTACTACTCTCTTGCTCACAAAATCTCGTTTCAAGGAGCGGAAGCATCTTTTTGCGCATTTAATGCGTTATTTGATCTTCCCTTCTGCCCAACCATATTCCTTTAGTTGGACACCGAGATACATGAAGACTTTGATAATATTGCTGTTGGAAATTTGAATATCACTTTAGAATACTTGCAAGATACGTAAAATAATTTATTGCAAAAAGCAAAAATAAATCTTATTTAGCAATTCACTATTCTTTTTAGTCTGTTCTCGAACTCAATAAACAATACTGTAAATCATAGTGGTTCGTAAAGAACTTGACACATAATGTCTTTTAGAAGACCCTGAAAGAAGAGACGCTTAAAACAGTCAAAAATAAATGTTGCAAGAAACAACAGACGGTCTATCCTTAGTCTAGGCCCTCTGCCAAATCCTATTTCTAGGCTAAAATTTGTTTACTGCTGATTTTAAGGCGGTTACAAAACATTTCTTAAAAGAGGATTTGTAAACATACAAACAACTATAAATCATTTGAGCAGCATGTCCTGAAATAAAATTGATCAGACCTAATATCGGATTTAACATTGAAATGGAATGTTAAAGTCATTAAAGAAGCCTTTAATTAATTATTTTATGTTTTATATATTATTTTCGAAATCGATTTAACTAGACAATAGAGCGTTTAATTGAAGTTTGGAAACAATATGTAATAGGTTTTTTTTTTTTTATTATTAATCTATTATATATTTGTCAAATACCACTCACTCATTTAGCACGAAATCTGAGAAACCACTGAACGGATTGGAATGAAATTTGATATGTAGATTCCTCTAGGGCCGTAGGTGCTCGCTAAGAAAGGAATTTTAAAAAATCGGCCTGGATCACGGCTAATTTGCGAAAAATGCGATTTCAATTTTTATTGGGTGAATAATAAAAGATTAATTATCATATGGTATTTGGAGATAAGCTAAGTTAAAAAATAGGTTAGATGTTTAAGCCGCACACTTTGACCACCGATTAAGTTCCTTATAGTTGTAAACAAACAAAAATACGATCGATGTTGAAACCTTATAATATGGTACAATCTGTGGCTGCAGAGGTGGCTGCAGAGGTTACTTACAACTTACAAGTTGAGCTGTTTTGTGACGAGAAGCTATTAAAAGACTTATGTTAAAGAGGAGGTTAAAAGACATATGTTCTTTGGTGATGACATGTAAGGCCAGTTCGATGTAGGGACAAAAAACAGATAAGAATCAATGAGTTCTATCAAGTGTATGATTCTTTTCAGTATAGTCTCATGTTCTGCCATGGAGAAGATGGGTACAGTATTAACATCCCTCAGCGTGACCCAAACACCAATACACTACTTAAGAAAACTGTGTCTGCAGCTGATTTTTACGCCTAAATGTTAGTGGAGCGAGGAGGTAAAGAACCTTATTTACTTTAATTCCGTAATCTCCTCACAACAGGTTACTTACAACTTACAAGTTGAGTTGTTTTGTGACGAGAAGCTATTAAAAGACTTATGTTAAAGAGGAAGTTAAAAGACTTATGTTCTTTGGTGATGACATGTAAGGCCAGTTCGATGTAGGGACAAAAAACAGATAAGAATCAATGAGTTCTATCAAGTGTATGATTCTTTTCAGTATAGTCTCATGTTCTGCCATGGAGAAGATGGGTACAGTATTAACATCCCTCAGCGTGACCCAAACACCAATACACTACTTAAGAAAACTGTGTCTGCAGCTGATTTTTACGCCTAAATGTTAGTGGAGCGAGGAGGTAAAGAACCTTATTTACTTTAATTCCGTAATCTCCTCACAACAGGTTACTTACAACTTACAAGTTGAGTTGTTTTGTGACGAGAAGCTATTAAAAGACTTATGTTAAAGAGGAAGTTAAAAGACTTATGTTCTCTGGTGATGACATGTAAGGCCAGTTCGATGTAGGGACAAAAAACAGATAAGAATCAATGACTTCTATCAAGTGTATGATTCTTTTCAGTATAGTCTCATGTTCTGCCATGGAGAAGATGGGTACAGTATTAACATCCCTCAGCGTGACCCAAACACCAATACACTACTTAAGAAAACTGTGTCTGCAGCTGATTTTTACGCCTAAATGTTAGTGGAGCGAGGAGGTAAAGAACCTTATTTACTTTAATTTCGTAATCTCCTCAACCAATTTATGATTGATATGTACGCAAAAATAGAAACAGAAAGACTAAACTTTATTCGAAAATGTTGAGAAGTTAAGACTATATTCACTTAAGATGGTAGTGCTGCTTCGAAGCTTCACTGGAGGACTATCAAAATAATATAAAATTAACTTTTGCAAATTGTCAAATTTACTTATTGAGATTATTCTAAGAATGGAAGTTCTTCAGGTATATTTAAGTAATAATAATAATTATCAACGTTAAGCTTAACTTTTACTAATTTAAGTTGTCTTCATCCTAATGATATTAAACCGTAGCGGAGCAGGGTACTTTCAGCTAGTTTTTAATATAACATTGTCGAATATATATAAATATATATATTTGGCGATATCATCGACACTGTAAAACTAACGACTGTGAAAAATCGCCTTTTTTTTTTTTATTCTGTTATTTTACTGTTGTTTTCTACAAGGCCTTGTGGTAAAATTTTGAATCTTTTCGGGGAAATAGAAGACCGAAATCAGTAATGTCATTTTTACGAATTTTAGCAATACAATGGTAAACGAACGAAATAACAAATAAATTCAAGAATGTTGTCAAAAATGGAGAATCAAAATAAATCCAAAAAAATCTCACCAGATAACTTTTACCCTCCGTCGTAAACCTACGACTTCCTGTCCTACAATATCCTTTAATGATATTCCACTGATCCCCGTTGAACAGATCCGCTACCTAGGACTCCATCTGGACAAACGTCTTACTTGGAATCCACATACAAGACTAAAACGACAAGAAACTGCCCGTCGCTATCGACTACTTCAACATTTACTTGACAAACGCTCCAACCTTCCAATTAATTACAAAAGACTCATATACATGATGTTATTAGATCTATATGGACGCACGGAGTTGAGCTTTGGGCTCTACTAAACCATCCAAATCATCTCGTATCCAATCCTTACAATCCAAACTCCTTCGAAAAATCCTCAATGCTCCTCACTTTGTCACCAATAAACTTATCTATAAAGATCTCAATGTTCCATATGTTGCTGAGTTAGCCCAAACCAGATATCTATCCTTTCATAGTAAGATCCATAACCACTCAAATCCAATCGTTTATCAAGTCTGAAAAGAAGATGGCCTAGAGATCTTCTTGTGTAGATTTTTGTTGAAATGCTACTTTAAAATAACAATAACTTTACAATTTTTTTTTTGTATAATATCAATTCAGAGATACCTTCAATCTCGTCACAGTAAATATTATCTAAAGAAAAAAATGAGAGCTTATCTCATCATGATGAAATATTGAATGATATGATGTGGTATGAAGTATGTTAAATATTTGTTTATATTATGTTTAAAATTATCTTAAATACTGGGCTAACTGGCTAAACCTATTCAAAACAATTATATATTGAGGTCAAATAATTTGTTTGCCAAAGAGATCCACTTAATTGATATTTAATTTAAATTATACAATGAATATCGATTACACATTAAACGAATCGTATTACGAAGTACGCATGATGTAGGAGTGAAATAGTGAGTTTTTTAACTAAACGATTTTTTTTTTAAATTTTTTTATTTGTATTAGAATTATTTATTTTAAGGCTAGAACACTAAAGAAAATAAAAATGTATTATTAAATAGGAATCTAATTTGTAAAATAGATTTATTAAATTTCAACACAACAAATTTAAAAATCACTTGAGGTACACCATGATAGTATAGAAGGATCAATACAATTAGGATTGATGAATTAATTGCCACTTCTGTTGAGATTACTTCATTTGAAAACTAGTTTCGAATGTTAGGTATACATGATCAGTTCTAAAACATCAGCACTTTGCTAGATAGATTATATACATGAAAGTTTTTTAAAAATGTAAGAGAAGAAGTGAAATATTTTGGTAGTCACCTGAGGGGGTAAAACGAACTTCTGAAAGCTATCGAGAGCGGAAGGAGGTGAGGTTGAAAGGGCCCGGTAGGTTAAACCTTTTGGGTTTTTCCAGTGACTAGTGGGTTTTTTTCCGTTCCTATCGGAAACAAATTTAAAATGAGATTATTGGAAATATTTAGCAGGTCATTTAAACAAAAACCTGGATTGTTTGAACAATTTTATTATTTCGATCGTGATTTTACTAAATCCTTTATTTCTGGCTATTGTGTATATGGTTTGAATTTCTTTATTATACTTTTGTCCATTTAGCGATATTTTTAAAAGATATTTATTATTTAGCGGTATGTTTAAAAGGTGGTAAATTATGCTATTAAATTTGTAAGTGGTCTCCGTTTTGCCGAACCAGATCCATTATAAAATATATATATTACAAATCAAAATGCCGATCCTCAGCTGTTTAATATTGTTTTTAGTTGTTCACTTTAATACAAGATTTTTATCGATAAACATAAAAAATAAAAAATAAATTATTAGTTAAAATTATCTAAGATCTTCACTTATGAGAAAGGGCGAAGCCTCGACGGGGGATGATGAAGTTATATATAAAAGGACAAGCCATTTCCGTTCGTTATCACTAACCGCGAAAACTATAGAACTATTCTGTACCAGATATAACTTACATCATCTTCATAGTTCAAGGAAGGTTTAGCAATAATAAAATTTATACATTTTCTATTAAATTACTGTTTAAAAATCGATAAATATGTGGTGTGTAGTAAAGCGAGCGCCATTCAAGAGAGGTTACAATGATCCGGTGTTAAATATAGCTAGAAATTGATAATAAAATTACTAATTAAAATTAATTTGTTATCCAAAAAGCTATAAATATGTGGTGTGACGTGTGGTTTCCAGTGAAATTTAAAAATCGAATATGTGGCAAGCGACAATAGCGTTTTAGTAAAACTAAAATATATATATATATATATATATATTCTATATATATATTCTATGTAAGTGCTGATGTTTTGAAAATTATGTACGTTTTAGAACTGATGATGAATGTTTAACGTTCGAAACTAGTTTTCAAATAAAATAATTCCAACGAAGAAGCAATTAATTCATCAATCCTAATTGAATTAATGATTAAAAAAGAAATATGTTTCTTAATTGTACGTCAACTGCTTGTTGTATCAGCAAACAAGAGGGAAAAAGAAATGAAAAAATAAAAAACACTTTTTTTTGTTATTTATTAGAAACTGCTTGCCGTTTTAGACTGTATTAAAATATACTAGATAAAAGCTTTTAAGATGTCGGTTAATTACAAAAGATTCATTTTTATCGCAGTAATTAGGACTATTTGGACAAACGGAGTTGAACTTTGGGGCTCCACTAAACCATCTGATTCATTTCCCATCCAACCCTTGCAATCCAAAATCCTTCGAAAAATTCTCAATGCTCCTTACTTTGGCACACATATCCATAAAGTTAGGATTGATGAATTAATTGCCACTTCTATTGGGATTATTTTATTAGAATACTAGTTTCGAATGCTAAGCATTCATCTTCAGTTCTAAAACATACAATATTTTCAACACATCAGCACTATGTCACATGGATCATATATACTAAAGTTTTTAAAAATGTAAGACAAAAACATTAGTACTCACCTGACGTGATCTAAGAGATATCTGAAATATATCCACCGTGGGAAGGTGAAGGGGGTTTAACTATGGGGTTTTCCTTATGACTCATTGGATTTTTCCGTTCCTATTGGAAACAAATTTAAGATGGGCTATTGAAAATGTTAATCTGGTCATGTTTACTCCCGAGTCTGTATTAAATATATGGTTATTTTAATTTAGATGGATTGTGAAATTGAAATTCTGTGTCTTATTATTTTATGCTCTTACATTTTCTTTAATGTTTGATATAGCGATTGTTCAGTTTTTCCCGTCTTCAGTTTTTCAGCTTCACAGTCATTACATTTTAGTTCGTACACACCGCTATTTTGGAAAGGTCTATTTTGTCTTTAGGTGTTGGTAAAAAGTATGATGAAAATGGTTTATCAATTTAAATTGCAGGATTTAATTTTTCTAATTCCTTTCATAGTTTGGTGGATATTAGGCCGTAATATGGTATCGAAATATATTTATTCAGGGTAGATTTATCCTCTGTGGGTGATATGTATATATTATTCGTAGTTTTTTTTATGGATTTATTAATATTGTGGATTGTGATTTTACTGTATCCGATTATATTGATCGTTCTATAACACCAGGCGTACATCAAGTGATATTCATAAAGATCTTAATGTTCCATATGTTCTTAATTTGTCCTTTACCAGACAGGTATCCTTTTATTGTAAAGTCCTTATCACATTAATCTAGTCTCTCAACTTGCTTCCCACTACATTTCCGATAACTATCTCAGGCGTCTGAAAAGACGGCCTAGAGACCATATAATGTAATACTTTTATTAAAGTGCTACTGTGTAGTTTTTTTAATGTTATCGGTATCTCATTGTTATCATATTAAATAAATATACACCTTGTTGCATACAGGGTGAGTAACTCTTAGTGTAAAAAAAAAAAAAATTGGGTGAAAATGACGCAGACCTCACCTTTCTATTCCAATCCGTTGCAGGGATACGAGAAATCAAAGACTTTTTTGAGAAAACCACGTTTTTTTACCATAAAAGCTGTAATATTTCCATTTTTTCAAAATATTTTTCAAATTCTGCCCACATTTTCGGATTTAGCATTAAATTTTCTATAAGAACAGAGTACACGTAACCTTAAATTTTACAAACTCGTGACCTAAAGAACAGCTTGATCTTTACCTTATGTAGGAAAGTTACAATGTCTTATATTACTTCAACGCTCACTGTTTTTCGATAAAACTATTCACAAAACTGCAAATCTCATAAAAACTAGCAAATTTAATCAGCTTTTGGATGATATGTTAAAAATAATGGTTCTGTTTTGTTTTCATGAAGAAATTTACTTTTAAAACCGAAAAAAACATGGTGTTCTCATTTGACTTACAAATCAGTTGAAATGAAATGAAATGAAAAATAAACTTTATTCTGGGACAGACTGTCCCCTAAGAATAATTAAAGTGCACAATAATAGGTACAATTGTCTGGCCTAGATTAGTTAAAACTCAGCACATTGGTGTTAACAATTAAATTATGAAAACAAACAAATAGAAAAGAAGAGAGAAGAAAATAAAATAACATAATAAAATAAAAATTAAAGTTGAGTAAAACAAAAAAAAATAAATAAATAAAATAAAAAACAATCAACAGTAAAAATTTTAGCACACACTTATGCACATTTACATTTTTGTGGAAGATTGAAGATCGAGGAGATGGATAAATAAACGATGTTTAAAAAGAAGTTAAGGAAGAGGCTTTGCGAATATGGATAGGTAAGGAATTCCAAAAACAGGTAGCACGGATGACGAAGGATTTTTCATAGGAGGCAGTTCTATATGAGGGGGTATATAGGTTGGAAGGTTGGGATCTTGTATTCAGGTGGTGAATGGAGGAATGCAGAGTATCCTAGGAAATAGGAAGGTTTATTGGTTTTTAATGACTAGAATAGGAAAGTGCCGAGGAAGTATTGGCGTCGAAAATCGGGGAAAAGCCACCCTAGCTCATTGTACCGGCAAGATACGTGATACCGTCTGCCGACCCCAAAGATAAATCTTATGAAGCAATTCATAAGTCTCCTTAGTCTCATCTCTAGCTCAACAGACAGCCCTCCATACACCAAGAACCCGTAATCAAAGTAGGGGAAAATGAGAGAGGATGCCAGAAATTGGCGGGTACTTCGGGGAAAGGAGTCACGATATCTTTGGAGCTGTTTGAGGATCATGATGGATTTTCTGGTAATTTGGGAAATATGGTCATTCCAGGATAAGTGCTGATCAAAGGAGATTCAGAGGTTTTTGATGGAAATTTGGAATTGAATTGTACGGTTATTGAGGTAAAGTAATGGATAGTAGGGGAGGGAATTAAGGGTTGTTTATTATTATTATAAGGGAATTAATCAGTTGCTTGTGTAAATAAAACATTATGATAATCCCTTAATGGAAATATGCATTTTAAATATAAACCCTACATTGGAATAAAGGCAAAGAAAAAATTATTGTTTTATAGAAAATAAAGGAAAACTGTCAATAAAGCGATACCCGATCAGAGGATCTTATGTTATTACATTTATTTATTTCTGCTCTTTTAAGAAATTTAACGCTAAATCCGAAAATGTGATAAAAGTTTGAAAAATATTTAAAGAAAGTGGAGATATTACAGCTTGTATGGTAAAAAACGTGGTTTCCTCAAAAAAAGCCTTTGATTTATCGTATATCTGCAACGGATTGGAATAGAAAGGTGAGGTCTGCTTCATTTTTCTACAGTTTTGATCTAGTTTCACCTAATTTGTTGTTGTTTTTTACACTAAGAGGTACTCACCCTGTATATTGTATACAGTTATAATTTCAATAAATAATAATTTTAAAAAAATTCGTCTACTTTAATTTTGAGGTGAGTTGCTGACCTTCGTGACAACATTACTGAACTTGAACTTCTAAACTTCCTGGATAGATTTATTGACATGTCTGGAGGTTTAGTTACTAAGTCTACCGCTCATTGCGCTGTAGTTGCTACTTTGCCAGTCAAGTCGCTGGGCTTCGTCAGAGGTGAAGTCCTTTCGAATCTGTCACATCAGGTTCCTGGATCTGGAGGTAGGATAGAAACAGAGGATAGGCAACATGGAAAACATATGTGAAGCCGAAGGAGAAGCAGCAGAAAGGGTAAAGGAGAGATATTAAACACACACACGCACACACACACATATACATATATAATATGTATGTATGGATAGATAATTAACACATATAACATAAATAAACACACCTACAAAAATAATTATAATTTAAAAGATTTTTTTTCTATTTCTTTAAATATGTTTCTATTTAGTTTTATTAAATTTGAAATTTTAAACATTAGGAAAAAATTGAGCTCTTATATAGTGGAAATTCGGGCTCTTTCAAACTTAAAAAAAAATAAAAATGTAAAAATAATTTACAATCATATTGTTATAAGTTTATTTAACCCAGGGAACAGTGTACTACTGCCAGAGTTAGGCGAAATTTAATCATAGCTAAAAAATAATCAAAATTTAATAATTACTATTTGACAACTGGAATACTGAAATCAATCACCTAATTTAATAATTCTAAAATCTTTGAGTCATTTTTAGTAATCTAATGATAATTTGACTGAAAGGTTTAATCATTATTAAATTAGATGATTGATTACAAGAAAATAGTTGTCATTTGATTATATTTTAGCTATGATTAAATTTTTCCCAATTCTGGCTACAGTACACCATAGTTTGATAGATCGTTTAGAGGGGCCCAATAATACAGAAACATTAAATGAGGTTAAAATAAAAAATAATAAATGAGAGTATTTTTTTTTTTTTTTACTGATTTATTTTATATTAGACCAATTAAAAGGGAAAAAAAAGTGATTTAAATGTTTTTAAATATGTATGCTTGCTCTGAAAAGGATCAAAGAAAACCACGAGTACAACACAAGTAAATTATCTATTTAAAAATAAAAAATAAAAAAATACATAATTCATCTCTTAATTAATCAGCTGATTTAAACAACTTCCGTAATATTGGTTGCTTTAATAAAATTTAAAAAACACATAAACAAATGAATATATAAGAAACAGCTGTTTTTTTTCTTGTTTTTTAAAATCTATTTACTGAAATTTACAGTTATATAAAATATTATAGAAAAGCATTGTTTTTTTCTTCTATTTTATATTTCGATACTTATTTAAATATGCAAGTGAATGATATGAAATATGAAACTAATGACATTATAGCAACTTGTAGAAAAACTACACATAAGTAACTCTTAAAGTTCTGATTCAGAAGCTCTTGAGTCCATCTTCTTTTTAAATTATTAGATGGAATAATTTTTAAAGAGCTATCTTCCTCTATAGATAGTAAAATAAAATAAAAAATTTAAATTTTCATTGAAGTTGAAGAATCATTGTGACTAACCTAGCACAACTTGACCTAGAACAAGCAACAAGTCAACGGACCTATCTCAATTTACACGACTTTACAATTTGAATGAGCGTTAATGAAAGTCAATATATTTTCTATTAAAAGAATGAACACTGCTATTTATGGGTTATTATACAATTTAAACTAATCTTTCTTTTCTAAACAAATTTTTTTGATATATTTCTTATAATCTTAATTAATAATTTATGTGTTTCTTTTCATTCAAAAATAAATAAATAAATAAATAATTGAAACATGTAATAATAACCAATCGCCATTTTGAAGAATTGGAGATCAATAAATAAGCGCAACTCAGTGAGCTGTTACGTTTCATTAATAACATATCAAAAATGGTTGCTATTAAATTTTGACGAATTGTTTTTAATGTTAAAAAAAAATTATAATTCATAATGTAGAATTATAAATATTATATATGGCTATAATATAATAGAAAAAAAAAGGTTTTGTGGTAAAATTTTATTTTTATTAATATATTTATTGAAATTAATAAAGGAAAAAAAATTGGACCAAATTTTTTTTTTTTTTTGCTGATGGAATTTATGATTGGAACTATATTTTTTTAAATATTGTGTTATTTCTTAGTTTGCTGTAGTGATTCTTTTCTTGAAGCACTAAGAAACACTTGCATTGTACTCTTCAAATGTAAAACAAAATACATCCAGTAAATAAGTTGAACTAAGAATGTTATACAATTTATAAACTCCCAGATTTTCATGCTTCATAAACATTGTAATAAGATGTTATAGTTATAAAATATTGTACCATAAATAGGAAAAATGTACAGGTTTCAAAGGGTGTATGAATTTACATATCTAGGATCTCAGATAACAATAGTCAATGATGTAAGTAGTAATGTCCAAAAGTTTCCGGCCTGGGATGGAAGTGAAGGTAAAAGAAAAAACTAGTCTTACTGTTTTTCAATATATTCTCTAAGTTCAACACACTTAATACAACGCTTTGGCAACATTTCTATACCATGAAAAAAATAATTTTCATCTTTCTTTAAAATTTGTTCTTCCACAGCTGCTGCTAGGGATAATTGCTTGGAAAAAATGCGTAAAAATTCATTGCAGCAGTGAACTCGTTCCTATTTTTGAGCAGCTGAAAGAATTTTTGGAACCCATCTTGCACTAACCTTGTTCATATGCTAATGTTCTTTGATGATCCTCAAAACACTTATTTTTGAAAGCCCCACCCTCGCGCTATTTCCTTAGTTTTCATTCGCAGCAGTCAGACAGCTGTTCAGATTCCACAACTTGTATTGTTTCAGAAGTGACAACAAATGGGCGACCGGGACGCGGGTCATCTCTAGACGTTCTCTCCCTAACTTAAATCATTTTGCCCATTCTTTCACTGTGGAATACGAGGAGGAGGACTGCCCGTATACACAATCCAGGCGCTCTTTAATTTGCGCAGGAGTAAGACCCTCTTTTCAAAAACATTTAATAACCGCACGGTACTCGAGTTTGAACAAGGGTTGGGCGATAGTCGATAGTTACTATCGATATATCGATAGGTCATGCCTATCGATGGTCACTATCGATAGTTTCGACTATCGATAGATCTTTTTACCCTTAAGTTTTGAAACTCTCGGAATTATGCTGATGTGTCTCTGTCCAGTAGCAAGTTTTTTTGAAATTGAATTCGGAATTCCTAGAGCTGAAGAGTTCTCTCAAAGATTAAGCTAAAGGAAAGCAGAAATACTAGTTTTTCTTTCGGTAAATATGTGGCTTAAGGTAGCACACTTGACTCTTGAAATTAACTATTTTGATATTTTTCTTTTCTGAAGATTTGATTTGTTCATTATTATTGTAACCATGTAAATTGTAAATATTGTTTTTAAATTCAAATAATTTTTTTTTTTTTCTCATCTTTATGAAATAATCTTATAATTTATAACCCTGCAAATTTTAAATAGTAAGTAGATAATTGAATTGAATTAAATTAGTTGAAATTCTTTATTGAATAGCTTTGGAAAAAAAGGAAGCAGCTATCGAAAAACTATCGATAGCAATCGATAATTCTCAACCGATAGTATCGGCCTATTGATATTGCTAACTATCGGCGTGCAGGTCCCGGCACGTTTGAAGGAGGGAAAGCAGACCGGAAACGTATGGACCTTACTACGTTTCTGCGGAAATAAAAAAGAGGCTAGTGGCAGCTAATAGGGCTTATTTCACTCTTCTAAAGATATTCCGCAACAGGCTTGTGACTAAGAGGAACGAAACTCAACATCTATAACACCATTTCGCGCCTTGTTCTTACCTATGCTTCCCAATTCCATGGGACGCATTTATCTCCAGAAGAAATGAAAATAATCCTTTAGCATTCGAAAGGAAGATTCTCCGTGTCCCAATCCCCAACTTGAAACTTGAATGAATTAGCATAAAATAAAGTTCTGCTTATTACCATATTCGAAGACGGGCCTAGAAGCTGGGCAAGGAGTAAAGTGCATTCTAGTTACTTCTGTATTACTTATAAATTGTCAACTTATATATCTTTTAAATTCTGATGCTGTTTCTTGAATTTAAACCATGCCTTCGATGTTTATGTCTTAATGTTTAAAGTTTACTTTCAGCATACTAAAATTTCTATTTCTATTTATTCATTGATTATACTTTCGCAGGCTATGGATTTAGAGCCTACTACGTCTACTGTTGAAGAAGTAGACCTAGAAGGTCTGCACTTAGACACAAATATTAATGGTAGCAAGAAGAGAAAATCTGAAGAAAAATCGCTGGTAAGAAAAAGTTACAATCTTCTAATTCCGTATTTAACTCATTATTAGTTAAATCATTGAATTAGTCTTAGCCTAATAAGGGTAAGCAAGTAAAATGTTAGGCACTCCTTCATATGGTTCAAGTTGACTAAGGTAACTGAAACCTGAAGATTTATTTACAAACAAATATTAATTGTTAAAGCCCGATAATTGAACTTTTATATTTATTTTTTTATATAATCTCCTATAGTAAGAAAGAAATTATGTTATACTTTATAATAAATACAATATTGTAAATAGCTATAAATAATTCTACATAGTTTATATAAGTAATGGTTTAAGTTAAGTATTATCTATACACGGGTTCAAGTTACGTATTAAATTATAACAGCTGTTTTAAAAAACAAAAGAAAACATATGAGCGTCGCCAGAGACAGTAGCAAAGGGCAATCTGAGCCAGAGCTCCTAGTCTAGTAAAATAATGGTTTGCCGAAGAAAAAACTGCCCAACTTTTATTCTCAACGGATCTTTATGTTTTTGGGGAGCTGAATCCGAATCTGAAGTTTGCTAGCTTCATACCCAAAATCGCAAAAAAACGCCCAAAATATCGGTTATTTTACCTATAACAGAAAAACGAAGCTTTTTTTTCGAAGAAAGTCTTTGATTATTAATTATAGCTGGAATTATTAAATACGAAAGGAGAAAAACTACTCCGAAATCGGATCACTTACCGCGATGATATGGTCTTGGGAAAAAGTGTAGAATTGGCCAACTGGCGGTCAGTCCCACTTCTCCGCGAAAACATGTTTTTTTGTACTTTTTTGTTTATAACTCCGAAACTATTTGTCTGATTCTAAATTATTTTTTTCCATCTTAAACCTGATTAAATTTACTATTAGTCTATCAAATATGAAGTTTTAATAACGTCCCATAAAAAAACCCGTGCTGTTGTAAAATCCACGTTTTTTTGGCACATTTTTCGCTATAACTCCGAAACTATTCGTCCGACTCAAAATTTTATTCTTTCATCTCAAAGCTGTTTAAATTTACTACTAGATCGTTTATATGTAATGTACATCAAATCCCGTAATTTAAACACACTAGCGCACTGAAGATAATTTTTATATTTTACCAAAATATACACATTCAGCCTGCTAGCGTGGTTGTTTCACGGGATTTAATAGAAATTACATATATACGATCTAGTAATAAATTTAAATAGATTTGAGATGAAAGAATGGAATTTGAGATAGGACAAATAGTTTCGGAGTTATAGCGAAAAATGTGCCAAAAAAACGTGGATGACATAAAAGTACGGGATCCTCAGCGTTCTGGAATGTGTATTTCAAGAGACGCGATTTAAACATTATGACATATAGAGTCTTATAGTAAATTTTATCATCTTTTAGATAAAAAACAAGAAATTTTGGGTCGGACGAATAGTTTCGGATTTACAGTGAAAAATGTGAAATAAAACAGGATTTTACAACAGTACGGGCTTTTTTTTAGCGTGTTTTAAAGGAACATTATTAAAACTTCATATTTAATAGTCTAATAGTAAATTTAATCAGCTTTAAGATGAAAAAAAGTAATTTTGAATCCGACAAATATTTTCGGAGCTGTAGACAAAAAAAGTACAACAAACATGTTTTTGGGCTAAAGTGGGACGGACTTCCGGATCTTCGTGGTAAGCGGTCCGATTTCGGAGTAGTATTTTTCCTTTCGTAGTTAATAATTCCAGCTATAATTAGTATTCAAAAACTTTCTTCGAAAAAAAGCTTCGTTTTTCAGTTATAGGTAAAACACTGAAAATAACCGGTATTTTTGTCGTTTTTTAGCGATTTTGGGTATGAAGCTAGCAAACTTCAGATTCGGATTCAGCTCCCAAAAAACATAAAGATCCGTTGAGAATAAAAGTTTGGTAGTTTTTTCTTGAAAACGGACTTTTGGAGCCTTATTTAACTGGACTAGGAGCTCTGGCTGAGATTGCCCTTTGCTACTGTAAACACTAAAAATAACCGGTATTTCTGGCGCTTTTTTGCGATTTTGGGTATGAACTCGACGTCTGCCGTGGTAGCAAACTTCATATACGGATTCAGCACCCCAAAAAACATAAAGATACGAGAATAAAAGTTCGGTAGTTTTTTCTTCGGGAAACCCTTATTTTACTGGACTCTCCCTGGAACAAAGTTAAAGAAATGCTATTTACGCACAATGATCTTCTTTACTCACCGTTAGGGCGGTATCTTCTTTCACCTCTGTTCTCTCATCCCTGCCTTTTTTGAGAACCCGCTATTGCTGAGGAGACTTCCAACACTGAAGACGTCTACCAACTTTACATGAGATTTAAGTGTCTGGATACCCAAAGAAATTCCCTTTGTTCTTCTTTTGTCTTTGTGCGGCCTCCTTGATAGGAGCTACGCATCCAGAATATTTATCTGTATGACACATTATATCATCGCTTAAGCAACCAGATGCCATAAGTCATTTTTCCTAACTTTACAACTGATTTGTTTATATTATTCTTATTCAAATATAGCAAACAAAAATTGGGTGTATTGCTTTAATTTTTACGAGAAAAAATGAGAAACTTACGAGTGACTCCATTTCGCAGTTGTATTACATGGAAGGAAGCGCGGTAGTTCAGCAGGTAAGGCAAATAAGTTCGAGCCCGGCTGAAGAGAGAAAATCCAATTACTGTTTCTTCGGCCGTGGATCGACTTCGGGGTCTAGAGATCCTCCTGGGGCACATCCAGCCTCTATAAAGTGAGTACCGTTAAATTGGGGGGAAACCTGATCACCTCTGACCTCATCACCTCCTTGTACAACCATTGCTCTCTAAACGATAATTCCTTAACAAATACTGAACCCAAGACCCTTCATGGGTTGTAACAGTGTTTTTTTTTTTTTTTTTTTATCACAGAAAGCAGCTTAGTTGTAGCTTATTGGGTAATACTAATACGTTTCATGTTTATCTAACACGTTCATTCTTCATGGTTCTCCTCATAGGTAATTTTTTCTGAGCGATAAATGTTTCTTTTTTAACATTTCATCACACCTTTCAAAGGACATTTTCAATATTTATGTATTTTTTTTCTCCTGGTCTATGATTTTCTACTTAAGATATTTTGAAGTAGTTAACAGTACCTGCTTTAAGTTTAAAAAGTCTAACTATATTTGGTTATACAGGATGGGCAAGACATAAACAGTTGGAGCGACAGCAATGAAGAGGAGATACACAAAAAGAGGAAACGCGATGATCTGAAACTTATACAAGAGACGATGTCATTAAAACAGGCAACAGACGAACTGGACTTGATGTGCAAGATCTGGGTCATGGAGCTGAGGAGGCTGCCCCTCGACCAGCAGCTCTTCGCCAGGAAGGCGGTCTGCGATGTCCTCTTCGAGGCCCGTCTGGGCCAGCTCAACAAGGACTCTGTCAGGATCAACCGCTCCGACGTCGTCCAGAACTACCTCACTTGTGTACACGAGGTAACAATGATTAATTTCCTTTACAAAAAACAAAAACTTTAATTCTATGTTTTGTCTTTATGCATATATCTTTATAGCCTTGATATCTGAACTCTTGGTTACTATGTCAATACCATCCTGTTTTCTTCTTTCTGGCTGAACATACGCTCGTTTTAGGAAACTCTTTATGTTCTTTGTGATGTATAATCCCTGATCTTATTCTAAACCCTTTAACAGCACGATCTGTAGGTTCCGACCTGTGCCCTCTGATCCTCCTCCTACTAGGTATCCATGTTTTTACTTTTTATAACATTTCTATTTTAAGGTTTTATGCAAAGATGTTCTTTCAAAATAATGAACAAAAAGTTATAAATACACCGCAGGTCGATTTCCCGCTTGGATACTTCTTCCAGATTTGTTTAGTTTCCAATGTATTTGCCAGTTGAATTCTTCTTTTTCACTCTCCTTTCTGCTGTTCGTTTTAAATATGAAAAAATGTCTCACAGCACTCTCGCCCGCTTTCCGACTACTCTCTTAGGAGGAATATGATGGGAGGGTACTATTAAAACTTCCTCGAACCTCACATATGCCCAAACAATGTAGGGGAGAGACGGAATGGTCTGAAAGTTTTTTTAAAAAATATTTTTCTTTTTTAATAACTTTTTAAAAGTACGTACGGTTTGTTCTAAATTATAATAATGAACGCAATCCAGTAAAAAAAAAAACAAAAATAAAAATAAGGGATGGTTGGGCATACATAACTTAGGTTAAATCATTAGTTACATTTCAATATTTTTATTTACTACATGATAAATATAATAGTACAACATTTTTATTACACAAACAATAGTAAACATTAAATTAAAAATAGTTCACTTTTACCAATAAACAGTAGTGCTTCTTTCTTTTTTTTATATATATTATAAAAAGGTCTTAATAAAAGGAATATATTTTTTAAATCATGTAATGTTCTCTTTGTCCCTTTTGAATGGTCTTTGGCGTGTAATTTTCAAATAATGTCCTCTCTATTAATTTGAGAAATGTTATCTATTAATGGGTATTTAAATGAGAAAAAGGGGCGGTTCGTTATTTGCAAAATAATGATTTTAAGCTCATCAGATGATTCATCGATTGACAAAATCTTACCAACGGAAACATACTGAGGTTGATTTCGTGATAAATTCCACCAGAACAAAATCATCCGGTTGATCATTGCCGGTCACTTTCATCAATTTTAGTATCACTGTGGATTTCTTCTTCTGATTCTATCCCAAAATCATAGCGTATGTCGCACAGTGGGACGAATGGCCCAAATTTCCAGACATGCACTAAAAATTGAAACTATTTTATTGCAATCTCCGACCATTTTGCACCATCACCAAACATCTTAGGAATAAGAAAATGTGGAAATTTTTCAGAAATACGTAGTGAAAATGCTATTTTTAAAATAAAAAGGTAATGAATATTGACATAAAAATACACGAAATCGTATTCTGTGATTATGATTGTTTCTGTAACGTTTTTAATTTTACTGATAATTATACCTCATAATCTCAAATAAAAAATTACTTTCTATTTTGTACTAATCTATTCAAACTAAAAAAAAAATATAGTAGTGATGGTTTTATCTTTAGAAAGAATTAGGATTTTATAAAACAATGACATGTAGAGTAACTTTCAGGGTGTTTCGAATATATTATTGCGTGTTGAAGAAAACGTCCAAATATGTCCAAAAAATGGACTTCACAGACTTTTACCTTAGGTATTTAATGAGATAAATACGTTACATTATTTTCCGAATATGGCCGAATTAACCCGTAGTTAAGCATAGTTTATATATATATCTAATGTTGTAATTCGACCTAATTAAACTATCAACCTTAATTTGTATTTTTACCTTTCGCAGTTATGAAAAACAAAACAATATTTGTATTTTTTAGTTTAGAATTGTATTTTGTTAATATCAAAATGTTTAGTCTTCGTTATTTTCTTTTCTTAGGTTTTTCCACATTGCAGTAATGGTTATAGGCGCCCTGCAATAGGTGCATATATTTCTACGCGTTCACATGCATATAGTTCTCGACATAAGGCATATTTAAATGAATATTTATACAAACTATTTTTATAATAATACATAAAATATTTTTAGAATAATACTAAAATAATTTAAATTTAATTTAAAATAATTAAGTTAAGATGAAAGTTAAGCAATAATTATCAAATGAATTTATACGCTAATTGATTAATAGAATAAAGATTGGAGAAAAAAATATATATAAATGAATAAAAAAGAGAAAAAAAAGTATATATTATTAGGAGTAGGTAAAATTATATAGGCAGTTTATTCGTTGCGCTCCATGATCTCAACGTGATCCACAAATAGTCTTAGTTATTGTATAGTCGTTTGTTGTTAACAAATTACAACAATAGCCATAAAAATATGTAGGCAGCAACTGACCCACCAGTCTGTATCCAGGTACATGTTATGATAGCTTGAAGCCATAGTCAACTTTTTTTTTTTTTTTTTCTTTAAATCATCACTTACTTAATTATCGCGGGAAGTCGGGGTTAATTAATTATAACAGGTTACTTTTTTTTTTCATTTAAATGTCGACAAACCCTGATTTCTAAATATTTAAAAGTCATACAACACCTATAACTCACATATAACCTATAAACTGATTGATTCGCAGATTTTTAAATTCAATAGAGCACATCAAAAATCATAGAAAATAATGTCATTCGAATCAAACCACGAACAAACGAAAATTGAAGTTTTTGGACACACTATTGGTTAACAGAGCATAATCTTGAAATGAAAGGCAAAAACAGACTTCAGATTCGAATTCTACACCTTTAAAAACATACCCGTATGAAATTTGAAGTCGATGCAATAATTTTTTGAGGCTCAAAATGCGATGTCTAGAAAAAAACACAGTTTCGTCCCACTGTGTGTCGTCTTCCTCACTTGAACTCGAAAATAACCTTTTTTTTATTGCTCTGGATTCTTTTTTATGCTTTTTGCACCTTATGGATTGCAATCGACCAATAATTTCATTTCTGATCGGGTTATCAGTTAGAATTCGGGTTTTGGCTGGCTTTCGGCCTCCTTTCCTTATTCGTGTGGAGTCTTCGATAAAGGTAAATGTTTTCAGGAGAAACTATGGATGTATAAAATATAAATAACTGCAAAAATATACCAGGATGGTTGGGACACTGCCCCACCCGTCCCAGAGATCAGGTGGCCCGACCATCCCTTTGTTTACTTTTTTATTCAGCATGTGTTCTTGTCAAAAACGTAGATTAGTATTTCAAGATTGATTACAGAAATCGAATGATAATTGATATGAGTTTTATATGTTAATTTAAGACCCTGGCAGGGTTTTATTGTCTTTGAGAAAATACAATTCTGAAGTTCATTCAAATATTTACTTTTGTGGTGAAAAGACCGAAAAAAGCTCTCTTTTCAGGACATTTATATATGGCCGCCAAAGCACAGTATAATAGCCTACCTGAGGAGTGTGATCAACTGCTGTAAAGCCAATTCAGTAGTGCATACCTGTTATGAAGAATTACCCTGTCCCAGC
Organism: Euschistus heros; assembly: GCA_003667255.2. Classification (NCBI taxonomy): domain Eukaryota; kingdom Metazoa; phylum Arthropoda; class Insecta; order Hemiptera; family Pentatomidae; genus Euschistus; species Euschistus heros. Next base: position 1,046,685 of record RCWM02000182.1, on the reverse strand, counting down.
CATCCCATGTTTCCCTTGCTTACAGAAAAATCTATAGCTCTGTATCAGACAACTATTTTTCCTCCGTTAGTAGCTTATAATTAGGGCTGTGAAATATATGCATTTGCTTATTTCTCCTAGTCAACTAAAACATCTAATATCGTTATTATGTATATGTTTTGAGGCATTTGGGATCAGTTTGAGTTATTTTTATTTTGCATATTTGTGCATATTTTTCCATAAATAAATATTTTTGCATATTTGGAACTTCAACTGCATATTTATCTACATATATGGCATTTTTATTTTCCATATTTGTGCATATTTTGTCATAAATAGATTTTTTGAACTGTAATTGCCTATTGAACTAAATATCCGGCATATCAGCATTTGACTTTGGATTTTTTTTCAAGTTTTTTTTTTTTTCACCTCTTGAATAAGATGGTGTTTATCCAGATGCTGTTTCTTCCCTTTGGATCGTATTTGCTTCTCTTGGAATGTTTAATCAGATTAATTTCTTGTTCTTCCTCTGCTCAAATACTTGGAATATTACTTCTATTTTTTCTCGAAAATTAGTCTAGCAAAGACAAAAGATCTCGTTGGAAAGAATGTAAGCTCTCAAAATTGAGACTTTTAAGTGCGAGGTAGATGTTTTAAATTAAGTTTATTTTGAATAAAGTTGCGTCAATTACTGCACATAAAAACAGCAAAGTACTTATAAAACAAAGGCAAGAAATAAAAACTTAAAAAAACTTTTGCTACAAACTGCCGCGGGATTCACAAAATTCTGGTTTCGATACTGATTCATGTCTTGCTGAGATACCCTTCCATACATGTTTTCTTGTTTAACATTCGCCTTGCTTTTTGTTTTTTAATAGTCTTCTTCGAATCAATTCCCTTTTCAACACAATTAGTTACTTAAACTTGAGTTTGTACTTATGTATAAGTATGTATTGCATTTTTTTTTCTTAACAAGTAATGTAAATAGTTGCATATTTCGGTATTTAATTGCATATTTTACCCTATATGTTTGCAAATATATGTGCATATTTTTGAGTTTATAATTCACAGCCCTACTTATTACCACTGTTCCGAGCATCAGTTTCCTCTCTTACATCATGTTTGAGCGACTAGTCCGCTATCAGCTCGGGCTAACATATTAGCTTTCTATATGTATGGCAAGTGGCTACGCAATTGTCGTCTCTTGATTGTACACAAGCATATAACTGCTTTGATTTATTACCATCTTCCATCTTTTCTGTCGAAAGCTCTCCTTAGCCATCTCTAAATCTGCGAATGCAGACCCGCCTCCACACTCTTTGGCAAAAGATTTCTTAGTCTACTTCTTATTCTTTCTCCTTCTGGTCTCTTCCTTATCACCAATTTATATCAGAATTATTGCATACTGCCCTAAGTTCATCTTCTTTTCGGATTCACCATTGTTTCTATCAATGACTTACAAGAAATATATTAATAAAATATTATATAGTCAAATATGTTTTTTTTATAGTAAATAATTATTGATGAACATATATTATTATGAAATTCTTTACTTATATATAAAAAAAAAAAAAAAAAAAAACTATGTCCTGTCAACTGGCCCAGTTTCGTTTCCATATTTAGGTCAGTCACAGCGATCATGAATCCACAGACAGTGAAGGTCAGATCCCTTGCTGAGAAAAGAATTTTCTTTGAATGTCGCTCTAAACGGCCTGGTAAGATGTGTTTACACATTTCTTTATTGCGGATTATGTTAGACTACACTGTACACCGCCAATTGTTAAGGTAGCAAGATATATATTTCAATTAAGCATAGTTTTTGTTGTAAGAAAAAAGTAGATTATTTGGTTCTCAAAGGGAGATTACCGTGATTGTAAAAGATTTTTTTTTAATTTTCAGGAACATGGAAAAATATGTGCTTGTCCAAACGCATGGGAACCACAGCAAAGATACCCTCCTCCATTGCACACGTACTCGGCGCATTCCAATTGTTATCCTAAGGGTACTTGGAAGGGGAATCTTTCCACACCGCATCGTCCTCCATTTCTCTCCACTTATTCCAACAGGTTCGCAGCTCCTAACAACGTGCACTACCCCACAGGACCTAGAATAGGTCGGCCGATAGTGATCACTACGGCGATGAACAACATCACTACAACAACGATCGTAGTGGTGACACCAAGGATGATCACTACTGCGCCGACCAGCTCGAATCAAGTCGTCACTACAACTCGGCAGATCAATTCTAACGAAATCCTGAACCCTCCCAGGAATAATTCCGTCAATATATCAGCTTATCGGATGGATGCCTCTACAAACACTCCCACCCAGACTACTAGAAGCAACACATCTTCTATTGTAACAGCTCCTAATTTAGGCACACAAAATACCCCAATCAGCCCTGTAACTCGTCCAAACGCTAGTTCCATATTATCAATTCCTTCCAACACTAATAATCCGACTGTAGCAACTGATCCGGAACCCATAATACGTATCCAACAAAGCACAAAGCCAACAGTCAACTCCTCAACCACTCCAACTATAAATACACTTTGCGACGTGCGTATGGACACTGTTACTACAGATAATTAACTCATATGTAAGATGATCTCTTTCAGGTTGTATAATATATATTTTAAAATATATTATTATAATTGTATTAACATGTTATCTCTTTTGAAGTTTATTTAAAAAATAAACTTAACTGTTAGTCTTTGGGTCAATGGTACAACGATTCAACGGAAGTATGGCTACAGATATCCTTAGTCAATAGCTCTTGCTGTGAAAGATTGTTCATATCACTTAAAATTTTGTCTTAAATTAGGCATGACTTTCCTTTCCAATGAACGATTAACACCTATATTTATACTAAAGTAGATTTATATCCAGTAAGTTATGGATTATTTTACCCATATTTTTACAGTTATGCGTAAATACACGCACAAAAAAACAAAAACAACAACAAAACAATAATAATAAAAAACACTGTATCATTTGTAAATTGTAAATTTTATGAAGTTTATCGTTTTGTTTTCCGATTTTAGTAAGACCTTTTCAGTCGTTTTTCCAAATAATGAGCTTAATATGGCACTTCATGTGACCATTGGTACATTGTTAAAAAACACCTGAGGACAAGTGTCACGTCTGAGGGTGTCATCACTCAAGTTCTTGTTGCACCTCGGAAGTGGGGGAATTAACGCAAGCCGTTTGGGGAAGACTGTATTTGTTACGCGATTACTCCGTCAATCATGTATCGATTTTGAGGATTCTATTTTTGATCGGTAGGGCATACTTCAGATGTGTAGACTTCAAGACTAAACCTGCATGTAAAAAGTTGAACTAAAAAGTAAAAAATAATATTTTAATACTTCAAAACAAAGAGCATTGGTAATCAACGAAATTATCACTACTTATATACCTATTCACAATTTATAATCAGTTATTTTTGGAGTCGTTGCCAATTTTTACGCCAAAGATTTTTTTTTTTTTTTTTTTTTTTGTAATTTTCAGGAACATGGAAAAATATATGTTCGTCCAAACGCATGGGAACCGCAGCAAAGATACCCCCTTTAAGTATAAACCCTTCAAGTCAGTTTGTTGTTTTCAAAAAATCTTTTTTTCACTTTTTTTTTTGCCTGAAATCAACTTATTGAAGTGGAATTTACGTGTAATGTACTTGGGACCGTATATTTTGTTCGACGTATTTAAGAATTCGGCTTATAGAAGTTCGACGCATCGAGAGTTAACTCTATGTGGAAATTATTTTTGTTAATAATTTAGATTTAGTCACCATGGAGAAATATATTTATGTAACGATAATTTCTTGATTTATAATTGAATGAGTAATCGCGTAACACAAAAAAAAAAAAATAAAATAAATAAAAAAAAAATTAAAAAAAAAATAAAAAAAAAAAAAAAAATACAGATGAGTATGAGAAAACCTTCTCTTTTTTAAAGTCGGTTGAAAAGCATAAACTTCGAACGCCATGTGTTGAGGTTTTCAACATGATACAGCTTTCCACGACAGGTGCGGCATGTTTATTAATAACATATTATTGTTTGTTATGATAATGACAATGTTTTAATCAATTCACAGATAATGACCACATCTCACTGAACAGGTAGGGTTTTTTTAATATATCGAAAACTAAATAAATCGATTGGAAGTCACAGGATCTAGGTAGCCGTTGGCCCGTTGAATAAATGTGTCATTGCCTCCTAGACCTTGTACAGATGAATCAGCGTGAATAATGATATCGTTCTGTTTATATGTTAAATGTTCTTTTGATGTCTATATATGTAACTTGTATATTGATGAACCTAAAGCAGAGATGTACTATTGTAACGAGTACATATTGTATGTAATATTTCAAAATGTTAACTATTTTAATATACTTCATACTTTTAGATTAGACATAATAACATGAGCATGATCGATGACTGAATTTTTTTTTCTTCAAATTTTAACGAAATTAAGTCGTTGCTAGGCGTCATAGGCTAGCAAAGATATTTTAGTTTCGTTGCTATGCAATATGTATATAATAAAAATGGCGGTCAGTACAGTGTGTTAATTGATATTGTTAAGTGTAGTAACCTGTGAGGTTATTCACAATATAATTGTGAAGTCGAAACAATTATCTTTCTTTTTCTTTTTTTTTTTTTGTGTGTGTGTGTAAATATTAATTCATCTTTGTTTGAACTACTAAAAAAATACTCATTTTCTACCCGAATGGAAAAAACAGTAGATATCTATCTATAATAAACTACATTTCCTAATTCAAATTTTATAATTTAAATGACCAAATAACTTGATCATCAAAAAAATTAATGATTATTGGAAATAAATATAGTTAAAAAAAAATATGGATTTCAAAAGTGACCTTTTTCAACCTATAGCTTCTAAGCAGTGCGTACTAGCGACAAATTTTATATAACGAAAAAAATCCATTAATTTTCTGATAAGGAGCATATTTTTGATCCTAGCAACACACTCTGAGCTATAGCGTGTGAAAATGTTACATTTTTAGTTTTAAAAAAAGTTACACCAAAAAAGTATGAACCCCCAAAAGATGTTTCCACGTAAAAAAAAAAAAAAAAAAAAAAAAAAAAAAAACTATTACAACACTTAATCATATGAAGTCACGCACTGTAATGGCTGCCATTTTATTAGAAACATGTTGCTTGGCAACGAGACTAAAACATCTAGAAGAGTCTATGTCGCCTAGCAACGGCTATTCTTCTAGCTAATTTCTTTAAACTATTTTATCTGTTCTTTGAATACGTTAAGCGTTGGCTTAAACCTCAAAATTACAACTAATTGAACAAGCTACTAACAAAATTTACTCAAAGTATATGCAAAAATCAAACTAATTCATCTTGTTTGTGGATTGTTTCTTGTGCATATTGTGTTTGTTGTGATATTTCTATGCATATTACTTTACTGTAAATTAATCTTTGTTTTTTTTAATTTATTTTTTATGTTTACAAAAACAAATGCGTTAATATTTATCCAATTTGTATTAGGTAAAGGCTGGAAAATATTTATCAAGTCCCTAAAATGTGGATGTAAGACATGGCTCCACGGGCGTACAAAGACCTTGGCACGCCAATAGTTTGTAAAGCGCTTGTAACACTCAAACGTAAATATACAACTTAATTTAATAACTACCTCTTTTTCATAACTTCAATTAAAACTAAAAAAAATTGTCCGAATTTTCTGAATATAAAATTCAATTTTATATTTAATTTCTAACTCTTCTCCCTTTTTCAAAGAATTCTTTTTTTATGATAAATATTAAAAATATTAAGAACTTTGATTCTTAAACACACAATTTTTACCTGATATCAATACGAGAAATAAATAGGTGAACTTATTAAGAACTTATTAACTTTTCTTTAAGTAATAAGATCATAAAAATCATATCTATTCTTTCATTCTTTCATATTATATATTTTATTTTTTTATAATATATATATATATATATATGTTTAAAGACTATTTTGTAAGTAAAATAATGTTAAATGTAATTTTTCTAAGAAATATTTTTGATCCGAGGAATTACAATGTTGAACACTACCCTCATTCAGTGAAAGATTTCTTTTTTTTTTTTGTAAATTATTTTTGTATTCTTTTTGAAAACTAGAGAAAGTAAGTAAATTAAATAAAAGATAAATAAGAAACACATATTATGCAGTTTATTAAATTCTATATACCAGTTTCAACACACCTTAAGTATTATTTGTAGCCCTGCACAGATGTTTTATAAAATATATATACAGTAGACCCTCGGTATACCGCGGATTCGGATATAACGCGGGTCAAGCTCCGGTCCCGATCCTGATTCAATTAAAATTAATAAAAAATAAGATTACATCGTATTATGGTTTTAAAACCAACAATAGAAAACTTGAAAACAATTCATTAGAAAATTGAGTCATTTAGAAAATCTAAAGAAAAAAACAAAAAGGTTCCAAAGTTTAATAAGTTCTGGGAAAAGGGAACTCTGAAAATTAAGTTACATTTGTTAAATTGGTTTTGTTTTTTTAGCACATTTCTAATTTCACTAAACATTAAAAGGGATTTGTAAAGGAAAAAAATTATAACTGGTTGTTAACGTAGGAAGCAAAACTAAATAGGACGTTTAGAATGAATTACGATTGTCTAAACCAAGTTTCATTGTTTTTGTTTCAATATTAGAACTTTTTAAAGTTTGATTTTTATTAGAATTTTAAAAAAAACTTTAGGAAAGAGTGGGTACATCGCTTGTGTCGTCCTGGAAATAAGCCGAAATGTGTTACTTAGACAATGTCGATTGAATATCTTCCCGGTAACCTACCTGGATGACGTACGGAGGAGTTGTCTCTATTCCTGCCTTCTTGGTTCACAGAATCCCCTTCACTTTCTTTTTAAAAACTGTGCATTATTCCTTTAGTTGTTGCCCGAGTTTAAATCAGAGTGCATTTTCATTATTTTTTGACCCCCAATAATTCATACTTCTGCCTTCGTTATACCGCGGGTACGTCTATAACGCGGGAGGTTTCATTTCCCCTTAACCCGCGTTATAACGAAGGTCCACTGTAAATTAGATCAAAGTCCTTTCCATCTTATTTTAAACATGTGTTGGAGTGGAAGTGATGAAAAAGAGCAGAAATGTCTTCTTTTTTTTTTTTTAATTTATTTTATCATCAGCGGACGATCTTTCTTTTAGAAATGTCTTCTTTTTTTTTTTTTAATTTATTTTATCATCAGCGGACGATCTTTCTTTTAGAACAGCGCCATTTTTTAATCAACATATTTAGTTCTCTGGTGCAACACATAACTTCATTTTGTCATTCGTATGATCTATTGGGTTGTCACACATGAAATGTCCGATTTTTCTTTACAGAGGATTAAAGAGTTGCCTGTTGATTCCTAGCAAAATACTTACTATCTATAATAATGTACTTGTTAATGTTATATTTTGTAAACTGTGTTTGTCTTTTTCCCAAATAGGCATACACATTTTAGTATCATTTTGACCGTGGCCATGGAAACACGCAATTTCTGAACGATTTTTTTTTTTTTTTTAATGAGTACAAACTCGGTCATTCCGCTGCCCCCGGCAGCAAGAAGTATTAATCATGCGTTTGGTGAAGGAAGTGCTAATGAAAGAACCATCCATTGTTGGTTTACAAAATTTTCCTCAGGAGATACGACATTAGAAAATCTCTTGAGGTACGCTTGATGATATAGAAGGATCAATACAATTAGGATTGATGAATTAAGTGCCACTTCTATTGAGATTATTTTATTTGAAAACTAGTTTCGAATGCTAAACATTCATCTTCAGTTCTAAAACATACAAAATATTTTCAACACATCAGTACTATGTTACATAGATTATATATACTAAAGTTTTTTAAAAAGATAAGACAAGAAATCAAGCATAGGCACTCACCTTCGAGGTAACTAAAACACGGAATTTGTGAGAAGTAAAAGGGGGCAGGTCGGTTAAGTTTTAGATTTACAACGGGGTTTAAGAAGATTTACAAATTTGTTTTCTATAGGAACGGAAATGAGTCATAAGGGAACCCCATTGTAAATCTAAAACTTAAGGTAACTAAAACACTGAATTTGTGAGAAGTAAAAGGGGGCAGGTAGGTTAAGTTTTAGATTTACAACGGGGTTTAAGAAGATTTACAAATTTGTTTTCTATAGGAACGGAAATGAGTCATCAGGGAACCCCGTTGAAAATCTAAAACTTAACCTACCTGCCCCCTTTTACTTCTCACAAATTCAGTGTTTTAGTTACCTCGAAGGTGAGTGCCTGTGCTTGATTTCTTGTCTTATCTTTTTAAAAAACTTTAGTATATATAATCTATGTAACATAGTACTGATGTGTTGAAAAAAAAAAATTTTTTTGTATGTTTTAGAACTGAAGATGAATGTTTAGCATTCGAAACTAGTTTAATTCATCAATCCTAATTAGAAAATCTGCCCCGTGGACGGGAAAAACAATTGATTCGACATTATACTGCCAAATGCATCAAAATTGGTTCGAGCCACAGCTGGTACTGGTAAACAGGAAAGGACCTATCCTTTTTTATGATAACGCCCGACCTCATGTTTCAATTCAGACAGTGAATAAATTAAAGGGGTTGGGCTATGAAGTCTTACCACACTCCCCATATTCCCCTGATCTATCCCCTACACACTACCACCACTTTTTTCGGAGTTTGGACAACTTTTTGTGAGGAAAATTGCTTACCAATGATTTGGATATTAAAAATGCATTTTCTGAATTCTTTTCATCACGTGACTCAACGTAGAAAACTTTGTAAGCCATTGGCAGAAGTGAATCGAAAATGATGGTAAATACTTTGAATAAAAGATATGTTAGATTTGATCTCAAATTTTTATTTTCTTCCTGGTTCTATAAACAGTCATTTCATTTGTGACAACCCAATAGAACGTTCCATTTATTTGTGCAGTTTACATAAGTAAAGTTTTCAATATATAATTTATAGACTTGTATTTAAATAATACGAAGAAAAGACACCATATTTGCTTTACAAATATTTTTCATTTTTAAAGATAACACGGAATAACGATTATTTATATCTTACCCAAATTTATTATTAATTATAATAATTAAGAGAAAGTAGCGCATCTCCTGGGATTTCAAAATAATATGTAAAAATATAAGACAAAAGAAATGAATGTGGCGCCCAGCAAGGTTATTAAATACATGAGAATAGGTAATAAATATAATCTCAATGTTACACGGCTGATATTCTGAATGTTTCTATATTTTTTTAGAACTGAATATTAATGTTTAACATTCGAAACTAGTCTTGTAGTAACTAAATCTCATAGAAGTAGCAAGCTAATTCATCACCTCTACATCTAGTATTACTCATCGCGATATCAAAGATGATACCTAGCCCTTGGCAGTGATCACAATAGATTTCTGGCTGGATTTCAAGATATGCTGGCTCGGATTCTCTTTAAGATCTTCAATGACAGCGGTGGATTCTCTACTATTAATAATAAGGTGCATTAGTAAGTAGTAAATAGCCGGAGTAGAATCTCGCGTACGCTTCGTATTCACTCAACACGTGTACCTTCTTACAAGGGACCAAATTTTTTTAGTCGATCAATCGAAAAAAAAAATCGATAATTTTTTTTTTATTTTTCTCCAAAGAGCCCTAGAAGCTAATAAAAAAAAATAAATCATGTTGAAAATTTTATTAATACGCTTTTATTAACTTCACCTGTATGTAACGGAATATTGCATCGTAATTTTCACCAATTTCCAGCAATGTGATTATAATTATCTGATTATATTATTATTATTATAGCAATCTGATTATCTATTTAGCATAATTTGCACACGTTCCAATACACCAATGACAATACAATAATTGCACAACTTTGTTCTAATGTTCTCACTTAGTCTAGTTGAATTAACCCCAAAAAGGAGATCTGTCTTGCAAAAGCTGGGGTAGAAGGTTTTACGTTTTTATATGGTCCAGGTGGGTCCTGAGAATAAAATATCAAAAATGAAACTAAATTTGATGAGGGGAAAATGTTTGGTGGGCAAAAATAACCAAACTTTTTTCAGAGTTTGGAAAAAAAAAACATATATTTAAGATTTTCAATAAAAAAAATGCTTTATTAATAAAATTAAAGTATATCAAATTGTGTGTCTAAAGACATCATTTAAGTGGAATTTGATTAAGGCGGCTAGCCACAATCGATTGTCAAACATCGAAGAATTTTTCCAACTTTAAAAAGTTAGTTTTGGTCATGTTTAAGATTCTATAACGTAGAAATGGCTAATTTAATTAAAACATGTTATATACTAATAGTTTTAGATCATTACATTTTGTGCAAGATAGGATTTTTAAAGTAAATATTTGCCCATTCCTACTCTGAGATATGTCAAAAAAACATAAATTGTTGGTTGATTTTGGATAAACTGTGTTAAAAATGCAAACAAATCACGAATAGTACTGGGGAATTAGCTCCGAAACTTGAACTCAAAAAAATGAAAAGGTCTGACTGCTGCAAATTGTTCATTGCACTTAGATTTTTAGTTAGGTTTGCTACAAAAGCTTGTTTTTTTAGTTTTTTTAAACTGAATTTTTGATATCCACATTGTTCTATCATCAATATATTTATATGTTAGAAGAAAATAATTGGAAAATTAAATAAAAATAAAATTGTTGAAGGCATTGAATAAACTAGCCTTATAAGTTTTTTTATACAAAAATTATGATATATTTTGATTTAAAGGTAAAAAAAAAAAAGTAATAATAATTTTATAACTCATTTTTTTAGCAATTTCGAGATTGATTAAAATTTCGATATTATGAATTTACGTTTATTTTTGAGTATCTTGCCGTCAATTTCTCAAATTTTGACATTTCTTGACGGTTTGAAAAGGTGTTTCACGTTTCATTTATAAAAATAATAATTACGTTACCTTCAAAATTCTATTGACCAAAAGTCGTTTAACAATAGAAACAAAATTGAGTTTTTTTTTGGTGGTAACATAAGTTTCAAATTACGACCACTTTAAAATAACCACACTATTTGAAGTAAATCACGTACATGAGGACCGGATACCCATCATATAAATTCGATTTGAATTGATTATGAAACGGTGGAATCATGGACATTGTTTGAATTTGAAAAAGAATTGCAAGGTTTCTCCCTAGGACGGATTTTTTTCCCCAATAGTATATGTAATTTTAGAAAGGTTCAGGTATTTGGGAGAGGTAATAACAAATAATGCCATTGACAAAATTCCGATTGAGGAGAGAGCCAAGAAGCTGGAAAAAGCTTTCAATACAGTAAGACACGTCTACAATAAAAAGAACTTGTCAATGAATGCAAAGATAAGACACTACGCTACGGTAATCAGACCTCTGGTTCTGTATGGTTCAGAAACGTTGGCTATGAACAAGGAGAACAAAAACTTAGCTCGAATTGAGAAAAGAATCCTAAGAATGATGTACGGCCCAATCAAAACAGAAGATGGATACAGAAGGAGACCGACTTTAGAGCTATATAAAATCTTGGAACCCATGGACTCAGCTATAATCAGGCGTAAACTGAACTTTCATGCACACATAATCAGGATGAATAACCAAAGATGGGTGAAACAGATTTATACTAAAGCCCTGAGCATGAAAAATAGCAACTATGTGTTTGGTAAAACAATGAAACAGTTCCTGGATAGGTACAAAATTGCAGAAGAACTGTGCGAAGACAGAGAAAAGTTTAAAAAAACACATGCAGAAAATAGAGGTCTTTGAATGCCAAAAACCTAAAGGAAGAACGGGGACCAAATGGACCCAAGAAAGAAAAGAACGATTTTCTTCCCAAATGAGAGCGTACTGGCAGCAAAGGAGAATGAAGATTGTCAACAAACCTTCCTAATTAATATTTGCGTAGTCCTTAGAAGGCTGGACCGCAAAAAAAAAAAAAAAAAAAAAAAAAAAAAAAAAAAAAAAAAAAAAAAAAAAAAAAAAAAAAAAAAAAAAAAAAAAAAAAAAAAAAAAAAAAAAAAAAAAAAAAAAAAAAAAAAAAAAAAAAAAAAAAAAAAAAAAAAAAAAAAAAAAAAAAAAAAAAAAAAAAAAAAAAAAAAAAAAAAAAAAAAAAAAAAAAAAAAAAAAAAAAAAAAAAAACAAAAATGTAATTTTAGATTCAACAAAAAATGAGGTTTCCTGAGGTGCTAAAAATAAAAATAAAGCGAGTTTCGTTTTTAATGTACTTCATTCAATGAAGTTGTTTTCCTAACCTGTAAAATTCAATGGAATATCAACGTACAGGATTAGTTATCAACTCACTGTTTATTTTGTTATATACTCCGTTCCATTAAATATTGTTTTTCTTAGCCCTGAAAGAAAGAGACAATATAGGCCAAAACATCGAAATCTCAAGAAGTTTTTTTTTCAACCTGATTGCATCCTGACTACTTTTTCTGTTATTAAATGTGTCGATCAACAGAAACTTTTTCTATGGTTTATGAGTTTATGATAATATTATAAAAAGTAAATATTTTACAATCTGTTTTTAATAATGTATATATTAAAAATAAATTAACAAATATACATAATTTAAGAATAAATAAATGTCAAACAAATAAAAGTAGAAATATTCTGCATGCATAACTTATATCAAGAAGGCCGAGCAGACAAGAGAGTAACGAAGGGGATATTTTCGGCTTGTAAATTAACATAATTGCTCACTTAATTAGAAGTAAAAACTGTTTCTACTTACCTTGTTTTATGATATTCAATGAAGTTATTTTTAAACCTCAATGACCGTTATAAATAGTTATACGAAAGGAAATTGGCATTACAGTGCCATTGATTGGCTTTTATTCGCGTCCCACTGAAGCATGTATCAGGTAGGCAGTGGTGCTACGTCACTGATGGCAGGTGTAATTTGTGTAAACAATGAAATCGTCATTATTTTAACGTCAATTTTACTGAGTGACGACATCGATTTTTGGATAAAACTGTCTTTGGGCAAATAGGAAAGTTCCTGTTAATTAATTTATTACTTAAATTAATTAGAAGTACATATACTTAATTGAAATTCTATTCCCAAATTAAACTTTATTTTCTGACTCACACCTATCTTCGAATGAAGACAACCAGCGAATGTGCTGCAAAAAATATTTCATAAATAAGACATGTAACTAACTACGTTACATCATCCTCACATTGTTTTAAGTGGTTTCCTACTTAAGAAGATTTCTCATCCAGCTCTTTTTACCCCTCGGTACGTATTATTAGGAATATTTATCGCAGCCATGTTTTGTATGGGTCTGTTTGGATGGTCATATAGTTTGTCTTGAAATAATCTGTATTTTGTTTCGATGTGGTCCAGTACAGATTTGGTATTTGTAGGTCTGTTAGTCCAGTCAATAAACGTAGAGTGCATGAAATATGCGATTATTTTTTACCTCAGAGCTTCGTTAGGAGTAGTTAGAAGGTAAACATACTAAAAGTCTCAGCCCCTGGGGGGTGAGCTAACGATGGGTGGGAGAAGGTCCCATTTTTGGGTTTATCGATTATATCTCGAAAACAATTGACTCTAGAAAAATATGTTTCAAATAAATATTAAAGTACTCATACGAGGTGTGATCAAAATGTTCCAGGACTGAATTTTTATACATTTATTCATACAACATACAGGTTATTCAAATTTGTCTCCTTCGAAGTACTCCCCTTGGGAAGCTACACACTTTTCCCACCGGTGTTTCCACTGATCAAAGGCCCCAGAAAAAACTCTTCTTTTGTAAACGTGTTTAGCAGCTCCGTTGTTTTTTTCTTTAATTTCGTCAACTGTTTGAAATCTTCGTCCTTTCAGGTGTCTCTTTAGCTTCGGAAAAAGAAAAAAAAAAGTCGGCTGGAGCCAGGTCAGGTGAGTAGGGGGGCTGAGGAATGACAGTCATTGCGTTTTTTAAACAAAAAGGCCATCTTTAAACCTCTTGAACCACTGATGGCAGCATGATCGGTTCAGGCATTCTTCACCAAAAGCCTCAGGAAACATCAAAATGGTTTCAGAAAACGTTTTGTTCAGTTTCACACAAAACTTCACACAAACACGTTGCTCTTCTTTCACATTCATTTTCATAAAATAGCCAAACTCTATAAAACTAACCTCAAACAAACTGTGCTAATGTTACTTTCAGTAATGTTATGATTGATCTGCAAACACAGCTGTGTTCCTGTTGAGACACCGCATCGCTGTGAGACATTGCATTCCCATAGTATATAAAAAGTCCTGGAACTTTTTGATCACACCTCGTAAGTCCATTTGTGGATGGAAGCTAACCCGCACAGTTCCGATGTTTTCCATTACCAGCATGAATTCAGAGTGAATGTTTGGCTAGGTGTAAAAAGTGTACGAAGATCAGAAAACAGGTGTAGAAATGGTCGAAGAAATTTATGAGTGCTGCAATACAATGCGGCAAAATCATGATGAACTTCGCCTAGCAGTAGATGCAGTCAGAAGAAGATTAGTGCTGTGTATGAGAGAAGAGGGAGGACATTTTGAACAATTATTGTAAATTAAGTATGTAAATTTTAATTAAATTATCTTAAAAGTTTCTTAAATTGCTAATATTAGAATAAGATAAATAGGTAATCGCGATTAAATTACTTTTCTATTAATAAAACTATTTAACATTTGCGAGCATTCTCTCAGTATTTCCCAAAACGCCGATATTGCATCTCCCTGTTTTTTGTAATTAATAAGCGATTTCAGTATAAATTTTAAAAATTGTATGGTATACCATTCTAAGTTAAATACAGGATGCGGCTATTATCAAGTCTAAATTAGTTTATTTTAAAGGAAATTTAATCTTCTTTCTAATGAGCATTTTGAAATTGCTCTCGCTTTCATAGTTGGGGAAATATAGACAATGATTTGTCAGAAAGCAGACATTTCTTGAAAAAACATAAAATTAAAAAAAATCTATAAAACGGACGAGAATCGAGTTATAGTTTAATGGGAATTTTTTGTTGCAAATGATGCTCAGAATCGCCTCTCGAAGTTACTGCAGTCTTATGCTGAACACCCTGTATATGAAATTAAAATTAAATTAATGCTCTGCAACATTGATTCTGACATTTTTTCAGAGAAACGATCGTGGATGGTACTAGAGGCAAATGTTTGACAAAAAGTGAGGTACAAATTATTTGTTTTTGCGAAAATTATCGATTTTCAATAACGTATATCTCGAAAACCGTTGTATGTTCGACAAACATGTTTATAAACAATTTTATAGGAAATTTAATTAGATTTTGTTTTTATTCGAAATTTATTTTTCTACAGTCCACCGTTTTCGAGATACAATCTAAAAACCTAAAAATGGGACCTTCTCCCCCTCAATGTTAGCTCACACCCCAGACGCGGGGTCTTTCAGAATGTTTACCTTCTAACTACTCCTAACAAAGCTATGAAGTCAAACATTATCGCATATATTACGCTCTCTACACCCCTCATTTCAGCACTAATTGACTGAACTATGTATTCAGTGTTTTATTACATACCATGGAGATCGTGTATTTAATAGTAATATTTGTGATTGAAATATTTGTAGTTTGTAAATGTGAGTTTTTTTGGCTGAACCATGAATCTGTGATGCGTAAGCCCATATGGGTTTTAGTAAGTATGTATTTTGCAGCTTGTCTTGGTTTCAGAGAGGGACGCCTTTGTAGCAGGGAAAACAAGAGACCCGCCTGTTTAACATGAAGAGCCCATGTCATTTTTTTATCGAATATTTGTCCTAAATATGTTACTGTGTTAGTCTGAGGATCAAATTAAACTTGAATCATAATTTTTGTTCGTTGGGGCTTAACATCGTTATGTTCCTTTGGCAGGAAGGACGGATCATTCTACACATAATCAAATTATTCTAGCCAGACTAAAGCTAGACAAAACGTTGGTCTCAAAACTGTTCTTCTTATCCAAGTGCTGAATCCTGGACTTGGTGGGTTTAGCGGTACATTTTTTTCTAGAAGTTATATCGCATCGATAGGGTATATATATCGTGCAAAGAGATTCAAGAAAGTAAGGTGCGATGTTTCAAAAATATACGTAACACTAAAAATAATCTCCTACGTTTGATATGATCTCAAGTGCTATCAAAATACATTTATTTACAATTAATTAAAACAGATAGTGAAATTTATCTTGATATAGGTTTATTTTAACAACTGGACATTCCGAGACCGAATGCAATGTCTATCGTTTGAGGTTATCTAAAGCATTGTGATACAAGTTTGTTTTCAGAGTTTATTGACAATTTAAAAAAAATCAGATTGACGGCAAAGGAAAAAAAAAAAGTTGTGAAATGTTTGTAATCAAAACACGTCCTTAAGACCATGATGGCCGAGCGTGGTAAGAATCGATTAGTAAAATCCTAATAGGGTATTTGGTAACTTGGAGGAAGGAAACGGTGAAAGGAGTTATTGTTAGAAGGTACAGGTGAAATTAATTTTTTTTTTTTTTTTAACATAATAACTTAATTTACAACTGTACACAATGGACAACCAGTGATTGTGATGTTACATTGAAACAACAGACATGATCAGGCATGAGGGAGTCAGCACCCAGCGGTACAATCTCCAAAAGTGAAACTAAATTATTAGCAATTAGACTAGGAGATCTCTCATCCACCTCCTTTTCAGCCTCCGTTGAGTTATGTCAGGAATTTGTACTGTTGCCATATTATGTATCTGTTTGTTAGTGTGTTCAAGTAGTTTTTCATGAAAATGTCGATAAAGTTTATGGATATGGGTCTTAACTGTCGGAATACTTAAGTCTGTATGTAGCCTATCTTTTGACACATAAGGAGGGGAGTCTGTTATCAGTCTTAGGAATTTCGATTGAAATGTTTGAATTTTCTGAATATGTGTTCTTTTGGCCGGTCCATAAATTTGAGATGCATACGTCCAGATGGGTTTTAGCAAGTAACTGTAAATGTTAAGTTTCTGTTTTAAAGGTAGTTTTGAGCGTCTGTGAAGTACTGAGTATAGAAGTCGCAGTCTTAACTGTAACGTCTGTTTTTTTGTCTTGACGTTTGGGCCCCATGCCAGTCTTATATCAAGCGTAAATCCTGTTTGATATCATTTGGGCAAGAAATGATTTAGTTCTGAGGATTTTGAGAGATATGTATATAGAATACCAGCTGACCCCTCGGCGTATTCAAAACCCAAAATTTGTTTTTTGGACAAAAATGTAGATCTGTGACAGGATCGCCTTCAGATTTTAGTACTGCTGGTTCGAAAGATCAGTAATGAGGTATTTAACTCGACTTAGGTAATCAACATCAATATTTTAAATTAAGAGTTGAAGTGTCCGTCATATGATATCAAACCATTAAAACTTCTGTGGAGGGATCTAGAAAATTTTGGAGTAAGTAGAGATCTTACTGACACAATTAAAAGTTATAAATGCGGAGCGAAAGTCAATTTCAAAATGGGGAACCGTTTGGCAGATAGTTTCTCAACCACCCAAGGCCTAAGACAAGGGTATAGTTTATCACCCAGTGGAGTGGGTTCTTTTTCCATGAAAGAGTGGAAAATAAATGTCGAGGTTTGGGTGTAGGAATAGGAAAGGAAACTTTCTACAGTCTACATTTTGCTGATCTGGTAGTAATAGCTTCCGAGGAAAAAGATCTAAGTTATGTGCTAAGGAAGCTAGAAGAAGAATATTCTAAATTTGGCCTAGAAATCAGCAAATAGAAGACAGAATACATGGAATACATACAAATTTTGAAAACAAATCGGTTACAAAAGAAACTTTTAATTAGTTGATACAATCATTCATAAAATACAAATATTTTTATTCAAGAACATGACTGTGGTATCCGTACTTCCTGTTTTTCTCAGTGTTATTTTTGTGTTTATTCAGGATACATTTTTATTATTTAAGGGAACAATATGCCCGAAATAAAGTATTCTTCCTTTCATATTCTGAAATGATTACTCATCTTTTAATAATGTTGATGGTAGAAGCGGAGACACGAAACTAATAAAGAACTGCGCACTTGGAACCTATCTAGTCAACATTCATCAGATCGATGCCGGGCAGACAGAAACTAATTTGTCTGAAATTGTTTATATCGTTTACTTTATCCGCAAAATTATTAACAATCATAAAGTATTAAAGGACGATTTAGAAAAATTAAATTATTTACACAAATATCTAAATAGTGAAGTCGTTATATGGTATGTGTACCACAAGTTGACAGTACTCCGATAGGTGACAAAGTAAGGGACATTGAGGATTTTACGAAGGATTTTGGATTGGAAGGTTTAGTTGAAACTCAAGAAACATTTGTTGTGTTCAAAATTAGAGTCGACTAAAAGTAATACAATTTGAGCAGAAAATAAGTTCTGTTGCTTAAACATGGACCAAGATTCAGACATTCAAATGTTCGGAATGTCCTTAACAACAACGTTTTGAACATACTGCATTATGAGCGATTTTAAAAATGAGTTAGTCTTCCATAAATCAAACATAATACAGTGCCGTTATGGCCAATGCTTCTATACATAAGTGACTAGCTAAAACATTTCTATGCTAACAAAGTTGTCTATTGTATATTCTTTTGTTTTTCCAAGATATTTATATATAAGTTTTAATATAACTATGTTACACTTTTAACAATGAAAAACATGTGATTAATTGGAATTTCCGGTTAATCCGACCTTTTGGTGATTCATCCCCACTTCTTGTTACCTTAAGGGTCGGATCAGTGAGGTTCTACTTATTATTCTAAATAAGGCCGAAAAACCTACGGGTTAAATTAAAGTAGCTCTGTAATTCAACCGGCTACCAACACATTCTGGCCAGAGTGAGAAAATCGAGATATATTCTGAGGGTCATAAATAAAATAACTGTTAAACCAACCGGATTCAAACCCTTGTACGTTTATCTAGTAATTATGGAGTCGAAGACAACGAGCAGTTTTTTGTCGTTTTAGTATAAAATTAAAATTAGAAAAAAAAAACTGATATGATAATGAATCATTAATATTTGCGTAAGTACAGAGTCAGTAGTTCAAAATAACAAAATCTTATCGATTCTAGACGGAATGAAAAAAAAAAAAATTTGTAGTTTCAGAAATCTCTTACGCACCACAATTTTATCTGTTTTTATAAGAGAAAAATCAAGGGTCAAATAACAGATTTGAATCGTAACCTTAGTGCAGAATCAATTAACGATTCAAATTTGATTTTTTCAGGTTTAACACTATTATGCGATCAAATTATATACCAAGATATCAAAAAAAATATTTTATCAGAGAAGGGGAAGGTTTCAAATCTCAAAGGTTTAGTTTCAGAGCTCCAATATTTCCAATGGTGGGCTTAGTAAATGCATGGAAAGATCTTTTGTAAAAAAGTGGAAGCTTCAGCTGCTTGTTTAATGGCTGACATTTTGGTGAAAATTATCAGCCAAACATAACCAAAAATGTTATCTGTTCTACAGGAATTAATGGAAAATTGTTAAAGGATCTATATATCGTAGTACATGTTTTAATTTTAATCTTTAATAATGATATTTCATTAATCCCTGTTGAACAGATCCGCTACCTTGGACTCCACTTGGACAAACATCTTACTTGGAATCCACATACAAGACTAAAACGACAAGAAACTGCCCGTCGCTACAGACTACTTCAACATTTACTTTACTACACAAAATCGATCAAAGCTCCCCATAAAGATTAATTACAAAACACTCATTTACATGACTGTGATTAGACCTATTTGGACGTACGGAGTTGAGCTTTGGGGCTCTACTAAACCATCCAATTCATCTCGTATCCAATCCTTACAATCCAAAATCCTTCGAAAAATCCTCAATGCTCCTTACTTTGTGACCAATAAACTTATCCATAAAGATCTTAATGTTCCTTATGTTGCTGATATAGCCCACAGGAGATACCTATCCTTCCATAGTAAGCTCCATAATCACTCCAATCCACTAGTCTCCCAACTTGCTTCCCACTCCATTCCCGATAATCCTCCGAGGCGTCTGAAAAGAAGATGGGCCTAGAGACCTTTTAGTGTAGATTTTTATTGAAGTGCTACTACTGAGTTGTTCTTCACAAGTTATATACATGCCATTGTATTCTCTATCAACACATTTACTTGATGTATGTATATGTTTTTGTACAGTTGTAAATATCAATAAACGAGAAAAAACAAAAATCTTTAATAAACATACTAGACTTGAAAGACAATGAACTGTTCGCCGTTGAAGACTAGTTAAACATTTACAAGACAAACTTTCAAAACTTCCAATAAATTACAAAAGACTCATTTACATGACAGCTATCAGACCTGTTTGGATGTACGCAGTTGAGCTTTGGGGATTTACTAAACCATCCAATTCATCTCGTATCCAATTCTTACAATCCAAAATCCTAAATGCTCTTCACTTTGTCACCAATTTTATCCATAAAGATCTTAATGTTCCTCATGTTGATTTTGCCCAAACCAGATACCTGTCCTTTCATGGCAAACTCCATGACCCACTGGAATCCTCTTGTTCCCCAACTTGCTTCACACTAAATTCCCGACAACCCTGAAAAGAAAATGGCCAAGAGATCTTCTAATGTAAAACTTTATCTTTAATGTAGAAATGTAATGAAGTGTTACTTGTGTGTAGTTTTTCACATGTTATTGATATATCATACTAGTCATTTTTGTCAACTTTACTTATTGTATATAATTAAGGTGACCAGATTATGAGATTCTCAAAACGGGACCCTCAATATCGGGGAAGTTAGAGACACCGTTAAAAAAAAATGCTATTTACCAATATATATATGAAATACTATTTTATTCAATAACACTACATTTAGAAATAAACTTGATATCACTAGTAAAAAAAATATTGTCGAAACTACTGACTTCAATGTTTATTTTTCATATTTTTTAGATGAGTGAATTTTTTTTTTTTTCAAAATATCATCAGGCTTTTGTTTGATAATATCGAAAAACTGTACACAACCCATTGCAAAGTTGCATTTTACTAGCATCATTGCTTTAAGGGTCGACATTTTCATTTGAGATTTTTCTAGTGACTAAATGTCATTAATAATTGAGAAAACTCGTTCCACTGGAGCGTTTGTTCCTGGTAAGGACAAGAAAAATGAAACCATCAGTGCAATATTCTTGATAGGGACATTTTGATTTGCAAAATGTAGAAATATTTCAACCCATCTCTGATCCAGAGAAGTTTCCTCTTCGGTCCACTTGAAAACCTTTTTCTGTGTCACGTACTTCTTTAGATAAGACACTTCGTCAAAAAGCTCACTATCGGAAATCTTAAGCATGATAAATTTACTAGCAATCACGTCAATCCCCTCCTCGATCCTTTCCTAATCATGAACTTCCTTTAGAGTTATCCATTGGCAATTCTTCATGTTTTAAAGATTTAATTTAGTTAATCCATTTATCAGCAACGATTGGAATTTAGGAAGCAAACTCGATGCTGTCAAAAGTACATATGGGACCAAATTTTTGTAAAACGGGACAAATAAGCGTCCCGAGCATATATTTTGGGCCAACGGGACAGGCCCCTGTAAAACGGGACTGTCCCGTTCAAAACGGGACGTCTGGTCACCTTATATATAATGTATACAGTTGTAAATATCAATAAATACTTAGTTGTTTTTTGTTTTGTTTAAACTATTTATTGCCAAAATATTGATGAAATGATCAAGAAACACTGCTGCACATTTACTACCCGTAATATATGACGTGGTTAACTAAGTGCCTCTGATAGGCTACAAGCGGTATTGATTGATCTTTGGCCGATGAACTTTCTTCTGCGTGGGAATGTCTTCTGATCAAAACAAAAATATTTAATTCCAACTACTGGCAACAATTCAATGAATTGGACGATACCTTTGACCCCAGCAGTGGACTCTACACTCTCACCAGATAAAATCAATAACAAACCTTCTCCGTTGTTATTACATGGAATGTGAAATATTTCCGAGGTCAGGATGCTTTTGTTTTGTGACAAAGATTGGAGTCCGATATGGATTCCAATTAATGCACTATTCCAATAATTAGTTATTTTTTTGTTTTGTTTTTTAGACATGGATATGAATATCCCTCCGCTATTATAAAAACCATTAAATCTACTAAAGGACAACAATTGCGAAATATCCTTCTGCTATTTTAAAATCGTTAAATCCTGGAATATTTCAAAACAGTAGATCATACCATATCTTTAATATCACGACCTCTCAACATTCAATAGCTAATAAGCTTTTAATTTATAGTGAATCCTTTGACCTATCTGGACATATGGACAAGAACTGTGGAGGACAGCGAAACATCAAACGTTTTCAACAATTCCAATCCAAAATCCCGAGACGTCTCCAACAAAACCTTACATCATGATCTTAATATCTCTTAAGGGTAACGGTTCGGATCGGCGACACCACCAAACTAGGTTGACCCGCGCTACACCGACCAGTTCGATCCTTACGCTTCACTTTATGTTTACATTTTTCGATAGTTCATTCCTATAACCTCACATGTAAACAATCAATTCTACAGTTCCAACTTGGATTGTGTTGTTTAGTTTGTTATATTGATATTTAGTCTTCCTAAATGTAAATAAGTGAAACAGAAGTTAACAAAATTAAGGATTAAGTGTTTTATGAATTCATGTTTTCTTATTTCATCTAATCTTATGTGTAAAAGTGTTACAAAACTTAAGAAGATTAATTTGTACATGGATTTGGTCTTTTACATATTTATATTTGTTCTATCAATTTAAGTGATAAAATTTACAATTTGTAAAACTTAACAAGATTTATTTGTACATGGATTTGGTGTTTTATATATTTTTATTTGTTGTTTCAATTTCAGTGATAAAATTTCAGTATACATATTTTGTGAATGGATTCTTTGTCATCCATATTACTTTTTGTGCTAAAGTGAGACGGATTGTATAATTAATTCAATTAAACATATCAGTTTATAAATAAATGTGAGAAAGTATATCACAGGTTTTTTATGTTTTCTGATTTCCACTTCCCATGAGAAAATATAGCAGAAATTAACATTAATACTTTCAACTAGGATTCTGTCTTATATTATATAATGGCTTATAACATGGAGAATTGACAATGTGAAAATAATCACAGATTAAGAGGTAAATGACACATTACTATATAATTTCAGAACTATTGGTATAATGTTATAGATTAATGTGTTTTTTAAAAAAAATAGAAGCCTGATGTTGGAACATTGTCTCCGAAACATGTAGCTACAAATGTTAAATGAATAGGAGTTATGCCAAATAAATACTTAAGGATTCTGTATTTTTTATATTTATTATTTGTTATTTTCACTTCTCTGACTGAAAGTTCATCAGGAATTAACTTTACTGGTGGCTCAGTAGTATATTAATTGTTGATTAAATTAATATTAATTCAAAATTGATTTAGTGTCTTATATTTCGATATTTCCTTATTTCCACTTTAATATTTCCTTATTTCTTATTTTAATATTAAAAGGTAAACAGAAGTTAATATTACTTTGAACAGGGATGCAGAGTTTCTCAGTAAATGTAGGAGAATAACCTTTCCCCTCTAAAAGCAGCGACTAGAACATCGAAATAAATCGGAACAAGGTTAGAATCGATAAAAGGTATTCTGAGCGGGTTTAGGGGTTCGCCGATCCGAACCATTACACTCTTAAGTCGCCGAATATATAAAATAAAAAATTAAGACCTTTATAATGATACAAATCCTCTCGCCTAAAGACCACACATCAACTCCAACATCTCTTTGGATCTACTCTATCAATCGAACTATTAGTGCAAAACTTCGAAACTACTTTTATCCAACAACACTCAAAGCAACAATATAAATAATAAATGTGACAAAGCCAAAAAACTTTTAAGTACTATGGCTCCATATTTCAGAAGAAAATTACCACTGTCGATCAAAAACAAAATCATTCTGTATAAATCAGTCATAAGACCATTACTGACGTACGCCTCTTACCTATGGAGCTACACCTGTGACTTAAACTATAAAAAAATTGAAAGGGTGTAAAACAGATGCATGAGAATAATAAATAATATTAAACAATTTATTCACACACAGACCAGGAACTTTTTCAACTCCACGAACAATTCATGAAATCCAATAATTTAAACAATAGGTAGTTATAACAAGCAATCCTTAAGAAGATACATACACAAACGTACAAACCACATACTACTAGAATAATATTTTGCTAATAAGACATCCAAAAGTTATTGTCTCAGCTTGAAATTAAATTTATTGGAACAAATAATATATAAGTTAATTATTCAAAATGTTGATTAACTTTAACGTGCAAAAAGTTAATAAATTATGCATTACGCATAAATTAATAATGTATTTGCTTTTATCAATCTCTTTTTTTCTTCTTCTTCTTATTATGTAAGTTTTTTAGTATTTTTCCTACTGTTAAAATAAATGCATTCCAAATTATATCCATTTTAGCTAAGCTCAACTGACTATGTAGTGTAAATTGTTTTATTACAAAACATGTTTGTTTGTTTGTTCTTGGGCGCTACAGTCGTTGCAGGACCTGGGCCTCTGCCACCATCCTTCTCCATTCTCGGTCCCTCACCAGGTTCCTCCAATTTCGTATCCCCAGCCTCCGCAAATCCTCCTCCAGGTCATCTATCCATCTGCGCCTGGGTCTGCCTCTCTTCCTCTTTCCTCCTGGTGTACTATTAAACATTATTTTTGGCAGCCTGTTGGGTTCCATTCTTTCGACGTGTCCCAACCATCTAAGCCTGCCCTCCTGGTTAGCACAGAGTATATCAGGCTCACCATACAATAGTGCGATCTCGGCGTTGCTTCTTATCCGCCACCTGTGCTCCTCTCTCACTGCACCAAAGATCCTTCTCAATATTCTTCTCTCCCAGACCAACAGTGCTTTTCCTGTATCTTTAGTGAGAGACCACGTCTCACTGCCATGTAACATAACCAAAACATGTAACAATATTTAATATGTGCAATTGTAAACTGTTGTCATTTGAATAAAACTTGTTATTATTATAAAGCAACAATATATCAAAACAGTATTCTCATGAAAATCTGTAAGCTACATCAATCCAACGACGAAACGGAATTCTTACATGACCAACTACAATTTGTCACTATTTAACAGTGCATTTCCAAACGTCACGTTAAGTTCTTCAACAATTTCCCTTTATAATCCATTATCCCGCAGCCTGATTCCTTCCTCTCACCAAAAACAAATTCATTAAATTAAAAAAAAAAAAAGATAAAAAAAATGTTTAAGCGGTTGGTATTAAACTCTATACCTATCACAGTTGATCTAATACATCAAAAATATCTCTGTAATTGAACATGAAAAGTTTTTATTTACCATTAGGGAGTAGAATCAATGTATAATAATTACTTAATTAGGTATTACCAACTTCAGCGGTATCGATCGATTCCTAGGAATCGATTTTGGATCACCTCTCGATTCCACCGATTCTTCTAGATTAAAGAATCCGTATCGAGAATCGATACATCTCTAGTCGTAATAAAAGTTTCGTAAAAACTAAAAATAAAAAAAATTGAAACAAATATATTGCAAAATTTAGCAAACAAGGTTTAATCACCCCTAACCAGGAGGGCATGGCTATCATGATAGACATTTTCGTATCTCCAGAAATTACGTGACGAGTGTGTGATATCGGCTAGTCCATATCTGGAACTGTAACACTGTTAAATAACGGATTATGACGTAACTGTTACGTAAAACAGTTCCTATTAATAGCTATAACTAATAAGGAAATTTATTAAAATCTTTTAATCGAGTTGGTATGTTTAAATAACTTAATTGCATTAACTTATGAAGATCACTTTTTTTTTTAATTAGGTAAAATAATAATAACGGTAAGGTTATTAGAAATAATTTATTAAAAATTTAAGGTTGGTAATACTGTTTGTCAGCTGTTTATCGCTAAGCAACGAATATTAATTAACGCCTAGCATCAATTATAGGATACATTGATTCTCGATTATTCCAATTCTTAAGAAAAGAATCGGTAGTGAGAATCGATATTTCAAAGTCGATTCCGTGGTACTAATCGATACTGCTGATATGGAATATAGTTTGGTAATACCTAATAACTTAATAATTATTCATAGATTCTCCCCCCGCCCTAATAATGATGAAAATATTAATAATAATTAATAATAATAAGTATAGCTAATTCCGACATAGCTGAGAACGAATTGGCTGACAAGGCTGCAAAAGGGGCTGGCTTCAAAGGATACTTCCCTTCCTATATCATATAGTATGATATCTAAAGAACACTTAAAACACACGCTAAAAACGCAAGCAGTAGACCAGTGGCAGACACGTTGGAACACAACACACAAGGGAAGACATCTACAAAACTTCATTCCAGACTTACCGGACCTACTCATGGACTCAAACTCATGGTCTAACTTTTACCTTACAGAATACAATCACAGGACATGCGGCAGTAAATAGTTATTTCTATCGATTTAAAATAAGAGATACTTTCTTATGTCCTTGTGATTTCACTCAAGAACAAAATATACACCACCTCATATATGAATGCAGACTACTCACTGACTACAGAACTAAACTACAGACAAAAACAGTACAGGAACTAGGACATTGGCCGGTGGATGTTCAATGTTTAATGAACAATTTATTTGAAAATTTCCAAATATTCCTTAAAAATTCAATAATTAAAATAGAGGATATAAATATGAAATATCTTTAAACCACTAAGTATTCATAAACTTTTCTCTACATAACTTTGTTGCTTGAATTGAATTTTGAATTATTTATGTTATATAACTTCTTGTTCTTTGTTTTATTCCATTTTCTTGTTTATTTTTATACTAACCTTTCAACACATGCAAAATTATAATCAAATCAAAAATAATAATTACATGTACATTGTATACTTTGTACAAGTATAGTGTGTACAGAAAAAAAATTAAATAAAACCCTTTAGAAAGGAAAACACTAAAAAAAAAAAAAAAAAAAAAAAAAAAAAAAAAAAAAAAAAAAAGTATAGCTAATCAAATTGTTCAAAACTTAATGATACTTTTGGTATAGTTAATCATATTATTATACAGTTAATATATTTTTCTGTAAAACATAGAGGAAATAAATTATATGGGAAAATCAAAGTCTAAAAGTTAGCTGTTATCTCATTTCCCAATTTTCAAAAGGTCTTCGAAGTAAAAAAACTTGGTATTTTCATAACTGACCATATACAGGGCGAGGAAATCTTAGTGTAAAAAAAAAAAAAAAAAAAAATGGGTTAAACTAGATCAAAAATGAAGAAAAAAATGCAGCAGACCTTACTTTCCTATTCCAATCCGTTGCAGATATACAATAATTCAAAGAATTACAATATTTAAGGAAACCACGTTCTTTGCCATAAAAGCTGTATTATCTCCATTTTGTTATAACATTTTTTTCAAATTTTGACTACATATTCGGATTTAGCATTAAATATTCTATAAGAGCATAGTACATGTAATCTTGAAGTTTACAAACTTAGGACCTGAAAAACAGCTTGATCTTCACCTTATTCACGGAAATCACAATGTCTTATAACACTTCAACACTCACCGTTTTTCGAAAACAATTCACACAACTACAAATCTCACAAAAACTTGAAAATTTAAACAAATTTCACATGTTATGGCCAAATTAATGATTCTGTATCAATTTCATAGAGACATTTTCTTTTAAAACCGGAAAAAAACGTGGTGTTTTCATTTGGCATACAATTCAGTTACTTGTGCAAATAAGACATTGCGATAATCACTTAATGGAAATGTATTTTAAACATAATAAACTCTTCATTGCTAAAAAAGCAAAGAAAAAATGTATTTTTTAATAGAAAATAAAGCGACACCAGATCGAAGATTTTAAAGATTTTATGTTATTACTTCTTGCTGAAATGGCAAGATAAATATTTCCAATATTTTTTTTTTTTTAATTCGTCTCTCCAGTAAGACCAAAAAAAACTAACCCGACTAGTCATATGGAAAACCTGAGGGATTGTCTGTTTACCTGATAAATAAGCTAGCTACCCCACCCTCTTTATTTTATTATTACACAGTTTATTCCGGAAACCGAGGGCTTCAAGAAGCCCTTTCGCTTTGTATCCATGTTTGATTACTTGTCATGTATTATTGAAATTAATAAGTCTAATCTGTGTACTAAACTGACTGAAGAATTATTGATGTTAAAACCAGTCTTTGAATAAAAAATTCCAATGACAGTCCAGTCAATAAAGGATTGAACGAAGAGGGCGTTTTCTGTAATCCGAGGTTTTTCTTCGGAAACATGTTGAGGGTAGTTAGAATGTAAACATACTAAAAGTATTGGGATTTTCGAGCCTGGGAACAGGAAGGGACACACGGTAGGTCCCTTTTTTTGGTTTTGCGCTCATATCTCAAAAACGGTGCGTAGTACACAAAACATGACTATTTGCTAAATTTATGCTAATTAAATTTTCTACAAATTTTGTTATATACACATTTTTCATATTCTATACCGTTTCCGAGATATACGCTTGGCAAATGTGAACATTTTCATAAAATAAAATTTCACCTCACGTTTTCTGTTAAACTTCCCTCCATATCTTCTAACACGTTCATCCTACGACAAAATTCTTCATAAATAATATTGTATACAATTAAATTTACTTCAAAATACGCAGGTATATGCAAATTTATCTTACACCTAACAAAAGTTACATAAATTTTAACTTTTTTAGGTAAAACATACTAAAGTCCTTGAGATTTGCCAAGCGTATATCTCGGAAATGGAATATGAAAAATGTGTGTATAATAAAAGTTGTAGAGAATTTAATTAGCATTAATATAGAATAGTCATGTTTTGTATACAATGCACTATTTTCGAAATCTGAGCGCAAAACCAAAAAAAAGGGAACCTTTCGTGCTCCGCGCCACCACCGTCCTGTTCCCAGGCCCGAAAACTCCAGGACTTTTATTATGTTTACTTTCTAACAACCCTGAACATATTTCCGAAGAAAACCCTTGGATTACAGAAAATGAACTCTATAATCCTTTATTGACTGGGCTAGAAATGTGGCAAATAGTTCGTCAGTCGCAATTGTAAGTATCCTTCTATATCATCATGAGTACCCTCAACTAAGTTAATTTTTTTCTTACGTCATGAACGTAAACTTCGAACTCCCATATCGATGTATAAATATCGGATATAGAAGGAAATACATCGATATCGATATATACGACGAGCTTCTTCCAGCCGGAGATAGATTTGGACCCGAACGAACCCTTAATGAAGGAACAATCAAGATGGCACATGCGCCTCGCCAATCTAATCGATAGCTATCCAGCTGTCACTTACTATTAACATTAATTAATCGCATTTTGGCGAATAGATGTCAATGGCAGATTGTTATCTATTGCCACACTGTAGGACTTCGGCCGGCCTTCATCCAGAACAGCTGCGTACAATCGTATCAATTGCCACGAACACATTTAACATTTAAGGCATTATATGCTCCGTTCAAGGGTCAAACAAACACTATTATTGTAAACAAACAATCGTTCGTCAATTATTTTATTGTACTCTAATATTCAAATTTGTGTGAATGGATCCATTAAGCCATCCATATTACTTGTTGCCCACATTGAGGCAGATTGTAATACTTTCTTTAAATAAATGTTTTAAATAAATATTCAAATTAATTTTGATAAGTAATCTTTACAGAGAGTGCCGTAGTGCGGTACGTAAATAAAGACTAGTAAACAACCTTCCGCAGGAAATAATGAGGTGAGTCAGAAACAATGTCCGTTTTATAGATAAAAATCAAGATTAATTTTTTTACTGCTCACTTGATTTCATGAAATCATAAAATTGTTTTCGTATTTCTTCTACTTAACTAGGAAAAAACAATAGATCATTTTTTTGTTCAGATCAACAGTATTAGTGCGGTTCGATACCAAAGATTGGCCAATGTGCGGTAAGTCATACTACTCTGCAAAAACACGTTATCCGGCACTCCTCTGGACATAACGGAAACTATTTGTCTGATTCAAAATTTCCTTTTTTTCATATGAAAGCTGGTTAAACTATCAGAACCCATATACATATTAAGTCCAAAAGTTTCCGGCCTGGGATAGAAGGGTAGTTGAAAGAAAAAACTGTTCTTACTGTTTTTCAATATATTCTCCTCTAAGTTCAACACACTTATTACAACGCTTTGGAAACATTTCTATACCATGAAAAAAATAATTTTCTTCTTTGTTAAAAAAATGTTCTTCCAATGCTGATTGGACAAAACGCGTAAAAATTCATTGCAGCAGTGAACTCGTTCCTGTTTTTGAGCAGCTGAAAGAATTTTGGAACCCATCTTGCACTAACCTTGTTCATATGCAAATGTTCTTTGATGATCCTCAAAACACTTGTTTTTGAAAGCCCCAACCTCGCTGCTATTTCCGTCGCAGCAGTCAGGCAGCAATTCATATCCCACAATTCAGACTGTTTCCATCAAAAGTGACAGCTTCCAATGGGCGACCGGAACGCGGGTCATCTTCTAGACGTTTTCTCCCTAACTTTAATAATTTTTCCCATTCTTTCACTGTGGAATACGAGGGGGAGGACTGCCCGTATACACAATCCAAGCGCTCTTTAATTTGCACAAGAGTAAGACCCTCTTTACAAAATAATTTATTAACCGCACGGTACTCGAATTTGAACATTGTAAAAATGGGGAGTTTCCCTCAAGGCTGACAGGACTGAGGAAGTGCGGGCGATGGGTATGGAGTGAGCAGGCATGGACCTGCAAAAGCGTGCACACGTTTGAAGGAGTGGAAGCAGGACTGGCCGGAAACTTATGGACCTTACTACGTATGAAATTTATACATATCAAGTCCAGTGAAACACCCATGCCAGCCAGCACACATACTGTTGTCAAATCCTATTTATTTATTTATTTATTTATTTTTTTTTTTTTTTTTATTTTTTTTTTTTTTTTTTTTTTTTATTTTATTTTTTTTTTTAACATACTTCTCGTTATAACTCCAAAAGTACTTGCCAGTGCCAAAATTTCTTTTTTCCATCTCAAAACTGGTTAAATCCCCCGCTCAAACCGACGCTGTGTCGAGTAAGACTTTTTACCACATTTAGAGCTAAGGGTGGTGAACAATATCGAGCAGTCAGACCTTTTATTTTTGGAGTTCAAGGTTTGGTAATTTTTTGCTCTTATTTCACTATAATAGTTACCCCATCTTCACCCATTAGTGCCAAATTAACCAAGAATGGGTATTTTACATTACATTTTATGACTTTTTCCTAACATCTCTTCACATATTCTAATACTAGATACCGAAGAAAGAGAATCTCACTGTTTTAAATTGTATCTCATTAAAGAGATTAAAATCATAAATACAATTTAAAACCCTTATCATAAAATGTAATCTGTTGACCAAACATTGCAATTTTACAACGACTAGTGGAAAAGAACGGAAACAACTATTAAGATAACAGTCTAATCCACTGATCAGTCAGTTCTTAAAGCCCTCAGGACTTACAACATGCCAGTAGTATCACGTGAAGTGTCCGTGGTCAGTGACGTAGTGGCCACATGACCTACTTCCCACTAACAGGCAATATTATTGTTTATGTTTTGAAAAAAAAATAGTTCTCTCCTCCCTTATAATATATTGATGCTTATTAAAATATTTAAATAGTTTTCTGTTATATTTCTGAAATAAAAACATTGTAATTAAAATGAAAATCTCTTTTATTGAAATTCATCATGGCTCCTCACCATTTCATCAAAAAGTACAACATACAGTACTCGATAATCCAAATGGAACAAATGAGTACCGGATTATCGAAAATGGCGGATTACTGGCTGTAGAGAAAACATAAAAAAACACAAATTATTGTTTTATTTAACAAATTTTCATAAATTATTCTAAAGAAAAATATATTAATCTAGATCTAATGTATGGTACTATTTTTGTTACATAACATGAAATTCAGACGATCTTGTAAAAATTTTCTGTTCGAAGATAGTTCTTCACCAGACTAGAGAATGTAGTTTTTCTCTAGAGCGTTGTTCACTTGTTTTGGACTCAACTCTTGAATTTTAAACACAAATTTATCTTGGAAAGGTTTGACAGAAGAATGATTGGTTGGTATTATTTTTTTTCTTGTAATAGCCAGAAACCTTATCACAATACCTTTAAAGTTATCTAGCCATCCATCGCTAGCCATAAAATTCTCTTTTTCTGGGATTTTATCGTAGATCACTTCAGCTTTCATAATTTAAATTTTCTCCGAAAATATGTGTTAATTTCCGTCGTTCTTGAATGAACCATTAAACATGAACTTGAAGACAGTAGAGGGTTAGTCCAGTCAATAAACACACTGTAGAGTGCATGAAATATGCGATTATTTTTTACCTCAGTGCTTCGTTAGAAGTAGTTAAAAGATAAACATACTAAAAGTCCCCGCCCATGGGGGGTGAGCTAACGATGGGGGGGGGGAGGAGAGAAGATCAATTTTTTGGGTTTTTCGATTATATCTCGAAAACGGTGGACTCTAGAAAAACATATTTCAAATAAAAATTACAGCTTATTAAATTTCCAATAATATTGATTACACACATATTTGTCGAATTTACAACCGTTTTCGAGATATGCGTTATAGAAAATCGGTAATTTTCGCACAAAAATAATTGTTACCTCACTTTTTGTCAAACATTTGCTTCTAGTGCCTTCCACAATCGTTTCTCAGAAACAATAATAGAATCAAAGTTGTAGAGTATTAAATTTACTTTAATTTCATCCATACGTTTTTTGCACTTGAAGCAAATATTGACAAAAATTGAGGTAAACTTTATTTTGTTTTTTTGAAAAATTATCGATTTTCAATAACTTATATCTCGAAAACCGTTAAAAGTTCGACAAATATGTATATCAACAATTTTAAAGGAAATTAAATAACTTTTTTTTTATTCGAGGTATAATCGAAAAACCCCTCCTCCCACCGTTAGCGCACATCCAGGGGCTGGGAATTTTAGTATCTTTACCTTCTAATTACTTTTAACGAAGCCCTTGTGTCAAAAATAATCGCATATTTCATGCACTCTACGTCCCTCATTTCAGCGCTCATTGACTGGACTAAGTGCTTGATTACTGGGGTTGTTGGACAATCGAAGGGCCGTATAATCGAGATAGTAGTGTAATTAATTTCGGGATTACAACATCCCACTTCTTCACAAAATTCGTAAAACCCGCAACGCCCTTGCAAGTCGATTCCGATGATTCACTTCGAGTTTCACATTTATCGATTTATGATATTCCACTATTCCCTGTTAAACAGATCCGCTACCTAGGACTCCACTTGGACAAACATCTCACTTGGAATCCAGACACAAGATTTAAAAGACAAGAAACTGCCCGTCGTTACAGAATATTTACCGTCTTCAATATTTACTAGACAAACGTTCAAAGCTCCCAATTAATTACAAAAGACTTATTTACATGACTATGATTAGACTTATTTAGACGTACGTAGTTGAACTTTGGGGCTCCATTAAACTATCCAATTCATCTCGTATCCAATCCTTACAATTCAAAATCCTTCGAAAAATCCTCAATGCTCCTTATTTTGTTACTAATAAACTTATAAATAAAGATCTTAATATTCCATATGTTGCTGATTTAGTCCAAGCCAGATACCTATCCTTTCATAATAATCTCCATAACCACTTAAATCCACTAATTTCTCAACTTGCTTCCCTCACCATTCCCGATAATCCTTCGAGGTGTCTGAAAAAAAGATGACCCAGAGATCTTCTCATAATCAACCCATTTACTAGATGTATATATTTTGTAATGTAAATTTCAATAAATTGATATTAAAAAAACAAGCAATAAAGAACAACTGTTTCTTCAAACATCAGCCCTTGTATTTCTATAGTTTCAGCGTGTATCGTATTGTTTAGTGTTTTATATATTCATGATTTGTTATTTCGTCTTCTCAAATCTAAGGTGGCAACAAAATGGTTTCATAGTCTAGGCTGCATTATTTATTTATTTTTTATTCAAAGTTTTGATCTTATTTATTCATTTCCCAATGCCATATCTTCAATAATTTTAAATTTGGCTTTCAGTAACAATGCTTAACTTTTTAAAGACATTTTTTTTTTTTACTTGGGATTTTCATTAGTGGCGTTGTACATACAACCTACTAATATTTAAATTAGCTTTGGACTTTTTTTTAGCTACACCCCACTCCCAGTATTGCTAATTGAATCAAGTGGAGTAATCAAAGTTTTTAATGAAATTTAGTTTTTAATAAAAACTAAACTACATATTAAAAAAAAAATACATAAGGGAAATACATAGAATGCTTGTTGATATCTCCAAATAAACATTAAACAAATATATAACTTTGTCCTCAATAGCACTTCTCTCATTGTATAAATTATGCTTATGAAGCCAACGAAGTCGAGGCCTTCCTCTACATTTTTTTCCACCCGAGTGTCCCTCCAACATCTTAAAGAGCCTACAAGCTTCAATTCTTTGCAAATAGCCTAGCCATCATGTTCTGCCTCTTTTTATATCGGCTACAATATCTGGGGGTACATATTGAATTTTTAGTTCTTCATTCATCCTCATTCGCAAAAAATTCAGTCCATATTTAGTTGGACCATATATGTTTCATAGGATTTTCCTTTCTCACATGTTTAATACTTTTTCCTCATGTGATGTCATGGTCCATGTCTCCACTCCCGTACATAACAACCGGTTGAAGGATCGTTTGATAGACTATTATTTTGCTATTGCTGGATATATTTCTGTTTTGAAAAATTTTCATTGGAGTCCAATAGCACCTTATTATTCTTGCTTTTATTTCTTCTTTGATACCATTGTCCTCAGTGATAACAGCACCTCGGTACTTAAACTTAGGCACTCTCTCAAAGTAATATCCAGCCCCCTCAATGTATCTATGTCCTCTTTCCTCTTTGGTCGTTACGATGTATTTGGTTTTTTTTTTTATTTATTGTGAGTCCTACATTTATCACAGCTTTTAAACTCTCCACAAAAGCTCCTAGGAGCTTATTGGTTGTTCTTCTTGTAATCACTATATTATTTGCAAATGCTAACTGATGGGTCAGCCACTGGTATATACATCCTTCTGATCTTGTGCAGATCTGTCTCATGATTATTTGTAACATTAAATTGAATAATATTGGGGAAATAATTAACAATACTGACTGTAAAAACAATATTGTGTTTTATTTACAGGCTTTTAATTAAATTCAGAATTATGTGAACAAAGAAAAAGTAAGTACCTTTGCTATGCAATTATGATCGACAAGCTAATAATTAACCAATCATTTACATAAAAATATTCAATAAAATCCCTTCCCTGCAGGATTTCTCAACATGGGAAGGGTAGTCTTATTAATATTCTTTATTTGGGGAGGCCTGGAGAATAATTGCTTATAATAATAATAATTCCAAGTGTAGTATGTATTGATAACTAGAAATTGCTAGTGGACGTTCTAAGAGAGGCTCAACAAGCAGTACTTTTGGACCCGGCAAGATCATCCTCATTTTTAAACACATAATTAAAAAAAAGGAGAAGAAGAACCAAAGCTGAAGATGATTGGACTTGTCCCCCACTTCAGTTCAGAAACCGCAAAACACGAGAGCACAACAATAATAATAAATTCAAATATTAAATTTTATTTTTCACAATTCCAGGAAAATAAACACAAATAAATAAAATAGCCAATATATAAATATATAAGTTTTGACTTTATATGAAATATGATAGAAGTATTTTGGCCTGGATTTGCAAGTTTTGTGGGGAATCTGATAATTATAAAAGAATAATATATCAAATATTTTATTTTAGTATACAATGTAGGTATGAAAAACATCTATAAATCTATTAAAGAATATCATAATTGTGCAAAACAAAGATTGCGTCTTCAACAATCATATAACAAATATAAATATGCTAATACATCACAAAGCACATTGCTAATGATAAGCACATTTGTTTTACTGTCTTCTTTGAATAGAAAGAGGGAAAGTGAAATCTGTGAATGTTAAAATTAAGTTAAAACCTTACTTAGTCAAAAGCTATTGTGTTTGGTTCTATTTCTCTCTTTGAATCCCTCTCTCTGCTTCCTAGCGTAAAAATCAATCAACAACCTACACACTACTGTCCACAGTAAACAATATCAGTGGTAAACATTAGATTGACACCTCTCCTGATACCTAACCGTATATTGCTCAAATTACAGGGAGATATTTTGCTATTCTGCATCAGTTTCAAAGATCCTACTGTTTCCTTCCAGAAAAAAATCATAAACTATTTGTTTCCTATTCTATACTTCTCCATTTTGATTATATCTGTTTGAAATTAAATGAAAAATAATCTTTATTCTGGGGTAAAATTCTCCTATAAATAACAAAAATGTTCAGGGTGATGTCACAATAGTCTGGCTACCATACTATTAGACAAATATAATAATATACAACACAAGACATTTAAGTTCAGAAAATGGCGTATGGTGGAGTCACTGTAGAACTTGATCTTAAATTAAAATTTTTAATAAATTATTTTTTTCAGATTGCTCTTGGAATTTTCCTAGGAATCATAGAAACCAACTTATATGTCTAATTAAAGTGGCTCTATCCTTCCATCTGTAGAAAATATTACTCTTTAAAAAATCTCAAATCCATTGTTTTCTATTAGCAATGCTCCCTTCAAATAAATGCAAAATAATTAATACATTTATTTAATTTACATTTAAGCAGTTAAAAATCTTTTTCTAAATTACCACCAAAAGAGGTTAATAAAAAAAGGTAATCTTATGTTATAGATTATTTATAATTTTATAGTTATAGATATTTTGAATGTTTTTTCAAATTTTTATTTTTATTTATCTTCAATTATTAGTTTGCTGTGTAAATTTTCTTTATATATATAGTTTGTTATGATTATATTCTTCTATATTCTATATCTATATTATATTTAAATTGTACATATAAATATTTTTGCTTATTGTTTTTATGAATTTAATATAATATCTTGTCAGTATTCAAGGGGACTGTACATTTACAGTACAGTACATTGTTCTATTTACAAATTTATTTTTTCTATTTCTATTTTCTTTCTGATTGGAGCAAGTGATGGAGTGATAAATAAAATTTATTAAGATAATTAAATTAATAATTCCATTTTTTTTTTTTTTTTTTTTTTTTTTTTTTTTTTACTTCAAAACATCTTTACTTATTTAAAAATAAAATATTACATTGATACATTTTTTATTAAAATATATTGTATCAAAATATTACATTTTGGATAAATAAAAACATACTGTTTACATAAAAAATTAAATGTATTTGTGTATAATAATTAAATAATAAAATATATAAAAAATATTTATTTAAAATCTACAGTTTAAAATGTTTAAAACATTGTAATATAATAGAATATATTAAGATTTTACTGACATTTTCGTATATTACATACAAAAAATAATATTTAGATTAAGTGATTGTTCCCTCCTGAAAGTGCTGACATCTGTGTCAGTTTGGGAAACTACCAATTTTTTGTAAGTAGATACATTTTCTTGATTCACTGAATTCAATCAAAATTAATTTGTTATTTGTTAGTATTTGTAATTTGTTTGTTTATTTTGGCAACAAAATAATTTGTTTATTTGTAATTTGTTAGTTATTTGCAAGAAATAAATATTATAAATTTGAATTTCTTAACTCTATATTAAAAAACAAATAGTTGGTTTGATGACGATTAAGAATGAAGCAAAGGAATATAATATATAAAATAATATGTAAGTTTTTCTTTTAATATTGTAGATTTTTTTTATTATTTACCATATCTTCACTATCTATCATTATTTCTTCTATATATTACAAAACTACAAATGCTTTTACAATAGTTAATATGTTTTTGAATTATAATTATTTATATTCCATTAGAGTTCTATCTTTGGAGTGAATAATAGATATTGTATTCATCTGTGTACTATTTAAACTGAAAAAGTCTCTTCATTCTTTATTCTGTTTATATTATGGATATTACTGAACAATTACTTTTTTAAACAGTGTTATTATTATAAAGTAAACAAATTCTTTGCAGGTTTATGTAAAATAATCATTTGTTTTGATTAATGATTTGTTTTGTGATGATCAAGAACTTATGCATTGGAATATAATTAGTGAATTTAAAGTGTAAAATCAACAGATCTCAAAACTCAGTTGCAAAACTTTTAAAAGTTTAAAGTTAAATTAAAAAAACATATTATAAAAGTAAAATAATTCTTTGCAAGTTTATTTAAAATAATTGTTGATTGTGATAAATTATTCATTTCGTAAATGATCAAGAACATAAATACTGGAAAATGAAGTGAATTTAAACTCAACTGTAAAATCTATCGATTATAAGACAGCAGTAAAACTTTTAAAAGTTAACATTATATTAGAAAAATTAACCAGAATGACCATCAATAATAAAAAAGACAAGAAATATCAAGATAGTTCTGTCAACTTTTTCATCATCTGGACTATACTGCCCTACCAAGGAGAAAAGTTGTGTCTCAAATATTGAGTGATGATGACCTATTGGTATCGTTGGATTCGTTGTGAAATTTTTTATTCGATGCTCCGTAGAAATGCAGTGAAAAGTCTAATTACTGCTTTACTGCAGAGGATCGAATTGAAAATTTCACAACAAATCCAACAATACCAATAAGTCGCTATCTCACAATTTTTGAGTTACTGCTTATTTCATTGGCAGGGCAGTACAGATCTTCCCTTAATTCACAAACAAAAGACATCTATGATGCAATACTGAAACCTGTCCAATTAAAAACTATAGTTTGTAAATAGTGTTTTTTTTTTGTTTTGTTTTTTTCGTTAAGACTGCTGTGGATCACGGGTCATGAAGGAAACCCGGCAGTCATCTTCTCCAGAATCTCTTTCCCGCTCTGACCTCCGCCCGTCATCTCGCCTTCATCCTCTCACTGTGCTGCTTCCTCCTCTCCTGCGACCACATGTGCGTGCTCGGTCTGCTCACCCTTCCGCACTCAATCCGCTCCCTCTCCTCCCCTTCCCTCTTGTACTGTGCTCAAATAGTGTTTATTATATATTTATTAATTATTTTTAAAATCAATATCATTTAATTTAAAAAAAAAAAATAATTTCTGAATCAAAGGAGTAAAACTTTGAGGTTCAGCAAAACAAGTTGATTTTAATAAACTTCAAAAACTTTTAATCACTAATTGTTCGAAAAATTCCCATCTGACCATAGTACATTTCAAATCAAACATTATCCGATGACATGAACAAATCTTAAAAAATTCATTCTAAAAAAATAAAATAAATAAATAAACCTTTCATTGGGTTACTCAAAATTACCCCAATTTGTTCATCTATTATGTTCCAATCTTCCTGTTGCCTAAACAATGGTTAAAAAGACTATGTTCTCAGGATCTTCTGTCTAATTTTTAGTTCTTTTATTATTATTTTTTAAATTACTTTTTATTTATTTTTTCTTTTAATAACCCAAGAAATCATGTAATCCGTACATTTTTCACAACATTTAGTTGTGAATATAAACAGAATCTATAAATTTATAGAGGCGCAGTAGCACTGTAGGTAAGGTACTGGACCCCTTCTCTCTGAGCCAGGTTCAATCCTTGCTGAAAATAATTATTTATTCAGGTTTAGGAGACCTCACTGAAGTACACCCAGCATCTGTAAACTGAGTACCTTTAAATGGGAAACAATTTGGTGGTTGAATGCAATTCTGGCAAAATCTCAGTTTTTTTTTTTTGCTCTGGTGAAAAAATTGTATGTTTAAAGATATTACTTGATCTACTACCTTCCATGGATTGTATTGGTGTAGTTTTTAATATAAATAAATAAATAATAAATACAAATTTAATAGTACTCTTTATAAAAAAATTAAATATTCTAGATTCATTTATTTTTTGGAGTTTTGTTAAAAAAAAATTTTAGTTGTCTCGATGAGATTGAAATCTATTAAAAGATTGATTGAATGGCTTTCTAGGAACGATAACTGATTTTAAAAATCTTTTAGAAAAATGACAAATAAAATTCCTAAAACTTATCGTTGGATTTATGATAAAATAGTGAATCATTAAAAACTCAATTTTTCACTAAGGTCGAAAAGCATATTCTTACCTTAATTAGATTGTTGGTTTTCCATAGTTCTGTATCTAGTATTCTTCCTTAATATATTCAAGCTATATTTAGTTTATCGAGTTAAAATTGTTATGTATTGTTTGCAAACATTCCATTGTTTCCTTATTCTCTTGCTTTTGCTGTTTAAGTGATTAGGCATTTAATCCTTTACTTGCAAATTTTATAGGGCTTCTTGAAGCTATTGGTTCATAGAGAGAACTGTGGGGTAATAGTGGTGTAATACTGTGGTTGTAATGGGGGTGGGGTAATCAGCTAAACTGTCAGTTAAATGGGAAACCCCTTAGATTTTCTCCATGATTAGTTGGTTTAACTGTTCCTACTGAAAACATATTTTTAATGGGATATTGCAGAAATTTATCTGATCATTTAAAGAAAAAACTAGTTTTAAATGATTTTATTATATCTAGAGATTTTTAAATATTTAATTTTAGATTATTTTCTACTTGGTGTATTAGTTTCACTTCCGAGTTTTTGTTGAATTTACAGTAATATTCATTTAAATGTATGATGAAGTTGACGATTGTCTTATTTGTATTGTACTCATTTGTTAATCTTAGGGAACAAGTTGTCCCAGAATATAGTTACTTTTCTTCTTCTTCTTCTTCTTAAAGGACGGGTTATCCTACAGGTGACCAACCTATTTTAGCCAGTATTGGAAGGTTAAGAATTTTTCCGGGGTTCCGGTACATAGTACAATTCAATCCTCCCAGGTGGGATTCGAAACCATTACCTTTGTTGCTGTACCGGGAGCGCTTAGACCCTCGCCCCATTAAAGGATGGTTATAATAAACTTGTGCTATCTGTGGATTTTTAAGGAAGAGGGGTCCCAAAGGAGAAAAAAATAACTTTTGATACTTCCCAGGTGTCACATTTCACATTTTTGAAGTCTAATGATAAAAAGTGAGTCACTAGATTGTTTAGTCAGTGATAAATTTCCTCTCTTACTGAAGATGGGCAGGAGACCTCCCTTATCAACATTGTATACACCTGCATATGCTGATAAA
The DNA here is from genome assembly GCA_003667255.2 of Euschistus heros. Classification (NCBI taxonomy): domain Eukaryota; kingdom Metazoa; phylum Arthropoda; class Insecta; order Hemiptera; family Pentatomidae; genus Euschistus; species Euschistus heros. Next base: position 1,005,368 of record RCWM02000182.1, on the reverse strand, counting down.
GTGCCATTTATTGTAAAGGCATTGGTAAATTAAAAAAAAATAGAAAACAGTTATTTCAGCTGTGCACTTAAAAACTGATTTTTAGGAATGATTAGTCACTTCTATGGTAACTTTTATTCCAAGGCTAGTTTCAAAGGTAAATTTCAATAATTAGCTATATAAAAATATATATATATATATTAAAAACTGTTTCCAGTAGGAACTCACTCACTCACTCACTCACCGTTGGACGCTACAGTCCTTGCAGGACCTGGGCCTCTGCTACCGTTCGTCCCCATGCCTCGCGGTATCCAGTGAGACTCCTCTAGTTTCCAATTCCCATGTTTCTTATATCTTCTTCCAAGTCCTCAATCCACTGCCGCCTGGGTCTGCCCCTTTTCCTTTTTCCTCCTGGTGCACCATTTAGCATCATTTTAGGCAGCCTTCAGGGCTCCTTCCTTTCCACATGCCCTAACCATCTAAGCCTGCTCTTCTTAATAACACAGAGGATATCAGGCTCTCCGTACAATTCAGTTAATTCGGCATTGCTTCTGATTCTCTACCTGTGCTCTTCTTTAACGGCTCCAAACATCTTTCTAAAGACTTTTCTCTCCCAAACCAGTAGAGCTCTTCTGTTTTCCTTGGTTAGAGTCCACGTTTCACTGACATACATTGCTACTGGCCTAATTATTGTTTTGTATAACAAAAGCTTTGTCTTCCTGGAGAGACTTTTGTATCAGAGAGCTTTTTGCAGAGCATAAAAACATCTGGTTCCTGCTACCATTCTGCCCTTAATTTCAACTTCAAAATTATTGTTCTCCATCACAACTCCTCCCAGGTACTTAAATGTGCTGCAGCTGTTAACCGTGTTTTCCCCCACATTCACGATATCTCTTCTCTCTCCGGTCTGTCTAGAGGTTTTCATATACCTAGTCTTTTCATGATTTATTTCCAGTCCCAAATCTTGTGCTGCTCTCTTGAATTCTTCTCCCTTTGAACTGTTTTGGTTCTCCCTGTGATGACTACATCATCAGCATAAGCCATATGTTTTGTGAGCCTATTGTAAATGGTGCCACCCGGGTATGTTCTTATATTTCTAATGGCAACTTCTAGGGCGAGAGGTTGAACAGTACCGGTGATAATGGGTCTCCTTGTCTTAATCCACTGTTAACCTTAAAGCTATTTGAGATAACCACTGTAGTTTTAATTTTACAACTTTTCCTTTCAAGGGTCATCTATGTCAATCTTATTAGCTAGCTAGGTATTCCCAGTGTCTGCAATGCCTTTTATAATTTCCCTCTGACCAAACTGTCATAAGCCTTCTGGAAGTCAATAAAGAGGTAGTGTAGGTCAACATTGTACTCGTATGCTTTCTCGAGAATTTGTCTAATCAAGTAGGAACAGATAAACCAAATAGTAATAGGGAAAATCTGAGGGATTGATTACGAGTATTTACCTAAATATTTAGCTAACCACCTCAACCCTATTTCTTACTACATTTTTATGCCGCAGTTCACTTTATGAACCAATAGCTTCAAGAAGCCCTAATGCTTTTCTTCCTTAGATGAGTATCAACATGTTTGTTTTCTTGTCTTAAATTTTTTTTAATTTTATTTTTTAAATATTTTTATTGATATTTACATCTGTATAGAACATATACGTGTAGTAAATGTTGGGAAAATTAATACAGTAACATGACAATAACTTGAAAAGCAACCAGTCTTTGGTGGCACTTCAATAAGAGTTCTATATTACAAGGTCTTGAGGCCATCTACTTTTTAGACTCCTTGGGAGAGTAATCGTAAATTTGTAAATTAAATATTTATAATATGTATATCAAATTTGTGATGTTTAGGACTGATGATGAATGTCGCCTTTAAAACTAGCCTTGGAATAAAAGTTACCATAGAAGTGACTAATAATTCCTAAAAGCACTTCTTAAGTGCACAGCTGAAATAATTGTTTTCTATTTTTTTTTTTTTAAATTTACCAATGCCTTTACAATGATTGGCACTTTATTAGCATATGCAGGTGTATACAATGTTGATAAGGGAGGTCTCCTGCACATCTTCAGTAAGAGAGGAAATTTATCACTGAATAAACAATCTAGTGATTCACTTTTTATCATTAAACTTCAAAAATGTGAAATGTGACACCTGGGAAGTATCAAAAGTTACTTTTTTTTTCTCCATGGGGACTAATCTTCCTCAAAAATCTAAAGATTGCACAAGTTTATTATAAGTTTTCGGCCACCATACTTTAATGGAGTGAGGGTCTTAGCGCACTCGGTACAGCGACAAAGGTCGTGGGTTCGAATCCCACCTTAGAGGGTTGAATTTTACGACGTAGTGGAACCCTGGTAAAAATCTTAACCCTCCAATACTGGCGAAAATAGGTTGGTCACCTGTAGGATAACCCATCCTTTACGAAAAAGAAAATTAACTTTATTTTGGGACAAATTTTCCCCTAAGAATAACAAATTAGTACAATACATAGAACAATCGTCTGGCTATGATAATTAATTATGATAAATAATAATAAAAATTGATTAATAATAAAATTATGAGTTACAAAATAAATGAGAAATCTTGTAAAAGGATACATGTTATGTTTTCAATTATAATATATATTACATGAATATTCATGTTTTACATTTGTTCAGAACATTGAAAATTCAGGAGATAACGAAAATAAAAGTCCAGTCAATGAAGGCCTGAAAAAAGGTGTAGAGTGGGTTTTCTGTAATCCAAGGTTTTTCTCCGGAAACATGTTGAGGGTAGTTAGAAAGTAGACATGCTAAAAGTACTGGAGTTATAGGACCTGGAAACAGGAAGGGGGGGGGGGAGGCGAAAGGTACCTTTTTTTGGTATTGCGCTTTTTTTGGTGGTGCGTCGTATGCAAAATATGACTATTTGCTAAATTAATGTTAATTAAAGTCTCTACATCTTTTATTATATACCCATTTTTCATATTCCTTACCGTTTCCGAGATATACGCTTGGAAAATGTGAAAATTTATGAAACAATTAATTTCATCTCACGTTTTTTGTTAAACTTCCCTCCATATCTTCTAAAACGTTCTTCCTACGACAAAAGTTTACATAAATAATATTGCAGAACATTAAATTTCCTTTAAAATACACTTAAATATGCCAATTTATCTTCAACCTGTCAAAAGTTACATAAATTTTAACTTTTCTTGGTAAAACATACCAAACGTTATTCACATTTGCCAAGCGTTCATCTCGGAAACGGTATAGAATAGGAAAAATATATATATTATAAAAGATGTAGAAAATTTAATCAACAATAATTTAGTATTTAGTTTTGCATACGACGCACCGTTTTCGAGATATGAGCGCATAACCAAAAAAAGGGACCTTCCGCTCCCCCCCTTCCAGTTCCCAGACCCGAAAACTCCAGGACTTTTAGTTTGTTTACTTTCTAACTATCCTGAACATGTATCCGAAGAAAAACTTTGGATTACAGAAAACGCACCCTATAATCCTTTATAGACTGAACTAATCTTTATTAGTCCTCTTCTTCCTCTTTAGGAAGCACGAATAATAAAGGATTTTTCGAAGGATGCAGTTCGATGCGCAGGAGTGTATAGCTTGATGGGTTGGGTTCTAGTATTTAAGAGGTGGATGGAGGAGCGCAGGATAAGGAGGTTATGGATATAAGTGGGTTTTTTGGTTTTCAAGGATTGAAATATAAGTGAAGATAGGAAGTATTGAGGTCGGAAACAGTCCTTGGTTATAGAACGTAAGGAAGTTTAAGCTCAGCATTAGATTTTTTTAAACAACTTTAAACAGATTATTTAATGCTACCACTTATTTTTCAAAATAATTTTTATAAGCGTTCGAAACATTCTTTTTTTTAAAATAGTATGTTCATAGTTTTCACTAGAAACCTTTGTTTTTATATGTCTTAGTATTTTTTACAAGTTTTAGTTACTAATACCATATTATTAATCACTTTTTAAAAAATTATTCCTTCATATCTAAACTGCACGATAATAAATGAATTATAAACGAAACAATAATGAATTTCGATTGGTAATGAGAACGTGAAAGCATCAGGTGAGAATCCTTTGCAGAATGAATTAGGTCAATACCTGTGCGGCAATGGGCTCCTTGTGGTGGAGCAGGATCGTGTTTGACCTAATTGATAATGGAGATGATTTGTAATTAAATAATTAATTTACTCAATATTTAATTGTAAATCAATAATCAAATTGAAGAATATGATCATTTTTATTATATGAATAAATTGTTCGATAATTTAAAAACAAAATAAAAATTCATCAATTCATCCGATTCCTGTTAGTAGTTTATGCTTGTATCACTGTTTGAATCCCTACAAAATTGACCGGGTCTATTATAAAAATACCACTATGGTCCCGAATATCGGCATTTATTTGACAAAATTTAAACTATTACTAGCACACCCCGTCACGGCTTCGCCCGCTATCACAAATAAAGAACTTACAATTAGATTATTTTAACTAATAATTGAATTTCATTTGTTTATAGATAAAAATCTTGAATTGAAGTATGGAATTTCTTCAATGATATTTTCACGCATGGCATTAATTTTTAACCTGGCTAAAATTGCATTCATCAGGTGTTTGAAGAGTATGTACAAGCATAATTAGTCCTCCAATTAGGCAGAAATAATTTTATCAATCCATCTGGTCGGATTTTAATTTCTAACCATACAAGTATATGACAGTTTGGCAAACCTCGTTTCTGGCACTCAAGACTATACATTTTGAATATTATTATAGTGAAATATATTATTATAAACCTTCCTAGAACTATGAAGATGTTGTAGTTAAAATTTAGTACTGTTGGGTTTAATAGTTTTACCATTGCAAACTCTGTTGCATATTGGCGACATATTGGTCGATGTTTAAACTGCAGTGGAATCCACATGTTGCTCTATATATTTACAGCTTTTTTAATAACAATTGAATTGAAAATATGTACATAGTATCTTAAATTTGGAAACTATTACAGTCTATGCAGTAGCTACATTCAACAACTCACCTTCTTTTACTGCATATCACAAGAATTAGGATCAGCTGTTTTTAAACATAAGGCCGTTGCCTAGTTACATATTGACGGTAGCTGGTAGTCATAGTAACGGAGTCTTTCTTTGCAGTTAACGTCATTAATACTTAAATACAATCTACTTACAATAATACATTTTTTTTTAAAAATAATAAATCAAAATGAACAAAAACAAACAGAATAAAACAAACAACTAAAAGAAAAGCTTATTATCTCGTGGCCTTAATAGCTACAATGCACATTTCCGCCTTTTTCTTAGCGTATTTTTATCTAGCGCCGTCTACGCTGCGTAATCAATCTCTCTCAGTTGTTTCCTTATACCTTTCATTCCTCATCCATTTATCCACCTATTTTATTTTTATCCTTTTAATTTCCAAACCTCTTCCTCTTATTACTACATATAGAATACCTTTTATTGATTCTAACCTTGTTCCGATTTATTTCGATGTTTTAGCCGCTACTTTTGAAGGGGAAAGGTTATTCTGCTTCATTCCTCGCTCTAGAGTGGAAGCTAAAGTGCCAAACTACCTTTTTTATCACATTTCTGTTATCACCTACCAAACACTGTTAATCAAAACTCACCGTTTTTAATAAAATCAAGAAAATAATACTAATTCATCACGTCTTACCACTTATTACTCATATCTTAAAGGTCGGTTGACACGCTCAAGCCATTTGCGCAAACTGGCTTCTGCAAGCCATATCCTTCCGCTATCTTAAAATCGTTAAAACCTGGAATGTTTCAAAATAGTATCCTTAATGACAAAAACTAAAAGGACAATAATGGCGGAATATCCGTCGTATATTATGAAAATCATTAAATCCTGGAGGAACTTAAAATAGTATCCTTAAGGATGAAAAGTAATATATATATGTGGCCAAGGATATCCTTCCACCATCTTAAAATCTTCCTCAAGGACGAAAAATAAAATTTTAAAAATCCTGAAAGATTAAAAAATAAATAAATAGTATTGTTAAGGACGAAACCTGATTTGTTTGGAAGGAGAATGGCCAAGGATGTCCTTCCATTATCTTAAAAATTGTTATTTCCCGGAGTACTTCAAAATAGTATCCTTAAGGACGGAAACTAATATATATGTGTGTGTGTGGACTAAGATGTCCTTTCGCCATCTTAAAATAGTATCCTTAAGGACGAAAACTAATTAGTAGGGAAAAAGAATGGCCAAGGATGTCCTTCTTCCGCCAAAAATCATACATATTAACTCAAAATATAGTATGGAACAGGTGGTCGAACGTAAAATGCGCATGCGCTAGGCTTGAGCTGTGGCTTGAGCATCGTTTACACAGTTCATGCCAACACACCAACCTCAAGTCGAATTTCTATCCCAACAGATTTTACTCAAGCCATAATTTTTGGCTTCTGCAAACTTCAAACCTGCATTTAGAAGCTCAAATTTTTTTGAACAAACTGGCTTGGAACGAGATGAATTAGATGGTTTGGTGAAACCCTAAAGCTCAACTCCACATGTCTAAGGTATGATAACTGTCATGTAAATGTGCCTTTAATAATTAATCGGTACGTTTGAACATCTGTTTAGTAGAGGTTGAATTAGTCTGTAATGGCGAGTAGTTTATTGTCGTTTTAGTCTTATATGTGGATTCCAAGTTAAACGTTTGTCTAGTTGGGTCCTAGACAGCAGATCTGTTCAACAAGGATCAGTGGAATGTTATTGAATAATCATTTTAATTCTAAAACATAAATTGGTAATAGCGCTAGATTTATAAATAGAGATATCCGTGATATATTGTATTCCCTGTCATAAATTCGAAATTAATTTTTTTTTACAGTACACTTTATAGCCGATGTAGCTTGTTGGATTTTTTTTTTTTGTACTCGAGGAAAGACGTAATATCAAAATAACGAGCAAACAAAAATATAAGAGCCACTTGTAATAAGTTTAGATTTAGTCATCTTGTAGTTGGGGACATTGAGTTGTACTTTGCCTGTCAAATTTATTTATTTTTTAATAATAAATTTAAATTTCATCAGGATTGTGAATCAAATTCTACTGACCTCTAAACTAATTAAATCATGCCTCTTTAATAATATATTTGTAAAGTTGTAAACATGTCATCATATTTTTGTGCTTCTTATGGATTGATAGTGAGAATATTATCTTTGTGACTGGTTTTTAAGAAATCTTAATTTAATTATTTTTTAGGTTTATTTTTTATTTTATTATTAATTTGTATTTTCTTTCAATATTTTGTATGTTTATTGTACACATATTTTTCCTGAATAAAATTTCTCTGAAGCCAGTTCTTGTTTTTATTATTTTAGGAGCGAAAATCGCTCAAGGTTAAAAATTACAGAAACTACGTTAATTCAGAAGTTATGCCAGTTATGAACATTAGTAATGAGTTCTGTTGGAATTCGGTTAACATTGGCAAAGTTCAAGGCATTTCGTTAATAGCTTTATATCCATCTGTACATGTAGCTACAGGTTTTTAATTATCTTTTACTTTTACATGTATTTGCCTTTGGTTGGGGATATATACTTTTTTGGTGTAGCGTTTTTTTTAACTCCGTTGGTGTTCCTGGGTTCGAAAATTTGCCACACCTTCCCAGCTTGTGACAAAAATTAATATAATAAACAAAACGAACAAAATAACAACTGATTATTCTTTAATATTAAATCAAATTAGGAAATTTACAATCAATAGTAAAATAAAAAGTTGATTTTAGAATCATCTTAAAAAATAAAACAAAAAAAGCAACTAACAAATTAACGAAATACATTTACTATTTGCTAGTCAATTTAATTTATAAAATTATTTAATTTCTTTTTTATTTAGAATTTTATTTGCATGGATTATATGTAATAATGGATTATATAATCCATATAACAAATTTTTGATGTTTTGAAAATTTTATATGTTTATAACAGAAGTAACTAGTTTTCAAATAATATAATTCCAATATAAGTTGCAATTAATTCGTAAATTTTAATTGTATTGATCCTTCTATACCATCATGGTGTACATCAAGTGATAAATACATTAATTTCACCTGCGGTTTTTACATTTCAAAAGTATGGTATATATCTCTGATGAGTGGTTATTCTGAGTAGAGATTGCTATTGCCGTTACGTATGTTTAACCTTAAGCTATATCACTGCCATTTATATCTTTAGTATTTGAAACAATAACTGCATTTGTTTGAAAATAGACAGTAATTGAGTCATTAAAAAAGGAAACGAAAGGCGGGCTTAGAGACCTTCACGATACGGAACTGTATGAAGTAAGTCAACCTTAAGTATCAACCTCCAAGTTTTGTAAACTCACGATTGTTAATGGACGTCGGGTTGTTGAATGCTCTGGTTGACCTACAGGTTACTAACTAATCCCATTGGTCCGCTAAATAATTAATCCACCCAGAACGGAATGTATTAAATGTTATCCCTGTAAACATATCGACAATAAAGTTGATATTTAGGAGAAACAAATGTTTAAGGATTATTGAATTAATTGCCACTTCTAATGCAATTATAAACAAATTCAATATATAAGCACTTTACTACGCAGATTATATACTGTGTGTTTCAGGGCTAAGTAACCAAAGTGAAAATTTGAACTAAGGATCTGAAAACAAGAAAATAATTTTCTATGGAGCTTAAGCCTGCTAATGCTTTGTTTAGGAGATATTCACACCTAATGTTTTTTATTGTTATAAATTATTTAGGCAGAGTAAATAAATAAAACGAATTTTCTCTAGTACGAATTTGAAGATGCCATTGGCCTTTACTCTTACTAGACAAACCAGGTTTTGCATCTTTCATTTCCAAATAAATTTCTCAAATGTCAGTTTTAACTCTATTACAATCAGTGAAACTATTGATGTTGCGAAACATTGCGACTTCTCCGCCTTTGCGACTTGATGATGATGACACCGCTTGATGTACAGTAGAAACTCGATAATTTGTCATGAATGGGGGAGAGGGGGTGACGAAATAACGAAAATGATGAATTACAGAATTTTGCTGGTAAAATAACAAAAAAGCGTTTTAAACTATATAATTGTAATTAGTTTGCAATTTATTGAATGTAAAAACGAAGAGATGAACATTATACACACCAATCTTTATCAACAACTCAAGTCCAAACTTGTGTGACAATGACAAAAAACACAAAAACCTTGGAACAAACATTTTTAAAAAATGAAGTAATATACAAAAACGTACGTACATGTATAAAATACTAGCTGAAAGTACCCCGCTCACGGTTTAATCAAGTCCAACTTAAATTGGAAAAGTTAAGCTTAACGTTGATAATTATTATTACAAAAAACCTAAAAATTCCATTCTTAGAATAATTTCAATTTTAAAAACAATTTGAAAAAGTTCATTTTATATATTTTGATAAAAGCTTCGAGGCAGCACTAAATCTATCTGACAAAAAAAATCACTTTTCTTATGGCATATTTAAGTGAATATAGTCTCAACTAATCAACCTTTTTGATTTTTTCGAATAAATTTTAGTCTTTCTGTTGTTTGGGTCTCGCTGAGGGATGTTTATACTTTACCCATCTTCTCCATGGCAGAACATGAGACATTTCTGAAGAGAATCAAAACAGGAACTCTTACATAACACATTAATCAGTTCATAGAATCATCAGATATTTTATATAGTTTTTGTACTGCTTTTTCCCGTCCTTTCTTCATAGCTAGGGCCCTCACTTGCCGCACACAATCAGCTGTGAAATATCTGCTCAAAGTACTTAGTTAACATTTCCTCTACTTCTTTGCATAGAATATTGGAAGAATTAGAAACGTCATCGTCATCATCTGCTTTTTCCCGTCCTTTCTTCATAGCTAGGGCCCTCACTTGCCGCACACAATCACTAGCTTCATTTTGAGCACTCCGCACTCCTTCTATAATTTCATTACTTTGTAGTCTTAACTGATTCCAGGAATTCGTCACTGCACTCATACTTCCTTTCTAGTAACAAACCAAATGAGGCTGTTTAAAGATTATATAAGTAGCAAGGGGAAAAAATGCATATCATACGTATTTATTTTTTTTATTTATAGTTGTCAATTAAAAAATAAAATAAAATAAAAAGAAATGAAACACCTGACGAATTATCGCGTGACGAAACAACGAGTTTCCACTGTAGTTGCAATTTGTCAGTTCTTAAGGTGCATTCACACTACGCTGACGTGACGTGCTGACACGTTAGTTGACGTGTTAAGAGAAATATAAACCATTATTTAGAATGGAAGTGCTCACACTACGCTGACGTGTTGTGTTGTGTCGCTACACACTCTCTGACACGTCAGCACCAAATATCAATTCCCATATCTCGTCAGTAGGCATCAGTCCGTCAGCATTGAACATTCGATTCGAGCATGTGAAGAAATATCCATTTTTTTTTTAACCCTTTTGAGAAGGAGTATAGAAATAAAAAAATACGAAACGAGGCATGGGAGGAAATAGGAGGAATGCTGGAAATATCAGGTAATAATTACATTTATTTACTAATTTATTGCACAGTTGCCTGTTTTATTTATTTAACAATATTTTAAACACTTTAAAAGCACGTTTATTGATTTAGTGATTATTTAGAATTACCATAGCATAAAATTTGGTTTCTTTAATCAATGGTAGCAGGAGTTGGTTATTTATCTTGTAAAATGTAAAATATGACGAAGGAGTGTTCCAACAAATTAAAATTAATTTATATATTATATGTATAATTGTGGGAATTGCAATTGAATCGATTATTATAACCATGAGAACATTGATAATTACCTTCAATGGCTGTCAAAAAAAAAAAAAAAATAATAATAATAATAATGTTTTATTTGTTCTATCATAAATTTGAAAGAAGAAAATACTAAAATATTGTTGTAGTTTTACCTTATATTTAAATCAAATACAAATATAAACAATTGGCACGCGCATCAATAGAACCAGTAGAGAGTTCTAAATCAGGTAGAAACTTAATCAGAGCTAAAATTCAATCCAAATTTAATTATTACTATTTGACAATTAATTTCCAGGAATCAATCACTAAACCTAATAATAATTAAATCTCAATCATCATTAGTTCACTAAAAAATCTGAAGAAAGATTTAATGATTAATATTTATGTGATTGATTTCCGGAAATTAGTTGTCAAATAGCTATGATTAAATTTGGATTAAATTTTAGCTATGTTTGAATTATGCCCAACTCTGCCGGTAGGGACGAAAGTGTGTTTATATATTGTGAAATTAAAATTTGAAACGGTTTGCTATCACAGCAATATACTCTTCCTCTTCATTAAAAGTATCTAAAATTCTCATATCCATTCCGCAACGATGTGCACCTTGTAAAAACCAAATAAAAACTGGCATAAATTCGTCACGACACGTCAGAACAGTGTGCACATAATGGCTGACGCTGACGTGTTAATATGAGTCGTAGAGCGCGTGTCAACACGTCACGTCAGCGTAGTGTGAGTGCACCTTTAGTGTTATTACTATATGATCTCATATCAAAGCTAGGCACATTCACTGACATGGAATTTTCTATCCAAGTTTAGCTGATTGCCAAATAATCAGATCGGTTGATGATTGTATCAGTAGAGATGTCTTCTGAGTGCGCGACCTAGCTTTGTGCATTAATGGCGCTAATAATTATAAAGCAATGCTGATCAGGAACTTTTAGGTTCCCGGCATTGCTTGACTCGCTCATATGGTGTTTTATTATTACCATTCGATTGTTCTTGAGAAGACCTTTTCAACCGTATATGATTTCTGTTTTTGGTTTTGGCTTTCCGATGCGTATAGGCCAACTTTATATATTTTAGATAATATTTTTTTATTCTAACACCTTATTATATTTACTGTCATTACTTTAAACTAATGTTTTATATACAATCCATGGATTTTGACGGCAGCTGACGATTAAAACTCAAACGAACATCGTAGCTTCTCCTGGTCTTTACGCAGCAAAATAACCTCAAAATTGCAGCGCTTCTCTTCCCAAGGCTCGCGATGCGTCACTGTTTCGCTTATCGTAATGAATCCTTTGACCCTTTAGCCATCCAGTGGTATAATTAAATTTTGAATGTAGAGGATAGATTCGAAACTACAATGCCAAACTGTATCCCCCGGTTTTGTTTTAGGTTTTTTGGATTGCCCTCATATGGTAGCAAATTTAAAGACGTGTTCACATAAAAAAAAATCATATAATTCTTTTTAAATCCTACAACTAAACTGTGCAAAATTACTTTCAATTCTTTCCGTATTTTTAGGTTATCCATACGATCTCAATAGCTGATTTTACCTTATTCTTTGTCACTATCTTGTAAAATACATTCCAGGAATAATGTTTGGTGTGAACTTTCTTGCTTAGCTTAAAGTATAGTAACTATGAAAAAATGACTGCAAATTTTAAATTTTAATGAACTATTTTATAATTATAGTATGAATATTTTCTTAAGGGTGTCAATAACTCTATGGTTTACCCCAGTAAAGTCAAAAAGCAATGTAATGCATTTTGTTTCCAAGAGCATCTGCCGAAAATGTGTCCTTTTTCCTCCTGAAAGAGTATCTTGTAAAAAGGATTAAACCAGAAGGGAATGTCCTGTAAAAAGGAAGCAATATAATAGATTTTCAAAAGGACATCAATTATTATGTCGGGAAGGAGAGTCCGAATATCCTTTGACCTCCTCTTACCAATAAACTAAATTTTGTCCTTTTGAAGATTAAATAAATCGTTTATTTTTTTCAAAGGACAATCTCTTACCGTTGAATCCTATTTACAGGACACAGAAGGTTACTTTTCGACAACGCCAGACATCATATTTTACAACACACCGATGAAACTAAACTAGCTGTGATACGAAGCCAAAACTCACCCACCGTATTCTTTAATTGTTAAGGCATTCAAACACCCCTAACGTATACGCAAACAAAACAAAAGCACCCTTTTAACATCTATCTCCATCTTTATCTCTCTCTTTTTTTTCTTGTACTAGAGTCCTTTTTTCTCCTTTCAAGAACAGCTGATAAGTGACTTGTGGAAAATTAATGATAACTGTTGTTTTGTTATTGAAAAACGTCAATATGCTTTTATGAATGTCATCCTCTTTATAAAAAACAGATTACTTATTACAAGAATATACAAATATATTCATTATACTTATGCATTTTAAAGTTCTGGATTATTGTGTCTGGTTTGAACTAAATCAGCAACATTTAATCAAGACTTTTATAGATAAGTTTGTTTTTGACATAATAAAGAACATTAAGGATCAGTGGAATATTACTAAAGGATTGGATACGAGATGAATTGGATGGTTTAGTGGAGCCCCAAAGTTCTAAATACGTCTAAAAACTGTCACTTAATGAGTCTTTAGTAATTTATTAGAATTTTTAAAAGTTTGCCTTATAAATGTTGAAAAAAAAAACACACTCGTTCACTCATTTCTTCATCTCACACGCTAATTGCTGATTTCCGTCACTGATTCTTGGTATTTGTTTCCATGGTTGCAGCTTTTAAACATTCCTGGCCTTCCTAATTAAGGAATTTCGGAGGAATTGAGGGATTTCGGGTTGTAAGGATTGGATACGAGACTCTGTAAGGTTTAGTGGAGCCCACACAGTCATGTAAATTAGTCTTTTGTAATTTATTGGAAGCTTTGAAAGTTTCTCTCGTAAAACTTTGGAACAGAAAAAAAAAAAAAAAAAAAAAAAAAAATAAATGAAATACACTCTTGTTTACTCATTTAATCTCACACGCTTAACACCATGGTAACCATTTGCATTGCCATAGTAACGATTTCCGTCACTAATTTATGCCATTTGTTTCCATAGTTACAGCTTCTAAACATTCTTAACCTTCCTAACTAATATTGTTTTTCCTAAATTATTATTTCTGTACTTCAGACAGTATCACATTTTCTCTACTACTGTCCACTGTATACGAGAATTTTGGTGCGAATTAACGCCAACTATTTTAGCTATAATAGTTATTCCAGAGTCAACCCGAAGAATTCTTAAAAGGAGTTGGCTAAAGGATCTGTTAAGGAAATAATGTTATGGAGTTGAACGTCAGGTCTTATTTTTTATCGTTACTCATTTGTCTCATATTGTCAGGTATTACGAAATAAATATTAAAAAAACAGTATTTATTATTGTTTCCGTTTACAAAGTAAATTGTAACATTTTCAATTTAATTTACGTTATAATTAACTGAAATACTATTATAAAATTTCTCTGAAGGTTGAATGATGAAACGATAGAAATAGGGCTACCAGTTTGAGGGGTTTCCCAGCCTTAACAGGAATTAGGAGGAAGTGTCTTCTTAAAATATACTTTTTTCTTTTTCCTTTTACGTGACATTATTTGTGTACAAGTTGTGATTTTATATTTTATTTTTGTGTTTATGACTAATACTCAGATTATTATGATAAAGAAAATATACGACTATTGTTTAGCTATCAATTATTCCGATTGTTACAGACTAATTACTGCCAACAAAATAACCTTGAGTTAACAAAGCCAGAACAATTGTCATGCCATTCCACAAAGGTCGACTTGGAAATATGAAGAACTTGTATTATGATGAAGCAATTGCTGGCTTACAAAGACATATTCACTTATCTTGGAGTACCATTGTCTAGCTCTGGTAAATTTAGATCTGCATCTGAATATTTTGTGGCTAGAGCAGCAAGTGCTAATGGAGCAGTGGTATAAATTCTTCAATCCAGTTCATCTGATTCTTGGAATACAAAAATCACACTATACGAATCCCTGTCAGAAGTGTGGAGCGTGGCTTACCTAGACACAATTGAAAACCCAATTATCATTCCTGAAGGGTATTTTACATCTTTAAAAAAACACCCCAAATTCCTATGTCATGCTGGAAACAAATACAAAATGCACCCAAGTAAAAATCTTTGCAAGGATGCGTAGCATGGTGGCTTACAATATTAAATATGACATCTGATGAATTTCCCAGGATCTGTTACAGCAGGCTTGTCGAACTGATTGGCAATCCTTCCGTGCCCTTTAATTGGGCAGAACAGCTAATGCTACAATTGGAAAGAATCGGCGCAATGGATATATGGAATAAGCAGGATGCGAATGTTGTTAAAGCAAATATCTCAAGCCTAAACATGGCATTTGAGAGTCATTGTTTGTCTGTGGACATTAAACATACAGTCAACTCCCACTACAACACACATTACAGACACCTTAGCTCTCTTGGAAGTGGTGAAAAGTATTTGGTCGTGAATTCAAACATCCATAAACTAAGAATGATGGCACAACTCCGTTTAGCTAGCTCTATCTCTCTATATCTCCGTTTAGCTAGCTCCAAGATCTCCAAAATATATTTCAATAGAAAAAGCTACAACTTTAATACAGAAAATCCCTGCCCGATGTGTAACTCGGGACCAGATTCTCTTCACCATTTAATAATGTACTGTTCCGTTTTTTAAATATACAGGAAAAGATTTCTTAGAATTCATGATGATGACTTTCACTTATGTTCATGGCTGATAATAGAAAATGAAAATCATATAAATAATATATTTTTTTATATGAAACATTGCCTAAAACTAAGAAATATTTTACTTTAACTTATTACTAGTTTGCCATTTATTTTTTGTTTTTGTATTAATGTATCATGTATATTGTGTAGGTAACTTTATTTTTCTCTATAATTTTAGGTAAATATCTCTCGTTCACATGGCATATGCTGATGATGTAGTTATCACAGGTAGAACCGAAACAGCATTGGCCGGTGCTGTTAAAGAATTCAGGACAGCTGCACTCAATTTGGGTCTCGAAATAAACATGGACAAGACCAAATATATGAAAACCTCCAGACAGTCAGAGGGAAGAAGAGATACGGTTGATGTGGGGGAGGACACGTTTCACTGCTGTAGTACATTTAAATACCTGGGAGGAGTCGTAACAGAGAAGAACAATCTGGATGTTGAAATAAAGAGTAGAATGGTTGCAGGGACCAGATGTTTTTATACAATACAAAAAGCTCTCCATTGTAAAACTCTCTCAAGGAAGGCAAAACTGTTGATTTATAAATCTATAATAAGACCAATTGTGATGTATGGCAGTGAGACGTGGACTCTCACTAAAGATACCGGAAGAGCACTGTTGGTCTGGGAGAGAAGAATATTAAGAAGGATCTTTGGTGCTGTGAGAGAGGAGCACAGGTGGCGGATAAGAACCAACGCCGAGAATGCGCTATTATACGGTGAGCCTGATATACTCAGTGCCATTAAGAAAGGCAGGCTTAGATGGTTGGGACACGTCGAAAGAATGGAACCCAACAGGCTACCAAAGAAAATGTTTGATGGCACGCCAGGAGGAAAAAGGAAGAGAGGCAGACCCAGGCGCAGGTGGATCGATGACCTGGAGGAGGATTTGCGGAAGCTAGGGATACGGAATTGGAGAAACCTGGCGAAGGACCGAGAGGAATGGAGAAGGATGGTGGCAGAGGCCCAGGTCCTGCAAGGACTGTAGCGCCCAAGAACAACAACAACAATCTCTCGTTCAGTTTGTAAATAATTTTCTTATTTTTGTTTAAATAATTTTAATTGTATAACAGCTCACAATTCTTTGCTCTAAAATTTTATTTATAAAGCAATAAAAAATATTCATTCATTCATTGTTACAGTCTAATAGAACAAGAAACTGTTTGTCGTTAAAGACTACTTAAACATTTACTTAAGAAACTATCAAAGCTTCAAATAAATTATTAAATACTCATTTACATGACAGTGATTTGGACATACGGAGTTGAGCTTTGGGGCTCCACTAAACCATCCCATATATCCTTACAATCCAAATCCTTTTCAAAATCCTCAATGTTCCTTACTTTGTCACAAACGTATTCAAAAATATTTTAATGTACCGTATGTTACTGATTTAGCCCAAACCAGATACCTATCCTTTCATAGTAAACGCAATAACCATTTAAATCCACTAGTCTCTCAGCTTGCTTCTCACACATGATCCTCCAAGGAATATGAATATAAGATGGTCTAGCGACTTTCTAATCTATGACAGTTATTGAGGTCTACCAATGGCTAGTTCTTTACAAGCAATTGACATCTCATTGTGAGCATTATCTTCACATTTACTAGATCTGTTTTTATTTTATTGTATACAGTAATCAATTTTAATAAATAACAAATAAGCCTTATAGCATTTCATCTTCACGTGGCAAATTTAAAGTAGTTAAAGATTTCCTGCTAGGAAATCATTAGGAGTTTGTATTTGGCGATAGATATGAAATGATTCTTATTGCTTTAGTAAAAACAGGAAAAGAGCTAATGTAAATAGATACATTAAGTAGAATTATATTTGTAATCTGAAACAAATATATATGTAGTAAAATGTGTTTTATATGAACAAGACAGAAAATTATAGCAAATTACTGTCACTAGTCGCATTAACCAAGTTTTCATTGTAGAGCGAGAGCCCGTGAACCCCAGACCTCCGTTATTTTATAAAAGATGAAAATTTGTCAGCGCATGCTCCCAATAGAGGTACGAACGATGGGTCATGAATGAAGTTCGGGTTATCGTGGCCTTGGCAGGTAAACGGTGCTAAAGGTGTGTAAAATACCAGTCTACTATCGTCAAATTATGAAGCGTGATTTTTTGATATTTCCGTCAGAATTGTACTTACTTTATAGTATAAAAGCTGATTTATATATATATATATATATATATATATATATATATATATATCACTCGGGCAACAATAAGATGACGTTTCCTCATCAGCCAGACACTTCATCGTGGCAACCCCTTGCCAGACACTCTTAATACTCATTTAATTGTAATTGTACTTACATTATAGTATAAAAGCTAATCTTTATATATATTACTTGGGTAATAATTAGATGATGTTTCATCATCAGCCAGACCGTCCTGACAGTTCCAACCCCTTGCCAAGCAAGCATGAAGGGTAGTTGTAAGAGCGAGCACGAGGCAAGATACATATGGCTGGGTGGGAGTGAGATAGTGAGTGAGGTCTGCCACGATCCTTCACTACGCTATTGTATTTTACTGCACATGTATTGTTTATTACTCAGTGCGTGTTTATATCGGCCTAAATAATTTTATATGTTCTTGTCAAGTATTGATAATTATAAGAAAAGGACCCTATTTAAGTCTCATCAAATAATAATAAGCTAAAAAGGAAAATATTTTAAAATAGAGATTTATTAAAAATTACAGGTATTTACATAAGTGACGACAAAACACCGGAAGAGAGAGAGGAAGGGAAAAAAAATTCACTCATGCCTATTAAAATAATAATAATAATATTTTGTTTACAATGCAAACTTTACTTAAACAAGAACTTGTTCTTTGACGAATAAAGTTATTATTATTACTATATTTGGTATAGTAAATTAATAATTACTACTTCAATATTAATTAATACTTAACAAGAACATATAAAATTATTTAAGCTGTTATAAACACGCACTGAGTAATAAACAATACATGTGCAGTAAAATACAATTATGTAGTGAAGGATCGCGAGACATCACTCACTATCTCACTCCCACCCAGCCATATGTATCTTGCCTCGCGCTCGCTACTGCAGCTACCCTACATCCTTGTCTGGCAAGGGGTTGACACGATGACAAGTGTCTGGCTGATGAGGAAACATCATCTATTTATTACCCAAGTAATATATATACATATAGATCAGCTTTTATACGTACTTAAACGTAAGTACATTTCTGAAGGAAATATCAAAAAATCACGCTTTACAATTGACGATAGTAGGCTGGTATTTTACACACCTTTAGCACCGTTTACCTGCCAAGGCCACGATAACCTGAACTGCATTCGTGGCCCATCGTTCGTACCTCTATTGGGAGCATGCGCTGACAAATTTTCAACTTTTATATAATAACGAAGGTCTGGAGTTCACGGGCTCTTAGTCTATTGGGTTTTATCACTAAAAAAAACTTTTCCGTATCAATTACAAGAAATGAATTACATATAGAATCATAAATAGCCTTGAATCACTCTCTTGTACTTTAAAACAATAATATTAACATCAATTGGATATTTTATCTTTTCATATCTCTATAAAATGAAATCATTGAGCTCTAACTTACCAATCAAGACTTCTTAGAACTCTACTCGAAATGATAATCTATGGATGGATGAACACTTACAAAATTATGCATAATCTTTTTAGAAAAAAAAATATCTGTGAAAATTGTATACTTTGTTATTGTTTATTTATTTGTTGTTTTCTTTTGTATAGCTTAAGACTATCACTTTCATATTACTATTTTTTTTTTGCCAAAGCATACTACTCAGTTAAGAGCTACTTAGGTAAGGAGAAAAGTCGTTAATAAAAAATTAAAAACTCAATTTTTCTCTGACCGTATAAAATAATAGGCCATGGATATATCAATTTGTAATGTGATGTTCACCCTAATTTACATTTTAGAACTAAAATGATCAAAATAATTACTTAAATTAATAATTAAATTAAAAATTAATAATGACCTTATTGCCTGTCACGCACAAATTACTCTCTATGGCCTTGTTACAAAGAACACAAGAGGAACTAGAACACATGATCGGGGAATATCAGGCCGGTTTTCGAACGGGTCGTTCGTGTTCGGAACAAATTTTTTTACTTGAAAACCACGCTGAGATATCGATCTGTCCGGCACAAGCCTACTATTTGCATTTTCGTAGACTTTAAGAACGCCTACGACTCCATCGACCGCCGATCCCTCTTCAATTTTCTGTACGAATTTGGTCTGAATCAGAAGACCCTCGCTCTAATCAAAGAAATGCTAACTAACACAAAATCCAAAGTAAAATTCATAAGGGAGGTCTCAGAACCTTTTAATATTCGAACAGGGGTTAGACAAGGAGATGGTCTTTCGCCACTCCTCTTCAGTCTCGTTCTGCAAAAAGTCATAAGAGAATGGCGAGCAAATCTTTTACAGAAAAGATTTTGGAAACCGATTAAAGTTGGAAGAATATGAAGCAATCACTTTGGTTGAAACTCTGGTGTATTGTTCAAAAAAGGTGGGTCTTCAGATATCTTTTGAGAAGATATCTCCTTTATAATCTTCTTTGGCGCACAATTGGAAACCCAGATTCTGATCACAAAATACGGTATAATTAAAAGAGTTCCACACTTCAAATATCTGGGTGAAATTCTCGAGCCTTCGGGACTTGAGAAAAGATCACAAGAAAGCAGGAAACTGAAGCTAAAGGAAGCCTATGGAAGAACTTATCAAATCTACTATAAAAAGTGCTTATCCATTTTAGCTAAGATCAGACACTACAACACTGTCATCAAACCGGCAGCCTTGTACGCAACTGAAACCCTGGTACTTAACAGAAAACAAGCATTAGAAAACATCAAGAAGGCAGAACGAAAAATAATTAGGAAAATTATTTGTACATTAAAGACTGGAGATGGCTACAGACTCCAACATAATAAAACATAGAGAAACTTTCAAACATCGAGGCAGACATAAGGAAACGCAGACTGAAATTCTATGGACACATACGCAGACTACCCGAACACAGACTGACCCATCAGATCCTGAAGGCAACAAAAAACCTTAAGGCCCGCCGCAAGTTGAGGCGCAAGCTCCAATAGAGGAGCTAATGACATTTATCTTTGTAGATGAGGCATTCCCCTAATCTGAAAATTTAATGAGAATATTTCCAATACAAAGTGCTGATAATTATGAAAATAAAGTTTTTAATTACCGATTATCCCGAGTGGGACAAACAGTTAAATCCGCTTTCGGGATACTTGCATCACGTTTTCGAATTTTCCGTGAACCATTTGAAATTAAGATGGATAGAGTTTTCGGGTATGAGAAGGCAGCTTGTGTATTGCACAATTATTTATGGAATTATATAATAGTTCTAAATGAATATTGCACGGAAGAAGCTATGCCACAAGATCAATTATGCCCATTGGATTACAAAAATACCCGAAGTGGACTAAAAGCTTCTCAATTCGATAAAATTTCACCACCTATTTAACACTGTGGGTTCTGTTCCATGGTAGGGGAAAATGTTGCTAAGAGAAAATACTGACACTTTTATTTAAAAAGTAAATAAGGTGGTATTACTAAAGGAATTAAATATTTAGTAAATGAAATAGATAGTTATATATTTTAGTCGTTATAAATTTTATGTATTTTGTACCTAGCGGCCTATTTCAGTCGTTCTAGATTTTTTGTATTTTGTACCTAACTTCCTACCAATACTAAGTAATAAATAATAAAGTAATAAACTTAGCACTTCTCATATAGCATTCCTTGGCCACTTCCTACCATTTCTCAGCCTTCAAATTATTTTTCATATAATCTGCATGGCCTGAATCATATAACGGGCGATGATTTCGCACAGACTCAATTAATTTTTCTATTAAGTTTACAAAAGTCACGGTGAGACTCGGTGAAAAAATGCGGCATGCAAACTGCGGTCCGCGGAGCCACGGACAGAGAATACTGTCTACGGTGGCACTGCGGCCCAACATGCGGGGTTCCTATCATTTCTGGTTTTCACAGAAACTCACTGTGAGTTACCGTGCTTCACGTCACAAAGCTGCGCCTCACCTTGCGGCGGGCCTAAAACATGGCATGGAGCACACAAGTGAAGAAAGACCTAAAAAGTGCAAAAACATACCAAGAAGAAGCTCTAGACAGAAATGCTTACGGAAGATAGGTGAATGCGTGGGAAGTACGGCCGGTAGACGGAGTCAAGAGGACTGGGAGAACTTGGTCGGAGGACTGGAGGATAGAACATGGGGAGAAAATGAAGATCATTTGGGCGCGTCGTAAGAAGAGAGGAACCACAAGAGCTTCACGTGATCTTTCTTAGGTCCAGATCCTGCCTAATAATAATAATGACCTTAGTAATCTAACTAAAGTGCGACATTGATCGGTATCGAAACCAGAATTTTCCAGTTTGTATTACAAAAGTTTTTTCAAAATTTGACTTTTTACCTTTGTTTTATTTGTGCTTTTTGCAACTATATAAAACAAAAAAAAACAAAATATAAATTGGCTCTTGTTAAGATTCTCCATCTAGAAAAACACGAACTCATTCATTAGACGAGAAAAAATAGATGAGTTCCCATAGCTATTTTTAGGATTTTATTATTAATTTTTTTCTGCTCAAAAACATTTAAATTTGAAATGAAATGCTGATATGCCGGATATTTTAGGAGGTAACTTTCAAAACGTGTTTTGTCACAGTCCCATTTTTCAGCAATAAAAAAAAAACGTATATTATGAGATGTAATTACCCTTCAGAAACAAAAAATTCCTAATTACACTTATAACCTAGACAAACGATCAAAGCTTCCAATAAATTACAAGAGACTCATTTACATGACATTTATTAGACCTATATGGACAGTTTAGCTTTGGGGCCCCACTAAACCATCCAATTCTTCTCGAATCCAATCCTTACAATCCAAAATCCTTAAGGCGTCTGAAAAGAAGATGGCTAAGAGACCTTCTAGTTTAGAACATTTTTTGAAGTGCTACTAGTGAGTAGTTCTTCACAAGTGATTCAAATGTCATTATAATCATTTCCTCAAATTTACTTGATCAATAAATAGTTTTATTGATTATTGATCATTAAAACAAGGATCGGAAATATTGTTTACTCCTAAAATTAGCATTTTTAATTTTAAATATGAACAAAACACGTTCTGAAGGAACACAGAATAGAATAGAAAATAAATTTTACTCTGGGACAAAGTCCCTTAAGAATAATAACAAATGAATTATAAAAAGTAAATCACATCCGGCCAAAGTATTTTAAACAAAATAATGAAATAGTGAAACAAACAAACTTATATACACACAAAACCATATGTACATTCGGTAAAGGAAAAAATATTATATACAAGGTTGATTGAAACATGAAATTTCTGGATTTACATCTAGTTAATTATGAAGAAAAATAATATTTGTTGAGAGGGAACAGACAAAAATGATTATTATTATTATTTTATTGAAATATATGTACAATCTGCCTCAGTTAAGGGCAATAAGTAACAGTGCTAATGATGCAGTTCATTCGTACCATATATACAAGTTCTCATCCATACACAATTGATAATAATAAGAGATAAAATACAACAGTCATAATACAAAAAAAATAAATCAAATAGTCATTATACAAAGAAATTAAATAAATTAAAAAAAATAAAATAAATAAATAAATAAAATAAATTATAAAAAAAAAAAAAAAAAAAAATTTTTTTTGATACATTCATACTCTATGTACAATATAAACACACTCACCCTAGGGGACCCCGAATCGAGCCTATTCCCCCACTTATTGGGAGTTAAGGCCAGACCCGTAGGGAACCCAGCGCTGCCCTCTCAGCTGCATCACCAGTAATGTCCAGTGGAGGCTGAGTGGGAGCGCTATAGCCACATATGTTCAGAACTTGAGAGGAGAAGCTGGTCATTACCAGGACTCCAAAATAACATTATATTACAAAAGGTCTCGGGGCCATTGCCGTTTCAATCTTCTGGGGGGGTTATAGGGATGGTTAGAGCTGGACAAGGATTGAGCCAGAGGATTAGGATGATTGGATAGATTTTGATGAAATTTAAAGAATTTTGAAGGAATGAGGTCAAGGACAAATGGGATTTTTAGGTCGTTATGTAGGGTTTTATTGGTGACATAATATGGTGCATTGACAATTGTTCGGAGGACTTTGGATTGGAAGGATTGAATGCGTTTGATATTGGATTGTCTTGCTGTCCCCCACAGTTCAAGTCCGTAGGTCCACATTGGTTTTAAGATTGTTTTGTATATGAGGAGTTTGCTATCAATTGAAAGATGAGAATTCCTGCCTAGTAGTCTGTAGAGTTGGCTGAATCTCCTGTTTAGTTCTTGTCTTTTGAGTCTAGTATGAGGGTTCCAGGTCAGTCTTTTGTCAAGATGAAAGCCAAGGTAACGTACTGTGTCGGATATAGGAATAGGGATATTATTGAAGTGGATGGGAGGACAGGATTTGCGGCGAAGTGTAAATGTTATATGACTGCATTTGGCTTCATTAACTTTTATTCTCCACTGATTGCACCAAGCTTCGATCTGTAGAAGATGTCTTTGGAGGTTGAGGGAAGCAAGTTTGGGATCTGAATGGGATGATAGGATATCAGTATCATCTGCAAATGTAGCTAAAAAGGTATTAGGATTGGTTGGTATATCAGCAGTGAAAAGATTATAGAGGACGGGACCTAGGACGCTACCTTGTGGTACTCCGGCATCGATAGGATAACAGTTGGAGAACTCTGAGCCACAGCGGACTCGAAAGGAACGATTTGAGAGATAGGATCGTAGGACTAGGTATAGGGATTGGGGTAAGTGGGTCTTGAGCTTGAAGAGCAAGCCCTGGTGCCACACCCGGTCGAAAGCTTGCGCTACATCCAGAAATGCACCAGAGCTATACTGCTTGTTTTCAAGGGCAGATGATATGTGATCAACAACACGAAGGCCTTGTTGAACAGTGGAGTGACCAGTCCGGAATCCAAATTGGTGGGAAGGGATGCTTTGGGATTCAAGTATAGGTAGGATACGTTTTAGAAGGATTTTTTCAAAGATTTTTGAAAGGATAGGAAGGAGACTTATAGGTCTATAAGATGAGGTTTTGTTGGGAGGTTTGCCAGGTTTTAGAAAAAGAATGATGATGGAGTGTTTCCATATCAGAGGAAAGTGGGTCGTGCGAAGGATACAATTGTAGATGTAAGTTAGGAAGATGATGGCTTTTTGTGGGAGTTGTCGGAGGATCTGGGTGGTGAGCAGGTCATATCCAGGTGATTTGCGGTTCTTCAACTTTTTTAGGAGGAATTTGACCTCAGAGGGGTTAACTGCTTTAGGAGGTAAGGAGAGGGGAATCGGTGAATCAAGGAATTGGTGAACTTTTGCAGTGTGGGAGGGGATTAGTTCGGGATGGGGAATAAATGTGCTGGAAAGGTGCTTGGCAAATTCTTCTGCTCTGTTCTCATCTGAGGCAGCCCAGGATCCATCTTCGCGTCGGAGAGGTTGGGATATATGCTGGTATTTAAGGATTTTTTTTGGTTAAGTTCCAGAGGGAGTTGTCAGAGGTAGAGAGAGAGGAAAGATAGGAGTTGTAAGATTGGGATCTAAAGGAGGACAATTTCTTTTTAACTATTTTGGTATAGTGATTATATAATCTCCGATCGTCAGGATGCCTGGATCTTTGCCATAGGGATCTATAATGACGTTTAGTTTGGATAAGGTCTATTAGTTCTTGTGACAAAGGATTTTTTATACGGTTGATATAGGAAGGTTGAGGAAAAGATGCATTCCAAGCTGCTTGTTGAATTGAATTAGTAAAGGAGTTGGCTGCTTCATCAAGTTCTTGGGGTGTTTTCAGGGATACTCTGAGGTCAATCGAATCATCTAGTTTTTGACGGAAGAGGTTCCAGTTAATTGGGCCTCTAATAAATGATGGGGGAGGAAGCTTGGGGATCGGTGCTAAGGATAGGGTTAGGATTAGAGGACTGTGATCAGAGGAGAGGTTGTCTAGGCGTTTAATGGAATGATTAATTGTGCCTAGGCCTGTGTGGATGAAGAAATCAAGGAGGTCAGGATTACGAGTGGGATCTGTCGGCCAGTAGGTAGGAGAGCAGGGAGAAATGTAGTGGCAATGGTTGGAATTAAGTGCCGACAGTAGAGTTCGGCCACGGGAGTTGGTGATTCTGGCACCCCACTGTTGGTGTTTGGCGTTAAGGTCTGCACCTAGAAGGAAGTGGTTTCCAAGTGAATCAAGGAGGGAACTGAATTGGGTGAGGGAGATTGTTTTTCCAGGAGGACAATAAGCTGCAGCTATTGTAAGAGGGAAAGGGAAGGTTTTGATAACAACTGCAGTTGTTTGTAGGAAGCTATGATTCGGTAAAGGTAGTAAGTAATGAGAGAGGGAATGATGGATGATGACGGCAGTGCCACCATGAGCTTTCCCGTCCGGGTGATCCGTCCGATTGGTTTCGTATTGTGCTATATTGAGTGTTCTGTTACTAGTTAGTCGAGTTTCAGTAATCAGGGCTATATCAATGTTACTGTCGTGTAGTAGTGCTGTCAACTCGTCAGTATGATTCCGAATACCATTCGCATTCCAGAGGAGAATGGATAGGGAAGGTTTCATTTAGGGATTTCTTTGGGCTGGGATGATAATGTGGGATAATGCATTTGTAAGGAGTGATATAAGAGGTGTAATCATGGATCGAAATTCCGAGAGGAAAGAGTTAAGGATAGAAGAGATATCAGTGGCATTAGGAGGAGGCGGAATATGAGGAATTGTAGGTATGTTATTTTTATTGGGTTGGATTATGGGATTTTGTGGGAGCTGGGTTTGAGACTGAGGGATTTGGTTAAGGGAAGGATATTGTGATTCAAGATATATTTTATGAGGCTGGGGCTGTGGCATGGCCCCTTTTTCAGTAGCTAGCTCCCCTGCCACCCATCATATTAGCATAGGAGATGGTTTCATTTACCAGTCTAGAGGGCTGTCTTCTTGGCCTTGTTTATTCGTTGCTGGTTTGGGCTGGTTGAAATCGTGCCTTCAGCTTTTTGTAAGTTTCGCAACCTTTATAGTTTGCCGGATGGCCCTTGTGGCATAGAGCGCATACGGCTGGACTATCACGCGACTTGTTACAGTCTTCGGTTTTGTGTGAATCGCCACACCTCACACATCTTGGGATATGATGGCAGTAGAGCTTAGTGTGTCCGTAGGATTGGCAATTGTGGCATTGAACAATGTCTCTTTTTGGATAAGGTTTCTCTACTACAACATTTGTGTAGTAGAGCCTCTTAACCTCGAAGATTTTTTCCACTCCAGGAGTCGGCTCAAGGTCAACAAAAAATAATGGTAATGGTTTTGTTACCTGTTCCAGGATTGTTTTTGTTATCTTTGACAACATTTATAATTTGCCGTACTTTGAACCCCATGGAAGTGAGTTCTTCTTCTATAATATCAGCAGGTGTTGTGTGGTGGAGATGCCGAATTACGATTCTTACTGATTTTTCATTTTTGAGCTGATATGTATGAAAATCAGCTTTTGTTTCACTCAAATATTTGATAATCGTGCGGTAGGTGTCAGGTGTATTAGGGATTAACTTGGTATCATTAGCCCTGCTTGTACATGAATAACTCTCTGGGCTTGTAATTTTATTTATTTGTTCACAGAGGAGTTTAAAGCTCCTTATGTTTCTAATGAAGATAGGTGGGGGGCGTGGTATCTTATTATTAATAATAGTTTCCATTTCTTCAGGTTCTGTGTTCTTAAGCAGATCAAAACGATTTGGAGAAAAAAATGGCGATTCATCTTGAACTCCTTGTGAAGAAGTCCCAGGTTGATTATTTACTGTAGTAGTATTTTCAGAGCTGGCTGTAGAAGGCGGGGTTCCTCTCTTGGCTTTTCTCGACTTGGGTTTTGTCGGACTTGGTTTAGACTCCAGAGACCGACTTCTTTTATTTTTGCTTGACATTACCATGTGATAATATCTCATACTGGCATTTTAGGGAAAAAGAAAAAAAAAAAATAAAAAAAAAAAAAAAAAAAAAATAATAAGTTCCACGTCTTTGTGAACTTGACCCTGACGTCTGCAGAGCGACGAAACAACCCCCACGGTTGTCCAATGGGTACTGAAGCACTGGGTACTGGTAGAGTGGGGGGAACTGATAACGACTAACGGCAGCTGTTAATCCGACATATTGCTCGTAATGTTTCACGTTATTATATTCACTGGCTAGTAAATAAGAAAGTACTCACGATGATAATTAGTCCAATTCTTCGTGATTCCTGTTTACTGCTAATTAATAACAATTTACACCGCAAACTGCAATCAATTCACAATAAAATAATGATATAGGAAAGAGACGATGTAGACACAACTATAGCTATCTGGCGCAGGTGCAGAACTGACAAAAATGATAAAGAAAAAATATTTGAGTAACAGTGAAAACATTATCATAAGAAGAATTGAAAAAGTTTTTTATTTAATATGCTGGTATGGCATTCGTTATAAAGCATCTATATGATTAAATAGCATCCGTCTGGAGGGAGATAAGGTGGTGGAAGAGGTGTGCTTTAAAAATTCCGAGGGAAGATGTGTTGCGGATGGTTGGAGGAAGAGGATTCCAAAGAATAGCGGAACGGGCAAGAAAGGAACGTTGGAATGCAGTCGTTCTGTAGGATGGGGTGTAGAGATCGGAGAGACGGGATGTTGTATGTAGTGATTGAGGACTTGAAATGTATGATGTTATAGATAAAAGGATGGTGGTGTGTGTTAATAGCTTGGAAGAGGAATATACCAAGGAATTAGTCTCTACGGAAGGAAGGGGAAAGCCAATTTAACTCGGTGTAGAGGTGGGACACATGAGAGACAGTGGACAAAATATGGTTTGATGAAATAACAAAAGGACAAAACACTGTTAGAAGTGGCTATGTTAGAAGTCACTATTTGCTCAAAAGTACGCAAAATAAAAATTATAATTACATAATAGATGATGTATGTTAATGATAATTTTCGGGGATGTTTTTCATTTTCTTAACAGTCACAAGTTTCATCGTCTTCTACAACATTTTCAACACTTAGAGAGTCAAAAAGTACAACCTTGTACCAGTGTAAGCGATTATTGTCAATGTTGTCATTATTGTAAATAATGCAGCGTTCTCATTGGCTTAGTGGACAGAGCATGGTTTAAACTAAAAACAGGGGGTCACCTGTGGTGTGGTGGTTAGCATAGCAACCTACTAAACCCAAGATCGCGGGTTCGCAGCCCGGCAGATGACCTTAGGATTTTTTAAAGGGAGTAAAAAATCCTTAGCTATGCCGTCCTTCGGAAGGGACGTTAAATGGGGGTCCCGAGCCTGTGCGATGTCAGGTACTCGTTAAAGATCCCTATCCTAATTATACCTGGATAGGCCAAATTTAGGACTCCCATGGTAGCATCGTCCGATTAGCCATAGTAGCATAAAGCAAAGTAAAACGAAATAAATAAATAAACTCAAAACAGAATATGGACAAAACACTCTTTGCTTAAAACCCTGATTTTGTTTACTAATTTTGGATGGGGCAAAGCTTGTTTTGATGGCTAATACTCATCATATATTGTAGGGTTCAGAAAAACAAATCTAATGATACCAAAAACTCAAAAAAAAAATTTTTTTTTTTTTTTCTCATTTATTGATATTTTCAACTGTACAAAACAATATACATTAAGTAAATGTGTTGATAGTGAATTCATTGGCATGCAAATAACTTGTGAAGTACTACTCACTAGTAGCACTTCAATAATATCTACACTAAAAGGTCTCTAGGCCATCTTCTTTTCAGACGCCTCGGAGGATTATCGGGAATGGAAAGGGAAGCAAGTTGGGAGACTAGTGGATTTGAGTGGTTATGGAGCTTACTATGGAAGGATAGGTATCTGGTTTGGGCTAAATCAGCAACATATGGAACATTAAGATCTTTATGGATAAGTTTATTGGTCACAAAATAAGGAGCATTGAGGATCAAAAAAAATTAAACATTTTTTGACAAAACACGTTTTGAAAGTTACCTCCTCACATATTCCACAGTCATTGCCATTATAAAAGAACTGTACTGGCAGCAAATGTTACCAGGAAGATAGTTCTGAAAACGAGGCATTATGAGTTTCAAACGCAAATCTTCATTAGATGTAGTAGACATTCTTTCCCCAGTGATTGCATCTCTATTACCTTGGGACGGCCTTAAAGAGAAAAAAGAGATAAAGAAAGTCATCTACGGATCAATTAAATGATTAATGACTTAAATGACAAAGTGCATTCGGATTAAGATTTAATAATTTTATCTTCAGTGTTTTGTTTTCAATTGTACTCTCTAATCTGCCTCCTGATCTCGACATCCGCTCACATCACCTCCTAATCATCTTACATCACTAATTGCTTGTTTGCCTCTAAACATATTGATCCACAAAGATTTGCTTCGACGATCTGTTTAATAGTAACAGTAATAAATTATGTCGTCATTTATAAATCTTAAAAATTGGATTCGATGTATGAGCGAGTTGAGGTGAGAGCCTCTAGTTCCAGTCAATGAAGGCCTGAAATTGGGTGTAGGGTAATCCAAGGTTTTTCTTCGGAAACAAGTCCTGGAGTGTTCGGGCCTGGGAACAGGAAGGTGGAGGTGAGAAAGGTCCTTTTTTGGGGGGAGAGGGGGAGGGTTTGCGCTCATATCTCGAAAATGGTACTTCGTTTGCAGAACATGACTATTTGCTAAATTAATTTTAATTAAATTCTCTATAACTTTTATTATGTACACATTTTTCATATTCTGTACTGTTTCCGAGATATACGCTTGGTAAATGTGAAGGACTTTAGAGAAGTAGATTGTTGGGGTAAATAATAATAACCTGTACCACTTACAACCCATGAAGGGTCTCGGGTTCAGTACTTAGGTAGGCTGAACTTTTTCTAAGCCAACGGTTGTGAAGGAGGAGGCCAGAATTCACGCTTAACCGCCAGGTTTTTCCCCCAATTAAGGGTACCCACTTTTTAAGAGGCTGGATTGCTCCCGACCTCGTACTCGATCCACGATCGAAATATTGGGGAATGCAGTCATAATAGAAACACAGCAATTAAAAAATAAGTTTTTTAATTGTGCGTATAATTGTGTGTCTATTATGGCTGCATACCCCAACAATCTACTTCTCTAAATACTTAACAGTTAACTATACCTTATCAATGTAAAGGACTCTAGTATGTTTGTTTTGCCAAGAAAACTTAAAATTTATGTAACTTTTGACAAGTTGAAGATAAATTGGCATATATATGTGCATTTTGAAGTCAATTTAATTTCTGACAGTATTATATATGAAGACTTTTGTCGTAGGATGAATGTTTTCGAAGATATGGAGGGAAGTTTAACAGAAAACGTGTGGTGAAATTTTTTTTTTGAAAATGTTCACATTTGCAAAGCGTATGTCTCGGAAACGGTACAGGATATGAAAAATGGGTAGATAATAGAAATTATAGAAAATTTAATTATCATTAATTTAGTAAATTGTCATGTTTTGCATACGACACACCGTTTTCAAGATATGAGCGCATAACCAAAAAAAAGGGACCTTCCGCCGCTTTTTCCCAGGCCCGAAAACTCCAGGACTTTTAGAATGTTTACTTCCTAACTACCCTAAACGTTTTTCCGAATAAAAACCTTGAATTACAGAAAACCCACTCTATAATCCTTTATTGATTGGAATACTCGCTCGGTACTAAAAATCATGGGAAAAATTACCACCTGGGCAGGTTAAAATTAATTTCTTACCTACGTAATGAATCTTGGCCTGCTCACCTAAAATTGACTGATTTTCAATTAATGTTTCATTAAAAAAAGCGATAATAGTTTGAAAATTGACCGTTAGGTGGCAAGCGCCTTTCTATATGAGAGGTTACAAAGGTACGGTGTAATATATAGAGCTTGAAATTCATAATAAATTGTACTTATATTAAATTAAATTATTTTTAAAAAAATTAAATATGTGGTGCGACATGTGACGGAATCCATCTATAACTAAATTTTAACTACAACAATTTGAAATAAGAAAATATCTAAATATAAGACACAAAATCAATGTTGAATTAATATTATATTAAATCAGAATATAATGCTAAATCACCAGCAATGTTAACTCCTTATAAACTTTCTGATGTCAGGGAAGTGTAAATATCAAATTATAAATATAAAAAAGACAGAATTCTTGTTGAAAGTCATGATGTTAATTTCTGGTATATTTTCTCAAGAGAAGTGGAAATAAGAAAATATGAAACCTGTATACTTTCTCACATTTATTTTTAGATTGGTTTGTTTTATTGAATTAATAATACAATCTGTCTCACTTTAGGGCAATAAGTAATATGGATGACAAAGAATCCATTCACAAAATATGTATACTGAAATTTTATCACTTAAATTGATAAACAAATATATTTTTTTTTCTCATTTATTAATATTTACAACTGTACAAAAACATATACATCAAGTAAATGTGTTGATAGTGAATTCAGTGGCATGTAAATAACTTGTGAAGAACTACTCAATAGTAACATTTCAATACAAATCTACACTAGAAGGTGTCTAGGCCATCTTCTTTTCAGACGCCTCGGAGGATTTTCGGGAATGGAATGGGAAGCAAGTTGGGAGACTAGTGGATTAGAGTGGTTATGGAGCTTACTATGAAAGGTAAATAAGGTTTGGGCTAAATAAGCATCATAGGGAACATCAAGATCTTTATGGATAAGTTTATTGGTGACAAAGTAAGGATCATTGAGGATTTTTCGAAGGATTTTGGATTGCAAGGATTGGATACGAGATGGACTGGATGGTTTAGAAAATTTAAATATATAAAACACCAACTCCATGTAAAAATTAATCTTCTTAACTTTTGTAACACTTTTACACATTAGAGAAGAGGAAATCAGAAAACCTCAATTTATAAAACATTAAATCCTTTATGAAACGTATCTTGTTAATTTCTGTTTCACCTATTTACATTTAAGAAGGCTAAATATCAATCTAACACACTAAACAACACAATTCAAGTCGAAACTGTAGAAGTGATTGTTTACATGTGCGGTTTTGGGAATGAACTATCGATAAATGTAAACTCGAAGTGAAGCGTAAGCATCGAACTGTGACGTCTCGTATTCAGATATTTCCCTTATCCGGATATCTCTGACTAATCCGTTAAATTAACAAGTATTCCGTCATTTCACTCCAAGTGTGTGTATTAGAGCAATGTATGTAAAATATTTTCTCTTTAAATAAAAGAGATATGCTTACATAATCATTACATCATCATCATCATCTTATGGTACCTTATGTTCCTTATAGAACCCTGCCCTCCTCAACAATTCTCTGCCATTCGGACCTCTCTCTTCCAGAATCCGAAGATCGTCCTCTACATCTTCAGGCCAACGAAGTCGAGGCCTTCCTCTGCTTCTCATTCCACCCGGGTGTCCCTCCAACATCATCTTAAGGAGCCTACTTGCCTCCATTCTTTGCAAATGCCCTAGCCATCTAATTCTGCCTCTTTTTATATTGGCTACAATATCTGGAGCAGCGTATAGAGTTCTCAGTTCCTCATTTGTTCTCCTTCGCAAGAGATTCAGTCCATACTTGGTTGAACCATATATTTTTCGAAGGATTTTTCTTTCCCAGATGTTTAATAATTTTTCGTCGTGTGATGTCAATGTCCATGTCTTACTCCCGTACATAACACACGCCTGAAGGACCGTTCGATATACTCTTATTTTGAGATTGCTGGATATGTTTCTATTTTGACAAAGTTTCACTAAAGAACAATAGCACCTGTTTCCTGCTATTACTCTTGATTTTATTTCTTCTTTGATACAATTTTCCTCAGTGACAATAGCACCCAGATACTTAGGCACTCTCTCAAAGTAATATCCAATCATTACATAATATTACTAAAAATACCTCTGATTCTAGAATGTTCCTAGTTTCCTTTTAAAAATAACCGTAAAGAGACCAAGATAAAAACATATGACGTATTTTTGTATATTGGAATCCGCATCCGGTTCAAATTATTCGGATGGGATTATAGTGAAAATGGTTTTACAAGTTGAAAAACAATAATAATATAAAAAGAAACCGCTCATTAAACATGTTCATTTTACAAGTTCTATTCTATGATATTTCTGTTTTAAAATTAGAATCTTTCCGAGTAAACAGTCATCTGTTTTCAGTACAATTACTTAATAATATTGTTGACTTCATTTGTTTGTCACATATGTATGTAAATATTTCGTTTTTACTTGGGATGTGTCGATTTTAGATGCCATTTTTAAATATTTAATATGGCTTACCTCTTTAAGACCATTAACTCAAATTAAAAATATATTTAAAATAGACATAATTAGGAAATGTAACAAATCTTGGCAACAAACAACAAAGGGTTGACCTTTATATAAATTAATCCCAGATATTACTTTAACAAACTATGACAAAATCTAAAGCACACATTTATTCCAGTCAATAAATATATTATAGAGTGCATGGAATATGCGAAAATTATTGACTTCATATCTTCGTTAGTAGTTAGAAGGTAAACATACTAAAAGTCCCCGCCCCTGTGAGGTGGGGGCTAACGATGGGGGGAGGGGAGAAGGTCCCATTTTTGGGTTTTTTCGATTATATCTCGAAAACAATTAACAATAAAAACACATGTTTCAAATTAAAGTTTAAGCTAATTAAATTTCCTATAAAATTTTTTATATTCATATTTGTCGAACTTCCAACGGTTTTCGAGATATACGTTATTAAAAATTGATAATTTTCGAAAAAAAATATTTTTTACCTCACTTTATGTCAAACATTTGCTTCTAGTGCCTACCGAGATGGTTTCTCAGAAAAAATGACATAATCAAAATTGTGTAGAGTGCATGAAGTATGCAATTACTTTTTATCTCAGGGCTTCGTTAGTAGTTAGAAGATAAACATACTACAAGTCCCCGCCCCAGGGGGTGAGCTAACAGTGTGGGAGAGGGGAGAAGGTACCATCTTTGGGTATTTCGATTATATCTCGGAAACAGTTAACAATAAAAAAAATGTGTTTCAAATTAAAGTTAAAGCTAATTAAATTTCCTATAAATATGTTTATATACATATTTGTCTTACTTTCAACCATTTTCGAGATATACGTTATTTAAAATCGGTAATTTTCGCAAAAAAAAAAAAAAAAAAATTTACCTCACTTTATGTCAAACATTTACTTCTACTGCCTTCCGCGATAATTTCACATTTTCTCAGAAAAAAAAATGCCACCATCAAAGTTGTGTAGAGTGCATGAAGTATGCGATTATTTTTTATCTCAGGGTTTCGTTAGGACTAGTTAGAAGGTAAACATACTAAAAGTCCCCGCCCTAGGGAGATGAGCTTACGGTGGGGGGAGAGGGGAGAAAGTCCCATTTTTGAGTTTTTCGATTACATCTCGAAAACGGTTAACATTAAAAAAATATGTTACAAATTAAAGTTAAAGCTAATTAAATTTTCTTTAAATATGTTTATATACATATTTGTCTTACTTTCAACCATTTTCGAGATATACGTTATTTAAAATCGGTAATTTTCGCAAAAAAAAAATTTACCTCACTTTATGTCAAACATTTACTTCTACTGCCTTCCGCGATAATTTCACATTTTCTCAGAAAAAAAAAATGCCACCATCAAAGTTGTGTAGAGTGCATGAAGTATGCGATTATTTTTTATCTCAGGGTTTCGTTAGGAGCAGTTAGAAGGTAAACATACTAAAAGTCCCCGCCCTAGGGAGATGAGCTTACGGTGGGGGGAGAGGGGAGAAAGTCCCATCTTTGGGTATTTCGATTATATCTCGAAAACGGTGGACTCTAGGAAAATAAGCTACGAATCAAAATTTAAGCTAATTAAATTTCCAATAAAATTGTTTTTATACATATTTGTCGTTATTTCAACGGTTTTTGGGATATACGTTATGAAAAATTAATAATTTTCGAAAAAAAAAAAAAGTTTACCTCACTTTTTGTCAAACATTTGCTTCAGGTTCCAGAAACGCACATATATGTATTTTATCTGAAAAACGATCGTGGTCGGCACAAAAAAATATATATACAGGCTCGAGGTAGCGTTTTTATTTTTTATTTTATTTTTTTTTTTATTTGTTCTAATCACTATTTAATTTAAAATCAATTTTTAAACCTGGTTATAAATATCTAGAAACGACAATGATGAATCGAAGAATTTCGATATCGATTTATTTCTATTTATT
This sequence comes from Euschistus heros, assembly GCA_003667255.2. Lineage (NCBI taxonomy): Eukaryota > Metazoa > Arthropoda > Insecta > Hemiptera > Pentatomidae > Euschistus > Euschistus heros. The sequence continues at coordinate 969,461 of RCWM02000182.1, read as the reverse complement.
ACTTTCAAAGTTATTTAAGATTGAGTCCCCTAGCTATTAAGGCCTTGGAATTGACATCTAAGATTAGATAAATCTAAGATCCTTGTTCACCTTTATCTTTCTACAGAAGAGTTCCTGAAACAGCTTTTGTTCAAAAAAAATCCTTGAATACCCAAGTAATCTCATCTATCCAAATGGGCAGCACATCGTTAAAGTCTTTTTTTGTCATTCACTGATTCCAGGATTATTGAGTCCATTAAATAAGTATCATGGTCTCCAGATGGTGCCTTAATCCTTGACAGGTTTTAGAAATAGCTTCTTCAACAGTAAGCAGTCGCTAAAGACGTATTCAATTCGCCATTCCACTCCTGTAAAGTATACTGCAGAGATAAACTTTACTAAATAAAAATAGAAAAAATAAAATAACAGATGCATTCGCTCAAGGTTTATCACTTGAATGTATTTTTGTCACCCGAAACGACAAATAACAAACGGCTTTAGCATTTGTACAGATTCAACAAAGAAGATGCACGGATAAAAGATACTTCCAACGATCTTTTGACACTAAAGAAATATAACTATCTACAAGAATATGATTTATATTTCATTGATGCCTGACGTCATTATTTACCTTTTTTTATTTTTGTATATACAAATCTTTAAAGATACAAAAATATATACATCAAGTAAATGAGCTGATAACGATTACAATAACATGTCAAAACTTGAAAAGAACTACTCATCAGTAGCACTTCAATAAAAATTCTACACTAGAAGGTCTCTGGGCTATCTTCTTTTCAGACGCCTCGGAGGATTATCGGGGATGGAGTGGGAAGCAAGTTGTGAAACTAATGGATTTGAGTGGTTATGGAGCTTAGTATGAAAGTATTGGTTTCTGGTGTGGGCTAAATCAGCAACATATGGAACATTAAGGTCTTTATGGATAAGTTTATTGGTCACAAAGTAAGGAGCATTGAGGATTTTTTGAAGGATTTTGGATTGTAAGGATTGGATACAAGATGAATTGGATGGTTTAGTGGAGCCTCAAAGCTCAACTCCGTACGCCCAAATAGGTCTAATTACAGTCATGTATATGAGTCTTTTGTAATTAATTGGGAGCTTTGATTGTTTATCTAGTAAATGTTGAAGTAGTCTGTAACGACGAGCAGTTTCTTGTCTCTTTAGTCTTCATTAAGTACTTAAAAAAAAAAAAAAGTGCTCTTCGTTTTGGATTTCTTCAACATTTACGATGCAAGTGTTCAAAGCTCCCGATAAATTACAAGAAACTCATTTAGATAGATTTAGACATTAATTAGACCTATGGGGTTGAGCTTTGGGGCTTCACTAAGCCTTCCAATTCTTTACCAACCGAAATCCTTTGAAAAATTTTCAAAGCCCCTTACTTTATCAGATACAAATTTACCCTTGAAGCCCTTAATGTACTATTTCGTGCCGATTTTGCCATAACCATAACATTGCCATAACATTATTATCATTTCATAGTAAGCTCCGTAACAATTAAAATCCATTAGCATTTCAACTTGCTTCCGATTCTATTCCAGATAGCCCTCCGAGGAGTCTGACAAGAAGATGGCCTCGGGACCTTCTAATGAAAGTGCTACCTGTGAGTAGTTGCTTCACTAGCGATTGACGTGTTATTATGAACGTTTTAAACACATTTACAAGGTGTATTTTATTTTATTTTTTGTTTACAGCTGGTATAGATATTGGCTAGAATATCTGGGGCAGCATATAGAGTTCTCAGTTCCTCATTTGATCTCATTCGCAAGAGATTCAGTCCATACTTGGTTGGAACATATATTTTTCGAAGGATTTTTCTTTCCCACATGTTTAATAATTTTTCGTCGTGTGATGTCAGTGTCCATGTCTTACTTCCGTACATAACACACGCCTGAAGGATCGTTCGATATACTCTTATTTTGAGATTGCTGGATATGTTTCTATTTTGAACGCTATTTAGACGCCTCGGAGGATTATCGGGGATGGAGTGGGAAGCAAGTTGTGAAACTAATGGATTTGAGTGGTTATGGAGCTTGGTATGAAAGTATTGGTTTCTGGTCGGGGCTTATTAAGGTCTATTTTATTTTATTGTTTACAGCTGTAAATATCAATGTCAAGATAAAAAAAAAAGAAAAAGATGAATGAACCGGTAGTGTTTCTAAATATGTTATTATATTTCATCATTTCTTTGATTTCTTTATAAATAAGGAATGAACGTACGTTTATAAATCATATTTATATCCCACTGTTACTCACACACTTCAATATCCCAGATTGCAATATTCCTCAGAAATTAAGTTGACCGTATTATTACCCAGAAGTTCCTACTTAACATCGATTATAAATGTTGTCAAGGAAGTTAAACATTGATGTCAGAGAACTATTTTAAAACATAATTTAGTCGAGCTGTTACAAAGTCACGTTTCGTGTGAAACATTAAATTCACAATATAATCGTCATGTAGGTTAATAGTTTAGTAATGAGCCGTGATATTGTCTTTGAATGTTAAGTTATGAATTTATTAAACCTTGAAAAAGCTATTGGAATTTTTGCAGTCTATTAAATGTCAAATTAAAGCAATTGTTGGATAAGTAATGAGATTTGTGGCACGTGGTTCACGGAATGATTTTTATAACCTTATGGAACTAGACTTATTTAAACCAGGGATGTGTCGATTTTCGATTCTTTCTAAACGGAAGAATCGCTATCGAGAATCGATGGTCCGAAGTTGATTCCTAGGAACCGATCGATTGTTCGCGATAATTTTGTAATACATAAACATGTCATTATCTACTGTATATTTGTCAAATACCACTCACTCATTTAACACGAAATCTCAGAAACCACCGAACGGATTGGAATGAAATTTGATATGTAGCTTCCTCTAGGGCCGTAGGTGCTCGCTAAGAAAGGAATTTTAAAAAATCGGCCTGGATCGCGGCTAATTCACGAAAAATGCGATTACAATTTTTATTGGGTGAATAATAATAGATTAATTGTCATATGGTATTTGGATATAAGCTAAGTTAAAAAATAGGTTAGATGTTTAAGCCGCACACTTTGACCACAAATTAAGTTCCTTATAGTTGTAAACAAACAAAAATATGATCGATGTCGAAACCTTATACTATGGTACTTTCTGTGAACTCATGGTGGCTGTTGAGGTGGACCCTTTCAAGTTTGAGTTGTTTCGTGACGAGAAGCTATTAAAAGACTTATGTTAAAGAGGAGGTTAAAAGACTTATGTTCTCTGGCGATGACATGTAAGGCCAGTTCGATGTACATATTCCTTACGAGCAACCCACCAACATTGCTTCACCAGTAGCTTCGTCCCCAACTACTCTTTTTCAGTTTTCCAGTCACTCAACCAGGCCCAAGTTGTATTTTACAAGTTGTACCTAGCATTTATGAATTTCATTCCTTGAACCTAGAATATACCTTTTTCTCAGTTCAGATGAGTCTATTGCAACATTCTAAGAATGAAATTCTTTAGGTTTATTTAAGTAATAATAATTATCAACGTTAAGTCATTTATAAAAATCAACTTTTACTAATTTAAGTTGTCCTTAATCCTAATGATATTAAACCGTAGCGGAGCAGGGCACTTTCAGCTAGTCTACTATATATTTGTCAAATACCACTCACTCATTTAACACGAAATCTCAGAAACCACCGAACGGATTAGAATGAAATTCTATATGTAGCTTCCTCTAGGGCCGTAGGTGCTCGCTAAGAAAGGAATTCGCGAAAAATGCGATTATAATTTTTATTGGGTGAATAATAATAGATTAATTGTCATATGGTATATGGAGATAAGCCAAGTTAAAAAATAGGTTAGATGCTTAAGTCGCACACTTTGACCACAAGTTGCTGTCTTGATTGTTGGCCAGGCGTTTGAAAAGCGAGACATAGTTCTCCACTGCAGGAACAAAAAACTGATAAGAATCAGTTATTTCTATCAAGTGTATGATTCTCTTCAGTATCGTCTCATGTGCTGCCATGGAGAAGATGGGTACAGTATTAACATCCCTCATCGTGACCCTAACACCAATACACCACTTATGAAAACTGTGTCTGCAGCTGATTTTTACGCCTAAATGTTAGTGGAGCGAGGAGGTAAAGAACCTTATTTACCTTAATTCCGTAATCTCCTCAACCAATTTATGCTTGATATATACGCAAAAATAGAAACAGAAAGACTAAACTTTATTCGAAAAAATCCAAAAAGTTGAGAAGTTGAGACTATATTCACTTGAAGTATGCCATAAGAAAAGCTGATGGTCTGAGATCAGAACTGGGTAAGATGGTAGTGCTGCCTCGAAGCTTCACTGAAGGACTATCAAAATAATATAAAATTAACTTTTGCAAATTGTCAAATTTACTTATTGAAATTATTCTAAGAATGGAATTCTTTAGGTTTATTTAAGTAATAATAATTATCAACGTTAAGTTTAACTGTTTACTAATTTAAGTTGTCCTTAATCCTAATGATATTAAACCGTAGCGGAGCAGGGTACTTTCAGCTAGTTATAAATATATCGATTCTTATCCCTATAGATAAAAATTATCGATATTCTATACATATTATGGAGCGATAATCATCCAGATCTATAAGATCTATAATCAGATTTGTCACATTTATCGATTATAGTTTGTTTTAAAGAGTTGATGATTTGGTACGGTTATAAAAATGTTGTTATTTTTTTTAGCTATAATAAAAAATTAATAAAAACTTATCAATATAATAACCTTTTATTAAACAAGTGAGTAAATTAAAAAAAAATGGATCTGTTTAGAAAGTGCATGAAATTAATTAGTAATTAAAAAAGTTATTTTATTACTTCCAGATATAATTTATAATAGCTTAGGGTTCCTGGAAAGGTGATGGGAACTGGAAATGCCAGAAGGTCTGCCATCTTTGGAAATACCAGCGATACAGCGTTCTTGGGAATAGGTTAAGAGTTAAAAGCCATAATCAGTTATCTCTGGCCCCTTAGATAAGTTTAATAAATTCCTAAACTAAGCACAATTTTGTATCTCAGATGTACCGGCCCAAAATCAACCATTGTCATCACATTTCCATTCACCTAAAGACAAAATAGACCCTTTACAAAAAAGCGGTGTATACGAACTAAAATGTAATGACTGAATCTAAATACCCTGAAAAAACTGGTCGATCAGTAAATCAAAGATTAGAATAACAGAGTATACCATAAATTCAACAAAGACTCTGGAGTAAAACTAATACACCATGGAGAAAATAGTTTAGAATAAAATATTTATGGATCATTACAATTATTAAAATTATTTATAACCAAAACATATTTTTGTTTACATGATCAAATAAATATTACCAATAGTACCATTTTAAATTTGTTTCCAGTAATAACGGAAATAACTGAAAAATCAGTCATTTCCAGTAATAACGGAAATAACTGAAAAATCAGTCATAAGGAAAACCGAAAGGTTTAACCACGTAATAACCTGAACCATTCCGTTCTGCTCATTTAGTTCACTTTAGGTCCTCATACCTTTCAGAAACCCGTTTCGTTTTGTCTTTTTAAGTATCAACATGTTTGATTTCTTGCCTTACATTTACAAAAAAAACATTATTATAATCTATGAAGCAATGTGCTGAGGTTTTTAAAACAAATTTTAATGTTTTTAGAACTGAAGATGAATGTTTAGCATTCGAAACTAGTTTTATAATAAAATAATCCCAATAGAAGTGGCAATTAATTCATCAATCCTAATTGTATTGATCCTTCTATACCATCATGTGTACCTCAAGTAATACAAATAACTTGTCCATTACTTTCATATTATTTGTCTTTTTTCTCAAGTATTTTTTTCATTATCCTTCTTTTTCTTTGTTATTTACAGCCAAGAAGAAGGCTTACTAGCTGCTTTGTTAAGCAGGCCGAAACGTAGACCCTCCATAATTTTTTTTTTTAACTTGAAAGTGTTTTTTCTTATCCCAGACTGTCTTCTTGATACAATTACACTCCTGTTTGGTTCGTTTAATCACTAGCTATTAAATCAATATTTGATCAATTTTGTATGCTTAGCTGTCCATTGAGAAAAAAAAAAGGTTTTAAATAAGGTTTCTGGGATAAACAGTCTGGATAAACACTACGAAAAGAACATAAAAAAATAAAAAACAAAAGACACACGTACTCATTCATTTGTCAAGAAGATGTTTATACAAGGTATCTACGCCATTATAGTATTTTTTTTTGTTTTATAATCCGTTTTGGACGTAATAGATATTTTGTATAAAAAATATAAAAATGGTGAAATTTTTCCAGAACATAAGGAATTAGTCATCGTGTTTTTGTTATTTATTATTAAAAAAAAAAAAAGCATTAACAAAAAAAAAAAAAGTGAAAATATTCGATCAATCTAATGTATTTTTTTAATTATATTTTTATCATTTTTCATTTTTGTTTGTGTTTTTTTTCTAGTTTTTTAAGTAGGCGGTATTCCGATAAAAACGTGAAAAATCATCAATCTTATGTGTGTTTTTTTTTTGGGGCTCTATTATTCATTTTTACAATCCAAAATCCTTCGATCATTTTTTTGTGACCAATAAACTTAATTTGTTTGTGTTTTTTTTCCATAGTAAGCTCCATAACCACTCCAATCGCCTCTATAAGGTCCTCTATAAGATGGTAAGTCGTTGACCCTTCAAAACATGCTAAATCCAAATCTAATTTTTTTGTACAGTTGTACCTTCAAAGTTTGGGTTGAGTTTCAGAAGCGGGTAAATCCTTGTTTCTCAAAACAGCCGCTTGGAGCACCACTTACACTTGTAACGAAATTGATAATGAACATTTGAAAAGGTTATAGTTGTCGATATATTTTTACACGTGTGATAATCAATTTATTGTGTTTTTTTAAATATGGAGAGGTATCCTGAAATAAATATAACAGCATCGAGAAACAAATCTGGTAATGAAGTTAATTGGAAGCGGACTTTGTCAAAACATCAGAGGTTTCTACAATCTTCATTTCCTATTTACTATCTGTTCTTACATCTGCCGACTCCAATCTAATTTAATAAAATTGAACTTCAATAGATATAATGTTCCTGTAACTTGTGCCCGGATACTTGAATGTAAACAGCTCAAGCACAAACAATTAAAATGCTCCATTATTGGCCGCAGTGATATAAGTTTTTCTTTAACATGTTCTACTCCACTACCGATAAGGTTTGGTTCCCTTTAGTATCTGTTAATTTTGCTTCAAACTCAAGACTAGTGTTAGATTAAAAAAAATATATATATAAAAAATTTAAAGAAATCTCGAGAAAATCGTTTGAATCAAGTTTGTTTTTTTATTAATTTTTTTTTTTCATCAAAGTTTATTCAATGTTAAATTAATAAAACAATACGATGTGTTAACTGTCATGAGCTTTTTTCTTATTTATTGCCTTCTTTAAATTTTCCCTTGCAGATTGTGATAAATCCAATTTATTTAAATTGTTTAAAAATTTGAGGTTTAGAAAAGCTGAACAGTATTTTACAGATATGTTTCTGATGTTGTTTAAAAACTTCTGATCCAATAGTTGGCTTTACCCCGGTTTTCGACGTCAATACTTCCTGGGTGCTCTCATATTTCAAACCTTAAAAACCAAAAAACTCGCCTATATCCATGGCCTCCTTACTCAGCGCTCCTCCGTTCACCTCTTAAATACTAGAACCCAACCCATCAACCTATACACTCCGGCGCATCGAACAGCATCCTTCGAGAAATCCTTTATTATCCGTGCTTCCTCTTTATGGAATTCATTGCCCATCACAATTCGAAAAAGCTCCTCTCTTACTTCCTTTAAACAACATCTATTTCTTTACCTCCTGGATCTTCAATCTTCCGAGCAAAAAACATGAATATTTAAGTTATATACATTATAATAGTACACATAAGATGTATCCTATTACAAGTTTCCTTAATTTATTTTGGTAGCTCATAATTTAATTATTAATCAATTTTTATTATTATTTATTATTATCATTTATTTCTTATTTTATTTGTTATTCTTAGGGGACAAGTTGTCCCAGAATAAAGTTCATTTTTCTTCTTCTTCTTCTTCTTAATAATTGTTTCAAAAAAAGAATCACTTGAATTATGCATATGTTTGGGTTTACTGATAAATTTTCAATTTTGGATTTACCCCCTATTGCTCCTCCACGCCTCATATACACCATAGACACATCTTGTTGCAAAATAGTGGCGTCATTACATATTATGATCTAAAAAATATGATGATCTCATTGACCAATTGATTATAAGCTGAGGGCATATCAGTTAGTTTTATTGAGGATTAGTATCGAAGAGGGGACGGATATGGGGGCTCTGCACCAACTAGCGATAGAGTGGGGAAGTAGTTGTGATCTATTTATTGTTACATATACACTCCATCAACCGATGTCTTCAACAACCGAGCCTTATATTTTTTAATTTTTTTATTTACTTGCATCCCCCGTCAAGACTTCGCCCTATTTTATAAGCAAATATCATAAATAATTTAAATAATAATTGAACTTCTATTTGCTTATCGATAAAAATAATTTATATGAGTTTGCAATTTAGCATTACTACTTCAATAATATCTTCATGCAAAGCAGTAATTTATAAACTGGTTTAAATTACACAAATAAGGTGTCTGAAGATTACATAGAAGCATTATTTTAAATTGGGCATCCAATTTTTAATTTCAATGTATGAGTTGGAAATCCAGATGGATAGAAACTAATAGGGTGTATAAAAAAAAAATTACCGTTTTTGAAACATATATTTGTATTATTATTTCTTTGATATAAAATACAATTAATACTCAAAGTATAGTCCATAAGTTATCTACCGTCATTACCCACCTGCTATTCCATATGTTGCTGATTCAGCCCAAACCACATACCTATCCTTCCATAGTAAGCTCCATAACCACTCCAATCCACTAGTCTCCCAACTTGCTTCCTCCTCCATCCCTGATAATCTTCCGAGGCGTCTGAAAAGAAGATGGCCTAGAGACCTTTTAGTGTAGATTTTATTTAAGTGCTACTAGTGAGTAGTTCACAAGTTATTTACATGCCATTGTATTCAATGCCAACACGTTTACTTGTTGTATATTATTCTGTACAGTTGTAAATATCAATAAATGAAAAAAAAAAAAAAAAAAAAAAGTTTATGACAGGTATTTGCCACTTCACAGTAATGATCTTCGTACATTTTTTTTTTTTTTTTTTTTTTTTTTTTTTTTTTTTTTTTTTTTTTTTTTTTTTTTTTTTCCATGGCGCTACAGACCGATGTGGTCCCTGGCCTCCTCAATGAGCCTTCGCCAGGTGGCTCGATCTTTTGCGACTGCTTTCCAATTCCGTGTATTTAGCAGGGTCAGTGCATCCTTTGCAACAGCATCTTCCCACCTAAGTCTCGGTCTGCCTCTGCCCCTAGAACGCTCCAGTCTCCCCTCCAGCAGCTTCCTCGGAACCTGGTCATCCATCATTCTGGCGACATGTCCAGCCCATCTCAGTCGTGCCAACTTAATAGTTCGCAGCACATTTGCTTCCCCGAAGAGTTCATAGACCTCATTGTTATGTCGTCTTCTCCATTGGTCTCCTTGCTTAATGGGCCCGAAAATCCTTCTCAATACCTTCCTCTCGAAAATGAGGATTTCTTTTTCTTCCTTGGTTGTCAAGGTCCATGTCTCGCATCCATAGGTAAGAACCGGCCTAATTAGGGTTTTATATATTGTACTCTTCGTCTTTCGGGAGATCAAGGGCTTTCTTAGATGTTTCTTTAAGCCAAAGTAGCATCTATTGGCCAACATCAGTCTATGGCTTGTTTCTGCTGATATCTTATTTGTGGCGCAGACGATTGACCCAAGGTACTTGAACTGGTCCACACTTTGGAATCTAAACGGTCCCATTTGCAGGTGCTCTCCTACTGTGTTACCATCACTCATGCCAGTTCTCATGTACTTTGTTTTTTCTTCATTAATTGTTAGACCCATGTCTGCAGCGGCTTCCATGAGTTTCTGGAATGCGCTCTTAAGGGCATCGAGCGAGCGGGCAATTATGTCTATATCGTCTGCGAAAGCCAGTAACTGGACGAGTTTGTTATAGATAGTCCCAGTCACCTGGATGTCAGAGCTTCTCACTACTTTCTCTAAGGCAAGATTAAACAACATACACGCCAGGGCATCACCCTGTCTCAGTCCTCTTTTCGTTTCAAATTCTGTTGACAGAGTTGACTGTATCTTGACCTTGCACGTAACATCCTTCATCGTCATCTCTATGAGACGTACCAGTTTAGGTGGTATCCCGAACTCTCGCAGGGCTTGGTATAGTTTGGGCCTCTTGATGCTATCATATGCACTCCTAAAGTCAACGAAGAGATGGTGTGTGTTCATTTTAAATTCTGTTGATTTCTGGAGTATCATCCTTATACCAAATATTTGTTCTATTGTGGATTTGCCTCTTCTAAATCCCGCCTGGTACTGCCCTATCTCTCTTTCCGCATAAGGCAGTAATTTCGAGCACAACACTTTTGACAGTACCTTGTATGTGCATTGGAGCAGTGTAATGCCTCGATAATTAGAGCATTCCAAAATATTTCCCTTTTTGTGTAGTGGGCATATCATTCCTTTTTTTCCATTGCTCAGGCATTTTTTCCTGTAGCCATATATCCAGTATGATATCATATATGGCCTTATGGAGTTGTTCACTTCCAAGTTTTAGGAGCTCTGCTGGGATACCATCTTCACCTGGTGCTTTGTTATTTTTGAGCGCCTGGATGGCATCTACGACATCTTCATACTCTGGTATATCTATTTCCTCTTCTTCTTCTTCATTGTTGTCTGTACCAGTCTCTTCTGTTTGATCATCTTCATACAGCAAGCTATTAAAATGGCGGGCCCATCTTGACAATATTTCTGTCTGCTCTGTAATAAGTGAGCCATCCTCTCTCCTACAGGCTTTTATTCTAGGCTTGAATGGTGCCCTGCTGCTATTGAGTTTCCGATAGAAGCTTCTAGCTTCCTTGAGGTTACTGTGTTCCTCGATTTCCTCCAGCTGCCTCCGTTCCCAAACTTTCTTCTTCTTCTTCGGTGTAGCCTCTTTTCTTGCCTCCTTTTGTTCCCATATTCTTCCGATGCCAATCGTGTATACTTCCTCTGCACCATACTTCTATATGCCTTATTTTTTATCCTCCGTTACTCTGGCGCACTCATCGTCAAACCAACATGGTTTTGTTGATCGCTCTTCCACTCCTAATGAATCTTCGGCTGCTTTTCGGATCACTGTTGAACATTTGTTTCATTGCTCTTGGATGGAGTTTCCGTAGTCCCCGCTTTCAATTAATTCACTCAGTTTTTGCTGGTATGTTAAGCTTACATCCGGTTCCTTCAATTTGGATGTGGCGATTTTACTCGGTATCTTGCTTTGCAGTTTCCGTACATTCGAGATTCTTGCTCTAACCTTTGAGACTATCAGGTAGTGATCTGTGTCCATGTTGGCTCCTCTATAGGATCTTGTACTTATAAGGTTGGATCTGTGTCTTCTGCTGATAAGAACATGGTCTATTTGGTTCACGGTTTTTCCATCCGGTGATCTCCAAGTTCCTTTATGGATCCTCTTTCCAGGAAACATCGTGCTACCCACTATCATGTCCTTTGATGTGGCAAAGTTGATAAGGAGTCTGCCATTTTCATTTGTATCTTCATGCATACTGTATTTTCCTATTGTTGGGACAAAGACCGCCTCTCTACCTATCTTCGCATTAAAATCTCCTAATACGATCTTAATGTCGCTTCTGGGGCAGTTATCCAAGGTTCCATCCAACTCATCATAAAACGCCTCCTTTTCGTCATCAGGCGATACCTCCGTTGGTGCATGGCAGCTGACTATACTATAGTTGTAGAATTTCCCTTTCAGTCTAATCACACATATCCGGGGGTTGATTGGTGTGAATCCAGTAACCAGGCCTCTTGCTCCGCCCCTCACCACAAAGCCAGTTCCAAATGTATGGGACTGTTCATGACAGCTATAGTATATAGTGTGAAATCGCTTTTCAAGTAGCCCTTTCCCCTTCCATCTCACTTCCTGGATTGCAGTTATGTCTATTTTATATTTATCTAGTTCGTTTAGGAGTGACCGAAGTGACCCCAGTCTGTATAGTGACAGGATATTCCATTGTCCTAGTTTTAGGTCCTTTTGACGAATTCCGGGTTGTTTCCTTAGGTTCAGTCCAGCGATATCTCTTTGAGGTTTCGTAATGGTTTGATTTAGGAGGAGCGGGTCATTAGCCCGCTGCCTCCGAGTCAGATGGAGGGGCTGCCTCCTCAGAGCTCCCTGACTCGCTCCCCCATCCGGGGCGGCTACCTAGGGAGGTGACCCTAGGGTGTGTACTGTAGTTGACCTTTATCTGTAGTGGGTGTGTTTGTAGTGTGCTGTAATTAGTGTTTATGTGTGTGTGTGTCAAGAGTACTGTTCCCCCAACTTGGAGGGCCAGTGGCTATCTGCGGTACTTGGACCGGGCGATGGGGCCGCCAACTCCCTACGCCATAGATCTTCGTACATACAACATTCATTAACCTTCTTAACCTATGAAAATAATGTAGTTAACATTTGGTACAGATGGGCGCAATAGTTCTACAATTGCAAACTCTGTGGTGGTATGGGCATACATCGCTCAAGATTTAAACTTCCCTGGGATCCATGCATCACAGAACGTATTTATAGCTTTATTAATAACAATTTCATTGAATTAAGGAAATTTTGTTATCAATCTTTACTTCTATATAACATCATATCTTTGTAATCTCTCTTCAATAGCGATCGCCTCCTATCGGTCAATTTTCAAACTTCACTGCGCACCACATATTTATCCCTTTTTAAGCAACAATTTAAGAAACATTTTAAATTGGGCATCCAATTTTTAATTTTAATATATGAGTATGGAAATCCAGATGGATAGAAACTAATAGGGTGTATAAAAAAAAAAATGACCGTTTTTGAAACATATATTTGTATTATTATTTCTTTGATATAAAATACAATTAATACTCAAAGTATAGTCCATTGTTATCTATCGTCATTACCCATCTGCTATCCAATTGCTCGATGCCACGCTGATACCATTCCTTGGGATGGCTGTCAAAGAACTCTTGAACAGCATTTTAAACTTCCGCAAAATTATCAATTTTTATCCCTTGAAGAAAATGGGCCATGGATCGAGACAAGTAGTAGTCCGAAGGTGCGAGGTCTGGACTATATGGTGGATGAGGCAGCAGTTCAAACCCATGAAGATCTGTAAACTTTTCTGCTGATTGTTGAGGAGTAAGTTGCTGAGGGACCAGTCTACAGGTCTTTTTTACCTTCCCTGTGGAGAGAAGATGGTGACTAACAGTATCTTTCGACACACCACACTCCCTGTCAAGTTCGCGAGTACGCGCTCTTCAAGGACACCTTCTCCTTCATATTTAATAGTTTCACGAGTTGCTTCAGCGGTTGTAAAATTTTTTTTCCAGTAATGTCTTCAAATTACGAGAATTTCGTAGGACACTGTCATGTTTCTTCTTTGAAATAAATAACTGAACTAAGGCTTTTTTTGAAGAATTCCAGTGTTAGTAAACAAGCTTAAAGAAAGCCATAAAGGGATTATTAAGTATTGGTAAATAATAAATAGCATTAAGATATTTACAGACTTTTGAACTCTGGAATTTGATAAAACGGTCATTATTTTTGATACGGCTTATTATTAAGAAACTCTGGTGAACGCCGATTTTTATTCCGCAGAAATAATTTTATTGGTTTCATCTGATTGGATTTTTATTTCTTATCCTAAAAGTAATGGGGTGAGTCAGAAAAAATGACCATTTTATAGGTCAAAATAAAAATTTATTTTTCTTCTACTTACAAGGTTTTTAATAATGAAAATATAAACCATTGTGCTCTATGGTTAGACGCCATCTGGAAGCCAGCTGTAGAATTCCTTTATGGTACCACTCTTTGGGTTTTGAATCGAAGAACTCACGAACCCCATTTTAAACTTCAATTAAGTTGTTGAATGTTTTTCCACGAAGGAAATGAGCCATTGGACTGAACAGGTGGTAGCCTGATGTTACTAGGTCTGGACTATATGCCGAGTGAGGGAGAAGCTCGATTCCACCCAAATTAGCAAGTTTTTCTTTTGTAAGGAGAGAGGTGTCTGGCATTATCTTGTTGGAACAAGACTTGCTTCCTGTTGACTAAACCTTGATACCGCTGAACCAAAACATCGTACATTCTCTGCAGTTGTTCTGAATAGAGCTCTGAAGCGCGGTCCTGGTTGACTACTGAAACACGCCCTGCTCCTGATTTCTTTTCAAGGCTCAAATCACCTTCAATAAATTTTTGGAACCACCTTCTCACCGTCATTTCATTGAAAGAGTCTTCCTCCTCGAATTCCACCACTAAACGAGTGGCTTCAGCTGCTGAAAACTTCCGTTTCCAATAATGAAGCAAAATTACGACAATTTCGTACTTTACTGTCATTGTGAACAAAGGAAAGCTAAAGAAGTACTGAGCCCGGATAGAGGGCATGCTGTTTACCAAATGATTTAGACGGGATCGAACATGAACCTCTTATCGCAATTCTTAGCTCCCGAATTTATACAAGAGAGGAATTACGATGCAAAGTTCAAACACAAAGAAAACGGCCATTTTTCTGACTCATCTCATTATTATACAGGGTGAGTATCTCTTAGCGTAAAAAAAAAAATTGGGTGAAACTAGATCAAAAGTGTAGCCAAATGCCGCAGACCTCACCTTTCTATTCCAATCCGTTGCAGATATATGGTAAATAAACGATTTTTTGGAGGAAAGCATGTTTTTACGATAAAAGCTGTAATATCTCCATTTTGTTTAAATATTTTTCAAATATTGATCACATTTTCGGATTTAGCAATAAATTTCCTATAAGATCGGAGTAATTTAACCTTGAATTTTACAAACTTGGGACCTAAAAAATATCTTTATCTTCACCTAATTTAGGGAAGTTACAATTTCTTATAATACTTCAGCGCTCACTGCTTTTCATAAAAACAATCCACAAAACTGCAAAGCTCTCAAAAACTTGCAAATTTAATAAGCTTTCAAATGATATGTTAAAAGTAATGATTTTGTTTTAATTTCATGGAGAAATTTACTTTTGAAACCGAAAAAAAAAAAAAAAAAACATGGTGTTCTCATTTAGCATACAAATCAGGTACTTTGGTAAATAAGACATTATGATAATCGCTTGATGAAAATCTGTATTTTAAATAAAAGAAACACTTCATTAGAATAAAAAGCAAAGAAAAAATTTGTTAATTTGAAAATAAAAGAATCACTGTCAATAAAGCGCCGCCAGAGTCCGTTATTTTATTAAATTTTCAAAATGTCCTCCATTATTTCGAATGCAGCTTCTTGCTCTCTTTCTCACAGCCCCTACGGTCACTGCTAAAGTCAGACGCTGTTGCAATTTGGCTCCGGCCTCCAGAATTCTCGTCTTTAGGACCTCAATGCTGGTCACTTCTCTGGCATATACCTCGCTTTTTATGTAGCCCCACACATAAAAGTCCATTGGAGCTAAGTCAGGTGACCTAGCTGGCCAATGTATCACACCATTTCTACCTATCCAGGTCGAATATCGTTGGTTCAGCCATTCCCGTACTGCTGCCGAATGATGTGGAGGAGCACCATCGTGTTGGAATATTATGTTTTGCTGAACATCAAGTGGAATGTCGTGAATAAGTTGTGGTAGAATATTTTGTAAAAAATCCAAATAACTTTCTCCATTCAATCTGCTGGGCAAAAAAATGTGTGGCCCAATGAGTCGGTCCCCTATTATCCCAGCCCACACATTCACTGTAAAACGATGCTGGAAAGATGCTTCTTGAACCATATGTGGGTTTTCAGCTGCCCAGTAGTGCCGGTTGTGGACGTTAAAAATTCCTTCCCTTGTAAAAAGAGACTCATCTGTCCATAAAATTTTCCTCAGAAACTGGTGTTCTTGAATGTCTCTATTTAAAAGCCAGCGGCAAAATTGTATTCTATGTACATGATCATTAGGTTCTAGCCCTTGTACTTGTGTGAAATGATATGGGTGAAAATGTTCTCGGTGCAAAATGTTGATAACTGACCTTTGGGAGATACCAATTTCACGGGCCAAGTCTCTTGATGAAACACTGGGATTTTCATTTACTATATCAATAATTTCCTCTTCGAGTTCAACATCATGAGGAACTTGTCCCAATTCTTGACGTAACTTATGAACGGAACCTGTTTCAGATAAACGTTGATGAGTTCGTGAAAACACTATCGTAGAGGGGAGGCGCCTATCTGGAAACCTAAGTTGGTACTCCCGCCGCGCTGCACTCGCGTTTCCATTACAAAAACCATACAAAAAATGTATGTCAGCGTACTCACCATTTGTGAACGTTGCCATCTTCGCAGGTGTATTGCCAAACAGAAAAAAATAATCCCAATAAATAAAATGGGCCCTCAAGCTAAGGATAAGCAATATTAGCAAGGGTCTTTCTAATGATAGTGACACTTTTATCTCTGTAGCTTCTTAATTTCCAAATCAAACTTTCAATCATTATATCAAAATAAAAATAAAATAATAAACAATAATCCCCTCCCATTTCAAAATAAACAGGAAAATAACTATGAAATAGCGATAATGTGCTTAGTACTGAGAGAGGTCAAAGTCGCTGTTGTTATTATGAATACCTGAACTGGCCTAAAATTTATGTCAATAAATTATATTTTTTCTTTGCTTTTTATTCTAATGAAGTGTTTCTTTTATTTAAAATACAGATTTTCATCAAGCGATTATCATAATGTCTTATTTACCAAAGTACCTGATTTGTATGCTAAATGAGAACACCATGTTTTTTCGGTTTCAAAAGTAAATTTCTCCATGAAATTAAAACAAAATCATTACTTTTAACATATCATTTGAAAGCTTATTAAATTTGCAAGTTTTTGAGAGCTTTGCAGTTTTGTGGATTGTTTTTATGAAAAGCAGTGAGCGCTGAAGTATTATAAGAAATTGTAACTTCCCTAAATTAGGTGAAGATAAAGATATTTTTTAGGTCCCAAGTTTGTAAAATTCAAGGTTAAATTACTCCGATCTTATAGGAAATTTATTGCTAAATCCGAAAATGTGATCAATATTTGAAAAAATATTTAAACAAAATGGAGATATTACAGCTTTTATCGTAAAAAAAAAACATGCTTTCCTCCAAAAAATCGTTTTATTTACCATATATCTGCAACGGATTGGAATAGAAAGGTGAGGTCTGCGGCATTTGGCTACACTTTTGATCTAGTTTCACCCAATTTTTTTTTTTACGCTAAGAGATACTCACCCTGTATACAGGGTGTCCCAGGCATAGTGTAAACAAAAAAATTAGGTAATACTGCATGCTAATCGGGGTAGAATGGCGCAGAAAAGAGTTTCCTATCTCAATCTGTTGAGGAGATAAAAAATGGCAGTTTTATCTACTTTGGTTTAGCGTAGAAACAAACACGATGATATTTTCTTAATCAGAATTAAATTTTCTAAAAGATCAGATAGGTCTAGTTATTAAATCCACTTTTAGGGGGCCTTTTAACGCGCAAAACACAAAACATTTATTAAAACTTAAATTTTCAATAGTTTTTGAAAATTGGAAATGAAGATGATCAGAAATGCAGACAAAGAGGAACACCACGTCTAAGAAGAAATTCTTTAATACGTGGCAACGTTTCGACCTGCCTTGCAGGTCTTCTTCAGGGTCACCGAACCACACTTGTGAGGAGAAGGACGATGACTTTTTGAAAATTCTTCACTCCCCACTGGAGCACCCTAGAAACCGTCAAATTCCCCCCAAACTGCGGAATTTAGTTAGCTTTTTAGTGGTGTAATCCATGATATAATTGCACTTCAACTTTTGGGTCTAAAAGAAGTTTTTCTGATGAACAAAACGCTAGAGAATAAATACTTGATTGCTTCACGTACCTACTAGAAACAATTGCTTGTCTGAATAAAAGTATTAGTTATTTTATCTCTTGCGCATATACACGAGGGGTGCCCCCCCCCCAAATAAAATCTTATTTATAGGGGGTTTAGGGGGGGGGCCCAAATTCTTGCTGATTACCTAATGTTACATAAACGATTTTTTTTTCTTTTTTTTATAAAAAATAATTTAGGATTATTTAAAGAAATTAAATACACCAACAGAAAAATGACGTTTCATAATTTGTCCTGCTAATATAATTGTTTACGAATCTTAACTAAATAAATCCGGGGCTTGATAACACTAATTCCAATCAGAACGTGATATCATAGTAAGGGCTAATGAGTAGCAGGGCACATTATGAAACGTCATTTTTCTGTTAGTGTACAATAATTAAAATTTTTATTATTGTAAATTTTATTGTTGCTCAATCTTCCAAGAACAATTTAAATGATGTAGTTGAAATTTTTGCATAGATGGGTTAAGTAGTTTTACCATTGCGGACAATTAACACAATTGGTGAATGATGCTAACTACTTATAGATCGATTTTCAAACTTAACTGGGATCCAAGTGTCGCACCTATTATTTAATTTTTTTTTTAACCATTTAATTGAAAATAAGTAAATTTAAAGCTCTATATGACACTGTACCATTCATGTAACTTCTCATATAGAATGGAGTGTGCCACCTATCGGTCCATTTTAAAACTTCACGGGTATCCACTTATTATTGCTTTATAGAATAGATAGAAAATAAATTTTATTCTGGGACAAAGTCCCTTAATATTAACAACAAATGAATTATAAAAAGTAAATAACATCTAGCCTAGATATATTTAAAAAAATAATGAAATAAGATAATATAAAGTAAATAATAGTTTATAATAAAATAATTTTAAGGGAAACAAATATAAACAAACACACTTATATACACACAAAACCATATATACATCCGGTAAAGGAGAAAAATATTATATACAAAGTTGATTGAAACATGAAATTTCTGGATTTACATCTAGTTAAGTATGAAGAAAAATAATATTTGTTGAGAGGGAACAGACACAAATGATAAAGAAAAAACATTTGAGTAACAGTGAAAACATTATCATAATAATAATAAGAACGGATTCAATGTCATTCATATAGCTTATTGCCCTTGAGAGGGGGCAGATTGTAACATTTATTTATTTTTACTTACATTGTACATATTGTATGAACGGATTCAATGTCATTCATATAGCTTATTGCCCTTGAGAGGGGGCAGATTGTAACATTTATTTATTTTTACTTATATTGTACATATTGTATGAACGGATTCAATGTCATTCATATAGCTTATTGCCCTTGAGAGGGGGCAGATTGTAACATTTATTTATTTTTACTTACATTGTACATATTGTATGAACGGATTCAATGTCATTCATATAGCTTATTGCCCTTGAGAGGGGGCAGATTGTAACATTTATTTATTTTTACTTACATTGTACATATTGTATGAACGGATTCAATGTCATTCATATAGCTTATTGCCCTTGAGAGGGGGCAGATTTTAACATTTATTTATTTTTACTTACATTGTACATATTGTATGAACGGATTCAATGTCATTCATATAGCTTATTGCCCTTGAGAGGGGGCAGATTTTAACATTTATTTATTTTTACTCACATTGTACATATTGTATGAACGGATTCAATGTCATTCATATAGCTTATTGCCCTTGAGAGGGGGCAGATTGTAACATTTATTTATTTTTACTTACATTGTACATATTGTATGAACGGATTCAATGTCATTCATATAGCTTATTGCCCTTGAGAGGGGGCAGATTTTAACATTTATTTATTTTTACTCACATTGTACATATTGTATGAACGGATTCAATGTCATTCATATAGCTTATTGCCCTTGAGAGGGGGCAGATTGTAACATTTATTCAATAAAACAATTTTTTAATCCGAACAGTCGAATAAATATTACTTACAAACTGCAGACCTCACCTACAGTGGGGTAGAAAGCGCAGCCTAGACTGTAACTATCTGGGTGAAGGTCTTGATAATTCAACAACTTCACTTAGCCAATCTTTGTCCGTATTTTTATTCTCATATTTAAACTTTTATGATGATTTGGTACGATGATTTTTATTAGTTATTTATTTGTTTGTTACATATCAATTATATTATTTATTTACTAGCATCCCCGTCGCGGGCGAAGTATATTTATATAACTATATAAGTAAATTTAATAAGCTATCGAATTACTTTTGAAACCGAAAAAACATGGTGTTCTCCTTTGGGATACAAATCATTTACTTGTGTTAATAAAACATTATGACAATCCCTGAATAAAAATGTGTATTTTAAACATAATAACCTCTACATTGAAATAAAAAGCAAAGAAAAAAAATCATTGTTTAATAGAAAGTAAAGGAACTGTCAATAAAGCGACACCAGATCAGAGGATCTTATGTTATTACATTTATTTATTTATTACTATAATTTAGGATTTATTTTAATAGATTTTCATTTTAAGGCTTAAAATCCAATGAAAATGAACATAGACCTAAATTTTGCCGATAGCTTCTAAATGCAGATTGTGTTGAAGAATACCACTGTTTGAGTTGAATTTTATGGACAGATGACTCTGTTTTTACAAGGGAAGGCATTTCTACCTATTGGGTTTTAATCTTACATTGAAAATCTAATAAAATAAATCCTAAATGATAATAGTAAATAAATAAATGTAATAGCATAAGATCCTTTGATCTGGTGTCGCTTTATTGAAAGTTTTCCTTTATTTTCTATTAAACCATAATTGTTTTTTCTTTGTTTTATGTTCCAATGAAGAGTTTATTATGTTTGAAATGCATATTTCGATTAAGGGATTGTCATGTTTTCTTTAAACAAGTAACTAATTTGTATGCCAAATGAGAACACCATATTTTTTCAGCTTTAAAAGTAAATTTCTCTATCAAATTGAAACAGAATCATTACTTTGATCATATCATTTGAAAGCTAATTAAATTTGCAAGTTTTTGTGAGATTTGACGTTTTGTGGATAGTTTTTTTCGAAAAAAGCTGAGCGTTAAAGTAAAATAAGCCATTGTAACTTCCCGAAATAAGGTAAAGATCAAGCTGTTCTTTAGATCCCAAGTTTGTAAAATTCAAAGTTACATGTGCGCATTTCCTGGAAATTTAATGGAGATATTACAGCTTTTATGGTAAAAAACGTGGTTTCCTCCAAAAAATCTTTGATGGAATAGAATAGACTAGAGAATAGAAAAGTGAGATTCGCGGCATTTTCTTCATTTTTGATCTAGTTTCACTACTATCACATCCTAAAAGCGTGCGTGACTAAAGGTGTGCTTCAAAAAGTATTTTAAGATCTCCGCTCTCCAGATATCATTGTAAATTATTTTTAAATAAACATAAGAACATGGAAAATGGTTTCACATGTCTGTCAAAAGTTTACTGTCCAGCATGGACACCAATTAGCACAATATCTCAAGCCGCATGCACACAAGTATAAAGAATGGCTCCAACAGCTCACTGCTATCTTATACAGTGGACGCCGCTTATAAGACTCACTTTGGGATCAACAAAAAGTGAGTCTTATAGAATAGAATAGAATTTAAAAAAATAATTATATTCTGGGACAAAGTCCCTTAAGAACAACAGATAAGTGCAGGTATAACTAAATTAAATCTGGCGGTTAGAGACATAATGAGATACAAAAGAAAAAAAAAAAAAAAAAACAAAATACATTAATGACACTATGTACATAGATGATATTTAAATAAACAGAAAAGAAAAGAAGATATTCTACAGATTAGAGGAGATAAAATTAAATGAGAAAAAAAATAAAATAAAATGATATAGAAAAATCTTTTGGTACAATGATATGATTTGTATGTACAATAGAAGTACCCAATGTTGTATTCATGGAAAGTTAAATTTTTATTAAAAGGAATCTCAATTATTCCAGAACTGAATCCAGCAATGCAATAATAATTTTCGACTAAGTAGTTAGATAGTTAGCGAAAAGGAAAAAATGATAGTAAAAATTTCTTTAATTTACAAAAAAAAACCCGTTATTTTATCAGTTAATAAAATAACACTGTTTTACAGATCTGCCAGGATCTGACGTTGTTTTGAGGCCGAAGGACATCCTTGGCCACTCTCTCCATCCACAATTAGAATTAGCTTTTTCGTCCTTAAGGATTGCTGTTTTAAGATGGCGGAATTTTATTAGTTTTTCGTCCTTAAGGAATGCTGTTTTAACGGTTTTTAAGTTATGCTATAAGGACACTGTTTTACAGATCTGCCAGGATCTGACGATTTTTTGAGGCCGAAGGACATCCTTGGCCACTCTCTCCATCCACAATTAGAATTAGCTTTTTCGTCCTTAAGGATTGCTGTTTTAAGATGGCGGAATTTTATTAGTTTTTCGTCCTTAAGGAATGCTGTTTTAACGGTTTTTAAGTAATCCGAAGGATAACTTCCGCCATTGTTGTCCTCCAGGATACTGTTTTAAAATATTTAACGGTTTTAAGATGGCGGACCTAAAAAGGACACTTTTTTAAAAATATTTAACGCTTTAACTGTTTTAAGATGGCGGAAGGATATTAATTCGTTGCTAACTCATTCTACGGGAGGCTGGAGATAGTTTTTCAACGCTAACGACCCCTTCCCGTTTACTCTTTTTGCTAAAAAGGTACGATATATGAGAGTGGCGGTGGGGGTTCGGGGCGGAATTAAGAGATGGCTCCTGCTATTGAGGACACTGTTTTACAGATCTGCCAGGATCTGACGATTTTGTGAGGCCGAAGGACATCCTTGGCCACTCTCTCCATCCACAATTAGAATTAGCTTTTTCGTCCTTATATAGCGTGTATGAGTTGAAGGAAATGATCAAAGATAATTTATGTTGGTTTTAAAAATTACGTTTGTGTTTTATTATTTTCTAGTACTTCAAGAATGTATCGCTCGTAACCATAATGCTTTTCAAAACTGGTCCCTTGGTGCTGGACAGCTCTCCTCAACACCCCTAGAGCCCGTAGAAACTCAGAGTGTAAAGATGGAAGCGTCACTTCATCAGTTTTTTGCTTGTCAACTTCGTCATAGTTGACATAGTGACATTTGACGAACTGCTGCTCCCGGCTTATCTCATGACAGACTCACAGATCAGGCCCCCAGAATACGCCTCATTGTCAAAAATTCGGACTGAATATTTTAAATAGTTTTGAAATAAAATTGATAATGGCTTAACATCAAGTCTTAATTGTAAAACATATTCAAGTATGAGGACACTGTTTTACAGATCTGCCAGGATCTGACGATTTTTCGAGGCCTAGGAATGGTTCACGTATGCATTCATATCAATCCATAGTTCTGATGATGATACTTTTTAGTGAAATTTCAACTGCCTAAAATACGAGAGTTTCTCCGTAAATGAAGGAGAATAAACTCTTTCCTCGAATAGTAGCGACTAAAACAGGTATTCTGGGCGCGCTTAGGGGTTGGTGGCTGTCTTCTCCACCGGTACCCCCATTTATTCAGCCAATTCTTCAGCTTTTTGGCGAAGCAATGTTCCTGAAACGCGAGCATCCTTATCCCTAACTTTTAGAAATCATTCTTTTAACGAGCATTCAACATTAGAGTATTTTCACCCCTTTTCCGTTTCCGGCTCTGAGATTTATTTTGTAATGCTTCACTTTCGATTTCTGGTCTATTTTTCGAAATCCTGCCCAATACGGTTCGTGAAACGTTACTGTTTTTTGTTTTTTTTTATTTCGGAGAAACTGAGTCATATATTCGGAGTGGCGAATCTTATAACCGACTTTTTTGTGTGTATTTGAATACTTCCGGAACGTTCAAGTCGATCCTGAGTCTCATAGGCGGCGTCCACTATATTAGCAAATGGCTCCATAGACAGTCTTCAATATTTATCTTAGGCGGTAGGGAGGGGTGCGCATATTTAAACCAGTGCCCGGTTTTAATATAAGGAACTATATAATTTATTATCAGCAATACTATCACTCAATGTAATAATAACATCATAATGATTTAGTTTATTAGTGACATAATTAGGCGCGTTAAAGGCTTTTCGATGAGATTTAGATTTTATAGATCAACTCTTTACGTCTAAACATATCTGATTTTAGTTATAGTTGTGACTTTCGTTATTTATATTCGTCTTCGAGTGTTGGTCTAGTAAATGCTGAAGGAGTCATAAACTTGTTACAAACTCGAAAGAAAGACATAAAATGAAAAATTTACGTCAAAGTCAGTTAAAAATAAACTCCAATAGCTTATACAATGACATCAGCAGAGAGCTCTTGGGATAAGTTGTGAAAAAAATTGCTGCGGCACATGTCTAATGGTCGTGAGATTGTTCAATTGTGAGTTTAAATGGTTAAATTGTTTTATGCGGAGCTTGAGGAATCACGGAAAGCAGTTTCAATTAAATGTTATAATGAATCGATAAGAGTTTTGTTTAATGGCTAGTTTTATAGCAGTACTGTTTGAGAATCATTATTACTCACAGAAGTGTATAAATATTTTTATTTATTTATTGCTTGGCTCTACAGCCCTATATGGGCCTTGGACTCACGCAGAAGAGATGACCATTGGAGTTTATCCATTGCTTTTCTTCGCCATCCTCTTATTCCTAGATTCTTCAGGTCGGCCTCCACATTACCCTGCCACCTTACTCTAGGCCTTCCTCTTAATCTGGTACCATCCGGTCTGTCATTCATCATCCTCTTTGGTAGCCTCCTGTCCGGCATCCGTTGGACATGTCCCAACCACCTCAACCTTCCTTCTTTGATGACTGCCACTATATTCGGTTCCCCGAATAGCTCTTCCAATTCTTTGTTCCTCCTTATTCCATGGTCGTTTACTGAGCCAATAATTCTTCTGCGAACTATCCTTTCCCAAACTTGAAGTATTGTCTCGTTCCCTTTTGTCAGTGTCCAGCACTCACTTCCATACACTACCACAGGCCTTATGACTGTTTTATACATGATAACTTTTGCAGCTCGTGATAATACTCGGAAGTTCAGTATTTTATTAAGAGCGTACATGCATCTGCTACCTGCTGTAATTCTGGCTTTAATTTCAGTTTTTATTTCGTTATTAAATATTATAAATATTAGTCCAGTTAATAAACATATTGCAGAGTGCACGAAATAGGTGATTATTTCTTACTTCATAGCTTCATTAGGAATAGTTAGAAGGTAAACATACTAAAAGTCCCCGCCCCTGGGGGGTGAGCTAACGGTGAGGTGAAGGAGAGAAGGTCCTATTTTTGGATTTTTCGATTATATCTCATGTTTGCAAAAATATAGTTTAAAGAAAAAAAAATCATTAAAGTCGTTATTATTAGTATTATTTGTGGTAATTGTTCGGATCGATTCCGATTTATTTCGATGTTATAGTCGCTGCTATTAGAGGGGAAAGGTTATTC
This sequence comes from Euschistus heros, assembly GCA_003667255.2. Taxonomy (NCBI): domain Eukaryota; kingdom Metazoa; phylum Arthropoda; class Insecta; order Hemiptera; family Pentatomidae; genus Euschistus; species Euschistus heros. The sequence continues at coordinate 943,971 of RCWM02000182.1, read as the reverse complement.
TCCTACATTTACTGAGAAACTCTAAATCCCTGTTCAAAGTAATATTAACTTCTGTTTACCTTCTAATATTAGAGTGGAAATAAGGAAATATCGAAATATAAGACACTAAATCAATTTTGAATTAATATTAATTTAATCAACAATTAATATACTACTGAACCACCAGTAAAGTTAATTCCTGATGAACTTTCTGTCTGAGAAGTGAAAATAACAAATTATAAATATAAAAAAGACAGAATCCTTTAAATCCAGAAGTATTTATTTGGCATAACTCCTATTTATTTTACATTTGTAGCTACATGTTTCGGAGACAATGTTCCATCATCAGGCTTCTAATTTTTTTTAAAACACATTAATCTATAACATTATAACAATAGTTCTATAATTATATAGTAATGTGTCATTTACCTCTTAATCTGTGATTATTTTCACATTGTCAATTCTCCATGTTAAAAGCCATGATATAATTTAAGACAGAATCCTAGTTGAAAGTGATGATGTTAATTTCTGCTATATTTTCTCAAGGGAAGTAGAAATAAGAAAACATAAAAAACCTGTGATATACTTTCTCACATTTATTTATAAACTGATATGTTTAATTGAATTAATTATACAATCCGTCTCACTTTAGCACAAAAAGTAATATGGATGACAAAGATTCCATTCACAAAATATGTATGCTGAAATTTTATCACTGAAATTGAAACAACAAATAAAAATATATAAAACACCAAATCCATGTACAAATAAATCTTGTTAAGTTTTATAACACTTTTACAAGTTGTAAATTTTATCACTTAAATTGATAGAACAAATATAAATATGTAAAACACCAAATCCATGTACAAATTAATCTTCTTAAGTTTTGTAACTTTTTTACACATAAGATAAGATGAAATGAGAAAACATAAATTCATAAAACACTTAATCCTTTATGAAACTCATTTTGTTAACTTCTGGTTCACTTATTTACATTTAAGAAGTCTAAATATCAATATAAAAAACTAAACAACACAATCCAAGTTGAGACTGTAGAAGTGATTGTTTTTACATGTAAGGTTATAGGAATGAACTATCGAAAAATGTAAACTCGAAGTGAAGCGTAAGGATCGAACTGGTCGGTGTAGCGCGGGTCAACCTAGTTTGGTGGTGTCGCCGATCCGGACAATTACCTTATTTTTTAGTACGAAATTATAAAATTGCCTGTTAATACACTTTTATTAACTTGACCTGTATGTAACGGAATCTTTCATCGTAATTTTCACTACTTCCCACCAAAATCTGATAGACTTGAAAATTAGCACACGTGTCAAGGTCCAATACAATAAAATAATTTCACAACTTTGTTTAAATGTTCTCACTTAGTTCAGTTAAAGAAAACTCAAAATGGGGGTCTGCCTCGCTAAAAGAGGAGTTGTAGGTTTTATGTTTTTATGTGGACAAGATGGGGTCTGATAATAAAATATCAAAATGGACACTAAATTTGATGAGGGGAGAATGCTTGGGGAGAAAAAAAATCCTCAGTTTTTGAGCTTTTTTCATCAAGTAAATGAGCTGATAACGATCACAATAACATGTCAAAACTTGAAAAGAACTACTCATCAGTAGCACTTCAATAAAAATTCTACACTAGAAGGTCTCTAGGTCATCTGCTTTTCAGACACCTCGGAGGATTATCGGGAATGGAGTGGGAAGTTGAGAAACTAATGGATTTGAGTGGTTATAGAGCTTACTATGAAAGGATAGGTATCTGCTTTGAGCTAAATCAGCAACCTATGGAACATTAAGGTCTTTATAAATAAATTTATTGGTGACAAAGTAAGGGGCATTAAAACATTTTTGAAGGATTTCAGATAGTAAGGATTGGATAAGGGATGAATTGGGTGGTTTAGTGGAGCCCTAAAGCTCAAATCTGTACTTCCAAAGAAGTATAATCACAGTAATGTAAATAGGTCTTTTACAGTCTTACAATTAAAACATAAATGTTCTTCATTCCATTATCAACTATTGGTTCAATCTCTTGCGTGGTCCTCAATATAAATTTACTTAATTAAATAACAATATATATATATATCAAAATTATATATTTTGTCGACTCTTAGAAATTATATAATTAACTGTTTTACAATAATCGGGTTTTTGGTTCTTTATTTATTTTCCTTTTATTTAGTTTATTTATATATATATATATATATATATATATATATATATATATATATATATTATATAATATGTATATTTAAATAACTGAACAAAATATATGCATCAGATAAATGTTTTTACAAGATTACAATAACATGTCAAAACTTGAAAAGAACTACTCATCAGTAGCACTTCAATAAAAATTCTACACTAGAAGGTCTCTGGGCCATTTTCTTTTCAGACGCCTCGGAGGATTATCGGGGATGGAGTGGGAAGCAAGTTGTGAAACTAATGGATTTGAGTGGTTATGGAGCTTAGTATGAAAGTATTGGTTTCTGGTCGGGGCTAAATCAGCAACATATGGAACATTAAGGTCTTTATGGATAAGTTTATTGGTGACAAAGTAAGGAGCATTGAGGATTTTTTGAAGGATTTTGGATTGTAAGGATTGGATACGAGATGAATTGGATGGTTTAGTAGAGCGCCAAAGCTCAACTCCGTAAGTCCAATTAGGTCTAATCACAGTCGTGTAAATAAGTCTTTTGTAATTAATTGGGAGCTTTAACGTCTGTCTGATAAATGTTGTAGTAATATGTTACGACGGGCAGTTTCTTGTCGTTTTAGTCCTGACCTCCTAATGTAAAAATTTTATTAAAGTGTTACTAGTGAGTAGTTTACAAGTTTTTGAAGTACCAATGTAACCATATTCTACTTATTTATTTAGCGTATGTGTTGTATACGGTTGTAGATATCTATAAATAATTTAAGAAAAAAAAAACAAACACATTTTGAGCGTAACGGAGCAGTCCTTTGTATCTTTTCTCTAGTAAATGTTGAAGTAGTCAGTAACGACAAGCAGTTTCTTGTCGTTTTAGTCTTGGATGTGGATTCCAAGTTAGACGTTTGTCCAAGTGGAGTCCTTGATAGTGGGTCTGTTCAACAGGGATTAGAGGAATATCATTAAGGATACTGTAGGACAGGAATTCGTAGGTTTACGACGAAGGGTAAACGTTATTTGGTGAGATTTGTTTGGTTTTATTTTGATTCTCCATTTTAGACACCATTCTTGAATGTTTAGGATATGGGATTGGAGTGTTTGGGGGGCAATGAAGGGATCATTATTTACTGATAATAAACATGTGTCATCAGCGTAAGTGGTGAGGACAGTGGCGGGATGAATTGGGATTAAGAAACTTAATTTTATTTAAGTTTGCGTCTAAAAAGATCGCTTAAGCTGAATTCGATTTTGGCGTTTAGCCACAATTTTTGTGATGTTTAAGGGTCCATCACACAGAAATGGCTAATCCAATCTAAAAATGTTATATACTCAAAGTTGTAGATGATTACATTTTGTGCTCGATGGGATTTTTATATTAAAAATTTACCCATTCCTACTCTGAGTTATGTCAAAAAAAACAAAAATTGATGGTTGATTTTAGATAAACTGTGTTAAAATTGCAAATAAATCATGAATAGTACAGGGAAATTAGCTTCGAACCTTTAACTCTAAAAATTAAAAGGTCTGACTGCTGCAAATTGTTCAACACACTTAGCTTTTTAGTTAGGTTTGCTATAAAAGCGTTTTTTTCTAGTTTTTTTAAACTATGATTTTCTATTTATTAGTTAAGAAAGATGAATTAATTAATTAGTTATAGTTATAGTTAATTAGTTAAGTATAAATCAATCAATACATTTAAAAAAAATTTAATCTAATTGTTTCTGTTAGGTTTTAGTTATCTTTTAGAATTCAGCTGTTGAAGACATGAAAGAGTTCTTTTGTTGTTTGCACAGCAATTGATTCGTCTGAGAGCTTTTTATCGAATTAATCTTTTGATCAAAATCCTTTTTATTTATGGTTTACAAACCAAGGAAAGATATTTGCTTGTACAAGTTACGATTTGAGGTTTCTTAGATAAATTATAAAAATCAGCTGTATGTAAACGTATTCCATATAAATTTTATGACGCACATGAAATCAAATAACATGTCATAAAGATTTGAAATTATGCAGTATGTAAATAGTACTTAATGTAATAACGTCAACTTCGCTGCTGATTTTACAGACACGTCTGTCGATCAAGACTTGATCTTGATTTAAACTGCATCCTTAATGCCACTTTGGTAATATTTGAATGTAAATTATATTGGGCTTTAAGAATTTTAAGGCTGTTTATTTAAAGGAAAGTTTTATATATTTTATCGATATTTACCACTGTATACAACATATACAATAAGTAAATGTATTTTAAAAATGATACAATGGCATGTCAATAACTCGTGAAGAACTACTCACTAGTAGCACTTCAATAAATGTTCTACTTTAGAAGGTCTCTAGGCCATCTTCTTTTCCGAGGATCGAGTAAGAAGCTTATCGTGAAAGGATAGGTATCTTGTTTAGGCTAAATCAGCAAATTTTGGAACATCAAGATCGTTATGGATACGTTTGTTTGTGACATAATTTAAATCCCAAAAATATAAACCTATCTGCCCCCTTCCCCCTTACACGATGGATATACATCAAATATCTGTTTGAGCTCCTCAGGTGAGTACCAATATTTGGTTTCTTGTCTTACATTTTTGAAAACTTTAGTATACAGGGTGTCTCGAATTTAAATGGCAAAACTTCAGGAACTTATAGGGGACCGAAAAACTAAGACAAAAAGTCCTTTAGAGATTTGCTCGTTTTCGCTTAGTTTTAGAGAAAATCGCAAAAAAAGAAACAAAACAAAAATGTTACAGGTAGCGATTATCACCTTTCAAAGTTCGTCAGGCTAGGCAGTGAGATATGTAAACACTTAATGTCATCCTTTACATTCTTTTATTTTTTTACATTTTGGCTTCCTTCTAGGATTATAATTCCTAAATCAATCTTCAGTCAGTTACTCATATATTTTGTGTGAAATAGCATCAGCCACAATGCCGCATACATATTCTAATGTTGAATACGCTGATATGATTTTTGTGTATGGTTTCTGTACCGGTAATGCTGTAGAAGCGGTGCGGGAGTATGCGCGCCGATTTCCAAATAGAAGAGTGCCTAATCGACTAATCTTTTCGTTAACTATTAATAGACTATGAGAGACTGGGTCATTCTTATACGTAATGAAGGCGACCAATTCCAGGCAGCAATGAAAGCAGATTATCGGAGAAGAAATTGTGTCCAACGCCACTTTGATAACAATCCTGAGATCCAGAGCAGAGAATAAGTTTCAGCATGAATTTGTATTAACGTTTGGCTTGAAATTTGAAACGGATTACTGGTGGGACCATATTTTTTACCTGGAAGATTGAATGATATCACATTTACACATTTTTTGGAGAACGACTTTTCTAATTATTTAGATGACATTCCCTTACAGCAGCGGATTGAAATGTGGTTCCAACTCGATGGATGTCCAGCTCATTATAGCAGAGTTGCTCGAGTTTGGCTGGATATAAATTATCCACAACGATGGATTGGACGCGGAGGAGTAGTACCTTGGCCACCCAGATCACCTGATATGACACCCATGGATTTCTTCGTATGGGGAACCATGAAGCAAAAAGTTTATTCGGTGTCAATCAACTCAAGAGAGCAATTAAGAGACCGAATCATAGATGCAGAGCACCAAATATTATCAGAACAATGTTTAGCTACAATTTATCAAGTTAGTGCTAGATGTAATGCTTGCATTAGTGGAAGAGGACAACATTTTGAGCAATATTTACATTAAAAAGAACATAACATAAATATATATGTAAATAAATAAGTATAAAAATGAAAACTTGTTTTGTCTCTTTTTTTGAGATTTTCTCTAAAACTAAGCAAAAACGAGCAAATCTCTAAAGGACTTTTTGTCTTAGTTTTTCGGTCCCCTTTAAGTTCCTGAAGTTTTGCTATTTAAATTCGGGACACCCTGTATATGAGGCGTGGAGATGCAAAAGGGGGTAAATCCACTTTTTATCATTTTTAATATTTTAAGGTTTTTTAAACCTCTATAAGGTCCTCTATAAGATGGTAAGTCGTTGACCCTTCAAAACATGCTAAATCCAATCCAATTTTACCTTCAAAGTTTGGGTTGAGTTTCAGAAGCGGGTAAATCCTTGTTTCTCAAAACAGCCGCTTGGAGCACCACTTACGCTTGTAATGAAAGTAGTAATGAACATTTGAAAAGGGTTTAGTTGCCGATATATTTTTACGCTTGTATAATCAATTTATTTTGTTGTGTTAAATATGTAGAGATATCCTGAAATAAATATAACAGCATCGAGAAACAAATCTGGTAATGAAGTTAATTGGAAGCGGACTTTGTCAAAACATCAGAGGTTTGTACAATCTTTATTTCCTATTTTCTATCTGTTCTTACATCTGCCAGTTCCAATCTAATTTAATAAAATTGAACTTAGATATAATGTTCCTGGAACTTGTGTCCGGGTACTTGAATATAAACAGCTGAAGCACAAACAATTAAAATGCTCCATTATTGGCCGCAGTGATATAAGATTTTTCTTTAACATGTTCTACTCCACTACGGATAAGGTTCCCTTTAGTATCTGTTAGTTTTGCTTCAGTGACTGGCTCAAATTCAAGACTAGTGTTCGATTTAAAAAAAAAAAAAAAAATGAAAAATATAAAGATTGTTCAAAGCTCCCAATTATTCAAAAAGACTAATATACATGACTGTGATTAGACCTATCTGGACGTTCGGAGTTGAGCTTTGGGGCTCCACTAAACCATCCGATTCATCCGTATCCAATCCTTACAATCCAAAATCCTTCGAAAAATCCTCAATGCACCTTACTTTGTCACCAATAAACTTATCCATAAAGATCTTAATATTCCATATGTTGCAGATTTAGCCCACACCAGATATCTATCCTTTTATAGTAAGCTCCATAACCACTCAAATCCCCTAATTTCTCAACTTGCTTCCCACACTATTCCTGATAATCCTCCGAGGCGTCTGAAAAGAAGATGGCCCAGAAACCTTCTAGTGTAGAATTTTTATTAAAGTGCTACTGATGAGTAGTACTTTTCATGTTTTGTCACGTTATTGTAATAGTTAACAGCACATTTACTTGATGTATATATTTGTACAGTCGTAAATTTCAATAAATTGTTATTAAAATATATGTGTGTGTGTGTGTGTGTGTGTGTGTGTGTGTGTGTGTGTGTGTGTGTGCAAGATCATCTCGAGAAAATCTTTTGAATCAAGTTTTTTTTTTATTAATTATATTTTTTATCAAAGTTTGTTTTATTGCCTTCTTTAAATGTTCCCTTGCAGATTGGGATAAATCCAATTAATAGAAATTGTTAAAAAATTTGAAGTTTAGAAAAGCTGAACAATATTTTACAGATATGTTTCTGATGTTGTTTTAAAACTTTTGTTCCAATAATAATTGTTTCAAAAAAAGAATCACTTGAATTATGCATTTTTTTGGGGTTTACTGAAAAATTTTCAATTTTGGATTTACCCCCTTTTGCGTCTGCACGCCTCATATAATCCATGTAACATAGTGCTGATTTTAAATTTAAAATTTTGTATGTTTTAGAACTGAAGATGAATGTTTAGCTTTCGAAACTAGTTTTCTAATAAAATAATCCCAATAGATGAGCAATTAATTCAACATTCCTAATTGACGAATTTGAAGGTTTAGTCAACTCGTTATGTCCAGGCCTAATTACTGTCGTGTAAATGAATGATTTGTTAATTATTGGGAGCTTTCGACGTTTGTCTAGTAAATGTTGGAGTTGTCTAAATCGAAGAGTAGTTTCCTTGTTTAAGTTTAGCATGTGGGTTACTGGTAATTCGTTTGTCTAGGTCCTAGGCAGCGGATCTGTTTAACAGGGATCAAAGGGAATTGATTAAAGGATACTGTAGGACAGGAAGTCGTTGGTTTACGACGAAGGGTAGAGGTTATTTAGTGAGATTTGTTTGGAGTTATTTTGGTTTTTACATATTTGACTCATTTCGTGAAGGTTGGTTGGTAACGGTCGGGTTAAGAGGAGGCAGCTCCTACGCCCGCCGAGAATACCTTTTATCGATTCTTACCTTCTTCCGATTTATTTCGGTGTTTTAGTCGCTACTTTTCGAGGAGAAAGGTTATTCTCATTTATTTACGGAGAAACTTTAAATCCCTGTTGAAAAGTAATATTAACTTCTGTTTACCTTATGATATTAATATGAGAAATAAGAAAATAATGAAGTGGAAATAAGAAAATGTCAAAATATAAGAAACTAAATCAATTTTGAATTAATTAATATAATATATTACTATTAATAATATAATACTAAACCAACAGTAATGGTAATTCTTGATAAACTTTGTAATGTGAGGGAAGTGTAAATAACAAATTATAAATATTTAAAAGACAGAATCCTTAAGTATTTATTTGTCATAACTCCTATTTATTCAACATTTGTAGCTACATGTTTCCGAGACAATGCTCCATCATCAGGCTTCTAAATTTTTTTAAAACACTTTAATCTATAACATTATACCAACAGTTTTACAATTATATAGTAATGTGTCATTTACCTCTTAATTTGTGATTTATTTTAACATTGTCTATTCTCCATGTTATAATCCATTATACATTATAAGACAGAATCCTAGTTGAAAGTGATGATGTTAATTTCTCCTATATTTTCTCAAGGGAAGTGGAAATAAGAAAATATGAAACCTATGATATACTTTCTCAGATTTATTTTTAGATCGATATGTTTTTATTGAAATAATTATACAGTCTGTCTCACTTTAGGGCAATAAGTATTATGGATGACAAAGAATGCATTCACAAAATAAGCATACTGAAATTTTATCACTTAACTTGATACAACAAATAAAAATATATAAAACACCAAATCCATGTACAAATTAATGTTCTTAAGTTTGTAACACTTTTACACATTAGATAAGAGGAAATAAGAAAACATAACACTTAATCCTTTATGAAACTCATGTTGTTAACTTATGTTTCAGTTATTTACATTATACAATCTGTTACTCTTTAGGACAATAAGTATTATGGATGACAAAGAATCCATTCACAAAATATGCATACTGAAATTTTATCGCTTCAATTGATACAACAAATAAAAATATATAAAACACCAAATCCATGTACAAATTAATGTTCTTAAGTTTTGTAACACTTTTACACATTAGATAAGAGGGAATAAGAAAACATGAATTGATAAAACACTTAATCCTTAATGAAACTCATGTTGTTAACTTATGTTTCAGTTATTAACATTTAAGAAGACTAAATATCAATATAACAGACTAAACAACAGAATCCAAGTTGAAACTGTAGAAGTGATTGTTTACATGTGAGGTTATAGTAAGGTGACCAGACGTCCCGTTTTGAACGGGACAGTCCCGTTTTACAGGGATCTGTCCCGTTGTCCCAAAATATATGCTCGGGACGCTTATTTGTCCCGTTTTACAAAAATTTGGTCCCATATGTACTTTTGACAGCATCGAGTTTGCTTCCTAAATTCCATTCATTGGTGATGAATGGATTAACTAAATTAAATCTTTAAAACATGAAGAATTACCAATGGATAACTCTAAAGGAAGTTCATGATTGGGAAAGGATCGAGGAGGGGATTGACGTGATTGCTAGTAAGTTTATCATGCTTAAGATTTCCAATAGTGAGATTTTTGACGAAGTACGTGAGAAGAAGTACGTGACACAGAAAAAGATTTTCAAGTGGACCGAAGAGAAACCTTCTCTGGATCAGAGATGGGTTGAAATATTTCTTCATTTTGCAAATCAAAATGTCCCTATCAAGAATATTGCACTGATGGTTTCATTTTTCTTGTCCTTACCAGGAACAAACGCTCCAGTGGAACGAGTTTTTCTCAATTATTAATGACATTTGGTCACTAAAAAATCTCAAATGAAAATGTCGACCCTTAAAGTAATGATGCTAGTAAAATGCAACTTTGCAATGGGTTGTGTACAGTTTTTCGATTTCATCAAACAAAAGCCGATATTTTGAAAAAAAAATTCACTTATCTCAAAAATATAAATAATAAACATTGAAGTCAGTATTTTCGACAATATTTTTTTAAAAGTGATATCAAGTTTATTTCTAAATGTAGTGTTATTGAATAAAATAGTATTTCATATATATATTGCTAAATAGTATTTTTTTAACGGTGTCTCTAACTTCCCCGATATTGAGGGTCCCGTTTTGAGAATCTTATAATCTGGTCACCTTAGGTTATAGGAGAGAGCTATCGATAAATGTAAACTCGAAGTGAAGCGTAAGGATCGAACTGGTCGGTGTAGCGCGGGTCAAGCCAGTTTGCTGCCTCCTCTTAACCCGACCGTTACCGGTTGGTTATATGAGATTGGAGTAATCGAGATGTAATGAAATGTATATTATACAATATTTATGTTCAATATTGTATATGTATGTATATATCCATATTTGTATAAATGAAACTTAATACATTAACACTGGTCCAAAAACTGTGATTCCCACGTGTTGGACTAGATAAGACCTATACTTGAGAAGATCCCAATAATCTAAAATATGATCCTATAAACCTTATTACTATCATATGTTTATCTTTTATCTTATTAAATATCTTTAATAATCAAGGTGTTAATAAATCTAAAGAATAATTTCGTAACCACTAATTTGTTACCGGGCCCTAAATATGTATAATTATATATCTACCTAATTGAAAAAAACAAAACAATAACCTTCCCATCGGTCCTTTCCGTCTCTATTTTGTATTTTTGTTATATTATTATTTCCATTTGCATCATTTTGTTATTTCTCTGAACCATTTTATATTTGTGTTGCACCCTGATCATGATGGCATTGGCATTATTGTATTTATCTCTTTTTATTCTGGATGGAAAACATGATCAGGGATGCAGTCAAAGTAACACCACGTCTAAGAAGAAATTCTTTAATACGTACCAACGTTTCGACCTTGCAGGTCTTCTTCAGACACAATACTAGATGTGACAATAATAACAGACCGATAAACAGATGAAAAATGGAATACAGAATGGCATGGATATACAATATACAAAAACCGCATAGAAAAGATCAGATACATAAATAACTAAGAATACAATTAGAAAGTTTACTATAATAATATTTTATACTATTATATAAAAGGACAAGCCATTCTTCGTTTGTGATCACTGACCGCGAAAACTACTGAACCAATCTGTACATCATCTTCATAGTTCCAAGAAGGTTTAGCAATATTAAAATCTACTGATTTATAATTTATTTTTTATTGAAAAAAGATAATATGTGGACAACAGTGAAGTTTGAAAATTTACCGATAGGTGGCGAATGCCATTCTACACGAGAGGTTACAAAAGAGCTTAAAATCGATGAAAAAATTTACTTATTAAACTATCAAGAAAATTATTTTTTTTTAATTTAATATGGTGTGCGATATGTGGATCCCAGTGAAGCTTGAAAATCGACCGATTGTGTATAGCGCCATTCCACAATAGAGTTTACAATGGTAAACTGAACCTATCTGTACCGACATCTAAATAAATAATTTTTATAATTCTAGGAAGGTTTTGTAATGGTAAAATTTACAATAACTAAAATTTAAATGTACAATGTTGAGAGGCAGGAGCAAGGTTTGTCACACTGTCATATACTTTTATAGTTCGAAATCAACATCCAACCAGATGAAATCAATAAAGTTATTACAAATTATTACTAAAGCAAAATGTCGATCCTTTGCTTTTTTATATTGTGTGTAAAAATATTATCCACGGGCCTTTTGTCTTAAGCACTGATAATGCAGTTTATTTTCCGCAAGAGTTTCTTAATAGTCTTTATCCATCTTAGTTACCAATTCACAATTTCAAATAGAAAATTTTATTTCTAATGGTGCTTTTACGTAATCGTCAACCACCTAATCAGTGCAATTATAACTAGATTAATAATTACTGCTATGCGTGAAAAAATCATTGAAGAAATAATGCTGAACCACATGCTAAAATACAAGAATCTTATCGATAAACAAATAAAACTAGTTGAAGATAGTTGAAATCATCTTTACTTATGAGTGCGTGCGAAGCCGCGACGGGGATGCTACTATATATATATATATATATATACTTTCTTTCTTTTTCATTATCATTCCTGTCTTGTCCTTATTATTACCTTGCTGCTTTGTATTCTTTGTTATTTATGTATCTGATCTTTTCTATGCGGTTTTTTCCGTATATAGCTGTTTTTTCCCTTTATCCATGCCATTCTGTATTCCATTTGTCATCTGTTTATCGGTCTGTTATTTTTGTCACATCTTGTATTTTGTTCATTATAGCCCTGAAGAAGACCTGCTAGGCAGGTCGAAACGTTGGCACACAGTTGAAGTATTTCTCCTTAGACGTGGTATTTCTGTTTGCCTGCATTCCTGATATTCTTCTCCATCATCATCATATACCAGTCACTATATTTTTATCTTATGGCATCTTTGTAGTTAATTTTTCTTTTATATTTTTGTTACATTTTCATTGTTTTATTTTCCTATTCTGCATCCATGTGTCCCGCGCCTGATTTTCTATTTTACCTACCCAGCAGTTCTTACCGTTTCACATCAGCCATCGTTCGTCTCCTCACCAATGTGGTTCGGTGGGTAAGTGTTCTTTGCCATTTTCCCTTTTCCTTTTATCTTTCCACTTTTATTTTCCTTCAACTATATTATTTTTTATCCATTTATTTTCTTTTATCACCTTTTACATTTTCCCCCTCGTTCTTTCCCATATTTCCATATATTTTATTTTTTTATTTACATTAGATTTCCTTCTGCCCTTTTTTATTGTTCATTTATTATCCTTTGATCCATTACCCTTACATTAATTTTTATTTTATTTACGATATTTTTTCCCCCTTATCATTCTTATACTGTCCTTAACCTTACCTTGCTGCTTTGAATTATTACTGATTCATGTATCTGATCTTTTCTATGCGGTTCTGGTATATAGTTTTGTACCCATTCCATTCTGTATTTCATTTGTTATCTGTTTATCGGTCTGTCATTATTGTCACATCTAGTATTTTGTTCATTAGAGCCTTGAAGAAGACCTGAAAGGCAGGTCGAAACGTTGGCACGTATTAAAGAATTTCTTCTTAGACATGGTGTTCCTTTTTGACTGCATTCCTGATAAGTGATGGGTCGTTCTGGGTGGAACGGAACTTGGAACTGGTTCCAGCTTTGAACCGGTTTGGAACGAAACCAATGCCAAAAGATCTCTCCTTTCGTTCCCTTGCTGTAGTTTAGATTGTATCTCAGGTTTCGTTCCACTCAAGGTCGTTCCGATTTCTTTGTTACGTTGATCCTTCCGCTGTTGATTTCCTCCCACTTCTGCATCAATCCACCACCTAGCGCATGAGCATCTTCTAAATAAACCGCTTTCTTTGAAAATTTTTATAGGAGCTAGGCTTCTTCTTTCTGATTCAGAGAAATGAACTACACTAGTTTTTACTGCATATGTAATTAAATGATTTTTTCGCTATTTTATTAAAATGGAACAGTCACAAGAATTTTTTACTCCTTTTTTCTGGGAACCCATGTAGTTAATATATTCTCGCTCAATTGTGACCTATTTTTGAGCTAACTTTTTATAAAAAAATCATGATTGAATAGAACTATTTTTAAAAGTATACATTTTTTAAACAAGTATACTTCGCTATTTAAACCTTCTTAATATTATAGTACCTATAGAAATTTTAATTATTAAATGGAACGAGGAGGTTATCAGCTCGAAGTCACAAAGAGGGATGTAACGAAAATGCATGGTACATAGGTAGTAGGTTTTTCAAACTGGCTTGGAACGAAAAATGAAACGGAACGAAATTTGGAACTGGTTCCAATAGCGAAACGAAACGTAAAATCCCATTCCACTTCTAAGTCGGAATGACCCTTCACTATTCCTGATCATCTCCTTCTCCATTCATCATAACAGTCAACTATACTTTAATCATTATTATTTATCTATTGCAATAATATCCGATTGGTTTGTTCATTCACGAAATTCTATTTAATAAGCTGTTTTTGTTTTCAAAATGGCGAAATCAGGCTTTAGTTTTAATCCCAAAGAGAACGGATAACCGGGGTTCAATAAGCATTGTTCTACTATTTTATAACAATATGTATAGAATCACTGAATATATTTTTAAAAAATTATTTCTAATAAATATATAGTAATCGTAAAAAAATTTTAATTCGTAAAAAAAGTCCTCAGTAATCAATGTTAGATAAGTATATCGTATCGAAATAATTACTTAAGGATCGTAAACGTGCTTACGTGGTCAATTACACGTTCTTACTTGTGAATTTTTTTGTAATAATATTAACTTTATAACAGAAAATGTTTATTAAATGGCGGAAATTATTAATATAATCAACTCTGAAGGTGTATTATTTTTGATAGGGACTATAATTCAACAAAAGACTTACAAAAAAACAAACAAATGACTGCTCCGTTACACTCAAAATAATGTTTTTTTTTTCATAAATTATTTATTGATATTTACTACTGTATACAACAAGTAAATTTGTAGAATATGATTACAGTGGTATTTCAATAACTTGTTAACTACTCACTAGTAACACTTTAATAATATTTTTACATTAGAAGGTCAAGATCAAAACAAGTAACTGTCTTTCGTTACAGATTACTTCATCATTTACTAGACAAACGTCCAAAGCTCCCAATTAATTACAAAAGACTCATATACACAACTATGATTAGACCTATTTGGACGTACGGAGTTGAGCTTTGGGGCTCTACTAAACCATCCAATTCATCTCGTATACAATCCTTGCAATCCAAAATCCTTCGAAAATTCCTCAATGCTCCTTACTTTTTCACCAATAAACATATCCATAAAGATCTTAATGTTCCACATGTTGCTGATTTAGCCCAAAACAGATTCCTATACATTCATAGTGAGCTCCATAGGCACTCAAATCCGTTAATTTCTCAACTTGCTTCCCACTCCCATTCCTGATAATCCTCCGAGGCGTCTGAAAAGAAGATGGCCTAGAGACCTTCTAGTGTAGAATTTTTAATGAAGTGCTACTGATGAGTAGTTCTTTTTAAGTTTTGACATGTTATTGTAATCGCTATCAATAATACATTTACTTGATGTATATATTTGTACAGCCGTAAATTTCAATAAATATGTATATAAAAAAAAAAATTATTAGAAGGTCCCTAGGCCATCTTTTTTTCAGACTCCTCGGAGGATTATCGGGAATGGAATGAGAAGCAAGTTGGAATACTAGTGGATTTGAGTGGTTATGGAGTTCACTGTGTATAGGTTTAGAAATAAATAAACACAAATATCTTTTGATATCCGGTTGTCAATAGTTTATCTGTCTATTATTTATTTGTCACATCTAGTATATTTTAGCCCTGAAGAAGACCTGCCAGGCCGGTCGAAACTTAGGCACTTCATAATTAGTTTTCTTTCATTGGTGTGTTTATTTCTTTCTTCTTACTGCATCCCTCACCATTTTCTTATATTGCCTAATAGTCAACTATTTATTATGTCTTATTAAATATTTTTTCTTTTCGTCAAATGGGACCTAGGAAACTGGTAAGTAAAACGTGTGTACAATCTTATAACTTATTTTGTATCCCCAGTATAAAAAATGGTAATCACATAGATTTTTAAGATTTCTATTTTACAAAAGATATGAAAAATGTAAATATAAAGAAATCATTTTTTTTTTTTTTTTTTTTTTTTTTTTGTATAAAAAGATACGAAATGTTTTAAATAACCTGATAAACTAGATTAAAAGATTTAAAAAACGTCTAATTTAAATTTTGAGCACTAAACAATCTTTTTTTATTTTTTAAGTACATCCAAAAAAACAACAACCAATTTTTAGCTGTTTCAATATCAAGATTTTGAGGGCATGAATTTACGTTTCGTTTTAAGCCTTTCTATCTTCTCACCAATTTTTCCAATTTCGACGTTTCTTGATTGGTTATAAAGAGGAAATTTCCCTTTTTTTCATTCATATAAGTAATCAATGTAACAAAATTTTTAGAATGCCGCCAAATTTAAATTTTCTGGGGAATATACATTTCTTTTTTACATCTTTATTTATCATTAACCCCTATCAAAAATATTAATTAACCATTAGCAGGATGTATGACATAAGAAGGATTTAATGTATATTTAAGGATTTATGTTAAGTGACATGTCAGACGTGAGGTTGACAAGAGGTACTGATCAGTACTCAACTACCTCATGTCAGATATGCCAGTTAAATTATATTTTTTATCACATCCGGTTATCATTGCGATTTCACAATTAAAAGAAAAATGTGACTGACAAAATTAATTAGTATTAGTAAAATATTGATATAACTACCCACGAGTTTGGTATAAAAAAAATAAAATTAAAAAAAATTAATTTGCATGATATTCCACTAATCCCTGTTGAACAGAGCCACTACCTAGGACTCCATCTGGACCAACGACTTACTTGGAATCCACATACAAGACTAAAACGACAAGAAACTGCTCGTCGTTACAGACAACTTCAAAATTTACTAGACAAACGTTCAAAGCTCCCAATTAATTACCAAAGACCCATATTCATGACAGTGATTAGAGCTATTTGGACGTACGGAGTTGAGCTTTGGGGCTCTACTAAACCATCCAATTCATCTCGTATCCAATGGTTAAATCCAAAGTCCTTTGAAAAATCCTCAATGCTCCTTACTTTGTCACCAATAAACTTATCCATAAAGATCTTAATGTTCCATATGTTGCTGATTTAGCCCAAACCAGATACCTATCCTTTCATAGTAAGCTCCATAACCATTAAAATCGAAAATCGACGTAATATCCTACGCATTATGCTACTCATTATCGTCGAATATTCTTTATTCAACCTTAAATTTTTTAATACATCTGTGGGGTTTAGCGTGGCTATATCCATTCAAAGGAAAAAAAAAAGAAGAAATGTATTCAAAAATTCCCGGCCTGCCCGTTAAAGGGTTAATGTTCCAAATGTTGCTGATTTCGCCCAAACCAGATACATATCCTTTCATAGTAAGCTCCATAACCACTCAAATCCATTAGTTTCTCAACTTGCTTCCCACTCAATTCCTGATAATCCTCCGAGGCGTCTGAAGAAGATGGCCTAGAGACCTTCTAGTGTACAATTTTTATTGAAGTGCTACTGATGAGTTGTTCTTTTCAAGTTTAGACATGTTATTGTAATCGTTGTCAACACATTTACTTGAGGTATATATTTGTAGAGTTGTAAATTTCAATAAATGGATATAAAAAAAAAATGTAAGACTATTTCTAAACAATCTATGATCATTGTAAATATTTTAGTCAAACCTTTTGTAAAAGAGAATATTGTACCCATAGTAAATAATACAGGTTCTTCCATTGTTGAACTGCTATTAGAATGCGAGAATAGTTGAAACCAATTAAAAAACAAACTACGAAATACAATGAAACAGCTGTTTCAGTTTCAATTAATCTCACAAAAAGTTTAATATAAAGCGTTGTGTACTTTGTTTAGTCTGCCTTCACGAAATGTCTTTCAAATGACAGGTTCTTGTTTTGATTTCTCATGAAAGGATGTTAGTTATGATTTTTTCTTTTCTTTAAGATGATGAGAATATTATTATAGGCCGTAAATGTAGGACAATATGCTCTGCATAAAATAAATATATATATTTTTTATTGTATTTAAAAGAGGAAATAAAAAGAATGATATTATAATTCAAGAATCAAAATAAAATAATTTAATCCTATTTGAACAGTTATTGTATTCCAACCTACAGAATTGTTCATCTTCATGTATAAGATCATTTTTTATTCATGTTATATAAATAATCCTAATAAAATTAGACAAGAATTTTTTATGCATAATAATCAGGTTGGTTCGGCGCCGATTATGGCCATATTATTTTTCAGACGCCTCGGAGGATTATCGGGAATGGAGTAGGAAGCAAGTTGAGAAACTAGTGGATTTGTGTGGTTATGGAGCTTACTATGAAAGGATAGATATCTGGTGTGGGCTAAATCTGCAACATATGGAACATCAAGAAAGGTTTTTTTTTTTTTCACTCAAAAATCGTGTGATAAACAGTTTGAAACGCTCTAGGTCTGTTGGAGATTTTCGGTACGAGAATTTGACGAATATTTTCTGATCAACAATTTAACAAAATTTATTATTTGTTATACAACGTTTGTCGTTTGGACCTACCATTTAGGAGCTATATCGGTTTGAATAAAAAAACGTCACGTTTAAAACCGCTATTTTCTCTGAGATTTATATCGAATAATCACAGGTAGTTAATTTTTTTTTTTTTTATTGATCGAAATTTACAACTGTATTTACAATATAAACATACAATACATCAAGTAAATATAATGATAATAATAAAAATGACACGTCACTTGTTTTTAAAGGAGCTACCCATTGGTAGCACTTCTACAGGTACTATATAATGAGGTACTATATTAGAAGGTCTCGAGGCCATCTTCTTTTCAGGCGCCTCGGAGGGTTATCCGGAATGGATTGAGAAGCAAGTTGTGACACTAATGGATTTGAATGGTTGTGGAGTTTGCTATGGAAGGATAGGTATATCTGGTTTGAGCTAAGTCAGAAACGTAAGGTATATTAAGATCTTTATGAAAGAGTTTGTTTGTGACGAAGTAAGAAGCGTTTAGGATTTTTCTAAGGATTTTGGATTGTAATGATTGGATGCGAGATGAATTGGATGGTTTAGTGGAGCCCCAAAGCTCAAATCCGTATGTCCAAATTGGTCTAATTACTGTTATGTATATGAGTCTTTTGTAATTGATTGGAAGGTTTGAACATTTGTCAAGTAAATGTTGAAGTAGTCGAAAACCACGGGCAGTTTCTTGTCGTTTTAGTCTAGTATGTGGATTCCATGTAAAACGTTTGTCTAAGTGGAGTCCTAGGTAGCGGATCTGTTCAACGGGGATTAGTGGGACATCATTTAAGGATATTGTAGGGCAGGAAGTAGTAGGTTTACGACGAAGGGTAAAGGTTATTTGATGGGATTTATTTGGATTTATTTCGATCCTCCATTTTCGACACCATTCTTGAAGGTTTGTGATATGGGATTGGAGTGTTTGGGAGGCAATAAAGGGATCATTGTTTACTGATAACACACAAGTGTCATCAGCATACGGATAGTTAATTTAAGTAATTTGATCCTTTATATTCTTAAATGTAAACTTGGAAAAAAACAGTAGATTATAGATATTGTATATATATATTTTAAACAACTATTCGACAATATTTGGGTTATAGGTCCTCCTTTATGTTTAACAATATTTTGTTTAAAAACAATGTGCTTCATTACATTTTTTTTCTTTCTTCTTCTTTATTAACGTTTCGACCCCTTTTTTAAATGGAATCCTCTTCAGAATAAAAATGGGTACCCCGAAACTCCAGGCCAGTTGCACACATGCAGGAGTCCGGTGGGCTTACTGGCCTGGAGTTTCGGGGTACCCATTTTTATTCTGAAGAGGATTCCATATAAAAAAGGGGTCGAAACGTTAATAAAGAAGAAGAAAGAAAAAAAAATGTAATAAAGCACATTGTTTTTAAACAAAATATTGTTAAACATAAAGGAGGACCTATAACCCAAATATTGTCGAATAGTTGTTTAAAATATATATATACAATATCTATAATCTACTGTTTTTTTCCAAGTTTACATTTAAGAATATAAAGGATCAAATTACTTAAATTAACTATCCGTATGCTGATGACACTTGTGTATTATCAGTAAACAATGATCCCTTTATTGCCTCCCAAACACTCCAATCCCATATCACAAACCTTCAAGAATGGTGTCGAAAATGGAGGATCGAAATAAATCCAAATAAATCCCATCAAATAACCTTTACCCTTCGTCGTAAACCTACTACTTCCTGCCCTACAATATCCTTAAATGATGTCCCACTAATCCCCGTTGAACAGATCCGCTACCTAGGACTCCACTTAGACAAACGTCTTACATGGAATCCACACACTAGACTAAGACAACAAGAAACTGCCCGTCGTTATCGACTACTTCAACATTTACTTGACAAATGTTCAAACTTTCCAATTAATTACGAAAGACTCATTTACATAACTGTAATTAGACCAATTTGGACATACGGAGTTGAGCTTTGGGGCTCCACTTAACCGTACAATTCATCTCGCATCCAACCATTACAATGCAAAATCCTTAGAAAAATCCTAAACGCTCCTTACTTCGTCACAAACAAACTCATCCATAAAGATCTTGATACCTTACGTTTCTGACTTAGCTCAAACCAGATATCTATCCTTTCATAGCAAACTCCACAACCATTCAAATCCATTAGTGTCACAACTTGCTTCTCACTCTATTCCAGATAACCCTCCGAGGCACCTGAAAAGAAGATGGCCTCGAGACCTTCTAATATAGTACCTCATTATATATAACCTGTGGAAGTGCTACCAATGGGTAGTTGCTTTAAAAACAAGTAACGTGTCATTTTTATTTTTATCATTATATTTACTTGATGTATTGTATGTTTATATTGTAAATACAGTTGTAAATTTCGATCAATAAAAAAAAAAAAAAAAAATTAACTACCTGTGATTATTCGATATAAATCTCTGAGAAAATAGCGGTTTTAAACGTGACTTTTGTTATTCAAACCAATATAGCTCCTAAATGGTAGGTCCAAACGACAAACGTTGTACAACAAATAATAAATTTTGTTAAATTGTTGATCAGAAAATATTCGTCAAATTCTCGTACCGAAAATCTCCAACAGACCTAGAGCGTTTCAAACTGTTTATCACACGATTTTTGAGTGAAAAAAAAAAAACCATTACACCAAAAAGTTCAGGCCCTCAGCAAAATGTATTTAAAAATTTAATATTGTTTACTGATGAATGTAACACAATGAATCAATGAAAAACTAGTTTTCTAATAAAATAATTCCAACAGAAGTGACAATTAATTCATCAATCCTGATTGTATCGATCCTTCTATACCATCATGCATAGCTCAATTAATATGAAATGAAATGAAATGAAAAAAAAATCTTTATTCTGGGACATATTGTCCCCTAAGAATAACAGACATGTATAATAAGTTGTACAATAGTCTGGCTATCTTAATTTCAAATGGACAATAATAAGTATAAAAGGTAATATATGAATATACAATTGAAAATAAAACTTTGTGATAAATATATACATGAGAAAAGAAGAGAGAGAGAAAAAAAAAAAAAAAAAAGTAGGACAACAAAAAAAAAAAAATAATAACAATATGCTAATAGAATAATTACAATGCGTTCAGAAATAAAAAGAAATATAAAAAAAAAAAGAAGTAAATAAATAAAATAAAATAAATATAGTGAAAAGAAAGGAAAGATATATAGAGAAGAAAAATAATAAGACCTGTTTGCATGAAAATACGACAAAATATTTACAAATATCTAAAAGGTAATATATATACAATTGATAAAAGCACTTTATCAGTTAGAAGAAAAAGGAAAGAAATGATAACAATAATTTATAAGAGAAAAAACAAAACAGAAACAATTGTTGGGGAAACGAATTTAAATTTATATAATGATATACTCATTGAAGCAAACTCATCGGCATCGGATATGCTTAATTTGATTAACCGACTTTCAATTATCACTCATATTGGCGGGCTGTAACTGAGATTTAAGGAGATATCGGAATAGAAGAGTTTTGAATGAGTTTAAGGAAGAAGCATGTCTAATTTCAGGAGGGATCGAGTTCCAGAGGGTAGTGGATCGAGCTTGGAAGGAGTGTCTATATATATACATATATATATATATATATATATATATATATATATATATATATATATATATATATATATATATATATATATATATATATATATATATATATATATATATATATATATATATATATATATTACTTTCATATTATTTGTCTTTTTTTCCCATTTATATTGTTCATTATCCTTCTTTTTTTTATTATTTCCAGTCATGAAGAAGGCTAGCAAAGCAGGCCGAAACGTAGGCCCTCCACAAAAAAAAAAAAATTTGTTTTAACTTGGAAATGTTTTTTCTTACTCCAGACTATGTTGTTCATAAAATGACAAATGTTTAGTTCGTTTAATCATTAGCTATTAAATCAATATTTGATCAATTTCGTATGTACAACTGTTCATTGAGAAAAAGAGTTTTTTAAATAAGGTTTTGTGGATAAACAGTCTGTATAAAAACTACGAAAAAACAACAAAAGACACATGTACTCATTCATTTGTCAAGTAGGTGTTTATACAAGATATCTACGCCATTATAGTTTTTTTCTTTCTTTTTTTTTATAATTCGTTACGTAATAGACCTTTTGTATTAAATACAATAATAATTTTTAACCGTCGTTACAGACTACGTAATTAACTCAACTCGATAAGTCGGTCCTACATATGTTAAGTAGTTTTTTGTTTTTTTTAAATTGGATGTGTACAGACTACTCCAACATTTACTTGACCAACGTTCAAAGCTCCCAATTGATTACATAAGACTCATATACATGACAGTTATTAGACCTATTTGGACGTACGGAGTTGAGCTTTGGGGCTCTACTAAACCATCCAATTCATCTCGTATTCAATCCTTACTATCCAAAATCCTTCGAAAAATCTTCAATGCTCCTTACTTTGTGACCAATAAACTTATCCACAAAGATCTTAATGTTCCATATGTTGATGATTTAGCCCACACCAGATACCTATCCTTCCATAGTAACCTCCATAACCATTAAAATCCACAAGTCTTCCACTCCAATTCCGATAATCCTCCAAGGCTTCTGAAAATAAGATGGCCTAGAGACCTCCTAGTTTAGAGTTTCTATCAAAGTGCTACTGATGAGTAGTTCTTTTTAAGTTTTGACATGTTATTATAATCGTCATTAACACATTTACTTGATATATTGGGTTGTTTCACATGAAATTTCCGATTTTATAATATTTGAAATACATAGAGGATTTTGCGAGTCTCTGTTGTTGAAAAAGTTCGATACATGGGTACCTCACGATCTAACTGAGCGACAGCAATTGAAACGTCTTGAGACCTACGTTTCGTTGCTTGCTAGGCAAAAAACCGCCCCTTTCCTTGAAAGAATAATAACTTGCGACGAAAAATGGATTGCTTATGACAATCAGCGTCGGTCAGGGCAGTGGTTAGACATCGACGAAAGCCCAGGACAAATGCCAAAACCAAATTTGCACCCGAAAAAATTGATGGTTACAGTATGGTGGTCCATGGCTGGAATCATACATTATTCCTTTTTGCCTAGAGGTGAGACCATTACCTCTACAACCTACTGCAATGAAATTGGCCAAATGCACGAAAAATTATTGAAAAAACAACCTGGATTGGTAAATCGGAAGGGCCCTATACTCCTACACGACAACGCTAGACCCCACGTTTCAAAACTTACCATGCATAAATTGAAAGAGCTGGGGTACGAAGTTCTTCCGCACCCACCATATTCTCCCGACTTGTCTCCAACAGATTATCACCTTTTCAGGAATTTAGACAACTTCTGCAGAGGAAAAATTTTTTGCAAATGATGCTGAAATCAAAAGTGCGTTTTCAGATTTTGTTTCACTTCAAAGCTCAGAGTTTTTCAAATCCGGGATAAAAAAGTTGTCACGTTGGGAAAAATGTGTAGAAAAAGAAGGTAAATACTTCGAATAAAATTATATTGTTTTCATATTGTATTTTTACTAAAATCCCTATTCCTTGAAAACGGACATTTCATGTGAAACAACCCAATATTTGTACAGTTGTAAATTTTAATAAATTGATAAATCAAAAAATAAATAAATAAATGAGATTTGTGGATAAACAGTCTGGATAAACACTATCAATGAAAAAAAAGGCACACGTACTCATTCATTTGTCAAGTAGCTGTTTATACAAGATATCTACGCCATTATAGTTTATTTTTTTTTTTAATAATCCGTTACGTAATAGATCTTTTGTTTAAAAAAAAAATACTATAATAAATGAATCATAAAAATTATAAAGTTCTGTATTTTTCCATAATATAAACAATTAGTCATTGTGTTTTTGTTATTTATTATTCAAAATCTTGTAAATATGTTTATGAAGATGTTGGGTAAGATTAGTTAAAAAACATAACAGATTGTTTATTCACTTTATGAGAACTGTAACTTACGTAATGCTACAACTTCAGGCGGATAAACAAAATCGTTTTCCTTGAATCGGAATAAAATTTGTAGTTTGATAAAAATTGTTAAATATGCGTTATAAAGACATGCTTAAAGCGGTCCACTTAAACAAATACAAATACCATTTAATGCTAGTTGTACCGATATACACCTTTATATTAATACTAATATGTCATGTCGCTTCACCTGTTCTCGTAAGTAGGGTTGTGAATTATATGCAATAAAGACGGAAAAAATATGCACATATATATGCAGAGATATTAGGTAAAATATGCATTAAATACCGAAAATATGCAACTATCTCCATTATTAGAAAAATAAATAAATCTCAATACATACCTATTCCTAAGTATAAACCCAAGTTTAAATAACTAATTGTGTTGAAAAGAAGAACATTAGGAAGAAAAACATTAAAAAGCTAATATTAAAAAACAAAAACAAATGGTATAAACCTTTATTAAAGATAAATAAAACACATTAAACAGGGAACATTAAAAACGAAAAAAAAATCATGACATTAATTTCCAGAAAACTTAAACAACAATCACAACCAAAATACTTATACTTTAAAACATAACAATAAGCAACGACCATGAAGAAAAACTCCCTTGTCTTATTCATGCCATTTATTCACTGTTGTAGATTTGAATAGCAGACAATCACTTTTTTCAGGTTTTCGAACAAAATAGATCGTCTATTGGGCATCAAAATAGATTTGAAACGCTCTACACTAAACGACCACCTCTAGATCATATAAATATAAAAAGCTCTCAATCTCTTTTGAAAGTCTCATTTTAAAGCTCACCTACGTACTTTCCAACAAGATCTTTTGTCTTCCAAGAGTGACTTTCGGTATTTTAGGTTAACACAAAAGAACAGTTTACGAACGATATGTCTCGGTGAACACTGTGTGAGAGACTGTAATGGAATGAAGGAAGGGAGAAGGGTGAGGTGAAAAGTGAAGTCATAATATTCTACATATTTGAGAGAAGTATAAACGAGAAATTAATCGGATTAAACAATTCTAAGAGAAGCAAATACGATCGAAAGTTCGCTGAAACCGAAGAATCAGCACTTTGACACATACAAACGCATTGATTAGGCGAAAAAAAAGAATGGGAGGAGTTCTTATAGCTATTTTTCGGTTTTTATCTATATTTTATTTTTTTCAGAGAGGATTATTAAGAAACTCTTGCAGATAATAGACTTCATTATCAGTGCTTACAACTAAAAGCCCATGGATCATATTTCTACACACAATATCAAAAAGCAAAGGAACCACATTTTGATTTGATAATAATTCTTATTCGGCAGAAATAATATTATTGATTTCATCTGGTTGTATTTTAATTTCTAACCTTAAAAGCTAATGAAAGTGAGACAAAATTCGTTTCTTTCACTCAGCGTTGAACAATAAAATCTTTGCTATTCCAAATTAATGATATTCCACTGATCCCTGTTGAACAGATCCACTACGTAGCACACCACTTGGACAAACGTCTCACTTGGAATCCACATACAAGACTAAAACGACAAGAAACTGCCCGTCGTTACAGACTACTCCAACATTTACTAGACAAACGTTCAAAACTCCCAATTCATTACAAAAGACTTATTTACACGACTGAGATTAGACCTTTTTGGAGGTACGGAGTTGAGCTTTGGGGCTCTACTAAAACATCCAATTCTTCTTGTATCCAATCCTCACAATCCAAAATCCTTCAAAAAATACTAAATGCTCCATACTTTGTCACCAATAAACTTATCCATAAAGATCCTAATGTTCCATATGTTGCTAATTTAGTTCGAACCAGATATCTATCCTTTCATAGTAAGCTCCATAACCACTCAAATCCGTTAGCTTCCGATTTGCGAGAAAAGACTCATTTGCATGGCAATTAGCAGACCTATTTGGACATATGAGTTCAGCTTTGGGGCTTCACTAAACCATCCAATTCATCTCGTATCCAATCCTTGCAATTCAGAATCCATGGAAAACTCCTTAATGCTCCTTATTTTGTTGCATAAAAACTTACCCATAAAGATCTTAATGTTCCATATGTTGCTGATTAGCCCAAACCAGATTCCTATACTTTCATAGTGAGCTCCATAGGCACTCAAATCCGTTATTTTCTCAACTTGCTTCCTACTCCATTCCTGATAATCCTCCGAGGTGTCTGAAAAGAAGATGGCCTATAGACCATCTAGTGTAAAAGTTTTAATAATCGTTGTCAATACATTTACTTGATGTACATAGTTTGTACAGTTTTAAATTTCGATAAATGTACATTAAAAAAAAAAAAAAACAAACTAAATAATGGATTGATCTGTTAGAAAGAATAAATTATACCAACAAAAGTTTATTTTGGACATTGATAAGGGTTTGATACTGTTTATAGTCCATAAATTCTGCACAGAAGGCTAATGGAACCATTTTTCAGACCAAAGAAAAAAACTTACCCATAAAGATCTTAATGTTCCATATGTTGCTGAATTAGCCCAAACCAGATTCCTATACTTTCATAGTGAGCTCCATAGGCACTCAAATCCGTTATTTTCTCAACTTGCCCCGTTAATTTCTCAACTTGCTTCCCACTCCATTCTTGTTAATCCTCCGAGGCGTCTGAAAAGAAGATGGCCTAGAGACCTTCTAGTGTAAAAGTTTTAATAATCGTTGTCAATACATTTACTTGATGTACATAGTTTGTACAGTTTTAAATTTCGATAAATGTACATTAAAAAAAACTAAATAATGGATAGATCTGTTAGAAAGAATAAATTATACCAACAAAAGTTTATTTTGGACATTGATAAGGGTTTGATACTGTTTATAGTCCATAAATTCTGCACAGAAGGCTAATGGAACCATTTTTCAGACCAAAGAAAAAAACTTACCCATAAAGATCTTAATGTTCCATATGTTGCTGAATTAGCCCAAACCAGATTCCTATACTTTCATAGTGAGCTCCATAGGCACTCAAATCCGTTATTTTCTCAACTTGCTCCCCACTCCATTCCTGATAATCCTCCGAGGCGTCTGAAAAGAAGATGGTCTAGAGACCTTCTAGTGTAGAATTTTTAATAAAGTGCTACTGATGAGTAGTTCTTTTCAAGTTTTGACATGTTGTTGTAATAGTTATCAGCTCATTTACTTGAATGTATATAAAAAAACAAACTTGTATGTATAATTTATCAACCTGACTGCAACCCTGATCATTTTCTAAATCATATAATTTTTTTTTATTGCTTCCATTCTGTTATACATTTTGGGGTTTTTGTCATAAACGTTGTATTTACATTCCACTAGGTCACTTTACGTATTTTTGTTTGTAAAATTTTAAGAATCAATAAATATACTAAGAAAAAAAAAAAAAGATAAGAGTGTTTAATTCCCTAAAAAATATGCGTAGTAATCAAGGCCAAAATATTTTAAATTAAAATTTGAAAATTATTTTGAATCATCAATGATTTCGTAGTATAGGTACTGTACGATAATTTCTAATTGGCAATTGTTCACTTCGGATCAAATTTGAAGTATTTACCTATTAAATGATAACAAATTTTGATTATCTGTTTATAAAAAATTATTTAACCAGATGCAATTGTTCACTTCGGATCAAATTTGAAGTATTTACCTATTAAATGATAACAAATTTTGATTATCTGTTTATAAAAAATTATTTAACCACCAGCAATCAAGTATTAACGACGTAAATTGATAGAATTATTTTTTATTTTATTTTTTTTTTATACAAAATAAAATATTATATTGTGTTTATTGTAAGATTAAACGGAACTAATATCTTTATTGTTTTTTTTATGATAAGCTGTATCTTTTACTCACCCAATCAGTAATACAATTAAATGTAATATAAACATTTGGCTGGAATATTATTTTTGGAAATATTACTTTAATTATACTTTCAGAAAGTGTTATACATTGATAATCGGCCCTATTGAGGCCTTAGTGGCCGAGTGTATTAAAAAAAAATGACCGTTTCTTAAACAAATATTTGTATTATTATTTCTTTGATATAAAATACAATTAATACTCAAAGTATAGTCCATTGTTATCTACCGTCATTACCCATCTGCTAGTCAGTTGCTCGATGCCACGCTGATACCATTCCTTGGGATGGCTGTCAAAGAACTCTTGGACAGCATTTTCAAATTCCGCAAAATTATCAAATTTTTTTTACCCTTGAAGAAACTGGGCCATGGATCTAAACTAGTAGTAATCCGAAGGTGCGAGGTCTGGACTATATGGTGGGTGAGGCAGGAGTTCAAACCGATGAAGTTCTGTAAACATTTCGGCTGAATGTTGAGGAGTAAGTTCGTGAGGGACCAGTCTACAGATCTTTTTCACCTTCCCCATGGAGAGAAGATGGCGACTAACAGCATCTTTCGACACACCACACTCGCTGGCAAGTTCGCGAGTACTTGTGGACGAATTTGACTCAACAGCTTCCTTCAGAACCTCATCAATATCCATTAATGGCCGCCCGGAGCCCTTCTTCCTTTCCAACGTCGTATCTCCACTTCTAAATTTTTCAAACCAACGCAGCGCAGTGCGCTCTTCAAGGACAACTTTCTCTTCATATTTAATAATTTCACAAGTTGCTTCAGCGACTGTGAATTTTTTTTTCCAGTAATGTCTTAAAATTATGAGAATTTTGTAGGACACTGTTATGTTTCTTCTGTGAAATAAATAACTGAACTGAGACTTTTTTTGAAGAAGTCCAGTGTTAGAAACAAGCTTAGAGAATGCTCTAAAGGAATTATTAAGTATTGGTAAATAATAAATAGCATTAAATTATTTACAGAATTTTGAACTCTGGAATTTGATAAAACGGTCATTTTTTTTTTTTTATACGCCCTATTATATTTACAATAATAATCATTTAAATGAACAATTTTGAGTGCCAGAAACGAGGTTTGCCGCACTGGCATATACTTTTATCGTTAGAAATTAAAATCCAAACAGAAACTAAAAAAAATTATTAGTAAATCAAAATGTCGATATTTTACTTTTTGACGTTTGTAAAAATATGATTCATGGGCCTTGCTAGGACCGATAATACAGTCCATTATCCGAAAAAATTTGTTGATAGTCTCGGTCCATTTGGATTACCAACTAATATATATATATATATATATATATATATATATATATATATATATATATATATATATATCAATATATCAATTTCTTGAAATTTACACGTATACAAATATGTACATGAATTAAATAAGCCGATAGCGATTACAATGACATGAAAGAAAACATGAAAAGAACTACTCATCAGTAGCACTTCAATAAAAATTCTACAGTAAAAGATCTCTAGGCCATCTTCTTTTCAGACGCCTCGGAGGATTATCGGGAATGGAGTGGGAAGCAAGTTGAGAAACTAATGGATTTGAGTGGTTATGGAGCTTACTATGAAAGGATTGATATCTGGTTTGGGCTAAATCAGCAACATAGGGTACATTAAGGTTTTTGTGGATATGCTTATTGAAGTATGGAGCATTTAGGCTTTAACTAATATATTAAAATTAAAAATTGTATGTCCAAACGTGCTTTTAGGTAATCTTCAAACATCTAATCAGTGGAATTTTAACTAGCTTAAATATTAATGTTATGCGAGAAAATATTATTGAAGAAATATTTGCTGAATTGCATACTTCGATCGTAACACGTGCATACGATTTATCGTAAAATAATAATAAAAATACTAGTATGTATAGTATGGGATGGTAGTATATATATATATATATATATATATATATATATATATATATATATATATATATATATATATATATATATATATATTGCATATAAACTTGTTTGGGAATCCCACCTCCCGGGTTCTACGTTTCTTGGTCCGAATCAATTTCCAAGAAGTAAAAAAATTAAACTAAATTAAGCTTCAGTTCCAATTAAACTAAAAATAAACCTGACATTATAACTTTCTATCCTTATGTATTTTTTTATTTGTGTGGATTCCCAGTTACTTTTTCCTGATTCACACTATAAAAGGACATCGTAGACATCCCTGTATAATTTCCAAATATAACTTAAAATATACTAGCTCATAAACAATTACATAAGTAAAATAAAAATAATAAGGGGTATAAAAAAAAAAAAAAAATGACCGTTTTATCAAATTCCAGAGTTCAAAATTCTGTAAATAATTTAATGCTATTTATTATTTACCAATAATTAATAATCCCTTTATGGCATTCTTTAAGCTTGTTTACTAACACTGGACTTCTTAAAAAAAAACCCTCAGTTCAGTTATTTATTTCAAAGAAGAACATTGTCCTACGAAATTCTCGTAATTTTAAGACATTACTGGAAAAAAAAAAAATTCACAGCCGCTGAAGCAACTTGTGAAATTATTAAATATGAAGGGGAAGGTGTCCTTGAAGAGCGCACTGCGCGGCGTTGTTTTCAAAAATTTAGAAGTGGAGATACGACGTTGGCAAGGAAGAAGGGCTCCGGGCGGCCATTAATGGATATTGATCAGTTTCTGAAGGAAGCTGTTAAGTCAAATCCGTCCACAAGTACTGGCGAACTTGCCAGGGAGTGTGGTGTGTCGAAAGATACTGTTAGTCGCCGTCTTCTCTCCATGGGGAAGGTGAAAATGGCTTTTATACTGGTCCCTCCCGAACGTACTCCTTAGAAAAGTTTACAGAACTTCATGGGTTTGAACTCCTGTCTCATCCACCATATAGTCTAGACCTCGCACCTTTGGATTACTACTTGTATCGATCCATTGTCCATTTTCTTCAAGGGAAAAAATTTGATAATTTTGTGGAAGTTGAAAATGCTGCTCAAGAGTTCTTTGACAGCCATCCCAAGGAATGGTATCAGCGTGGCATCGAGCAATTGGCTAACTGTTGGGTAATGACGGTAGATAACAATCGACTATACTTTGAGTATTAATTGTATTTTATATCAAAGAAAAATTTGTTTAAGAAACGGTCATTTTTTTTATACATCATATTATTTACGATCCGATTTGTAAGCTGGTTATAGAAGAGATCGACAAGAATATAAACAATGTTTAAGGATGAGCAAGAACAAACGTTGATATGAAGATGACAATACATATCTGTACATATCTCATTTAGGTATCCCAGAGAAGAGAAGCTTATTGAACGACTTTTGCATTTAATTTCCTTTATTTAACCATTTATTTATATTTATAACTGTATACATTACATACAACTAATAAATTTGAGGAATGTTATAGCAATGTAATATCAGCAACTTGTAAACAATCAGGATTGATGAAATAATTGCCACTTCTATTAAGATTATTTTATTAGAATACTAGTTTCAAATGCTAAACATTCATCTTCAGTTCTAAAACATACAAAATTTTCAACAAATCAGCACTATGATACATGGATTATATATACTAAAGTTTTTAAAAATGTAAGAGAAGAAATAAAATATATTGGTACTCACCTGAGGAGATCAAACAGATATCTTAAATATATCCTTAGTGGAAGGGGGAGGGGGGTTGATGGGTCTCTTAAAAAAAAGCGGTGTAGCGGTGTATACGAACTAAAATGTAATGACTGTGAAGCTAACACGGAAAAAACTGGACGATCGGTAAATCAAAGAGTAAAATAATATATAAGAGCATACAATAATAAGACCCAAAATTCCAATTTCTCTATCCATCTAAATGAAAATAACCATAAATTTAATAAAGATAAAGTTGAAAATAGGATACAATTAATTTATGAATCATAAGGAATAGTAAAATTGATTAAAACCGATCCAGATTTTTGTTTAAATGCCCTGATAAACATTTCCAATAGCCCTATTTTAAATTTATTATTTTTAATCGACTTATCAACAATTTATTATTTTTAATCAACTTATCAACAATTTATTATTTTTTAATCAACATATATTTACGTATGTACGTTAAAAAACTGATTATGAGCTTGATAAAATGCCACTCAAACTGGCAGTGGTGTCCAAGTATTATTTTATTATCCAAGTATTATTATTATTATTATAGTGTCCAAGTATTATTTTTTTTAGTATTATTACGGAATATTAGGTGTCCAAGTAATATTGCCGAAAAAAGGTATTGGACAACTATAAATTATGTTTAGTTCGTTCAATAAATCATCTTTAAATCAATAAGGATTGATGAATGAAACAGAAAAAAAACAACCAGTCATAGGGAAAACCTGAAGGACAACCCATCTCTACCTGACCATTTCCTCTATCTACACTTACGGCCCTATATCTGCCAAGTTCATAAGTTTTAAGAAGATTAGGTTTAAATCCTACATTTAAAATAGATAAACCATTGTCATCTTATTTCCCTTCACCAAAAGACAAAGTAGACTCTTTCCAAAAAAGCAATATATATGAACTAAAATGTAATAACTATGGAGCTAAATAAAAGGGAAAAATTGGACAATCAGCAAATCTAAGATTAAAGGAACGTGTCTGTGCTTCAAAGGTATAGAACACCATGTCAATTTTTTATCAAAACCACATTATTACGTATTCGTATTCACCTGATTTCACTTTCTTACATGACTGTGATTAGACCTATTTGGACGTACGGAGTTGAGATTTGGGGCTCTCCTAAACCATCCAATTCATCTCGTATCCAATCCAAAATCCTTCGAAATATCCTCAATGCTCCTTACGTCCTCACCAATAAACTTATCCATAAAGAACTTAATGTTCCATATGTTGCTGATTTAGCCCTCACCAGATACCTATCCTTTCAAAGTAAGCTCCATAGCCACTCAAATCCACCAGAATAATATGTCCTAGACCAATTCATTGTAAGGTGAGTTCCACACAAATATAATAAACAATGAACCTTTTTTTAAACTTTTTATAACAATTTATTGAAATTTACAACTGTACAAAATATATAAGTAAATGTGTTGACAACGATTATAATAACATGTCAAAACTTGAAAAGAACTATTCATCAGTATCACTTTATTAAAACTTCTACACTAGAAGATCTTCTAGGCCATCGTCTTTTCAGACACCTCGGAAGCTTATCGGGAATAGAATAGAAGCAAGTTGAAGGCTTGTGGATTTGAGTGGCTATTGAGCTTACTGTGAAAGGATAGGTATCTGGTGAGGGCTAAATCAGCAACATATGGAACATTAAGGTGTTTATGGGTAAGTTTCTTGGTGACAAAGTAAGGAGCATTGAGGATATTTCAAAGGATTTTGGATTGTAAGGGTTGGATACGAGATGAGTTTGATGGTTTATTAGAGCCCCAAAGCTCAACTCCGTACGTCCAAATAGGTCTAATCACAGTCAGGTAAATAAGTCTTTTGCAATGAATTGGGAGCTTTGATCGTTTGTCTAGTAAATGTTGAAGTCGTCTGTAAAGACGAGCAGTTTCTTGCCGCTTTAGTCCTAAATGATATATTTTTTTTAAATAAAAACTTAACATTCTTCACCTCCGAAGTACAGAAATAAGAGCGTACAATAATAAGACGCATAATTCCAATTTTTATATACATTTAAATGAAAATAACTATAAATTCGAGAAGTGAATCTAATACATCAAGTAGCTAATAGTCTGAAATTAAATATTTATGAATCATTAGAAATTATATAACCGTTTCAAAAAAATCCAGATTTTTGTGTTTAAATGGACGGATAAATATTTCCACTAGCCCCATTTTAAAATTGTTTCCAGTAGAAAAGAAAAACCAACCAGCCGTAGGGAAAACCTGAAGGACTGCCCATCTACATTCCCTTTACATTCAGCCTATTCTAGGTCCTGATATCTCCCAGAAGCCCGTTTGATTTTGCCTCCTTAGCCGAGTATCAACATGTCTGATTTATTAACATATCTGCCTAACGAAGTGCAGATGTTTTGAATTCTTTTGTTTATTTTTAAAACTGATGACGAATGTTTAACATTCGAAACTAGTTTTCAAATAAAAAAAAACATCCAATAGATGTGGCAATTAATTCATCGATACTAATCGTTATATCTCTTCACTTACACTTTAAGTCAATTGAAGATATCATCTGTGGCCTGCTTTTAAACAGGAAATGATTATACAAAATAGCCGGTGACTCCTCTGAACTAGAAAGATTTCTCGTCAGGTGATTGTAAGAGAGCAACAGTCAAATGTATCAACCACTTTGGGAAGTGATGATAGGGGGAAAATATTTCAAGCATGGGCATTTTTTCAAGTTTAACTTTACATATTTTAATTGTTTATATTTTACAAATAGAGGAGATTATAATACAGTGACCATTCTCAATATGTATTTATTCTCTTGTTTTAAAGCCAGTAATTTTAAGCCCATGTTCAAGCGCACATAAAAAATATTTGTAAATATGTTGATAATTGTGGAGTTATTTGTAAACATGTTTAATTTATTTTTTATTCTATTTATTTGAATTTAAGATTATTATGTTGAGTTATGAACATAATAAAAGACTTATTATCATATTTTACAATATATGTAAATTAAAATTGAATTAACGGATCAACACAAACAAAAATAATACAAATAATTAGCAACAATGAATACAAAATATAATTCTCTTCCGGCAACATCCATCGTATGAACATTATTCGGACCTTCTAGGAATTCATAATCTTCCAAAACAGTCCACACTGAAATTTTTTCTTTTAAGTTTTCAAATGTAGTTTTTAATTTTTACAATTTTTTTTTTTTAAATAACAATTTATTGAAATTCACAACTGTACAAAATTTATACATCAAGTAAATGTGTTGTTAACTATTACAATTACGTGACAAAACATGAAAAGTACTACCCATCAGTGGCACTTTAATAAAAATTCTACACTAGAAGGTCTCTGGGCCATCTTCTTTTCAGACGCCTCGGAGGATTATCAGGAATAGTGTGAGAAGCAAGTTGAGAAATTAGGGGATTTGAGTGGTTATGGAGCTAACTATGAAAGGATAAATATCTGGTTTGGGCTAAATCAGC
This sequence comes from Euschistus heros, assembly GCA_003667255.2. Taxonomy (NCBI): domain Eukaryota; kingdom Metazoa; phylum Arthropoda; class Insecta; order Hemiptera; family Pentatomidae; genus Euschistus; species Euschistus heros. The sequence continues at coordinate 908,595 of RCWM02000182.1, read as the reverse complement.
AACATATAGAACATTAAGATCTTTAGGATAAGTTTATTGGTGACAAAGTAAGGAGCATTGAGGATTTTTCGAAGGATTTTGGATTGTAAGGATTATTAAAGTTGATAATTGGTACTCACAATCAGTGTTACCATTGATTACTGCTTCATAACTAATCCCTGACGCTGGAAGCCACTTGTTCAAACACGAAGAAATATTCTAATAATTATAAATTAATAATTATAAATCATAACATTAGGACGAAATAGGACTAAATGGGCTCTGATTCTTTCGTATTTCTCTCAATACATATGGTAAGACCTGTGTATTCCGGTTTTGAACAAAAAAAAAAAAAAAAAAAAAAAAAAAAAAAAAAAAAAAAAAAAAAAAAAAAAAAAAAAAGGTCGATATTAACCAGTTTAGTCGAAATATTGAGAGTAAAAAGTAAAAATACAAATATATGCATATATTATTGTTTTATAATATTCTATATTTGTAAAATATAAATTAAATAAAAAATAAATTAACAATATAAATTAAAATATGTATATAGACAACTTTTAAAAAATTTTATGCTCGAAATGCGACCTTTTCACCTATCATCACTTCCCAAAGTGGTTGGTACATTTGACTGTTGCTCTCTTACAATCACCTGACGAGAAATCTTTCTAGTTCAGAGGAGTCACCGGCTATTTGTATAATCATTTCCCTGTTTCAACCTAAACAGATGATTCGCTCAATTGACTTAAAGTGTAAGTGAAGAGATATTATTTGACTGTTGCTCTTTTACAATCACTTGACGAGAAATCTTTTCTAGTTGAGTGGAGTCACCGGCTATTTGCAGTATCATTTCAATGTTTGAATTTAAACAGATGATTCGCTCAATTGACTTAAAGTGTACGGGAAGAGATATTATTACAATCAGGATTTATGAATTATTTGTAACGTTTATAGTCCAGTCAATGAGTCCTGAAATACGGGTTGTAGAGTGCATGAAATATGCGATAATTTTTGACTATATAACTTCGTTAGCAGTAGTTAGAAGCTAAACATACTAAAAGTCCCCGCCCCTGGGGGTGAGCTAAAGGTGGGGGAAAGGAAAAGGTCCCAATTTTGTTTTTTTTCGATTATATCTCAAAGACAGTGGACTCTAGAAAAATACGTTTCAAATAAACATTAAGGATAATTAAATTACCTATAAAATTGATTTTATACATATTCGTAGAAATTCCAACGGTTTTGGAGATATACGTTATTAATAACCGATAATATTAGAAATAAAAAAAATCTTTACCTCACTTTTTGTTAAACATTTGCTTCAAATACCAGAAATGTAAATATTACATGTATATAAGTTTACTTGAAACATATTTCTCTATATATTCGAAAAACCCAAAAATAGATTAGAGTCTATATCTCATTTTCCGAGGCGGACTAGGTAGGTGGAGTGGGAGGCAATCGGGTTCATTCGGAAGTTGTCGGCGGTCATCGGCACTTGCATCTTTGTTGTCACTGAAGTTTTTGAACTAACTACAGTCAACTCTTACAACTTTTTTCTTAGTGAAATACACAAGTTTCTTTATTCTCTTGAAACATGCACGTAAGAACTACAATTAGTGTAACTTTCAGGCTTTATTCTCCAGCCCAATTGCTATTGAAAGACAAAATGAACGATTTAAAAATAAAGACTGATTCTTTGAAAGTTCATAAAAAAAAAAAAAAAAAAAAAAAAAATTAGGAGCTTTATTATACAATTGATATTATTTGTGGTTATACTGCAAACCTATATCAACAAACAAAAAAATTCTCTTGAAAAAAATTTACGAATAGTAGAATTTCGATGGATGTTATATTCAACTTGTCCTGTGATTTTCACATAGAATACGGAATGATAGGTAAATAAACTACTAGTTATGAATGTTATGAAAAAAGTTTAAAAAAAAAAGAAAGAAAAAAAGTTATGAAAAAAAATTCGTAAATGTCTTTTCAAATTAAATGGACATGAGAATGTTTTAAAACATTCCGTACAAGAATAATTTTGTCCTGTATGTTTCGTTTTGTTATGGCGATTTAAATTGCTCTTGTTGTGAAATGATTTATCACAAATCTTACAAGACCATTTATCCATATCGCAGAAAAAACAAATAACTTAACTCAAGGAGTGTTGACAACGGAAAGGCAAGAACAATGAGGCATGCCGAAGCCGATGTCCGCCGACAACTTACGAATGAACCCGATTGCCTCCCACTCCACCTACCTAGTCCGCCTCCGAAAACTGGGATATAGACTCTAGTCAAAAATAGGACCTTCTCCCCTCCCCCTACCCTTAGCTCACCCCCTTAAGGGCGAGGACTTTTAGTATGTTTACCTTCTAACTATTCTTATCGAAGCTGTGAAGTCACAAATTATCGCATATTCAATGCACTCTACAATGTGTTTATTGACTGGACTAATATTTAAACACTTCTCTGAGTAATACTGTTTCTCAAACTGTATAAAACTAGCCATTAAACAAAACGCTTCATATTTCATGCATTTCTGGGCTAATATTGAAACTTTTTTTATTTGAATACTAATTTCGAATGTTAAACATTCATCATGAGTTCTAAAAACATAACGAAATGAACCTCCCTACCAGAGATACTTCTTTGGCCAACGATCTTCCAAACACCCTGTATATTATTGTTATTATTTTCTAAATGTAATACAAGAATTCAAACCTGTTTATACTCAGCTAAAGAGCCAAAATTAAAAGGACTTCCGGAAGATATCAGGGCCTAAAGTTAACAGAATGGATAAGTCTTCACTAGTTATTTACATGTCATTCTAGTAATTTTACCGCATATTTACTTATCAAATGCATTGTATTACAGTTGTATTTGTTTTTGTTTTTTTTTTGTTTTTTTTTTATCCAACGCCAGTCTTTAGCCTCTCAGCCATTCGACGTCTAGCCTCCCAGTAACGTGTGGCAGTATCAGGTGGAGCCTCAGCAAGTTCTGGACAGGTCTTCAGATGATCGCTATCCATCTTGTCTAAGCTGCAAAGGGGGCAGATGTTACTGTCTGCGACTCCAATCCGGTGAAGATGATCCTGTAGATAGTCGTGTCCAGTTGTAAGTCTGAAGTTTGAAACAGCTTGGGCTCGGTCTAGCCCAACACCAGTCGGCCCATGAGTCAGTAGGCATTCCCACTTCTTATTTTCACTTTGTTCCTTCATGTGATTGTACATATAGGCATCGATGGTGCTGTTGATTATATTCTTTGTAGCTCTTAAGGTCGTGGCAACTGAGGGCTGGACAGATTTAGCACCTTTTTTGGCAAGGTCATCGGCCTTGTCATTTCCAGTTATTCCTACATGGCTGGGGATCCACTGCAGCACAGTGTTCCATCCAATCTTGATGAGCTGTTCTAGTGCCGTTCGACATTTAACAAATAAGTTGTATTTGTATTGTATGAAGAATTAAAAAAATAAAATAAAAAATATTATTGTATTATTTAATTCTGATAAGGAATAAGGAAAATAAAATTCTTATTTGTAGGATTTGTACAGCCCTTGTTAACCGCGAGTACTAATCTTTAGTAAAAATCGAACACTAATTGACTGCAAATTTTCCTCTGAGGAAACGAAATATTGCAATTGCGGTTTCAATTTTCCTGTTTTACAACCCCATTTTATTTACACAGATTTTTTTGTCCCATTTCACTTAAGAAATTAAAAACTGTACGGACAAAATCATACAATCTCCATCATCTATTACTATCAAGTAGTCTGTCACTACATCTCAAGTGAATCATTTAAAAATGTGTTTTAAGACTGACATTACTCTATAGAACATCGTTGTTCCTTCAACTAGCTAAGACTGTGACTGAACGATTGGAATCATTTCAAAATTGAATTATTAGAAAAATAGTAAAGGGAACGCTATTGGAAAAAAAAAAAAACCTAATTAATGAAGAGTTTCAACAACAGACCAAACACAATCAGTCAAAATTACCTTATCTGTGAATAACTTATTCAACAAAATTGTAGGAATTCCAATTCTCAAGGTTGGCAGAATTATGTAAAAACTAGCATACTCCGTCGCGGCTTCTCCCGTTCTGAAATAACAAAAGAACTAACAAGGAGACGTTTGCAGTTGTAACTCACAGATTTGAATGCCGATTTTCGTGTGGGTAGTAGGGACCTATAATAGTGCAAAACTAGAGTTATAGCCGCCAATGGGCATTAGGAACCGATAAAAAAAATAAAATATGAAAATCACGTTTTATTTTTTTTCTCAGCTCTCAGTCAAAATAGAGAAATGATTCTTTCACGTTTAATTGAAGTTATGTAAGGTATTTGATATAAAAATACTTTCGTTATGCTCAAGACACCACCCGGCTTTAGAGTGCTCAAAAACTCTAAAAAAATGACAAAATTCCAAGGAAATCCGCTGTAAATCAGTGGAAACTTTTTTTTATGGAAAACTGACCTCAAATCTCGATTTAACAACCCATAAAACCCTTATATGTGAAATTTTATCAAAATCAAAAAATATTGATTTTTTACCAATTTGGAGGAGGTTAAAATTTTGAAGTTGAGATTTCATCAACATTTTCTACCGGCCATAACAAATGCTGTGTTCAACTGATTGCAATAGTAATAGCATCACTAGGATCAGCATACATTCTGCTTTTTATCCATGCCTATAACATTGAATTTACTCCCGATTTTAGTGGACAAAAACTGATGTGAATGAAAAAATCCAAGGTCAGCTATAACTTGAGATATTTCAATAAGGGGAAATCCTACAACCTCCGGATTTGGGCTAAACTATGCAGTTTTAAGGCTTCTAGATGACCTTAAAATTTTGTCTTAATCAGTTGCGAAATATGTGAGATAGCGCAAATCATTTACATTTTTTCAGAAATTGACAGCCCCTGGGCCTTCTAAAATCCTACAAAATTTTAAAGGTAAAAAAAAATTATTTTTAATTTCGACAAAATTAGGTTTCTACATGTTCTTTGAGATGAGGAATCTGGAAATAATATCAGTTTTTAGTTACAAAATTTTCCTCACCTATATTATATAAATAAAACGTTTTAAAATGACATATTTTTATTTCAAATTGCATAGAAATTCTAAGATTGATGAATAATCTAAAATTAATATCAGGTTTCGGTGTAAAAAAATGTATATATTTTTTTTAAATGATCTTATTTGAAATTTATTGTGTAAAAACTAAAATAATAATAGAAAAAGATCATTTTATATCAGTCTTATTTATATAATATAGGTGAGGAAAATTTCGTAACTAAAAACTGATATTATTTTCAGATTCCTCATCTCAAAAAACATGTAGAAACTTAATTTTGTCGAAATTAAAAATAATTTTGATAGAAAATGTTGATGAAATCTCAACTTCAAAATATTAATCTCCTCGAAAGGGGTAAAAAATCAATATTTTTTGATTTTGATAAAATTTCATATATAAGGGTTTTATGGGTTGTTAAATCGAGATTTGAGGTCAGTTTTCCATAAAAAAAAGTTTCCTCTGATTTACAGCGGATTTCCTTGGAATTTTGTCATTTTTTTAGAGTTTTTGAGCACCCTAAAGCCGGGTGGTGTCTTGAGCATAACGAAAGTATTTTTTTATCAAATACCTTACATAACTTCAATTAAACGTGAAAGAATCATTTCTCTATCTTGACTGAGAGCTGAGAAAAAAAATAAAACGTGATTTTCATATTTTATTTTTTTTCTCGGCTCCCAATGCCCATTGGCGGCTATAACTCTAGTTTTGCACTATTATAGGTCCCTACTACCCACACAAAAATCGGCATTCAAATCTGTGAGTTACAACGGCAAACGTCCCCTTGTAAGACAATTTGAACTAATAATTGAAGTTTCATTTGTTTATCGATAATAATCTTGTCTTAAAGTATGTCATAGATTATTATTTTTTTTTTTTTAACATCAATTTATTCAAATTTATAACTGCAGAAATAGGTACATCAAATAAGTGAGCTGATAACGATTACAATAACATGTCAAAACTTGGAAAGAACTACTCATCAGTAGCACTTCAATAAAAATTCTACACTAGAAGATCTCTAGGCCATCTTCTTTTCAGACGCCTCTGAGGATTATCGGGAACGGCGTGGGAAGCAAGTTCAGAAGCTAATGGATTTGAGTGATTATGGAGCTTACTATGAATGGATAGGTATCTGGTGTGGGCTAAATCAGCAACATATGGAACATTAAGGTCTTTATGGATAAGTTTATTGTTGACAAAGTAAGGGGCATTGTGGATTTTTCGAAGGATTTTGGATTGTAAGGATTGGATACGAGATGAATAGGATGGTTTAGTAGAATCTCAATGCTCAACTCCGTACGTCCAAATAGGTCTAATCACAGTCATGTAAATAAGTCTTTTGTAATGAATTGGGAGCTTTGATCGTTTGTCTAGTAAATGTTGAAGTAGTCCGTTACGACGAGCAGTTTCTTGTTGCTTTAGTCTTGAGATCATTATTACTTCAATATTTCCACGCCTAGCAGTAATTTTTAACCTTGTTAAAATTGCACTGATAAGATGTTTGAAAATTAAGTATAATATAATTTGACATCCGATTTTTAATTTTAATGTATGAGTTGGTAATGCAGATGGACAGAGACTATTAAGAAACTTGCGGATAATGGACCGCAATTATCAGTGCTTACAACTAAAACCCCATGATATATATTTTTACACACGATACCAAATCAATCACAATTACACCGCATATTTAAGATTATAAGTAAATTTTATTATCAGCTTCAAGCTCTTTACATTTGTACCTTTGTAACTTCTCATGTAAAATAGTGCTCGCCATCTATCGGTCAATTTTCAAACGTCACAATATTCAAATATTATATTTTTTTTTTTTTTACACAAATAAGTTGAAAAAAAAAAAAACAGTATATTTTATTATCGCTAAGCCTTCCTGGAATTAAAAAGATGATGTGGTTAAAATTTGGTAGATATTGTTTCAGTAGTTTTCGTGGTTAGTGATCACAAACAAAAAGTGGCTTGTCCTTTTATATAATAGTATGTGATAATATATGAACAAATTTGTTTTTAGTTTTACTTCTAAGTTCTTAGGTTAGGCCTACTCAAAGGTTATACGAGCCCCCATCATCTAATAATAATTTAATGAAATCTAAAACTGTTTTCAAATCTGAATTATTCTATTTATATGTTCCTTTAAATGTTACTTACAGAACAAGGAGAAAATAATAAAATATTAAATTCTTAAATATAACAAAACAAAAAAAAAGGGTGTTTCAAAGAGGTTGAAGATAAACTCAGCAGATTATACGTAAAATAATTATTAAAAAAAAAAAAAAAAAACTCAGTTTCTCCCTGACTTTAAAAATATAATCATGGATATGTCTACCTGTAATCTACTGCTTCTGATAAACTGTCGTCATATTTTCTATCCAAGCAATATTAACAGATCTAGAGCGTGCCCAAGATGCACCAACACTTAAGCAAACGCGACTTTTTTTCATTCTCATCAATATAGCTCCTAACCTGTAGGTCCTAGCGACAAATGTTATAGAACATAAAATATTTTTCATCAAATTTCTGATGAGGTAATTATCGTAAAATGTTCTATCTAAGCAATAGTAACAGATCTAGACCTTGTCCAAGATGCCCCAACACTTCAAAAGTAAAGACAAAATGTGACTTTTTATTTTTTTTTTTTAGTTATTGTTATTGTTATCAGTTATACAGTTTTTGTTATTTATGTGAATAGTTTTATATTTATTTTATATATAATATTTTATATTGTTATCAATAAGGTTTATATTATCTTTTTAATATTTTAAATTTTGTTTTAATTTTATTTTATATTCCGCATGGATTGATCATTTTAATATGTAGATTCTTATATTTTTAAAAATAATGACTATTACGGTTTTTTTTTTTTTTTTGGTATGTCATATTTGATTGATTAAGTATGCTGTGTTTTTTTGCAACCCATTTAAAATGGGCAGCACCACTTAATAAAGTGTTTCTCTCTTATTGAAATTTACAATATAAGTGTATATATAACACTGACCGACAAAAAAAAAAATCGTTTGTTTCCTGTGACTATTTTGTTGTTTCTAACTCAATTTGATACATATTTTTTAAATATGACAACAATGTTTTGCTATGTCCTCTGTGTGAGTCCGGATCAGCATTAATCTAATTATCGGGATGCCAGCCAGGACTTAATCTCTTGGCAAATGATAAATAAGTATTATTTGAATAATTAATTGATTTAACAAATTCTTCTCCAGAAGGTGATCGTGGGGCCAGATAATTGAGATATGTTAATTATTAATAAGGGTAAACAAATATATTAATTAATGAGTGGCATGCAAATGGTGAATAAATGACGGTTGAACTAAAACAATATATATTACATTATGGGTTGACATATAGAAATTACAATTAGGAAAAAGGAATCATTCTTAATCTAGTATCTTAACTTTAACATAAGGAACTTAGCCTAAACTTATCTTGAATACGAGGGCGATGCTACGTATGTTGTGGGTTCATGGTGGTAACCCGGGAGCTCCCAAGCTCCGAAGGATCCAGGAACTAGCTCAGAAGGGACCAGACCAGACATCTCCTAGACCCTCTCAAATACTCTCCTCGACTGATCGACTCCAACTCCTTTTGAAAATATTTTGCCGGTAAGGGATAGGCAGGTAGAGAAATATGGCACACCAACAAAGGGTGTGAACTGCTGGACCACCCGCAAGAGGCTGTAAGGGGCCAGCCACCCTATTACGCAACACGCGAATATTATACTTATTAAATTAAACCCTAAAGGTTTGATACATAGCAGTTTCTCTAACAGCTTTTGTTTTTGAGTTATAGCTTACTAACCTTATTTAGTATTTTTACTTTGATTTTAAATTTTGTTTGACAGTAAAATATATTCTGTTGTTGTTTTCGATATGCATTCGTCCAGGCGGTGTTGTGTGCTTAATCCAGACTGTATTTGAAATATTTGTGCCGAATATATATTTGAAAAATATCGAAAACCTATATCAGGCTTTGTAAAAACTGCATATCATCAATACTTCAAAATAGATTTGTACAATCAGGACAAGCCATGGGTACTCATATTGTTTGCCAAAAATTTGTTGTGTGTCTACGGTTATGGCCTAGCTGGAAAAGAGATGTAGTGAAGTTCGTAACTCCCATGATTTGGCGAGAACCTCAAAACCATCATGACGTCTGCTACTTGTTCGTCTATCAGACAAATACTAGACACGTATATATGAAATTAAAGTAAATTTAATGATCTACAATTTTGATTCTGACGTTTTTTCTGAGAAACGATTGTGGAACGTAATAGAAGCAAAAGTTTGACAAAAAGTGAGGTGACATTTGTTTTTTCCCGAAAATCACCGATTTTCAACAACGTATATCTCGTAAACGGTTAGAATTATGACAAATTTATGTATAATATATGTAGATATGTATAATAAATTTTATAGTGAATTTAATTAGCTTCTATGTTTATTCAAGAGGCGCGGTAGCTCAGTGGGTAAGGCGCTTGACTACCATGCTCCCGGGCCCGAGTTCGAGTCCGACTGAAGGCAGAATATTTATATTCTGTTAATTCAGTCGTGGATCGAATTCGAGGTCGGGAGACCCTCCTGGGGCCCACACAGCTTCTTAAAAAGTGGGTACCCTTAATTGGGGAAAAACCTGGCGGTTGAGCGTGAATTCTGGCCAAATCACCTCCTTTCACAACCGTTGGCTTAGAAACAGTACAGCCTACCTAAGTACTGAACCCGAGACCCTTCATGGGTTGTAAGTGGTACAGGTTTTTTTTTTTTTTTTTTCTATGTTTATTCGAAACATATTTTTCTAGAGTCAACAGTTTTCGAGATATTATCGAAAAACCAAAAAAATGGAACTTCTCTCCCCCCCCCCACCGTTAGCTCACCCCCCAGGGGCGGGGACTTTTAGTATGTTTACCTTCTAACTATTTCTAACGAAGCTATGAAGTCAAAAATTATCGCATATTCTATGCACTCTACAATGTGTTTATTGACTGGACTAATATATCAAAATTAAATAAATTTATATTTATATATTATATTAGAAATAATGCATGGATAATAATGTTTTTAATTTATACGATTTTCATTTACATACAGTTCTATAATTCATTATGTTAACATGTAAAAATAAAAATAGGTAATATTTTCTTGAGTTTTCTTTTAATTACCTCATGAAGCCGCTTTGGAATTTATTAAACAAGTGTTTTGATTGTACCTAGGGTTTGATGTTGATTGTTTTACTGATTATTAATTGTTTTGCTACTTAATCAACAATTAGCAATCCCTATCCGCTAATTTAGTTCTTAAATGATAATTAATACATATATATTTATAGAAAAGGAAAATGTAGTGTTTGAAAAAGTCTGTTACTGTGAGTATAAAGATTTCCAGCTTAATAAAAATCATCTCAACATTCTGTATAATTTATGGTAACCACAAAAATGTTTTGCGCTAGGAATTGAAACAAAAACTGAATGGGTTTCTTGCACATGCCGCTACAAAAATTACATCAGACTGTTATCAAGAGAGCCGTGGTGGCAAGTGGATTGTTTAACTTATTGGTGTAATTTAAGTACAGTTATGTAATATATAGAATATTGGAGGCATTAATTTTTTTTAAATTAATACTAACAAAGCCTCATAGATTATAAATTGCGAACTATTATTTTTATAATTATTGTATTTTATTTTTTTAGCTCTCTATTGAAATTTATAACTGTACACAAAAAATCAAAATGAATCTAATATGAAAATAATGCTCATAATGACATGTCAGTTTGGTAATAATTTTACCGCGCACTTTCTTGTTGTATATATTGTATGCACTTATAAAAAAAAAAAAAAAAAAAAAAAAAAAAAAAAAAAAAAAAAAAAAAAAAAAAAAAAAAAAAAAAAAAAAAATGATTTTACTGCAAATAACAATTGAACAATGTAAATTATAATAAGCATTTGGAATTCCCACTTAGATCACGAGTGAACATGTTGATAGAAATTATCATCAGATGTATTTTTTCAAAACAACCGAATGGAAAAAAATAAAAAATAAAAATGTACGTAGGCTACGCTGTACTGTTACCAGACAAACGGTTGTGAAATGAGAAAATTTGGCCGAAATCACGCTCAATCGTTAGATTTTCCAAATTAAAAGTTAATTTTAACCACTTTATAGAAGATTCGAGCCATGAATAACAAAAATTAATTTTATGTCTACAACCGGACGTGAACTTGGGCCCGTGAGTTGGGAGTCAAGAACCTTATTTTAGAAATTTCGATGTAACACATAAGTTTCCTTTCATATCAACATTAATAATTATATTCTTCAATTTTAAAGAAAACGAATATTGTAATAAATTTAAAAGTTAATTAAATTTTAATAATAATACGTTAACAAACATATTTCTCATACCAAACTAAAACAAGAAGAAACTGTCTATCGTTGTGGTCATTTACTAGACAAACGTTCAAAGCTCCCAATTAATTACAAAAGATTCATATACATGGCTGTGATTAGACCTATTTGGACGTACGGAGTTGAGCTTTGGGGCTGTAGTAAACCATCCAATTCATCTCGTATCCAATCCTTCGAAAAATCCTCAATGCTCCTTACTTTGTCCTTACTTTGAAGATGGCCTAGAGACCTTTTAGTGTAGATTTTATTGAAGTGCTACTAGTGAGTACTTCTTCACAAGTTATTTACATGCCATTGTATTCACTGTCAAAACATTTACTTGTTGTAAATTATTCTGTACAGTTGTAAATATCAATTAATGAAAAAAAAAAAATCTTCCTGACTAAGAAAAACAATAAGCCACATGGATATGCTTTTGCTATGTAATGGATCAAGTGATATAATCTAATAATTTTCCTAATTTATATTTTAGAATTATTAGGATCGAATTATGTAATTTAATTAAATTAATATTTAATGATTATTTGAAATAAACAAAGTTGAGAAACAACAGGAGTTTCAAACGTGACTTTCATTCGAACCAATATAGCTCCTAGCGATAAATGATATACGACAAAAAATATTTTCCATAAAATTTCAGTACAGAATTTGTCAAATTTTCACATCCTAACAACACTAACAGAGCTAGAGGGAGTCAAAATTTGACATATTTGAAGGTGAAAAAAAACTAAAGACCTCCAGCCAAAAAACATATTTATGTCAACATAATTATAACATAACTTTATCATAACAAAATCTCACAATCTATCGGCCGCCATCTTTATAATGGTAACCTTAGCAACGAGATTAAATCTCTCTTAAGTTCGAGAGGGGCCTATGGTAACCTAGCAACCGCTGTTCTAGAATACTCTACGAGCTGCTTTTGTTCCCATATCTTCATTTTCGGATACAAAAAAGTATACCTATAATGACTCCGAATTTAAAACTTGTTATATAATAATTTTTTTGTAGTCTGATATTATAAATAAAAATCTTTAGCTTAACAATGATCACTTCAGCATTAATTATGATCTATGTTAACCATAAAAACCTTTCGTTTTTTTGATGTTTGTTATTTTTTTAAATTTTCCTTTTGGCATGGATATTTTTGCTGGAGTATATACTTCTTTTAGTGTAACGTTTTTTTTCACATTGAAAAATGTAACATTTTGATACTTGATACGTTCTAGCCTCTCTTGGTGTGTTGCTCTGATCGAAAGTTTGATTTTAGTTCCTTTGTCAGCAATATAATAGAGAAAATTTATTGTTATATAACATTTGTCGCAAGGCCCTACCATTTAGAAGCTACATTGATCTGAATGAAAAAAGTCAAGTTTTTTTTTTTTTCATTTATTGGTATTTACAACTGTACAAAATAATATACAACTAATAAATGTGTTCACTAGTAGCACTTCATTAAAATCTACACTAAAAGGTCTCTAGGCCATCTTCTTTTCAGACGCCTCGGAGGATTATTAGGGATGGAGGAGGAAGCAAGTTGAGAAACTTTGAAATTTGAGTGATTGTGAAGCTTACTATGAAAGGATAGGTATCTGGTGTGGGCTAAATGAGCAAAATATGGAACATTATGATCTTTAAAAATAAGCTTATTGGTGTCAAAGTAAGGGGCATTGAGGATTTTTCGAAGGATTTTGGATTTAAGGATTGGATACGAGATGAATTGGATGGTTTAGTGGAGTCCCAAAGCTCAACTCCGTACGTCCAAATAGGTCTAATCACAGTCATGTATATGAGTATTTTGTAATTAATTGGGAGCTTTGAACGTTTGTATAGTAAATGTTGAAGTAGTCTGTAACGACGGGCAGTTTCTTTTAAATACTGCTTTTTAATAAATTAACGAAATTTTAAATTGTAGATTGTAGAAAAATGGTTTATAATGTACCAACAATTATATTATTGGTTTATGTACTTGGATAAAAGTTTTTATTTCTTAATGTGCCCATGAATAATAGTTTACATTATGTTTTATTTAAAATAAATATCATTTATATGTTAACTTATATTTTTATAGCCTTAAAACAAAAACCACCTTACCTTTTTTCAATAGGTACGATTAAGGAAACCGCTGGTACAATTTAGGAAACTAGATTCCTAAATTGTACCAGTTGCAAACCTTTACAAAAACTCTTATATCAACATATAAATGTAGATATTATTACAATTAAACAATATTTACTCATAGAAGAATAAATGTATTAACTCATAGAAGAATAAATGTATTATTTAGTAAGAATTAATTTTATGAAGTATAACGTAACTTGTTGAAGTTAAAAATATAAATGTAAAAAGTGGTACAATATAGGCTACTCTCCCTTACGTTATATAAAACTCAATAATTTTCGAGAGAAAAAAAAAAATATAATGTTTACCTCTCTTTTTGTCAAACATTTGCTTCAAGTTCCAGAAACGCATATCGGAAATTAAACTAAATTTAATTCTCTACAACTTTGATTCTAACATTTTTTCTGAGAAGCGATCACGAAAGCCACTAGAAGGAAATGCTTAAAAAAAATTATTTCTTTGCGAAAATTATCGATTTTCAATAACGTATATCTCGAAAACGGTTGTATGTTCGACATGTATGTTAATAAACAATTTTATAGAAAATTTTATAAGCTTTAATTTTTATTTTATAAATATTTTTCTATAGTTCACCGTTATCGAGATATAATTGGAAAACCCAAAAATAGGACGTTCTCCCCTCCCACCCACCTTTAGCTCACCCCCTAGGGGCGGGGACTTTTATTATGTTTATCTTCTAACTAGTCCTAAAGAAGCTATGATATAAAAAATAATCGCATATTTCATGCACTCATCAATATGTTTGACTGGACTCAGGGATATATGTTTTTTCTTTGACTGATCCCTTAAAATAGCTGTATATAATGTAAATTAAAAAAAAAAAATACCGTATTTAATTTTTTTTAAGGGTACAACTATTTGTTCAGATGCACTATAGCTAAAAGATAATATTGCAGACCGAGAGTACAGTTAGGAGGGGAGAAGTGGTGGGGAGCGGTGGTTAGAAGTCGCTCAGCTGCTGTCTGCTTCGACCATTCCTGCACCAACCTTGCTCCAAGATGTGTGCCACTTCTCAATGTAGTTGTACCGAGCTGAAGACCGACATCTTAGGGAGGTCTGTCTCTGCCCAGAGGAGGATGCTAGACTCATGGACATCATTCGTCGACAGGACGTCACACAACGAAAATGTCAAGTGAGTCTCAAAATACAGAATTAATTCATATGGAAGTAGAATACTACAGAACAAACCTTTCGCGTAGCAATACAAAACGTAATCTTCGTACTCTCAGATTATAACCTGATAGTATAACAGCTATAACCTTCTATGTTATGAAAAAAAAATGACGACCGAACTTTGACAAAAAAAACAATTGAGAACTGATCTTTTAAAACCGAACATGTTCACTTTCGTTGAAAATATATTTTTTTTAGTAGACATCGAAGCAATCATTTAAATAGTATAAACTCCCCGTCAAAAGTATCGCAACACTTATAAAATATTTTAATTTTATAAAAACGTATTTTTTTTTTTCATAATAAAGAAAGGCTCTGAAGTCTATAATAAACATTTTCTAAACTAGACATAAACAATTTTTATTAAATATTTCTTCCAATAAACAAACTTACTTTTTTAAAATATTAATTTTTTCAATTTTAAACATTAAAATTTTTATTTAATTAGACATATTGCCCGTTCTGGTTTGAATGCTTCCACTAGTCTTGGCATACTCTGTAAATAACGAAACGATAAACATAGACTGAAGGAAATTTGAAAAAAAAAAAAAAAAAAAAATTCCATCGTTTGTTATTAACAGGGGAAAACATTGATTTGTCTAGACCTTAGTGTCTCATTTTTAATAAATAATATTAATATGAATATAAAACAAGTATGGTTTAAGGTAAAAACTAGGAAAATCTAGAGAATTATGGGTTTTGCTATACATTTGACGGTGAGTTTAATTGTTTTGAATTTAATAGCAGGGGGAGGACTAGAGTAGGTTTTTGGCTCTTTTAAACAATTTTCTGAAGGCGTGTTCAGTTTTAAAAAATAACTTCTCAATTTATGATTATTTTCATTCAAACGGATAGCGAAGTTGGAATTCTGAATGTTATATGTTCTTATAGTATGCCCTTATATGTTTTTTTCATCTTTGATTTTCTGATCGTCTAGTTTTTACCATGAATTCAGCTTGACAGTCATTACGTTCGGAAAGGTCATTAATTTTGTATTTAGGTGAAGGGGAAATAAGATGACAATGATAAATCTATTTTAAAGACGGGATTTGAACCTAAATTTCTAAATTTGTGGATATTGGATAATATGGGATCAAAACTTATTTAAAAAAAACAAAAAAAAAAACGATTGTATATAATCTATGTTGTAAAGTTCTGATGTTAGGAATTCAATGCTTCTAGAACTGATGAATGTTTAACTTCGAAACTAGTATTCTAATCCAATAATTCCAATAGAAGAGGCAAATATATCATCAATCCTAATTGTATTGATCCTTTTATACCATCATGCTTACATCAACTGAAATTTTTTCTTGTTATGTTTCTTCCCAGTTATATCTATGTTTAAGGTTAAACAAAATATATTGTTAAATTTCAGAGTTATGCCAAGTACTTATAAAGAGATTTTTTTTTTCAAATTTTAAATATTGCATCCAATATTAAACGTTTTAATCAGCCATTCTGTCATTTTTCATTATAACATTATTTTCTAGCTATTTTCCTACAATTTTTAAAAAAAATTATAGATATACAAATTTTAAAATGAATTGTTTAATTTTGTTTTTTTATAGGCACATTTATATTAGTAATAATTACAATTACTTATAATTTATTTTTTAAATGAACTGAACTTTATGCTCAATGTTCTTATTTTTAAGTTCTATGTATTAAAACATACGTACCTATTGGTGTGTATAGATATATATTCTTATTTCATGAAATTATGGATTTGAATACAACAATATTTTAACTTTGACTATAGTTAACTCCAGCATATTATAGTATACATAACACCCAGCTTTCTAGAACTTAAAATGACAAATGTTTTAAAATGACATTTTGGGTTAAAGCCAAAAGCTTTAAAAATAAACTTTAAGGTGCATTCTTATGTAATATCCAGCTATCAGCTGATCATTAAAAAAAAAAAAAATTGTTTTAAAAAAGTATCTTTTTTTTTTATTAAGTATTAAATTTAATAAATTTAATATTAAGTATTAATATTCTATTAAAAATTCTATATCCAATGCTTCATAAACGGTCAACATTAAAACTCCGACAACGACTGAATACATACACTTACTTACTTAAACCCATATGGACATACGCCACACAAATATACGGGACTGCAAAAAATACACACCTTAAAAAAATACAAATATTCCAATCAAAATTACTCAGACTAATCACGAAATCACCTTGGTACGTTTCAAACCACACACTTCACACTGATTTAGAAAAGAAGCTGGATGAGAGATTTGCTCAATTTTCTTTTTATTGAGTACTAGTCTCCCACACGCATACAAGCTAAGCATTCAATATCCACCACATTCACTAATTGTTACCATAATAACAGGTTTGAATTAGAAATTGAATATATATTAAATTTTCTAACACTTCTATTTTTTTAGCTAAGCATATATATGGTTATCTGTAGCACCATATATCTGTGACTTGTGAATACTCTGCTAAGAGCATTTATGTGTTTGTGAATTTTGGTTTATAAAAATCACCAGGAAGATAATTTTTAATTTTTTTTTATTTAAATCTAATGGACTTACTAATGAGGATATTATAGAGATGAATATTAATTTGTTGATCATTGTGAAAAATATTTTCCTAAAATACGATTTTTGCACTTAACCTACTTACTATTCACAGCCGCCACAGATATAATACACCAAAAAAGCTTATGTTCTATAATTTTAGCATACAATATATTCCACAAGTATGGGAACTTAAAAATATAAATTTATAATTATTTCCTGAGAGGCAATTGTAACTTTCCATTCTTTTTTAGGTGTTTACGCCCCAATATAGTTTAACCAGGGCATATGAAATGTATGTCCATCGTTACAGACTACTTCAACATTTACTAGACCAACGTTCAAAGCTCCCAATTGATTACAAAAGACTCATATACATGGCAGTTATTAGACCTATTTGGAGGTACAGAGTTGAGCTTTGGGGCTCCACTAAACCATCCGATTCATCTCGTATCCAATCCTTACAATCCAAAATCCTTCGAAAAATCCTCACTGCTCCTTACTTTGTGACCAGTAAACTTATCCATAAAGATCTTAATGTTCCATATGTTTTTGAGTTATCCTAAACCAGATACCCACCCTTTCATAGTAAGCTCTAAAACCACTTAAATCCATTAGTTTCTCAACTTGTTTCCCACTCCATTTCCGATAATCCTACGAGTTGTCTGAATCTATGATGGCCTAGAGACCTTCTAGTGTAGAATTTTGAATGAAGTACTACTGATGAATAGTTCTTTTCAAGTTTTGACATGTTATTGTGATCGTTGTTGATACATTTACTTGATGTATATAATCACATTTTACTTCTTACAAATCGCGATGAAAGCAAGGGGCAGATATAAACCTCACTAGTTTAAAATTATTTGGTAATTTTTTTTTTTAAATACTGCTGTATTATGTTTGATAAATATTTTTAATAATGCAAATACCTTTCATATTCCCTGTTTAAAGAATATGTGGACGTAAGCACATAAAAAATATAACTTTAAGGTGGGAAAATGAAAAAATCAATCTTTGCTATTCGCTATTTTGGACATTGTTATTATTTATATTTGATTATTTCTTATATAATTTATTTTTGAACATAGAAAACACAATTAGCTGATTGCATAAGTTATATATACTCCGTAACCGTTATTAGATAATGAAAAAAAGAATAAGGTTGTGTGAAGTTTGAGATGATAAGGAATCCTCGAATGTAATTGAATAAAAAAGATTTATATTATTATTGTGAATAATTTTATGATTACTTTAGTTAATCATAGTTAATACTTTAATAACTAAATATCAATTTAGTTAATATTTTATGATCTTTAGTTAATATGATAATAAAAGTGAATAGTTTTGTGGATGTTGAATCCACAAAAATTGAAAATACAATTTGCAATAGTTGCATAAAGGTTACACTTATTTATTTTATTCCAAAACAAAAAAATAAAAATAAGTTTTTTTTTTGTTAAATATTTATTGACTAACAACTGGATACAATATATATCTGATCACAGGCGATAACTAGTTAAGTCGACTTCTCAAATTTCGTTATGTCGATCATTCTTTAACTCTTTTGTACTTGCACCATTGATAAAGTTGGTAACTTTATAATGAATCTCCGAAATTGGAAACTTTTGGGATCTAGAGTAAAAAACTTTTACCAATAGTGTAAGAGCCAAAGAGTTTAGCAATGATCAATATAATGCAATTTGAGGACTGGACTAAAATAGTTCTGGCCAATGATCAGAGATATGCCAAAAAGTGTGTGGAAAATGTTTACAATGACATGTCAATAACTGGTTTAGAACTACCCATTAGTATCACTTCAATAGAAGTTTTAAAATAGAATCTTTTGGCCGTCTTCTTTTCAGACGGCTCGAAGAATTATCAGAGATCGAGTGGGAAGCAAGTTGAGAAACTAACGGATTTGAGTGGTTATGGAGCTTACTATGAAAGGATAGATATCTGGTGAGGGCTAAATCAGCAACATATGGAACATTAAGATCTTTATGGATAAGTTTATTGGTGAAATAACAAGGAGCGTTAAGGATTTTACTGAGGAGTTTGGATTGTAAGCATTAGGTAAGAGAAGAATTAAAAGGTTTAGTGGAGCCCAAAAAAAAGTCTAAATGATTTAGTAATTATGTAACGCCACTGTGAATCAGACAAACAATTCATCAAGAGATCGATTTCATGGTTCACTGCGGTGCAAGATAACATTGAGAAACGACCTTGCTTTAAAAAGTTTTTCATACGTTTCATCAGATATCATATCTTAAATATATGACCAATTGTTTGTAATAACATCGCTAAGTCATTAAAGTGATTGAATATATTAATAAATCTTTAGAAAAGAAATTGGTTGGGGGTTCGGTTAGAAGAAAACCCATCAGAGTAAACATTTTATTTTACGTTTTGGCCTACCTTATTGACCTTTAGAGATGAAGAAATGAATAGCTCAACTTGACTCTATTGAATTGCCATAACGCTTTGGCAAGGACTTATCATACCAGTACTAGCAATATTTTCTTATTAATAGATTAACATACAAAACTAAAACGACAAAAAACTGCTCGTCGTTACTGACTACTTCAACATTTACTAGACATACGTTCAAAGCTCCCAATTAATTACAAAAGACTCATTTACATTACTGTGATTAGACCTATTGGGATATACGGAGTTAAGCTTTGAGGCTGCAATAAATCTTCCAATTCTTTTCATATCCAATCCAAAATCCTTTGAAAAATCCTCAATTTCCCTTAATGTGCTGCTTGTTGCCGATTTTGCCATAACCTATCCTTTCACAGTAAGCCCCGTAACCATTCAAATCCACTAGTATCTCAACTTGCTTTCGCTTCTATTTCAGATAACCCTCCGAGGCGTCTGACAAAATGATGGCCTCGAGGCCTTCAAGGCGTTCAAAGCTCCTAATTAATTATAAACTTAATTACATGACAGTAATTAGAACTACTGGGACTTACAGAGTTGAGCTTTGGGGCTACACTAAATCTTCCAATTCTTCTCATATCCGATCCTTACAATCTAAAATCCTAAATGCTCCTTACTTTGTCACCAATAAACTTATCCATAAAGTACTTAATGTTCCAGATGTTGCTGATTTAGCCCAAATCAGATTCCTATCCTTCCATAGTAAGCTCCATAACTACTCAAATCCACTAGTCTTCGAAATTGCTTCCCACTCGATATCCGATAACCCTCCGAGGCTTCTGAAAAGAAGATGCAGAGGTATAATCTAATGCAGATATTCTTCAAGAGCTACGAATAGCTTGTGTATCTAAGTTATTGATATTTTAATGTTATCATTCTTCCACACATTTACTTACAGGCCGGTCACAGGGAGCCCGGATCAGAAGGCCCTGGATTCAATTCCTTTCAGTTTTCAAGAATCTTTTATTGCTACTCGACAATTAATTTTAATTAATTGGCCAATGATTATCATTAATTAAAGTATCCGTTAACAAACATAAGCAGGAATCCATAAATTAAGGGCGACGTATTAAAACGAATGGACCTGCATACCAATGGGCAGCGGCGTGTTTCTTAAGCAGACGGTGGTACGAATGCATTCGCTTTAAAGTTCAGTGAACTCTCTTCATTTAGTGTTGTGTAATGTGTATATAGGTGATTACTAAGTTGTTTCTAGTTTCTTTTTGAATTTTTTCTTGGTCATCAATATAGAACCTATTATTTTAAATAAGTATTCGAAGATTAGGGACTTTTTTCTAGAATCAGTATCGAAAATCGATGGTCCAACATCGATTCCTTGAAACCGATCGATACCAGCGACTTTGATAGTTTAATGATACCTAATTACATAATTATGACACATCGATTCTACTCCCTAATAACAAAAAAAAAAAAACTTAAAAGACTATTTTTTAATCTTTAATTACAGACTAATTTTTCATCGTACTGTTCTGTTATTCGTGGGGAATCTTTGGTTATCTACAGTTAAGAATATAAACTCAAGTATGATTAAGTACTCATATAATAATTTCTAAAATGAATTATAAGACTAAACCGGCAACAAACTGCCCGTCGTTATAGACTACTTCAACATTTACTAGACAAACGTTCAAAACTCCTAATTAATTAAAAAAGACTAATATACATGACTGTGATTAGACCTATTTTGACGTACGGAGTTGAGCTTTGGGGCTCCACTAAACCATCCAATTCATCTCGTTTCCTTACAATCCACAATCCTTCAAACAATCCTAAATGCTCCTTACTTTGTCACCAATAACTTAAACTTATCCATAAAGACCTTAATGTTCCATATGTTGCTGATTTATCCCACACCAGATACCTATCCTTCCATAGTAAGCTTTATAACCACTCAAATCCACTAGTTTCTCACCTTGCTTCCCACTCCATTCATGATAATCCTCCGAGGCGTCTGAAACGAAGATGGCCTAGAAAATTTTTAGTGTAGAATTTTTATTGAATGCTACCGATGAGTAGTTCTTTTCAAGTTTTAACATGTTATTATTATCGTTGTCAATATATATAAATTTCAATAAATGTATATATATATAAAAGAATTATTTTTCGTACATTGGACTGTAAGTTAGCTTATATATCATCTGTTGAAGATAATAAATTTTGAATGATGTTAACTAATTATTTCTTGAATATTTACTGGTGTTATAACCCCCTTTCGAGAATCAAGAATCGATGTACTAGAATCGAAAAATTTTGGTACCGACACTATTAGGGACCAAGTGCAGTCTTGTGGAACATAATTGAGAACCTTGAACCAGGCTCCTAAGAAGAAGTAGAAGATAAACATGAAAGAACTTTAAGTGAAGAAGATAGTTTTAAAAAACGTTTTCCTGTAACAGCCTTGAGGTCTGAATTCGATTGTCGGTTTCTCTAATTTCGTTTTTTTTTTTTTTTTCTTTGGTCTGAAAAGGGGTTCCATTAGCCTTCTGTGCTGAATTGATGGGCCATAAACAGTATCGAACGCTTATCAATGTCCAAAATAAACTTTTGTTGGAATAATTTATTCTTTCTAAGAAATATTTTTCTGAAACAGATCTATCCATTATTTAGTTTTTAAATAAAAAAAAAAAAGTATTTCGCAATTTTAAAACCTTTAGACCTGACTCTCTTGATTAAACTGGTAAGGTCGGATTAAAACCAGTTCTTTAAACCTAGAAACTGGTTCTGGAAACTTTTCATTTTAAAAGTACTGTTTTATAAGTAATATTTAAAAAGAAAATTGTAACGATATCTGCAACATACGGAACATAAAAATTATTATGGATTAGTTTGTTACTGAAACCATAAGGAGAATTGAGGAATTTACGAAGGATTTTAGATTGTAAGGATCGGATACGAGAAGAATTGGAAGTTTTAGTGGAGGCCCAAACTCAAATCCGTATATCCAAATAGGTCTAATTATTGTCATCTAAATGAGTCTTTTGTGATTCATTGGGAGCTTTGATCGTTTGTCTAGTAAATGCTAAAGTAGTCTATAACGAAATATATTCAACTGGTTAACTTGTCGAATAATCAATTTATTGAAATTTACAACTGTACAAATATATACATCAAGTAAATGAGCTGATAACGATTACAATGACATGTCAAAACTTGAAAAGAACTACTCATCAGTAGCACTTCAATAAAAATTCTACACTAGACGATCTCTAGGCCATCTTCTTTTCAGACGCCTCGGAAGATTATCGGGAATGAAGTGGAAAGCAAGTTGAGATACTAGTGGATTTGAGTGGTTATGGAGCTTACTATAAAAGGATAGGTATCTGGTTTGGGCTAAATCAGCAATATATGGAACATTAAGATCTTTATGGATAAGTTTATTGGTGACAAAGTAAGAAGGAGTGAGGATTTTGGATTGTAAGAAATGGATACGAAATGAATTGGATGGTTTTGTGAAGCCCCAAAGCTCAACTCTGTACGTCCAAAATCAATCATGTAAATAAGTCTTTTGTAATTAATTAGGACTATTAATTCTAAAATGTAAATTAGGTACCTGTATTTTATAGATAGACATAGCGGTGATCTCTTATTTTTCCCAGTCAGAGGGAAATATTATTTGCTTTTTTGTATTCTTCGTATTATTTTTTTTTTCGATTCACAGTATTTGAAGAAATATTTTCATGAACGAGAAACGTTGACTTAATTGTTCAGACCGAACAAATAAATTATTTATTTTATAGGACAATTATCAATGTGTACTGTTCACAAAGTATAAAAGTGTGTTAAACAAACGAGTCTATTATTAGTGTAGATAAGACGCTATTGAAAACATGTCTATTAGCCGTTGACGTAAACATAGTAAAATCCTTTTTTATTATTGTATTACAAGTTATCTTTAACTTATTATTATTTTTATTATCTTTAAGTAATTGTTTCTAAAATATTATTGGTTATAACTCTTACTAATACTTTATGGTAATTATTTTGGTATAAACATAGAGTCAGTTGGTATCTAAGATATTTTCCATATTAATAGTAGTATCGATCAATATTATTGATATTTTGATTCTAAAATTTTTCGATTTTCGAGACCGGTAGCAATACCGAAAAATCGATATATTTTTTTTCTTCACGCAATCTAAAGAATTTATTTATAAATAGCCAATTTTTTATTGAAATCTTAGTTACTACTTAAAATACTATACTTTTATTTTTCTTTCTGACAGAATTTTATAGAAATCAAATTTTATTTTACTTTCATAAATAAACTTTAAATTAACTGAAATCATAAACGAAAAAAAATAATTTTAACAAAAACGAATTCAATATCATAAATTCAACTGATGAAAAATTGTTCAATTTATTTAAGAATTTAGATTATCGAAGTTCGAAACAGTTGACTGAATATTTAAAATTTCCTTTGTTAATTATTTAGATTTAGTCACCACGTAGAAATGTGTTGATAGTGGAAGGTTATATAACAGTGATTTCTTAATTTTTATTTTTTTAATTTTTCTAAAAAAGCTCTGAGCTGATTTCAATAAAAATTTTATGGGAACACCTCTGAAATATAAGCTACTGATTAAAACGAATTGAGAACCTCCTCAATGTTGAAGTCGGTTGGATAGAATTTTATTATAATGTAAATTTATTTAAAATTTTGTAGCAAAGAAATAAAGTAGTTAATTTCTAAAAAAAAACAAAAAAAAACAATGTCATACGTTAAGGAAGACTTTGAAAACGTAAATTTTTTAAGATCGGAATTATTTTCAAGTAAAACTTTTACCGAGGTCGCTTTTGAGCTCTTGTTAAATTGTATAAAAAATTTTTTTTTATGCTAATCGATTTATTGAAATTTAAAATCGATAATAACTTACCTAATCGATTTTTTAATGTCTGGTTTCGATACCGATTTATGTCGTACTTTATTTCAAGCTGAAATACTATTCCATAAATTAAGTCACTTTAAGTTTTAAGAAGTGTTTTCTTTTTTAATGTTCGTCTTTTTTGTTTTGTTTTTTTTAATTGAGTTCTTCCTATTGTTTTTCTTTTCGATCAAAATTAGTTACTTAAACTTTGGATTTGTACTAATATATATAAGTAAGTACTGCAATTTTTTTTTTTTTTCTAAATAATGTAGACAGTTGTATATTTTAGGTATTTTATTGCATATTTTACCCAATATATTTGCATATATATAGGTATATGTTCATATTTTTCAGTTTGCATATAATTCACAGCCCTACTTATAATATTCAATATCATAGTATCATGTTTTATTTGTAATAATTATGCATTCATTTTTTTTATGATTAATTAAGTAGGTACACATTTAATCATCAATGAATAAATTATATTTTTTTTTTTTTTATCTAAGTGACGACCAGTTCAGTTTTTCCCAGCTTAGGTATTTTCCTAGATTCTTTACCCAGAAAGATTTACTATCTCTGACCAGGGGGTTTTGCCTTGTGGTTATACCACAGTTTAATTACATGCTCTTGACGTTTGCAGTGTCCGTGATTGTAAAATAATGCCGCGGTTATATAGAATTCAGTCCACTTTCGGCACATTAGAAAGTCACATGACCAAAAACAAAAGTTCAGGTTAACGAGAAGTAAAATATAATTGTGTAAAATAAGATATTTATTTTTAAATGTAAAAAATATTACAAATAGTAAACAAGTGAATCGCGATTTGTTAATTACTATTTTGATAATCTTTAGATCTTGCTCTTTATTTTCCTTGCCGTATGATGACACCTCCAGATCTCACCTTGGGTTTCGCAACGTTCTACTCTCAAATACAGACTGTTTTAGGCGTACCTCTATCTACCTCCACTGGTTTCTATAACACTAATACAGTGATTCATGGGTCCTCAGTTCATACAAAATTCATTTAAAAGGTTCTTACAAAATCACTTGAGTTACGCATTAGAAGAATCAATACAATCAGGAATTGATTCATCAATTGCCACTTCTATTGGGATTATTTTATTATAAAACTAGTTTCGAATGCTAAACATTCATCTTCAGTTCTAAAACATACAAAATTTTCAACACATTAGCACTATAATACATGAATTATATACACTAAAGTTTTAAAAAATGTAAGACAAGAAATCAAATATTGATACTCACCTGAGATAATCTAACAGATATCTGAAATATATCCATCGTGGAAAGGGGAAGGGGGGCAGGTATGTTAAATTTTTGGGGTTCACCATGGGATTTCCCTCTGACCCATTAGATTTTTCCGTTCCTATTGGAAACAAATTTAAAATGGAGCTATTGAAAATGTTTATCTGGTCATTTAAACAAAAATCTAGATCGGTTTTAAATGATTTTATTATTTCTAATGACTCTATTCATCATGACTAATGAAAATAGCCTTAAATTAAGATTAGAAAGTAGAAAATGACGTAAAATTAAATATTTATGAACCGTTATAAATAAAAATCGACATATGAAATTGACAGCCTCTTGCCTTCTAAAATCCTACAAAATCTTGGGGATTAATTTTTGATTTCGACCAAATTTGGTTTCTACATGTTTTTTGAGATGGGGAATATGAAGATGATATCAGTTTTTAGTTTTAAAATTTTCCTCACCTATATTTTTGAGAGAAAAAAAAATTAACGATAAACATATATCATTTTCAGATTCCTATAATTAACACTATTAGGTCCCTACTATCTAAACCAAAATCGGTATTCAAATCCGTGAGTTACTAGTCAAAATGTCTCCTTGTTAGTATAATGGAACTCAAATACAGTTTCGTAATATTTACCAATTCCGTTTCTGTAGTAATTGTTCTCTTGATATAAAACAAACTCGATATTTAATATTATCAGGAGCAGATGGGTTGCTCATGGCGATAAATGCCTTGCTAAATCAAACGCAATTAATCATTTACACTCTTTCAATTACTTGCCTTTCATTCCACTTAATATAAATGAATCTCGCCTTTTAAAAAAAAATAAATAATAGAAGGAACTGCTCTATTTCCACTTCGTAGTGGAAGACAATAAACTCTTTATGAATAAATTAATGGTTCCTTTATTTCTTTTTGGGCGGATGGCTTGGGTTCGAAGACCCGTTCCCCGAAGACTACGTGATCCTTGGTCCGTCCGTCCTTAAAACCCTCTTATCAGATAGTTCTTTTTATTGTTATGTCCTTGTCGGTGTATATCATTAGTCAGAGATCACATATCAAATTATTGAAGTTGAATATTCAATCTGCCTATAAAGCCGCTCAGGTGCTGCCATATGTATTCATTATTCAAGAGATCCCAATTATAAAATAAGTTAAGATTAAACTTGGGCACGTGCCATCGCATATGATGAAATTTAATATTTTATATAACCATGATAATAAGAAGATTTTATCTTGAAATGTTGTTACAATACGGGTTCAAAATAATAAAAATATTTTATTAATAATGACATTTAAGAAAGACAATTATATTTCAATAAGGCAATACAAAACAACTATTTTTAATCTCACACTTAACTGATTGTCAGAAGAATTGGTCGCCATTTCTAGAGATTCAGGTCGCCTAGCAACGAATCAAAACTTCTAGGCGTGTCTATGTCGCTTAGCAACGGAGGCTTAGCTAATTTCGTCACAATAGCTGATACGTTTGTTTGTTTTTAAAATACTATTTGTATGGCTATATCCATTCTCTTCTCAATTGATTTAAAGGGATTAAAGTTTTATTGTAACAGAGGACATTGCTAATCAGTAGTTTTTGAAATTATTATAAATTGTTAACTCCTAGTGTTTAAATTTAACGCAATAAGTCCGACAAAATGGCCGGCATGGTTTCTCTCTTAACCATTTAAATTAACTTTTCTATAAAATTAGCACGGTAGGGTTCTTTCCCGCCTGGGAAACCCGTGTGCTGTTGGCATCTTTTTCCTATTTTTTAAATTTTATCTGCCTTTGAAACTTTTGATGCTATAACGATTTTTATTATTATAGCGTCCCCGTAAATATTTTAAAAAGACAAAAAAATATCTTAAACAGGATAGACACCTATCTCGGCGATGTGGATTTTGATAAAGAAGTTTTGAAGTCCCCTTCAGCTAAAATAAACAGATGAAAGTAGTATGTTTTTTTTTAGTAGATCGTGTCGGTTGGATTGGATCACTCAAAGTATAGATTAAGAAAAATAATTTTTACAGAATTAAATTATAATTTGCCAAAAATAATAAAGTTTTTGTTGATGTTGGTTCGTTTATGTTTATTTTCATTTAGATTAAGTTAATAATGTCGAAACACGACTCCACGAAATTTATCAAATCCGCAATCTACGGTCGTTTTAATTTCGAAACCACTTTATTTATTTATATAAACATAATTTAGAATTAATTCCAACCTATGCCAGCCAGATTCGAACTCGGTATCTTCAATTAACCTTCAGTGATAAGTGTATCAGCACTAGGCTAAGCCCCACCCCCTCAGTTCTCACATTCAAGCACTATAACTTTAAATCATGACCAATCGATTCCCTGAAAATTTGCTGATGTATGAATTCTTATCAGAGCACGATAAAAACCAACTGTGTACGTTATCATCACTAGGTCAGTAGGAGTTTCTCTAAAAAACATTCTCTCAAAATAAATTTGGTTTCTTAGCTACTGCTAAATAAAATACTGAGAAGGTTACTGACTTAAAATGAAGACTAACTACTTGATTTTTCTCTGAGAAAAAGTAAAATTTTATTAAAGTTATCCATGATCTGAAAGAATTATTCTATTCGCTTTCAACTTATTTTCCACACAACTCTCTTATAGAAAAACATACTGCACTGAGAGATTCAGTCATCTGAAACCAGGTGACTAATATTCTTTAACTTGGCCCAAGACGTTTCTAAGCTGTTTTTAGTTATTCTATAAATTGTTCAAAATAAAACTTATGTAGACGTTTAAGTTCGAAATCGCTGCCAAAACTATATTTTTACTCAATATATTGCACTCAGGTGGTTAACTTTTGTGCCAGACTGTATTTAGAGGGTGTTATCTCTCACCGATGCGCAGTTTTCGTTCTATTTGTTTTTCGTCATTCGTCTCTTCTGATGAAACCCAATCATCAAAACTCGAGCTATTCCTGAAACGAAATTTTGTGTATTAAATGAAAGTTTTAGATTATAATGTGTAACTGATTTGTATTTTTTCTTCTCTCTTATCACCATGGTAATACAAGTAAAAACTATGAGAATACAATTGGCAAATATTTGATTATTTATTAATATGTAAGTAATTATACCACATTATATAGATATATGTTTACATGTTTATTTTCTCAAATTATATTTGATTATTATAAATCATTAATTGTAACAAAGCTCAACAAACAGAAAACTAGTTCACTCTTCTCTTTGCTTGGCTATCCCGTCACCGTGGTAACCACTCCCGTTGCCGATCTTTTGTTATTATTTCGGTCTCCATGGTTACAGCTTCTATACATTCTTACTCTGATCAAATAACTTTCTTTTTTTTTAATATTTAAAAATTATTTTCTCTATAAATAGTATTTGTGTAAAATTTTATAAAAATGTAAGAAATTATATTTAAAAAAAAAAAACAATTAATAGATTTTGAAAACTAGAATTATTCGACTTCGTAATTAAAGGGTTTGGTGGTTGAAGGTGTTATGTAACAAAACACGATTTTTGACTTTAGCAGAAAAATGTTACATAGCCCTTTCATCTTCATATTTCTTTTTCTAGTTGTTTTAAAATATTCAGATGTTGCTACCTAATACTTCTGTACATAAATCCTTCATCCACTGAACTAAATCGTGTTTTTTAAAAACATATGACATAACCCCTTCATTTACCACACTTTTCAATTATTCATTAAAAAATTGTCTTTATCTATTTAATTTAAATTTTCATTTCTTCTAATTATCACCTTTTAAAGTATTTGATTAATAATTAAATAAATAGAAATAACTCTCATACATGTTTTTTTTGTTTTGCATTTTCTAAAAGCAACTTAATTCGATAGTTACTTTCTCGGTTCGAATCTGGGTACAAGAAAACTTGATGTCCTTGCAAACGTTTGACTGATTGGCGGACTTATGACTTAAAAGCAAATATTGCAATGTATTTTTAAATTATAGAAATAAAAGTTCTTAGTTTAGTACTTGAGTTTTTTAGGAAGCAAAGTTTCATGGATTTTTTTTTCTTAGGTACTTATTATAATTTTAAAAGTGTAAACAGTTCTAAACCGCGACCGGAACTCATTTTCGATTCTGAAATTCGCACCTATTTTCAGAATCCACACTATCAGGCTATTTTAGTCTCAGACATTGTTTGGTGACGGTTTGAACTTCCTTGCGTCCTTGTATTTTTCCTAGTTTCCATCTGCAATGGCCTTAATAAACCGAATTTTGCAACAACAAAAAAAAAAGCACTTCGCTCAAATGTCTATTATTTTGGCCTCAGAAGGCGTTGTATTTTCGCGACTTCCTAGTACATGAGATAA
The DNA here is from genome assembly GCA_003667255.2 of Euschistus heros. NCBI lineage: Eukaryota > Metazoa > Arthropoda > Insecta > Hemiptera > Pentatomidae > Euschistus > Euschistus heros. Next base: position 878,308 of record RCWM02000182.1, on the reverse strand, counting down.
GTCGTTGCATATAAACTCCTGCATTATTCCTGATCTAATAATCCCAACGAGCCTAGATTTTAAATATTTATTCAAATAAATAATTATCTGAACAAGTATATTACAAATATAAAATTCCTATAATTATCTTAATTGATATTTCTAGTCAGACGTCAATTATTTTTCATGTTTTCGTCAATGTCGCCTTAAATTAACAGTATTTAAATTAGAATTTTAATTAAAATTATTTAATAAAAAATAAGCCTCCTTCACAGGTAACAACACAATCTAAGAATAAATAATATTATTTATATTAAATTAATTTTAATTAATTATATTAAAATTAATTTTATCTGTTAGTTTTCCTTTATGAAAGTTAAATATAAATATGTTTGATTTTGATTAGCATTGTTGTTCGTAAATATTAGTTGTGGTTAATTAGATTATGACCATATGTTTTAAATCAGCTGATACTAACTAGTATTGAAATAAATATGGCGACTTTGAGATCGATGTCCTGGCTTTATTTAAACACTTTTATTTAACTTGAGGTACACCATGGTTGTATAGAAGGATCAATACAATTAGGATTGATGAATTAATAATATTAAAATTAGTTTTATTTATTTGTTTTCCTTTATGAAAGTTTATTTACGAAACTTTATAATAAGCAGTTTAATAAAAATATATTTCATTTCGATTACCATTGGAGTTCGTAAATACTAGTTCTGGTTATTCATCTTTGAATGTTTAGTATTCAAAACTAGTATTCTAATAAAATAATCCCAATAGAAGTGGCAATTAATTCACCAATCCTAACTTTTATTTAACTTTTTTTTATTTTATCGATTGGCAGTAAGTGCAGACATAGCACAGAAAACTATAGCCTGTAAATGATTAATACATGTTAGAATTAAAATTCAACTGTTTTTGTTTTTTTATTTTTTCTATTCATCTCTTATTTTTTGTGAATTTTATTTATATGTCTTTTGGCTGGGGGTCTCTACGTTTTGGGTGTAACATTTTTTTCACACTCAAAAATATAAGATTTTGACTCGCTCTTGCTCTGTTGGAGATGTTCGGATCAAAAATTTGACAATAGTTTCCTTATCAGAAATTTAATAGAAAATATTTTTTTCTATATAATATCTGTCTCTAGGACCTAGCGTTTAGGAGCTGTGTCGATTTGAATGATAAAAGTCACATTTGAAACCTAACTTTCTCCAAAGTTTATTTATTTCGAATAATTGTTAATTTAATTTAATTATTAATCTATGTAATTTGATTCTTTTAATTAGGTATGTAAATTATGAAAACCCAGAAAAAGATTAATTGGGGAAAAACCTATAATTCTGGCCAACGTATCCATGATGTACAGCCAACCTAAGTACTTGGGTTCTATCCCAATATGAGAGATTTGAAGAGAGAGATTGAGAAATAAACATCAATATTACAAAAAATTTCTTTTCTTTTTTTTATTTTATTTTTTGGATACTAATCAAAAATTCCTGATATACAACAGTGATACTTTTCATCATATTAAGTAAATGCCATAAGTATAACTTGTGACTCGCCTTCGACACCGTCTGGCAGACGCTAATTTGACCTTGTCCGCTCGTCACTGAACCGTTTCATCACCAACTCCGCTTTAAAATAAATTAACGTAGACATAAAAGTGACGTGACTGACTACAAATTATCATTTAAAAGGCATTGGAGGTAATAAAGATCCAGCCATATAGCTGAACCTCATCCTGTTCTCTGCTAAATGAAGCCTGTAAAATAATTTGCAAACTCAGATTCAGTCCTCGCGGTCAGTTGTAAAGTACGGTACTTCGCCATATACTGCCAATTAACATAGTGCTTACTGTATAGTACCCGTTTAAATTCTCTTGCTGAACCAACTGTAAATATTCTACTTAGGTAGACATTGTGGTCGTAAGGAATATTTACAAACGACCGAAAAATTGAGTATTCGAATTAGCGATTCGTGATCGATCGCAATCGTTAAAGCTTATAAAGGTTTTTTTTTTGTTTTTTTACTTATTCAAATACACATTAATAATAATTTTGTTAAATAAATTTAGGTATATAGTTTCAAATGTACACATTATTTCTGAAATACTAACCGACAATGAGAATTGTTACATTACTATGTTTGTTTGTTTGTTAGGGCTTAACTTCCTTATGTACTCTAAATAGTGCAGGAAGAATGGGTTATCCTACAGGTTAACAACCTATTATAGTGTAGACTGGGAAAATCAAAATTTATTTCCAGATAAACATTAAAAAAACTTTCAGGTCACTGCCTGAACACGCTCGGACGTCAAGGCCTCCTTATTATTATGGCATCCTGTTCTTTGGGGTTATAAGTGTTATTGAAATTATTACAACTTTAGAATTCCATTCCCTGCACTTGCGAAAAATTACAATATACGTTATTTTCAAAATGTACTCGTATACAGTTAGGTTTTTTTTTTATTTTTCTGAATTCACCTGTTTATATGAATTAAAAATAATAATAAGGTGAATAGAAAGCAGTAACCATGGAAACAAGAATATTTAGTAGGCGACGGAGTGGTTACCATGGCGACGGTTGTGAAGTGATGAGAATTAGGAACTACTTTTTTTTTTTTATTGTGTTAAAATTAATCAATTTTTCTTTACAATACAAAGTATTGTTTGAACAAAAAGGAATTTATTGTAGGGCATTTTCCGTCGATACAAAAGCTAAGTATAGAATGTACAAAACGCGTTTTTTTTTATTTTGATCTTTCACGATTCGTTGCGTTGACATTGTTAAATAGTTTACATAATTGACCATTTGACAGTGTTATTTATTCCTCTCCTTAAGAGTGTGAATTCAGATTCCAGAGTTCGCTTCAAAGTATGTCAGCCCTAAAGCAATCGCTAAAGTAACAGAAAAAATGCCTTTTTTATTGACATTCGAACTTGCATTCTTGTCGGCGATTTATTGTTTTTAAGGATTTAATTGGAAAAACAAATGGCACCTTTTATTATATCACACACCACAACAATATTATCAAACTTTGAACTTAAGTTAGTAAATATTTTAATTTTCACTGATTCCGGTAGGATTAGTTTAAATATTGCCTCAAATTACTAACTTTAGATTGAAACGATATGGGACATATGGTAGGTATGTCAATAAATATATTTCGTAACGCTATAGAAAAATTTAACCTTGAGAGACCCATTCACCTAATGAAGAGCGTATCGAATTCTCTATCACAACATCGACGATAGAACGCAGATAATCTTGTGATTAGTTACTCTGAAAAAAAATTCTATATACCTGGCTATGATGTCATATTTTATGAAACAAGAAAGGGTAATTCTATTTATTTATTTATTTTTTTTCAATTTATTTAAATTACAACTGTACAATATATACATCTAGTAAATAGGTTGATTATGATTACAACAAGCCGAAACCTGAAAAGAACTACTCGTCAGTATTACTTCAATATAAATCTACACTAGAAGGTCTTTAGGCCATCTCCTATTCAGATTATCGATTTAAAAAAATAATAATGGAGCGGGAAGCAAGTTGGGAGACTAGTGGATTGGGGTGATTATGGAGCTTACTATGGAAGAATAGGTATCTGGTCTGGGCTAAATCAGCAACATATGGGACATTACGATGTTTATGGATAAGTTTGTTTTTAATAAAGTAAGGAGCATTAAGGATTTTTCCAAGGATTTTGGATTGTAAGGATTGGATACGGGAAGAATTAGAAGGTTTAGTTGAGCCCCAAAACTCAACTCTTTATGTCCAAATAGTTGTGATAACTGTCATGTAAATGAGTCTTTTATTGTAAATTGGAAGGTTTGAACGTTAGTCTAGTAAATGTTGTAGAAGTCGAAAACCACGAGCGGTTTCCAATTCTATTTATAAAACCAAAAATTGGAGAAATTTTGTATAAAAAACTAAAAAAAAATACTGATAGAATGTTCTTAATCTATATAAAACCCATGTATGATCTTTAAAAAAAAAATTCATATTTAAAAATGTAAACCATTAAAAGATTTTTTTTTTTTTTTTAACCATTACGGCTATAGTTGCAGCCCTGATTTGACACCGTTTGGAGTTCAAATTGCATCCAAAAAAAGACTTGCCTACGTGACCGGCGAAGCAGAACTGCCATTAAGCCCTAGTATATCGATATAGCTTTCCATCGATTCTTGGGAACAATAACATGAGATGGTTATGGGGGAGCTTATCAGTATGATGCTCCAACAATAGTCCATTGCATCAACAATAAACAATGCATTCGAGTGCAAGAGAAGAAAAGGCCTTTTGTGCTATTAAAAGAAGGTATTATTTGGAGTTTATTATTGTATCTATGTCTGGATCCAGGCACCTAAGGCAGTGTACTTTAGACAAAACAACTTCAACATCTAAACTTATTATTCTAGGAACATTTCACATATCTATGGAAACGATTTATTAAGAATATTTACAAACGCCTGAAAATTTTCGAATTAGTCATTCACGATCGATAACAATCGTCATGTTTATAAAGTTTTTTGTTTTGTTATTTTACTTATTCATATGCATATTAATAAAATTGTAGTTATTATTAGTTAATATTTCTCTGTTGATGTTATTTTTCAATCGTTTATCTTGCTCTTATAGAAATCTTTTATGTTAAGAGGAATAATTAGTTATAGGAATGTATCTATTTAAATTAATTGCCCTAGCGTGGAAAAATACCTTGAGAATAAATTTGTTGAGAAATATTTTTATTGCTGAAAAAATATTTGATAAAAATTAATTACAGATGTCAATCAGATAAGTCTTAAAAACCTTTAGCATCATCTTGATCCCCTGGCTCAAACATCAGTCAGCCCTTATCTATATGATATGATAATGCTCTGAGATTAATATGGCAGTGGGCCCGAACATGTGATTAATAGTTTTTTAATTGATAGTATCTTCGTGGCCTCAACGTGTTCCTTTATTAGAAACTCGTTTAAGTTTCTATTTATTTTGATACACAGTTAGAATCGCTGGGATCTTCTGAAATCTTAGGCCCAATTCACACAGAACGGACGTGGCGCGTACTTTTATCTCCTCGGACATAGAAACAACATTAAAATAATTTGATATTGGAGTTACATACATATATACCAACAATTTAACCGAGGTGAAACATCACTGATTTTATGATTTTTTTTTTTCGAGGGGCGAGGGGTAATCGGACATAAAACAACTTAGATAAAATTTGATATTGGAGTTACATACATACACACTAACAATTTAATAGGGGTGAAACATTACCTATTTAATTTTTTTTTTTTTGGGGGGGATTCGGAAAAATCTCTCGATTTTTTTTATGTCAGATTCTTGTATGCCACTGGAGACGGCAAAGAGACGTGGCGAGGGCGTGGCGCGGACTTTTTTCTCTTCCGCGTCTCTCCTATTAAACAAACGTTCCAATTCACAGAGAACGGACGTGGTGAGACGTGGTGCGGGCGGTCGTCCTCCCTTTGTTTAATAGGACAAACGTGGAAGAGACAAAAGTCCGCGCCACGTCTCTGCCACGTCCGTTCTCTGTGAATTGGGCCTTAGGTTTACTCACTAAGGTTTTGGTTCAGAATGTAATAGCACTTTTGAAAATTTCATCTGTAATACGTTTTTTTTTTTTTTTTTTTTATTTGTGTCTCAGTCATCTATATTTAGAATTTTACAATAAAAATTTTTTACGTTTAATTTGAATATATAAAATTAAAATTAAATCAAAGTAAAACCGAAATATAGTTCCCATGAATCAAAGGTTTCGAACAATGGCAAAGGAATAAAAATTTTAATTACGAAAAAACAATATTCAATACGTAAAGGAAGACCTTGAATACGTAATTTAAATGTTTGAAGATTGTTTTCATATTCAAATAAAACTTTTACTGAATTCGCTTTACTGCTCTTGTTCTCTTTAAAATATCCAGATTTTCTTACTTAATTACATTTTTAATTAATTAATCATTTTTGAGGGGGGAAAACGTTACAAAAAAAAAGCTGTGGACCCAAAAAAAATAAATAAAATCGCTCATTATTCAATGTATAAATTACTAAACAGCGAATAGAATTTATTATCTACAATATATAGCGTATAAGTTAATTATAATTCATACATTGTGCAAAAAAAAATAATTTTACAAAATATTTTTTAAAAAGATAAATATTGAAATGAATGAATCTTTCTTCAAGAGTTGATGGGACCGACATTTGAAATCGACTCATCCTAAGTTACATTAAAAAATAAATTCTATATTAGGATATTTTGATCTTTCTAGAAACCTTGGGTTATCGGGAATCGAGTGTAAAACAAGTTGAGGAACTATTGGATAGTTTATCATTAAAAGATTTATCATGCCAAAAGCGTGGGGCATGACTATGACGAAATTTATATGTGTCATAATGAGAGTATTGGGAATTTTACGATGTATTTTGGATTCTTCAAAACTTTATTTTGTACGTCTAAATCTAATCCCCTAGGACTCAACTAAACCTTCTAATTTTTCTCGTATCCAATCCTTACAATCCAAAATCCATCGAAATATCCTTAATGCTCCTTACTTTGTTACAAATAAACTTATCCATAAAGATCTTAATGTACCATATGTTGCTGATTTATCCCACACCAGATTCCTATCCTTCCATAGAAAGCTCCATAACCACTCCAATCCACTAGTCTCCTAACTTGCTTCCTATTCCTTTCCTGATAATCCTCCGAGGCGTCTAAAAGAAAATGGCATAAAGACCGTTTAGTGTAGAATTTATTGAAGTGCTACTAGTGAGTAGTTCTTCCCATGTTATTTATTTATGTATTCTTGTATTCTACTTTCAGCACATTTACTTGATGTATATATTTTATACAGTTGTAAATTTCAATAAATTTATACATTTTTTAAAAATCTAATCCCAAGGTCTTTTTCTTTTCACACACTTCGGGAGATTATTAGGAATTGAGTGAAGAGCGAGTTGACTAACTAATTGCAATGCATTTCACTATTAAGTACTACTCTGTGAAATAATGACTAATATATTTAAAATCGTACATTCAGGTGTCATGTTCCAAGAAGGTTTCGCCTGATTGGTCAAAGCTCAAACCACCTGGTAGCTGATTGTAATAAAAACCTCTTTAAAACGTTTCAACTTCACAGCTGCTGTGAGATAAGATTAAAAATGTCGCAGATAAAGGAGATGGCCATTTAAGGTTATAATTATGTGTACGCATAATATTTCATCATCCCAGAAAGAAAAAAAAAAAAAAAAAAATCAGATAAATGGTTTTGTTTTTATAACTACGAAATTAATGTATACGGTTCGGTCAACTAAGACTTATAGTGGATTTTATAATTGGAAACTGTAAATAAAAGAATTATTTGTCCTGTTAAGGAAACTGAAGTTTGGTTGCAAAGGAATAGCAATCATCTCTACAAACTATACACGGGCTGTACCTTATACCTCTATCAGCGCGAAACACTATTTTCGCTCTAAACGGGGAAAATCCTAGAATCTTTTCCGTTAAACTCATTAAACTAAACATTATATATATATATATATATATATATATATATATATATATATATATATATATATATATATATATATTCTATACGTTTCTATTACATATATACAATTCTAGCTTCCATAAAACCACCTTAAGTGATAGTACATGGAACATGCTAACCAGTGTTGAAAAATATTTTCAACTCTGTCCGTATTTCAAAAGTTATCCAGGTGGTTTATAACTGATTTTTTTTTATATATACACATTTATTGAAATTTACAACTGTACAGAATATATACATCAAGTAAATGTATTGACAACGATTATAATAACATGTTAAAACTTGAAAAGAACAACTCATCAGTAGCACTTCATTAAAAATTCTACACTAGAAGGTCTCTAGGCCATCTTCGTTTCAGACGCCTCGGAGGATTATCAGGAATGGAGTGGGAAGCAAGTTGAGAAACTAACGGATTTGAGTGGTTATGGAGCTCACTATGAAAGGATAGGTATCTGGTGTGGGCTAAATCAGCAACATATGGAACATTAAGATCTTTATGGATAAGTTTATTGGTGACAAAGTAAAGAGCGTTGAGGATTTTACGAAGGATTTTGGATTGTAAGGATTGAATACGAGATGAATTGGATGGTTTAGTAGAGCCCCAAAGCTCAACTCCGTACGTCCAAAATGGTCAAATCACAGTCATGTATATGAGTCTTTTGTAATTAATTGGAAGCTTTGAACGTTTGTCTAGTAAATGTTGAAGTAGTCTGTAACCACGGGCTAACTAATTTTAAATTAGTTCTTGTCCCTATTTTGTAAAATACATTCCGAACTACAATTATTTGAACTTTCTTATTTATCTTAAAGTATAATAATTAAGGAGTATATAAAGTATAGTAATTAAGGACAAAATAACTGGAAATTTCAACTTTATAGAACTCATATGTACATACTGCATTTACAACGCTATGACATTGAAATACCTTTCCGTAAATTAAACTTGATGGAGAAAATAAATGAGTTACTTATCATTATACTCGCTTGCCAAGTTCAACTCCTGAGGTCCAAATAGGTCGTAATTATTGTCATGTAAATGAGTATTTTGTAATTATTTGAAAGCTTTGAATATTTTTTGAAGTTAATGTTGAAGAAGTCGAAACTTACGAGCTGTTTCATGTCGTTTTAATCTTGTTTATAAGTTCCTTGTGAGGCGAAACCCTAGATGGAGCTTAGCAGGGATTAGTATTGTATCAATACGTGCATATAAAATTAAAAACGTTAAAGCCGCTAACTATTTCAACCTGTTATAACCTTTAGCGTATTTAAGAGGTTTTTATTTTTAATGGCCTAACCTTATAAGGAGAAATTAATGATAAGGCTACTCCTTTCAAAGGCTTAGTTTGGAATTTTATTACTTTTTTTAATGTTTCATGGTAAGTCAATGTTAACTACGGTTCATTTCTCCTGTTAACTACGGTTGAGAATAATAAACATTTACCTTCTCTAGCTATCTTATTATTATAAACTTATTACAATCTTTTACGATAAAGAAAATACAGTTATGAGAATATCTTACACCACTGTGTGCTGTCTCCCTCATGCCAACCCACACCATGATTATTGTATAATTACGTTATATTTTTGTGATTGTAATATTGTATTACAGGTACAAATCATAGTTTTAAAGTTAAAAAACCTTCGTCGTAAACCTACGACTTCCTGTCCTACGGTATCCTTTTACGATATTCCACTAATCCCCGTTGAACGGATACGCTAACTAGGACTCCACTTGGACATGACTGTGATTAGACCTATTTGGACGTACGGAGTTGAGCTTTGGGGCTCCACAAAACCATCCAATTCATCTTGGATCCAATCCTTACAATTCAAAATCCTTAGAAAAACCCTTAATGCTCCGTACTTTGTCACCAATAAACTTATCCATAAAGATCTTAATGTTCCGTATGTTGCTGATTTAGCCCACACCAGATATCTATCCTTTCATAGTAAGCTCCATAACCACTCAAATCCACTAGTCCCCCAACTTGCTTTCCACTCCATTCCCGATATTCGTCCGAAGCGTCTGAAAAGAAGATGGCCTAGACACCTTCTAGTGTAGAAGTGCTACTATTTTATTGAAGGGCTACTGATGAGTGGTTCTTTTCATTCTTTCAATTTCATAAAGCTCCAAGTTTCCAATAATGTGCAAATTATATTTTTTGGGGGAGAAAAAAGTAAAAAAAAAACAAAAAAAAACTGTGGACCCATATCCAAAAGACATGTCAAAAACAAAAAAATAACGTTTATATCATCACCGAGATGTATATAGAAAACAATTTTATTTATAAAATAAATATTTGTTCAGTTCAGCCATGAAGGAAATAGGTGCTTTTGTTAACCGATAACAGCTGATTGGGGCCTCTTTCTCTCTAGGGAGGTTCTTAAAGGGTTATCAACCTTTCTCCAGAAAGTTCAACAATGTCGACAGTAACTGAAATCCAAACCCAGCCACAGTCGTGCCGAACTAAAGGCATTATTTTCTAGTAAATTATCCAACGAAACAAGATTGGCAATAGGTTCTAAATAGGTTATTAAAGTGAATTTTCTATTTTTACAAAACAACAGTGAATTATAAGTAATATTAACAACGTAATCAAAATGTTTATATACATGTCAGGTTCCGCTTTTAAATATCATATGTTGCTGATTTAGCCAAAACCAGATACCTATCCTTTCATAGTAAACTTCATAACCACACAAATCCACTATTCTCTAAACTTGCTACCCATTCTATCCCCGATAACCCTCCGAGGCGTCTGAAAAGAGGATGGCCGAGGGACCTTCTAGTGTAGAATTTGTTGTAGAATTGATTTCAGTGCTACTGATGAGTAGTTCTTTTCAAGTTTTGACATGTTATTGTAATCGTTATCAGCTCATTTACTTGATGTATATATTTTGTACGGTTGTAAATTTCAATAAATAGATATTTAAAAAAAAAAAAATCCGCTATAATTATTCTATTTTAACGACTGTGAAGTCACGCCTAATTATAACGATAATTATTTTTTAATCGTTTATTATTAATATCTGAATTTATTTTTTTATAGAGAACTATCGAGACGTATTGTATAATTAGTCTGAATCCAGTCTCCATAGGTTGCATCATTGTTTTGGAATTAATTTCAATTCGGCAGCATTCTTCTGTACATATCTTAGAAAATAAAGCTTTTTAATTTGCACCTCGTTTTAAGTATTAAAAAAATAAAATAAAAAATAATATTCTATAAAAAATTATTCTAAGCATTTATCTTTTCTTAACTTCATTTAAAGCATTTAATCAATAAAGTCTGAATCTGGTCGTTCATGAAGGATGCATTCGAAGTGCATTAATTACTTGAAGAAACAAATGACGACTACTTTTGAATTTACTTGTGTTCGTGTGCAATTGAATTTTAAAATATGGTAATACATAATGAATTTAAAATTTAATAATTGGGCCTAGTTTGTGAATATTTTAAAACATACTACACAGGCTTACCAACCTTATATGTTTGTCATTTCTGTCCACCTACTTACTTCGAAGATCAGGTAAAAAAGTATAGTTTGAGAAAAAGGGAAACTTAAGTGAACGTGTTAGAAGGCATGTAGGCACTTTTGGATAGATAAGAGAGGAGGTTCAGAGCATTTTGAGTTATTTTCCTAGTAGTTAAATTAATAATTACAATTTTTTGATCTATAATAACAGTGATCTCCAAGATAAAGTTTTTAAATCGTCAGGTGAGAATGTGGATTTTTACCCAGCTGACTCCCTCAATCCAACCTATCTTTTATATTACATTACATTTGCTATTTTTAATTATATCACAGCTGTGAATAATAATATTACAGTTTAAAAAAAAAATTAATAATAATAGTCCGAGCGATACCGTTTGAATAGAACAAGTTCAAGCCGTGAGAAACCTGGCCATTGTACTCGATTCGTCATATGTTAATTTTGAGTCCACTGCCATGTTAATCTTCAAGAATTATTTTGAACGATTGCGTAAAAGGCTTATAATGGTGGTAAAGGTTTTTAAAATCTTATCTGATAATCTGTTATTAATTTTTTATCGAATATGTTTCTTAAGTAAAAATATTTCTGAACAAATGTACCCTCAAGGTCTATTTTCACGCCATGGCCATTGATTAAATAATTTAATGTTTGTCTTGTTCTCAACAGAATTAATCGATCTCAAGTAGAATAATTGTCAGTAAGAAAGTATCGATAGGAATTAGATTGGGTACTTGAACTTAATAGCGCCATTAAATAGAAGAGAAAATTATTAGTTAAAAAAATAATTACAAATCAAAACTTCATGTGGAACTTGTATGTTTTATGATCCGTTGACACCAGCGCTCAGGTGTCACTTACCTCAACTATTTTGACCATATCAGGTTATGATGCCACCTATGAATTCGAAATAAACATTGTCTTTTATTACCATACATCACATCTTTAGGAAATGAAATAAATGAGAATCATGTGAAGAAAAATCCAATGGATCTCTAATATTTGAGAGTTTTTTGTAAACTTAAAAACCTTTTGTGTTTTTTTCCAAGATTATTGTTTGTTTTGTTTTGTTTAGCTATGCTAGCCTAAACCTTGACTTCTTTTGTTATCTTAGAACTACTAAAATTGATGGGAACATTTCTTTTTAAGATAAAATAGATCTAATACAAATTACCGAAATTACTTAGACCACGAATCTTTACATGGGAACTAACTTAATGGTGGGAAAGTTTTCAAGGATTCTCCGCTTTCATATAATAGTGGTCTAGATATATATTATTTTTTTTATGATGATATTTTTCTTATTATTTTATATTTATAGGGGTGAATTTTGTAAATAGATCCATTCGTTCTCGTTTGGAAATTCTCGAAGTTCCAGTTTTTGAAAAGATAATATCTGACATATATACACCAGCCATTCTCGACAGCTTAGGTTTTGCTTTTTGAAATACGAGTCATCCAGTCCATGTTTACGAGAATATCAAGTTTCTTGGTGAAGATCAATAACAATCCTTCTTAATATCTTTAAAAAAAAAAAAGAGAAGAAAATCGATTAATCCTGTATTGGATTACAAAGCCTTAGTTTCTAACTATATATTTTTTTCCTTCTCTAGGCTTCTTAGAATATACCGCCTACCAAAAAAAAATTATATTACTAGAAAAAAAAAATAGTTGGCTTATCAAGAAGAAAAAAAATCATTCAATTTAGTCCAGTCAATAAACATACTAAAAGTCCCCGCTCTGGGGGGTGAGCTAACGGTGGGAGGAAAGGAGAAGGTACCATTTTTGTGTTTTTTAAAGTATATCTCGAAAACGGTGGGCTCTAGAAAAATATGCTTTAAATCAAAATTAAAGCTAATTAAAGTTCCTGTAAAATTGTTTATATACATAGTTGTCACGGTTTTCGAGATATACGTTATTAAAAATCGATAATTTTCGAGAAAAAAAATATATTTTTACCTCACTTTTGGTCAAACTTTTGCTTCAAGTGCCAGAAATGTATATATGAAATTAAAGTAAATTTAATGATCTAAAACTTTGATTCTAACGATTTTCCTGAGAAAGGATCGTAAAAGGTACAAGAAGCAGATGTTTGTCAAAAATTAAGGTAAACAAATTTTTTTTCTCAAAAATTATCGGTTTTTATTAACATATATCTCGAAAACCGTTTGAATTTCGATAAATATGTATAAATACAATTTTATAGTAAATTTAATTAGCTTTAATTTTTATTTGAAACATATTTTTCTATAATCAACCGTTTTCGAGATATAATCGAAAAAACAAAAACATTGAACTTCTCCACTCTCCCAACGTTAGCTCATCCCTAAGGAGCGGGGATTGTTAGTATGTTTACCTTCTAACTATTCCTAACGAAGCTATGAAGTCAAAAATAATCGCATATTTTATGCAATCTACACCCCTCATATCAGTACTCATTGACTCGACTAATTGACTAGTTTCGACTCCTAATGGACTGCTCTTCAAAATTCCATATTGAAGTAGAAATTACGATTTATGAGGCCATTCAAATTAAATGTTATCGACCTTTATCATTGTAGGAATCATTAAAAAGCTTACGATCTTTTTTGAACGCAGATCAGTGATCGATAAAACTGAAAGATAAGAAGAGCGCCGGCGATATCTGGAGGACGTGCCTATCAGGTCCCCAATTTTTTTAAATTAATTACACGCCTTGTTTACCCGTGCTAAGATAAAGTAACCTGTGGCGTCTTATCATTTATTTATTGCAACATCATCTCCTTTCATCGAATGGGTAAATTCCAAATGGTTTAATGTGCGAAAGTCAATAGGCCGACGATTTCAATTGAAATTGATTAAGTTGCGATATTTAATTCAATTTTATTTAGTAAACTTAGTAAATATTTGTATTTCGAAAAACTTTATTATTTTCATTATTTCATCTCATTAGCTAAAAGAAAAAAAAAACAACTAAATAATTAAACATGGCCGGTCTTTCTTTTTTTCACCTCACAACCCCATCACCATAGTAACCATTACCTTCGCTTACTCTCATGTATCTGTTTCCATGGTAACCGTTAAATACAACTTTTAAACTTTATGTTATTTTAAGAATACAATATTTATTTTATAATAATTTTAATCGCAATTTTACACATTTGTTTACAACGAGTGTGATGTTACATTAAATAACAGACATGACCAGGCGTGATACTAAATTATTAGGGATTAGGCTAGGAGATCTCTCATCCACCTCCTTTTCAGCGACCGTTGAGTTATGTCAGGAGTTAGTAACGTCGCCATTTTAAGACTATTTAATAAACATATAAAGTTTATTTGCCATTAGTATATTTAAGTAATGTAAAATTTTTCTCTCTTACATTTTTTTATGGCATATAATATGCCTTTTTATTGTATGGAAATGTATTTTCTTCCTCACATTTCACATGGAACAGTTATATACTGTATTATATTTAGTCTGGGCATATAATTAAACATTCAAATTGTATTTAGTAATTATGTCCTTGAAGTGTATCTCATTTTCATGATTAATGATTTTTTTTTTTTTTTTTTTTTTTTTTCATTTATTGAAATTTACAACTGTACAAAATATATACATACATCTATTAAATGCGTTGATAATGATTACAATAAAATATCAAAACTTGAAAAGAACTACTCATCAGTAGCACTGAAATCAATTCTACAACAAATTCTACACTAGAAGGTCCCTCGGCCATCCTCTTTTCAGACGCCTCGGAGGGTTATCGGGGATAGAATGGGTAGCAAGTTTAGAGAATAGTGGATTTGTGTGGTTATGAAGTTTACTATGAAAGGATAGGTATCTGGTTTTGGCTAAATCAGCAACATATGATATTTAAAAGCGGAACCTGACATGTATATAAACATTTTGATTACGTTGTTAATATTACTTATAATTCACTGTTGTTTTGTAAAAATAGAAAATTCACTTTAATAACCTATTTAGAACCTATTGCCAATCTTGTTTCGTTGGATAATTTACTAGAAAATAATGCCTTTAGTTCGGCACGACTGTGGCTGGGTTTGGATTTCAGTTACTGTCGACATTGTTGAACTTTCTGGAGAAAGGTTGATAACCCTTTAAGAACCTCCCTAGAGAGAAAGAGGCCCCAATCAGCTGTTATCGGTTAACAAAAGCACCTATTTCCTTCATGGCTGAACTGAACAAATATTTATTTTATAAATAAAATTGTTTTCTATATACATCTCGGTGATGATATAAACGTTATTTTTTTGTTTTTGACATGTCTTTTGGATGTGGGTCCACAGTTTTTTTTTTTTTTTTTTTTTTTTTTTTTTTTTTTTTTTTTCCCCCAAAAAAATATAATTTGCACATTATTGGAAACTTGGAGCTTTATGAAATTAAATTAATTATAAAATACTTCCCAGTCCTGTCTGATTAAACAACTCAATAAAACGATTAAACAAAGACCACACAAGACGCCGCCATTTGCAATTATCAACAAGTGATTACCATGGTAACCTAAAGAAGCTGAATTCCCATAAACCGCATCTATACGTTGACATGGATACGTGTTTTGGCTGGGGTCTTTAGTTTTTTTGTGTAACTTTTTTTCACTCTCAAACTGTGTAAGATTTTTTCAAACTCAAAATAAGAAACGCTTTTTTCATCCCAAAAAAATGTCACATTTTTGACAAGCTCTAGCTCCGTTGGTGTTAAAATTTTCGACAGTTTTCTGATTAGAAATTTAAAGGAGAATAGTTTTGTTTATATAACATTTGTCGCTAGAACCTTCCTTTTAGGAGCTATATTGGTTTGAATGAATAAAAGTCATAATTGAAACCTCTTTTTCCTCGTAACTTTCGTAAATTTCGAATAACGATTGATTTTTAATTTAATCTAATTATTAATTTAAGTAATTTGATCATGATTGATTCATGATTGTTTCCCCAATGGATTTAGTCATAAAAAGTAAATGAGTTTTTTTTTTTTTTACGGATTAAAAAAAAATTGAAACGAAAAAACGGGTCAATGATGCTTTAAAACTCGGATTGAAATAAAAATCAACAGATTGAATTTTCGACTGTTACGATATTGTAATTTTTGCAGAAATACCTTTCGTTTTTTATAATTAGCACCTGTACAGAGCTGGCCGAACTAAGTACAATGACACAGGTAGGCTTCAAGGTGAACCTGTTGATTGTTACGGGTCGTTATTTTAAATAATGTCCCTATGCAGAAGTGCAGGCAGCGTTTAACGGACAAAAGGAAGGCCAGACAACAAAGGAAAGTAAATAGCTGAAGACCGTGAAAATGTTGTTACAATGCATTGAAGATCTTATTTGTGTTTTCTTTTCACCACTCATCTTCTTTCGAATCTCTGCTAAAATATGACTTATATTATAATTTTTGTGATCGAGCAGTTCTGAATGATATCAAATATTTCCGCTGATATGTTTAATGTTCTAAGGAACCTTGTAGAAAATTGATTGCTTAAACACAATCTGCATTCAGAAGCTAATAGCAAAATTGAAGTTAATGTATATTATCATTGAGTTTTAAACCTTACATTGAAAATCTAATAAAATTAATCCTAAATATTAATCCTAAATAAATAAATGTAATAACATAAGATCCTCTGATCTGGTGTCGCTTTATTGACAGTTTTTCCATTAAGAGATAGTCATCATGTTTTATTTACACAAGTAACTGATCTGTATGCCAAATGAGAACACCATGTTTTTTCGGATTCAAAAGTAAATTTATCTATTAAATCGGAACAGAATCATTACATTTAACATATCATTCGAAAGCTGATTAAATTTGCAAGTTTTTGTGAGATTTGACGTTTTGCGGATAGTTTTTTCGAAAAACGGTGAGCGTTGAAGTAATATAAGACATTGTGACTTTCCCAAATAAGGTGAAGATCAAGCTGTTCTTTAGATACCAAGTTTTTGAAATTCAAGGTTACAGGTACTCAGCTATTATAGAAAATATAGTGCTAAATCCAAAAATGTGGTCAAAATTTGAAAAATATTTAAACAAAATGGAGATATTACAGCTTTTATGGAAAAAAAACGTGGTTTCCTCAAAAAAGACTTCGATTTATCATACATGTTCAACGGATTGGAATAGAAAGGTAAGGTCTGCGGCATTTTGCTACATTTTTGATCTAGTTTTACCCAATTTTTTTTTTTACACTAAGAGATACTCACCACAGGGTGATGAGTTGTATACAGTACAAGAAGTTTTTTGTTTTGTTTTTTAATATACATTTATTGAAATTTACAACTGTACGAAATATATACATCCAGTAAGTGTGTTGATAACGATTACAATAACATGTCAAAACTTGAAAAGAACTACCACTTCATTAAAAATTCTACACTAGAAGATTTCTGGGTCATCTTATTTTCAGACGCCTTGAAGGATTATCGGGAATTGACTGTGAGGCAAGTTGGGAGACGGAATTCGAAGGATTTTGGATTGTAAGGATTGGATACGAGATGAATTGGATGGTTTAGTGGACCCCCAAAGCTCAACTCTGTACTTCGAACTAGGTCTAATCACTGTTACGTAAATGAGTCTTTGTAATAAATTGGGAGTTTTGAACGTTTCTATAGTAAATGTTGAAGTAGTCTGTAACGACGAGCAGTTTCTTGTCGCTTTAGTCTTGTTACTTAAAAATAAAAAAAAAACTAACATAGAAGGAAGATAATATTGGGATATTACAGGAGAAAGTAAAAGGACTGTTAATTCAATTTTCAAAATGTGATAACGGAACGGGTTTTTTTTTTTTTCAACTTTCTGTAGCTTTTTATTTTTTTCTATTAAAGATACAATGTTACAATTTTTTTCTAGTATGTTTTATTACAAATATATTTTACGAAAATAGATATGCCATCTCTTATCTATTAGTGAGATAAAAAAAAACAACAAATGAAGGTAGATCTGTGTAATGCCTGTTTGGATTAGGAAAAATAAAAAGATAGTAAGCCATTTATGAGCCACTCTTTGAATGTGTGATCTCTTGTGTAACGAATGCATTCATAACATTATGTATCATCCCACTCAATTATCTTATATCTTTAATGTCTCGAAGCAATTATTTTATAACTATTGCTCTATACAGAATTAATTTTTTAAAAAATGTTGAAGTAGTTTTTAAAGAAAACAAATAAATCACCAGTCTCGCGAAGTAAGTGACCCTATTTCTATTAATATATATTAATATGAAATAAAAAATGAAAAAATAAACTTTATTCTGGGACTTACAGTCCCCTAAGAATTATAATAATGTACAGCTACAAGTACAATTGTCTGGCCGTATTATTTACAAATTCAATGCTTCAGTAATTACGGCCTACATTTTCGACAGCAAAATAAAATTAAATTAAATTAAAAATCTATATAATAAAATATATATATATGAAATTATAATCTATTATATATTTGTCAAATACCACTCACTCACTTAACACGAAATCTCAGAAACCACCGAACGGATTGGAATGAAATTCGATATGTAGATTCCTCTAGGGCCGTAGGTGCTCGCTAAGAAAGGAATTTTAAAAAATCGGCCTGGATCGCGGCTAATTTGCGAAAAATGCGATTTCAATTTTTATTGGGTGAATAATAAAAGATTAATTATCATATGGTATTTGGATATAAGCTAAGTTAAAAAATAAGTTAGATCTTTAAGCCGCAAACTTTGACCACCGTTTAAGTTCCTTATAGTAGTAAGCAAACAAAAATACGATCGATGTCGAAACCTTATAATATTGGTACTTTCTGTGAGCTCATGGTAGCTGCAGAGGTTACTTACAACTTACAAGTTTGAGTTGTTTCGTGAAGAGAAGCTATTAAAAGACTTATGTTAAAGAGGAGGTTAAAAGACTTATGTTCTCTGGTGATGACATGTAATGCCAGTTCTATGTAGTGACAAAAAACAGATAAGAATCAATAGTTCTACCAAGTGTATGATTCTCTTTAGTATCGTATCATGTTCTACCATGGAGAAGAAAGGTACAGTATTAACATCCCTCAGGGTGACCCAAACTCCAATACATCACTTAAGAAAACTGTGTCTGCAGCTGATTTTTACGCCTAAATGTTAGTGGAGCGAGGAGGTGAAGAACCTTATTTACTTTAATTTCGTAATCTCCTCAACCAATTTATGCTTGATATGTACGCAAAAAAAGAAACAGAAAGACTAAACTTTCTTCAAAAAAGTTAAGAAGTTAAGACTATATTCACTTAAAGTATGCCATAAGAAAAGCTGATGGTCTGGTATCAGAGCTGGGTAAGATGGTAGTGCTGCCTCGAAGCTTCACTGGAGGGCTATCAAAATAATATAAAATTAACTTTTGCAAATTGTCAAATTTACTTATTGAAATTATTCTAAGAATGGAATTGTTCAGGTTTATTTAAGTAATAATAATTATCAACGTTAAGCTTAACTTTTACTAATTTAAGTTGTCTTCATCCTAATGATATTAAACCGTAGCGGAGCGGGGTACTTTCAGCTAGTAATAACATAAAATACAATCGTACATATGTAGACATATAAAAGAAAGAAAGGTTTAAAAAAATAAGTGATTCTAGGTATGTAATTAATTGTTTACATATTTGCGGAAGATTGATTGTCTAAAAGGTACAGGAATAAATTATTTTTAAAGGAAGTTATGGAATCTGCTTTACGAATAGAAGTGGGTAGGGAATTCCAGAAGGAGGTAGCACGAATGATGAAGGATGTCAAAGGATGCGGTTTTATGTTAGGGCATGTACAGGTTAAAAGGTTGGGATCTAGTGTGTAGGAGGTGGATGGAAGAGCGCAGAGTTAATAGATCAAGAATATAGGAAGGTTTTTTGGTTTTTAGACATTGGAATAGGAAAGTAGCCAGAACGTATTGCCCTCGGAATTTAGGAAAAAGCCACCTAACCTCAGAATATCGGCAAGTAACGTATGATCGCTTAGGAATCCCGAAGATAAATCTAATGAAACACTGATATTTCTTAGATTAGTGGAAATAAAAACTCTTAAGTCTTATTCTTTTATAAACGTAATGAATTAGCTTCTCAAGCCATATCTTTAACGAGTGGACCCTGTCCCAGACAAAAAAATAATTTATATTGAGTGTGCTCGAGAATAACGTGTTTTACATAAACATGTAAGGCCACTTGAATTCATGCGTATCAATGTGTATCAATAATCCATGTATAGTATGAGAAATATGTTTATAAGACCTGCGTTCTAAGATGCGACCTAAAATTCATAATCTATTTGAAAGAAACGTCTTGTACAAAATAACCGAAGGAGTTTGGGACCAATGTAATTTAAAAAATGGTAAAGAAAAGCGAAGTAAGAAATACTTACTGGAGACTAGTCAATCGATATCTGATGATGAAGGCAAGAATATTAGTGTATGTGTGTGTGTATATATATATATATATATATATATATATATATATATATATATATATATATATTATTAAAATTTACAACTGTACAAATATATACATTAAGTAAATGAGCTGATAACGATTACAATATGTAAAAAACCTGAAAAGAACAACTCATCAGTAGCACTTTAATAAAAATTCTACACTAGAAGATCTATAGGCCATCTTCGTTTCAGACGCCTCGGAGGATTATCAGGGATGGAGTGGGAAGCAAGTTGAGAAACTAACGGATTTGAGTAATTATGGAGCTTACTATGGAAGGATACGTATCTGTTGTGGGCTAAATCAGCAACATATGGAACATTAAGATCTTTATGGATACGTTTATTGGTGATAAAGCAAGGAGCATAGAGAATTTTTCGAAGGATTTGGATTTAAGGAATTGGATACGAGATGAATTGGATGGTTTAGTAGAGCCCCAAAGCTCAACACCGTACGTCCTAATAGGTCTAATCACAGTCATGTAAATAACTCTTTTGTAATGAATTGGGAGGTTTGATCATTTGTCTAGTAAATGTTGAAGTAGCCTGTAACAACTAGCAGTTTCTTGTCGCTTTAGTCTGATTTATAAAAATTTAGATTTAAATTTAAATTTACTTAGTAAATATAATAAAGAAAGATAATGATCATAATAACATTTTACTTGCTGGGTAGCACTTCAATAAAAATATTATACTATTTTTCGATTGTAATCGACTAGATACGAGATGAATTGAATGATTACATTTAGCTTCAAAACTCAACTCTGTAAGTCCAAATGCGTTTTTTGTAATTTTCTGATGTATTAGCAAATGTCGAAGTTGTTGAAAACGTTTCTAGTTATTTCAATCCAATTCATCTCATATTCAATCCTCAATGCTCCTTACTTTGTCACCAATAAACTTATCCATAAAGATCTTAATGTTCCAAATATTGCTGATTTAGCCCACACCAGATACCTATCCTTTCATAGTAAGCTCCATAATCACTCAAATCCGTTAGTTTCTCAACTTGCTTCCCACTCCATTCCCGATAATTCTCCGAGGTGTCTAAAAAGAAGATGGTCTTGAGAACTTCTAGTGTAGTTCTTTTCAAGTTTTAGCATGTTATTACAATCATTGCCAATACATTTACTTGATGTATATATTTTGTACTGATGTGATTTCAATAAATGTATATTAAAAAAAGTTATTTCAGTCCTGTATGTGAATTCCATGTAAGTCTAAACTATACAAAATTTTAGTCTAGACAATACAAAATTCTAAATATCCTTCTATTGTGATCCGCTCTTGTTAACTGTCATTCAGCCTGTTACCAGGCTGGTAACACTTCTTGGTGAGGCTGTCGAAAAACACTTGAACAATGTCAACCTAAGCAAGAGCTGTTAAGGTTTTTTTTTCTCTTGAAAGTAGGTCATGCAAGGAATAAGTGATAATTTAAACAAGATCTAAATTATATAGTGGGTATGGCATATCCTTTGACGAGTCTTCATTTTTTCATTGGTCCGCGTAAAAATAGATAGCCAAGCAAGTATTTGTTGCTGAATTGGATGGACGAAAACATCTTTACGTTCAGTATGAATAATTTCACATTTAATGGTTATAACTTTTCTTTGAGAATATTTTTTTAATACTACCACTATTTCTTAAGTTCATCATATTTTTTGTTTGTACCAAACTGATGATCTAAGCCTTTATTTCTATGGCCATATGTTTAAAAAACAAGTTTACTCAATCCTTTAGTCGAGAGTATCATTCTCGGTAAACAACGAATTAGATATTTTTCATCCTAAATGTTTTATTTTTGGATTAAATATTTAGGCGTGTTGTAAAATTTTATGACATCATATTTCTTGACGTAGACGTGACACCAAACATGAAACCATTTGATAAATGTAATCGCGAACTAAGCCATGTTTATAGCAAGATCAGCGAATATCTGAGATACGTCACTCTTGATGACAGATATCCTTTAATGCTCTCTTCTTTAAACATCTTTAAAACTTATTTTTATCAGTCAGATCAAAAGGCCACCAAGTCTAGACCGCCAAATAGTTTTCTAAGCCAATTACTTCAGTCAAATTTGTACGAGTATTGGACATTTGGAACTCTATGATATTAAATCCATTAAAAAATACTTCACAGCCTTGAATGATCTAAAATAACACGATTAGACAAACGCCACGCAAAAAGCCGCCATTTGCAATTATCAACAAGTGGTTACCATGGTAACCTAAAGAAGCTGAATTTCTATAAACCGCTTCTATATAGTTTGAAATTTATTCAACGCCTTAACAATTTAATTATCAAAGTAGCCACTGCTGTAGTTTCTAGAACCGCTAAATATAGCTTATTTATATAATTAAATCTAAACTAAATAAATATCATTTCTGAAATTTTATAATTGTTAATATTTTTTTTAAACTTAGAGGAGGACATATGGAGTTGAACTTTGCAGCTGAACTAAACCTTCTAATTCTTCCCGTAATAAAAAAATCCTTACTTTGTTACAAATAAACTTCTCCATAAAGATCTTAATGTTCCATATGTAGCTGATTTAGCCCAAACCAGATACCTATCCTTTCAAAGTAAGCTCCATAACCACACAAATCCACTAGTCTCTCAACTTGATTCCCATTCTATTCCTCATAACCCTCCCAGGCGTCTGAAAAGAAGATGGCCTAGAGACCTTCTAGTCTAGAATTTTTATTAAAGTACTATTGATGAGTGGTTCTTTTTAAGTTTTGACAACTTTACAGCCACATACGCAAACGAGACAGCTATCATTACTAGACATCAAAATTGTACACAGTACCATTGAACATACAATACCGCATTTGCACAACAAAGCTATACACACTGACCTACGTATACCGACAGTAGATGGAACCTATACACTCTACAAACTGTTTCATGACAAATTTAATGGACGCCCAAAACAACTCCGGAAAATAGCGGGAGAAGATTCAATGAGAGACCTACTTATATAGAAGTAAATAATAAACAAGGAAGAGAAGATTGATAAAGAACAATTTTTATCAATTGTTCATTCATTCAGTGGCGCAAGCAGGATTGCTATCTGGGGAGGAGGGGGGGGCTTGGTTTATATATAGGTGACGTTCGAGACCATATAAATGAAAATCATAGTTATCGCTCCACTATTTCTTTTATCTTATAATTTTAAAATTTCGGCGAGGCGCTTTCCTTTTTAATTCTCGTCAATGGGTTTTCATCAGTGACTTAGTTTATAGCATTAAAACGCAATCGAAGTAACTTTGGCTTATGTTTTATGGCTTATATTGTTAGTCATTTCGGTCGTCTGTCGGGGCTTCAGCCCCCAAGCCCCCCCCCTTGGTTACGCCAGTGTATTCATTTTTATATTTGAAGAGGAAACTTTCAAAACGTGTTTTGTCACAGTAATCCCACTTTTCAGCAATAACAAAAAATGTATATTATGAGATGTAATTACCCTTCCTAAAAGAAAATTCCTAATTAAACTTATAGCATCTAAAAAAACACACTACAACGAGGATCTGAAATATTCTTTACTCCTAAAATTAACATTTTTAATTTTAAATATGAACAAAACACGTTTTGAAGGAACGCAGTGGACAAAACACGGTTTGATGAAATTACAAAGGGACAAAACACTGAAATGGCTATGTTTTATTTTACAGAAGTCACTGTTTGCTCAAAAGTACACAAAATAAAAAAATATAATTACATAATAGACGATGTATATTAATGACACTCAAAATTTTCGGGAAATATTTTCATTTTCTTCACAGTCACAAGTTTCATCCTCATCCACAACATTTTCGACACTTGGAGAGTCAAAAAGTACAACCTTGTACCAGTTTGAATGGTTTGAACTAAAAACAGGCTACGGACAAAACATTCTTTGCTTAAAACCCCGATTTTGTTTACTAATTTCTGAAGGGACAAAGCTGGTTTTGATGGCTAACACCCATCACATATTGTAGGGTTCTGAAAAACAAATCTAGTAATACCAAAAACTCAAAAAAAACATTTTTTGTGACAAAACACGTGTTGAAAGTTACCTCCTTATTTGTATTTGATAGCTAAATGGGTCCGAAGAAAAACGTTCTAAGCGACAAACATTAAATTTTGAGTAATCAGTGAAAGAAAATCATAATCTAAGGTTGTTGTTAGTTTTGTAACTTAGATTTTATGTTTAAATATTAATTTGTTATACTTACATGTATAATGACATAATGGAGTACTTTATCATGCTATGGCGTACTATTATACATTTTAAAACTTTTGAAATGGCCACTTCGGAAATTTTGTCGCTTAGAAAGTTTTTCGGCGGACCCATTCAATTACAGGCTAATTATAAATATTTAAACATATGTTTAGGCCCATTTTAAATGTCAGCTATCAGGAGTATGATTGTAATAAATACAATGGAACGTGCCCACTAGCCGTGCGATAATAGATAGCGCTGGTGTCAGTGACCAGAGCAGCTAAAGGTCTCTAATCAGATTCCTGTCCTATTTGGGAGCGAGTCGCCTCGGATGGAAAATGCAGACCTTTTCATATTTCTCTGTCCTTCACCTCGTTCACTCCTTGCTAAATACGGCCTCAATAATGACCATTACAATAGAATTAGATTTCTTCGACGCGTTATTGTTATTGACGTAGATCAATCAATGGCTAGCGTCATTTGTTTGGTATTTGCCCTCCATTGCATAAATAAGTTATGAAATATTTATGTAGATAGCGCATTCTTCTTCCTTGTCCATCTCTATATCTGAAACTCCACATGCCAGACTAAAACGACTTGAAACAGCCCCTCGTTTCCCACTTTTATAACATTTACTAGACTTGAAACCTTCTGATGAATTTCAAGAGACTCATTTACATGACAGTAATTGAATCTAATTGGACATACGGATTTGAACTTTGCGGCTCCACTAGACCATCCAATCCTTACAATCCAATCCTTACAATTCAAAATCAAAAAATCCTCAATGCTCCTTATTTATCACAAACAAACTTATCCACAAAGACCTTAATGTCATACTTTTGCTGATTTAGCCCAGACACAAACAAAAAACTTTTAAAATTCGTATTTTGATCAAAATTGCGTCATAAAGACAGCGGTACATTAAGCGGTCAACATTAAAAAAAAAAAAAAAAAAAAACAGCTATTTAAAAAAAAAAAAAAAAAAAAAAACTATTTAAAGCTAGTTTTACTGATATATCCCTTTATATTAATATATTTAAGATAATTAAATTTGAAATAATGTTTCATTGGCCCCTGTTGAACAGATCCGCTACCTAGGACTCCATTTGGACAAACGTCTTACTTGGGATCCACATACAAGATTAAAACGACAAGAAACTGCCCGTCGTTACAGACTACTTCAACATTTACTACACAAAAGTTCAAAGCTCCGAATGCATTACAAAAGACTTATTTACATGACTGTGATTAGACCTATTTGGACGTATGGGGTTGAGCTTTGGGGCTCCTTTAAACCATCCAATTCATCTCGTATCCAATCCTTACAATCCAAAATCCTTCGATAAACCCTCAATGCTCATTATTTTGTGACCAATAAACGTATCCACAAAGATCTTAATGTTCCATATGTTGCTGATTTAGCCCAGAACAGATACCTATCCTTTCATAGTAAGCTCAAGATCCGTTCAAATCCACTAGTATTTCAACTTGCTTACCATTCTATTCCCGATAACTTTTCGAGACGTCTAAACAGAAGATGGCTTCATGACTTTCCTAATGTAGAACATTTAGTGAACTGCAATGGGTAGTTGCAGTCATTATGGTCAAAAGCAATCGACATGTCATTATAAGCATTACCTTCACATTTAATAGATCTCATTGTATTGTATAAAGTTGTAAATTTCAATAATTAGCTATAAAAAAAAAAAATGTCAAGCGCTTAGTAGTAAAGGTGATTTCCCATTACTCTTGATTTGATTTCGAATATCGTAGACACTACGGACTCTGTGCCCGCCCGATAAGAAAGAAATATAATCATTCACAATCCTGATAACTTCTGGCTGACGAGATGTTATCGTGAATCACGGAAGCGATCCGATATTAAGAACCACTTCGGAATAAATAGACGTGATATAGTGATATAGTTCGTAAAAAAACGTTATGTTGATCTGAGAGCAAAGTTTCGCTGCGTGTGGAGAGCTTAAAGCTTAGCGCGTGAAACTTCTGACTGATGTTGATAATGGCGATTTGAATCATTAGTTTCTGTAATAATCTGTTAAGAGTCGTTGCACTTTGCAATGCAACCTTCAAGAGAATGCTGAAGGACATTCTGCGAAGCGTTGTGATAGACACGTGTTTTCGACGAATGTCTAGTTACAGTTCACGGAATCTGATCTGATTTTGTATTTTTTTTTTTTTTTTTTTTTTTAATCGATGTCCACAGTATGCCTGAAAATACAAGAAGGTGATCTAAAAACAGGTGGATGAGAGATCTCTCGTAATCTCTTTAAATAATCTCAAGTCCGAAAGCGTTGGGTATTGTTATTCCTCGTGTATGACAGTTTTTATTTATATAAGTGGATGTGTCGGTACCAAAACTTTTCGGTACCGGTTGCAAATAATCTATTCTCGATTCTCGGTACGTTATCGTTGAGACATAAATTAATGCATTGCATTCAGCACTTCTGTTTGAACTGTATTAATTGCAAATTAAACAAAGAGTAGCATAAGTGTACCGATAATGGAAATAGCTTCACTGGTGACCACTTGAATAATTAAATTGTTATACACTCGAGGCGTGCGTGATTGTATAGAAGGATCAATACAATTAGGACTGATGAATTAATTGCCACTTCTATTGGGATTATTTTTATTTGAAGAATAGTTTCGATTGTTAAACGCTCATCATCAGTTCTAAAATATACAAAAAATTCAAAATAGCTCTTTACCAAGTGGGTTATATCGTTTATCGTGGAGATAAATGCCATAAGTAACAAAATCAATTTTTTTTTAAGGAGAGCAAAAAAACAGGAATACGCTCATCACAAACTTCTCAGATAGTTTTATAGTGAATTTCCTCATTCTCTAATGTACATATATAGCAGTTATATTCACTTGGTGACTTTTTATACTTATGGGAAATGATAATATCAACACACAATTTTCTTTTTTTTTTTTTGTGACGATATTTATTAAACTTTATAAAAAATGTAAGGCAAGAAATAATGTTGGTACTCACCAAAGGGACAAAATAAAAAAGGCATTGGAAAAAAATCAGGACCTGAAGCCAATCATTTGTCATTTAGGTTTTCTCTATGGCTGGTTAGTTTTTTTTTCCGTTTCTTCTTGAACAAAATTAAAACTAAGACTATCGGAAATATTTATTTAATCATTTAAACAATTTTATTATCTCTAAAGATTTATAAATATTTAATTTTAGACTATTTTATACTTGGTGTATTAGTTTCTCTCCCGAGACATTGTTAAATTTATGTTATTTTCATTCAAATAAATAACAAAGCTGGACCGGTGTGTCTTATTATTGTATGCTCTTATATGTTCTTTTAATTTATGGTTTAATGATCGCCCATTTTTTTCCCGTGTATTCACAGTCACTGCATTTTAGTTCATATACACTGCTTTATTGGATAGGGTTTTATTTGATCTTTAGGTAAAGGGAAATAAGATGACAATTGTTTATCTATCTTAAAGGCGGGATTTAAACCTAATTTTCTTAGGTTCGAATCGAAATATATATTTTCAATACTAGGAAAAAATTCCTTAAATAAATTTAATATTGAAAACCAATTAGAATGTTTTCCCTAAGCTTCGCATGTCGCCATTTTTTACTGCATTGCCTATTAATTAGCATCAGCTGTTTTTTTTTAAAATATGACCGTTGTCTATATCCGGTTGCCATAGTAACGGTAGTGAGATTGCACTCATATTAAATTAAATGCACCTTTGATAATAAATAAAGCAGTCCAAAAGAAGTTTATAGCCTTGATATTGAAGAAACCCAGCTTATAAACTTAAATATATATTTATATATAAACACTGATTATATCATGCTGATTCAAGGTGATAGAACATCAGGGAGTGACGAAGTATTTGAATAGCTGACTGCCACTCAATGATAATTCGCCGACCCTATCTTCTCATTTCCTCTTCCATATCCCATTGAGTGCCTGCCCAGACCTTGCTCTAACTATCTAACTAATTTGAAACGACAGGATCAATTTCTTAGGGCATGTACTTTTTTTTATTTTTAACTAGTTCTTTCCGGGAGGTTATTTATCACGAAATTGAAGTGTATCTAGTAATGTTATCAAGGTAATATCTGGCAAATAAACACGTTTCGTCAGATTTATTTATCTATTTCATTTATTACATACTTAATTAATAGAAATTAAAAAAAAAAAAAAACTTCTCTATATTTGCTCGAATCCCGATTATTCTTTGAATCATCTGAAAAAAATATGGCCGCGATAATTTCTACTATAAGCAATTTATTGGAGTACTAACAGCTGGTAGTTGTTTTAAAAGGCGTTATTTTCATTATTCCTCTTATTCACTTGTTAAAGCCAAAACATATTTTTAATTTATAAATATTATATTTCAGTTTCATCTAGGTATATAATTTAAATTTTTAAAAAAGTTGGTTTTATTATTATCAAAGGTGCATTTAATTTACTATGAGTGCTACCTCACTACCGTCACTATGGCAACCAGATATAGACATCGCTCATATTTTTAAAAACAGCTGATGCTAATTAATAGGCAATGCAATAAAAAATGGCGACTTATTAAGCTTAGGGTAAACATACTAATAGGTTTTCAATATTATATTGATTTGAGGAATGTTTTCCTAGTATTGAAAATATATGTGTTGATATAAATATACAAACTAGTAAATAGTTTTGTCGTTGTTTAATTTTATTATATTTTCGTTTCATCTATTTAATGTATTTATAAAGACTGTTAATAATTTGGATTGATAGTTCGAGAAGTATTTTATACAGTTGTAAATTTCAATTATTAATTTTTTTTTTAAATGTATATATATTTTTTTAATGATAAATAACATTTGAATAAAATATGTATTGTAAATATCAAGGAAAAGTATCTACAAATATTGTAACGACCTTTAAAAACTGCATAAAAGTCGAAACAAGGAACGACTCTATAGTTCATAGACGTCGATTATTTTAGAATTGTTTGATTTTTTTTTTTAATGTTTATTTAATCCATAACTAAAGAGTGCTAACCCATTGTGCCAGGTTTTTCTCTTAGATTTAATGCTACCTATTTCTAGACAAATAAACTTAAAATGACCTTAATATCCAATTACTCCAAATGTTACTGATTTGACCAGAACAAGATAACTAACATTTCCTCTAGAAGCTTACAAACTATTAAATTCCCTATCGTCCTCCAAGACCTCTGAAAAGAATATGGTCTCGGTACCTTCTAATTTTGAACATTGTTAAAATGCCACGAATGCATGGTGTTTACAAGTTTTTGACACAATAACAGATTGTTAGTTCAGCTTCGTTACTAGATCTATCTCGTTATACAGCTCGTTATTTTCAATGAACACGTTTTTAAAAGAAATGTCGACTAGAATATTAACAAAAAAAAAAATTAATATTTATTTGTAATTTTACAGATCTCCATTTTTAAAAAGTCAAACATTATTCTACTTGATAGTGATACTTTTGTCTTCCAAATTAAAAATTTTAATTTCTCATTTGTTTACGCTCATAAATATTTAAATAGGAATTTTTTTTTTCGTATACTTGTTATATTTTTTCGACGGTACCTTGCAAGACTTCAAACTATCTAACTTTTTTTTTTTTTTTTTTTTTTTTTTTTTTTTTTTTTTTTTTTTTTTTTTTTTTTTTTTTTTTTTTTTGAAAAACTTTATAATTTCATTTACATTTGAAAATAAATTGAAAATGATTTTGGGAAAATTAAATTTATCTAACATTGATCCAATATTAAACAACCCTCTCTTTAGTGACGCAATACCAATTTTTATTGAAACATAACTTACAACATTATCGGTTTTGATTTCTGGTTAGACTAATTCATTGAGTGCAGTATTTCACAATTTCCTGAGGAAGGAAATATATTTATTTAGTTATTATCAATTTAATAAACGTTATTGTATTCCTCTTTAAACTAAGAAGTCGTTTTATTGTTTGACAGTTTCTCCATCAAAATTTATTATTAAACTATTTAACAGTAAGCCTCATCTGTAAACAAAGATACAGTATTTGAAGTTTATTCTATATTATATTTAATCTATTTTCAATATCAGTTGTTTTACTTTCAATAGTCAATTCACAATCAGTACTATAAAGAAGGTTACATAAACATTGCGTTGCCATGGTAACACAGTAACCTTGCGTTACCATGGTAACACAGTAACATATGGTCCAGGCTTACTTTTGGCTTCTATACTACGAAAACTTAATGAAAATATGTATTTCTGACTCAAATGGAAGTTCGATTTCGGGTCAAGAAAAATTATTATCATGTCGTTTCTAAGTTATGTTGTTTTTTTTAACCATCCTTGGATTAGAAAATCAATGATGCAATTTCCAAGTTTTCGGAACTGTAAAATGACGAAACAAAGTTCCATTTTTATCTACACGGTGACTCACAACTCGAGTCCGCTTCAGGTTAAGGTTTATTGAGAGAATATAACTATGACTCTTCAAATTTATGGCGTTCCCGATGAAGTTTCACTTTAATGGCGCCAGACATAGTACCTCATTTGATGACATAGTGCTTATCATGAAAAACAGTTGCTTATTCGACCTTGTTTCCTATCGTGTATGATTGTAAAAGTCGGTACTTTCCCCATTCAGCCTTAAAATAGATTATTATACGCGTATTGATCGATCGTAACATCTGTTTTAATGTTGTCTGAATGAAGATTGCGAACTCCACTGCAATGATAACGATATATATATATATAAATTTACAAAACCTTATGTGCTGTTTGTATTCAAGTACTTTAATGGAAAAATACAGAGGGACTCTTTTTATTTCTAGCTGGAGTTGAAGCCAACTTTTCCATTTTTATGAAGTTAGCTTGGAAATATGTTGCTACTATTACCACTTCAGTATCAACAGAGCGATCAAATTCCAAATTGACAACTGTATACATTATATACAACAAGTAAATTTGAGGAAAATAGTTACAATAACCTGTAAAGAACTTCTCACTAGTAGAACTTCAATAAAAGTTTTACATTAGAAGGTCTCGCGACCATCTTCTTTACAGACGTTACGGAGGATTATTGGGAATTGAGTAAGAGGCATGTTGGGAGAATAGTGGATTAGAGTTGGATGGAGTTTACTATGAAAGGATAGGTATCTGGCCTGGGCTAAATCAGCAACATATGGAACATTAAGGTCTTTGTGGATAAGTTTATTTGTGACATAATAAGGAGCATTGAGGATTTTAAGAAGGATTTTGAATTGTAAGGATTGGATAAGAGAAGAGTTGGGAAGGTTTAGTGGAGTCCCAAAGTTCAACTCCGTATGTCTAAATGGTCTCATTACTGCCATAAAAATAAGTCTTTTGTATTTTATTGGAAGCTTTAAACGCTTGTCTAGTAAATGATACATTACTCCGAAAAGACGAGCAGTTTCTTGTATTTTAAGTCTGGTATGTGATAGGAATATTGAAAATGGCATTTCATGGAAAAAATCGCGATTTATCAATTTATTTATATTTGTTGTCACCGATACATCGTGTATCGATATCAGAGATCAACGAATCGTCGATTTATTTTCCTTATGGTACCCATCCCTATACATAGATCATGGTAGCAAAGAGCAACCTCAAGGTATTATTAATATATAATAACTAGTAGAGGTCATTTTGATAAAATAACCTTCCGGATGAATCTTAGCAATGCCTGATTGATGAATAAGTAAAAAAAAAAAAAAGTCATCTCAGTTGGAAGAGAAAGTAAGCCATGTTTAAAGGAAGTCTAAGAGATTATGTAACCTTGCAACAGTTGTCTTTGAGAACTAAAAGGAGAAATCATAATATTATCTTCTATGATAATTAAGAAAAAATAAAAAGTTTCTAATGAATTAATATATTTATTCATAAAGCAACATCTGGATTAAAAATTTAATCTCAAATAATATTAATTTCACTTTATAGACATAAGATTGATTTCCACGCTTTAACTTCTTTATCGACTATTTTAGTTTTTATTGTTCTATGCATATATTTGTGAATATACCCCTCATGGTGAAAGAGGTCAAATCGCGTTACACGTGTAAAGTAACCTCATCATTGCCATATAATAACCTCACATTAATAGTATAATAGTTTTAGCGCCAAGGACAACCCATTGTTCACAAGTATAACTAAGAGGACCGTGACGGCCGAGCGCGTTGGGGCGGGGTTTCATAGCCCGCGTTATGGATGGTCGTGGGTTCGATTCCAACTCGTTTTCATTGATATTTCATTTCATTGGACCCGCAGAATGAATCTTGGCCTTCCCACTATGACTAGTATAGGCCAGTAAAAATTTGAAAGAGAATATATATATATATATATATATATATATATATATATATATATATATATATATATATATATATATATATGTTGGTCTTAGCTTGGAACCTCTTAGTTTTGTCTTTGGTTACGGTCTTAGCTGTACCATCCTTCAACATATAACTATATAACTTAAGTGTGATCTGTAGTTCTTTCAGGTCCTTTTCTACTTCTTTAAGCCAATTGGGTTTAGTTTTATTTTTGTAAAAGAAGTCAAAGATTTGTTTAGTTAACCTGTCATGATTCATTCGTAATATATGCCCATAGAAATCACTTCCCCTTTTCCTTATTTTGTCCGATAGTCCCCCGACTTTATGCAGAGGGCTTCGTTCCTGTGGAAAACTTGTTTTTTATTTTTGAATTTGGGACCCATGACCCTCCAAATTTTCCTCTCCTTGATTTCCAGTTTCTCTATTTGCCCATGACCCCATAACTAGTGTCTTTGCTGCATAGAGTGCTCCTGGTTTAATCACTGTGTTATAGTGCCTTAAAATGGTGTTCCAAGAAAGGGTTTTCTTATTGTATATGTTTTTGGCTTTCTGGAATGCTTGCTCCATTTTCGTCCTTCTCAATTCCATTGCTTTCCTTTCATGGTTGTTCTAGCCAATCCATTCCCCTAGGTACTTGATATCCCTGACTACTTTGATTTTTTGAGTTCCTACTTTAACTCTCATATGAACGACTAGAATATTCGTCAGAATTTTCGTTTTTTCGAAAGAAATCCTAAGTCCTATTTTTCCTGCCTGCTCTTGTAATTCGGTGATTTGTTCTTTGGCTTCCTCCATAGTAGTATAGTGTGTATTATAGTTAAATAAAATTATTTTTTATCTTTTATAATTAATTCTCTATATTTATTAGTCTAATTCTGTTATCCCATTAAACATTATAACCGATTCACTTCCTCATCATAATATTTTGCTAATTAAGAATGAGTAATTTTAAAGATAACATCTGATTTATTTTTAAGAAGATTCCATTACTTTCAAAAACCCACAATATAAAAAAGAAAGAATTTTTTCCGCCATGTCCTGTAACCCACACTATTTAACTGTTTACTTTTACAGCTGACACGGTCCCCAAAGCCATACCTGGAAGGTTGACAGATTCCTCCCAGACTTTCCAAATAAAAGATGGCCATGTCCCAAACAGGTACACTTCTGGTCACGTAGGCCTCTAGGAAAAGTTAGGTCGCCTACTGTATAATGTTAATCTGAATCGATTAATTTATTCGAGGCACCGTTCGTTGAAGCAGCGTTCATAAATCAAGATGAGAGTCAAGATGAAGAGCTTATTTTTTTTTATTTACTAGACTACATGCTATGATGGATGTTTTTTGATTCATTTCTCATTGTAGAAACATTTTTATTATTATAATTGTGAATATTAACAAATATATATCGTTACAGTAATTATAAAACCCTATAACTCTTATTATATTTAGAAGGAATAACACGGTTTCCTAAATAAAATAACAATACACGGGGTGTCCGAATAACTTAGCACTAACTATTTTTTTCTCCTTGATTTAAAATTAGAAAAAAAATTAAATAATGAAAATATAATTTAAAATTATAGTTTAAAAAACCTATAAAAATACGCTTTTATAGCAAACCTAACTAAAAAGCTAAGCGTGGTGAACAATTTGCAGCAGTCAGACCTTTTAATTTTTTTAATTAAACGTTCGGAACTGATTTCCCTGTAATGTCCGTGATTTGTTTACATTTTTAACACAGTTTATCCAAAATCATCCAACAATTTTTTACATATTTCAGTGTAGGAAAGGGAAAATTTTTACAATTAGGATTGATCCTTCTATATCATCATGCGTACCTCAAGTGGCAAATTTTTACTTTAAAAATCCTATCTTGCACAAGATGTAATGATCTAAAACTATTAGTATATAACATTTTTCGATTAAATTAGCCATTTATGCGTTATTGACTCTTAAGCATGACCAAAATTAACTTTTTAAAGTTGGCTAAATTCTTCGATGTTTGACAATCGATTACCAACCTAAACCAAATTCAGCTGAAGGGATGTCTTTAGACGCACAATTTAATAAACTTTAATTTTGTAAATAAAACATTTTTCGATTGAAAGCATTTTTCTATGTTTTTTTTTTTTGTTTTTGTTTTGTTTATCTAAAATCTGAAAAAGTTTGGGCTTTTTTTGCCCCTCAAACATTTTCCCCTTATCAAATTTAGTTTCATTTTTGATATTTTATTCTCAGAGCCCACCTGGACCATATAAAAACGTAAAATCTACTACTTCACCTTTTGCAAGGCTGACCTCCATTTTGAGGGTAATTTAACTAGACTAAGTGAGAACATTAGAACAAAGTTGTGCAATTATTGTATTATCATTGGTGTATTGAAGTGTGGGCAAATTTTAAAGTTAATCAGATTGCTGGAAATTGGTGTAAATTACGATGAAAGATTCCGTTACATAGAGGTGAAGTTAATAAAAGCGTATTAAAAATTCCATAAATTAAGGTGGCGTTGGTTTTTAACATTTACGTAATGGTGACGTCATATGATGTCGATATTTTTTTGTCAGATGAAGACGCCTTCTTAATTAATTGTTAAGGAGATTATTTTTTCTTGAAAAGTAACACCAAATATAGCAACATTGTTGAGAAGCTTTTAGAGGAAAATTTGAAGTAGGTTATTAAGAATTTTAATTCTTCCCAAGATCTTTATAACCACGGATTTGCGAACCAGAATAAACTAGAACATTGTAAATTTTCCGCATCAAGATTCGCAATCAGTTTTTGTTTGTTTTGTTTTTTCTAATTTTTTAATAGATCACGATTTGAATAAACGAATACCTACCTGCTTTATTTTCATATTTATACAAATGAGTTTTAGTTTAAATTCAGAATAACCAACAGTTTAAACCGAGTATGAACTCTTTGTTTTCTGCTCTAGAAAAAAAAAAAAAATAGTTAAAACGGAAAATTTAATCGAAATAAACCAGGAAATACAAGAATATCTTGGGACGTGCTATTGAAACCCACCCAAACATCCGTTCCATGCACACTTCAAAGTTTTAAATTTGTGAGAGGACAAATTTAAAATGAAGAAGAAAAATTATTATTTAGTTTTTATGTAATTTACCAAAAAAATTTTACTTATTTTTATTGTTTTAAATCTAATTTTGTATTCAACTGCTTCCTAATTTTAGTTTTATACGCTTATTTGTTTTATTGGAAGATCTCTCCATCCAACTGTTTTGAATACATATTTCCTCCTCATTATTTTAAATTATTAGATTTTACTTAATTAAATTATTTATTTATTATTCTATAAACTATTATCATTATAATGTATTTTCAGTATGAAATTCGTGTTTTAAATCTTACTTAAATACACATACACTGGTATTTAAATTTATTTAAAAGTTCTCAGATTCATAAATATTATCATCAACTATGAACGTTTTCAATTACACTTCTGTTTTCATTTCGTATTAAAATACATTGTTGCCAATATAACAGAATATTATTTTTAATAGATAATGATACAGACGCCTTTTTTTACGACGTGATAAGTTTCATTTATTAGTATTGCGATGTAATGATTTCTTTTTTTTTTTTTTTAATACAAAAAAATCATTGTATTACTAGTCACGAAGACAGGGTTCAATGATGTCAATTTTATTTATATTTAAAAAAAAAAAAAAATCAACCAGGAATTTTTGACTCGTCTTGTTGGATGGTCTTAGGTCATAACATCATATTTTTTAGTACGCTTTTGTTAACTTGCCTTGTATGTAACGGAATCTTTCATCGTAATTTACACCAATTTCCAGCAATCTAACTTGAAAATTTTCACACGTTCGAATACAGCAATGACAATACAATAATTGCACAACTTTCTAATGTTCTCACTTAGTCTAGTTGAATTACCCCCAAATTGATGTTTGCCTTACAAAAGGTGAAGTAGTAGATTTTACGTTTTTATATCGTCCAGGTGGGTTCTGAGAATAAAATATCTAAAATAAAACTAAATTTGATGAGGGGAAAATATATGGGAAGCAAAAAAAACAAACAAATTTTTTGAATTTTTTTTAGATTTTGGAAAAAACATATAGAAAAATGCTTTCAATCGAAAAATGTTTC
The DNA here is from genome assembly GCA_003667255.2 of Euschistus heros. Classification (NCBI taxonomy): domain Eukaryota; kingdom Metazoa; phylum Arthropoda; class Insecta; order Hemiptera; family Pentatomidae; genus Euschistus; species Euschistus heros. Next base: position 841,111 of record RCWM02000182.1, on the reverse strand, counting down.
ATTTACAAAATTAATGTTTATTAAATTGTTCATCGATAGACATCCCTTAAGTTGCATTTGATTTAGGCGTTTAGACACAATCGATTGTCAAACATCAAAGAATTTTTCCAACTTTAAAAAATTAGTTTTTGTCATATTTAAGAGTCTATAACGCAGAAATGGCTAATTCAATCAAAAATTGTTATATACTCATAGTTGTAGATCAGTACATTTTGTGCAAGATAGGATTTTTAAAGTAAAAATTTGCTCATTCCTACTCAGAGATGTTAGAAAAACAAAAATTGTTGGTTGATTTTAGATAAACTTTGTTAAAAATAGTACAGGGAAATTAGCTTCGAACCTTGAGCTCAAAAAGTTAAAAGGTCTGGATTGTTCACCACATTTAGCTTTTCAGCTATGCTTTGCTATAAAAGCATGTTTTTCTCTTTTTTTAAACTATAATTTTTTATTTAATTTTGATTCATATAATGTATAGTGCCATTGTTTTATTTATTTATATAAAACAATGTTCGTCATCTGTCTTATATAAATATTCAAGGTACTCTTGTTTTTCTTCATTGAATCTGCTGTTCAAAGATGTTATCTTAACCCAAGGTTCCAATTTGAATCCCTTACGTACTGTTAACCTCAGAGCAGACGTCAATTGTCATCAAACACGTATTTCTCTTTCAGACATCTGCTTGTGTCAAAAAACTACTGAGGTCAAATACAAAAAAAAAAAAAAAGTCATTTACTAGTCAAGATAGTAAAAAACAAATAAACTCTGTTATTGCTGGCTCTAATTATCTCTACATAATTTTATTTTATTATCTTTAAACTTAAATTTAAAAAATAAGTTATATAACATATATTTTAATTATAAAGGTAAAACATAATTCTGAAAACTTTAATTAAGCATTTATAATTATTAAAAAAATATTTTCCATTTAATTCATAAATAATTTAATAGTTTAAAAAAACTAAAAAAAAAATACGCTTGTATAGCAAACTTAATAAAAAAGCTAAATGTAGTGAACAATTTGTAGCAGTAAGACCTGTTACTTTTTAGAGTTCTAGATTCAAAGCTAATTTCCCTGTACTATTCGTGATTTGTTTGCAATTTTAACACCGTTTATTCAAAATCAACTAATTTTTTTTTTGTTTTCTTGACATATCTCAGAGAAGAAATTTTCACTTTAAAAATCCTATCTTGCACAAAGTCTAATGACCTAAAACTTTTAGTTTTATAGAGTTTGGCTATTTTATGAAAATGAATGTGAAAGAAGAGCAACGAGTTTGTGTGAAGTTTTGTGTGAAACTGAACAAAACGTTTTCTGAAACCTTTTTGATGTTACAAAGGCTTTTGGTGAAGAATGTCTAAGCCGATCATGCTGCCATCAGTGGTTCAAGAGGTTTAAAGATGGCCTTTTTGTGTAAAAAACGCAATGACTGTCATTCCTCAGCCCCCCTACTCACCTGACCTGGCTCCAGTCGACTTTTTTCTTTTCCCGAAGTTCAAGAGACACCTGAAAGGACGAAGCATTTTTTTTATTTGGTCAGCCATTTCTGCGTTATAGACTCTTAAACATGAGCAAAACTAACTTTTTGTGAAAGTTGGAAAAATTCTTCGATATTCGGCAATCGATTGTGGCTAAACGCCTAAATCAAATTCAGCTTAAGAGAGGTCTTTAGACGCACAATTTAATAAACTTTAATTCTGTAAATAAAACATTTTTCGATTGAAAGCATTTTTCTGTATATTTATTTCCAAAATCTCAAAGTGTTAGTTTTTTTTCCCCTCAAACATTTTCCCCTTATCAAGTTTAGTTTCATTTTTGATATTTTTTTCTACCTGGACCATATAAAAACATAAAACCTACAACTTCACCTTTTACAAGGCAGACCCTCATTTTGGGGAGTAATTTAACTACACTAAGTGAGAGCATTAGAACAAAGTTGTGCAATTATTGTATTGTCATTGCTGTATTGAAACGTGTGCAAATTTTCAAGTTAATCAGATTGCTGGAAATTGGTGAAAATTACGATGGATGGTTCCGTTACATAGAGGTGAAGTTGATAAAAGCGTTTAAAAAAAAAACACTTTTATAATTAATTTAAAATTATTTATTAATTTTTCACTGTCGTTATTTTTGTTTTAACAATTTTGAATAAAAATTGAGCTTGAAATAAAAAAATAAATGCTATTACTTTGTATACATTTCTAATATTAATTGCTCAAACCATATTTTTTTAAAAGTACGTTTCGCTGTTTGTTTTATTCAAATTTATGAATAAAAAAATAGATTTCTCCATGTCTGGGAAAAACATTAGATTATGGATTTGTCTGTCTATAATGTCTATAATTTTTTTCCCAATTTACGTTACATTTTAGAATTAAAAGGATTACATTAATAATTTTTTTTTTCTCATTTATTGATATTTACAACTGTACAAAACAATATACATTAAGTAAATGTGTTGATAGTGAATTCATTGGCATGTAAATAACTTGTGAAGAACTACTCACTAGTAGCACTTCAATAAAATCTACACTAAAAGGTCTCTAGGCCATCTTCTTTTCAGACGCCTCGGAGGATTATCGGGAATGGAGAGGGAAGCAAGTTGGGAGACTAGTGGATTTGAGTGGTTATGGAGCTTACTATGGAAGGATAGGTATCTGGTTTGGGCTAAATCAGCAACATATGGAACATTAAGATCTTTATGGATAAGTTTATTAGTGACAAAGTAAGGAGCATTGAGGATTTTTTGAAGGATTTTGGATTGTAAGGATTTAATACGAGATGAATTGGATGGTTTAGTGGAGCCCCAAAGCTCTACTCCGTATGTCCAAATAGGTCTCATCACAGTCATGTAAATGAGTCTTTTGTAATTTATTGGAAGCTTAGAACGTTTGTCTAGTAAATGTTGAAGTAGTCTGTAACGACGAGCAGTTTCTTGTCGTTTTAGTCTTGTATGTGGATTCCAAGTAAGACGTTTGTCCAAGTGGAGTCCTAGGTAGCGGATCTGTTCAACAGGGATTAGTGGAATATCATTAAAGGATACTGTAGGGCAGGATGTCGTGGGTATACGACGAAGACATTAATAATTAAATTTAAAAAAACCAATTAATGATCATTCGAAATAAAGTTGAGAGAAATTATAAGTTTCAAACTTGACTTTTTTCATTCAAGCCAATATAGCTCCTAAGCTGTAGGTCTTAGAGACAAATAATACATAAAAAAAAATATTTTCCATTAAATTTCTATTCAAAAAACTATTAGCAAATTTTCGATTTGAGCAACACTAACAGAGCTAGAGCGTGTCAAAATGTTACATTTTTTAAAATTCTTAAGTGTGTATTCAAGGCCATTTAATGTTTTATGTGACATTTATATAATATACTGTATAAAAAGATAATAAAAAAAAAAAATTAATATTGCAAAATATGTAACAAATAACTGAGACACACCTTGTAAATTTCAAAATGATTATTATAAAAAAGGCAAACGATTTTATGGCCAATCGCCAACGCATCAGGTGATTTATTTTAACTGATAATTATTCTAGTAAATATTTTCATAATTGCGATTCAACTATATGCATCAGCATTTATATGCAAATCAAATTTTTAATTCTAGATTTATATTCAAATTCTAGTATTTATTTCCACCCAGAGATAAATATATGTATGATTTCATGAAGAATTCTATAATATCGATTTTAAAAGATATGAATCCTGGTTATTTTCCACTTGTACAAGGTTTTATTGCTGATTACAACTTCAAAGACAATTCACACCACAGCCATTTCAATCCGTTGCGCTCAGAAACAACGAACACTCACTACAACCATCGCAATCTAATTTATATCTATCTCATATTTTCTTTAAAAGAAGAAAAAAAAGCTGTATGACCTTAGGATTTTTTAAAGGGAGGGATCCCTTCGGACTTAAAAAAAAAAAAAAAATAATAAAAATTTAGGAAGCATCGTCCGATTAGCCATAATAAACAAATCCACTGTATATACAGGTTATTTTGATAGATTACATATATCTTTTTCTCTGTCTTATACTAATTTTTTTTTCCTAAATATATCGTTGAACTATACATATATACAGGACAAAATGTTTATATCTTTAAATTCTATTTAACTTTCATAATGATTTTTCATCTATTTTATCATATAGAATAAACAACGAAAATTTCTCTTCTAGTCATTTCACAACCGTCACTCTGGCAACCAGTATAGTTGCCGATTGTTGTTCCTGTTTCCATGGTAACAGCTTCTAAATATTCTTATTTTGTTTTATTTAGATTTTCTCCCGATAGATGTAGTTACTGTTACATTACCTTAAATTTATAGTCAAGACTGCTTCTTTTACTAATTTTGATTTTTAACATTATACCATTCCATGCAAAAAGTTACCTTCGAAGTAAAAATGTATACCATTCATTACATGAATGAACATAAACATACACTACCGCCATCTCGATCTCTCTAGTTATGTTTAGGAAACACACATACACAAATTAATAATTCATTTTAATTTTATTATTCAGTTATTATTTTAATCATATATGAAACGTTGATAGTTTCACAAGCTCTCCTGTAATTGCCAATAAATCTTGAACGCTTATTTGTTCAGATAAACGTTACTGAGAATTATCTCTTAAGAAAATATTTTCCGTAAGAATACAGTTTTATATTTTTATAATTTATTACTGTTTATAACTTTTTTTTTTTTTTTAATAAACAGTTTTATTGTTCGTAAATCCTTAAACTTGAAAGATCATTACGTAATTATTTCTATTTTAAAATTAATTTATGCTATTTAAGGTTATTGCTAGTTAAATCAAAATCACGTAACGGTTTGAATGAAAAAAATCATGATTTTTATTTTTTTAAAAGTAGTTAACTAACTTATAAAAAATTTGTTTGACCTTTGTTCTAGTATTTATTTGTTATTCGTATTATTAATATTCTGAATAATTCTAAATAAACAATTAGAATTTGATACTGTAATAGAAAGGTTATAATAATTGTAACAAATAATTAACTGATGTTTTATAGTTTAATGTTGATATTAATAAGTTTGATTAATAAGTAAATATATTTCTATATTTAAATTTCTATAAATGAATGTTACAATCAATAAAAAATAATCATCTTAATTAGATTATTAAGTTGCTTTTGATAAGGTTCCTATAGAAACATATATCCTATTCACTGCATCACGTAAACACTGAATGGAAATAGAACACAATAGAGTGGAATTTATGGGCCAATTGGTGGGCGACCTTACTGACAGATGTTGTCTCATAATTCAGAGTTGATGGGACCCCGCTACCGTTTTGAATTCATTACGACTATAAAAGCTTAGAGGAAAATCATGAAGCATTTACTGCTTATCATTGCCCATTATATACTGGGTTCGGAATTAGTTCCGAAGAATAAAGCCGACAACAAATAGCACGATAGTCTATCAATCTAAGTATCGAATGTTGTCGATTAAGGTATAGTTTTGATAGAAACATAATTTTTAAATTTTCTTGTGCGTAAAAATTTTAATTTTCCTGATACAGTGGACGCCGCTTATAAGACTCATGGGTTATAAGGTTCAGCCGCCTATAAGACTCAGAATCGACGTATCCAAGTACACACAAAAAAATTCGGTTATAAGACTCGCCACTCCGGATATAAGAATCGGTTTCTCCGAAATAAAAAAACAAAAAAAAAAAAAAAAAAACAGTCCGTATACCCTCGCCTCGTCTTTGCGGAAACAGTGGCTTAGCAACCGTGACAATATTTCCTTATCCAGTAACTTCCTTTCCAGTAACTCACAGGTCAGTCTTTATTCAAGTGTCAAGTTGCAAATATCTTCTTTTTTTTCATTCAGTGTTAAATTGAGTACGCGTCGCGCTCTTAGTTTGAGTGATAAATTAGAAATTTTAGAGAAGTACGACCTTCTTCCGAAAAATGGGACAACGCGAGGCAGCTGGTAAGCTTAACGTTTCACAAACTGTATTGGGCAGGATATTGAAAAATAGACTAGAAATTGAAAGTGAAGCATTACAAAATAAATCTCAGAGTCGGGTGGAAAAGGGGTGGAAAGGACGCTAATGTTGAATACGCGTTAAAAGAGTGGTTTTTAAAAGTTAGGGATAAGGATGCTCGCGTTTCAGGAACTTTGCTCCGCCAAAAAGCTGAAGAATTGGCAGAAAAAATGGGTAAAGATAATTTCAAGGCGACAGAAGGATGGTTTCATCGTTGGAAAAAGAGAGAAAATGTTGCCTACCAAAAAACCCACGGAGAGCAAGGTGATACAGATTCCACAGGTGCTAGATTATGGCTTGAAAAAGAATGGCCCTCTCTTATCGCTGAATTTTCACCCTCCGACGTGTTCAATGCAGATGAAACAGGCCTATTCTACAGAGCACTACCTGAACACACTTATGTCCTTAAAAAAAGAAAGAGCCAAAGGCTTGCAAAGAAAGGGTGACACTGCTGTGTTGTGCCAGTATGATGGGAGAGAAGAAAAAAATGCTGGTTATTGGAAAGAGTAAGCAGCCTCGTTGTTTCAAAGGTGTTAATGCTCTACCCGTTGACTACACAGCAAATAAAAATGCGTGGATGACGCAAGAAATATTTAGTGAATGGTTGACAAAATGGGATAAAAAGTTAAACAAGAAAATTTTGCTGTTGGTAGACAACTGCACAGCTCACAATGTAAATTTGAATTTGAAGAACATTAAGCTTGTTTTCTTACCTGCTAACACTACATCACTGATGCAGCCGTGTGACCAAGGAATCATTCGTACTTTTAAAGCATATTATAGGTCAAAAATGAGAAAAAACCTTATCGCTCTTATGGACGAAACCTTGGAATTCCAACCAAATTCAAATTCGACATTCAAAGCAAACGACCTCGCCAAGAAAATCAACCTTCTGGAGGCTTTACACCTAGCCAATGAAGCGTGGAATCACGTCAGTGATGTGACGATTCGAAACTGCTTCCGGCACACTCTGAGGTTCTACGGGCTCTAGAGGTGTTGAGGAGAGCTGTCCAGCACCAAGGGACCAATTTCGAAAAGCATTATGAATACGAGCGATACATTCATGAAATACTAGAAAAAAATAAGAAACAAACTAAAATAACAACTTTTTTAAAACCAACGTAAATTATATTTGTGCATTATCTTCAACTCATACACACTATGTATATCTATATATATAAAAATGAATGTGTGTGTGTCTGTCTGTTCTCGATAGATTCAAAAACCATACATCCAATCGCCGTGAAAATTTGGGAAGTTATTAAGTATATCCCCGGGAAGGTTTTTGTAAATTTTTATTTAAATCAGAGTTGGGGTTCAAGAAATATCCCAAAAATATCAAAATAATATTTATTTTTTATAAATATTACTTTAGTGCAGGTGTTATTAAACAATTACCAATAAAACATATGTTCTAAATTAATCTATATCTCCTTAGTTTTTTAGGAAGGTTTTAAGAAGAATAAAATTCCGTAAAACGATTTCAAATTCATTTTGATGTTTCAGGTTTATAAGTAGGTATGTTATTAAAATAACATTTAATTAGTAATATTTGTTAAGAGTTTAACCATGAATAAATTGAATAATTAAATTTTTACTCATAGAATTTACTTTTATAAAACAAAACTAACCGCAAAAAATACTGAACCAATCTTTACCAAATCTAAACTACATCATCTTCTTAGTTGAAAGAAGGTTTAGCAATAAGAAAATTTACATATTATCAATTAAATTGTTGCTAAAAAGAGATAAAAATGCAGTACGCAGTAAATTTTGAAAATTGACCGATATGTGGCGAGTGCCATTTAAGAGAGGTTATAGCGGTACAGTGTTATATAGAGCTAGAAATTGATAATAAAATTGGTTTAATTCAAATAAATTGTTATAAAAAAAAAGCTATAATTATTTAGTGTGACGTGTGGATACTAGGGATGTTTAATAATCGAACGATAAGTTGTTAGCACCATCCTGCAACAGAGTTTGCAATGGTAAAATTATTAAACCCATCTGTGCCAAATTTTAACTACAAAATTTTCATAGTTCTAGGAAGATTTTAAATAGTATAGTTTACTATAATAATTCTTTAGGTAATAGTCGGCTTACGAGCCACCACCAAGTTTGATCCTTACGCTTCACTTCGAGTTTAAATTTATCGATAGTTCTTTCCTGTAACCTCGCATGTAAGCAAACCTCTGCAGGTTCAACTTGGATTGTGTTGTTTAGTGTGTTATATTGATATTTAGTCTTCTTAAATGTAAATAGGTGAAACAGAAGTTAACAAAATGATTTTCATAAAGGATTAAGTGTTTTATCAATTCATGTTTTCTTATTTCCTCTTATCTAATGTGTAAAAGTGTTACAAAACCTAAGAACATTAATTTGTACATGGATTTGGTGTTATTATATATTTTGATTTGTTGTATCAATTTAAGTGATAAAATTTCAGTATACATATTTTTTTGAATGGCTTCTTTGTCATCCATAATACTTAATGACCTAAAGTGAGACAGATTGTATAATTAATTTAATAAAACATAAAGATCTAAAAATAAATGTGAGAAAGTATATCATAGGTTTCATATATTTTTATTTTCACTTCCCCTAAAAATAATATAGCAGAAATTAACATCCTAACTTTCAACATGGATTCTGTCTTATATTATATAATTCCTTATAACATGGAGAATGGACAATGTGAAAATAATCATAGATTAAGAGGTGTACTGTTGGTAATAACTATTGGTGTAATTTTATAGATTAATGTATTTTTTTTTTTAAATTTAGAAGCCTGATGATTGAGTATTTTCTCCGAAACATGTAGCTACAAATGTTAAATAAATAGGAGTTATGTTAAATAAATTCTTATTGATTCTGCCTTTATATATTTATAATATCTGTGGCACCTGTGCATAGTGGGCTAAGTGTATTGAAGAAACAATGCTCAATTGCATTCTTCAATACAAGACTTTTATAGATAAACAAATTATTCTTCGTTAATCAACTATCAGTAAAGTTCTTTAATTATGAGAGCGGGCGAAGTCGCTACGGGGAAAGCTAGTTAACTAATAAAATAAAGTTTTTTTTCGTAAATTAAAGACATTTTTAATATTATTTTTTCCTTTTCGCCTATAAGACTCACTTTTTGTTGGTCCCAAAGTAAGTCTTATAAGCGGCGTCCACTGTATATACTTCCCCCCCCCCCCCTAAAGATAATAATAATTATATTAATTTTTTTTTTTTAAGTTTTCTAAAAAAATCATTCATTTACCTTAATGCTATCAGTCAACATACGTACTCACTTGTTAAAACATTACATTCGTATGATACCATATAAAAGAAAAAAAGAAGCAGTTCAGAACGTCCTCCTTTAAAAAATAAATAAATAAAAAAAAATAAATAAATAAAATAAATAAAAAATAAATTCCTGAAAATCAAGGTTATGCGAATGAATTATATATGTTCCTCTGTCTTATACTAAATGTATTTTCCTAATTTAATCCCTCAATGATTTACCAATATAGAACAAATTTATTTTTCATACTTTACATAACTAATAATTGAAAATTTTGTAATTATAACTCATTAATTTAATCAGCATAGTAAACAAAATAACCTCTTTATTTCACGACCATCACCATGGTAACCATCGCCGCAACTGATTGTTATTTCTGTTTTCATGGCAACAGTTTCTAAAAATTCTTATTATTTTCTATTTAGATTTTCTTTCTACATATATACGTAATTATTGTTACATTATCCTAAGTGTAATTGTAATACATAAACTATTTGTGTATTTTATAATTGTTGATTATTTAAAAATAATTACATTCCATACATACATTGAAGTTCGCATATATAATTGTAATTCTAAGTATAACGTTTCTATTACGCGTTATACAGCATTTGATAAATGTCTCGGTTTTCCGTAATTAATAAAAAGATATAAATTATATTTTAAGCATTTTCCTGATGAAATGATGTAATTTGAAGTAATATCAAATCAAGGTGACTTACTCTTTACAATAATCCTTAGTACGGTCTTTTAATCACGTTCTTATCGGGCTAATCGAGTTGAAGATATCGATTGCAACTTACAACTGTTTTAGTCACAAATTCATAAGCAGGTATAAACTTTCCAGTACCAATATTGTTTTAACAATTTTGAGTAACTTGCTCTTTGCTTTTAGTGCTAAATTAAAAAAAAATACAAGACTAAAACGACAATAAACTAGACAAACGTTCAAAGCTCCCAAACTATTCAGAAATACGGAGTTGAGCTTTGGGGCCTTACTAAACATTCCAATTCTTTTCGTATCCAATTCTTACAGTAAAAAATCTGTCGCTAATAATTCCATATTCATAACGACCTAGATGTCCCATATGTTTTAGATTTGGCCCAAACAAGATACCTTTCCTTCCATTAAAAGCTACATTCCCACTCGAATCCACTAGTCTCCCAATTTGCTTCTCACTAGGATCCCGAAAACCATCCGAGGAGTCTGAAAAAAAGATGACCTGGAGAGACTTTTTAATGTAGATCATTTATTCAAGTGCTACTCATGGGTAGTTTTTTAAAAGTTATTGACGTGTCATTGTAGTCATTTTACCGCGTATTTACCAATTTCATTTTGTTCTATTTAACCTTAATATCAGTGAACTATGAATTAACGATTAAAAAATAACAGCTGTTTAATTAGCAGACTACAGTACCTCTTAAACCTGATTGGTAGATAGAAAGTACCTTCTGAATAGAGACATGGTAGAGGCAGGCAGTGGTGACCTTATTACGGTGACCTCTTGCTGTTAGGTTTAATTTAATCAGCTTACAATTGAAGGAAGTAGCGCATATTCGTTACGAGCTTGTGCTAATGTTTGAATATTATTAGTATGTTATTATATGTTACAAAATAAGCATTCATATAGATTTATGTTTTTAAAAAAAAACAAACAAAAAAACAGTACCTATATCAAATGAATTTTTTTCTAACTTTGTAGTTGAGGTAATATTAAAATAATCCATAAATTGGTATACATGTTGTAAAACTTAATATAATCGCTACTTCACGTATAGTGAATCTGATCGTTCAAGAAGCATGCATTCAAAGTGCATTGATTACTCCAACCTTGAAGAAACAAGTTTTTGAATTTACATTTAAATAATTTATATTATAATTTGGTAATACATAATGAATTTAAATTTTAATAATTGGGGCCAGTTTGTCGATGTTGGAAAACCATCAACAGGCTTACCAACCTTAATATATATTTCGTGTCTGTCCAGATACTCTTCGAAGAGCAGGTAAAAAGGTCTGGTTTGAGAAAAGGGAAACTCCTAAGTAAATGTGTTGGATGGCACGTAGGCCCTTTTGGATCGATAAGTGCTTCGGTTCAAAAATCTTTGAGTTATTTTCTCAGTTGTTAAATTAATAATATCAACTTTTAATATAAGTAAGAAGTGCGGTATTATTCCTTACGAGTATTAACATATAAACATTTCGAAATTTACAATTTAATCGACCCAACAAAAACATCTCAGCTAAACAAAGAGACACTAAAATTTTTGAGGTATCTACATTTGTAACAGGTATGAATAAATAAATGAAAGAGCAAAAAAAAAAAAAAAAAAAATCAACTTGAACCTGCCGTGATTAATAATGACAAAATAGTTTCATTTTGTATCAAAAATATATGTATAACAGTTTCCTAAAGTAACAAACGCATACTTAATTATAGATATAAATCGATATATTTAATGAAGACAATATAATTATGACAAGAAAAATATCTTTATAATTGCCTTCAAAATTTATATTAAAAAACTCTATTTGGCCTAAATCGTTCATGAACGATGCATTCGAAGACGCTCTTGAAAAAAACAAGTGAATACAAAGATGAATTGAACTCCAAGATGTTAAAATTATAGTTCATGTTAAAATATGATCAGCTGATTTATTTTAATTAGCTGAATTATTCTTATCAGTTAATTTTTAATTAGCTTTAAAATACAAATGGTTGAAAAAACTACTGTAGAAAAGCTCTAATTAAATTTAACTTTTTTTTTTTACCTAATCGTACCTGTTAAACAGTTATTTTACTTGAACTGATTGTGAGTATTTTTCATGTCACCTTGTATTCAGAGAAAGTCAAGGTTCTATTCTGTTTTCTTATACAGAAAAAATCTGTGTTTCTTACACAATAAACTACATTGTTAACTTAAAAATATATTTAATAATTAATAGCTTTATAATTAAAAGAAGTTATATAATTTGATTTTTCTTATTTCAGGCGTGTTCTCGGGTCTAGCCAACCTGTTCATCTCCTTGCTGTTCTCATCATCCTGTTAGCATTCTCAACCTTGATCCCTTCAGATCATCACACATTGGAAGATCAACAAGGGAAATCTACCTTCACGTTTTTCGCTTATATTTTGGCTACATCGCTCCACGCCGGGGCTCAGTTTTGGATGACATTCATATCAGGTATTTTGAATATATAAATTCAAATCAGTTAAAATATATAGCATTGTGAGAAATATTATTTTTGTTTTAATAAGATTTAAAATACTTTACTGCTGAATGTTTTATAGTAAATTTTAATAATTTGCAACCAAAACAATGGTCAAGATATTTCGATGGTTTTCATGAAAAAGTCAAATTACCTTTAAAACTTTCAGTTGTGCTTCATAATAAGGCATTCAAATATCTATTTTAGTTCAGATTGAATTTCTGTAAATAATTACAGGATTCAGGAAAACGATCCAAAAATCCCTGCTGAAAAATGCACAATTTTGAATTATCCAGTTCTTTATGTTATGACAGTCACGACATTTATAGCAGAAATGATTCGATTCTCGATTCTATATATTTCTTTAAAAGTATCGATACTTAGAACCAACGATCCAAAGTTGATTCCTAATCATCGTTAGTAGATTGTTCGATAAGTGATACAAAAAAATTAGTTAATATCGATGTAAAAAATCGATGGCTCTGATGTTCGGAAAGCATAAATATAGAGCTAAAAATCCGATAAATCGGAAAGGAAATATTCATATTTCAGACATAACATTATATAGCCATCACTATGTGGTAACATAAATTATTTTTTGTTAATATATATTATAAAAATATATATATATATATATATATATATATATATATATATATATATATATATATATATATATATATATATATATGCTACGTTCACAAAGTTCGATTTCCCCGATATATCGGAAGTAAAACATCGATTATAAAAAACAAAAATCCAATATATTATAATATATAGTAAGGGTTATTTTTCTTTTCTTTTCCAGGACTCAGTCTCTACTTCTCACTTCCAAGACACGCGTTTGGAGACGTCCAGAAAGTTCTGTTTCCAAGATATTTTACATTCAACAGTCTCTTGAGCGCTGTTACACTCCTGACATTTACTCACCTGCAGAGTCACATGCAGTGGACCTTACGACATTACGTTCAGGTGAGATATTTTCTTCAAAATATAAAAAAAAAACTTATATCATAAACATCATATAAATTTTTATAAAGTACAATTTGATGACAGTCACAAAGATTAAATCTCAAATAAAAATTGGAAATTAGTTCGTGAAAACAATTTAAATTATTGAATTCCCAAACGCTCCAATCCCGTATACTAAACATTCAAAAAGGAGAATCAAAATAAATACAAACAAATCTCATCAAATAACCCTTCGCCCTAAACCTACTAGTTCCTGCCCTACAGTATCCTTTAATGATATTCCACTAATCCCTGTTGAACAGATCCGCTACCTAGGACTCCACTTGGACAAACGTCTTTCTCGGAATCCACATACAAAACTAAAACGGCAAGAAACTGCTCGTCGTTACAGACTACTTCAATATTTACTAGACAAACGTTCAAAGCTCCCAATTAATTACAAAAGACTCATATACATTACTGTGATTAGAACTATTTGGACGTACGGAGTTAAGCTTTGGGGCTCCACTAAACCATCCAATTCATCTCGTATTAAATCCTTACAATCCAAAATCCTTCGAAAAATCCTCAATGCTCCATACTTTGTCACTAATAAACTTGTCCATAAAGATCTTAATGTTCCATATGTTGCTGATTTAGCCCAAACCAGATACCTATCCTTTCATAGTAAGTTCCACAACCACTCAGATCCAGTAGTTTCTCAATTTGCTTCCAACTCCATTCCCCATTTGCAGGTTTTAACATGTCATTGTAATCTTTGTTAACACATTTACTTGATGTAAATATTTTTGCCGTTGTAAATTTCAACAAATTGATACAAAAAAAAAAACATTTTTCAGATGATTATTTGGGATTATTCAAGTTACCATTTTAAAAGATCCATACATCCCACGTCCAGAATGAATTAGGAAAAACACTTTTTCATTGTTAGTCACTTGTTTTTATTTGAATGTTTGTGATCAAGGCAAACATACCACAAATATTTGGCTAAAATAACTGATACATCTGGTTATCTATAACAGTTATTGTTTCACACAGAGCACCTTGTGGCGAGGGTCTCAGCGCGCCCGGTACAGAAGGTCGTGGGTTCGAACCCCACCTAGGTTGGTTAAAGTTTATTTCGCGGCGGAACCCAAGAAATGAATCTTGAATCTCCCATGATGACTAGATTAGGTTGGTACCCTGTAGATTATACCGTTCTTCCTGCTCTAGTTGGAGTACATAAAGATCTTAAGGCCCAACAGACAATAACAAATATATTGATAATACTATGTTTTGAAAATTAGGTCTAATTTAAATACACTTTTTTGGTTATGAATCTATCTATTCTGCAAGTGGGATGCGTTAATATTTTCTTTTCAATCAAATCCAATTCTACATCTGTTGCTTAGCTCAAATTCTTGTTTATAATAATTTAATTAGAATATCTTCTTCTTATATATTTTTATTTTTTTTCTAAATTTTAACAATTGAAGAGTTTGGAGGATAAAGAATTTATGTGCAGAAGTTTTAGGTTGAAAATGGCATATGGAGAAGATGAAGGGGCTATGTAGCATAACTCCTGCTTAAAAAAAAAATTAAATAAATCACTCAAAATTGTGCTTTGTTGCATAACCCCTTCATCCACCAAACCCTTCTATTACAATTTGAGTATTTCTTAGTTATATTATGTGTAAAATAAATATGTTTACTTCCTTGGTAGTCCATAAATTTAAAAGATGACTTTATTTCCCTCAGGTTGGAGCATTGCTGTGTTGTTTCCTAAGTGAAGCTCTATCCAGGCTCTACATAGCACCTGAAGTCGTCTCGCAGATGAAAAAAGTCAGGAAGATAGAACTGACAGTCGAAGGAGTCGGCCAGGAAATCGGGAGACACAAACCAGGAGTCCTAGCATCATGCCCTGAATACGTCAATACTTATGGAGTATTTAGAAAACTTCACATGAAAATGGCGATTGTGAATGTGTTTACGATGGCATGCTCTACGGTTCATCTTCTTTACCTTGCTCAGTCGATTAAATTTGTTTGAGTAGGAAATCATTCACACAGGTTTAAATTTGAATCACTCTCATTGTGAAGTCCGCTCAGTGAAATCTGAGTCTACTTTGAAGTCTGAAGTTATTTTTTCATTAAATGTATTTAATTATTTTATTTATTATTTAGTCATTGCTTAGTTTTTCAATAATTAATCGGCAGATTTTTCTTCTATCCAACACAAATTTGTCTGAGATAAGCCTGTTTGGCATTAACATAATGTATTAGCATGTCTGACTGTAGAATGAAATAGATTTTAAATTTAATATATATTTTTTTTTAATTATAAAAAGTAAATACTTCGTTATTTTCTGATTGGAATCATATTTATTTTAATTTTTTTTTTTTTTTTTTTAAGAATCTATTTTTCTTTTACAGTCAGTCAAAAATTACATTTATCCGTATCAGTATTCTTTTAAATGTGTGAATGATGAGTGTTAGTATCGAGCGAAATGGTTGAGCAGATTCCATGACTTTTAATATTAATTTTTGTTGTTACTTAGGAAAATAAGTATAAATCTATGTAGAAACTCATTAACCTAAACATATTTTCATGTTTTATTTTCTTCTACAATTCTTAAGAATATCTTTTGGTACCTCATAAAAATAGTATTTTTTTTTTAATTTTTAAAAGTATTATGATTACTATAAGCTGATAGTAATGTTAATATTTTCAACAAATATTTTTAACAGGTTATACTCAATGAATTAATTTTTTGTTCAATTTAAAATTAATATCATTGATGGTTTATTCATTTTAATATACATGCGTTTTGATGTACGTTTTAAATCTTCTTTTTTTTTTTTTTTTTTAATGTGACAACTGTGATTTATATTACATTAAGGAACTTTTAACAGAATCTCATAAATTATATAAGCTTAACTTGTTCCTTAGAGAATTTCTAAAATAAGCGTCATTAAAAAATAAATAAATGTGGTAGTTTGTATACTCAAAACTAGATGGTATCCTAAAATATTTTAATACAGTTTATAATACATTCATAGAAATATATTTTATTAAAAATGAGTTGTATTTAGTTTATTCATTAAGGAATAGTGAAGCTGTAAATAAATTATAAATAAATAAATTAAAAACAATTTATGTTTATTTTTGTCTCCTTTTTTTTAAAGTTTTCATGTTTTGGCTCATATGAATATATGAAATAATGGTGTGAAATTCAATTTTTTAATTAAAAAATAAAAAATTCTGGGATCTTAAGTCCCTTAAGAATAAAAAATAATGTAGAATCAAGCCTTAAAATGGTCATGAAACAATGTTATTTAGAATAAAACAGCGATATATTTTCAGCAAGTTTTCACATTTTACTATTGCAACTAACAAGTGGCAATCGACAGTTCTCATTATATAGATGGATAGTAAGTGATTAAATAAAAGATGGGGACTCACTGACCGAGTGAGTTGGGGCATGGGTCTCACTCATAACCAGAAGGTTGTAGGTTCGAATCCCACCTGGGCGGGTTAAAATTTATTTTGTGGCGGTCCCATAAATAAATCTTGATATTCTCACCCTGCACAGTGCGGGCGCCAATGGAAAAAAGTCTAAAATGCGATTATTTTTTCCAACTTGGTTTCCTTTAGTAATTATTTCATAGTGACCTCAATGATATGGAATTGTAGCTTTTAAACCCATATTACAAAAGCAAAGGATAGAAATCATGTTTGAACAATTGGCAGATCACTTATCTGTCTCATCGATACAATTTCAATTTATTTAGCCCTTATTTAATGTTAAGTACACATAAACGTCACTTGAAGTTTTAGTATGGCAGGCATCGAAGAAGGTGAGTAATAACCATTTTTTCATTAATACCTTTGAATAATGTTTTTCCTTAATATCTTTAAATAACATTTTTTTGTTAATATATTTCAAATCATTCCTGCTTTGAATGGTTCTCTGTATATTTATTTCAGAAAACATAGACCTGAAAAACATTGATATAATTAATATTTTATATGTGTGTATATATATTAAATTTTAATATCTTCAGACCCTTTAATATCTGCAAGCAGGAAAGCAAGCCACTTAAATTCAAAGCACAATTTAGAGGACATTAAAAAATATCTTTTAGGCGATGACGAATGTTCTATGGATTCACTTCAATCTCATCTACGTCATCTGATGAGAGTATGTCAACGAGCAGTGACTCAATATAATTTTCAGACATTCATCAATTCATGTATTGTAAATTTTATTGTTGTGATATTAGTTATTATTTTGTAAGTCTAAAAAAACTTAATTTTTATTCAAAGATCTTTAATATATTGTTTTTTAATCATCAACTGAGAGTTTTCTTTAAAAGCCCGTTTTAAAGAAATTGAAATATGTCGAATTGATGTTGTTTTTAAAATGTTATATAAAGATTTTATAAGTCTTTCCTATCAAGAATGACTTTTGTCTACTTCAACCGTAAGAGCGCCACACTGTGCCCTGGCTAAAATAGGTTGGTACCCTGTAGGATAACTCGTCCTTCCTGCCGTAGTTGGAGTACATAAGGACATTAAGCCCCAAAAAACAAACAAACAAAAAAGTGATATTTGAATAGCAAATGGTGAAAGGGGAAGAGTTTCATGGAGGAGAGGATCAGATTAGGAAAGATCTGCTGAAAGTAGCAGCAATGAGCAGGATAGAAATCTGATTGTAAAAACTGAAGATTTTTGCTGAAGTGCAGAAATGTAAGATGGACATTGGAATTGGACAGTTTAGTTGAGAAAGGATGCCAGGATATGAATTTTCACAATAGGAAGGAAAGAGCCACTTTAGCTCCATAGAAAATTGTAAAACGTGAATGTTCCATGGGATCCCGAAAAGAAAACAAATGAAGCAGCTAAACAGTCTTTCGGATAATACATAATTAACTATGACAGTAATAATTAACTAGCTTCAATGTGCTCAAATATGATTACTATTACAGTAAGACGGAATTTTGCATTAAACTCAGCAGACAAGCAAGCATCAAGTGTTTTACATTACATTCATAAATCATCAATATATATTTTTTCACTTTAATTCTTAAAACAGCTTCAGCTAAAAACAAAAATGTTAATAAGCAGATGTGCTGAAATAGAAACAAAAAACCTGGCATGTTAGAGATACCAAGTGGTACCCATTCTTCGTATGTTTTATATTTAACAACTATAAAACTATTAAGGAGGTCTCACATCCATTTTTTTTTTTTCGATCTGTTATTCACTGAAATGAAACATGTGGACATTATATCGATGACTTTGTTTGGGTATCCATTTAATTTACCATAAAAATATATCGTGCATCTGTATGTGTTCATTAATTGTTGGTATGGTTTTGTTGTTAGCATACCATGGTGCTTGCAATAATAGTCTTAATGTCAAATTAAAAAAACGTTTGTAGTATTTTTATGTGTGTCTATGCCTTAAATATATGATACAAAAGTCCGTAGACATTTTAGTAATTGTGTAAATCATTAATTTCTGCCTGGTATTTAATTTAGATTTTTTTCTGAATAGTGAGTACAGTAGTTTCAGTCTTGTATTGAATGACGCATTTTTCTACTTAATATATGGGTCCTATGTCATCTGAAGGAGATATCAGCAATTGGCAAGCAGATGGCTAGCGACGGTAGATAACTACAGACTATACTTTGAATATTAATTGTATATTATGTTAAAGAAATAATAATTAAAATATCTATTTGAAAAAAAAGTCTTTTTTTGTTTTATACACCTTATTAAATATTCTTCAGAAATATTATCAAGGAAGAAAAAATTGAGGCTTTTGGTATTATATTTATTCAATCTTCGAATATAACTTTTTAAATGTAGTTGATAAATAAATAATAAAATAATATATTTTTCAAATAAAAAAATTTACCAATGTGTTGAATTTATCACTTTGATTACCTATTATCGTGGTTTTTCTGGTTGATTGGCAATATTCATTCGTTGTTTCACTTTGTTCACCATCATGGTATCACCACATAAGTGAGTCTACTGCGATTATAATAGCCTAAATGACAATACCCAAGTCACTATCACATAAAATTTAAGCATAATTAGGTAGATTTCCGATTTATTCGTGTAAATATCACTAAAATAAATAAATAAATCATCCATGTACTTATAACAATTAAAAATAATAAAAATTAAAAAAAAAAAAATTAAGACATATTTTAAGATAATGGTTGCGACAGAGGCAAAGCTTAAATAAACAGAATTAAATAATTTTGAACAATTTCATCGAATGTTTTAATACAAATAATTTCTCACAATACATTTAAAAAAAAAAAATTAATGAATCATCACTGACAATGGCAACACAACAATGTAGCAAGTATCACAAAGATAAAAATTTTCAGATAATTTTAATTATGGCTTTTGAACATCAAAGTTTTGAAATTCATTAAAAGTTACAAAATTTATAATTAATAGAAGATACATATTAATCTGATCAATGAGCAAAGCTTTAAATTAAAAATCCATTACAGTACATAATTTTTTCTAAAAATATTTTCAAAGAGTCTATTAATAGAACAAATTCAACATGTAAATTAGCCAAAATGTTATTTGTAAGTTTTTGATTTATTGTCGATTTAGATTTGATCCCTTGAACACAGTAAACGATAGAAGGAATTCCATAATTGTTTAATAAGACAAAGAAGACTCCTGATAGTTCACTGGGTAATCGTAAGACTAGAGGTTCACAGTTGGCGCCTAAACAGTTATTCCCTTAAGATTAATTTAATAGAAATTCAAGTTACTTTGTAAATGAGCTTTATAAGCTGTTGCACAATAAATACAAAATTTGTACATTAGAGACTCAATAACAAAATAGCACTTCAATTTTTTTAAACCCTTGACATTTTTAATTACTTATCAATAACTTTGTTTAAACAATAATAAATTTATTTGTTAACATAAAACGTGCTAGTGAGGGTTTAGTAAGTATATACTGAAAAATACTTAACATACCAAGTTGTGTAAAGCCCCTTAGAAACAATACAGTTTCTGAAATTTTCAAGGTTCGCTATCGAAGTCCCCCATGACGAATAACTATTTGTGATGTGTACTTTTATTTTGATAGACCAGAACATAGTTTTAAAATAAAAAGTTGTGGATTTCCCTGACAAGGGCATGATCTACAATGAAAAGGATGCAGGTTTATCTCTTGGGTGACCATAGAGAATGGAAGTCTACAACTGTGAACTGCCTAGAGCTTTAAGTCAATAATAGATAACAGAGATAATTAAGAGACAATCATCTAAAATATAACAAAATATGGATAACAGTTTTATAACCTCCAAGAGTGATAGAAGCATCTCCCAGCTATGAACCCCTACTTTTCACAAGTACTGTTCATTGTTTCTTCTTTTATTTTATTTTAAGTATACTCAATCAGTTACATACAATTTATAAACATTTTAAAAGTATAAGGTGTTATCAATATTTCTTCATTATTTTACTATCTATATGGTGTTATAGTTGCTATAACAACAAGTATAATGTGATGCATTAACCGTTAGTAATAAACTGCTTTCGTACAGAGGCTCTAGGCAGTGATGATCTATCGTAAATTCATATAAGGCACAAATAAATTCTAAATAAAGCATAAATTAATAATGTCCCTTAAAGCTGAAAAGAAAATTATCTAAATCACATTTAAATACATATGATGATCACATTTGACTACAAAGTTTGAAATAAAAAAATAATAATAATAAATAAAATAAAAAATAATAATTAAAAAAAAAAATACTAGGTTTAACAAAAATAGAAAATGTTTTTACTGCTTAAGTATATTTATGAAATAGGGCTTTTAATAAAAGCTACCAATTCTTAAAAGAAGACTAAGCGTAATTTGACTATGTACATAAAAATAAATTTTGAATTTTTTTTTTTTTTTGAATTTTTTTATCTAGAATTTTTTTCGTTTTCGCTTTTAATAACATAAAACATTGGAAAAATTTATCCAATTAACACATACATAAATTCTAGAACCGAATTTATACAATATTTGAAAAACACAAGAATAAATAGGAATTTATTTATTATACATAAATAGTATAGATAAAATGCATTTTAACTTAAAAACTGAAGGCAACGGAAATCTCTTTATTTAATAATAGCAATAAAAAAAAAAAATATATCAAAGAAAAAAATTAAAAACATCCTTCAGTCATATATTTGTATTAACTTATATATTTTTCCTTTAATGTAATATCTATCAAAACACTAAAGTTGTACAATTTGAAACCTTCCATTATAAACAAGAGGCCAAAGAAATAATACCCGAGTAGGCATTTATTAAAAAAATAACTGTGAATATTCCCGATACTAAGGTCGACACAAAAACTTGTACTCTTATTCCGCTGGGAACAAAAAAAAGAGTACCATCTGTACATATACACAATTTTTTGTAAATGTGCATTTTTTGTTGTTTTGTTTTATTAAATATATTTGCGGTTGGTTGTTGATCACACATTTATCCAAAATATTTGACACTGATCGAAGGATCAGGGGAGCTTCAGTCCAAAGAAAAGTTTCAATGGCAGCGACTGACTCAGCTAAGATCCATCATAATCGCGTCTTGATTCAGTAATGAAGAGTCTTTTTGGATCGAGTCGAAGATTGTCTGCAGCTCTGATGTAGACTTTATTTGTGTTACGAATTCACTTAAATGTGGATTTTTATCTAAAAAAAAAGAATAATAATAAATAAAAATAAATTAATAAAATAAAAAAATACATAATTTTTAAATAAAAATCAAGCTATAAGTTACAAAGATAGTCAATAGTTAATTGAGAAATCCATACCGGCATCTGGAATAGTGAGAAGAGCAGCGACGGCTCTCATCGCTGATCTCTTTAGTTCATCTTGTTTTTCATATTCTTGTTTCACAGAATTTGCTTTCACTTTCATCGTACAAGTATTTTTCAACGGTTCAACAAGACCTTCCAGCCCTAGAATAAAAATAAATTATTTCAATTTAAAAATAATTATAAGACAGAAAAAAATTAATAATATTATTCCTATATATATTTTTGTCAAATGATACAATGTGGGCGTTACAAATTACGTCTTTTGCCACATAATATAGAAGGGATACCATCTTATTTATTGAAACCTGGATTGTTTGTTTGGGGTTGGGTAAACATCCAAGGGTAGAGGAAGACATAGATGGGAGGTTTGCATTAGGGCTGATCTTGGGGATTCAGGTATTGATGGAGTGGGTTGGAAGGTGTGTGGCCAGGGGTCGGTGGTTTCAGCATCAAACCTTTGGGTTTTTTTAATATTATTTGTGTTTGAAATAAAACTACAATAGAGCATCAATTATCTGAATTAACTTTGTCAGGGGTGGTTCGGATAATCGAAATTCAAATTAAAAAAAAAATTATTATGTGTAAACAGCATCTTCCAAAAGTTCACTTTTCGCTTTTTTCAAAGTTTTACAACTCAAACTGCCCGTCTCACTGTAAAGATTATGGGGTATCTGATGACTGATTTAGAATTATTTTTGATTTCCATTATTGTTGATTCACCAACCTTGTAAGCGATAGCTCATGTCTGACCCGATTTACTTTTTTTTAGCCACGTAATGATTTCCATTTTGTCTTCAAATGAAAAGATCTCTTGTTTCCTTTTTGTTAGCTTGGATAATGACAAAAAATGTGGATTGTGGAAAGGCGATGTATACCTCACAAAGAACAATTTAAGACTTAAGGTGAGATCTATTACCAACCAAAAGATTAGGAAGATATTTAGAGAAACAAATGAAATGATCTAATTAAGTATACAGTTCTCAGTAAACAAAATTTTAGGTATGTACAGAAGTTAATTTTTTGCAGTTTCTGTGAAATAAATTCCCTTATGGACATTCATGGAAAAAATTATTTAGTTTTTCATCTAATTTAATTTTTAAATAAAAATAATTTTAACAATACAAATAAATAAAAAGATGATCAATTTAATTAAAATTACATTTCAAACAAAAAGTTTTTGTTAACTGAACATTCCAATAAATGATGCTCCACTGTATATATTTAAAAAGTTTAAATCAATTCCCAGTTAAATTCCTATAAGTAAAGACTAAATCAAAAAGTTACTAAAATAAAAATTACTATTTTTTTTTTTTTAAATGTTAAAGAGGAACATCATGTACATGAGTAAAATGAAATGTGATCGAAAACCAACATGAGTTTAGCTAAAGGCAGAATTCCAGTTAAATCTAATTTGATGAAGAAACTTAACCTAAAGAAAATATGGGGCCTGACTATATTGTTGACACGATGTAAAAGTAACGAATGTGAAAAATAAATTTTTTTACCAATGTATTCTACAAGTCCTTATGGTAAAATTTAAAACCTGATCGGCAATTAGAAAACCAAAATCAGTTATGTAATTTTTTATGAATTTCTAGCATTTTTCCACCAATGTCTTGCAGTACACAACGGTAAACGAATGAAATAAGAAATGTGTCTTTTCATATTCATTAGTTTTACATATTGGCAACGATATTATCCTAATGGCAAAACAACAATGCTCAAAATGTTACCAACAATTAAATGATCTCTTAAAACAAATATTTTTCAAAGAAGCCAGTTCAATAAGGGAATACACAAATTAATAGGGGACCTTTTTTTTAAAAGGTGTATGCAGGAACATAGACAAAAAGCCAGTGAAGGATAATGGTTTGAGATCACTGGCCACTCTCTTTTCCAGCACAGTAGTTTTCATCCTTAAGGACACCATCTTGAGATCTTTCAGGATTTAACCATTTTTAAGATGGCAGCAGGATATTCCGCCATTGTCGTCCTTTTTGAAAATTGATTTAATTATTACATTCTTTAAAAAAGGACACTCCTTTTCCCGTTTAATCCTTTGGATTATCATCCTTTTGTGGTCTCAGTCCAACACATTCATCGGGAGGTAGGAGATATGCCAAAAATATATAGAAATTTATAAATAGATATAAAAAAAAAAAATAAACATACTCTGTAAAACAGGAGAAGGCGCCAGCTGGGCAAGGCGAGCAACCATGAGGTAGGTTAACATCTTGATGTCGTAGTGATCCTTTAGACCGTGCTCCAAATGGTTCAAAAATTCAAAAATATCTAACCGATCCAAACATGAATCCAGGAGGGTGTACATGCACTCGAACGCAGCTTTTCGTAAATCTAGGCCATCGTCAACGATGTGTTTGAATGGACCCATTTCTACTTCTCGAATTAATTCTTTCTAAAATTCATAAAAATTGTACATTAATCATACAGATTATATTAAATTTATCTATATATTTAATACAAAGATATATTAAATATACAGATAAAGACACACACAGTTTAAATATACTGACAAGCAAAATTTCTAATTTTTTTTCTTAATTTTTTGGCTAAAAGGTTCATTTTTCCTTCATTTGTTAACATCCCTATATACTTTAAACACAGCACATAAAACTTATAAGGATTATTTAAAATATTAATAAAATAAAAGAAAGCAGAATTAGAAGAAAAAAAATTAAGATTACAAAATTTTAAAGTAATATGATTTACTTCAAAGTTTTGCATTACATGGGCGATATCCCATGAATTTATTAAAAATCACTCTAAGCCTAAACCCTATCAAATGGAATGAACACAATCATGGGATATAAACCTTAATAATTAAAATTTGTATAAATTTTATAATTTATTGGTAAAACTGCTTACTTCAATTTATTTTTTAAATAATCCTAATACAATTTCATAAACCCTGGTTAAAATATATGGGGGCATAAATCCCTAAAACAGAATGAAACTTCTAACCCAGAGAATAAAAAAAAGCTATTGGTGAAAATTTTATCCTTTCAGTGTATGAAATACTAAATGAATTAGATAAAATAAATAAATAAAATATAGGACTTTACCCGGACATTGGTTTCCAAGTACAATTTCGGAAGTACCGAGTCCAAGAGATCTCTAACAAGTGAGGGCTTATTATGAGCCGCTGAATTGAAAGCAACGAGTGCTACTCTTCTTACATTGAGATCTGGGTCTTCGAGCGCTTCCAAAAACTGGCCGATACTTAATCGTAACAACGGATCGATAGCTTGGGGCTGTAAAATAAGATTGTCACATGTAAGATAAGATAGTAGAAAACATGATAATATATTAAATTTATTACAAATAATAAAAATAGATAATAGATCATTCATGATATTCTTTATTATTAACTTCATGAATCAGCTGGAGAATAAATATTTATAATATTTAAAGTAATAATATCACTAGAAATAATAAATAACAGAATTGTAATACAGTAAAACTTCGATATAACACTCCACTTTCCAATGATTTCCTGGATATAACACTTTTTAACCTGGGCCCCAATCCCTGTGGGAAATTATTGAATGAAAGTTTACTCGTAACGCTCTGATTTCCCATTTACAACACTCTGTTGAATGGTACAAACACATTTTGTGATTAGCATTTCTTTATTATTGGATGCTATTACAGTAGAGCGTTGAAAATCCGAACCAATTGGGACCATAGGTAGTTCAGATTACTGATTTGTTCGGATTTGTGAACATAACCTAGAAATGCTACTTTGACCTATAATTAAATATACAGTTCTGGAATACAGCACAGTAAAAAAAAAAAAACAATAGTTTATATGTACTTTCATACGTATATTATGTGCAAAATTGTAGTTGGTTTCTTGAAGAAAAATGCAGTGTACATACAATGGAAACAAACAGAGCACTGGATAGTTACAGTTCAAAAAAAGAAACACTTTAAACCTAACTGTACAAAATGACTTGTGTATATGTATCTAGTTTACATTTTAAAAAAGTCGCTATTTTTTGGTTGCGTTTGATTCGATACTCGTTTTCTGTCAACCAAGTCCTTCATTCGCTCAAGTAGCAAGAGCTGAACTTCATTATATTCTGGCTATGTTTCATAGCAAGTCATTACCGTCTCTAATGCCGTAAAAGCTTCAGAACATGAAGGGACTGAGTCGTCGTCTGTTGGATCTTCTTCACTATCACCGCCTTCATTTGTATTTCCTGACTCTTGAACTGAGGTTACAATATCGTTACCTTCCAGGATTTCTTTATCTTTAATTTCATACTTTAATGCCCCTGACGACAGTTTGGCCCACAAAATTATAAAACTTCCGTTGTTCATGCACTAATTAAACATTAAAGAAAAATCCTTTGGAGACGTTCGGATTTTTGACGTTTAGGATTTTCGACACTCTACTGTATATCAAAATTAAATTAAATTTGTGTTAAAAAAATTAATTCAGTGAACAATTGAATTAAAACCAGAAAATAACACCTGTCATGATCTAATCAAATCTGAGGACAGAATTTTATTTCCTTGAACTTCGTTAGATATGATACATTACATACAATTCATACATTTTTTTTTTTTTTTTTTGTGCAAGAAGATAAAACTTTTATAAATATTAATGATTTAGAAAATCCTGATTTTAAAAGAAGTTTAGTTTATGTTAAAAAAAAAAAAAATAATAATAATAAATGAATATTTCACGCCAATGTGCTCATTTAAGTAATTTTAATCTTTCATACATAATACCATTCCATTATTGGCTCGACAAACGCATTCTTGGCCTGCTCAATTGACTTTGCCCAATCGTCCCTGATGGATATTCCGTTCCTCCTTAAATCTGCTTTTACATTGTTCATCCATCTAAATTTTGGTCTTCCTCTTGACCTAACTCCTTCCGCATTACATAAAGCAATAGAGAAGACTTATGTGCAGAATTAAGTAAGCTGACACCTCTCTATAATTTTTGCAATCACTTGCATCTCCTTTTCTCTTAAATATGGACAAAATGAGGGACTCCTTACATTCATCCGCTAGCATTTCTGTTTCCCAAATGGTTTGCATAATTCATCTGAGAGACGACTCCCACCCTGTTTGAGAAACTCTCCTGGAATCCTGTCTGACCCTGGTTCATACATAATTATACAAACATAATGATTATTTTTTAATTCTTTATTAATATTTCCTGTTTTTTTTTTCATTTTTAGCCGTTTTATTTTTTCCCCTGCTTATAACACTTTCCTGGGTATAGTTTTCTTTCTTTTTCTCTACTCTCTAAAAGAGCATTATAACGAAATTTGACTGTATTATACTAAATATTTAAAATTAATATTTTATTTTGTTTTTTAGCCATGAGAACCTGAAATATAGTTCAAAACATTGGCAGGTAAAATAGTTCTATTATCAGTATGCTATCATCTAACCAACCATCTTCTACATTACTTAATTTTTACCTTTGAGCTAAAAGAAATAAATAAACTGACCTGGTCAGATATGGTGAACTTGAGAGCCGTTAGGACAGTAGCCCTCATTAGAGGTGAAGGAGACGATAGGCCAGACCGCAGCCGAGGGAGGAGTTGGTGAGGTTCCAAAAGTGTCAGTTTTCCAAGGCATTCGGACACAACGTTTCTTGTACCTTCCTCTGGGCACTCGGCATGCCTCAACAACAGCTCCCAAATCGAAGGAACATAACCTGCTAATTCGGTCACTCCTCGTGAGCTGCCACTCTGGCAAGAAATTATCTGTGGACATGAATGATTGAAAATCAAACATATATCGAAGTAATAATAATGTGAGCATAGGCACACTTTTATATTAACTAATTAAAAGATTTATATCCACTTGGTAATATACCTTTTACTTTTATTTCATAGGTTTTAAAATATCATTTTGAAAAAAAAAAAAAAAAAAAAAAAAAAAAAATTTGAAAACTAACCTCCTTCAGAGAGTGAAGTAGCAAATACTGCCTCCTAGGTTGAGCCTCAATTTCCTGGAGGACGAACGGCAAATATGCCTGAAGATTACCGACTGCAACGGAGCCTAAAGTATAACTCGCAGCACTCTTCACTTCTTCAGACTGTGGTAAGAAAGAAGCTAAGATCGTTTCTTTCAAATTGGCAACTCGATCAAGATCTCTGAAACGAAAAAAAAAAAAAATTATCCAGCTGCGAAAGCAATTCATATTTAACTCAAACCACCGTCCAAGAATGTATATATATATATATATATATATATATATATATATATATATATATATATATATATATATATATATATATATAGACAGCAGATTTTAGTTTAGCAACGGATCTGAACATTTCCATTTGATTATTAAATAGTAAATATCATGTCATGAAAGTACTTTGCCATAAACAGCTATGTGCTGCTTGAGATGTGTTTTTGTAAAAACAGAATGTAATAGTATCTTTCCACTAGGGTGGAACATAAAACGCTCAGTCCCAAATCATTACTTTATAATAAGTATCACATCTATTAAAAATATTATATCATATTCCGTAATATGACATATTGTATAACATTAAAAGAGGACAGCCTTTTGATTTCTACTAAAAGCATTTGTTACGTCAATCTGAACATATCACTTTCTATCAGTAGGAAAACACATCTTTAGAATCTATGTGATAATATGGACACAGAAAGAGAAAGTGGTTCTCTAGTGAAAATAATTATTTTATAGATAATTAAAATCAACTTCATTAATTTACATCTTTTGTATCTTCTCTCTCTTTTTTTAAAATCAAAGTTGTCAGTAATAAATAATGGCAGCTATAGCAACCAAAAACAGCAAATCCCTTAGTGTCATTTTAAAAAAAATCTAGCATAGATTCATTCAAATAGAACTAAATTTTTTTAACATATACTTACATGTGCCTTCCGATTTCTCCAATAACCAGAAGAGCAAAAATTTGTTGCTGGTCGGATACTGGAGCTTGAACATCCCGTAAAAGTTTATCGATTACTATAAGGGCTTCGTTCTCCCACGGTACGGTGACTGCAGCGACGCATTTTGCTAATGAATGGAATGCCTGAAAACTCATATCATATTAGTAAAAAGAGCAAAACATATTATGGAAACTTATAACTATATGTAAATACAACAGTGAGAATACAAAAGTATGAGTTCAATTAATAGATATCAACTATCATTCCTTTATTGTCGCTCTATCAAACTTAGTTTGGGGATAAAATTTTATTCCTATTCTAATTAAACTCTATCAGAATTTAAGAATGCCTTTACTTTGGACAAAAGATAAATAATAAAAATGAAACAATGTTTAATCACCTGCTTATGAAGAGGAGGTTGATGTTGTGAGACAGGTCTAGTGAGCATCTCTAAGAGCTCCTTGTTTCCGAGGAGGGGAAGGTCAGCTCTTGCCAGAGCCTCTAAGAATTCCAGCAGAGATGACAAAGCTCCACCTGTAAGAAAAAAAAAAAAAAAAATTAGAAAGTTGTTTCCATCAAAACAGAGAAAAAATGAAAATGTAAATTTTACTTTTAAATAATCAAATCTTATAAGTGCTACAAACAATAGAATAGCTTGTAGCAATCTCAAACATCGGGTTTAAAATTGGTGAGATTTAATTTTTCTCAAAACGGATTAGACTGGAATACCATGGTTTTTTTTCCCACGGCCCTTCTTCACATACAATCGAAGCTGGATAGGTGGAATCTCTTGGTGACAGGATTTCAATCACACTTAAAAAGGTATT
The DNA here is from genome assembly GCA_003667255.2 of Euschistus heros. NCBI lineage: Eukaryota > Metazoa > Arthropoda > Insecta > Hemiptera > Pentatomidae > Euschistus > Euschistus heros. Next base: position 811,018 of record RCWM02000182.1, on the reverse strand, counting down.
CCATTTAAACAAGGTTTTACTTAACCAGGTCATTAAGGTTACATGTACCACTAAAAGAGGTTTTCAAACAACCTGAAATTGTAATAATTGAATGGGTCCACCGAAAAACATTCTAAGTGACAAATCAAAAGTTTTTGTCAGTTTTGTAGATTAGATTTTCTTTTTCACCTTGTAATTTGTTATATTTACATGTATAATAACATAATGGAGTACTATACCATACTAAGACGTACTATTATACATTTAAAAACCTTTAAAATCGCCACTTCGAAAAAATTTTGTCACTTAGAACATTTTTTGTAAAAATTTATTACTCGTGCAGAATACTGGGGTTTTTGTTTTATCAGCGTCCCACCAGTTGGTATATTTTCTAACTCAGGGTATATACAAGCCCGAAATCTCTTTATTATTCCATGTCGTTCTGAACACTCATGTTCAATTTTGTTTTTACTATTCAAACTTCGGCACAATGTTGATTTTGGTACACCAAACAGCTTTGTGATCTCATTCCTTGACTTTATACTTTCAAATTCACAAACAAAACTTAATTTTTCACTAATTGAAAAATTGTTTAGATTTTACAACATATTGACAGGATGAGCTTTACTTATCAATTGGCAGAGAGGTTAGCAAAGATTTGAGTGTAGCAATAATAGGTTACAGTAGAATATCAATGTGCTTAATGTTTACACGTTGGTGACCAATCAAAACAAAAAAAAAACATCTATCATTTCACATTTTCCTTGAAGTAATGTGAATTCCATTTATACTAGTAAGTACAAAAATTGTTCAATTTACAGTGGCAATTTCCAAAAACTGATTCCACTTATAGAGGTGAAAATATTCCAGTTAACGAGTTTAGTTAAGGGAAAAATTATGGGATCAGGAGTTTTGTACCACTTATAGAATCAGTATTCCACATATGTAGGTACTACTTATCCAGGTTCGACTGTATAAATTAAAAAAAAAAAAAAAAAAAAAAAAAAAAAATGTAAGGCTAGATCAGTTTTGTATTTTTAAAAACGTTAAATAAAAAATATAAGATAAAAAACATTTATAACCTTGTAGGAGAGGAGATTTAGCCAGAGTGAGAATTTCTGGTAAAATAAATGGCCTACTAAGATCGGACAATGCTTGCGGCTGCAGTTTAGCGATGGACGTCAGGAGAACTAGAGTCAACTGTGCTATATGCAAATCAGACTCACTTAACAAAGGGGGAAGTTCAACTTTTACCTGTAAAAAAAGAAAAGAAAAAAGATAAAAATGAAATGAATCATATAAAATATATCATAAGTAATTTGTATACTAAATTGAAAGAATTATTATCAAACCTTTTCAAGCAATGAGAGACTCAGGGAAGGACTGTAGTTATTGACAAGAGTATCCAAAAGTGTGAGAGTGCTCAACTTCAAAGCTCTCTGGTTCTTACGCAAAAATGTACCCAAAATCGGAACACCTTCAGTCTGAAAAATATATATATCACCATAATAAAAAAACAAACAAAAACAAAACAGAGGGGAGGGGGGGAGGATGAGAGATTTCCTGAGCAGTCCCGCTCCTCCAATATCCCAGGTACCTAAATCTATGGCAGTTTAGGAAATCTTTCCCTCACGGTATCGTCACAACCTTACCACATTTAGGACTAACAGCATAGCATAAGTCTACCTAAACATATTTATTGTTACTCTCATCTTAGTCACCAATATTCGTTTTTGTATTAATTTCGGTTATCAGTTTTTATTTTATTATATGCCGCAATATTTAAGTATATTCTACCACACCCCTACAAAAAAAAAATATACATATGGCTTGATTGGCTAGAAAATGAATTTAAACAATGAAAAATACTAATAGCATAAAAGTGTAAATATGATAAATAAAATTTATCCATTTCTTTAGAATGCTTATTAAAAAAAAAAAAAAATAACAATTTTCTTTTTTTTTATCCTTATGTTAGATTTATTATTTTAATTTTACACCTTTAACTGTAAATTAGTCACATTTTAAGGAAACAGAGGGGAGGGGGGGAGGATGAGAGATTTCCTGAGCAGTCCCGCTCCTCCAATATCCCAGGTACCTAAATCTACTAATACTAAGACAACAGTCTCAGGATAAATAGACTTTTTGACTGCATTATGTAGTGTGTTAAAGTTCAAAGGTATTGATTTTGGTCAATTACAATTGAATGCTTGTTAACTTCTTCTTTTTTTTTTTTTTTTTTTTTTTTTTTTTTTTTTGTATATAATGTGGTAGGTTCAAAAAAATTCATTATTCTCTCAGATGAAGGAAGAAATCTATCAGTTCAAAATGTATTTAGCTAAAACTAGCATTGACATGCTTTATCCACTTACTTATGTGAGGACTCGCTGGTCGAGGGAGTTGGGGCATGGTTCTCAGCAGGTTAAAATTTATTTCATGGCGATCCCACAAATAAATCTTGACTCTTGACCTTCCCACCCTACACTACAATAGGTTGGTAACCTGTAGGATAACCCATCCTTTTGCCCTAGTTGGAATACATAAGGACGTTAAGCCAAAATAAATAACAAACAATCCACTTACTGATTGCAAGTTGTAGACATAGATAACCTCACATTTAGTTATATCTTTATCTAGGGCCCAGAATTAAACCTACTTTACACACAGATTGGGGAAAAAAAATATACATATGGCTTGATTGGCTAGAAAATGAATTTAAACAATGAAAAATACTAATAGCATAAAAGTGTAAATATGATAAATAAAATTCATCCATTTCTTTAGAATGCTTATATAAAAAAAAAAAATTACAATTTTCTTTTTTTTTATCCTTATGTTAGATTTATTATTTTAATTTTACACCTTTGACTGTAAATTAGTCACATTTTAAGGAAATTATGAGCGAAAAAGTTTGGATTTGAAAAATGTTTTATTTCATTTAATTATTATTAGATGATGGGGTTCATATATTCTTTGAGTAGGCCTAATAGTACGGAAACTAAGATATTTCTGACAAGATAGCGGAAGTAAAATTTACGATCCGAGCAACACCAACGGAGCTAGAGTGCATCAAAATGTTACATTTTTGTCGGTGAAAAAAATGTTACAGCAAAGAAGTATTGATCCCCAGCCAAAAGACGTATCCATGTAAAACAAAAACTAAATCACATCTAAATGATTAACTTAAAAAAACAAACAAAAAAGTACAGAATCGGCATAGTACAGTGCTTGCAGCATAGTACAGTGCTTTAACTCCAAATTTGTGAAAAATAGGTTGTATAAACCACCAGAATCTAGATTTTTTTTTCCCCCAATCTGTGTGTAAAGTAGGTTTAATTCTGGGGCCTAGATAAAGATATAACTAAATGTGAGGTTATCTATGTCTACAACTTGCAATCAGTAAGTGGATTGTTTGTTATTTATTTTGGCTTAACGTCCTTATGTACTCCAACTAGGGCAGAAAGGATGGGTTATCCTACAGGTTACCAACCTATTGTAGTGTAGGGTGGGAAGGTCAAGAGTCAAGATTTATTTGTGGGATCGCCATGAAATAAATTTTAACCTGCTGAGAACCATGCCCCAACTCCCTCGACCAGCACGTCAATGCTAGTTTTAGCTAAATACATTTTGAACTGATAGATTTCTTCCTTCATCTGAGAGAATAATGAATTTTTTTGAACCTACCACATTATTCACAAAAAAAAAAAAAAAAAAAAAAAAAAAAAAAGAAGTTAACAAGCATTCAATTGTAATTGACCAAAATCAATACCTTTGAACTTTAACACACTACATAATGCAGACAAAAAGTCTATTTATCCTGAGACTGTTGTCCTGAAAACTAAAATAATTTTGTCCAGAAAGCTGGATAAATGCTATCAGAACAATGAACATAAACATAGACAAATTCATAATCGAGAGACAGATCATGATTAGAATCCTAAATTGAGCGCTATGGAATTAATCAGCATCTTTAAAAACAAATCATAAACATTCGTACATGATTTTAGTAGGGACATAAAATCATTTTGAAAAGAAATGTTTTAATGAAAGTATTAAAATAAGTACTCAAAAAGGATTTATCGATAACGGAATGATTGTCAAGATGAATACAGACCAATATTGGCCGAAGATCTATCCTGAGTGGAGAAGCGGCAACCTTTGTCAATGCTTTCACAGTTGTAAGACGAGTGATCTCATTCCGTAGCCTGTCCAGGAATATGGGCAAACATGTAGGCAGTTCTCCCTGAAGGTAGTCGCCGAGGGAGCAGATGATCTGACCCATACAAGAGATAGCTCTTTCCTTCACCTCTTGATCCAAGTCGGCTGCCCTTAGCCTCGTTAGGGTGCACTCGTACATCTCAGAGGTATACGGTGCAAAGTTGAAATTACTCGGAGAATCTAAAAACAATAACAGAAAAGGATAATAATCTGAAAGACAGATCCTATTTTGTACAAATCATATTTTTAAATTAATAAAGGAAGAATCGATTAATTATATGTGGGTTCAGCAAAATTTCATCTAAAGGGTGAGATTTTAAAATCATGTTTAAAATAAATACGAATAAATACCTATTAAAATAATAGGTATAACATACAAATTATTATTATTGCTTATTTGCTTAGTGGTATATAGCAAGTAGGTAATAAAGCCCATAAAGTTTCTGGTCTGAACTAATCTATGTTCAAGCTGGCCGAGACCTGGCCAGCAATGCACCTCCATATCCATCGTCAACATTTCCTCAGTTCTACCTGCCTGTATCTAAGCTTCAAGGAAACAACAGAGTTCAAGATCAAATACCGAGCAGTTATTAAGTTCTTTCTTAAAGATGGCCTTACTGCTGCACAAGTCAAAGAGAGCTAGGGTGATGAGTACGGGTGTTCCTCCTCCACATAAACCAATATAAAACAATAGACAAGCACCTAAACTAAAAGTAAAAGTCAAGCAGTTTACAAAGAAGGTAATGAACACCATTTTTGGGACTGTAGAGTAATATTACTGATTGATTCTGAGGAAAGGAACATCACAGAAAATGGATAGTATTACACAGCCATACTTCTCTTGTGAGACACCATCAAAGAGAAAAGGATGGGTAATTGAAGCGGAGGCATTCAGTTAGTTCGTAATAATGCCTCCGTCCACACGGCATTCATTTCCAAGGCCACTGTTAAGGAATTAGGATTTACAAATCATTTTCTATATACATAGATATATAGATAATACAGCCGAGACTTGGTTGTCCAAGCAGCTGTGGGGTACCAATCTACATAGCTATGTGTAAAATACAGATAATAGGGCGTATAAAAAAAATGAGTTTTATTAAATTTCAGTAATTACCTTAATGCTATTTATTATTTACCAATACTTAATAATCCCTTTAGAACTTTTTCTAAGCTTGTTTACTAACACTGGACTTCTTCAAAAAAAGTCTAAGTTCAGTCATTTATTTCAAAGAAGAAACATGACTGTGTCCTACGAAATTCTCGTAATTTTAAGACATTACTGGAAAAAAAATTACACAGCCGCTGAAGCAACTCATGACATTATTAAATATGAAGGGGAAGATGTCCTTGAAGAGCGCACTGTGCAGCGTTGGTTTAAAAAATTTAGAAGCGGAGATACGATGTTGGAAAGGAAGAAGGGCTCAAGGGGCCATTAATGGATATTGATGAGGTTCTGAAGGAAACTGTTAAGTCAAATCCGTCCACAAGTACTCACGAACTTGCCAGGGAGTGTGGTGTGTCGAAAGATACTGTTAGTCGCCATCTTCTCTCCATAGGAAAGATGAAAAAGGCCTGCAGACTGGTCCCTCACGAACTTACTCCTCAACAATCAGCAGTCGAACTAAAGAAAACTTTACAGAACTTCATGGGTTTCAACTCCTGCCTCATCCACCATATAGACCAGACCTCCCACCTTCGGATTACTACTTGTTTCGATCCATGGCCCATTTTCTTCAAGGGAAAAAATTAGATAATTTTGCGAAAGTTGGAAATGCTGTCTAAGAGTTCTTTAACAGCTATCCCAAGGAATGGTATCAGCGTGGCATCGAGCAATTGGCTAGCAGATGGGTAATGACAGTAGATAACAATGGACTATACTTTGAGTATTAATCGTATTTTATATCAAAGAAATAATTATAAAAATATTTGTTTAAGAAATGGTCATTTTTTTTTTTAGACGCCCCATTAAATTAGCAGTAATTGTAATAAAATATAGAAATATAATTCAATCAACTAACCGAGAGGCCTTAGCACTTTAACAAGTTGTTGAAGTACAAGGAGAGCTTCGGCAGTGATTTTATAGAAGCTGTCTGAAACGGCAGCTACTACAGGTGGGACGAGAACGTCCATGTGAGCGTGAAAGACCTCTGCTTGGTGGGTGCACAGCAGGGTGTGAAGGAAACTCAGGGTATCTATTTTCATGTTGCTGCTTGAATTTCGATCCCTTGCAAAAAAAAAAAAAAAAAAAAAAAATTAAAATTAATTATTTATAGACAAAAATAAAATTAATATATTTTAAGTTACAGACTACTTCAACATTTACTAGAAAAACGATCAAACCTCCCAAATTATTACAAAAGACTTATTTACATGACTGCGATTAGACCAATTTGGACGTACGGAGTTGAGCTTTGGGGCTCTACTAAACCATCCAATTCATCTCTTATTCAATCCCTACAATTCAAAATCCTTCGAAAAATCCTAAATACCCCTTACTTTGTCACAATAAGCTTATCCATAAAGCCCTAAATGTTCCATGTGTTGCTGAGTAAGCCCAAACCTAAGGACAAAATCCTTCCATCGTAAGCTCCATAACCACTCAAATCCATTAGTTTCTCAATTTGCTTCCCACTCCATTCCCGAAAATCCTCTGAGGTATCTGAAAAGAAGATGGCCTAGAGATCTTCTAGTGCAGAATTTTTATTGAAGTGCTACTGATGAGTAGTTCTTTTCAAGTTTTGACATGTTATTGTAGTCATTCTCAGCTCATTTACTTGATGTACACATTTGTACAGTAGTAAATTTCAATAAATTGATATATAAAAATATATATATATATATATATATATATATATATATATATATATATATATATATATATATATATATATATTTTAAGGAACAAATAATTATTATAAAAGAAAAGAAAAAAAACGATATTCTGTGGTTCTAATTATGATATTTATTACAATTTATCTGCTGAGGTAGACTATGAAGGTATAGAAGGATAAATAAATTAGGAATTGATAAATTATTTGCTAATTCTATTGCTATTTAGTTTTTCATAAATTAGTTTCAAATGTTAAACATTCATTATCAGTATTAAGGGCTTCTTCTTCAAAGCGAACAACAAAGTTCACATTTGAACATTTGCTCCAAGAAGCCCTTTCACTTAATTTTCTTAAAACTGATTATGAATGTTTTACATTTGAAATTCCCCTTGGAATAAACAAAATAACAACAGAAGTGGCAAATAATTTTTGAAATTATATGATTGTCAAATGTCTCTTATGTGAGGTAACATTAATAAAACATGAATAAATACTCCTTATACTCCTGAATCTAACTTAAACCTTGATAAGTACCAAGGAGTGTCGGATTACTGGATGTAAAAAAAAAATTATAACATCATAAATATTATAATAAATATATGGAACAAATATTTATTATAAAATCAAATGAAATGGCTGCTTCTCCATGTTTTAATGAGGTTTTAGAGGTTTCTTGAATATCGTCCAATTCATCTCTTGTCAGCTAGATGAAAATTTCCTCATATGTTAGAAATAATTTTTTAATCAAAGTTTCCAGTCATCCAGTTTTGAAAATCTTGTAGAGTAAATTCTGTCGTAGGATCTTAATAAATTCTTGACAAAGCATCAAATTCCAATTATTACAAGGAAATCAGTTTATGAGGGGAGGTTCTCGCCAAATTACAGGGAGTGTCAGACTATTGGAGGGCCAGATTATCTAGATTGTGCTATACTACAAGATGCTGATATTTTGAATGTTTATGTGTTTTAAAAACTCAAAATGAATATATAATATTAAACGCTAGTATTCTAATATACTAAATATCATAGAACTATCAAATCATTTAATTAATTCGTAATTATATCATTTTAAAAGAAATGTACATATAATATTATACTTCCTAAGAAGCTTATTGAATTGAATTTATAAAAATGCTATAAATATATTAATAAATTTTGACATGAACTCAATTACCCCATGCTGTACTGTATTCCGGGTATCAGTGCTTCCATGTGATTTGTCAAAGCCCCTGGTAAAACTGTCACCAGTTCTTTGAGAAGAGCGAAGCAGTCTTGTCGTGTTTTAATCGATCGCTCTTTCATTTGACTTTGAATCGCTTTAACCAAATGGGGAACCTAGAATGTTAAAAATATGTTAAATATATATAATAAGGATATGTACTTATACAGAAATATAAAATCAATCAAATTAATTTTATAAAGAAATAAAAATAAGCACTAAAGATAGATAGCATTATTACCTTAGTCATAAAATTACAATTTACATCCACTGCCCAAACACTAGAAAATAAAAATTGACTAAGAAACTATAACACAACTCGCGTATAAATGATATGAGAGGAGATTAAAATTCTTCATAAATATGAAGAGAATGGATCAGAATAGGTAGAACCAACTACGAGGGTGAATCAAATATAAACGGTAATTTTCAAAATTATATTTATTGAATAATATTATACAGATACTATACCTTCAACATTTTTCAATGTAGTCTCCTGCATTATCTACACACTTCTGCCACCGATTTGGAAGCTTGAATATTCCCTGTTCATAAAAAGACTGAGGGCGAGTTTTTAACAATTCGCGCACGTGCTTTTCGACGTCTTCATTGTTTTCAAATCGTTTTCCTCCAAGTGATTCTTTCAGGGGCGCAAACAAAAAATAGTCACAAGGGGACAGGTCTGGACTGTAAGGAGGGTGTTCGAGAGTTTCCCAGCCCATTTCTTCCAATTTATCCCTTGTCAACAATGCGGCGTGAGGCCTTGCGTTGTCATGGAGAAGGATGACATCTCTAATGGGCACACCTCGTCTTTTGTTCCGGTAACTGGTTTTTGCTGACTGTAGCACCTGGCAGTAGTAAGCCGCATTCACTGTTCGTTGATCGTGAAGAAAATCAATGAGTAGAACTCCCCTTGAGTCAAAAAAAATTGTTGCAAGAACTTTTCCGGCTGAGAGACGAGTTTTGGCTTTCACTGGGCAGCCTTCATCCTTCCTTCGCCACTCCTTACTTTCCATTTTCGATTCAGGGGTGTAATGGTGGACCCACGTCTCATCACATGTGACGATGCGCCTCAAAAAATCTTGGAGGAAAACGATATGAAAACAATGAAGACGTCGAAAAGCACGTGCGCGAATGGTTAAAAACTCGCCCTCAGTCTTTTTATGAACAGGGAATATTCAAGCTTCCAAATCGGTGGCAGAAGTGTGTAGATAATGCAGGAGACTACATTGAAAAATGTTGAAGGTATAGTTTCTGTATATTATTCAATAAATATAATCTTGAAAATTACCGTTTATATTTGATTCACCCTCGTAACATTTGATAAAGCAATGAGACTGAAGAACATCAAGGGATATTCGATACAAATAAAGCAGAAAGTGGGGAGAATGGATATCAGGGAGAAGGACTACCAAGATAGATAAGAATTCCAGAAAATAGTGAAAGCATAAAGGTTCTTGAGATGGAGAGGAAGAGAAAAAATAGCAAAGAAATGAAATACGCATGGTCCTTAGTTGGACTGTATCACAATATAATATATATTATTATATAAAAAGACAAGCCATTTTTTGTTTGTCATCACTAACTGTGAAAACTACTAATCCAATCTCTACCAAATTTTAACTACACTATCTTCATAGTTCAAGGAAGGTTTATCATTAATAAAATTTACATATTTACTATTAAATGGTGGTTAAAATTTGATAGATATGTGGTGCGCAGTGAAGTTTGAAAACTGACCGATAGGTAGCGAACGCCATTCAAGAGAGGTTACAAATATACGGTGTTATACAGAGCTAGAAATTTATAATAAAATTTGCTTAATTCGATTATAATGTTATAAAAAAAAAAAGCAATAAATATGTGATGTGATGTGTGGATCCCAGTGAAGTTTAAAAATCGAAGGATATGTGGCTAGGCGCCATTCTGCAACAGAGTTTTAGTAAAACTATTGAACCCATCAGAACCAAATGTTAACATCATCTTCATATTTCTAGGAAGGTTTACAATAACAATAATTTAAATATACAGTATTAAGTGACAAAAACAAGGTTTGCCACACTTTTAAGATTAGAAATTAAAATCCAACCAGATCAAATCGATAAACTTATTTCTGCCGAATAAATCAAAGCGCCAATCCTTTGCTTTATATTGTGTGTAAAAATATGATCCATGGGCCTTTAGTTGCAATTACTGATAATGTAGTCCAATATCCGCAAGAGTTTCTTAAAATAGTCACTGTTCGTCTGGATAGACAACTCTTATATTAAAAGATTAAAAATTGGATGTCCAATTATGCTTTTACATAATCTTCAAAAAAATAATCAGGGCAATTTTAACAAGGTTAAAAATTACTGCTCGGCGTGAAGATATCATTGAAGAAATAATGCTCGATTGCATACTTCAAAACAAGAATTTTATCGATAAAAAATGAATACTTCAACTATTAGTAAAAACTATCTAAGGTCTTTACTTATAAAAGTGGGCGAAACCACGACGGGGAATGCTAGTAATAATAATATAAATGCAGAGAAAAACAAATGAACATTGCATATGACAATACATACAGTCCAATAAAAACCTTTCAGACAAAAGTAAGTTCAATGTGAACAACAAAAAGCTGCAAAGCGTTACAGAGAAACCAGTGACCATTAAAACACAACTTTCGGCCTACACAACCTTACGATCATGAACCTCAGAAGAGTTCATAATAACAAAACAAGTTATTGAGAGTCTTCATATCAAGGTTCTGTTACATATTTTTTTTTAATTTGCTCACACTGTAGAACAATATAAAATACTAAAAAAACTAAGTTCATTAGAGATATACTTGTTGACAGAATTCAACTCAGTGATCTAAGCAAAGAATTTTAGAAATCTCCAGGTTTCTTAGGGAATAATGTTATTATTACTTAAAATTAACATTAATAAATTACCTGCTTTTGAAGCAAACAGAGGGGAGAATCTTCGTCTTCCATACAGTTGGGGTCTAGCGAGCCGACGGTACTACTGCGAGTTTGTTTTAACAATGTGATATAGGCGTGGAAAATATCGCTCTTAACATTTTCTTCTCTTTCTGAAATATACCGAGAGCACAGTTATAATTTAACATATAAATAGCAACAACCTTTAAGCAAAATTAAAAATAAAAACAAAAAATTAAATTTATTTTACCTTTAAACCTTGCAATGAGAGCAGGAGATACAACTCGATACAATTCAGGAACGTACTCTGGCCTAGTAGCAATAATCGCTTCAAGGCATTTTGCTGAAGCTCTTCTAACCTATATACAGGCAAATCCATAAATTTAGGACAACATGAAATAAATAAATAACATAAATAAACTTTTGAAAACCAAAGATTTACATTAAATAAAATATAAAAAAAAAAAAAAGAAAAAAAAAAAGTTGAATTCATTAATTAAAGTGAATGAAATTATTGGAAATAAAATATCATATATACTCAAAACTACTACACTTCAAGAAATGATTAACAATTACCTTCCAAGACATATCATCGTCGTCTGAGTAATCTTCATCACCATCTTCGCTTTCTTCTTCATCAAGATCCATACCCCCACCAGAGTTCTCTTCCTCATCATAATTATAATTCGGATCATACGTAAGATACTGTAAGCACAGTTCCCTAACCTAAAAATCAACAAAGCACTATAGAGAAATGATAAAAATTGTTTAGAACAAAATCTCTTCTCAGAACTAGTTACAATATAAATTAAATAAAAATAAGAAAACTATTATGGAATTATTTTATTAAATCACTACACAAAATTAAAAATTTAATTTTCTTACGGTATTTATATGAGGTGTGATTTCTTTAGGACATTTATGAACAAAGGCTTGGGTAGCTTGGAGGCAGAATTCCCTCAGTTCATCGTCTTCACGTGAACTGTAGCTAACAATAAGAGCCATTACCCTGTCGAGATGTTCTCCGAATCTGTGACCTGCTTGTCGACTGTCAAAAGAAGATTATCAATAATACACACACTAAATATTATATTTACCTAAATATATAAAATAAAATATAACTTCTTGAGCCAATATTATTAGAACAATATTCAATACAAAGAAGAAAAGATATTGTTGGCTTTAATGGTTTAAAATTAACACTCGGGCAGTCTCACCCTGTCTCGTAACACAGCCGGTCGCACACTGTAAAAAGTACAGGTTCCCGGGTTCTATATTTTTTTCATCACTAGCAGGTTTTTTTTCTTTCAGAATATTTTTTAAATGCATTCAAGGTTATTTTAAGTATATTATACCAAATAAAAAACTTTTTTTAAAAATATGCAATTAATGAATTTTTATTTTTTTAAATGTGTAAATCATTTGATTTTAGATCAAATCATTTAGATATATACAAACATGTAAAAATTAATAAACAATTGCATATAAAATTTTAATTCAATATTGATTATTCACTGTCTCCTGAAACGGGAACTTCTGTTGAAGGATTAATACAATTTGTACACACTGACAGGGAATGAGTTTTACAAATAAAACTATTGTACTTCGCACACAATTTCGTAGTATTACTCTTTTTCTTATAATGACACAACTTGCAAGCTCCACGCATCTTCTTTGCAGCAATGTCGTCTAACACATATATAGCAGAAAACTGACTGAGATAGAAGAATAAACAATGCCTTTGTCCCAGTATTGGTCCTTGTCAACTTCTCAGGTTCTCTCGATAACTGGTCAGAACACTTTGTAATGATGTACTATTATTTTTAACCTACTAGATGCAGTGACCCTTCCTAAAACCCTCTTCTAATATGTTCTGTGGTGATTTATTACTTAGGAGAAAAAATGTAACACCACCCATCACGCACCGTAATTTTTAAAGGTTGGGTGTTTTTTTAATTTCAAGCACACAATTATTATAACATTTTAAGAATAGAATGTTTTTTGTTTGATATTGTAGTTAGAAATGTCTAAAAAAAGCATATCTCACTGATTAGAGTGATTAAAATATTATTAAAGGAGTTATAATAACTTTTGTACCAGACCCGTACTTTCTAGCGCAACCAGCGAGTGTTAAAAAATAATTTCTTCCTGACTGTGGAAAAACAATAGATCGTGGATATGTCCATATTCCACTACTTTCCCCAATTTAAATTTTAGAACTAAAAGAATCAAGTTACTTAAATTGAATTAAGATGTAACAATTATTTAAGTTAAGTAAAGTTGAAAGAAAATAGGGGTTTTAAACATGAGTTTTTTTTGCATTCAAAACAAAATAGCTCTTAAACAGTAGGTCCTACTGACAAAAATCACATAACAAAAATACTCTTCATTAAATTTCTGATAAGAAACTGGAGGTAAACAACAGGGATAGAGCCTTTCAAAAAAGTCCCAATACTTAAACAATGTAGGCAAAAACATGACTTTACTCATTCAAATAAATATAGCTCCTAAACAGTAGGTCTCAGTTACAAATCTTATGTAATAAAAAGTATTCTTCATTAAATTTCCGATAAGGAAACTATCAGCAAATGTTTGATCTAAGCAACACCAGCAGAGCTAGAGCGTGTCAAATTATTACATTTTTTGGGGTAAAAAAACATTACAAAAAAATAAAATAATATATATATATATATATATATATATATATATATATATATATATATATATATATATGTAAACCCAGTCAAAAGATATTTACATGTCAAAAATAATAATAATAAATTAAAACACATTATTTTACTTCAAACACTCGATTACTCATATCAGATATGACAGATACCCAACCTAGTCCCAATGATATGTGATTTGTCATGAGCACATGCATGGATTTCACATCCCTCACTTTATTCCAAAAATAGGATAAACTTTTTTTGCAGTAACCAAATGACAACTTATAAATTGTTAAATTGAACATCATTGATACTAAGTGATTCAATACTTTAGAATTTTTAATTTTATCAGTTTCATTGAGAAATATTTACTGTAGCATATCTCTTAGGTATAGTTTTTTTTAAATAATTTGCTAAATTTTAATCTAATAAGCTGAATTTTATCACCAGCTTCGTATCCCACAGATATTTATTAAACAATTAGGATTAACTGAGTCTTGATCTACTGAGGTATCAAATCAACTAACTGATCTTTTAGTTTTTCCATTTTCATTTAATTTTGTATAATTTTTTTTCCAAAAAATATTCTATTGCTGAACAAGATAGCAGGCAATCTTCGTACAAGCCTTACTAACAATAGGATGGAGGATGAGGATGGCGGTCTACTACAAAACTAATTGTCATTAACGATTTCTCAGGAGGAAGGCACAGGCATGATAATATCTCGAAAGCAGAACTAATACATCATTGGATTTCATAGTTTAAAAAAAAAAAGGAGAGCTCTTGCAGAGGCAGACAGAATGTTGATACTTAAACAAAAGAAAATTAGTGTGCACAGGGGAGAGATGCCAATTACATTATGCAGCCTAAAGAGACACACAGCAATTAATGCCTTTATATTATTTAGAAGACCAAGAAAACAAGTTCTTGCAGGAAGAATTAGTTTTAAAGAAAATAAGGACTACAATTCTAAAAAATCAAGCCATCACGAAAAACAAAAAATAATAGACTATTTAAACCATGTTTAACCATCATATATATTTACTCATTTACTTGTAAAATAATACTCATTTAATGTAAAATAATCTTTAATTACAATTTCACGAATGCTATTTGTTTTTCATACTTTTCTGCTTCAAACAGGATTTTGCCTTATTCATAACAGTCCTAACAGTGATAACTCAATAAACTTAAGAGTTGCCATAAATAAATTGTAGTTCTTAATATTGTCAGTTGTTTTAGTGTTAAATACCCACCAATAATTTGATTTTTAGAGTATTTGACACTTCATTATACCAACTCTCACAACAATTTTGAGCAGCTATAAGTGATTGTTTTGATTCTGAAATAATCTTCTATATATGAGTAAAACAACATAAAGGGATGAATGATAGCACTTAGAGAATTAATAAGGTGATAACTGAGAGTAGAATTAAGCAAAAAAATTAGAACTCATAGACTTACCATATCGCGGCAATACATTGTATGTAAGTTCTGACTGTTGAAGAATTAGAATCCCTTGTAAGCCCATCAAGAAGTACTTCGATCAGCTTCTTATACAGATTTTGATTACAAGACATAACCAAGTGGCTCAATGCAACTATTGTCCTACAAAAAAATAGATTTATTTATGTGGTAAATAAAAAAGTACAATTAAAAACCATAACCATGATAAATAAACATTGCTGAATTTATTCTTCCATTGGTAAATTTTGCTAGTTCACAAAATATTTCATGTTTTTTTTTAAATTACTGTATCATATCGAGATGAAATCAATTTTAATATAACAAACTAATAGTAAGCAAATACAACTCCATTAACCAATATCAACAAAAGTATAAATTTACATTTTCCCAGCAAAATCATCAGATGATTATTTTAAGTCTAATTAAATCATGATAGATAAACTGATAAAAACCTTTTCCTGACAGCCTGCCTTGGAGATGAAAGCTGTGGTAACAAAGCATTCAATATCGTTGGGTGGAATGACACTAACAAACCCCCAAACCTTGACAGTAAATCAGCCAATATATCAAGAGCTTCTAATTGCACTGAAACATCTTCTTGCTAAAATAAAAGGCGCTTTAAGTATATTGAATCATATACAACACATGAATAAAATTTATAAAATACAAACTTTTTCAATAGCTGAGCTCAATTTTCCAGTGATTCGCTTGCAAACATTAGCTGCCAAACCTGTAGATGCTAATGGAAGCTCACTAATGACAGTTTTTAAACCGATACTGGAAATATCTCTTAATTGTTCTTTATCTGATACCATGTTACTACAAAGAGAGTCTACAATAGTTTCCACCTGGTACTCTTTCACTTTGTTGACCAATGGTCCGAGACTATAAAACAAATATTGTGAGAAACACATATAACAGTATGACTAACTATTTAGAATAAACATACCATTTGACAGCAAGATTCTGTACTTCACCATTCTTATCTTCTAGAAGTTTTAATAACATCCTCACAACTTTTCTTTCTGAATCATCATCCAGTTTGATACTATCTTTCTGAAGCTCTGACATCAAATCATTAGTAGCCATAAACCGAAAATCCTTATCACTCGATGTCATCTAATAATATTAACAAAAATTTTGTTGAACTACATGAATAAATACACTGAATAATAACCTATAAAATTTAAGATCCTGAAAAATAGAAGGTTTGAGACAAAATATAATCTATAGCTACCTTCTCCAACAAATTTGCTATTTGATACGAAACGTTGGCCATTTTCGAAACCAATAATAACTCTTTAATAAGGAAACACACTATACCGGCGACCCAAGATTAGACATGCAACAAAACCAGCAGGAATAATACCAACGCCTTCTAAATTTACGTATGGAGTGCTAATCCATTTTCTCACGAATCTATTAAATTTAAATTTTTAAGAAAAATTCTAAAACTTTCGAAAACAAATGGTCTAATAGATATGATATTTAAGGTAATGTTAAGCTGTTTATTTAAATTTTTTACTTCCGTCTACTTACCATTACACCGAATATCTTTAAATTTTAGATCTATTCCCTTCAGCTCCTCTGAATGGTTTCCAATGAAATAAATAAATTAATATCTCAATAGCAGTTTTACATACATCATTTTACGATATTTGACATAATAATAAAAAAGAGGAAACTCATCTATTCTTCAATAAATTGTATTATATTCTATTTAAGAAAATAAACTGTTAATTGTACTATTCCTGCAAATATGAATTTTAGAAGTAGATTTCAATAAATCGAATAAAATATTATTCTATTCAGATTTGAATATAACAAAACCATTAATAGTACAATGATCTTTGAAGGATATTTTTGTTATGTTGGTAGAATTGGTTTCTTGATAACCACCGATGGGAGGCTAATGTTTGTTTTTAATTCGTTTTGTCAACTTGAGTGCATCGCAATTGATTATTCTCTGAAATAGTGATTGCTACTAACTTTATTTTCCCTTGGCAGTTTTTACCCAGTTATTCATGAATAATTATGGCACCTTCACGATCAAGAAGTAGAACCAGGCGGTCAAGTGATTCTTCTCCAGATTCTAGAAAACATAAGCACCGAGGTCATTCTAGATCGCCCAAAAGTTCGTCAAGAAGTCATGGCAGCAAAAAGGAAGAATCTATAAACGATAGGCTGAAGAAATTAGCTGAAAATGGCTTTATTAAACCATGGGACAAAGATGATGTTGAAAGTTTTAGAAACCAAGCAAAAAAGAAGAAACATATCAATCGAGAAGATGAATTCATGAATTATAGGAGAGAGGAAAGAGATAAGATTACACTCTTCGGGGTACCAGGAGTTTGGGGGAAGTCTCCTTTGCATCCTACAGAAGAGTAAGTACTATTTAATCAATTATAGTAAGGTTCAACTTTACTGAATATTGGTTACTAATAACACGTACAAAATTATCCTAAAATGACATTGAAAATTAGAGTGAGAAGACCTATATATATGTTGTTAAGTCTGTAATGAATTAAAGGTTAACCCTGTTCAGTTATAAGCCAAACACTTTTGGCTACCACAGTCTCATTCTTACGTTATCTGTGGTTGCTATAGTTTTTTTTTTATGTAAAATTAAACTATACACTTCCTGCTGAGAAGGTCTCTCTTAGAGGTTTCCATACCTCTTAGTCTGTTAATGCTTTCCAAATGGCTAAAGAAGTATTTGATCTTAAGACTTAAAGGCCAGGGATTTTCAAATACATTTCTTTTTTTTTCCCCCTTTGAATGATTGCCACTCATGTATCATGAAATTCAAGGTTGAATAAAGGATATTAGATGATAATGAGTAGGATAATGTGTCAGACATTACGTCATTTATTGAGCAAAAGGCATTAAATATGAGTATCCTCCAGGATACATCGCCTATTTAAGGCTTAATAATCGATCATAATAATGGTTAATTATAAGGAATGTAAAAGTCCCTAGCACGATATTGGCCAGGGTTTGTAGGTCTTACAATGAATGTTTTTATTTATTTTTTAAATTACTAGAATTATGACAAATTCAGTTACAATATCCTTTTATAACTCCATCGAGAAGGGCAGACACAAAAGACTGATTTTGATATATCGATTTGTACCTTACCTAGCCATACCAATTCTTCTTGGATGATTTATTTGCTACAACTGGAAAATGTTTAGATTTGTTTATGAACAAGTGCTAAAGTTGCAGTTAACATATATTTATTGTGATAGAATAACATAATTATACCTTATAACTAGGCTTTATAAAATTAAGAAATGTTGCATACACAAGAGCCTGAGCTGAAGCTATTTGAATGTTGTTATTTAAAATTCTTTGTAAACCATTTTCTTAGTTAATAAAAAATTAAGAGAATATTGGTATCCTTTGGTTGGTATCCACCCCCTATTCCTGCCCAAAATACTTTTGAATCAATTAAATACATTTTGGTCATACATTTAATAATTTAAAGGCTAAAATTTTTCTATGTTTAGTGTATGGACTGCTTTAAGTAGATCACAGGTGTTGACGACACTCACCCAAATGGGTTTGTTTTTGTTTTTTCAGTTATGGGCCCTTAGCTGTTTTCGTAGCATCTACCTTAATAGTTTAAAATTAAGATGATTTGGCTTTGTAACTAAATATATTTACCTATTCCTTCAGCACAGAAAAACATAAAAGAGGTGTATTTCATTGTAAAATTCAATACTTAACTTATTCTACTAAGGAGAACAAAGACTAAAAAAAAAAAAAAAAAAAAAAAAAAAAAAAAAAAAAAAAAAAAAAAAAAAAAAAAAAAAAAAAAATAATAATAATAATAATAATATCAACTGTTGTAGGTTTTCTTGATCTTGTGACATGAATAATGTTCCAAAAATCAGATAATCAAGAGTTTAGTATATTTAAATTTATAGCAAGTTATTATTTAATATTTAATTTATATTACATACAATCTGCATAGATTATTTCAAGGATTAAAATAAACATTTCATTCTATTATTTTTTTAGTTCTGATGATGATGCTAAAATGAAAGAAGTGGAAGAAGAAAAATCTTCTGATACTGAACCAGAAAAAAAGGCAAAAAAGAAAAAGAAAAACAAGGAGAAAAAGAAGGTATATATTGTTTAATATGTAAATGTAAGGTATATATTTATATATATAACTCTTAGTGTAACCTTAAGCAATTATTTTAAATTCTCATAAATCAGATTTATACCTTATTGTCCTCTTAATTAGATTACTTAATATGTTGAGATAAAAAATAGTTTAAATATTTACTCAGTACTGTCCTGCTGATCTGGACTATACATAATTTGCAATCAAACACACATAATAAGTATATGAATGATTTGTTTCACATATATAAAAAAATTTCCTTAAGCATAACTTTATTTTCAATAATACATAATGTATACATATGTCTGATTTTTTTTTTTTTTTATCTACAAAATGAAATAGGATTGATTTAAAACAAAAACACCTTTGTTATTTTATCTCTCGAAAGTTGTTTATTGTACAGAATAAATCATGGTAAACTAATATGTAGTAAATATTAAGAATTCAGAGATTAAATATATATTTAATTCGAAACAAGGATAATATTTTTAGGATCTCATGAAAAAAGTTTATAATTTTCTCTTACTCTAAAGAAAACTAATTTTGTCTATCTCGTTAGAACCCCTGACATTGATTTCAACATTTCTGTTGAGAATGTAAATTATTTAGAAGTTTTATTTTATTTTTTATTAATTTAGTTAGGATTGATAGGATTAGTGGGATTTCTGTATTTTACCTAGTTATTAATATACTTTTAATAGGCTTTTTTTTATTAATTGATAAATGACTTTTTAGAAACATGACAAAGAAAAAAAGAAAAAGAAGAAACACAAGCACAAGAAGAAAAAACATAAGAAGCATTCAAGTGATAGTGATTCGAGTGAATCAGAGGAAGAATGGATTGAGAAAAATGGTATCTATTTTATTTATTTGTTTATGTACATAATTACATACTATCTAACACTAACATATACTGCTTAGAATTATATATATCAAATCTAACATGCATGTACGAGTTTCAAAAATATTTCTGTAAGGCTTTCTGAACTGGGCTTACGACAAAAAAAAAGTTGAAATTACACCATTGTACACAAATACATTACTCCATATTAGATTATAATGACTTAAAGTATTTATCTATACCAAAATACAAGCATTAAAAATGAGTTACCACAGAAAATAGAAGGGAAAACCAAAAGAGACCACATCTGTTAAAGACTATTGATGCAAACATCAGTGTCGAAATAGTACAAAATATTGTACCGTTCCACAAGCATGTCTCCAGCCCCTATGTACCCCAGAATACCTTTTATCGATTCTAACCTTCTTCCGATTTATTTTGGTGTTTCAGTCACTACTTTTCGATGGGAAAGGTTATTCTCCTTCATTTACAGAGAAACTCTGAATCCCTGTTCAAAGTTATATTAAGTTTGGTTAACCTTCTGATATTAAAAAAATAAATAATAAAATATTGAAGTGGAAATAAGAAAAAATCAAAACATAAGGCACTAAATTAATGTTGAATTGATATTAACTCCTGATAAACTTTCTGATGTCAGGGAGTGTAAATGACAATTTATAATAAATATATAAAACACAGAATCCTTGTTAAAAGCTATGATGTTAATTTCTGCTACATTTTCTCAAGGGAAGTGGAAATTATAAAATATGAAACCTGTGATATACTTTCTCACATTTATTTTTAGATTGATGTGTTTTTATTGAATTAGTAATACAATCTGTCTCACTTTAGGGCAATAAGTAATATAGACAACAAAGAGTCCATTCACAAAATATGTATACTGAAATTTTCTCGCTTAAATTGATTCAACAAATATAAATATATAAAACACCAAATCCACTTATAAATTAATCTTCTTAACTTTTGTAACACTTTTACACACAATTCATTCATTCTCGGCGCAACAGACGCATGAAGCGGTCCTTGGCCAGCTCAACGGCTCTTCCCCAGTCTTCCCTGTCAGTGGCACGCCTGATAGATATTCCTGCTTTCTTCAGATCCTCGGAGACGCTGTCCTTCCATCTTCCCTTCGGTCTTCCACGAGGCCTCACTCCATCAGGGCTTCCGTAATACAGTCTTCTGACTGTCCTCTCCTCGTCCATTCTGATTACGTGTCCCAGCCATTTAATTCGCTGTATTCTCACATATTGGGAAACATTCAGTTCATTATAAAGTACGTACAGCTCTTTGTTTTTTCTGAGTCGAAACAAACCATCCTCCTTTACAGGTCCATAGATGCGTCTCAATATCTTCCTTTCGAACCTGTCAATACGTTCAGCTGATACTTTAGGCAATGTCCAGGTTTCAGATGCATATGTCAGGACGGGTCGGACGAGTGTTTTATAAAGTCTGAGTTTGGTTCTGCGACTGAGCAGTCTACTTCTAAATAGTTTAGATAGACTGAAATAGGATCAATTAGCTGCCACTACTCGACATTTTATTTCCTCTTCCTCATCTAAAGAGTCGTTGATCATCGATCCAAGGTATTTAAAACTTTTAACGCACTCAAATCTATAGTTTCCCATTATGTAGTGTTTCTGCGGGTGCACTGGATTCTTCCTTCTTAACGTGAGAATCTTTGTTTTATCCTCGTTTATTTGGAGACCCATTCTTTTTCCTTCCATCTCAAGTACCGCAAATACCTCCTTGATGTTTTGTCGGTTCCTTCCTGCAATGACAACATCGTCAGCATATGCCATTACCTGTGTCATTTTATTAAATATGGTTCCCTGAGATATCAGTCCTGCTCTTGTTATAATTGCATTAAGGACTATGTTAAACAGTAGCGGGGCAAGAGAATCCCCTTGTCTCAGTCCTGAGCTTATAGAGAATGAGTCTCCTAACTTTCCGCCAATCTTCACCCTGCCTGTCGTGTCATTCATTGTACACATTGTGAGTCGAATCAGTTTAGCTGGGATTTCCATCTCTCTCATGGCCCGATATAATTCTTTTCTGATGACTGAGTCATATGCAGCTTTATAGTCTATAAAGAGTAGCCACATGCAGCTACCGAACTCATTCATTTTTTCCGTCATCTGCCTAAGCGAGAAAATTTGGTCAATGGTTGAACGATTAGCCCTAAATCCACTCTGGTATTCTCCAAGCTGCGATTCCACGTATGGGATTAGACAGTTATACAGGGCAATTAAGAACACTTTATATCCCGTATTTAGTAGACTGATTCCCCTATAGTTCTTGCATTGAGTCGAATCGCCTTTTTTTTTTTTAAATTGGTACAATGATAGACTCACTCCATTCTTGTGGCATCGTCTCCGAGATCCACACTTGTTCTATTATCTTTATAATTTCTTCTATTAGTTGCGGACCTCCTGCCTTTAGAAATTCTGCTGGGATGCTATCTGAACCAGGTGCTTTGTTGTTTTTTAATTTATCCAAAATTAAATTAATATCAATGCTATCAGGTGGCAACAACTCCCTCTCATCTTCCTCTTCTGGCGGGTTACCAATCGTCTGATCCACAGTTATGGGATTAAGGAGTTTCTTGAAGTGGTCTCTCCATCTTTCCACTAGTAGCTTTCCCTCAGCATTCCTAATTGCTGAATTGTTGCTGAAGCCTGTAGTTATGGTTTTAACTTCTTCAAAAAACTTCCTTGTGTCACTACTCCTTCTAGAGTCCTCAATTGCCTTCACCTTCTCTAGTAGCGCTTGCTTCTTCTTTTTCTTAAGTACCGTTTTTGCCTTAGTTCTTGCTTCTTTGTACTCATTCCTACTACGTCTTTTACACACAAGGGAAGAGGAAATAAAAAAACATGAATTGATAAAACACTAAATCCTTTATAAAACTCATGTTGTTAACTCCTGTTTCACCTATTTACTTTTAAGAAGACTTAATATCAATATAAGACACTAAACAACACAATCCAAGTTGAAATTGTAGAAGTGATTGTTTACATGTGAGGTTATAGGAATGAACTGTTTGATGTAATGCTGGTCAGGTAGGTTTTGTGGAGACGCATTTGTGGAATGGTACCCAAAATATTATAGAAGAAAACTCTTTAAGGTGTCTTGGACATTTTCTAAGAATGGATAACAACCGCCTTGCTAGGATGACATGGAGCCTGGGAAGAAGGAGTGAGGGAATATTTTGCGAAGAGAGGGCTGGTCTGGAGTAGAAGAAGTTAATTGGTTTAAGATCATGGAGCTTGGTCCTGGAAGTACCAAAAGGCACATCCCATTGCATCAGTGGCAAGGGAGAAATGATTATGATGATGATGATGGCAATATTTCTATATCATGAATATATCTAGTAAAAATAAAATATAAAAAATTTAATCCTGTTAAAAACAGCTCCATAATTCAGGTTCGACTCTAAAATCAGGAGTGCTGACGATGGCTTTGCAGGTCAGACGTCAGTGTTACATACATATTTTTTAAACTTGAACTTTTCTTCTCTCTCTTGTCTGCATTCCAAACCATCTTTTTCTGATATTATATTTTAATAGATTATAATTCAAAATTAATAATTTTGAAATTTTTATCATCAGGTGAAGAAGCAACGGTGACAGAAGAAGTAATAGGACCTGTAATCAAAAGCCATGCAACTCTCTCCCAAAAAGATTTCGGTAAAGCTCTTCTTCCTGGTGAAGGAGCTGCCATGGCTGCGTACGTCGCTGAAGGAAAGAGAATCCCTAGGAGAGGTGAAATCGGTTTGACTTCTGATCAAATTGCATCCTACGAATCTGTCGGCTACGTGATGAGCGGTAGCAGGTATATATATATTTGCCATTGATTTTTTAATTATTTACTGATTTCTTGTAATTCATAATTCCATTCAACATTTTATATTCAGTTTCTTGTCTGGAGTTTTTGTTATTGTATTTATATATTTACTAGCATCCCCGTCGCGGCTTCGCCCGCGCTCATAAGTAAAGATAATTTCAACTAAAAATTGAAGTTGTATTTGTTTATCGATGAGATTCTTGTATTTTAGCATGTGGTTGAGCATTATTTCTTCAATGATTTTTTCACGCATAGCAGTAATTATTAATCTAGTTATAATTGCACTGATTAGGTGGTTGAAGGTTACGTAAAAGCACCATTTGACATAAAATTTTTAATTTTAATGTATGAATTGGTAATCAAGATGGATAAAGACTATTAGGAAACTCTTTCGGAAAATAAACTGCATTATCAGAGCTTACGACAAAAGGCCCGTGGATCATATTTTTACTTACGATATAAAAAAAGCAAAGGATCGACATTTTGATTTAGTAATAATTTGTATTCGGTAGAAATAACATTTTGATTTCATCTGGTTGGATGTTGATTTCGAACTATAAAAGTATATGACAGTGTGGCAAACCTCGGTCCTGCCTCTCAACATTATACATTTAAATGTTAGTTATTGTAAATTTTACCATTGCAAAATCTTCCTAGAATTATAAAAATTATTTATTTAGATGTCGGTACAGATAGGTTCATTTTACCATTGTAAACTCTATTGTGGAATGGCGCTATACACAATCGGTCGATTTTCAAGCTTCACTGAGATCCACATATCGCACACCATATTTAAATCTTTCTTAATAATTTTCTTGATAGTTTAATAAGTAAATTTTATCATCAATTTCAAGCTGTTTTGTAACCTCTCGTGTAGAATGGCACTTGCCACCTATCGGTCAATTTCCAAACTTCACTGTTGTCCACATATATATCTTCTTTTAATAAAATATAAATTATAAATCAGTAGATTTTAATATTGCTAAACCTTCTTAGAACTATGAAAATGATGCAGTTAATATTTAGTACAGATTGGTTCAGTAATATTCGCGGTTAGTGATCAAAAACGAAAAATGGCTTGTCCTTTTATAGAATAGTATAAATTATTATTATAGTAAATTTTCTAATTGTAAATCTTTCAAGAACTATGAAGATGATGTAGTTAAAATTTGGTTCAGATAGGTTCATTAGTTTTACTAAAACGCTATTGTCGTTAGCCACATATTCGATTTTTAAATTTCACTGGAATCCACACGTCACACCACATACGTATTTATAGCTTTTTGGATACCAAATTAATTTAATTTAGTAATTTTATTATCAATTTCTAGCTATAATTAACACTGGATCATTGTAACCTCTCTTGAATGGCGCTCGCTTTACTACCCACTACATATTTATCGCTTTATAAATAGTAATTTAAGAGAAAATATGTAAATTTTATTATTGCTAAACCTTCCTTGAACTATGAAGATGATGTAGTTATATTTGGTACAGAATAGTTCTATAGTTTTCGCGGTTAGTGATCACGAACGGAAATGGCTTGTCCTTTTATACATAACTTCATCATCCCCCGTCGAGGATTTTTAACTAATAATTGATTTTTTGTTTATCGATAAAAATCTTGTATTAAAGTGAACAATTGAAAATTATATTTTTGATAATATTTTCATGCATAGCAGCCATTATTAACTTGGTTAAATTTAGATTGATTAGGTATTTGAAGATAACATAAAGCATAATTAGACATCCAATTTTCAATTTTAATATATGAGTTGGTAATCCAGATGGACAGAGACTATTAAGAAACTGCATTATCAGTGCTTACAACTAAAGGTTCAAAATTCATATTTTTACACACAATATTAAACAGCTGAGGATCGGCATTTTGATTTTTAATAATTTTCATTCGACAGAAATAATTTTATTTGATTTGATCTGTTTGGATTTTAATTTCTAACCATAAAAGTATGTGGTAGTGTGGCAAAACCCTTTTCTAACACTCAACATTGTACATTTAAATTTTCATTGTTGCTAAACCTAGAACTATGAACACGATGTAGTTAACTCCATATAGCTGTTTTTATAACAATTTAATTGAAAATAAGTAAATTTTATTATCAATGTTCACCTCTATGTAACACTGTACATTTTAACCTTTCATGTAGATTGCAATTGCCGCCATTTTTGAACTTCACTGTTATCCACATATTATTCATTTTTCAATAAAGAATTAGTTGAAAATCATTAGATTTTACTATTGCTAAACCATCCTCCTATAAAGATGATGTAGTCAAAATTTGGTAGAGATTGGTTCAGTAGTTTTTGGCGGTTAGTGAACACAAACGAAACATTGCTTGTCCTTTTATATAATAGTATAACCTTATACCGCCATATGTTAGAATCGTATAGAGCTAACAGATAATTGTGACTTACAGATAATATACAAATAATATTGCGACTATAAATTAAGATATAAGGTATCCTATCTTTTTTGTTGGATCAAACTGCACACGGTGTGCAAATTTGATTAAAATCGGTTCAGTAGTTTAGGTGTTAGCCGGCCCCTAGGCGGCGACACGTAATTTATATATATTAAGATTTTATTTTTTTATGTATATATATTTTATTATAACCTATGTTACAACTCCCATTTTTTGATTTTCTTTTTAAAAAAAATAGAATGAATTTACAAGAGCTCGCACCACCCTTAAAACTATAGTATTTAGTTATATATTCTCACCTTTTTATTGATAAGTGCAATACCCTATTCAAAGCTGAGTCATCCTGTTGATAATTCTTATCAGCAGTGATTATTTGTCACAATTGATATTCCCGATATGATAGTACTGTTATAATTTTCTAATCTATTATATTAATTTTCAGGCATCGTCGCATGGAAGCTGTCAGATTGCGTAAAGAGAACCAGATTTATTCCGCTGATGAGAAACGTGCTCTGGCTATGTTCAGCAAAGAAGAGAGGCAGAAACGAGAGAATAAGATCTTGACGCAGTTTAAAGACATGATATCCAGCAAATTGTCTGGGGAAAAGAACAGTTGATTATTTTGATATTATGTTTTTGCAGAATTTCTCACTTCCAAATAATAATATTTAATTTAAATTAGATCGTTTATTTTGTCTATATTCATTTGTAAATAAATGTAAATAGCGATATGTAAGTGTTAGAAAAAAATATATGATTTTTATAGTTTATAAATTCTTATAAAATTTGTAAATATATAGTTGTCATAGAATTGTTTCGTGTTTTATTTATTTATTTTTTTTTTTTTTTTTTTTTTCTGAATTTATGGATTGGTTTAAGTTCTTCTTCCTCAGAATATATATTCAATGCTCTCTATTTTTATAATAGTGTTATAAGTTGGTCTAGTCCTCCATTTTTTACGTTGCTACTATCTGTGAGGAATCAATGCCTGAGGTCTTACAGATATCTTCCCGTTGCAAACTCCCTTGCGTTGATCCTTCATCCACTATCTGCCTAGCTTAATCTAGGTCACTCCTATCATCTTTCGAACTGAATATTCATTCTACTTAAGGAGCTTTTTGGATATCTATTCCTCATTTATTCTAGCCACATATCCAATCCTGGATATGTACATCATATCCTGATATGATATGATATGACATATCCTGATGAATTGTACATCGTTGCAGTCCTAAAAAAGTAGGGATGTGTCGATTCTAGATTCCACCGATTCATGTAAAGGAATCAGTATTGAGAACCGATGACCCTAAGTCGATTCCTTGGAACCAATCTATTCTCCTGACATTAGAAATAGTTTTGTGATGTGCTTAATTATGAAATTACAAACATTCCTGTCGCCCGCTCATATAAGTAAAGAACCTAATTTTAACTAATAATTGAAGTTTTACTTGTCTATCGATAAAAATCTTGTATTGAATTATGCTATTGAGCAATATTTCTTCAATGATATTTTCACGTATAGTAATTTTTAACCTGGTTAAAATTGAACAGATTAGGTGGTTCAGACTATTAACCTTCCAGCAGGCGTGTCTCGGAACATCACATAAGTAGGCCAATTGCTTTTTTTCCAATTTTACTTACCTGCTTTATTGCGTAGTCATTTTATGTTCATTCCTTTATTATGTATTTATAACTGGTACATATATGTAGGTCCAATTAGTTTTGTTTACATATATATTCATAATTAAAGTAAAATGAATACTCAGAAATGTAATAAAATAAAAAACCTTTATCTATATCTAATGTAATAAATATAATGAAACAATATAAAATTAACGAAGACATAAAACTGTCTGATATAAAAATTGAGTAAAGCTTTAGTTAGGTAACTTAAATATAATAAACTAGCTGAAAGTGCCCGTACTCGGCTACAGTTTAATATTATTAGGATTGAGGACAACTTAAATTAGTAAAAGTTAAGCTTAACGTTGATAATTATTATTACTTAAATAAACCTAAAGAATTCCATTCTTAGAATAATTTCAATAAGTAAATTTGGCAATTTGCAAAAGTTAATTTTATATTATTTTGATAGTCCTCCAGTGAAGCTGTGAGGCAGCACTACCATCTTACCCAGCTCTGATACCAGACCATCAGCTTTTCTTATGGCATACTTTAAGTGAATATAGTCTCAACTATATTCGTAGGCATGTGACTATATCTTTTCAAAAATTCCTTCGTGGTAGTAGGCAATGTTGTCATCAGACCGAAAGCCAATTTTTTTTAAAAACAATCTTATTTTTATCACACGACTAGTCGCGCGGGGTCAAGACAGCCCCAACAATGATTTCTCCACTTCAACGAAAACTAAATAATGAAGGGATGTTGAGAACTCAAGCCAACTTCCACCACACCACCCCTCAAAGTCACTTTAAGAATAGAAGTTGGCGTCTTGGATATTGTTGCAGGTATTAAAAAAAAATTGAAAATGGGGTCGCTCCGACCCCAGCACGCCTGCTGGAAGGTTAAGAAACTCTTGCGGACAATAGACTGAATTATCAGTGCTTACAACTAAAGGTCTATGAATAATAATTTTACACAGGATATCAAAAGGCCAATGATCGACATTTTGATTTGGTATTCATTTTTATTGATTTCATCCAGTTGGATTATAATTTTCTAACCATAAAAGTATATTAAAGTGTGGCAAACCTCATTTCTGCCGCTTAACATTACACATCTAAAATGTTATTATTGCTAAACATTCCTAGAGCTATGAAAATGGTATAGTTAATATTTGCTAGGCTCTTTAGTTTTACCATTGTTATCTCTAACGTATCGGTCAATTTTCAAGCTTTACTGGCATATACATGTGCACAACATATTTGAATCTTTTTTAATAATTTAATTGAATATAAGTTAATGCTATTGTAAATTTTAAGCTCCATTTAACACCATAGCTTTGTAACATCTGATGTAAAATGGTGCACAACACATATCGATCAATTTTAAACTTTATTTGTTATCCACATATTGTCGCTTTTTTAATATCTATGTAATTGAAAATCAACAGATTTTATTATTACTAAACCTTTCCAGAACTACAATGATGTGGTTAAAATTTAATACAGATTAGTTCAGTAGGTTTTGTGGTTAACGAACACAAATGAAAAATGGGTTGTCCTTTTATATAATATTGGGTTGTTTCACATGAAATGTCCGATTGAAAAAGCTCGATACATGGGTACCTCACGATCTCACTGAGCGACAGCAATTGAAACGTCTTGAGACCTGCGTTTCGTTGCTTGCTAGGCAAAAAACCGACCCTTTCCTTGAAAGAATAATAACTTGCGACGAAAAATGGATTGCTTATGACAATCAGCGTCGGTCAGGGCAGTGGTTAGACATTGACGAAAGCCCAGGACAAATGCCAAAACCAAATTTGCACCCGAAAAAATTGATGGTTACAGTATGGTGGTCCATGGCTGGAATCATACATTATTCCTTTTTGCCTAGAGGGGAGACCATTATCTCTACAACCTACTGCAATGAAATTGGCCAAATGCACGAAAAATTATTGAAAAAACAACCTGGATTGGTAAATCGGAAGGGCCCTATACTCCTACACGACAACGCTAGACCCCACGTTTCAAAACTTACCATGCATAAATTGAAAGAGCTGGGGTACGAAGTTCTTCCGCACCCACCATATTCTCCCGACTTGTCTCCAACAGATTATCACCTTTTCAGGAATTTAGACAACTTCTGCAGAGGAAAAATTTTTGCAAATGATGCTGAAATCAAAAGTGCGTTTTCAGATTTTGTTTCACTTCAAAGCTCAGAGTTTTTCAAATCCGGGATAAAAAAGTTGTTGTCACGTTGGGAAAAATGTGTAGAAAAAGAAGGTAAATACTTCGAATAAAATTATATTGTTTTCATATTGTATTTTTACTAAAATCCCTATACCTTGAAAACGGACATTTCATGTGAAACAACCCAATAGTATAGATTATGTATAGTTTCTGCTCCGAAATACGTTATTTTTTCATTTTATATTAGAGAGAAATTATATATATCCCAGATCAACACTGCTTGGTACAGAATTTAAAACGATCCTCATCAGTACTAAAGGATTTCTTCAGCAAGTCAAACATCAGTATATTTTTTAAATAATAAATGTTGCATGCTTATTTATTCTCTGGATAATTATTACATTTCTTAGTAGATTTGTTTTAGCCCTCATACCGATTATTTTGTGATAAAAATTTATTTTTAAACCTTTTGGTACCCCCACATCACTATTACAAAATTTCATCACTTTTGCATTTGTTCTAATTCTTTAAGTACGGCATTGTGGATGTTTTTAAATGGCTGCATGCTCCAATCATCTCCCAAAAAATTAGATCAAATTAAATAAATATATGATAATAGGTTTTTTCTTTACATAATGAAAACATTTGTTTTTACTTTCTAAGCATTATTAATATATTTAAAACAAAAAAATTTACAATAGTGACTATAAAAATATTTACAGAAACATAGGTTGGTAGATTATTTATGGACACTCAACATCTAAGGTCTTCAGTGTTCTGTTCGTTCTATGTTTTATCTTATAGCTTTACGGATATCAAGAAGTTATCTAGATTTTCATATTTCAGTTTACCCAATCTGAGTGAGTGGAAGTCTAGACGTATTTCTTTATTTTTCCAGTTTACGTTTATAAAAATTAAATATTATTAGTTAGTAACCTTATTAATTGTTATTAGACTTTTTCAACAGATTCAAGCAATTGGTTGATGGATTGTTGAGCAGAAACTGCAATCATTGCCTCGGGACTTCCTTCAGGCTCAAGACTTAAAATTTGATGACATTCCTTCAAGATTTTGACTACTGACTCTATCCTTTCTTTCAAGGCATTCTTATCGAATTCTCCGTGTTGATAGCGGCTTTTAGTGTATAGCAGGCATCCAATATGGTATTCAAACAGTGTCAAACCTGAAAAAGTATGCTAATTTAAACAAATTAATATTATTCGCTCAAATACAGGTTGAATTTGTGTATGAGTCGATCGATATTTTGAAAACTTATTCAGTAAAAAAAAGAAAAATAAAGGACAGAACCATTAAAATTTACTCGGATAGCCAAGCTGCTATTGGCACTCTGAGGAATGTAATAACCAAGTTAAGGCTAGTCGAGGATTGTAAACAATATCTCAATAAACTAGCCATCAATAATAGAATTTGGGTAGAATAGGTGAAAGGCCACTCAAAGTGGAATTGCATGGAGCCTGAAGAAAAGTGAAGAACGCATCTGAAACCCAAGTGGAGACATGGATCCGATTATGATTATTAGATACATGAAAACACTAGGACTGTATTAATACAATACAGGAATTACGGCACTGGCACTATGAGCCCTAAGGCTGAGGTGCTACTAAGCCGCTTATAAAAAATAAAAAAGTGAAGGAAAAATTAAAAAGTAATGAAATAAGAAATAGATCTTAAAAAAAAAAAAAAATGCTTAAATTATCTTCTAAAAGGATAATAATTTAGAAATTGATTAAAGTTGTTTGTTAAATTTCCAAATATACATTATTTAAGAAATGAGGTGTAGAATTCCAAAACCAGCCAAGAGCTATTTCCATTTTTTTTTTTTTTTTACTAAATTATCTTTAGGTGAAAGGTTTTCTGCCAGTAAAATCTGTGAAATTTTTCAAAAATGGACTTGGATGGATTTGGAATTCTATACCTCAAATTTTTAATTTAAAAATACCTGTTAGTGAGGAACATGGCCGCTACTGCTATGCAGCTAACTAAAACAGCTCCCTGTTTACTCAAGTAATACCAGTGGTATTAGCTCACGTATCAGCTTGGCTCTTTGCAAATATTGTGTATATACATAATTGAACAATTAGTGAAGTTTTCCGGCTAGGTGAGTCCCTAGAAACTAATTTATAAAGGTGGACATTAGGTGTGTGAGGGGATAGTTGGGCACGACGTAGGTAGAGTTTCGACCTGCAGACGGCTGTGACTGGCTATCACTTACTTAGGCCTACCTGAAACTGTCATCCTAGGTGGCGTAGTCAGTAGTTCGCTCGGCTCCTATTCTAGAGTACCCGAGTTCGTAGCTCGTTAAAGATTTTTTTTTTTTTTTTTTTTTTTTTTTTATATATGTGTTTTTATTTATATATGTACATTGTTTTTAATTATTTTTCTCTCTTTAAATAATATTCTTGTTTAATAACTATTAGCAAAAATAATTATTTATACCATGGAGTATGAAAAATCATCCTGCTTTGACTCCGATGAAGAAATGCCGTGTTCCGACTTCAGCGAATCGGACTCGAAGTTCCTTAAGGGTAGAACTTTGTCAAAAAGACAAAGAAATACTGCTCTTGAGCCCCCTGGGAACTCTCCGGACAAAAAAAAGAAGAAAAAAACAAAAAGGAAAAAAAAAACGAATCAACCTCCCACTCCACCACAAACACGCAGTAAAGCTGTCATCACATCAGTTACACCCATAGAAATAGCAAACAGATTTCAGCCATTGTCTAACATGCCTTCAGAAAGCTCAGTACAACAACCACCAAAACCTCAAACCGATATAAAGCCACCTCCTATCTACGTTACGGGCGTAGATAACTACATCCAATTTTGTCAACAGATTTCAGAATTAATTGGTCAAACAAACTTCCAATGTCAATCCAGATACCACGACATAAAAATAAACACCGAGACAAAAGACCACTATAAATCATTGGTAGCCCACTTAAAAACTCAAAACATTCAGTTCCATTGCTATCAATTAAAAGAAGACAAGGCCTACAGGGTAGTACTTCGGGGACTTCACCAATCAGTGCCTCCTGATTTCATCAAAAGAGACCTGGAGCAGCTAGGCCATAGCGTCAGGCATGTATCCAACGTACTCCACCGCACTGAAAAACGCCCACTCCCATTGTTCTTTGTGGATCTGGAGCCAGCAGATAACAATGTGGAGGTTTTCAACATCAAAAGACTGGTGTACTCCGTGGTAAAATTTGAAGCACCTCGAGTTAAAAAAGAGATTGTACAATGTACTAGATGTCAAAACTTAGGCCACACGAAAACGTATTGTAATCGTCAGGCAAGATGTGTTAAATGTGCAGGGCCACATTTAACAGCAACATGCTTAAAAACAAGAAATACGCCAGCCTTGTGTGTCCTCTGTGGTGAGAGTCACCCTGCTAACTATAAGGGCTGCCAGGTATACAAATACAGGCAGAAGCAAAGAGCCTCCAACTCCACCACAAATAGAAATCCTGTTCCTGAAACATCCGAAACAATAGTAACTTCCATCCAGAATCAACAGAATATTTCAGTCAACAATTTTTCTAGACACTTTCCTCCACTGCCATCAACATCAAAAGCCCAACAACCTCTGAATCAACAACCCATCACTCCAGCCGTTCAACTTGCAGAACCCCAGCCATCAACCTCAGCAGCGGTGTCATCTCAACTTCATCAACCAACTCATGAATTCACGACGGTTGAACGAAGAAATCGACGGCCACAGAATCAGGCGTCTCAATCCTCCCTTCCATCCCGACCTCCTAAAATAACCAACTTTTCCCCATCAACAACCCAACAGACTCCACAACAAGTAAACCAACAGACCAAGACTCCACTACAAACTTATGAGCAAATCACACCTCAACAAAATCCAAGCCAAATCCCATTCCAGTTACCGTCGTCAAGACAGTTTAACCTTCCGCCTCAAATATCAGAATCCTATCCTATTTCCTCCCAAGGTTTTGGTGATATTTCATCGATTCTCTCCTCCTTCCTCCGTGAACTCCAAGAAACCATCAGACCTTTAATTACCCTTCTCACAAGAGCCCTGACAGAAATCACGTCTACTGTTCCTCGATGATCCAAAACTCCTTGGCAGTTCTTTTATGGAACGCAAATGGTTTGCTCAATCACAGAAATGAACTAGACATATTCTTACACGACAATAACATTCACGTTGCCCTAATTACCGAGACCCACTTGACGCCTACTTCTTATTTCCACATCAAAGACTATATCACTTACAGATCTGACCACCCCGACAAAACAGCCCATGGTGGTACTTGTATCCTAATCCATAGATCACTAACCCACACCCTGATTCCTTCCTCTCCAACTGACACCATTCAGTCTACCGCACTGATCCTATCCTCTCTTCCATTTAACCTTACTCTTTCAGCTGTATATTGTCCTCCAGGAAATAGCCTTTCCCATAATATTCTGCTTTCCTTATTCCAATCCTTTGGGCGGCGCTTCATTGCAGGTGGGGATTACAACGCTAAACACCAGCGATGGGGCTGTAGAACATCCAATTCCCGAGGTAGTGTACTTTCCCGTGTATCATCCTTAAACAATTACCCTATCCTTTCACCTAACAATCCTACCTACTGGCCTACATCCCTTAAAAAACGCCCAGATATTCTCGACATATTCGTCACCTCTCAAATACCTACTTCCCAAACTACAATAGATTCCTTAGATGACCTTTCCTCTGATCATAGCCCAGTTTTGCTTACATTACATTCTACTCCTATTATCAAACCTTCTCCTCCATCCTTAATAACTGGACGAGTAGACTGGGACAAATTCCGGTCGACTTTAGAAAACCATATAGACTTAAAAACTCCTCTAAAAACATCTCAACAAATAGACACGGCAATAGAACACCTTACTAAATCAATACGAACCAGCATAGCAGAAAATACCTTAAAAAATAGAATAATACGCTCAGAAGGCATGGTCTTACCTCAATATATTCGGGTCTTACTAGTCGAAAAACGACGAGCTAGAGCCAAATGGCATAGAACTCGATACCCATCTGACAAAACCAATTATACCAAATTAACCAACAAACTTAAAACAGAACTTAAAAAACTAAAATTTGAAAATTTACAGAAACAAACTGAACAACTATCTGTTTCCGACAAATCATTATGGACCACGACCAAAAAACTTTCAAAACCTTCAATCATCCTCTCCTCACTCCAGCTCAAACCTGGACCAAATCTGATTCAGAAAAATCGCAGGTATTTGGTGAACAATTACATAACACTTTTAAACCTCATCCTGACATCCTAAATCCTAACCATGTAGAACGTATTGAAGCAGAACTGACTATTCCTCTCCAAATGACCCTTCCCCCTAAAGCCTTCCACCCATCAGATATAATATCCATAATCCGTAGATTGCCCTCCAACAAAGCTCCTGGACATGACCTTATTACCTCAAGAATCCTCAAATGTCTTCCAAAGAAAGCAGTATTACTCCTAACTTATATTTATAACGCTATCCTCCGTACTACATATTTTCCCGATTCCTGGAAATTATCAATTATTAAAATGATTCCAAAACCTAAAAAAACCACCAGAACATCCTTCCTCATACAGACCTATCTCTCTCCCTACCTATCATGGGAAAAATCCTTGAAAAGCTCCTTTTGAAACGCCTTTATCCCTTCCTCGATTCCAATCACATTATTCCTGACCATCAGTTTGGATTTCGTCAGTTTCACTCCACAACCCAGCAGTGCCATCGTGTGGTGGATGTTATCTCATCTGCATTGGAGCGCAAGATGTATTGCACGGGTGCCTTTCTAGATGTTGAACAGGCCTTTGATCGGGTATGGCATTCAGGACTGCTTTATAAACTTCGCCAATTCCTTCCATCTACATATTTCCTCATCCTCCGTTCCTACCTTTCTGATAGAGTATTTAGAGTTAATCACAATTCTAAATACTCATCTATCTTTCCCCAGACCGCTGGTATTCCTCAAGGTAGTATCCTGGGTCCCATCCTTTATACAGTGTATACAGCTGATATCCCAACACATCCTAACACTATCCTCACAACCTATGCTGATGACACCAGCGTGTTATCAGTCAATGAAGATCCATTTGCTGCATCCCAGACACTCCAGTCACACATCACTTCTCTTGAAGAATGGTGTCATAACTGGAGAGTTAAGATAAATCCTAGCAAATCCCAACAAATAACCTTTACCCTCCGTCGAAAACCTACCTCATCCTGTCCTCCTGTATCCTTTAATAGTGTACCGCTAAATAATGTGGAACAAATACGATACCTTGGATTTCATCTGGACAAGAGACTTACCTGGAACCCTCATACTAGATTGAAAAGACAAGAAGCTGCACGTCGATTTCGACTGCTACAACACTTACTTGACAAACGTTCAAACCTCCCGATTCACTATAAGAAACTAATCTATATGACGATTATCAGACCTATTTGGACATACGGTATAGAGTTATGGGGATCCACCAAACCATCGAATTCTTCCCGCATCCAATCACTCCAATCCAAAATCCTTCGAAAAATCCTTAATGCTCCTTACTTTGTCACAAATGAACTTATCCACAATGACCTTAATATCCCTTATGTCGCTGATTTGGCTCGAACCAGATACCTCTCCTTTCATAATAAACTTACTCCGCATCCAAATCCACTTGTTGCACAACTTGCTTCCCATTCCATTCCTGGGAATCCTCCGAGGCGCCTGAAAAGAAGATGGCCTCGGGATCTTCTTCTTTTGTAAATTTCATTAGAGTACTACCAATGGGTAGTTTCTCTACAAGACTTAATCATGTTATCATATTGTATTGTATACAGCACATTTACTGGATGTATTTTCTAATACAGTTGTAAATTTCAATTAATAAAAGATTAAAATAAAAAAAAAAAAAAAAAAAAATACCTGTTAATTCAAAAAATCATTTTCGTATTTTATCTTTTTATTTTAGTGCTTTTGTGATTTAATGATATTTACAACTGATTTCACCCATGTAAACAAAAATGTTTACACTTTGAGAAAATAGGGATTTATTTTAATTGTCCCTTCAAGCGCTCCAAAGCTCTAGTCAAAAACGATTTTAGTGTAAACTCATATTCGGTCCATTTCGTTCTATGTATAAACGTGGTTTAAAAGCCAAGAAAAATCTGCTTAAAAAAATTTGATGTTTGAGGATGCTCTCTTTCTCTGAGTGGAAAGCACAATTTCGGCTATGCGAAATTTTTTGTTGTTGATGAGGCATTTAAAGATACCTCAGTCTGGTCTGGGAAGTATTGTTTTTTAAGGACAGAATTCGCAATTTACCATCACATTGGCAAAAGCTTATTGGATGCAAATAGTAATATTTAATAACTTCCTTTAAAAAAATGACAGTACTTTTTGAACGATCTTATATTTTAAAATAATGGTTTGATTCAGGGATTATATTTTCTAGATTTTTAAGAATATAACTAGGTCTTTTCAATAATAAGTTAAATTATCACTTATTATTAATATAAATTGTATCATATCGCTCATCATGAAAGTAGAATCGAAAAAAAAGAATGAAGTTGCTTAAAAGTCGAGTATGGTTCAATTGAAATTTTCGTAGATCAATACCAAATATAGGTAAGCCGCTTATTTAATGGGAAATAATATTAGAAGAAAAAAATCCTTAATCTATGTTAGGGCAGATACAGTATATTATAGATCTCTTCATATTAAAAAAATTAAGGGCCCCCTTGAGCCTGTTGGCTAAAGAAAGAATAACATGGAACATGTTTTAGCGGTTGCCCTAGTAACCCTCGATGCTCATATGTTCTCTATTTTTTTCTTCTTTATTTTCACTTACTTGTGATTCAATTTTCTGTAGGGGATAAATTTTCAAATTAAATAGCTTAATCCTACTGGCCATCTACCAGGTATGCAAGTTTAAAATGTCGTTTATTTCTTAAAATATATACACAGTAATTTAAAAAAAAGTATAATATATTTTATTCAAAGTATTGACCCTCGCTTTCTACACATTTTGCCCATCTCTCGGGCAATATATGGATACCATTCCAAAAGAATGCTTCATCTTTATTTGAAATCCATTCATCGAGCCATTTTCGTACGTTTTCGAAATTGTTGAAGTGTTGCTCCGCCAATGAGTGCCCCATCGATGAGAAGAGGTGATAATCAGAAGGCGCCAGGTCAGGTGAATACGGCGGGTGGGGTAGGAGTTCCCAACCAAGCGAAGAAATCGTTTCCTCGGTATTGACTGTTTCGCCGGGTTTGAGAAGCTCGTAGTAGACTACTCCCTTCTGATCCCACCACACACACAGCATTGTCTTCTTCCCAAAACGATCCGGTCTTGCACTCGATGTGGATGGTTGTCCTGGCGTTACCCATGATTTTTTTCGTTTGGGATTCTGAAAATAAATCCATTTTTCATCGCCAGTTACAACTCGATGCAAAAAACCCTTTCTTTCGTGGCGTAAAAGCAGCATTTCGCACACAGTTTTTCGTTTTTCCATCTGTCGTTCGTCCAATTCATGTGGAACCCATTTTCCAACCTTTTGAATCTTTCCCATAGCTCTCAGGCGATCGGAAATGGCTTGCCTAGTGACATTCAACTGTTCTGCCATCATTTGTTGGGTTTGGGTATTGTCTTCGTCTAATAAAGATTGCAATTCGAAGTCCCCAAACTTTTTTGGTCGATTTTCTCGTTTTTGATCAGTAACATCAAAATCACCACGTTTGAAACTTTGAAACCAACGTTCACATGTCCTGACGGTTGGAGCAACATCGCCATAAGTCTCAACAAGAATTCGATGACATTCAGATGCCTTTTTCTTTTGATTAAATAAGAAAATCATGACATGCCGCAAATGCTCTTTATTTGGCTTAAAATTAGACATTTTTAACACCAAAGAAAGGTATGATACGTCCACGTAAACGACTTAAAAACAACTGACTTTTGTAAACAAATGACTAACAAACAAAATAGCATTTAGAGATAAGCAAATCCTTCATTTATTTATTCAAACCAAAATTTTGAACAGCCAAAAGGGATCGAGCAAGATCGGTCAAATCCATTTTAAATTTTTTTATTTTGTATTAGAAGAAACAGAGAGAAAAGGAACTCACTCATTAGAGCCTACCTCCTAGTGAAAATAGTGTTTTATTGTAAGAAGAGTTGAGCTCTTAACTGCTCATACTCTCCTACTATCAAACTAAATATAACGCTCTCCCATTCCGCAAAAACATATCGCTTTTCACCAACTAGGTCACCGGTAAAACATGTTTAATGTTAAAAAAGGCGCGGTAGCTCAGTGGGTAAGGCGCTTGACTACCATGCTCCCGGGCCCGAGTTCGAGTCCGCCTGAAGGCAGAAAATTTATATTCTGTTATTTCAGTCGTGGATCGAATTCGAGGTCGGGAGACCCTCCTGGGGCCCACCCAGCCTCTTAAAAAGTGGGTACCCTTAATTGGGGAAAAACCTGGCGGTTGAGCGTGAATTCTGGCCAAATCACCTCCTTTCACAACCGTTGGCTTAGAAACAGTACAGCCTACCTAAGTACTGAACCCGAGACCCTTAATGGGTTGTAAGTGGTACAGGTTTTTTTAATGTTAAAAAAAAATCATTATCAAATATTTTGTGAAAAATAAGAACTAAACAATACCTCTAATCCTTGTAAGGCCTGGTTCAACTACATTCAGAATATCAAGAAGGTCCTTGCAGAATTTTGACTTCCTTTCAAGAAGTAAATCTGGCAACATATCCAAAGAATACCCATCTGTATGACCATACATTTGACTTAGGCTGTGCCACAAAAGAACATTCGAACCGTTTTTCGGATGCAGAACACTTTTGTATTTTCTCAGTAACTGTAAAAGTTATTTTATTTAATAATATATTATTAAGGTTGATTTAAAAAAAAAAAAAAGTTCTTACTTTTTCAGTAGCTTCAAGTTTTTCTCCACTCATTTCCATTTGATCAAGTTCTGCCATGTCTTCTTGAATTGCAAGATAAATTCTTTGGACACCTACTCCTGTGATGCCATTATCACAATGGCTGCATTTCCAAGCTGCATTGTCATCTACAAAAAAAAAAAAAAAGAAGCACTCAGTTAATTAATCTATGAATTGATGGTGATTAAGAATTTAAAAATGACTTTTTTTCCATGTAGTGGTATCAAATATTTTTAAATATATACACACACACACACACACATATATATATATATATATATATATATATATATATATATATATATATATATATATATATGTGTGTATGTATGTATTTTTTTACAATATTAATATAAACATGTTTTGACCTCAACAGCCTAACAGACTTTTTTTCTTTTTATTTTACTGTATTAAGTATTTCATTAATTTAAAAGATAGAAATAGAGCCAGTTTAACAAAAAGTGGAATATTTCTTTGATATCATGTTGGCATTGCAAGAATGAAATCAAGTTCATTTTCAAAGTTGGCTCACTCTGCTTGCCAATGCCACTTAAATATGTTCCTATATAATTTAATGTATTATATTCATATAAAACTTAGTTGAATTCACCTAAAGGCTGAGTAGATGTTATGATTCCATTATCACATTTGGTACACTTGAATGTTCCAATGTGTGTCCCCATTTCAGTTGGATCTGAACAACGAGCGCAGGTGCAGTCAAAGTACTTACAATCTCTTAATCTTGCACGTCTAACAATTGTTGGTTGGAGGCTGCTAGTATATGACGAAAAAAGTTCACTTCCGCTTTTAGTTTCAACTGTTGTTCGTAGCTGCAATCTGTAAACAGTTTTATTTAAATTTTTTATTACTATAAAAGCTACAAATTTTAGACATTTTTTTTTTACAATTGAGTGAATTCTCGCTGGTCTAAGCCATTTCTTAATCCGAAAAACCATGAAAAGAAGTACATAATGTTTTATTTGTTTGTTTCTTTTTGGAGCTGTGAGGGAGGTACTGGTCTGGAGAATTCAAATGAATAGAGAACTTAATGGTTTTTTAAAGAACCTAATGACAGAATAATAAAATTGAGAAGGCTGAACCGGGCAAGACACATAGTCCAGATAAGAGTTTTTGAGAGCAATTACACTGTACAAGAAGAGTAGGCAGACCGAAATTAAGATGAGTAGATGGTGTGGCAGCTGGCTCAAGCGACTTGCAGGGAGTCAGGATTGGAAAACGGTCGCATAAAATAGGGATGACTGGCAGAATCTTATTGAGGATGCCAGATCCCATGAGGGGTTGTAGAGCCAATCAAACAGATATGGATAAGTTAAAAAAAGAAGAAAAGAAAAATAGAGAGAATAGAAACTATAATTGCAATGACTTTGATTAAAATATAATATTAATTAATAATAATAAGGAAAAGAAAAATTATTAAATAAAATATTTTTCATAATACAGCTCAATAAAATATTTTAATAAATAAAGATAACAACACTAGTAATTATGGATCTAATTCATTAGTATTGGCTTTACTGAAGTCGACCAAAATAATTGCCAAATAAATCTTTCATTTGATAATAGATACCTGATGAATGTGAGAGATGTAAGGGAGGAGCATGTCTGATATTAAGAGGGAGAGAGATCCACTGGGTCTGGATCAGGGAAGGAGGATAAAGGCCCTGAAGAAAGCAATCTTGAGTGATGGATTATTAAACTTTGCATAGTAACTGTACAAACTTTATAGAGGCTGGATATGCCTTAGTCGGCCTGAGAATTAGGAATCCAGTGCCTTCCGGTTCTGAGAATTAGGAATCCAGTGCTTTACAGACTGAATTAATGCAGCTCATAAATAATTATTAGTTAACTAAATTAAATTATGTTTATATACCTGTAATTATTGTCCAAAAAAACAGAATGTGTTGTATTAGCAATGCAGTTATGGTTGAGCAAAGCCATTCGTGGATATAAACCTCTAATCGAGACTCCTAGTTTTGTAATTACTTCAAAACAATTTACTTCCAAAATTCCACATACCTTTTCAATAACTACTTCCTTAAACCTACATAAAAATAATATAATTAATACTAATAATTCAACATTATTTTGTAACAGCAAAATATGATAAACAAAAATATACCGGTCCTTTAAGTTGCAAGCCTCCGCAAGGTATTTAACGACATTTACTTGTTCGGCCATCCATTCTGGCTTGTTCTTTCTTTCCTCCATGTGAGCTTCCATGTTTTTGACTTCTTTCTCCCATCGCTCATTTTGTTTCTCGGATGCAATAAGTGTTCTTAGCGGTGTTATGCACTCTAATTGTGCACTTATATCTGCTGTAAGTATAGTTTCAGATTAAAATATTGTAATAAAATTATAAAGACTGTAAATAATAAACAAAACACAAAAATCATTCCCTAAGAGCAGATTAATTTATTTTATTATAATTTAAAATATTTTAGTTGCTAATAATTGTAGTAAATGTAACTTTATAATAAGCAAAAATTCTCATTTCAAATAATTTTATTAGTTTCTAATAATTGTAGTAAATATATACTAATAATAGTGTAATATTTTTTAATAGAAAAAAAAAATAATATGGCTGTTCCAAAAATTTATGAACTGTATATGTTTAAACAGAGATTACAAAGGCATTATTATTATTATTATTATTGTTCAGTTGGCAAATGAAAATATCTGAGGGATAATTCTCTATCTAATTACATATATAAATGAGTTAATAACTAAAATATTTCAAAATTGTTGATGATGATGAAATTAAAAAAAAAAAAAAACATGATTGTAATAATCAATACTTAATAAAATAAATATTCCTAAGTAACTCTTATTATTGTTCCGTTAAAACGAATATTTATTATAAAATAATGCTAACAAAAAATTAATTTTAATAGTACAATATTCACTTTTGGCATTAGAACTTACTGTATCAGTTCATAAACTTAAAATAACTAAAATTATACAACCTTATTCATTTTGTATTTGTCTTCTTGCTCTTCCAGATCATTTATCCACATGCTGCTGTGGTATGAATTACATATCACAATACTGAATTAATTAATATAAATTCTAATAAGTAATTCAACTAACAACATTTTTTTAATTAAATAAATTTTAATATCAAATGGGCCCAGGTTTCTATCCTAGATATTTTCTTATTACCAAGTGAAGCTTCTTCCTGAAAATTCCTTCTCTATTCACTGCCTTCTTGATCACCACCATTCTGTCCAATATACTTTTTCTTTTGTCTACTTCATTCTATTATTTTAGAAATTACATAACATTTTAAAATTTATATTGATTTTTTTATTAATTATTCATTAGTTTTAATAAAATTTCATCAATTAATTCTTCAAATGTTAAGTATTTTATTAAGAATGTGAACTGTTATTGGACTAGTTTATCAAAAACTGTTAAATATCAACTATGACAATGCCTGCTTAGGTAAAGTTTGAATTGTAAAAATATAAATTTTATAATAGAATACAAACTTTTTGTTTTCAAAAGAAAATTAAATATAATTTT
The DNA here is from genome assembly GCA_003667255.2 of Euschistus heros. NCBI lineage: Eukaryota > Metazoa > Arthropoda > Insecta > Hemiptera > Pentatomidae > Euschistus > Euschistus heros. The sequence goes on along the minus strand of RCWM02000182.1, from coordinate 767,098 downwards.
GAATTTCAATTTTTTTATAATAAACTAATGAAATGATATTTATGGAATTTTAAGTACTAAAATTGGTGTGAATGAACTTTTATAAAAGTTTTAATTATTTTTTAGGTTATTTTATTAATTATTTATTCAAAAAAACAAAACATAAAACTTTTAACTGCTTTAGTCAATTACAGTATTATAAATTATTAAGATAATTTATTTAATTAATTATTACTAAGAAACATTAAATCTTATGGGAATCCTATACCTAATGTTTATTATTTATCTTGAGTAAAATATGGAAAATTGGTTTACAATGCAAATAAAAAGAATATTGTTTTTGTTTTTTTAGTAACATAAACAGTGGTAATGAAGAAAAACGAAACAAAAATATCTTACCTTCTTCATTTAATTTAACTCCCTTCTTTGAGAATACTTCGCATTCATAATTTTTATGCCACGGGTCTTGACCACATTCAGGAGAACAAATGGGCCATCTGTTTGATATACCAATTATTTAAAGCTAGTATCACAACTGAGCTTTAAAATGTGCAAAAAGTATATGATTGAACCTTAGAAAAAATTTAAGTTAATTTTAAAAGGAAAAAAAAATTACCATTAAACTCTAACGTGCCAAGGTGGGGTTCAGTCCAGGTGCCATAAAAAAAGAGAGGGGGGCATAAAAGTGGATAATAATTTTTTTTAATTTTAATTTCAATAATTTAAAATTAAAAAATCACTTTCCTATAAATTAAGTGTTATTAGGAGTTTACAAAATACTAATGAGTTTCCAGTTTTAATTTGGCATATAATGGCAAGAGAGGATTGCCCAGGTGCATAAAAACCTTGGCACACCAATGACATTAGAAAGTATATGTCTAAATTTGAAACGAAATTAAACCCTACTTACTTGCATGTGTTACACAATTTTATTTCTTCCAATGGCAAATAGCAACCTAAACAAATTAAAGGAGTCCCAGATTTTGGCCCAATTGAGAAAACTTCCTCTTGAAATATTTCTTCTCCTGCCTTTAAGTCACGTCCGGCAATGACATACCTATTAAGATAACAGATAAAATTTTATAATTTATAATACAATATATTGTTAAATCTTTTAATAACTTTAATTGATATTACCTTCCTAATTTATTTTCAACATCATTTTTTATGATGTATGTTGGAAGAACTGTTGTCATTTCTTTTTAAAGTTAAGTAAGTTTTTTTACTGCAGATAATTGGCTTTATTCCCTACACTATTGTGCAGCAGAACTGTCAGACTATTTATAAAAACCTAAAGTTGGCTTGCTTATCAGATTGGAAACTATATTTGAACTTTAAGTACTTATTTTAAGATCAAACAAAACATTTTGAAAGGGAAACTTTCAAATAAAATTATTGTGTATTTTCTATAATATTATATGTATATTCATGTTATAAACAATTTATTTTTTTTATTACTATTTTTTTTTTTTTTTTTTACAAATTAAATTTGAGCAAACAAAAGTTATCATTATTTTTATATTATTTAACTAATTCTTATCCTAATGATTACAATGTTCCATCCAATAAAATATTCCACATTATTTGCATATTTTTACAATAAAAACAACTGACAGTCGGGGTTAGTTGATTCTGAAGTTGTTTTCTTTACTGTATATTTGTTTAATAAATATTATTGTATTAATATAAAATTAATTAATTAAAATTTTTAACATATGTTTTATTCTAATTAGATAATTATAATAGATGTTTCAGTGCTAAATTAATAATTGCTTCTACCTAATTTTACTTATTACAGAATTATAAATTGTACCCTTTAAACATATGACAGTTTTTTTTAATATCTGATGAATATTATAGTAACTCTGTGACAATTGTGATTTTTTATGTTAATTTATTACTGCCCATTGATAATGTATATAATTGAAGTTTGTTAATAGTGTAAATAACTAAATATGTAAATTATTTTGTTATATTTTATGTTTTTTTTCTTGTTTTTTTTTTTCAATTTTAACTATGTGACATTAATAGGTAATTTTTGTTTACTATCAATAATTATATTAATTGCAAAACAATAGTACTACTTAAACATTTTAAATATATTGGCATTGATTAATAGTTTTTTAATTACATAAACAGAAAATATATACAATTGCAAAGTAACAAGGCTACCAATATAATTTTATGTCAGGTATTGATGTATGATTTTATTTTTATTTTTGTTTTTATCAAAACTAATATGGATGGATGAAGACAGCTTTATTCAATTTAATTTAATTTTGATGTTCACATATAAGATGAAATAGATAAAATATATTAGGGATAGTGTACTCATATATTTTTATATAACAGCTGTCAAAGTGGTTATTTGTGAATTTTAATGGCATAATAAATTTATTAGTAGAGCATGTTTTGAAGAAAATAATACTATATAGTTATTTTAAAAAAATATAACTTTACTAGTATTAGCTGTTAATGTTATATCGGGGGATGATCTATATTTTTCTAATGTGATCTTCATAGGATGAGCCGAACATGCAGTCGAAAACAAGTTTTGAGGATGAATTTTGCCAAATAGACAGCAGTAAACCTGCAACCATAATATGCTCTGTGCCATGGCCGGGGAAGGTAGTTTATATTTTTTATTATTAAAAGTAAATTTATGAGTGATTCCATGTTGTTTCAATGTAGTTCCATCCAAGTAACTATATTCTGTTGTATCTATTTTATTACCTATCATATATTTATTCATTTTTAATTCAATCCTAATCATTTGCCCAATACAACCTTGCAACAGTGGTTCTGTCTAAGTTATTAGAAAGATAAATGCTTTAACAGCCAGAATTGACCGTTGCATCTGTAAAATCAAGTTTTACTATAATTTATATACAATATGAATTAGACTAGGAAATATTTAACAGTATTTATTTAAAACAATTATTTTATACTTTAGGAAATTAATTTAACGTAGAGTTTTTTCTCCTAACCATAATAATACCAAGTTTAAAATCAGTGCTGAATCATATTTGTTTAAGGCCTTCTTGCCTTGTATCTTATGTATTATTTTTTTAAATGTTAAGGTGTTTTGCTTAGTCACACAGAAAGGAAACTTACTATTTTTATGTTTAAGAATTTTTATCAATATTTTATAACCTCACAGATTTATCAAAACTAATTTACTCTCTACCGCATTTATTTAATTTCTAAAGTTGGCCATTTTAATTCTTACTTCTGTCTAAAATATTGAATGAGCAACCAATGAATACTTGGTTGATTATTTATATAAAAACAAGAAATATTTATTATGCATCTTCAAATTATGGTTTTATGTTGGTTAATTATTAAAACTATAAGCTTATCTTATATCCAGAATGAAAGAGGCACTACTCAAAACTGTATCATTAGTATTTTTTTTTAATTGGTCCTGTGTCATTGAGACAAAAATTCCTCAAATATTATACTAAAATAATTTATATATCTAGTTATCAAGCAACCAATGTTGTGACCAGATCCAGTAACCTTCTAGATATGTAGATTATATCTTATCTCTTAATATTAGGTCTAACTATAGTACACTTTTTGTGAATATTGTGAATATATAATAATAATATTATAGTGTTGTGTTAATCGCATTAATGAAGATACTTTTATAACACTCAAATATAGTGACACATTTTTTAGTACATCAGTAACTATTAATCTGTAACTATACAAAATTAAAAAAGAAAAAAAATTAGTTATTTTGGAACATTCATCCTACGTTTATAATTTTTTTTAGTAACATGTTTAATTCTTTGGTGATGATTATAGCTAAAGACTAATAATCACGGATGCATTTGTAAAAAAAAATATTTAAAAAGGATATACTTGTGTAGTCTGTTAACATGTCCATTTCATATGTAAGTCCGCATGTGACGTTTCATTAGAAACATAGGGAGGGGAGTCCGTTATCAGTATAGTTATATTTAAAATCCATTTCTATAGTGTTGTCTACTTCCATACTAAAAATTACATTATTATTTTTTAATTAAAATAGGTAAAACTTTATTTATATGGATTTTAAAAAAAAATTTTAACTAGTTATTTTAGTAATTTCCTCTGATGTCTATAAAAAATGTTTTAGTAACCTAATCTAAAATTAATTCGCATCATTAGGCTCTCTACTTAATCTAAAAGATGAAGACATTTGTAAAATAATGTTAAAAATGACAGACTTGCAATTACAAGATTTTAATAAATCATTAAATTGATGATAGAATTTTATCATTAAACATGTTGCCAAACATTTTTCAATAAATATATAAGGAAATTGTTAAAATAACTATTTTATATTTTATTTAGTTTTAATTTAATTGTCTCCTAAACCAACAATTGAAAAACTGTTATATTATTGAAACAAATGTTAAATAAAAAAACGATTAACCATATATCCTTATTCTCTGATATATCAGAAGTGATTAATTGCATACTTAGAGACATTATTCTTGATATATATTATTTTATTTGAAGAGCTGTGTTACATGACTGTATGAATATTATATGAAGTATGTTGTTGAGAGTGATCAGTAAAAAAAGTTCAAGTAATGTTTGATATTAACAAACAATAGTTTTATTTTGGCCATATCCATGGTAGATGGCCATCACAAGGATATATGGTAAATAAAAAAAAAAGAAAAAGAAAAGATCTATTATTGCACTCTGTCATGAAGAAAACTGTGTTTTTTTTTTTTAATTTTTCCATCTGCCGTGATAATGGACATCAAAGATATGGTCGAAATGTTGGCAGAATTAATAATATGGTTTGTTAGTATGAAAAATTGCCTAAATTTTGAATGGTGCCTCTCAACATCTTACTTCATTCATATTATATCATTTCATAATTACCAAACATGGTACATTGTGTACAAACATTTTTAGATCTTATTGCATTGACATGTTATAGGAGATTTCATGTTAGAATGATTATTTTAAACAAATCATTTCCATGGTTCTTAATTTTTAATAAATCCTTTCTGGATTATTTGTTCATTGTAATGTATTATTTACTCCTTAGGCAGAGGATTTCATCATGAAACAGATAGATTAAATTATTTCTATCCCAATAGTAGATTGTGAATGTCAAGATTTATGAAAGAAAGTAAATCTTCATTTAAATTTCTCAAGTTATATAGAAATCTACCAAAAGAAATGTTCATATTTTGTAGAGCAAAAGCAGACTTTTTTGAAAGAATATTTATGAATCCACATATGTAATTAAAGAGGCACTGCTCTTAAAGTGTATTTTGTGAGACATAGTATGATCAACTGATTGTGAGGAATCAGCTGATGAGATTAAACAATAATAATTGTTAAAATTAAGACATATTTGTATTGTCTTCTTGAATTACACAATGCTTATTTTTTTATCCCATTGACTGATCCCTCTCAATAACCTACTTTACATATTCATGAATCAAACCCACATCTTCAATCATATTTAGAAATGTACTGGATTTTTCCTGTCATTACAGTTGTTCATAGATGTATAAACTATGTTAGAACAATATTTTAGCGATGTTTATATCGTTAAAAAATGTCCAAATACAAAATTTAAAAAAAAAAAAAATGTGAACGTTGGGCAAGAGGGTAAAGAAGAAAAAGGCCTGGCACAGTGATGCCAAAAGACCTTAATTCCCCTAAATTCCGTAATTTAGGAACCAGTTTCAATGAAAATTTACCAGCAAGAAGCGGTTCGTAGAAGTAAAGAATGCAGTTTTAAGATCAAAACGTCTACTATGTTTCCATTTCCAAAGTAAGATAATTTAAATGTTTTTTATAAGGGTGAATTAAAATTATATGAATAGGTATCATCAAAATGAAAATACTATTGTTGGTTTTGCCCTTCGCCGAATAGTTACCAATAATTTATTTCAATTAGCAATTATCTCATAAATTGCTAATTATCTTGCTATAATCTTCCGCGTTAAAAAAAAAAAAAATTCAAAAAAATGTTTTCTGTTAATTTATCAAGTAAAGAATGAACTCTATGGGAGCACATATGATAATATTAATGGAACGGGAATACTGAAATCGTAAACAAACTCGCAGAAAAAAAAAATTAAAATTGTAATCAAAACGCTTAAAAATATTGTAATAGTGATTGAATTTTCATTATAATTATTTAGTAAACTCTTAAGCAATAAGAGTAATGTATTATAGTATGGATTTCAATATATGGAACATCCAGAACAATAGAGACACAGCTCAATACCTTATCTTGGAGGTGAACGTCCCTCATATATAAAGTTAAAATAATTGGTACACCTGGTTATATATTAAAATCTATAGTGAAAAAAATACAGTATGCTTCTTATAGGCAGATTGTCTATTTTGGCGAACATGGTTGTTTGTTTGTTATTGTTTATAGGCGTAAAACTACAAAGGTCATAAACGCCTGCGGATTTTTATAATCTTTTAGCTATTTATTTTATTATTTCTCTTTTCTTTTTTTCCACTTAATTTTTTATTTTATTTTTTTTATTTTTTTTTTTTTTTTTTGGTGGGTCTATATTTTACTAAGTAAATTTTGTGCTTTTAAAAAGGTGAATAGAGCTTTTAAATTTTTTTCATTATCTCCAAGAATTTGAATAATGCCGGGTGTAAGTCCTAGATTTTTTAGTTGCATTATATAGTATGGACATTCTTGGAATATATGACTAACCGTGATTATCTCACCGCAGTATTGGCATTTTGGCGGTGGCTGCTTGTTTATTAGATGCGAGTGTGTAAGGTTAGTGTGACCAATCCTTAGCCTGCACAAGACTACTTCCTCTCTACGGTTTGATCGAACGGATGTGGTCCATGGTTTGACTGATTTTTTGATGTTTTTCAGTTTACTAGGTGGGCTCTCGTTCCACATGGACTGCCACCGATCATGAACTTCTTTTTTTAAAGGAGAGCTAATATCTTGTGGAGTCAAGATGGCTGTTCCTCTGCCTGGGAGTGCAAGGGCTTCTTTAGCAGCTATATCAGCGAGCTCGTTGCCCACAATTCCCACGTGACTCGGTACCCAAATAAAGTAAACTGTTTTGTCTAAGTTGTGTAACATATTTAGGTATCTATGAATTTTCTGTATAGTAGGATGAATTGAGTACATGTTGTTTAGACCTTTTAGTGAGCTCAATGAATCAGTTATGATTATTATTGTCTTTTGATTAATTGACATAGAGAAGTGGAGAGCTTAGGATATTGCATGTAGTTCGGCTGTATATATATTTACATAGTTTGTGCAATTTAAATTTGTACGTTGAATTAAGGGTGACGAAAGAACAAGCTGTTGCATTATCCGATCTGGATCCGTCAGTGTAGATCACAAAAGGATTTTGAAAGTTTTGGAGCATACAGGAGAGTCTGGTTTGGAAGTCGATCGGAGGGGTATTGTTTTTGGATAACTTAGTAAGGTTAAGCATTGTATTTGGAGGTTTGTGCGTCCAGGGAGGGTTTTCGTTTTCTTCTGTATATAAAGTTATTTCTTTTAGAGCTATTGTTGCTGGATAGATTCTTTCAACTAATGGAAGAGTTGACTTGACTTGTTCTGAAAGGCTCCATGAAATTTTGGTTTAAATATGTATTTGTACGTTGGGTGTTGGGTCTGTGAGTATAGTTTTGAGATATAATTTATTGCTAGTTTTTGTCTTCTGAATGAAAGTGGGGGAGAAGCAGCCTCAGAACATATGCTGAGGATCGGGCTAGTTCTGAAAGCGCCGGTTGCAATCCGGATTCCAGTGTTGTGGATTGAGTCTAGCTTAGTGAGTATTGGATATCGAGCGGATCCATAAATGAAAGAGCCATAATCGAGCTTGGAGCATATCAAGAAGTTATATAATTTAACATCGTATGTCTGTCTGCACCCCAAGAAGTTCTACTAAGAAATCTTAGTATATTTAGTTTTTTTGTAGCATTTATTTTTAATGTGGAGATATGTGATTCCCAATTTAATTTTTTATCGAACATTAAACTCAGAAATTTATGACTATTTGTGTACGGAATCAGAAAATTATCGAGATACAGTTCAGGAGAGTGGGGAGTATTCCTCTTTCGGTTAAAGTGGATGGATTTGGTTTTTTCAGTTGAAAAATTGAGACCAGTGGAGAGTCCCCATTTAGTTATTCGTCCTATAGCTTCCTGTAATTTGTTTTTTATTATGTCAGTGTTCTCGGATCTACAAACTATGGCTAAGTCATCCGCGAATAGTAGCGGCTTAACACCTCTTGGTAAAGTGATCCCTAGATCATTTATCGCCAGGCAAAATAAGGTAGGGCTTAAGACACAACCCTGTGGGACTCCTTTGAGTTGTTTGTGATTTTCTGACAGTTCACAACCTATTTGAACCCTAAAGCTTCGATTTATTAGAAATTGTCTAATGTAGATAAGCATATTACCTTTGATTCCGACGGATGACAGTTTTTTGAGGATCACATGATGGCTTATATTGTCGAATGCTTTGTACATATCAAAGAAAACGGCGATAGTATGTTGTGAATTTATAAAGGCGTACTGGATTTCAGCTTCTAGAGCCACTAAATGGTCTATTGTCCCTCTGCCCTTGCGAAAACCGGATTGAAAGTGTTGAATTAAATTGTTCTTTTCTGTAATCCACATCAATCTTTTATTTACCATACGTTCCATGATCTTACTTACACAGCTTGTGAGGAATATAGGGCGATAATTGGTTAGTTCCCGTTTGTCTTTTCCATTTTTCAGAATCGGAATTACCACTGAGTCACGCCAGGAATTTGGGAATTGACCAGTGGACCAGATGTGATTGTAAAATGCGAGCAGCCATTCTAGGGTTTCGCTTGGTAGGTTTTTTATCATCTCGTAGTGTATGTTGTCCGGACCAGGAGTTGTTCCTTTGATGGAGTTTAAGATGTATTTTAATTCCCACATTGAGAAAGGCATGTTATATGTTTGGGATTCGTTATTATCAGAATCGTGACGCTCAGTTTGTTTTTGGCGAACATGGTATTTTTAGAGTAATTACAGGATTTTGGAAAAACGATCAAAAATGCCCTCCTCAGAAGTGCACACCTTTTGACTTATCGAATTTTTTACAACCAAGGGGGTCAGGGATATAGTTTGCTTAATTTTAGGTCAAATCAGATAAAAGTTTTTTTACCTGTAAAAAAACAGTGTTAACTCAAAATTTGATCAAATGATCATATTTAAATAGTTTCAAAAAATCCCTCTAGTGACTGGGTACATTAATTGGGGCCCGGTCCCAATATTTATTAAATTTTTTTTTCAATGATTTATCCTAAATACAGTCCTTATCAAAATCTCACGTTGGTAACATTGTCACCATTGCTGACCGAAAAATAAATAATCGATTGATTCCATTATGATAAAAAAATAAAATAAATTTCTCTTATTGAACCATTTTTTCCTCCATTAAACCTGAACTTTAATCGTAATTAAATGGGGCTAAACTACCTCAGGTATTCAACTAGGACAGGTTACCAACCTATTCCAGCCAAAGTGGGAAGATCTAGATTTATTCCGTGGGTCCGCCACAAAATAAATTCCCCCCCCCCCCTCCACAAGATCAGATCCGAACCCACGACCTTCGTTGCAATTCTATACCTTCTTTCATAAAAAAAAATAATAACACAATATAATAATTCATCTTTTCACCGCATCACAAGCTATCTTCTTCATAATTTATGAAGACATTGACTATACACAAGGAAACTTTATATCTTTTGTTTAGAATATAAATAAATGTGCAAAACAAAGGTGCATACCAAAATAAAAATATTGATAAGTATCAAATTATAAATCATTTTTGGTTTAACTAGTCTCTACAACTCGAAGTGATGTCGAATCAACAATTTATTCAACAATATCAATTTTTGAGAATAAACTGTTTTAATCTAGGTTTGTGGTATTGAGCCCCTTCCAAAAAAAAAAATGAAAAAAAAGTAATCACATATGGATATGTTAAGGATGTTGTTTAGAATAAGAATTAGAATTTCATTATTTGAATTTAAATGGATTCCCTCCAGTTACAACTATGATTAAATCCAATCTTAGTCATTTATATTTAAAATTACTTCTTTAATAATGTGAGATGACGAGTAATTAAACACTTTTGGTTGTTTATTTTTTTATTATGAAGCAATAAAAATAGGATTATATTGAAATGGTAGTTGTTTTATAGATTATTATCATTCATATTTTAAAAGAAAATAATTAATTTAAAATTATTATAAATAAAATGTCGAGTTGTTTTTTTATTATTTGTAGTTGATGCAATATTTGTTTTGAATAATTAGAGCCACTATGACGTCTATGGTTATATTCGTTTCAATCACTTTTTCTCTGCCTTCGCTGAAGTTCGCCATTGCGTTATCTGCGTGTCGATTTTATTTCTAGAAACCGGTTTAACTTAACAAATGTAAGTGGCCCCTTTGGCATATTTTTACTTATATTAATCGATTTAATATTTGTAATAACGTTTTAAGGTGTAATATTTGTTTAAATATGTTTAAGGATAACATAAATCCATTTTAAGGCGTGTACTATCCAATGTTATAACTTTTTCAGCAATTTGATAATACTGATTCCATACAATTTCTACTTTATTTAAACTCAAATAAGGGAGCTAGGGATATTTTTTATAATTAAGATTATTTGTATTTATACACATATATTAATTTCAGATAACTGTAGTTGTTACTTTAAAAAATATTTTAACAGATTGACATACACCATGCCTGAGATTAGCTTTATTTTTTTCCTTAAATTTAAATTCAGCCTTTTAAATATTTTGAATCATCAGTTTGATTTTTCATTTATTTTATTTTCAGCTAATAATGTCCCCTCCATTTTACGGAGATTTGGGAAAGAATGCCAGAGATGTTTTTGGAAAAGGGTACCACTTTGGTCTTTTAAAATTAGATGTGAAAACTAAGACCCAAACAGGGGTTGAGTTTAACTCTGGCGGAGTTTCGAACCAGGAAACTGGCAAAGTGTTCGGAAATTTGGAAACTAAGTATAAATTTAAGGAATATGGTAAATTAAAAAAATATATATAAAATTTTATGTAAAAAAGTTTCTTATGTATCTTCAAATTTTTAAATTAAATTTTAATGAATTATTTCAGGTATTACTTTCACTGAAAAATGGAATACTGATAACGTGTTGGCGACCGAAATATCCCTCACTGATTTCTGTGAAGGAGCTAAACTTTCTTGTGATACCTCATTTGTCCCCCACTCAGGGTATGAATTGCTATGTACTTATATATTTATTCTTATTGTCTTAATTTTTTTTTTTTTTATTATCATTTAATTTGACTTTATCTAACCAGTGACAAGACATTGAGGTTAAAAGCCGAATTCAAGAATGATACTTGTGCTTTGAACTTGGATTCAGACTTTAAAAAAGGTGGTCCACTTCTTAAAGCTGGAGCAGTTCTTGGCTATTCTGGTTAGTTTTGTTTTCTTTGTTATTTAAATGCATTCTTATCTACAATTTTCAATCATTGCAATTTTTAATTGGTTTTATTAAATTATGTATGATATGTATGTATCCCTCTTCACTATTTGGAGCTTGCACAGAAACATGCCTCCTGTGTGGTCTTTTAATTATAGCACAGGATTATTAAAAAAAAATGAAAAAAAAAAAATACTATTGCTGTGTTTAGTAAAGATTTTATTTGTTTTGTAGCTTTAATATTTATTGTTTATTAACCTTTTACAAATGGTTTTATAATTATTATTTCTTTTAACTGTGTATTGAATGTAGTAGGGTCATAATACTAAGTTGTAAATTAGTTATGCAATATTTGTCCGGTGTATTTGCCAGTAAATGCTTTCTGATGCAACATTTTTGTCAAATTTTGATAGGACTCAATTATAAAGCTGAACTAGAAGAATACAAGTAAAATAAGGAGTACCCTGCTTAATTATAACTCAAGAAATTATAATTAGTATTATAAGTTTCATAAATAACATTATTTAAGTAGAAAACATATTAAGAACAATTTTCTAAAAGTTATTGATTAAATTATAAACTAATGGTTGTTATTTAGCTATTTTTATTTAGCTAATAATTTTTTTAGTGAGTTGGGCCTTTAAATAGATTTTTAACTTCTGAGGTTGATTATTGATTGAATGCTGATAGTTTCCATGGGAATCTATTTTTATTTTTGGTTTTTCCTCCAATTTAATTTTTTTTTTTTTCTGTTTTATTTTTTCTTCTTATTATAAATTACCAATACCCTCATAGCTATCTTACAGAAAAGATGTTGATATGTATAAATATAAATATAGTGATATTTCTATTATTTTTTTAAAAATTATTTCAAAATTTGTTTTAGGCTGGCTGTGTGGAGCCTCAACTACTTTCGACACCTCTAAGAGTAAACTTACTCAGAACAATTTTTCAATGGGTTTGTCTACTAAAGAGTTCATCCTGAATACTAGCATGTTAGTATTATTATTTTTCTTTCTAATAGTTAAAATGATCCGTTCGATACTTTTAAGCAGATAATTAATAAATTTTAGTCCTCTAAGCTCGTATTCCTATTTAAATTTTTTTTTTTTCAGTAATGACGGACGTGTTTTCACTGGTTCCATCTACCACAAAGTAAGCCCGAAATTAGAAACAGCTGTCCAGTTATCATGGGCATCTGATAATAATGACACTGATTTCGGTATCGGGTGCAAGTATAACCTGGACAATGAATCTTCACTTAGGTTGAAAGTGAACAATCAAAGCCAGATTGGAATAGGTTATGCTCAGAAGCTGAGAGAAGGTTAGTAATTTATACTTCCTTTATATAGTTTTTACAGTTAAAAAATATATGTATTTATGTAAATTCCTAGATACTGGTGAAGAATCAAAGATACTCTTGCTAACATTAAGCAATTTTTTGTTATCGGTTTATTGAAAGTCTCTTTTATCACAATTGTTTGGCTTGCTGCTAATTTACTATTTATTAAATTATTTTTATATGCATTATATTTGATATTATAATTCAGAAAATAATGTTGATAAGAATCTGTGTCGAATTCTGAAATGGTATGAGCAGTGTTGCCAACTGTTGCTAAAAAAACATGTATTTTTATTTGCTTGTTATGAGTTAAAATTATTGTAGCTTGATAGTATAGATTATTTCATAATGGTCGTAATGTACTGATTACTAAAGTAATACAATGATTAAATAAGTTTTAATTACCTAACTTTTTTTATAATGACTTCTATTTAGGGATCAGTATCAGTTGTTTCATTTTAATAATTAAAAATAAAAATTAGAATTTAAATTATCATTTAGGATAGATAAAACAAGATAATTAAGATTGTTATAAACTCAATTACTCATTTTTAATAAGAAGGACTTCAATTTTCAGTTTTAGACCTACTTCTGTTTTGTTTTCTATACTTTTTTTGATCACACCATAGTTGATAACTTGATAGTGCAGAAGTCATGTTTTTTTGTTTTCCTCACATCTCCAAAATAAATGTTAATTGAAGTGCAATGTTTTGGAAAAAATCTAATTTTGACGTTTATTAACTGGGAGAAAGGGTAATGAGTTTATTTTGAATTCAGAATGGGCAATTATGGGGAAGGGTTTATGTGTTTATATTTAAATGTATACAAAATAAGTTTTTGACTTGTTAAGACGCAAATATGTAAAAATTAGAGCATTTTTTATAAAGGAATGTCCGGTTTACTTTTGATCAATGATTTTCTCGTCTCCACTCTCTACATTCTATACAGCTGAATTAACCTTTTTTATTGTTAATTAAGATGAATTAAAATGTATTTGTATCTAATTATTAAATTTTATTATTTAATTTAAGTAATATAATGTCAAAGAAAATTTATTAATATTTTTTAGGTTGAAAAATGTGTTATGAATTTTTTATTCCCCAAGTAATAATTGTAAATATATCCGGTTTTGAGATCTTTTGTTGTATTACTGTTTGGTTATTGCACACAGAACAATTAGAACTCAGATTAGTAATCGTGATTTAAGCAACAATACCTGCCCTTTTATCTAGGAGTACTTTTTTAAACAGTCAAAATACTGTAATATACCTATTGGTTATATTAGGAAAATCTCATGCGTTTTATTTAACTTTTCAGTTTTTTATATCATCTCTCACTGTCTTTTGTGTCATTAGGCTCGGTTTAACCTCTATCTTTTTCTGGAATACATCTTTATCCTGTGCCATCTACCTTATTCCTGGCAGTGAGGAACTGCATTCTCTTACAAGTCTCTCAAGATGGCCACTTTACGATAGTCTTTATGATGTCACTGAACGATAGTGCCACCTGGGCCGCCGAGCATCCCCCTTACTACAGAGATACCATATGTAGAATCGTTTCTTCAGTGTTCCTCTTATGAGTCTTAGTTTTTCTGGAATATGTTAATTTCTTTTCTGGTCCCGTTTCCCACAACTTTTATTAGGAATATCATTTCAGTTTGCATGCTTATCTAGGGGCGTCTCTTCCTCGCGTTCATTAACACTAGCAAGAATACTGATTTAAAAATCCTAAGTTTTGCTTGTTTATTGAGTTCCTGCTTTCCATTCATAGTTGTACAGATCAGGCAAAACAATCCATTGGCCCCAGTTATTTTTAATTAGTATTAATTTTTATGGTAGCTTATGATTTTTCAACTATTTGGGTAGTTTTTCCTCTATACAATTCAAGTATATGTATAAAAATTAATGAGATGAGTGTAACGTTTTGTATTTTGTGGATTACCATGGGACTGACTTGTTTATTTCAAATAGGTTAGATTTTATTAATTACTCATATATAAATTATCAATATTTTACTATACGATCAGATTTCAAAACACAGAATTTAATATTCATCAGCCAATGATATCAGAAATATATGTTGATTTACAAGTTACACTTTATCTATATCAATAGACTGTCAAAATGAAATGTATTGATAGGACGGTAAATAATGTATTTATATTGCTCCGTGTGCAGCAGATCACCCTAATCTATATAGCAAGTTAAATTTTATTCAGGGTCATTATTCAATATTTTGAGATTCGTTTAGTTCTTAGTTAGCGAGAACTTTTTTTTTTTTTTTTTTTTTTTTTTTTTTTCTTTAATGTCAGTTAAGGAACATTAAATCATTAAATAATTCTATTATAACATTTTTGTTGTCAGGCTGTAACGGTTTTTTGAAAAACAAGGGTATCCTACGAAGTAAGCATATTTGTTGATTTTTAATTTAGGTTTATAGCATCATAATGATGAATTATAAAAAATTTTAACCAATTTTTTGTAAGTCATCATAAGGGATATCGAAGTATTGTAATTAGTTTATATGTACTTTTATTTTATTTTTATAAATAATATAATATATTGTATTAATCAAATAAGGATTGCTTACTCCTGGGTTAAGATAAGTTGTGGAATATCAGTGAAGCAGGGTGGTTCCACTTTGACTAAAAAACAAACTTATAAATATAACTAATAAATATAAGAATATGAGATAACTTGTAAAAATGCTAAGTGCTCTAAATGAACAGCAAGCCTTTTAAGATAAAAGTTATTGTTGAAAACTTTAATCTTATATTTTTGATTCTTCCTCAGAAGTAGTGGTTATAGATAATTTAAATAAGTACTTTTTGTTTTTATGAGATTCATTTTACAGTATTAATGTTCTTACAGATTTTTATACAAAAGTAATCTTTTGTAATGACCTTGTAAGAAGGTTTTTTATCTATAATATTTTAATGCCCGGTTTCTAGACAAAAAGTTTTATCAGTTTGCTAGCTATATATTCGCTAAGTAGATTCTGCTTAAATCCAACAGATAGAGCTAGTGTAGTTATTTACATTTAAGGAGCTTCTATGGTTAATATCGTATATTATATTATCTTCTAATGCTTCTCACAACCATAGTTAAAAATTCAAGCTTCAGTGTTGGAATTTATCATTATTTCATCATTTCTAAATTGTCAGGTATCTTATCAATATAAAGTGTTGCCTGGATACAAGTTAACTTATTCGTTTGATAATTTAGCGGCTTGTTTACTAGTTGTTTGCTCTAACTATTGGTTTGTTAAAGTTATAATGCCGAATTTGATGAGATATCTCCTGCTGTGTAGGATAACTTATGTTGTTTCTAGTTTATCACAAGATAAGCTTACAATTATTTTTATGATTTTTTTTTAATATTCTATTTTTGTTTCAATCCAAGGTAAGAAATTGCAATGGAAATCATTTGCAATATGCTAGGGGCACAGAGGAATTTATTATGATCGCTTTTAAATATTTAAAAATTGAAAAAATAAAAATAAATAAATAAAACTTATGGTCATACATAGAAATATTGTAAGTAAGATCTGTTTTTCGTGTTTTGTTAAAATGTTTTTTAATTAGTCACTGTTACTGTTAAGTGTTTAACTTTTATTTTTAAAAATATTTTTGTTTGTTTTTTAATGTTCACTTCTACCTATTTAAAAAAAAAAAAAACTTCCTTCCCTTTTCTCCGCCTTTTTTTAACTTTTTTCATTTCTCAATTATACTTTTCTCCCTGTTCCTTTTTTTTCACCAAACTGAATTCCACACAAAAACAAAATATATTTCCTGATATAAACAAAAATATTTTCTGAATGTTAAACTCTCTTTTCTAGCTGAAAACAGAGTTATCTAACACCGTAAGAGATATCTCATTAAATTTGATCCTATAACTTTAACAAACCAATAGTTAGCAAACCGCTAGTTAAAAAACTGCTAAGTTAGCATACTAATAAGTTAACTAGTATCCAGGAAACACTTTTCTTAGGTTAGGGATATTGATAAGATACCTGACGTTTTAGAAATGATAAAATAATGATAAATTCCAACACTGAAGCTTGAATTGTTAACTATGGTTGGTTGTGAGAAGCATTAGACGATAATAAAATATACGATATTAACCATAGAAGCTCCATAAATGTAAATAACTACACTAGCTCTATCTGTTGGATTTATGCAGAATCTACTTAGCAAATGTATAGCTATCAAACTGATAACTTTTTGTCTAGCAACCGGGCATAAATGATTCAAAATAATAAATACATGATTTGATTCATGTATTTTTTTTTATTAGTGCTCCTTGAACATTAGGGGTTATGCCAGGGATTTCGTGTGGTCAGAAAAATTCAGTCGTTTGTAGTAACTTTGCGAAAGTTGGGAATTTACAGTAAATTTATGAAAGTTGGGAAAAATGCCATTAATTCTGAAATTTACTATCGTGCTTAAATTTTCATAATGGAAGTCCTCTACAGTTTTTATTTCTGGTGCATTAATTTCTGATTCAAAATCTTTATATTTACAAAATTACAATGTTATGGCGGCCATTGAAATCTTTTAACAGAGCATTGAATCTGATTTTAAAGAAAAACATTTCTAATATGTATTATAGAATGAGTTAGAGCGATATCTTTTTTTTTTTTAAATTAAAATTCTCTATTAAATTACGTTTTTTATTCTTCAGTTTTATAACATTTACCATCTTGGGTTTTTTTATGAGGTATTTTTCCTTGTAATCTTATTGCATTTGATGTAAAAATTGCATTTTTATATAAAAAATAAAAATTTTGTTAAAGCTCTTCTAACACATTTGTTATTTTAATTATATAATTTAGTCAGCTTCAAAGTGTCTTTATTTCACTTGAAATAAAAAAAAGTAACAAGTAATTTAATATATTATAAATTGTTTAACTGTGATATGTAAAGTAGAAGAGTATGCATTTATTAATTTGTTCAGTTTATCATGGCAAGAGTATTAATATATCGATAGACGGGAATTACATTTACCGACATTGGTAGACACCATGTATCTGGTAATTGATGGCCAAGAATAATCAGTCCCTACTGTCCTTAGTTGCAGTATATAAGGGAGTTTAGCCCAAAAAAAAACACAAAAAAATTAGGGGTTTCTCTTTTTAATGATCCATTGGGCGCAAATAAAATGTAAATTAGATGTTACTGAATATTAAAAAAAAAAAAAAATTATTATTTTTTTTTTTATCTTAAATGAATGATTTCTGTTTCAGGTGTGACTCTCTCACTTTCTGCACAGCTCGATGGAAAGAACTTCAACGAAGGTGGTCATAAAATAGGTTTATGCCTTGAACTCGAGGCCTAAAAATAAAGTTCATTATTTCTGAACAATATAAATACGTGTAGTATCTCTTTGAACTCAGAAAGTGAATTTCTAGTTCCCTAGGGTTAGTTACTTTCTGCCTACCTCCCCTCCCCTCTCCCCCATGTATCTCATGTACATGTCATGTTTGTATGTAATTGTCTGTTAAATTTTTTCTTTTTTAAAAATTGTCGTTTGTCATCAAAGCTACTTATATATAATATAAATATTATTAGTCATAAAAGTCTAAGATATTAAAAATATTTTTAGAAAGTCAATTCATGTGATGTATGGAATATATATGAAATTCGAAATCACTAGTTATAATTTATTAATTGTTCATTCACTCTATTTGCATAATGTTAATTTTAAAAGTATCAACTATTATGCCGTAATTTTTATTTTTATGTACTGTGCTGAAGATTTAAATAAATCATATTGCACATTATTTTGTAGTGGTTTTTATACCTATTTACTTACTTTTTTGTCGATTAACATCCTGAACTTTTGAAGTCAAAAGATTAATATCAATGTTTGACCTTATAAGCCGAAGAATATTTTTTAATCAAGTATAACACTACAATGTTGGGTATTCACTCAATTTAAGGAGTTGTGTTTATTAATACATTAAATCCAAGACCATGAGTATATTAAAAAGCAGATTATTCAATTTTAACTGTAATGAATGAAGTTAAGGACACAGTTAAAACTGAACAATCATTAAAGGAACATATTAGGGCATACTTTAATAAGACACTGAATTCCGACATCAATATATTTTAATGAAGACCATAAATTCAAATTAAGACTGGATAATGAAAATAATTAGTCACGTAGAAAACAGTCTAAAATTGAACTGTTACGAATCACTAAAAATAAGAAAGTCATTTAAAACCAATCCAAATTTTTTTTCAAATGGTTAGATAAATATTTCCAATAGCCCCATTTTTAATTTGTTTCTAGTAGGAACTGAAAAATCGATTAGTCACTGGGAAAAACTTGAAGATTGATTGTTTATTTACCTGACTACCTTAACCTAATTAACCTCTCTTTATTATGTGTCAAAATATGATTCATGGGCCTTTTGTTTTAGGCACTGATAATGCAGTCCGTTATCCGCAAGAGTTTCTTAATAGTCCCTGTCCATCTGAATTACCAACTCCTACATTAAACTTAAACTTAAACTTAAAATCTTAAGAAACCTTAGTTCAAATTTAACCAGTATAAAAATTACTGCTATGCTTAAAAGTATTATTAAAGTAATAATACACAAATATATACTTCATTACAAGATTTTTATTGATAAAGTAATTAAAATTCAATTATTAGTTAAAATAAATTTTACTTACGAGAGGGGGCAAAGTAGTGAGGATAAGGAGGATGCCAGTTGTTAAATATTTGACAATAATTTCCTGGAATCAATCACCTAATGTAATCATGATTAAAAATGATTAGATGATTGCTTCCAAGAAATTAGTTGTCAAATTATATTTTTCCCAACTTTGTTTTGTAGAAGCCCTTCCTTCCGCTTTGATTTCTTATCTTACCTTTTCATAATCAATATATGAACGGTGTTAGGCAAGGAGGGAGAAAATCCAAAACAATCATAACAGATTTCATTTCCACCTGTTATCTTGTCCCATGTAATATCTGGTACTTGTAATGAAGGTAGTATTTTAGTAGAATGAGGATTGTCACATTCTTGAAGTTTAAGAACTCGTTCCCTATGATAAAAGATTTACAATTTGTAATTTACATTTTCGATTTCCTCATAACTATGGTCTCCAGACATTCACCCTTCATATATAATGTGTAAATCAAATTGCTGATGTTTTGAATTTTTGTATGGGTTTATAACTGATGATGAATGTTCAATCATGATGAACATTTAATTGAAATAAGTCTTCAAATAAAAAATAACAATAGAAGTGAAAAATAATTAATCAATCAATGAGTATTCATTCTGTTATTTTAGCAAAGGGTCAATTTTGAGGTAAAGAGGAAACACCATGGGTTAAACACAATCTCTATTAGGTTGGTACACCTCACTGGGGAAAACCCAGCTGTTGAGCGTGATTCCTGCCAAATCAGTTTATAATCATAGTTCAACTTTACTAAGTACTCAGCCTAACACTTAAATTACTTTAGTTTTTAATGTTTATTTGGAACATGATGGATGAAATTGCTTCCTAATTACTCATAGAATTTGAAAAGATAGCACACTGAATGAAGGGATGTTATACCACTTGAATATAGGAAGAATTCAATAGCTTGCATAGATTCACTACAAGATTGCTTAGATTAAGTTTTTAAGTTAAGGAAGTATGTTACAATGTGAGTTTATAAGGTTTGTGTACAACAGAGAACAGTTTTCAACGATTCTTAAATATTCAACTTAAAAGACTTAGATGCTAACACCTGTTATTTGTCCTTTATTACTCGTATTTTGAGTTAATTGCACATCTCATTTGTATCCATAAAAGAATTTTTTAACATGGAACATGTTTTACTGGTGACCTAGTTGGTCAAAAACGATACGTTTTAGGGGAACAAGAGGGCGTTATGCGTAGTTTTATATTAGGAGCTCAACTCTTCTTATACTTAAAACACTATTTTGACTTGGAGGCAGGTTCTGATGAGTGAGCTCATTTTGATTCTGTATTTTTTTAATACAAAATAAATTTTAACCTGGATTTGACCAATCTTGCTCGATCCCTCTCGGGTGTTCAAAATTTTGGTTTGAATAAAAAAAAAAAAAAAGCGTGCAGCTGGCAAACTATTTAGTTTGCTTTGAAGGGGTTTCCAGGGTAGAAGGGAAGTGATGAAAAAAACTAAAATGATTTGTAAATCAACGTTCCTCCTTATTCCGAATTTTAGACCCTCACCTCGAAATTAAAAAAAAACTCACTTGGAGGGAAGAAGGCCAAGACGAAGACCATGCATTTCTTGGGAGGAGTGTTAAAGAGGCAGGTGTTCAGGAGGCGGGATATGAACTGGAGTAAGAGAAGAGAGCTGGTCTACTAATTGAGACTCCACACTGCACAGCGGTAAACGGGGATAAAATGATTATTGTTATGGGCCACTGGGGGTATGACTAATCAAATCACAACTTAAATATTAAACACTAATTTATTTACAACTTAATAAATACAAATAGGTCCCTTAAGCTACTTAATCTAATAACAATTATACTTAGGTCTAATTACACTAATATGTATATTACACAATACTTATCTTTAATATCTTAATACTAGATGTCACAATTATACATAAGAATCTATTACACTGACACACAGAGACTGTTACTACACTCACTGACACTGTTAATCACTGTCACTAACTCACTGTCACTGACACTGTTAATCACTGTCACTGACTGAACTGTCACTGACACTTGACTGATTGATCGTTACTTGATCACTGACACATGGATACTGCCTCAGGATATCACAGACTCCTGACTGACACTTGCCCGACCGATCACTCACTGACCACTGTCACCTCAATACTGACTCACTGGGCTAGGAGTCGGCCTATTTAAAGCTACGCCGAACATTCTAGATCGATCTAGCCAGATTACAGGTCTCGGCCCTTCTGGCCCGCCGTGACCCTTCTAGGCCACCCTGGCGGCCTTTCCAGCTACCTGCCCCCGGCACCCCCAACCTCACCTGACCATAACATTATGATGATGATAAAAAAAGTCATGTTTGAAACCTGTATATTTAAGCGTAGTAGCTTTTTTGACCCGCTCTAGCTTCGTTGGTGTTGCTTGGATTGAAAATTTGACATCTCGTCAAAAATTTAATCAAGAATGTTTTTTGTTGTATAACATTTGTCACTAGGATCTACCATTAAGGAGGTATAATGGTTTGAATTTTTATACATGCTCTAGCTCAGTTTGTGTTTTTTATTCTAATAATTATTGTTATTTTAATTATAACATTCCAGAATAAACAATAAAACAAAAAGAGGAAAATCTTAAATGAAATTACTATAATTTAACTGAAAGAAAATGAATTGAATTTGTCATCAAATACAATACAGTAACAAAATTTTATTTCATTCAGTTTTAGTATACAAAATTACTCTCCTTCGAAAATAAACAATATGATCATACAAGCAGAAAAAAATTAAGAGCAAAAGCCGGTCAGCAGGATTAATCTATTTAATTAGAAAATTAATTTCCCACAGAAACTGAATCACAGGTAAGCGAAAAAAATAATAACAGAAAACATGTGAGCATTGACAGTCAAGGGGGCCAGTTTTATTTAGACACAACAGATTTTTTCTATCAATGAATTAGGATTTTGTAACATTAACAGTCATTATTAATTTCATGTTTGTTTTTTTTTTATTAATGATCCTATGATGAAGGGATAAGAAAAAGGTTGGGTAAAGAAGAAATCAGATTTAAACAAGAAATATAATACATTGAAATTAATACATACAAGTTTAGTTTGAAATGGACCAGAACTTATTTCATAATACAAAAACTGACAAATAAAAATTGAGACACTAAATCAATTCATTATTCATAAAATTGAATAATCTTAATGAACCATTTGTTCATCCATAGCTTTCTGGATCCATAATGGCTGTGTGTTAGATATTTTCTCTATAATGTGGTTCACTTGATAGCATAAAGATTGGATCTGTTTATCCCATGCAGGCAGTACTTCACGAGCTGGAAAATTAAATAAATACTTATTAAATATAATTTTTAAAAGTAATAAATACATGCTTGATTAAAGTTTTTAACAATTTTAATTATAAATGCTTTAATCTCAAAATAAACCACTTTCCATCCAAAAAAAAAACAAATAGAGCGAGAGCCCGTGAACCCCAGACCTTCGTTATTTTATAAAACATGAAAATTTGTCAGCGCATGCTCCCAAAAGAGGTACGAACGATGGGTCATGAATGAAGTTCGGGTTATCGTGGCCTTGGCAGGTAAACGGTGCTAAAGGTGTGAAAATACCAGCCTACTATCGTCAAATTATAAAGTGTGATTTTTTGATATTTCCTTCAGAATTTTACTTACGTTATAGTATAAAAGCTGATTTTTATATATATTACTCGGGCAATGATTAGATGATGTTTCCTCATCAGCAAGACACTTACCATCGTGGCAACCCCCTGCCAGACAACCTTAATGCTCATTTAATTGTAATTGTACTTACGTTATAGTATAAAAGCTGATCTTTATATATATTACTTGGGTAATAATTAGATGATGTTTCCTCATCAGCCAGACCGTTCTAACAGTTCCAACCCCTTGCCAGACAAGCATGTAGGGTAGCTGTAGTAGCGAGTGCGAGGCAAGATACATATGGCTGGGTGGGAGTGAGATGATGAGTGATGTCAGTCGCGATCCTTCACTACACAATTGTATTTTACTGCACATGTATTGTTTATTACTCAGTGCGTGTTTATATCAGCTAAAATAATTTTATACGTTCTTGTCAAGTATTAATTAATATTTAAGCAGTAATTATTAATTTACTATACCAAATACAATAATAATAATAACTTTATTCGTCAAAGAACAAGTTCTTGTTTAAGTAAAGTTTGCATTGTAAACAAAATATTATTATTATTATTTTAATAGGCATGAGTGAATTTTTTTTTCCCTTCCTCTCTCTCTTCCGGTGTTTTGTCGTCACTTATTTAAATACCTGTAATTTTTAATAAATCTCTATTTTCAAATATTTTCCTTTTTAGCTTATTATTATTTGATGAGACTAAATAGGGTCCTTTTTTTATAATTATTAATACTTGACAAGAACGTATAAAATTATTTTAGCTGATATAAACACGCACTGAGTAATAAACAATACATGTGCAGTAAAATACAATTGTGTAGTGAAGGATCGCGACTGACATCACTCACCATCTCACTCCCACCCAGCCATATGTATCTTGCCTCACGCTCGCTACTACACCTAGCCTACATGCTTGTCTGGCAAGGGGTTGGAACTGTCAGAACGGTCTGGCTGATGAGGAAATATCATCTAATTATTACCCAAGTAATATATATAAAGATCAGCTTTTATACTATAACGTAAGTACAATTACAATTAAATGAGCATTAAGGTTGTCTGGCAGGGGGTTGCCACGATGGTAAGTGTCTTGCTGATGAGGAAACATCATCTAATCATTGCCCGAGTAATAAATATAAAAATCAGCTTTTATACAATAACGTAAGTACAATTCTGAAGGAAATATCAAAAAATCACGCTTTATAATTTGACGATAGTAGGCTGGTATTTTCACACCTTTAGCACCGTTTACCTGCCAAGGCCACGATAACCCGAACTTCATTCATGACCCATCGTTCATATCTCTATTGGGAGCATACGCTGACAAATTTTCATCTTTTATAAAATAACGAAGGTCTGGAGTTCACGGGCTCTTAGTCTAAAAACCAAAACCAATTAAATTTAAATCAATCTATATAAAAAAAAAAATTATCTCAGTTAAGATCAAGGAAACATGGTACATGTTTTTCAGAAAGGTATTGTTTTATGTCCTGCAGATGGTCCAAAATCTGAAATTTACTTTCATTGCTATCTTTCTAGCTGGTATTTTAGGTCAGCATTAACATTTCTCATCTCGAACTCCTCCTGTCTCGGAGAGAACAAACTCTCGGCCATCCCAATCGGCCCTTACCATCTAGCCTTCGGTTTTTTTAATATGTTTGATTATGCATTGAATCGTTAAAAGATGTATATTAGTCATGGAACTAATCTTGATGTACGAATATCGCTGCTATTCGAAGAAAAGTACATGTAACCGCTGTTGAATAGTGTTCTAAATATTTGGCCATGTATGTTAATAAAACACACTTTGAGTAGAAACCGATGAAAACATAGCTAGAAAGAAGGATTAACCAATAGTTATCTTCTCTACATCGGACCTTTAGTATTTAAGGGATTATATATATATATATATATAATATATATATATATATATATATATATATATATATATATATATATATATTAAGGTAGGATCAGAACAATCATTTTTAAATTATAGCTAATACAGAGAAGAAGATAATCAGGGATGCAGTCAAAGAGAGACGCACGTCTAAGTAGAAATACTTTCATTGTGATGCCAAAATTTCAACCTGCCTTGTAGGCCTTCATCAGGGCCACCGAACTAAACTGGAGAGGAGATGAACGATCTCTGTTAAATAAAAAAATTCATGTTTGAAACTGCTATATTTAAGTGTCGGAGCAATTTTGAAAGGCTCTAGCTTAGTTGGTGTTGCTCGAATCGAAAATGAAATTGTCGTTCGTCTCCTCTCCAGTGTCGTTCAGTGGCCCAGAGGAAGACCAGCAAGGCAGATCGAAACGTTGGCAGGCATTAAAGTATTTCTACTTAGACGTGGTGTTTCTCTTTGACTGCATCCCTGATTATCTTCTTCTCCATTCATCTTAACAGTCAATCATACTTTTATCATCATAGCTAATATGATAAGTAAAGTAGGCAATGTAGTTCATACCGGTGAGGTTGGTATAACGTGCCAACACCAAGTCTATACAAGAACCACAACATGTACATGAAGTTTTGCTATTAATGAGTAATAATCTGAAAGTGTCAAGCATAAACTGTAGAAAGTTTGCATTCTTGCCTCCACATATTATTAAGTGGCCTGAAATTGTTGGTTCGCTCTTGGAGAGTACAACAAAAGATTTTTCAACAAGAATATTTGTATATTGTCAACACTAGTGTTTGAAGAAATGTATAAAGTTGCACATAATGCATTGACCACTAACAGTACTCTCTACTTATATCAACTGTCTCTACAGATGTCACAACATCTGCCTGTGACATTTGATACTTTGGTATTTTCATCCGTCAGTAAAGTGTTAAGTGTGGACGACATTGATAATTCAGAATTTTCATAGGTAGCCACACCACCTACTCTGACTTCAAGTCTTTCAGGTTGTATTATACTATGGAAGCCTTGTATAGACAAATGAAACATGATTATCATCACTTAACCAGGTTTCAGACTCCAGTGTGACATTGAAGTGGGAATGTAATATTAAAAATATTAATCTTAATTAATAATATTAATTATTGTTATTAATGAGTAACAATAATAATTACTATGAGAGGAAAGGCTGGTTACAATCTTGGAACCCAGTTAGTCCCCGTAAAAACATGTACCATATATAAAAAAAAACTAACAGTTAATAGAAAAAATCAGTAAACTTCAAATAAATCTGTTTTGAAAATTATTCAATATGTATTGCCTTATACAGATTTGTATTTTTTATAAGCAAGTTTTTTCAATTACTTTCATAGTTATAAAAATTATATCGAAGACCACCTTCATTTGGTTTTATAAATAAGCAACACTAACAGTAATTAAACATGAAGAAGAAAGCTCTGATAAAAAAAAAATAAGTAAAATTGATAAATAAAAAACACTTCATACTTTCAAAATGTACAATAGAGTCGATCTGATCGATATAACCATTCATCCTTCCCTCGGTTATCATCTGACTAGCAATTTTTTCAGCTTTTGCAGGAGCGATTTCCAAAAGGGCGCCGAGCTCTTCAAATGTAATATTGTTATACAGTTTGCTCGCACTTAGTAAATTGTGTTCTATTACAGCTCTGTCCAAAATAGTTGAACCTAAAAAAAAAAAAAATTAACTATAAATATTATCATACGAAATATTTTAGATAGGAAATGAATAATTGAGGCTTGGATGGGGAAAGGGAAAGGATCAAAGTACCAAAAATTCAACTTGCAAATAAAAATAATCTTTGGATAATCCCTAATGCCATGCTAACAGATATAATCACTTGAAGTACACATGATGATATAATAAAAGGATCAATACAATTAGGATTGATAAATTAATTGCCACTTCTATTGTAATTCTTTTTATTTTAAACGATTTTTAAATGTTAAACATTCGTCAACAGTTCTAAAAACAAAAAAGAAGCTTAATACATATAATCTAGCAAAGTGTTGATGTTTTGAAATTTTTGTATCTTTTTAAAACTGATGAATATTTGACATTTGAAACTAGTTTTAAAACAAAAACTTCCACCATTAGTTGCAAATAATCCATCAGCCTTAATGAATTCAACTTGCAAAACAACTTCCGTTCAGTTAAAATGAGCATGAATATACGACACAGTCCATTCGCTTCAGTTTCTTCTAAATGATCTTTGTCATTTTACATTGCTATTTTTAACCCTTTTGCTGTAGCATGCTTGTACGGTGAGAGGATACAGTGTTGCGGGATAGTCTTGAAACCTGCAGAGCCTCGTGTCACTTTACGCTTAGCAGTTTCGTTTTCTTTATTTATTCTACATTTTCTATTCATGTTTCCCATCCTCCTTTTCTCTTCTATTTGATATTCCACTAGTTCCTGGCATTTCTCCAATAGATACATTACAGGATTGATCAAAAAAATCCTCGTCAAAAGCAGAAAATATACTGCAGAATATGCAGGCTAAATTTCAGGTGAAGAGAAACAGTACACAAAAGTGCAGTAAAAAAACAGCAAGTAAAAAAGGGTCCAAAAAGGTACACAGAAACTCCGTGAAATTGAAGTGATATATCGAAAGTGAAGTTGTAAGCTATGTATTGGCTTAAAGAGGCACTGCAGCTTTTATAAACAGTCCACAGATGGCGAAAGAAAAAGAACTACAATAAGAGTTAGTAGCAGTTCGGCGTAAAACCAGCCGGACTCATATAGTAGTCGGTAGCAGTCAAAGGGTTAAATAGCAATAGATCACTTGGCCGAGCAACATTTAAATTATTTTTATCTATTTATTTATTGATATTAACATGGAACACGTTTTACTGGTGACTTACTTGTTCAAAAGCGATTCGTTTTTGTGGAACACACATTTTTGTGTGGATATTAGGAGAAAAGTCCAAGTGAAATTAAAAGAAATTATTTTATTATTAAAGAAAATAATTCTATTAAAAAAAAAAAAAAAAAATTGCAAGGCAAAAGATTTCTGGCTGTAGAAATGGATTTTTGGAGATCAGCTAGAATCCCAAGGATTTAACAAATCCGAATGAGACTATAAGAGAAAGAATGGAAGTAAAGAGGAATATCCTCGGGGAAATGGAGGGAAGGAGACTGAGATGGTTCAGCCATATTAAAAGAATCCCCAAAATAGCTTAAAAATGGGCAGCAGAGAGGAGAAGAAGAAGAGGTAGGCCTCGCATTTGGTGGAGAGATGTTGTGGCTGAAAGTATGGCTGGCCGGTGACAAACAGGAGGAGTTTGGTTGACGGAAACTTCAAATAGTGAAGACTAATCTTTCAAAGAAGAAAGAAAAAATGATTACTTAACTATGTGAGATTTTACAAGAAAAACAACAATATATATGTGTAGTTTAGGCAGTATAATAGCAAAATTAGTGAATAAAAACTGGATACCATCATGAGTTTGAGCTCCTTGATGCGGCTGAAGGAGAGATCCAAACTCTTCAAGCTCTGACCTACGAATGATTCTGTCGAGGTACATTTTTTCTAAAATATTATAAGCAGGAAGTTGCTGACAGCGTTCATCTTTAAAGAGAGTGGCCAACATCCTGCTCCTTTGCTGACCTTTGAAAGAAATTATAAATCTTGTTATGATCTTAAATTGTAAACATGGAACATTCGATGTAAAATAGCCTTAAATGAAAAATTTGAATTACAAACCTGCAGAGGCTAGAACTGTGCAAATGAGTGCATTCCTCAAAGCTGTCATACGTTCATCTTCATGTATAATGCTCCTATATGAAAGTTCATTATAGCGTTGAGCCGCTTCAATAAATTTCCTTCGATAATCAAGTACGCGGGCGTAACACACTTTATAATAAATCTGTAATTGCTCATCTTTGGATTCAGCCTGCATAAAAAAAGTAACACAACATTAAATAATAAATAAAGGCAAATTAAATTAACATTCCCGTTAAAGGGACAAGGCTAGCATGATTAGTCAAATACTATATTACTAATGACTCAAAATACAGTTTGTTACAATCTAAATGTTTTAAATTATAGGTAATCAAGTAGAATGTGAAGCTGAATGAATGTTCCCTCAGCCATTGCATACCACTGCCCCCTCAATCAAAAGATTAAATCAATGCTAAGATGCTGAAGCGATATAATATACACAGGTCAGAAATTTCAGCTCATTTAATACAGCTCTATGTTATGTAATCAAACAAAAAAAAAATTAGATAAATAATTTTTTTTTTTTATTAAAACAGAAATATAATAACATTTAAAAATAGTTTTAAAAAACTAGCTTTCAAGCAAAATATTGACGTCAATTGATGGAGGTTAGTTAAATAAATGTCACATAACATGATAATCAGTTATTGGGGGTTTTAAGTCCTCATGTACTCCAATTATAGAAGAAAGAACTAGTCATCAATCTATTCTAGCTAGTATAGGAAGTCCAAGATTTACTCTGAGTCCACAATAAAAAAAAACAACAAATAGACCATAAAATTATTGACATTTTTTTTTAATCTTCTTTTGGAAGTTTAAGTTCATTCCACTCTAACTCACGTAACAATATGCATTACATTCTTGTCTTCTTGTTGATAATGACAACTTGCAGTTTTAATTATTCTAAAGAAGATAACATTACTAAAGCAGTAAACCATTATCAGATTATTTATTTTACTCATACCTTAGTTGACCCATCGATCTTAATAATGATACGTCTGTATTTTTTACTTTTACTAATTACTGACATATTATTAGTTCATAAGGTTTAATTTACAACAATAAATATGTTTAAGTCAACACGTTAACAATACAATGGATTGATCTGATTGGATGGATCTTTTCACAACTTCTGTTAAATTCACAAGACAGTAGTTATAAAGGAATTATTGGTATTCTTTGTATCACAACATTCAAAGTTTATAAACTATTATTGTATTGTTGAAAGACATATTCAATTTTTTTTAGATGTTAATGCCAACTAATTCTATTACAAAAGACAGTTATAAAATGATTATAAAAAAATCAAAGAACCACAACAGATTAAAATCTTAATAATTTGATTACATCAGGACCGTTATGAAAAGTATATAATGGTATGTCTGAAACACAAAGTAAAAATGACAAATTGATAACATTGTGGGCAAGAAGTCCAGCCATTTCAAAGGATCAAAGGATCATTGTTACTTTAAAATAAATAGAACAATGCTCCAACTTAAATATTAAAAGTTTTGGACTCTTATAATATATATTTTCAAATATTACAGATAAAATCTTAACCATAGGTAGTTATAATGGATGGTAAAAAAATAGACAATCATCAATAATTATATGAATCAGTTTTAATTAAAAATAATACCTGCAATAATGATGCTCTATTAATATAGGCTTCAGCTTGTACTGGATCATCATCTTCTAAGTACAACCTAGCGATCTTCATGTATGTTTCAAGCTTGTAGTCAACAGAGTATTGCCTATTTCCAAGTTTAAATATAAAACTAATTAAATAATATATGAATCATACAAAATAATAAAAGATATAAACAATGAAATTCACTTCTGTCCTGTTTCTAATGGGATGCCGACAAGAACATTAGCTGCATCTTTCCAATTTTGTTCCCGTTCATAAATGAGAGCAAGATGCTGCCGAATACATGCCACTTGTTCTTCAAATGAGATAACTCTTGGTTGAACCTTTGATTCAATAATTATTAATTGATTTCAAATTGGATAAAAGCATATAATTAACCATAATTTGAGAGCAATAAAATAACATACCTTGTCTAAAATAAAGTGTGATATAGATTTAGAGATATCATCAGGTAAAACAGTTAACTGATTACTTATATCAGTTAATATTTGTCTTGATATGACAAGGCTCACATTTTCATTAACAACTAGATAACAGAAGAAAATAAATAATAGCTGGTACAAAAAAAATTAATAAAAACAAAACTAAAATCAAGCAACTTACTGGCTTCAATGAAAATCTTTAGAGGTTCAGTAATATTTTCATGACCTATAGCTAAAATATTGTCTAAAATCAACCTGTACCTAAAAATAATTAGATTTAAACAATTAATAGCCAACAAAAAAATTCATGACAGCACAAAAATGTCATTTCTAATTACTTTTCAGCTTGGTCTTTATGAGAACCACCCGCATTGTTCAGGGTTGTTAATTGCTGCCTTATAGAAGCTCCAGAATTAGCCATCTTGAAGTTAACCAAACAAAATCACGCAAATGATTAGACACTGTAATATATAATCCTAAAACTTTAGCATTGCTTTGTGTATAACCTTTGTAACCTTCCTTACCGATTACAACCTATCAAGCAAATCAACAATATATTAACTAGCACTCTCTAGTGGCAATTCGATTTACAAATAGGATAGGTATATAAAATGATATATTGCAACTCTTTTTAAGTTCACAGTAAATCAGAACTTACAAAATAAAATAAAAAAATATTTCGAAAATTATAAATACATTTTTTAAAACATTCAATTATATAAAGTAAAAATATTTAATTTGGTAAAAACGAAAGTTTCTATTTCAAAGCATCATGGGATAGTAATGGTAGGCGCGTTATTTTGAACGTAATATAAATGCAATATTGAAATTTTAATACTCTTTATTTTTTTTTCTAATTAAAAGTAGTGAGATTTTAGTTAATGTAATGAATCGTAGTCATTATCGAAATCAACTGTGGAATGAAAGTGTTGATTGGTTTAGAATGATCGTAGTCTTCAGATTTAATTCTGGCCAATCCTAAGTTAAGACTATTTTGATTCGTACTCATCAGGAACAGGACAACAAAAGCCTATCTATGTGAATGTTTACATGGAAATGATAGAAGTGATAACGAATAGAAATTTTGAATAAAACAGACGTAGATTTCTCGCAAATTAGTTACATTTTTGAAATGACAGTTCTGCTTGTATTATGGCGCTCTTCATATTTCTTCTTTAACCTCGCATATTGAAATGGCGCCTCTTGTTACCTTCAAATTTTTCATATTTAAATCTTATTGTTTTGACAAGAGAGTTTCTTAGTATTCAAATTGAATATCGGATGAGTATATTTAAATTAGGTCATTCTACCTTTTTGGTTACATCCTCAATTTTAGAAGTATCCAAGGGTGTTTATTTAGTTTATATTTGAATATCAGTTTTGAATTTCTTACATGTTAACTGATTAGAAATAGGCCATCTTCATATTTTTTCTTCAATTGTGAGTGTTATTTATAATTCCTTATTAATAATTTAATTACAATAGAAGTTAGTGATTTGAACTTGTCTAAGGAAGTCAGTTTTAATTGTCAAAGTGTTTTGTTTGTTTACAGATTCAATAAATACTTGCCAAAATGACGGAATCAATGAACCTTGATTCTTCTGATATTGTCGGTAGTCTAGAAGAATTTGAATCTCTGGATACAAGTCTAGAAGCTGAATTGAATATGTTAAGTGAAGAGCAACATTTGAAACATAGCTCAATAGACCTGATGCCTGCAGTCCTTACTAAAAGTGGTATTGAAGTAATGAAAGAAGAAATTGTAGAAAAAATGGAACCTGAGGAGCAAATTGAAGAACAGTTGATGGAAGAAACTATACCTTACGATAACACTGTTAACATAATTGAATCTGTGATGGACATTGTGGAATCTGAAACTTCATACCATGAAGAAGAGCTTGTAAGACTTTCCTCCGTTGATCATAATCATTCAGAACGTAATCCTTTGGAACTTGATCATGAAACAGATTCAATGCACAATGATCATGAAATTTTTTCTGATCGAGTGATCGACGAAGTGATTGTGGGAGATGAACAAATTATAGAAGCTCATGAATCTAGAGCTTATGATAGTGATGCAGATATCAGTGATATGATGTCGGACAATGTTACTGAGGAAACTGTTATTGAAGGTTCAGAGGTTATGGAATTCGAAAAGCAAGAAACAATTCATAAGAAAGAACCAGAAAAGGTTGTGACATCTAATGTTTTTGTTGTCAACACTCATCCTGGTACTCTGCAAACAGCTCAGGCAATTCTCTCAAGCAACACATTGATTGCTCCTAAAGAAAATGTAATTTTTTTATTTTTAACATTTAATATATGATATTTATTATAATCAAGAAATTTGTCTTGAGTTTGTTTATTTTAAAGTTTATTAAATGGTACTATTTCTTAATGGTAACATTAAATAGAATCATTTATTTGGCTCTAGTATTATTTTTGGGATTACAAAATTGTCAGTTTGTTGCGCTAGTTTTTAGTGAAAGGAATGATTTATCCAATTTGTCTAAAAATCATAAATTTTGTTTTTCAGCTTAATAAAACTAGATTTTTTTTTACCCAAGATTATGTGACAGAGAGATCGTATTTTTTAAAAACTAGTGCTACATGTTTTTAATTAAAATTTGCATTGCACATTATTATTTTTTTCTGAAAAACTCTCGCGTTAAAAAATGTCTGTTTTATTTTTGTTTATATACTATTTTTCCAGGAACATTTAATTGAAATTGGAGTAAGTAATTTTGAGTTTAATTCATTTTTTGGGTCAATACATTGTGAAATATTTTAGCCAACATGTCAAAATCATAGCCTATTAGAATTTTTAATATTCTCGACATTAAATTAATTTTTTTTTTTTTCGTTTTTTTGAAACCTAAACCATTACAACCCATGAAGGGTCTTGGTTTTGTACTACGAGGTTGTACTGTTTTAAGACCAACAGAGATAAAATTAGTTAAACTGTTTCAAGACCAAATTTTGTGTAACAAGGTGATTTAGTCAATTAGAATCAGGCTCAACTGTCAAGTTTTTCCCCCAATTATGGGAATTCACTTTATAGAGGTTGGGTTGGGAGTGCTTTAGTAAAATTCTCCGATAGGTTTTGTCCTCATCTAATGGATAATTACCAGTCCCATCGAGACTTGAACCCAGGCTCAAAGGTTGGGTGTCAAGTACCTAACTGACTGAGCTACAACATCTCTTTAATTGTTTGTATAAATATATTTATTATATATTTATATTGTGGTGATTCTATGGTTAGGGTACCGAACTTCTAACTCCAGTAACAGGCTTGAGTTTGACTGGAGCAGGTAGTCATCAATCCATAAGGTAATTTTTTTATATCAGCCAAGGATTGACTCCGAAGTCGAGAGACCCTTTTGGGCATACTCATCTCCAAAGATCGGGCAGTTTTGTGTGATTTTGGTCAATTCTCCTTGTACTTATAACCATTTGCTAAGAAACAGTACAGTTTTAACAAGTACTAATATCCTAGACCCTTTGCAAGTTTTAGTGGTACCAGTTTTATTTTGTTAACAGGCCTAATTTATGAATATTTTATTTTATAAAATCTAGTCCTAAATGATAGCCTTATAAGGCTATACTATTACATCAAATATAATCCAGTGATGATATTATGATCGCTTAAATTCTAAAACTCACTTAAACCCCTGATTTCTCCTGAATCAATATGTTCTAATAGTGGTTCTGCCATCTTTATACTATGGATATATAATTATCATACGTCAGCCGTCTTATTTCAAAAGTCTTCTTCATTCTTAACCTGCTCTTCTTTTTCTTCTGTGGTGCTACAACTCTTGCAGAGTCAAGGCCTCCTGCAGCCTGGTCCACCAGTCTTCTCTATTGGATGCCACTGTTCTCCAATTGCGCATTCCTGAGGTGGACTTGGCATCTGCTGCCACTTCATCGATCCATCGAAGCCAAGGACTTCCCACTCTTGTCCCATAAATCTTTTCATCTAGGACCATCCTAGGAATCTGGTCCCGGGTCATTCTAATTATATTACCCACCCAGCGAAGTCGTCCTGCCCTTCTTTAATCACCCTTACGATATCTGAGTTCTTGTCGGGTCTTGTCAGATCAGAATTCGTTCTCATTTTCCAGATTCCGTTGGTGCAAACTGGGCCATAAATTCTCCTCTCAAACCTTAGGAGAAGGGCTTCCTTTGAACTGGATAATGTCCAGCATTTGGAGGTATATGTGAGAACTGGCCTTACTAGCTAGGGTCTTGTAGAGTTACACCTTTGTGCTTTGAGAAATAGCCCTACTCCTGAAATGCTTTCGTAATCCGAAATAGCATTTATTAGTGGACATAATTCTGCGATGGATTTCTGCTTTTATTTCATTATCCTCATTCACTTATGAACCAAGATAGCTAATTTCTTTCACTTTTCTAAACAAAAACCCTCCAGCCACAAAATCGTGCACATCCAGTTGTGGGCCTGCATGCATGTATTTGGTTTTTGACTCGACCTCCAAACCCACTCTAGCCACTGCTAACTGGAGATTCATAAAAGCATTTTTCAAATCTGTAGGGGTTCTTGCAACAATATATATGTCATCAGCAAAGGCCAAAATTGTATATGATTGTTAATATGATTTCCGTACCACACTTTCGAGAGCCAAATTAAAGAGAAGGCATGCGAGGCAATCACTCTGAACATGCACTGCACATTGCACCTTCTTCATCTTAGCCCTTTTAGACATATCAGTTTTGGTGGTATTCCCATTTCTAGAAGTTCCTGGCACAGCTCGTTTCTCTTTATACTATCATAGGCCATTCTTAACATGCTCCCATTATGCAAATTCTATCTTTGTATCATTTATACTCCTTTTCCCAAAATTTGCACTTAAGAATGTTACTTTCCAGTTTGTTCCTCCTCTGGTAATCTCTTTCTCTCTCTTAATATCCCTTACTTTCTTAACCTATTCAAAATGCTCAATTATAGCAATATTCTTAATCCCTAAATGTAATAAATTAGTTTTAGTTAATGAGAATTGTAATTCTTTGTGGATCAGTATTAATTATTTTAGTTTTTTGATTCAGGTATGCTTCATAAATAATATTTGAATATCATAAAATTTTTAAGATAAAGTTAATAATTTTTATGATATATTTAAGTTTTAATTTATGTATTGCTTTATTTTTTGGTGAAATATCTATAATTTATTGTTTTGTTTTTTATTTTTAGAAAGTCACTCGTCTTATTGTACCAACTAGTAATTCGGATACTGGGCAAACGATAAGAATTGTATCTCCTGGGAAACTAATGGGTACAACTGCTAAAACTATAACATTAGCCCAGGCGAAGCAGATGGGTTTAATAAATCTCAACCAAATATATCCTCCGAATTCCAAGGTATTCTATTTATTTATTTATTTAATTTATTTATATATATTTTTAAACTATAATTTATTTTCAGTCTCCAAATGATATCAATATTATTTATAATCAATTTCAATATAAACTTTGAAAAATCAAGTTCTTCTATTTGAATCGCGGGAGCAAAATTTTGATACCACAATCATTACCATTTATATTCTTTAATTATTTTAAGTATTTTTTTATTGGTAAAGAAGAATGAAATTTACCGATGTCCCATGAATGATATGTAGTTGACCTGCAAACCTGTCTAAATATTTTATTTTATTTTGAATTATAATATGTTGTGTTATAATATACGCTTTTATGAACTTCACCTGTATAAAGGTGAAGTTCATAAAAGCGTATTAAAATATGTATTTGTGTCAAAATATGCAAAATAAAAAAAACTCAAATTGATTCCAAATGCCTCGAAACATATATATTTTGAAGATACTAGATGTTTCAGTTAGGTAGGAGAAATATGCAAATGCATATATTTCACATCCCTAGTTACTAGTTTCTTTTAATAGTTAATCAATTTTATTTAATCAAAGTATCAGTGTGATGTTATATGTATCTATTAAATTTTTGTTTAACTTTATTTTGACTTAGCTAATTTTTATTGACTTTTTTTCTTTTTTCTTTTAGGGGAATGTTGGTAAATTAGTTGTTCCGAAAAAAACAGTAACTGTTATGAAATCTCCTACAAAAATTCTACCTGCTCCTCCTACCATTGGAAAAACA
The DNA here is from genome assembly GCA_003667255.2 of Euschistus heros. Classification (NCBI taxonomy): domain Eukaryota; kingdom Metazoa; phylum Arthropoda; class Insecta; order Hemiptera; family Pentatomidae; genus Euschistus; species Euschistus heros. The sequence continues at coordinate 730,059 of RCWM02000182.1, read as the reverse complement.
CAGAAGGTAGTTATTCGGAACGCTGGAAGCCTCAAGGCAGGAACTTTCCTGACGAGCCCTGGGTCTGGAGTGTTGAGGATTCCAGGTGCCCAAGCTACTCAGCTTCATATTCCTACCGGCAACAAACAGGCAGGCTTATTAATCTAATTTAAATACAAAATGAAGAATTTAAATAAATGTTGATCCAGAAGTTTTATAAGATAGAGAAATTTCATAGGATTACTTATTATTTTATTTTTTTGTATAAAATTAGTTTTTGTTTCAGCCTAATTTTATTTCCAATTCTACATATTATGTACAGTTAGTGACAGTCATATTCGTACATCTTGGTACAATTTTTTTTTTCTCACTGACATAACTTATTTTTAAATTTTAGGGCAAAAACACATCCACATTAAAAATAACAAAGAAACTTATTTTACATCAAATTTCAATAAATTTATATTAATATCGTCCCTACAACTGTAAAGTATCGCATGTGAAAATACAATCTTTAGTGATTCGTTACATTGATTGTGAATAATCAAACAGTTTGTATAATGACTCTTTGACAGGGTTATTCCTTCCCTTTACAGAGTGGATTCAGATTTGAGAATTCGCTAAAACGTAACCAGTTCAATCAAAGCAATTGATAAAGTAATACAAAAATGTGTTTTTTAACATTCAATACTTAGCAGTTGTAGGAATGATATATAATAGAAACAATGAATAAATAATTGTTTTTAATTCATATGATTTCCATTTTCATAGTTTCATAATTAAACATTTTAACGTGTAAAAATAAAATATTATATTTTGTTGGGTACCCTCTCATTCTAATTACTTCATAAAACCACATGGGCAGTGGCAACAAGATTTTTGTTTGTATTTGGAGTTCAAAAACAATTCGCTGTTTTCTTGTGATACTGGGATTATTTCACTTATCCCCTTCAATAAATAAATTATTTCTCTTATTTAACAATTAGCAATCCCTATTATATCTTTTAGTTATTTATTATATCCCTTTCATTTATGATATTAAATATATATTTATGGAAAAGGAAAAAGTAAAAAGTGAAATGAATAGTAGTGTATAAAAATGACTCTCACTAAATGTATATTGATGGTAAGTTGATATCTAAAAACTGAAAGAGTATTAACAAAATAAATTTTTGTTATTTATTATTTGTTATTTTTGTAATTTTTATTACTCAAAATTTATTTATGGTACAGCATTCACAATAAAATAAACCACATACTTTTTTAGCTGAACACCCTTCATATATAGTTATTATAACATTTTAAAATATGTGTTTTTTCAATGAAAATTAGTATTTAATATTTTGATTGAACCATTAATAGCTGTAATTTTATTATTTTCTTTTATTATTAGTAGATTAAAAGACTCTTGAATTTTGAGCTAATGTAGTAACGTATTTTATTTTATATTATATTATTATATTTTAGTTTTTTATTTTCAGGTTCAATATTTAAAATTATTAGGAAGTAGTAAACCTGGCACAACACTTGTCCCTGTATCGGCTCTTTCTACTAAATCCATCCCTGTCGCTCTTCAAACATCATTATTGAATTCGGCACCTACGACATTCAAAGTTTTACCTATCACTACTCAGGCTTCAGGAGGGCAGCCTCAGACCTCGGTTAGTAACTCAATTGCTAGCTAATATCTATCTGAATTTTGTTACAGATATTATTATCAATTAATTATGTATATTTCATGTTAATAAATTTATCAATCTGAGGCAGTAATGTTTCCAAATATTTTCATTAATATTATAATTGATTATAATGTCTTCTATGAATTAGAAAAATGTACAAAAGTTTTTATAGAAAAAAGATGATTAGAAGTATGCAGATTATAACTACCAACTACTGATTACAAATACTTTATTGTAGCTGTTGATGTAACTACCAACTATATTTGTTGTAAGATGTTAAGAACATCAAACTACTGTTTTTTTAACTTTTTGCTGACAGTAGGTAAATGCTAATTACTAACTACTAGTTAAAAAAAAATAACTGCACATTTTTAACTTATACAGTTGAACTGCAATTATTCGGACTCCAATTATCCAGATATCCGATTTGAATGAAAACAATTTTTTTTTCTTTTTATTACATACAATTTTTTTTTTAAATAGTTTATTAACAGACATTGTAGGCCGTGGTTCGGAGTTCACATATAATACGGTAGGTCCTGTCTTATTAGTTTTCATGACAGAATAAAAGATGTAAAACTTAGACCAAGTTGCAGCTACCAGAACTGCGTATCAGAATTAGGGGTGGGGCTCACACACCTTATATACGTCAAGTTCTGAGTAAACATACTTAGTAAATTTCTAGAATTGGGGACCCAATGGCCGAGTGAGTTGGGGCGAGGGTCTCAGCTCGCTCGTAATCACAGGGTCGTGGGTTCAAATCCCACCTGGGCGGGTTAAAATTTATTAAAATGAATCTTGAACTTCCCACCCAGGACAGTATAGGACTTCAATGGAAGTCTTGGGCTCCAAAGAAAAAAAGATTTTCTAGAAGCATAGCACATCCATCCTTCACGGGTTTCGCCCAGCCTGGACCCTATTGCCGTCACGAGTGGTCTCTTTATAAACCCAAAGAGTTATAGTATCAAAAAGAAAACGAGTTGTATTAACTGTGTCCGAAAAACTGTCTATTGTAGAACATCTTATGAATGGCGAATCTGGGGAAAAAAATGGGAGTTCTGTTTCGGAACATCCATGAGTTACGATTTGTTAACTAAATTGTTACATAAATATAATTTTATAAATATCCAAATTTTTATTTCAAAACCCTAATTCAATAGAAAATCTGGTTATCTGGATTTTTGGGTATAATCGGAGTTTCACTGTAATTACAAATGTTGTTAGTAGTTAAAACAACAACTAAAATAAAGCCGTTGTAATCAGTTGTTTGTAGTTATGAACTACATACTCTGGAAGTAAGCTCTGATAATGAAAATGTTGGATAATCTGAAATGTTGGATCATAAAATTTATTCATATTTTAAATAATAAATTTTTGGAATCCTTATTGCTGCTATCCTTGTCTCATCCTCTACGCATTGCAAACAGTTGACATCCTAATCTAGCGGAGCATTTTGTTCAAATAGTCTGATGACACTTGTTTATCATTAAATCATGTTCCGATTTTCACATTTCGATTACTTCGTATATAGCAAACTCCTTAAGAATGGTGTCAAAAAGGAGGATTAGCATTAATTGAAGCAAGTCTCATCACATTAAGTTTTTTCCTTTTCACAAACTTATTGCTATGTTGCTGTTGGGGTTTTTATAAAATACTATATTAATATTAAATATATCCCACATGATGTCATAGCCCCATCAACTGATGTCTTATTTATTACCTTTATTGGATTCTAACCCATTACGTGTAATAGAGCTAGAAATTGATAATAAAATTGGTTTAATTCAAATAAATTGTTATAAAAAAAAAGCTATATTCTACTGAAATTTTATTGTATTTATGAATTATTTAGTGGCATTTAGGAAATTCAATAATAATTGTTATTATTAAACATACTTTATTTAATATTACTATTTTAGATATTTAAAGATCAGGATGGATTCTTTGTCATCCATAATACTTAACTTGAGAAAGTATATCATAGGTTTCTCACTTCCCTAAAAAATAATATAGCATCTATGTGTCAGCACTCAATTTATCATTAACTACTTATTACAAACTATTACATTATAGAGTACTAAACTATACAGTGTTTGGGTCTTGAGCCGGCATCGTGGTTCTTGTCTTTGTCTCTTAATCTATGTGTCAGCACTCAATTTATCATTAACTACTTATTACAAACTATTACATTATAGAGTACTAAACTATACAGTGTTTGGGTCTTGAGCCGGCATCGTGGTTCTTGTCTTTGTCAGATCTTCGTCGGTTTGGCTATCTAGTTTGGTCCATCCAAGAGATCATTGCTGAGGCCCTGCAGCATCTCGCCCTCAGCCCTCTCACCTCCAACCGTCTATCAAACAGCCTATCCACTCTGTCTCCAAAAGACTCTCCTCCCCCATTGTTCCTCTTTGTTTTCAGGGCCATCCTTATAAACACCCTAATCCCTACTATTTCACTTTTAGATTTCTTTGTCTAAAAGTTTTCATTTCTTTGTTAACTACTTTCTTTGTCTCCAGGAAACCTTTGACAAAATATTATCAGGTATCGGTGGCGACTGCTCGAAAGGTTTAGCGGAGTTCTGCCTGGCTCGGACCCCGCTTGAAGGATTTAGGGCTCAACCCTCATTCCTGACTTCATAGAGTACCGCCCCTCTTTCATCTCGCTGTCTTATTATTAATTATTAATAGAACATTATATCCCGTACCCATAATACATTGCATTATTAATCTTTTCCCACTTTATCCATTTTATATTATTCCACGAATCCTTGTTAAAATTCTTAAACAATACTGAAATGATAATTAATTGCTTGTAGCTTCCGATATACATAATAATTCAACATTTACTGTTAAAACTCTATAAGTTTCTTACTCATTTTCATGCCTATTATACTGCCCTGCTAAGGAAAAAAACAGTAGTTAGACTTTTTCCTTCTTTTCTTTGGAGCATGGAATCGAAAAATTCACAACAAACCTAAAAAAACCAATAAGTCATTATCTCACAATTTTTGAGTTACTGCTTTTTTCTTCGGCAGAGCAGTATATATCCAAATGTTTTAATCTAAAATCCTCAATGCTCCTTATTACGTCCTAAATAAACTTATCCATTATGATCTTAATGTCCCATATGTTGCAGGTTTCTCCTGAACCAGATACCTATCCTAATAATAAACTCCACACTCAAACTCACTAGTCTGTCAACTTGCTTCCTATTCCATTCTCAATAATCCTCTGCGAGATCTGAAAAGAAGAAAGAACTTTTACTTGAGGTACATCCGATGGTATTAGAAGGATCAATACAAGTAGGATTGATGAAAAATCAAATAATTCATCAATCTTAATAATACAAGATGCATTTTAATTTATACAGTTGTAATTTTCATTGACTAAATTAAAAAAAAAAAAAAAAATCCTAATTTTTTTTTTATCTATAACATATGTAAGATAAAAATAAATAAGAAGTTAAATTTATTCAATATTTTTAGCAGACAGTTATGAGCGGAACGACTCAAAGAGTTCTGATCCCTGCAAATACGACGCAGATGAATAACGCCATAGTCCAGCCTGCAACGCCTCGCCCATCGCAGCATAGTATACTAATGCTACAGCCTCATGTTTTACCCCAAGTCAGTAAAGTAAGTATACGTTGAACAATATTGGGGAAGAAGTATGCCTAAATGCTCGGCCACGATGGCCTCATCTTTGAACTTAATTGTATAACTGATTGCATGTTTATGATTAGAACAATATATAATATTTAATGTAATGATTGATGTAATGTGACAGTTTTGATTGCATTATACAGTGGAGCGTCGATTATCCGAATGTCAGTTATCGGAATGTTCAATTAATGGAACCTTTTTTTTTTTTTTTTTTTTTTTTTTGGAATGTAATTTTAATTAAATTGGTCATCTAATTACTTATTTGTATTATTAAAATTATTTTTATTTAAAAATTAAATTAAATGAAAAACAAAGTAATTTTTTCCATGAATGCTTATAAGGGAAACTCAATTTATTTCACAGAAACTGCAAAAAATGAACTTCTATACGTACCTACAATTTTCTTTACTGAGAACTATACACTTAATTAGACCATTTCATTTGTTTCTCTCAATATCTTCCTAATCATTTGATTGGTAATAGATCTCACTTTAGGCTTAAGGTCTTCATCTTTCTGTTAGCTCGGTTACTGGGAGACAGTCAACTTGGCTGAGATGAGAGAGGCAGGAGACGAATGCAACTTTTCCCTCCCATACCCCCTGTCCTGTCAATCATTTTAGACTGTTCTTGTAGTTTCTTCTGACTTCAAATAATATTAAAACACCTTTCTAGTTTTCAAAAATTCATAAAATGCCCCTTTTTAAATTATGCCTCAACCACATTATGTAATGATCATTACAATATGTATATAAATTAATTTTATATTTGTGTTACAGCCGGAGAAAGTTGCTCCAACACAGAGTGGTACCGTCAGGACTACGGCTAATGGCAAAAGAGCTGCAGCCCCTGCTATAAAGGTGGATTGTTGTCTTTTTATTATATTTGGACTAAAAGTTGAATTGTTGAATGATAAAATTTTTTTTTTTTAATCTCTATGAAGTATATAGACTACTTTTAGCCAAGAAAGAAAGATCAGTTCAGTGGAATTTTTTACAAATATAGAAAAATGTATTAGTGTAAACTTTACTTAAAAATTTTGGTTTTGTTTTTTTTTTTATTTTTTTTTAATACAATTTTTTCTGAGCTACTAAGTAATGCCAATGCCTTATGAGCAAGTGGTCTTTATATAGACCTTAATAAGTCTAATAATTATTTGAATTGAATCCTATATTGTCAAGATACACAAAGGAAATTCTCACTTATTTAACTTTGAAACTTTTGACAAAAACTTTCTGAATCAAAAGTGTTAATTGTCCTGTTCTCTTAATAATTAGATAAAAGAAGAAATTGTTCCCAAAGTTGAAGTAAAAACAGAAATCGATGAAGCCGTTATGGAAGCTAATGGTATCAGGCCTCGAAAACCTTGCAACTGTACCAAGTCGATGTGTCTCAAATTGTGAGTTTGATAATCAAGTATATTTCTAATTAAAACCCTTTGAAGTATCTCGTTATATTTTTTTTTTTTTGACACGAAACGGCCTTACGGACCACGTGAATATCATTTCCTCCCAACTCTCCCGACACATCCCTCCCACCTCTTCTTCATTCTCTCAGACTGCATTCTTCTTTCTTCCTCGCTCCATACTCTCCTCCCCCTCACCTCCTTGGTACCCACAAGGACCTTTATTTTCCTTAATTTTTCCCTATATCTATCCCTATCGAAACAGCCCTGACTTGAAATCCCCAATTTCCCCGTTTCTTTCTTCATCTGCCCGATGTACCCCCCAACCCCTTTATATCCCCACATTTTCCCAGAGATCTTCCTATTTATTCTGCTCTGGTTCATCCTGACCATATGACCGTAGAAATGTAGCCTCCTTAACCTAATGTCCATTTCCAGGTCATCCATTTCTCTGTTAGGCCTCAGCCTATTATTTATTATTAGCCTCGTTATTTTTGTTCAAATATTTTGTCATTTATATATTTATGATGTGAAACAGTTTTGTTTTTATATTTTCCAGGTACTGTGATTGTTTTGCCAATGGAGAGTTTTGCCATCAATGTAATTGTACGACTTGCTTCAACAATTTAAGCCATGAAGAAGAGAGGCAGCGTGCTATAAAATCTTGTTTGGAAAGGAACCCGACAGCGTTTAGGCCAAAAATCGGTAAAACTTACGTCGGAAGTGAAGAGAGGAGGCATAACAAAGGATGTAATTGTAGGCGCTCTGGATGTTTAAAAAATTATTGCGAGTGTTATGAGGTGATGAGATTGATTTAGTGTTTTTTTAATTTGAAATTGTTATATTCTTCAGCTTTGAATTCATTGAGATAAATAAATATCTTAAGCCTTTAACAGGTGATGTATCCTGGAGGATACTCATATTTAATGCCTTTTGCTCAATAAATGAAGTAATGTCCGATACATTATCCTACTCATTATTGTTTAATATCCTTTATTCAACCTTGAATTTCATGAAGAAAAAAAAAAAAAGAAGAAGAAATATATTCATAAATTCCATGCCTGCCCGTTAAAGGGTTAATGAAAATTATTTTTAAAAAACTAGAAGATTTACTCAACTTTTCAATTATTATTAAAAATATGAATAGATTGTTTTGTTTTTTATTTTAATAGTATAGTTAACTATTAAAAAATTAAAAATATTCATAAACATTATTATCTGCTTTAAAACTTTTAGGTTCCTTATGTGAATTCTGTGATTTTTCAGGCAAAAATTCCCTGTTCAAAAAATTGCAAATGCGTGGGTTGTAAAAATACTGAAGGATTCATGAGGAGAGGTTTAGGAGAAGACGATAAGTTTGGTATCAGGGAAAAAGCTGATGCAGCATCGGCCAGGAATTCTTGTGATCCACATATTACTGGCCATAGGTAAGTTGTTTAACATTGTTATCATTTGTTTAATGTATGGCTTATATAAATAGTAGCAGAATAAACACTCTTGTTTAAAAAGTATGTTACCTTAGTTATTGGATAAACAGAAATATTTCACTTGAGGTACACAAGATAGAAGGATCGATACGATTAGGATTGCTGAATTAATTGCCACTTCTATTGCAATTTGCACTCAAACTGCTTCTAGATCAAATCGACCTTGTTGCCATTCAGGAAATGCGATGGATAGGAAGTGGTATCCTGGAGAAGCGCAAGCATTCTGTATATTACAGCTGTAACGATAGGTTACATCAGTTCGGAACTGGGTTTGTGGTGAGAGGAGACTATAGACGACTGGTTATCAGATTCAAGCCCATTAGTCCGCAAATATGTCTCATCCGCATGCGAGGGAAATTCTATAATTACAGTATTTTGAGCGTTCCTGCCCCCACAGAAGTAGCTAATGAAGAGGATAAGGATCAGTTCTACGATCTCCTAGAAAGAACCCTTGATGCATGCCCAGAATATGGCATGAAGGTAGTTGCAGGAGACTTTAATGCAAAGGTTGGGTAGGAAGATATCTATATCCCAACCATTGGGAAACAGTCTCCAAGAAGAGAGTAACGAAAATGGAGCCCAGCTATTGAACTTCCAGAGATCTAGTTGTCGGTATACACTCTTCCCGCACAAGAAGATTCATAAAGGCACATGGATAACCCCAGACAGATCAGTGGACAACCAGATTGACCACTTATTGATAGGGAGGCGACACAAGTCAAACCTACTTGATATGAGGGTATTCCGAGGAGCTAATGTTGATTCTGACCATTATCTCTCAATAGCTCACCTTAAAGCCAAGATCTCCACGTCTAGACTAAACAGCAGGATTTGTAGAATTAAAAGGTTCATCTTGCAGGAACTCCAAGACCCAGATGTTAAGAACAATTATACTGTGGAGCTTGACAAGGCCCTCCAGTTAACACAGAATGACTTGTTCTAAAGCCCTGCATAGGACAGCTGAGATAATTCTGGGACCAGCTCAGGAGTGTCGCTCCCCATGGTTTGATGATGAATGCGAAGGTGCAACCCAACGCAAAAATATAGCATATCAAGCCATGACACAGAGGGGCACAAGAAGTAATGTCCAGGAGTACAGGAGGCTCCGATGAGAGGAGAAGAGACTCCATCGTAGGAAGAAAAGGCTAAAAGAGCACGAAGTACTCCGAAAAATCGAGGATCTGCACGGAAGTAAAGAAGTAAGGGAATTCTTCCGCATGATAAATAAACTAAGGAAACTCCCTACCAACGTAAAGTCTTCTTGCCTGGACAAAGAAGGTAACATACTCACAGACAGAGCAGATGTCTTGATAGAGTGACAGACTCAGACATGCACCCAAATGCCATCCCAGGGATGGTTAATAGAGTGCTGCCTGACGATGGAGAGATGGAAGCTGAGTCCGAACCACCCAGCGAAGAAGAGATTGAGGATGCATTGGAAAAACTGAAGAACCACAAGGCTCCAGGGCACCATGGGCTACCTGCAGAACTATTGCGAGCTGGAGGCAGCGAACTGGTAAAGGTACTGCAAGCTCTCTTACAATCAGTGTGGGAGGATGAAGTGATACTCTCAGCATGGAAAAAGTCGATCATCTATCCTTTTCACAGGGTAATCGCCTTACATGCTCCAACTATAGAGGCATATCCTTATTAACATCCGGATACAAGGTCCTCTCGAATATATTATTCACACCTCTTCTCCCCTATGCCAATAGAGCCATCGGCACCTACCAGTGTGGGTTTAGAAGCGGGAAATTGACAGTGGATCAAATCTTCAGCCTGAGGACCATACTGGAGAGAGGATAGGAACACAAGTTAAAGACTCACCATCTCTTCATCGACTTTAGGGCCGCATACGATAGTATTAACAGAGAGGAGCTTTACCAAACAATGGAGGAATTCCAGATCCCTCAGAAGCTCATACGTATGGTAAGGATGACTTTGAGCGAGGTATTGTGCTCAGTATGCATCAACAGAGATCTGTCAGGAGAATTTCGAGCAACGAAAGGGCTACGGCAGGGTGATGTTGGGGAAGCATTTCAGGCACTGGTGGCTCCCGTAAAGAAACTTGGACTGGAAGTGAACCAGACAGAGACTAAATATTTGGTGACCGAGGAGACGCCTGGACACAATACAACAGTGACATTTGGTGACTACACATTCGAGCAAGTCACTGACTTCATATATCTTGGTTCGATGGTAACCCAAGACAATCGTACAGAAGTTGAGATTGGAAGAAGAATAATGTCTGCCAACAAATGTTATTATAGCCTAAGTAAACAACTTGGTCGCCGCATCCTCTCACGTCAAACAAAGCTGCACTTATATAGAAGCATAATACACCTAGTTCTAACATACGGCTCGGAGACATGGACTACAACCAAGAGTAGTGAACAAAATTTCCTTGTTTTTGAGCGGAAAGATGGAATGGTGGAGTTGCGACTGACACTTGGAGCATCCTGGGATTGCGCAACTGGATGGTGGCTGCACAAAACCGTGACGAATGGCGGAAGTTGCTGGTGGAGGCCCGGACCCGGCAACGGGTTGTAGCGCCGAGATAGATAGATTGGAATTTGTTATATTTGGAAACTAGTTTTTAATGTTAAACATTCATCATCAGTTCTATAAACATACAAAATATTTCAAAACATCATCACTTTGTTACATAGATTATATATATTGAATTTTTAAAAATGTAAGACAATTTAATGAATTGTGATTCCCTTTGGAGTTCTTTATCCAATTCACCTACCATATAACAGAGCTTGTGCCTGAACAGGAATGAGATTCCAGTGACCGATTGCTCTAGGTGTTCTTCTCTTACACACCTTTACTATGTCCATAACTATTATAAAGAGAAGTGGACTTAAACGATCACCCTGCTTGACACCCTTACAGAGGTTAAACGACTGATTTAGTTCCATTTAGCCGAACTGTTCCTTTTGAATCATTATAAACTGATTTTATAGCGTTGATGAAATTCCTTGAATAAAATATAGGATAATCTCTCAACTGAATTTAAAAAAAAAAATACTATTGATGATTAAGTTTTTCCATTTACAATTTTTCTGTAAAACATTGATCAAAAAACAATTTAAATTAGATTTAATGTTATATTATAAATATTCAGTGAAATAGTCTTTCTTTTAGGGCATATTCTCCCCTAAGAATAATACAAACGTGCTCTAAGATGGTACAAGAGTCTGGTTACCATAATTATATAATATAATAATATAATATAATAATTATATGTAAAAAAAAATGAAGTATATAAGTTCAGAAAATAGTAAATACAATTGAAAATAAAAGTTTTAGTATGTATACAAACATAAGAAAAACAAAGTAAAATAAATAGAAATAATAATAATAATAGTGATAAAAATAATTATAATATGCTCAGTGCAAAAAAACAAGAAAGATGGAAAAGAATTAAAATAAAATAATAACATGCTGTGCTATCTTTTTATTACAGACAAGTATTGAACTTGATGTCGCCGCAGCTGGTGGAAGCTACCTGCCAGTGCTTGGTGGCCCGAGTCGAGGAGTGGTCGAGGGAGGGCAGTAATAACCTTGACCGAGCCCAGGAATATGTCATAAAGGAACTAGGAGAGTGCCTCGCCCAGCTGATAGATTGTATAAGTAAATCTCTCGCGCAGATCCCACAGTCGGCTTCCTGAGTGTTAAAGGACAAAGTAAGTATTCAAATTATAGTATTTTAATTTTGTTTATTTGTTTGTCATTATGAGGAGAATATATGACCCAACTAAAGATAGAGAAGTATGACGGGTAAAAAGCAACCAGGAGTTAAGAGACCTGTATAAATTTCTAGATTTAGTAGCAACAGTTAAGCAATGAGGAAAATGATGGCCACTTTCAAATAATTAGCTCCAATAGAATGCCAAAAATAAAAAATCATGATGAATGGGCATCCTAATGGAAGGGAGGGAAAAGCCCAGATTGTGTTTTTCTATACAATTCTCTATATGATATTGAAAATCGATGATTTTCGGGAAAAAACAAATGTTACCTCACTTTTTGTCAAACTTTTGCTTCTAGTACAGTCCACGATTGTTTCTCAGAAAAAATGTCAGAATCAAAATTGTAGAGCATTAAATTTTCTTAAATTTCATGTGTACATTTCAGGCATTTGAAGCAAATATTTAACAAAAACAGAGGTAAAAATTTTTTTAATTTCTAAAATTATCGATTTTTAACAACATATATCTCGAAAACCATTGGCATTTCGACAAATGTGTATATAATCAATTTTATAGGAAATTTAATTAGCTTTAATTTTGATTTGTAGGATATTTTTCTAGAGTCTACCGTTTTCCAGATATACCTAATCGAAAAACACAATCTTCCCTACCGTTAGCTCCCCCTCCCCCGCCCCAGGGGCGGGGACTTTTAGTATTTTACCTTCTAACTACTCCTAATGAAGCTATGAAGTCAAAAATTATTGCATATTTCATGCACTCTACACCTCTCATTTCAACACTCTTGACTGAACTATATCCTCAGGAAGTGATCTTACAGATATTTAATGCTGCAGGAGCATACGTTGCCAGGATTGACTCACCTAGCCTCATTTTGAAGCTAACCATGGTTTCGATGGGCGGCAATAGAATTCCCATTGTTTAGGAACTGGTTTCTTTAGGGTCAATTCGTCCATATCCTTCCCACTTAGGTTCAAACAGTCCGTTTCAATAACAGTGATAAATTGGTCCAGATCTACTCAGGAAATTGTGGCTGACTTGCACCTGTGTCTCGCTAAAACAAATCGTCCAAAGACCAAACCTTCAGAACATTTAATATTGTAAAACCACTTATTGAGTCTAAATTAAAATTAAAAAAAGTAGGGTCCTATGCCTGGTTGTTATGAATCATCTTCAGTAGGGCAGGTCTGCTTATTTGAACGTCCTTATGTATTCCAACTAGGGCAGGAAGGATGGGTTATCCTACAGGTTACCAGGCTATTCTAGCCAGGGTGAGAAAGTCGAGACTTATTCGCAGGTCCGCCACGAAATAAATTTTAACCCGCCCAGATGGGATTCTAACCCACGACCTTCAATACCGAGAACAGTTCTTTTTATATAATCACTATTACCTGGTACCAAATCACAAGTACCGTAAAAAGAATGAAGAGATATACGACATCTACAGTCACAAGAATATATTCACAAGAATATCTGTAGCGTCACAAGAAAAATAAAAATAAAAAATTGAGTATAGTTACTAAGGGTGGCTATTAACAGAATTTTTATTTCAATAAAGGAGATTAACCTTACTCCTCTGGATGGAGTTACTAAAATAACAAAATAATTTGAGAGAAGTTGGTGCATGATATTGTTACCAAAATAATATTAATTTAATTATTAGCTCATATGATATATGTCATACTGTACGATTTAACATTGTCATTTTATGTTGGATTTAATTAAACTTTTCTTTATTTGTTTCAGCACTATAACAGATGACATCACCATTTTAAACTCTAATGGGAAGTTACTAGACTTTCCTATTGTATATTAAGTCAAAAAGAAGCCTAAACCAATAAATTTAAAGTGATCGTAAATTAATTCTCATTATCAAGAAATGAGGTTTGTTTAAATTTTATAGTTATACAAAAATTTATTAATTCCAAAGATTTTAAATCGTTATTGGCCATAAATGGGATCACCGAACAATAACTTGTAAATTTAAAAAGGGTTTTATCATTGGAGTAAATGACACAATTTATCATTTATATAGTAATTAAATTTCCTAGAAATATTTTTAAATTTGCATACTAATAGCTTTTACTTTCTTTACAAAAGATAGAATGTTGTTTTATAATGTAAATATTCGTATTTTGGGGATATAAATGGAGTAATCCTGCCATCAGCTTGACGTTGAATTTACTTAATTTTTATGACTCCTATCAGCTGTTGTTTTTATCCCGATTGCTTCTGAAATCACTTTTATCATCGAGATCGAAATTGATATGATAAATTTAGTTTTTTTTTGCTATTTCGATATTAATCACAGTTGGAGCATTTGAAATTTGTAGGCTTTTGATATATTATAGTAAAAGCGATCAGTTATTCTGTCAAGATCTCAGAAATATGTATATGTATAAGTGTGTATATGTTATTAATGAAAGTGTTTATATGTTATCATTAACAATGGGTTACCAATAATTTATAATTTAGTCATTTTCAGTATTTATTTTTTTTGTTTTATTTCAGCCATTGAAGTAACTATCATACAATAGCATGTAATATATTAGTAAATGCTCTAAGCACAGAATTAGTGTATATTTTGTTAAACATTTTAATGATTTAGTTACTGAAAGGTTAAAAATAAAAATAGAAAATAAAGCGACAATATAGAATTTTGTTATGCATTTTATCTCATTGTCTAATATTCTTCATTTCTTTTTAACCTTTTCTGTGGTAGGCATTTTAATGGGTGTTCTCTTTGTGGTTAAAAATATTCATAAATTCGTATATATTTTTTCAATGTTTATGTACATTTATTCAGTATTCAGTCACATCATATCGTATCACACCATATCATACCTGAAGGTCCCTTGAAAATAACCTTTTTCTTATTAACATATAGATCTTTTGATTTACTCAGTTCTGTTAATTTGGACTAGATGGGGCTGGACACAGTCACAATTACCGAAAGCTTCAATGAATTCTAATCTCCTTGGAAATTAACATAAAAAATGTTTTAGAATTTTTTTTCCTTTATCTTAATTTTATTTTCAATAATATGTTATTTATAAGTAGATAATTGTATATGTTTTCTGTCTATCTTATTCGATATTAGTCCGAAATGTTTTCGAAAGAAGATATACTTCATTTTGCAATTGGATCTCAAAGTTTAAAATTTAAAAATATTTACAAGAAGTAAAATTGAATTTATTTTTTTATTATTTTTTTTTTTTTATCCCGTTGAGATTAAAGACATGCTTGTTTGTAAGAAAAACCAATATGACAGCAAAAGTAATATTATTGAAAAAAAAAATCACTTGAAGATTTTGATCTGCTTTCAGCTGATCAAAATCATCGACTGTTTTTTTTTTTTTTTTTTTTTTTTTTTTACAATGCTATTAATATTAAAGCCTTCCGGAAGTCAGTTGTAAGTAAATTGTTTTATATAAGACTTAAAATATATATGTTTTTTAAATGTGATATGATCACTGCTTGTTTGATCATCAATCAAAAACAAATAGTCCTTGGCCTCGTCCAATTAGATCTGTCCTTTCTTCTCCTCTATCCATAGTCTAAAGATCACTATAGCTGTGGTTCAAAACAACTATTTCCTATCAGCTGATTGTTCCAAAACAAAATAGAAACTGCTTTTAATTCAAATCAATAAAATAAAAAAAATTCAGTCATATATGTGTTGAGTTACTAATCAGTTTTAATTATATTCTTGAAACCTCTGAGCTTTCTTTTGATAGATCTTTATTTCTGTTATGTCTTGGTGAAATTCCGTATTAATAACTAATTTTTTTTTAATGATTCTTAATCTACAAAGTAACACCAACCATGCCTGGCACAGCAACAGTTAAACTTGAATTATTTTGTTTCCTATTATATCACATATCCTGAATTACAGTGGCACAACTCAAAAATTATTTGTTTGTAGCTTTCTTTTTTTTATCTTGACCCTAGTTATAGATACAGCAATATTGGTCTAGAATGATTGTTTCATCTAGTTATCTAACAACTCTTGAGATAGGAAAAATCCAGTAGGGTTATGATAAAAGTAGATCATATTCTATCTAATAATGGATGTAACTAAAAGATACTTTTTGAATTCTGCTTCTTTCTATTCTGGATGTGCGAAATAATTTATTAATTTGATTTACTACTTCAATGGCAAAAGTTAACATTTTTTTTTTATTTAACAATTTTAAAATTTTATTTTATTTTTAGTGTACATTTAACCATATATAATTGTATTTAAGCTCAATTATGTAAATACACTACTATATACTATGTAATGTATGTAATAATATTGAACTGATACTAGTTTAATGTTAGTAGTCAAATTTTAGACTTTTATAAATTGTGTATAGCATTCACGATTGTTTTCTTTTTAAAAAATCTGTTTTATTTATGTCGTACGTCTGTTGGTTTGTATAAGAGAGAGAAAAAAAATTATAATACAAAAAAAAGTATAAATTTTAAAGAACCTGCTGTGATTATTTTATGCATAGTCTTTAATGCTTTTAATTAAAAGTTTAAAATAAGGTTTAATTTATCGTATAATGTGTAATATTATGTGATGAGTCCCAATTGAATCGGGTTAACTCACTATATTATTAAATTTAGCTATTTAATTTGGATATTGTGTATTCGAATTGATTTGAATCTATATTTATTCTGTTGTAATATATGTATTTAATTCAATTAAAAATTATAATAGTCAAAAAGCTGTTATAGAATGCTATTTTAATATTTAATTCTCTTTTTCAAAAAAAATAATAAATAAATAAATAAAAATATATATATCTTATTAGCATTTTTGTAAAGGATAAGTTTATTTTATTTTATTTTTAGTAAATGTGAAAATTTAAGAAAAAGGTTATTGAATCTTTGACATATTTATTTGAATAAACGTAAAAGGAGCTCATTTATTTCTGGAGTTGCTTTTCAAGTTACTATATGTTGTTATGTATTCCTTGATCATGTATCTTGAAATGTAATTAATTAAATGACAAAATAACCGTTATGGGACACATTGTTCCCTAAGAGTAATACAAATTTGTAGAAAGATTATACACTAGTCTGGTTTTCAATAATTACAGACTAAGATAATAATTAAAGTAGATCTTCGAGTATGTATACTAATACAAGTGAAAATATAATAATAATAAAAATAATTATAATATGCTAAGAAAAAAGAAAAGAAAGGAAAAAAAAAAAAGCTATAAATAATAGTGGATGATTAAGAAATAAGAGACAGAACAAACTACAGCAGAACCTCGATAATCCGAACGCCGTTTTGGGAAAAATAAAAATTATTTTCTGAAAATCCGTGATTTAGCAGCCAATAAATGTTCTTCAACCTTAGTTCAGAAAAAAAAAAATGAGTGATTATTTTCCAAATGTTTAGTTTTTGGTTTTCTTTAATTTTTTTATCTTTCTGTACAGCATATTTTTTTTTTGTGTGTACAGTACTGTACTTTCTGTGTGTGTATAAGATTGTATACATACTATGTAAAATATTACGAAATTCATGTGCAATACATTGCATAAAATATAGTATGTACCTTACTGTAGCACAGTAGTATTTGATAAAACAAACTATTTACCTTTAACAATTCAACGTGCTTCTTATTTCATGGGAACTAGTATGTCAGAGTTCATTTTTTGCATGCTACATACTATGCCTGGAAAGCACTTTGTTTGGTGGTCCGAACGATTCGATAGTCCGAACCACCCCTGGTCCTAATTAGTTCGGATTATCAAGGTTCTGCTGTATTACTATATACTATATCTGTGGCCTTTGTCAGGGCCGCTGAGGAGAGGGGGGGGGCAAAATCCCCACAGCCCGGCTCTTGGAGGAGCCTGTACTAAGGTCAAGTGTTATTTTATATAACCAATTCTCTATGGCAATCTATCATATTAAGAAATTAATGAAACGTAGTTTATTAAAAGTTTTCTTTTGTAAAAAAAGAAATTGTATTTTTTTGGATGATTTTGAGCGGGGTGGGGGTTAAGGGGCCCATAAAATATGTTTGCCCCGGGGCGGCTCTCACCCTTCTGCATATTTGGTCAAATGCAAAAATCATATTTTATTTAGGAAAAAACAAATTTTTCCCACAATGACACACAAATCAGTATTCATTTGTGTAATAGCCATAGACACAAACAAAGCGAAAAAATAAGCTTTCTGGTGAAACCCATGTCACACTTAAATTTTTTACTAATTTTAATTCTGCAGGAAAAATATTTTTTTTTTTTTTTTTTTAGGGCAGGCATACAGGTAGTTTTTTTTTTTTTTTGCAGATCAAGAAAAAAAAGAAAGTATGTATTCTTTGATTTTGTCCATTGAATATCAGGAGTTATGAACAATTAAATTGCCATAAATCTTGAGGTCAAATGTTTCATATATGACAATAATCTGTGCATGGTAAATCGAGAAAAGATAACAAAATAATTGCCACTTGTGATTTGTGTTTCCTGGAACATGCATTGTCATATGACTTCTAGGTGACACCAGATTATCCCCAGACCATCCAGATTATCTCATTGTCAGTTTAGATCTAGGATCGAAGCAGGAATATATGGTACACGTTTTTCGAATTGGTAAATATTTAGCATACTAAGGTAAATACAATCATTTATTATTATTCGCTTATAGCTAATATAGGTTTATGATAACAAAAGTAGGTAACGTAGTACTTACTGGTGAGGTTGATATTACCTCCAAACACCAAATTAATACAAGAACCACTACATGTTGTACTGAGATTTTGTGTTATTAATGAGGCGCACTAGAATAATAATAGTACTAGTATTAATAATAATACTTTTATTAATTCACCTTAGACCCTAGTGTGATCTTTAAGCGGGGATTAGAAATATTAATATTAATTAATTATATTACTTTTTTTTAAATTAAAGAGTAATAATAAACTAATTGTTAGTAGAGTTAAAGAACAGACGGTTACACTGTTGAAACTGATTTAATCCCTGTAAAAACATGTACCAACGGGGTCACCTGTGGTGTAGTGGTTAGCATAGCAACCTACTAAACCCAAGATCGCGGGTTCGCAGCCCGGCTGATGACCTTAGGATTTTTTAAAGGGAGTAAAAAATCCTTAGCTATGCCGTCCTTCGGAAGGGACGTAAAATGGGGGTCCCGAGCCTGTGCGATGTCAGTTACTCGTTAAAGATCCCTATCCTAATTATACCTGGATAGGCAAAATTTAGGACTCCCACCGTATCATCGTCCGATTAGCCATAGCAGCATAAAGTGACGTTAAGCAAAATAAATAAATAAACATGTACCAAGTTAAAAAATTATGGTGTATAATACTATTGAAATAATGTTTCATCAGTAGGAATGTAAAATAAAATATTTCAAACATTACAACAGTTTATATGGACAATCATTAGCAAAAAAATACAATATTTTTTCTATTGGTTTTCAAAAATTAATTTAGGAAAAACAAAATCATGTGATTACAGTTTAAAAAAAAAAAAAGAAAAATGAATGAAAAGGAAAAATAAATAAAACTTAATGCACATAATTCTATTTATTATTAATATATATATGTGCGTGTGTGTAATTTTCACAAAAAATAACAAAATAATTATATATACATTAATGAGAAGTAACACTGTTTTCAATGTCAGCTAAATTTAATTACTTTATTTTTTCTTTTAGCTGGTTCCTTAGACGTTGGTACAATAGGCTGACCATCTAAGGTTTCAATATCTTGATCAATCAGTCCCACGGTTACTTTGTTGGCTTTTGCCTGTAGAGTAGGACACTCTCTTCTGAAGTGAGTGACATCTCCACAAAGCCTGCAACCTCCTCCAGAAGGGTACATACCCCTTGGATTATCAGGACACTGCTTCGAAATGTGACCTTCCTGCTTACATACAAAACATGTAGCAAACTTATATGTATTCCCTGTATTCACTTTGCACTGAAAGTGGGTATGCTCCGTAGAACCACATTTATAACATATACCACTACCTACTACCTG
Organism: Euschistus heros; assembly: GCA_003667255.2. NCBI lineage: Eukaryota > Metazoa > Arthropoda > Insecta > Hemiptera > Pentatomidae > Euschistus > Euschistus heros. Next base: position 710,132 of record RCWM02000182.1, on the reverse strand, counting down.
GGAACCACTGTCTTCAAGCTTGGGGCACGATGATAAGGTATGGCCCCCTTTACGACAGTGGTAACAAACTTTCTTCTTTTGCCTGGCCAAAGACTTTTCTGCATTTCTTCTCTCTTTTTTAATTACAGCTCTCACTTCTTGCTTTGACACACCTCGGTTTAATAAGTCTTTCTCTAACTGTCTGATCCTTTCTGCATCTTCTTTCTTAATGTAGAATCCATCAAGCCGAGTAACCCAAAATTCCTGACCATTTATTTCTAATTTAACATCCCCTTCATCCAATTTTCGCCGTTTAAAAGGTTTGGAACCTCTATCTACTTTATTATTCTTTTTCCAAGTAATGGTATTATTTTTGTTGAAAGATTTCCTATTTTTATCACCATTTTTTGAAGTCAACTCATCTACCTGGTCTTTTGTTTCATTAGAGGTAATGGCTTGATTATTTTCATTAACTTCAATTTGGTCAGTTGGTAGGTTTTCAGAATCCACCACTTGTGATCCAGAAAATTTTCTTTTGAGTTTTTTCTTTCTAGAATTGTTATTTTCAACAGATACAGAATCATCATTAGGAGATTCATTTCTAAATGATGATTCTTCTGTTAATTCTTTTGGCTCTTCTATTTGAAAGGATGACTCACTAGCAGATAAATTTAATTTGGACTTGATATTTTTCAGCTTTTTAGATTTATTAGAGGCATTCAAATTTTCGTCAGGTAACTTGGATTTGTTGTTTTCTTTTATATTTGACGGACTGGCAATCTTTAAATTTTCATCTGGCTTATGTTTCTTATTTTTAGATTCTTTAGTCTTATTTTTGTTCACTTTCGGTTTTTCTACTTCAAATTCACACCATACACTATTCTTATTTTCTGCAATTTTCTTTTCTGAATCTATAACATTTTTCCAATCCGTTTCTTTCTCAGGAGTTACTTCCCTATTTTGTTTATCTGTTACTTGCTGTTTTAACTCGTACCATGGTGTACTTTCTTCGGGAACTCGTTGATTAGATGCTTTAGAACCTGACGCCCTTGCGAATCTTGTCATTGTAGCTTATTTAGTATTTTAAATTCACATGAATACGATAACTTAGTACATCAAGATAAATACACGTGTAAGGAATAGATAATACTACAGAAGGTTACAAACAAACGGTATCGATATATGCCCGTACATAGAAGTCCAAAGGTAAGGATGTAGTCCAATATAAACATCATTCAAATAATTCTGTTAAAAGTTTTTATTTATTATAATTGTTATTTGAAAATAATGTAAATTTTAAATAATGTAGCAATGCAGTAAGAAATAAATGAATCATTTATTAGTTCTATTGTTTTTCAACAAATACAAGAAAATGTATAATACCTATAGAAGTAGCAAATAATTCATTGATTACTAATCATAATAGTGAATATTGGTAAGGACTAAACGTGGAAGTAAATAGTAAGAACTCTGGAATATCCATGATAATCTTCTATTTAAAAAATATCAGTTAATGAGGCAAACGGTTTAAAATATAATACCTATGATACAGGGTAGACCACAAGAAGACTTTCCAGACAACAGCAGTCAACATAGACTACCTGCCTTCTTGGGTTCTGTTGGCCATATTTATGCTACAAAGGGCTTCTGATTGCACACATTACTTTTTCAAATATAAGCTTTATGATATAGCTTTGATCGTAGTTTTATCAAATAGTGAGTTCATTATAACATTTTCAATTGAATAATTGGCAGGCGTGGGCATTGTTTTAGATCAGAAACGAATAGAAACTGAAAGCCTTTCATCTAGTAGGGAGACAATAATTTTCTTTAAAACAAAAAATATAACAAAGATCTTTATTGGAAATTATTAAAAAAACAAAAACAACTTTTTTATTCACCTTTTCAGATTATTTAGATATTTCTTGTTGTTTATTGATTTTTGAATTGAACATATTTATTTCATGATTAGGAAATGATAAATTGTTCACCACTTCTATTGGTACTTTGTTATTCCAAGATTAGTTTTAAATGTTAAAGAATCACCTTCAGTTCTAAGAACTTACAAACATTCAAAATATCAGAAATTATTTTTAACTGCCTTTATCCGTTTTATTTTCGGGATCCCGAGAAGCGCCCACATTTCGCAGCTTTATGCGGAGTTAAAGTGGCTTATTCCTTCCTACCGTCGCCAGTATTTCCTGGCATCCTTTCTTTTTCAAACCGTTCAGTCCCATCATCCCGCCTTACATTTCCGAAATCCTTCAACTTAAATCCTCAATTCTTACCCGCCAAACCCGATCCCGTCAATCAGATTTGCATACTCCTGCTCTCTGGAACTCCATCCCTCTCAACATTCGTCATTCAATTAACCTCTCTACTTTCAAATACCACTTCTTTAACCACCTACCATCCACCCTGTCCTCCAAAAACTGTCAATAACTACAGTTAGTTGTTAAAAACTATAAACTATAATTATAAACAGTTTATATTAAAAAAATCTTTTTGTATTTGTAAAAAAATATTATAAATTTTCTGTTAATTTTTATTAATATTTTTTTCTGCTCTTTTTTTTTATTATTATTATCTGTTAATTTGTTATGAAAATGTTATTTTATTTTAAGGCTCTATAGGCCCTTGATTGTACATTTTCAGATCCCAGAATAAATAAAGAACTTTATTATTTATTTATTATTATACAGGGTGAGGTACAGGAACCTCCCACATTTCAATAAATCACTGTAAGCGAATGGGCAGTCGCGTGAGGCTGATCTCATTCGGAGGGAAGAGTGGCGTAGTTTTCATTAGTCACCATGCCGTAGTTAGGAGAGCAACGAGTGTTCATTATTGATAATTTTTTCCAAAAATGATGAACCTGTAAATGCCACTCAGCAGTTCGTAATCGTCTGCTATTTTCGTTCATGACTTGAAGACAATTTTATCTTGGGTGTACAAATTTAAGGCAACATCATCTGCCCTATATTCGAATTTAAAAAAGGCCCGTTTGTCACTGTCAGAACCCTCGAAAATATCGCTAGAAAGAGGGCGTCAATAGAGCAGAGTCCATATTTTTTGATTTTGTTGAATAACCGTTTTCTAATGTTTTTGAGGGTGCTGAATTAGAATCTGACCTCAATTTTTGTGTGAAAAAATCTATAGAGGCAGTTTGCTTGAAAAACTAATCATTTTTTTTAAATTTAATTAACCTAAACCAAAATCTATGGAGCGACTGTATTTTTCCTTTAATTCGCAATCAAAACTGAAAATCTTGGTGCAAGAATCATGTCGATATAATTTTTTAAACTCGAGATAAAAAATAAATTAGTTTAATGTTATTTTATTTTTTTTCTCGGCTTCTAGGGCCCATTGGTCGGAACGGCAAAATACGTGTCTAATATTTTTTGACCAGGAACCTCCAAAAAAATTGCCAACAAGATCCGTGAGAGACTGAGTGTGTCCTCCCCTTGTTAGTATATGGAGGACTGTCTGGTGAGCTCGAAATGAGGCTGAATAGATTAATGAATCCCTTTATAAGATTCATGTTTTAGATCCCCAGGCGCTCTCACATCACTCACTGGTATTCTGAGTTAAGGTGGCTGTATCCAAGTTTTCGAGGACAACATTTCCTTGGTACCTTTTTATTTCAATCTTTAAAGTCCAAAAACCTTCATAGATTTATGAAATCCTTGCCCTTCATTCTTCCGTTCATCATTTTAATAGCAGATCTTTGCCTATTGATTTGTATATCCCTTCTCATCGAACTGCCTCATTTGAAAAATCCTTCATGCAAAGTTATTTTGGAATTCCTTACCCATTTCAATTCACAATCCTTCCTCTCTCACTTCCTTTAAACAACATTTATTCATCCTCCTGAATTATCAATCTTCCAAAATTATGTATTAACATATGAGTAACAGAATGCCAAAAATCATACTGAATGAGTGTCCCGAAGGAGGGAAGAGAGAAAGAGGAAGGCCTAGATTGCGCTGGAGGGAAGACGTTAAGGCAGACTTAAAGACCCTTGGTGTGAGGTATTGGAGGAGAGCAGCTGGTGACAGAAACAAATGGAGGGGAATCGTGGAAGAGGCCAAGGTTCTGCATGGACCGTGTTGTTGTTGTTTTATGAGTATAAAGATGCTTTGTATATAAATTCGAAGATTAGTTTTTCATTTTCATTTCTAACTTATATATCTATAACTATCTAACTTATAATCTACAGAAGTTGCTTTTTGAAATGTACGCAGCGAGATAATAATACCTTTCTCTTGTACTTTCATATAATTATTAGTGGACAAGATGTCCTGAAATAAAGATTATTTTTCTTTCTTTCTTTCAAAGCTTGTTTATACATATATGGAAGAATAAGCAAACATTTACACACAGGAAGTAAAATAAAATATTAAATGTAAAGTAAACTAGACATAAATGATGAAGGATATTGTAAATGATTTTACTTCTCATTCATTTTCACAATTTTATTAAAAAAAAATAACATACAATAGAGATATTTTCATTACTATATGTAGTTATAAATTCCTAATCGTAATTACAGTGCAAGTGTTTATTAAATTTTCATACGAAACAAGTCCATTCAAAGGACAAATTTATATCATTTTGGAGTTATCCTTACAATTTTACAGCAAATATATGCCTACTTTTTTCATTAACCTAGAGAAAGTTAAGGTATATATATATATATATATATATATATTTATATAATAGGAAGCCATTTAAAAGTTTATGCATATACTTGGGCTCGTATACGCATATGATAGAACCTTAAGACAGAACATAGCCTAGCTATCTACAAACTCATCTCGACTACGATTGGGAAAAATATATTTGTTTTCTTAGCTATGTAAATATATAAAGAGGCTTAGATAAAGTACAAATAATTTCAAAGATGGACCCATCATCATCATCACATGTATATTTTTTATAAGTGAAGCGAAACTATTTTTCTATTGGATATTTCACGTATTATTATAATGCGTAGTAGAATAAATAATCCTATTTCTGTAACATAAGATCTGAATAGTAATTTTTTTTTTTTGTATAAATTTATATATATATTAAAGGCACTCATATTTTTATTTTTTTCAGATTCAAAAGAATATTATACAACAATTTTTTTAAATTTCATAATAAAAAAAAAATACTGAAAATTAAGTAATACATAAGTATATTTAAAAAAAAATCTACTATAAATATATTAACAGTCATAATCATTAAAAAGAAAATAAATAAATAAAATATTTACTTAGATTTCCAGAATACAGGAATCCAAATTTTTTAGAATGTAAATTGATTGTCAATTCACTTAATTTAATATAATTAACATATAATAAATACAAAAAAAAAAAAAAATAATAATAAAAATAAGGATTAGCAATTTTTTTTAATGTAATAATACTCCAGAATCCCTCCATTTCCCATGTCACAACGCACCAAAACACAAACTCTGTAATTGATTTGAGTCCTAGGTAAGATGTTCTTGTATTACTATGTTAAAACTAGTTATTCGTATTAAAAACATTTTTATATTACTCATAATATATACTCTTTTTGATAGCAGGCAGCCATTGTGATGAGTAGAATTGACGGAAGTTTCAATCTGATATTTGGTACTTAATCAGAACATATCAATCCTTATCAATTGCTAATATAATTTGTATATTCTGGGATCAGGAGTTGATATTATGGAATATTATGATTATAATTGTTACAAAGAATTTTGATTTAGTCGATGAACACAAGTAATCTCATAATTAAAATATAGTGCCAATTTTCTGGTCCAGCCGAATTTAGCACAATAATCCCTTTAACTGGAATATTTAAATAACTTTAAAATTAAAAAAAACAAAAAAAAAAAACAGACAGTTGAAATATAAAACAAATAAATGGTTTGGTGTTAAAAAGGCAAATTGAAAAAAATAAAAATCAGCTGATTGAAAAAAATATATAATAGAAATCAGCTGATTTAAATGAAAAATAAAAATCAGATGAGTTCATATCTCTTATAATTGGAATAATGCAGTATGAATAAAAGAAGCATTTAACAATAAGTTATTTATATTTTCTATTGTTGCTAAGTAAATGGCTGTTTTAAAGAAGTCACTGTGTTCACATTTTTAAATCTTACTAGAATAAGTTATTTTCAAAGCAATGTTTATCAAGAAACTCATTCTATAACAGATGCTTTTGTAAAAAAAATTATTTCATTATTATTATTTTTTTTATAATAATAAATTAGTTATAAAGTCAGGTAAAATAAATATTTTCACATAAGTTTTATTCGCAAGTATAAAATTTTTGCTGCTGATAATACTCAAAACATTTTTTCTAGGTCTAGGGGAAAGATGCAACAAGATTAAGGACAAAAAGTCATCAGCTTAAAAAGTTTATGCCTGGTGGTACCTTCTTACTAGACAAGAAAGACAGAAGACAAAAACCAACCTTTAATAATGACAACTTGAAAATAATTGTCAAGTTCAAACCATGGCAAATGGGAAGATGCCAGCAATAGTTGAGGTTTATGTCTTATCCTTATTGAAATATTTTCCTTTGATTGGATAAATGAAAACCTTGACACAAGGATCCAACATCAGTCAATGGAATAGGTTCCATTCTTCTTTATGGCAACATATGAACAAATATCTTAAAAATTATGTCATAAAACTGCCAGATATTTTCACCCACCATACTTCTTTCTTTAGACCTTTCTACACAAGTTAGAAGAGTTCTAGAAGTTGGAAGTTCTACACAAATCAGTGATTTGAAAATATTAACCATGACGATACTATATATACTATATAATAGAGTATATATAATAGATACTATATAATACTGCCTCACTCACTATACTTCCACTTTTATCTTCATCTATAGACCTATCTATAGGGAAAATATTTAAATTTTAAGACTCCAAAAATTAAAATTCAACACTTTATTGACTATTGTAAAAAGTATTGTGAACACTTGTATTTTCTTACCAAAAAATTATTGTAAAAGAACGAAATTCGACTAAAATAAAAACAGCCATTTAGTTCAATTTATACGGAAAATAACTTTGATTGGAGGGGCTTAAGTATTAAATATTTGTAGATTGATCCAAAATAATTTTGTTACACAATAACATTTATGATACCCAACAAATAAAACAATGAAACAAAAATTAAAAAATAAAAATTTTACAAAAAGTTATTCAAAAGTTGAAAACACATTTAACACCAACCCATCATCGATCAATTATCATTTCATATTTTCTGTCATTCTATTTATTCTTGTCCAAGTATAAAGTTGTACTAAACTCAACTGAAATAAAAATGTTTCACACTGAGAAACTAACCATAAATTAACTACAGATCGACTTCTTTTGTTAAGGTTAATAATAAAAAAAAAATAATAAAAATAAAAATTGGGTAGTAGCGTACTAGTCTACTCAACATGTATTTTTTTCACTTAAATAAACATGTCATAATTGGCCTTTAGTAGGATTCAAAACTGTTTCAAGTACACTTTTTAAAACCTATCATTGATAAATACATATAATTTTTTTTTTTTTTTTTTTAATAACAGCTACAGTATGACTAGAATTTAAAACAAAGTACGATACAAAAGAAGAGATTTTTAGTTTTATATATATATATAGTATATACAAAATATTGCATTTCTAACATAACTACTTTGGTGTTCTCAATTTTTATTTATGTTTATTTTTTTACATACTTTTAAGGTTATAAATAGTTAATATAACATTAAATATACAAAATTACAATATATATATATATAAATGACAAGATTAATAGAAAGGGTTAACATATCTTTGGTTTCATGATTCCTTAACCTAAAATTTATCTCACCTTACACACGAGTAATAACTAACTATATTTGTTACTAAAAAATGTACATTATAATTTCTAAAAAAAAAATGAGATTAACATAAAGAAAAGAAATAAAAAAAAAAAATCTTAACATTCTAAACGTTGAATAATTTTTATTTTTATTTTTTAAAAAATATTAATTGAAGGGTCGCAGGAAAGATCAATCCATATTACATACATTCTTCAAATACAACAGAATTTGAGAAACAGCACCCATTCAGTGATCATCCTAAGCCGATATCTTGAATATTAACCCACTAATAACATTGGCTATATTTTTTCTTGTCTAAATGATATATTTCCGTTCTTTCAGTTGAGTTTGTAATGGATTATAAACATTCCCACAACCCTTCAGTTGTAATTTAAAAGAAAATGTGATAGCTTATAACAAATATATACGTTGAATACCATTCTTCAAATATCAGTATGATAGCATTTCTATATTTAATGTTTTCAATAAACTATACAATATATTAATTACCAAGGAGAAATTAATATTAAGGTGTATTTCAGAGCTTGAAAATGTGGCAATGACCATGAAACGTCGCAAAAAAATGAAATAAAAAAATTATTTTTGGACAAATCATGTAACATTATATGATTTTTAATAAATAAATATGGGAGAATAATTGCTTTTGTAAATTACACCTTAGTTTTCAATAAATATTTAGCAATAACATAAATAACAGACAGTCAAACACACATAAATTTATTACTAAATGCAGTAGAATTCTTACACATTCTTTCCTTAAAACAATTAAGATTCAGAGAGCATAATGATTAAGAACACATATAACAGAGTAGAATAATATTAAAATAATAAAGTACTGAATCATGTTAGTTTTTCTTCCAATTAATTATTCTCTTATTTCTAATTTTATATATATTTTTTTTTCAGCAAAATTATTGAAAGCATTCTACTGCATGTGTCAGTAACTGAATTTAATGAAATCTATTCTAGCCGCCAGAGGTCACTTTAATTATAAAAAATTGTATTTTTGGTTAATTATGCCATTATATACAAGAATACAAAACATCATTTTTCGAAGATTTCTTACATCAACGATGTGAATTAAGAAAACGTTCTAAGATCTTCTTGGTTCTAATTTTTGAGATAAGCTCGTAAGAGTCCTTTGGTTATCTATCGTTCGAAGACATCGGACATAGGCACGCACTTCTGATTCATTTTTAGGTGTTGGAGGGTCTTCGATGACTGAAAAAGAGAAATTATCATTAATCGATTTTCTGCTTTTTTAGTCAATATATATGTAGTAGGTGCATTTACATAGATCTATAATCTACATGTTACGTAGGGTAAACCAGACAGTTATTCACACTATAATTATAGGAACAATAGTTTAATAAAGTTGAAATTTACAGTTATTTTTCCTTAATAACTATACTTTAAACTAAACAAGAAAGAACACACCAACATTATTACTGGAAAGTATATAACAAGATGATGACAATAACTAATGTAAAATCAGTTATTGACATCCTATGAATATCTTTTAAAATATGGACAGAATTGAAAGTATTATTACACAGTTTAGTTGTAGGATTTACAAGGAGTTTTATTAAATCTTTTTTTTTTATTCAATTTTTATGTTTTACAAATTTTACCTAAATATTTATTATGTTCATTAAAAAAAACAAAAAAACAATTGAACATCAAAAAGGTAGACCTCAAACATTGGTAAAATACAGTCAGCTGTTGTGAAAAACAAAACAAAGTCAATCAGTATCAGTGCTTTAATTTTACATTCATTGTTTAATATCATTAATTTAATACCATTGTTTAATTTAACATTCCTTCCTGCCCTAGTTGGAGTGCATAAAGATGCAAAGCCCCAATATACTAAAAAAAAAAAAAGAAAAAAGTATTATATTTGTTTCAATGCACTTAAATTTTATTTTTATTTTTAATGTAGCATGAATACAAGCAGCATTTAACAAAAAAAGTTATCTATCTTTTCTATTGTTGCAAAGTAAATGACTTTTTTAAAGAAGTCGCTATGCTTATTATTAATATTTGTTTTAAACCTTGTGGGGTTTGTTTTCCATCTTGTTCTGAGTAGTAGGATTCTACTGTATACTTACAGTCCAAAATTTGTTTCCTTATTTCATTATTTATTTGAACAAAAAAAAAAAAAAAAAATAATAATAATAATAATAAAAAAAAAAATCAGTTTTTTTTTTTTTTTTTTTTTTTTTTTTTTTAACAAAATATTTATTTTGTTATTTTCCATGATGAAATATGTTATTAAGAATCAGTAAATAAGTAATCTTTGGGTAGGCAAAAGTGGGAGGAAGTGGTTGAGGATGCCAAGGTCCTTCAAGGTCCGTAGTGCCACCTCAATAGTAGAAAGCTCTCCTCAAGTTCGAAAGAAAAGTTCTTCGGCATATATACGGAGGTATTTATGAACAGGAAACTTGGTGAAGAAGGACAAATGTTGAATTATACAAAATGTATGTATAAGTATGTGGATGTGACTATATTCATGAATATATCAAGACCTCGTTGAGCTGATCACATTGCAAGAATGAATCCGAACGAAATACCATCGATAATTTTGACAGCAAGTGTATAGTACCATGTGAGTTGGATGACCAAGGCTCTGCTGGGAAGACTGTTTGGCTGTCAATGAGATATCATTGCTTGTTTTCGTAAACTGGACGGGAGCAACACAGGATAGAGATATCTGGCGGTCTACGCTTGAGCAGGCTATGGCTAAACTAGTGGGTCATAATGTGTAGATAATAATAATATCAGTAATAGGTTTCAAAATCAAAAGAATAAATTTATATACAACTAATTTGTATGACAGTTTATAAAGACTCGATAGATTTGGTAAAATATGAAAGTGAATATAATAATAATAAAACATATTTACAAAAAAATAATAATAAAATTCAAGTATTTATCTACTGAAATAAATATTAAGAGAAAAAAACTGTAAACACCAGATATGAAAAAATAAAAGTAACCAGAAAATTTAAGTATTTGGGGGAAATAATAGGTTACAACAGTTCTGAGAAAGAGAGTATTCGAGAGAAAATCACAAAATTAGAAAATTTAAGTTTCCAACCAGGCAAAATTTACAATAAAAAGAACCTCTCCTCTAATGCAAAATTAAGGCATTACAACGTTGTGATAAAGCCTGTGATTTTGAATGGGATGGAGACCACATGCATATCCAACTTGGAAAAGCTGCTAAGAATAGAAAAGAGGATCTTAAGGAAAATCTTTGGTCCCAGGAAAACACACAGGTGAAGATCTAATGAAGAGATCTACAGAGAAATCAAAGACCTGGAAACCGAGATAAGAACTTTTTATGAATAAAAGGAAAGGAAATTATTGCAAAAGATCGATTTTTTAATCGTGAAAAAGCAAATGCGATGGACCATAAAATTTCAGAACTGTCTGGAAAGAAAAGGTACAAAGTGGTCTGAAGAAAGATTGACAAACTGCGATGAAGCCTAAAAGAAGCCTAACCAACGATATTCGCATGGTCCTTAGTGGCTGTTACGTGAAAAAAAAAAAGAAGTCAAGTAATAACTTTTCTGATTGTTTGATAAAGGTAAATGAAACTAATTAAGTATACTCACTGAGTTGTCGACTCCTGCAGTATCTCAATGTTCTCAGTGTTTGTGCGAGCATATGCATTTTTTCAAAATTAACAAGACCATCGACCATTGTCTTGTTTCCCTCATGAATAAATGTCATATCTAAGAATGAAAAACAGAAACAAATTAATAACTTTATAACAAAAAATTGATCATATGATAAATTTGTTTTAATATCTCACCTTTGAGTAAGAGTGGCATAAATGGAATCAGTGGACTGTCCATACTGGAAACCACGCCTCTATAGGCTCTGTGATTCTTCGAGGGATCTATCGTTGCCTCGAGCTGCATATAAAGCTTTCGAGACTTGCTTGGCAGCTTGTCCCAAGTCAGTGACAGTCGAGATACGGCCATATTTGACAGTCCGAGCACAAGGGCAAACATTCCGTTAATGTTGTGGTACTGCTTACAACTGAAATTGACAAAAATGGTAAAATTAAAATTGGCTAAAAATAATTACAATTTGAAACCATATGCAATAATTGGATGCTTAATAGTTTTTAAATTTTATCGAGGGAACTGGTCTAAAGAAAATTACAGTAATAACTAAAGATGTTATTTATATGCGGCTAGCATATCTAAAATACATGTTTAATCTCTCTCTAGAAAAATCTGAAAGAGATTCTGGAATCCAGACAGAAGGCCAGGGGAAATCCAGACATATTTAAAACTATTTATAAATATAAATAAATATTTGAACCATTTTTCAGCAGATCTTTACAAATTTCTTTTAAAAACAAAAACCCCTACTCATGGAAACAAAACATTGCGAGCACTTTTTAAATTTCCTAATAGTTGAAAAACTATATTTTTTGACAAAGATAAAATGAAAAACACCATCTATCCCAAAAAGTGTTTGGTAGCCATTTTTCTTCCGCCATTTTAGATGGAAGCTTACATGCAGAATAAAGGATTTTTCACGATATTTTTAACATTAAAATAAAAGTAATCCTTAAAATTTCAGGTTGTTACAAATTATTTTTATACCGACCCTGTTTTCACATTAAACGTATTGGGCTAATTATAAAATAGAAAATTAATGTTCGTTTGCATTTATATACTTGACATGGATATATCTTTTGGCTTCGGGTCTGTACTTTTTTGCTGTAACGTTTTTCACACTCAAAAATGTAAAATATTGACACACTCTAGCTCGCTTGGTGCTGCTCTGATTGAAATTTGATGACAGTTTCCTTTTCAGAAATTTAATGGCGAATACTTTTTGTTCTATAACATTTGTCGCTAGGACCTACCGTTTAGGAGCTATATTGCTTTGAATGAAAAAAGTCATTTTTGCCAGTACAATTTTTAAATATTGGGACTTTTGTGACACGCTCTAACTCTGTTGGTGTTGCTCAGATTGAAATTTTAACAGTAGCTCTAGCTTAACATAAATTTAATAGAGAATACATTTTGTTATATAACATCTGTCGCAAGGATCTACTGTTTAGAAGCTATAACAGTTTGAAAAGTCACAAGTATTGTTTACATTTTTTATGTTTTGGGGCTTTTTTGACACATTCTAGTTGTTGGGATCAAAAATTTGATGAAAGTTTCCCTATCAGAAATTTAATGCAAAGTAAATTTGGAAAAGCAGTAGATTATAGATAGAAATATCCATGATCTATCATTTTTCCCAGTCAGGGGGAATTGAATTTAAATTTGAATAAATATGTTATTCTTTTCCTTTTAAATAATTTTGATATCACCAGTATTATTAGATGTATTTACTTATATTCATAATTATGACAGCTAGAACTCCATTATGTTGTACATTATTATTTATCTTAAGAGGCAATATCACCTGTGTAAAGTTTATTTTTATTCATTCAAGATATTTTGTTGGGTAAGACCACTGCTTTCTCCCATAAGACACCTTGAAGAGGTCAAAGAATTAAAAAAAAACTATCACATATTAAATATGATGTACATAATGACTTACTAAGCAGCTAGTTTGATAATCTTGCGGAGAACTTGTACTCTTTTACTGAGACTTTGCGTCATACAGATCTCTGTTACTACCCAATACTGGAGTTCATTAAACCTCCTCAGGAAGGCGTCGAGATTCGCAGTACTTTGACCGAACCTATGCCTCCCAAATGTGTGGTATAAAAGTTCATACTGAAAAAAAATAAAAATTATATAATAAAATAAAATGTAAACGTAATAGAAGTTTATACTAATATTTATAAATTAAAATATTAGTTTATGAATTCAAATTACCTCATGAATATTCCAGAAGAGCTCCCAATCAAACATGGTCATATGGTAAGCCATTTCTTTAGCACTCACATCTTCTAAATCCAGTTCAACGCCTTCTGTCGGAGCTTCTTGTTCTGGTATCACAGTCTGAAAAAAACAATGGTATAGTACAAAAACTTAAGGTGATAGTACTTAATACCACATAATTAAAAAAGTTTAAGAAAATTCAAAACTGCTTTTACTCAAGAAAACATGAACATTTACACTTTGTGAAAAGAGGGATTAATTTTTATCCAGTCTCCTTCAATCATTCTAAAACTGTTGTTAAAATAATTCCAGCGGAAACTTTTCAGTGAATTTTTCTCTAGGAGTACAAACTTGGTTTAAAAGTTTACAGTAGTAGAAAAAACTAGAAAAATATATTCTGTTAGGAAATGTGCTATATACGAGTGGTTTTCTTAATTTTGTTCTGGTGACTGGAAACTTAAAGATGAGGCTTGTTTGTGCTGGTAAAATATAGTTAATAAGGAGGAAGTTCAAAGAAAAGTTTACTTGGATCCATGTCAAAGTTATCTGCACAACTCCAAGTAAATTTTTCTATAGCCTTACAACTTTGTGTTTTTTCCAATACAGTAACTATTTATTTTTACTAAACTCAAAAAAAGAAAGGACTTTTGGAATGACTTAGTATAATAGGATATTCATAATACTAACCAAAGCATCAAGATGTTCCTTTGGTGCTACGAAAATTCTCCCGTTTAAACTGAGAGAGGTTGGAACCGAAACTTCTACATCTCTGAAATTGACCCTTTCGCCATTAGACTTGAGCTCGGCTAGGATCAGATCCTCAGGTCTCACTCTCAGGCCAAGCTTGTCAGCAGCGCAAACTTTTATTTGTTCCGCTGTGGCAGACACAGGTAACCGCAGAGTACAGTATGTGTGGTCAGCACAGTAGACACGGAAGATAACTAAAACAAAAAAGGAACAAAATTATGTAAATGAGAAAATATTAAATTAATACAAAATATTTGTGACTTTAGACTAATCTTAAAAATCTTACTATCATCTTTTGGTTTGATAAGAGTGGAACCAGTTTCAGAAGGTGAGAATAAGGAAATGGGTTGCCCAGTCGGAGGGAGCTTCCACTTATTGAGGTTTGAATTGATCTCCTGCTGCCGAGCGACTTGTGCGCTGAGCCTATGCATCAGTGCTGCCTCTTCCCATCCTTCGCTGCTCGCATCATTTGACAGTTCCTGAAATTTTAAATGATTTATAGGTGATCTATACAATGTGAAGCTTTGTAGTTTAAATTACAATACTAAACATTTTAAAATATACAAACCTCAATGAAAGATATTATAATAGGATCTGAAAGGGCAGGATATCGGATCGTTGTGACCCAACGATAAACAAACAAAAGAACTCTTCTTTTATAGTTGTCGGTGTGTTCTTTGTCATGGTGAGGCGAATCCATATTATAGGTACACAGTGTTAAGGAATATATGATAGAACATTGCAATAAAGATATACTTTAAATAAATAAATATGTATAAGAGTCTAAACCAGAGATGTGCCTTTATGTATAAATTAATTACTATTGTTTACACTAAAGAATGGTGAATTATGGTGAAACTATGTAAAAAATTCAAAATGACTACTTGCATTGCAAGTAAACATTACTTGCATTGCAAGTAAACATGCTGATTAGAATTATTGATTATAAAGGATCTTCTCTTATTTTATTACATAGAATATATATGAAATTAAACTGAAAAAGAGAGTCGAGAAATAAAAACAAAAAAATAGTTATTTATTTCAGAAAATGTCATCATAAAAAAAAAAAAGATTCTATTATCAATGTAAAGAAATCTGGATGTAAACAATACATTATCTACATGCAAAGAAAATTATGCAAATTCCTGTATAGCTGTGGGTATTTTCTCCCCATTAATTAATATAAATTAATAATTAGTTTTTTTTATAAAAATTTTTTGATGAAATCAATGATATAAATAAAGAAAGAACTAATATTTCGGACTTCTAAGAACCAAATTTATTATTTTTATACACTTTTTTTTTGGTAGGTATTGGTTCTTTCCATACATGGTTCGAATTTTTATACACTTTTCTTTTTTTACAGACTCGCGTCACTCAATAAAACAGAAAAAAAATCAATAATTATTATCTATTATCATTATTTTTTTTATTTGTTTGCGCATAAATTTTAATGGTAATTCTATTTTGAATTGCATTTTTATGCAAATGGTAGGTATTGGTTCTTTCTATACATGGTTCTAATTTTTATACCCTTTTTTTTTTTTTTACAGACTCGCGTCACTCAATAAAACAGAAAAAAAATTAATAATTATTATGTATTATCATTATTTTTTTTATTTGTTTGCGCATAAATTTTAATGGTAATTCTATTTTGAATTGCATTTTTATGCAAATGGTAGGTATTGGTTCTTTCTATACATGGTTCTAATTTTTATACACTTTTTTTTTTCTACAGACTCGCGTCACTCAATAAAACAGAAAAAAAATTAATAATTATTATCTATTATCATTATTTTTTAAATTTGTTTGCGCATAAATTTTAATGGTAATTCTATTTTGAATTGCATTTTTATGAAAATGGTAGGTATTGGTTCTTTCCTTAGACTTTAAATTTCAGAAGACAGAAACAATTGAGAAAATACTTTTAAAATATTGGAAAATAAACAAACAATACCATAATAAAACAGCTGTTTAATAATAAAGAATCATATGATTAGTGCAATGTTTAAGAGTTTTTGTATTTGGAATAGAATTACGATCTGATTTTGTTATTTGACTTCAAACAATGACTATAAATATGAATTTACTATTTCATAATCATAGGTTTATTTGAGTTATCTTAAAAACGATTTTGTGATCATTATTTTAATATTAATGATTATTTTCAATAGTATAATCATGTGATTAGATGCTATATTTCAAGTTTAAGTGGTTTGATTGGCAGGGATGTTTTCATAAGAGAGGCAGGAAGGGTGTCATTCCCACACCTGTATAATTAGGGAATTTGAGATAAAGAATTTACTTCAATCTGTGAATATTTTGGTAAAACGTATTAACCGAACAGTTGTTAAAATTTAAACCCAATATCAATACATTTTAATTTTATAAATAGTGACTTTCTAAACTTAAATTAGAATTATGCCAGTAAATTCAGAATTTTAGTCAAAGCTTTTGGAAAATATTAGATTATGATCCCCTTCCCCGAATAAATTGTCGTAGCATTGTTCATTTTGATTAAAAATATAAGTTGAGACAGAAATTAAATATATTTAGTCGTATGAAAAGGATATTGTTTTTTGAGTTCTTGAACAAGATGCCTCGTAGTGATAAATATGACATGGGTAAGGAGGAAGTCGTCCAAAGCTGGATCTATCGATCCACTATCTAATCTCGAGTCCAATAGGTGCTCGACCATTCTAGCTGGCGAGCATGCCATGACGACATATCTGAAAAATGTAATTCAATTATAAATACTTAATTATATTTATGCTTAATCCTTTTATTAAAATTCTGATAAGAATTTATTCAACTTATAACAAAAAGTTTGTATAAGAATTGATTGATTAGACATTGGGATAAGATTTCTAATTTTGAAAGTCTATACTGGAATGTACAATTTATCAATACAGTACAATTTTATGGAATAAGAATTATGAAAAACTTTTTTTTTTGTAACTACATGTTTCATTAAATTCCATCTTTAAAAAAAAATCAAAAGTGTACTTAAATAGCTTCAAATCCCACTCACTTCCATTCCATTCCATTCATTCAATTCCATCACTTGTAATTTTAATAATATGAAAACTATTATTTTCATTGAAAATAACAGTGTTTTCAATTTCTTATTTTTTTATGATAGTGCATATGCAGGTTTGCTTTAAAGCAAAATATTGGACACAAGTGTGCTGTAGCAGGTGAGATTTTAAGCAATTTCAGTAAACAAATATTTTTGAGTTATATCACATTAGTAATATCATACATGTATGATATTATAATAACGAATGTCTTCATCCTTACTTGACTGAAGAATGTGGACCTTGGCTTTTCTCTAAAATCAGTACATCTTTGCCGTGTTCTTTTAACCTTACAGTGTTGGCCTCAACATCCCTAAGGATTCTATTGAAGTCATCCTTGTCAACTCTCAACAAGTGTGTATTCTCTTCTCTTACAATTATACTTGCCGCCCTGAAAATTTAAAATAAATGAGAATGGAATGTTTTAATTTTTAGATTTTAAACAACAAAATAATTCCAATTAATATTTACCTAGGAGCTTCGTTTATAAGGGCCAATTTACCGAAGTCCTCTCCAGCATGTAATGTTGCGACGACACCTTTACCATGGATCACGACATCAACGGAACCACACAGCACTAAATACCACGATCTTCCTTCTTCGCCTTGCTCAAACACTGATAGAAAATCTTTAGATTAGTTTTGAATCTTTACACATTTATGAAGAGTATTTTTACTATTAATTAAACTAATATCTGGCTGTAAACTATCCAATGCCAATAAATTTAAAAAAAAAAAAAAAAAAAAAAAAAAAAAAAAAAAAAAAAAAAAAAAAAAAAAAGAGTATTCATTTAATAATTAAAGTAAAATCAAATAATTTAATAAGATATTTGATAATATAGACAAATATTGTCTTAAGTTAAAAATTTCATTTATCAGTTTATTCAAAAGTTCATAATCAGAGAATATATCACACACCAAAACTCTGAACTACATTGTTAGTACTTTTACTCGTATTTGAGTCTTCTCTATCTTTAGGCTCAGGTTCATGTCAGGCAGAGGGTAGGATAATTATTCATTCAGTTATAACAGCTGAGGATCAACTCTAGGGTTAGGAGACACTTCTGGGGCACACCTTTATAAAATGGGTACCCAAATTTGGGGAAAACCTAATGGTTCAATGTGATTCTGGCTGAATTCCCATCTAGCACAAAGCGTGTTGGCGAAAAAATGCTCTTACTTACCAATGTACAATGTTTTATTTTATTTTTTTATTTATCTATTGACAAAATGCTGTGACAAGGAAAATTTAGCATGCTTCTAAATATGTAAATCATTTCATTTTTTAAAAAGCATAACTCCTCATGAGGAGTTATGCTTTTTAAAAAATGAAATACTTAAATTAAATCTCCTTTAATGAAACGATTGACTATGTATATCATATTGTGTATCTAATATAGGGGTTTGATAAAAACACAATTTCTCAGTTCTGACTCTATCATTCTGGATGTGTGATACACTAAAGAGAGACACTCACCGACAGTTCCTGGACGGGGATGTGCTTCGAACATGATTACGCTGGCCAGCTCCCTCTTCATTGAATTACTAAGATGACTCAACGGCTTCATATGCAAAAGCTCTTCATATATTATTTCCAAATCATCAGCAGTCCTGTCGTTACACCTGTGCATTTAAAATATGTATAAGATTACATATAAGTGCATATTAAGGTATTTTTAGTTATAAATTCAAATACTTAAACCTATAATAAAAAAGAAAAAGAAAAACTGGTTTTTGTTCTGTTTAAGAAGTGACAAGAATTAAACAAGCAAAAGATAAACCTAATAGCGATAATATTAACCTTTATAGTTTCATGGATATTACAATCTCATAAAAACAAATTGCAATTGCATTGATTGTCAAAAAGTGAATCACCTTATTTTCCATAATAAGTAAACACAAATCATTATTCTTTTTAGTCATTAAAATTCACATTACTTATTCATTTAATCCACAGGATGAGTGTTTTAATATTTAAAGTTAGTCTTCTAAAAATACTAAACACCATAGAAGTGGCAAATAATTTATCAAACACTAATTTCACATTAGTAGTCCATTTTATATGGAATTTAAATCAAATAATCTTTTATTATAATTATTAAAAACAAGATTTAAGTAAGCTAAATGTACTTACGGTTTATTATAATTATGGTGATTACTTACGGTTTACGGAGAACCATCCTGAGCCATGCATCTGGTCCTCTGTCCGCAAGATCTGCCAAACACTCCTGGAGGTGCTCTTCAGCTTCAGCAATGTCTTGAGGCGTGGGGCATCCTCCTCCACCACTGTCCCGGTCTGTCCGGAACTGGTAGAGCACACACTTGTCTTTGAACTCATGCTCCCCAGTGACTGCAACATAATGACCCTTTGAATGGATATGGGTTCAAAATAGAAATGGAAAACATTCCAAACTGTTCCCAATATTCTGTATAAGGAGAGAAAAAAAAGAATTATTGATGATGTAGATAGTTGGGGTGTGCACTCAAGGAAACACAATTAAAAATATTAATTTATTTTTGTCGATGTTTCAATTTACAATGTAAGTATTTCATCAGGGTTTACATTATATCATTTCAATAGGGCCCCCATGAAGACTTACATTGCATACCGAAAGTCGGTGCAATAAATTAATATTTTTGATTGTGTTTCCATAACTCCACTGTACTGTAAATACAGTAAATACTGTATATACAGTAATTACTGTATATACAGTAAATATGATGATAATGATAAAAGTGACACATCACTTGTTTTTAAAGCAACTACTCATTGGTAGCACTTATAAAGGTTCTATATAATGAAGTACTATGTTAGAAGGTCCCGAGGCCATCTCCTTTTCAGGCACCTCGGAGGGTTATCTGGAATGGAATGGAATGAGAAGTGAGTTGTGATCCTAATGGATTGGAATGGTTGTGGAGTTTGTTATGAAAGGATAGATATCTGGTTTGAGCTAAGTCAGAAACGTATAGTATATTAAAATCTTTGTGGATAAGTTTGTTTGTGACGAAGTAAGGAGCATTTAGGATTTTTCTAACGAGTTTGGATTGTAAGTATTGGATATGAGATGAATTGGATGGTTCAGTAGAGCCTCAATGCTCAACTCTGTATGTCCAAATTGGTCTTATTACTGTTATCTAAATGAGTCTTATCCAATTAATTAGAAGGTTAGAACGTTTGTCAACTAAATTTTGAATTAGTGGAAAACGATGGGCAGTGTCTTATCGTTTTAGTCTTGTATGTGGATTCCAAGTTAGGCGTTTGTCCAAGTGGAGTCCTAGGTAGCGGATCTGTTCAACAGGGATTAGTGGAACATCATTAAAGAATACTGTAAGACAGGAGGTCCTAAGTTTACGAAGAAGGGTGAAGGTTATTTGATGGGATTTATTTTGATTCTACATTTTTGATACCATTCTTGAAGGTTTATGATATGGGATTGGAGTGTCTGGTCAAAATAAGCCACATGAAATAAAAAATAATAGTAAAATGGACTGGTGTGAGTGGAAGCCCATACAGTTGATGTAAAATACATCTGATTGGCAAAATATATTTAAGAAAACTTCACAAACAAAAACGTCAAAACTGAAATGGGTATCCCTTTACTTCAGCAATTCTATCCCTCTTCCCACGCGAAATAGGTTATCATAAAGTTCTAACCTTGCTTTGGCGTTTTTGTGCCAATATTAGTTAAAAAATTGCAATTATGTTACCAATTATTTTTTAAATAAAATTAAGAATAACATTAATATAACTATTACAATATTTATCCTAATCTAATAATAGGATTATATTATGAGTAAAACAACATAGTATTATATTGAACTAACTGGGGTTGTTAAAAAAAACAAAACATTTAATTTGCAATTAAAGTATTAATAACTATTAGTTTGTATCGTGTATCCTTATAAAAAACTAATGAAGTAACATTTAACTTAAAATTGTACTATACAATAATTAAAAAAATCAGATTTTCCGATCAGATTTTGTAAGGTTATGATTTCAGTATTGTGTAGTCAAAAATGAGTTGGTTAAATATTACCAATTCACCTTATCAGAGGAGTTGGTAAGTATATACCCTGTTCCGATCGATCAAAACATCACAGTCCTATAATCGATATTTAGACCATGCATAGAGATATTATACATGTAATTTAGGAGGCCATGGTCTAATTAATGATTAAAATTTGGCGGATATCGGTTGTTTCTAATTATTCATATGTTCAGTTTAATTTAATAGGTTTTGCAACAATTTAAGCTTTAGAGAACTAAGATTAATTATTGATTGGTTGATTAGTATTGGTTATACAGTGTATTAATGATTGCCTTTCAGGCTGCATCAATCTTCACGGTCAATTAAGATTCTAGATCGGGTTTGATTGAGTGGAAAATCAGGTGCAATATTGAGTGGGATGGTAGCAATGTTGAACTGGATAAGGGAGAGTATACCATGAAAAGTAAATAAAAGGATATATTAGGAAATGAAGCAGTAGACGTTTAAAAAAGAAATCAACCTATGAAAAAATAAACCCTTAAAATAATGAGGTAAGTTGCATTGATAAGGGAAAACTAAAAAGAAAAAGTATTTAGTTCTACAAAACATTACCGTCTCGTTTTTTTTAAATCGACATTTGTTCTGCCGAACCCTGTTACTGGGCGCCATTTCATGAAAAAATTTTCTATTTTTTATGTTCGATGATCTTTTAATTTTCAATAATGATCAGAAAATGAATAACCTGGAGTTATTGTTTATTTTTCTCTTAGTATATATAACAATCAAAAACATTCTTCAAGTATTTTTACACCCGAACTAGAAGAGGAGAGACATTCACAACTAATCTCCTAATTTTAATGAGACTGGACCTTCTTATCATCCTGAATATGGATATAAATTGTTCGAAATTTGTTAAACACTTCAGGAACGAGAAAGTATTATTATAGCCAGTCCGAAAAAAACTGTAACTGGAGAAGTAATCATGGAGGCTAACACATTGACGTCCCACCTTGACTATAATTAAAGAGGGAAGATCATGGTTGCTCGGTCAGGTGCAAAGGATGATGGATGATAGGCTGCCAAAACAAATATAAATATTAGGCCACGCGGAAAGATATTGAGAGAATGAGGAAGTCTAACGTGGCTGGATAACGTTGAAGACCTGAAACGACTGGGAGTGAGAGGTTGGCGATGAAAGGCGGAATATAAACAGCAATAGCTGTTGATTCTTGGTGAGGCCAAGACCTAACTGGGTATATAGTGATAAATAAATTTCCAGATGATTCTGGAGGTGTATAAAGAAAAATCATATGATCATATGAAAAATAAAGGAATCAAACTCATAAGTGGGTTCCCATAATACATGCTGACCACACCAACTCCGAGCATAAGTGTTGGTCTAAAAAAAAATACTACTTTCCTAAGCACTGGGACCCAAGAAATATGCCATGAGTTGTGGCGTTACATGTAGGTAAATTTTATTTTTATTTGAAAATTTAATTTTTATTTTTTAAATAAAAATTTTCAATTTTATGTTTTCATAATACTTTATTCATTTTTTTGTACTACTAATTACAAACCATCAAATTATAATATCCTCTATTCATCTCCCGACTCCCTTCCCCAAGTCGTATTTTTTGTCCCTCCTAGTGCAAGAAGTTGGCGACCCTGTTAAGCTAAGAACCCCTTTCTTCAAACTCACACAAATAACAATAACAGATGAACTAAGAAGTGGGAACTTATTAAAGTCAAACAAGGTATAGAATGGAAAAATATCTAATTAATTCAAGGACTGTTTACATTTAAGTAATAAAAAACGTGCGTGAATATTCTCGGCGTTTTACGCTTTTAAACGCAATAAAACAAATATTTGTGTAACTAAATCACATAATTTAGATATCTGGTGTACAATCCTGAACATGCATGGCTGAGTTATGTTCAGTTGCGTCAAACGTTACGTAACTAGCTTACATGGTTTAGTTGTTAAATGGTACATTTAAATGTACTTAAAATTGTCTACCGTTCTTAACTTATTTAAAATGATAGTTTACTCAAACAAAAATGTATATTATTTCAGAGTTATTTTAAATTTTAAGGAGACAGGAAAGATTGAAATTATAACCTATAGTTATTAAAAATTAACCAATAATTAATTCTACAGAAACAGCTGATTCACTATTAAATTATTATATCAGCTGTGAAATATTCAAAATTGTTTATTTATTTTAAGAAGAATATTACAAGAATATTACTGTTATAAGTAATATAAGCAGATGATCATGGATGCAGTCAGGACTTTCAATCTTAGTAAAAAGTTAAAAAAAATAAAATAAAATAACGTCATCTAACGATTATTGATTTATTTTTCAATAGCGAATTTTAATTAATATTTTCTTTGAATTACAATTAAATTATCGATAAAGATTTCAAATGGTGCTTGAGGTTGATAAAGAAATGATCTGAAGTTTGAAAAGAAAATAACAATATATGTAAACTTTGAATTATTTATTGCAAACCTTCACCTTTCCCTTTCACTTTATGCATGAATCTTAAGATCATGTATTTTAATTTTAATACCTGTTGTATGCTAACATGAACATGTGTATCGAAACACAATCTGCTTATTATTTACTAAATAAAATAAATAATCTTTAAGAAAAAGTGATTTTGAAAATTAAATTGGATGGCGAGCAAAACATTGATATAATTTCATATAATTTGCAAACAGATTTTTAAATATCTGTTTTATGTATTTATCATCTGAGGTTCAATGTTAGCAGCTTAAAGAAATAGTAGTTATAAAAAAACATTATCGTTTTTCATAAAATGTTTTTGTAAGTGTATGCAAGGACACCTAACTTGGTCACTAATATGAGTTTTAAAAAAATTTAATTTCTTAAAATTAAGAAGATCTCTGGATAGTAGGAGCAAAATGTAAACAGGTAGGAGAATTTAAGTATTTCGGCTCCATTCTGGATATGGTAGGAGGATGTAAAAGAGAAATACAGAGCAGATGAGGAATGGCTAGGAAGGCAATTCGCATCTTGCATCCGGTTTTGTGGGGCAGGACCTTATCCCAAAAGAATAAGAAACGGCTTTTTCAATCATTGATTGAAAGCATCCTCACATATGGCGCAGAAACATGGTCTCTCACCAAAAGTATTAGGGATAAATTAAATGTAGATGGACTACTGGAGGAGGTGTATCCAGAAAACCAGGGCAGATCGCGTAAGAAATGAAGATATAAGAAGGAAAATGGAAATTACGGAGAGCGTGACGGAACATGTTATGAAGAAGAAATTAATATGGTATGGACATGTACGTCGAATGCCTCCTGGAAGATTACCTGAAATGGTTAGAAAATGGAACCTTGCGAGAAATAGAAGGAGAGGACGACTAGCAGGGAGATGGGAGGATGAGATAGGGGAGGAAATGGCAGGAAGAGGTCTGAGGGACGGTGATTAGTGGGACAGGGAACTGTGGAAGGATAGTTTGACCTAACTGAAACCCAACAAAGGGAAACACCGTTACAAAGAAGAAGAAAAAGAAATTTAAGAATAACTGAGAGGAATCGATGTAAGATAATTGCATGGTTAGGGATCACAAAACTATCGAACATCATAAAGGCAACTGAATTATCGTATGCTTCAATTGTTATCTACCATCTTCTTAGCGTGAACTGAATATTAGAAGCATAACAAGGAATCTTTCTCAAGAATCAATACTTTCGAGAATCGACACACTATAAGTTTTATATATTCCGTCTTCCAGTTGTTCAACAGACTATTACTTGTCCCTCCATCTTCCAACGACTTCCAGCCTCCCTCCAATCCTCGACAAAATAAAGATACAAGTTTAAATTTGAGGTATTTCTCTGATACCTCAATATAGATTTAAATTAAGTCGGTTTCATAATCAATAAAACTGTTTAATAACACGATACCCTGCCGATCCTCGCAGATAAAAACCATAGCAACTGATATTTATATTTAATTTACTTTCAGTATTGAAAACATTAAACAAATCTATACTATTATATAAAATAAAGAGCCATTTTTCGTTTGTGATCACTAACCATAAAAACTACTGCACCAATCTGTACCAAATTTTAACTATATATTCTTTGTAGTTCCTTAAAAAGTGTTCTTTAAAAAGCGATAATATGCAGATAACAGTGAATTATGAAAAATGACCGATATGTGGCAAGCGACGTTCTAAATGAGAGGTTACAAAGGTACGGTGTTTGTTTATTTCGTTTAACGTCACTTTATGCTGCTATGTCTAATCGGACGATGCTACGGTGGGAGACCTAAATTTTGCCTATCGAGGTATAATTAGGATAGGGATCTTTAACGAGTACCTGACATCGCACAGACTCGGGACCTACATTTTACGTACCTTCCTATCCTAAATCCTAAGGTCATCTGCCGAGCTGCGAACCCGCGATCTTGGGTTTAGTAGCTTGCTATGCTAACCACTACACCACAGGTGATCCCTAAGGTACGGTGTTATATAGAGCTTGAAATTGTAAAAATACTGAACCTATCTGTACCAAATTTTCAGTTAATCATATCTATGGCTCTAGGAAGATTTAGCAATAGTAAAATTTACAATAACAAAAATTTAAATGTACAATGATCGAAGTATTGTTTGTTAAAGTATTGGTTGATAAAAGTATTGACTGTTATGATGAATGGAGAAGGAGATGATCAGGGATGCAGTCAAAGAGGAACACCAACTCAAAGAAGAAATTCATTAATACTTGCCAACGTTTCGACCTACCTTGCAGGTCTTCTTCAGGGCCACCGAACCACACTGGTGAGGGGACGAACGATGACTGCTATGTTGGCACGTATTAAAGAATTTCTTCTTAGACGTGGTGTTCCTCTTTGACTGCGTCCCTGGTCATCTGCTTCTCCTTAAATGTACAATGTTGAGTAGCAGAAACAAGGACGGCCACACTACCAGAATCCTCAAAACATACTCTATTTTGCTGTCTATCCATCTAAGACGGGGTCTTCCTCTTCTTCTGATCCTGCGTATATCTTAATTTGTTATTCTTTTGGGGATCTGTCCTCTGAAATAGAAGCAATATGGCCGGCCTATCTCAGTCGTCCCAGCCCAAAGTTTTTTACTATCTCTGGTTCACCTAGGAGGTGTACACTTACTTATGGATATGTTCTTCTATGGTTTTCTCTTCCGACTTTCTTAGATCCATAGACGCGCCGCAGAAATCTTCGTTCTTCCGAACGATATTTCATCCACGATTCCGGAATTACCAACTTCGTATCTAATATAGTCGTAGCTTGGAAGTCCTTAAATAAATTCATTTCTGAAGTACCTTCCCATTTTGAACTAAGTTCGGTCTGCCATGAGTTTCTCCTCTCGATTTCCTTTTAGGTATCATTCGAAAGCCTTAGCAATTATATATTTTAATTAATTAAAATTCTCTGAAGAGTTTTATGAATTTTATTTCTTCGTACATCTTAAAGAAATACTGATAATATACATATCTTTCTTGAAAATTTAAAATTAATTCAAAATTTAAGTGCTCTACTAATTGAAATGAAATTGAAAAAAAAATTAATTAAATTGATGGGAGAAAGAATTCAGATAAAAGTTTAAATTTCAGGTATTTCTCAGATATCTCGATATAGATTTAAATTGACGTCGATTTCGTAATCAATAAAATTGTTTAATAACATGATACCCTGTCAATCCTTTTAGATAAAAACCATAGCAAATGATGTTTTCTATTTAATTTGTACTAGGAAAAATATCTAGTACATATAGTTTGCTAAATTAATATTGCTTAAGCTCAGTTCAAATAATGAAACAAAAGAGTTACGAATCGTGTTCAGAATAAGAGCAAGGATTTTTTAAAAATCAATTTATTGAAATTTACGACTGTACAAAAATAATACATCAAGTAAATGTGTTAATTACAACATGTCAAAACTTGAAAAGAGCTACTCATCAGTAGCACTTCAATAAAAATTTTACACTAGAAGATCTTTCTAGGATATTTTCTTTTCAGATGCCTCGGAGGATTATCGGGAATGGAGTGGGAAGCAAGTTGAGAAATAAGTGGATTTAAGTGGTTATGGAGCTCACTATGAAAGGATAGGTATCTGGTTAAGGCTAAATCAGCAACATATGGAACATTAAGATCTTTATGGATAAGTTTATTGGTGACTAAGTAACGTATTGAGGATTTTTTGAAGGATTTTGGATTGTGAGGATTGGATACGAGATGAATTGAATAGTTTCGTAGAGCCCCAAAGCTCAAGGAGCAAGGTAAACGTATAATTTTGCAACTGCGTCTACTGTGCCATTTTTTTTTTTAAATATAGGTATATATATTATAAGGACAGGTTGAAAAAAACAATATTTGATACAGTAATGGAAATGAAGAACATCAAGAGATATCGCGAACAAATAAAAGAGGAAGTGGAGAAAATGGGTATCAAAGAGGAGGACTACCAATATAGAGAAAAATTCCGGATGATGTTGAGAACCATAAAAGTGTTTTTGTGTTGGTGAGGAAGAGGCAAGAAGGTAAAAGATGAATGGGGGAACGGACGAAGGAGGGAGATTGGAAAGAAGATAGAAAGAATAAGGATCGAAAGGAGAAAAAAGGAAAAAAGAAAAAGGCAAGAAATTGGATACGCGTTGACGTTAGTTGGCCTGTATCACGATTTAATAATAATAAATTAAAATAAATACATTAAGTAAATGTGTAGCTTGTAATACATATACCCATTGGTACCACTCCTAAAATAAAAGTTTTATATTAGAAGATCTCGAGGCCAACTTCTTTTACGGAAGCTTTAGATGGTTATCGGGAATCGAATGTGAAACATATCGAGAGACTAGTAAATTTGTGTGATTATGGAGTTTAATATGAACATATAGGGATCTAGTTTTGGGACATTAAAATCATTTTGGATAGCATGTGACATTATGGAGTAGGGATCACCGGTGTAGTGATTAGCATAACAACCTACTAAACCCAAGATCGCGGGTTCGCAGCCCGGCAGATGACCTTAGGATTTTTTAAAGGGAGTAAAAAATCCTTAGCTATGCCGTCCTTCGGAAGGAACGTAAAACCCGAGACTGTGCGATGTCAGGTACTCGTTAGAGATCCCTTTCCTAATTATACCTGGATAGGCAAAATTTAGGACTCCCACCGTAGCATCGTCCGATTAGCCATAGCAGCATAAAGTGACGTTAAACGAAAAAAACAAACAAACAAACATTATGGAACATTGAAGATTATAAATCATAAGGATTGAAGGATTTAGTTAAGATTAAAAACTGCTGTTGAAATATCTACATCTCATTTCATGAATTTATGCTTTACTAATAAAGAGAAGTCGATCTTTTTTATAAGAATAATAAATACATTTTAAAAATATAAAAAAAAATTAAATTGAAGGACAAGCAAAACCTTTTTCTATTATTAAAAATTTTTGAATCTCTAAATATCAGCTAAATCTATCGTCTTAAACGAAATGAATTTTTATTTCGTTATGCTTATAACACAGCTTGATAAGATAGCTGACGAATTATATTTATGTTTTTAAATTAGCATAAAACCTACTAATCTTATTTAAAAAATTTAAATTTAAATTTAAATCTGGTTTTACCAAATACGAGACATAAAATACAAGAAACTGCTCGTAGTTTTCAATTACTCCAACATTTATTAGACAAGCGTTCAAAGACTTATTTATATGACAGTAATTAGAACCATTTGGAGGTAACGAGTTGAGCTGAGAGACTCCACTAAACCTTCCAATTCTTCTCTTATCCAATCCTTACAATCGTCATATCCTTAATAAAATTCTCAATGCTCCTTATTATGTCACAAACAAACTTATCTATTTAAGTTGCTGATTTGGCCCAAACCAGATACCTATCCTTCCATATAAACTCAATATCCACTAGTCTCCCACTCAATTCCCGATAATCCCTCGAGGCGTCTGAAAAGATCGTTAAGAGACCTTCTAATGTAGAACTTTTATTAAAGTGTTACTAGTGAATAGTACTTTACATGTTCATTGTAATCATTTTCCACAAATTTACTTGTATAAAATGTATACAGTTGTAAATATCAATAGATAGTTATAAAAAAAAAAATATATATATATATATATATATATATCACAATAAACAAAGTTTATCTGTAATATGACACATACTAATAAAATAGATATTGATCACGAACTTCAAGTATTTGTAGAAATTCCTAAATTAAAAAAAACTTGCCTGGTAGCGTCCAAGATACGCGAAATGTTCCGATCCTTCTAAACCTTTTCGCCCTCGGTAAAGGGCTGTAGTATCCCAGCTGTAGGTAGTCCATGGGTTTGTCGGATGGAAGGGTTCGGTACCCAACTAAACGTGAAGACCACCTGAACACTCCCGATAGGAGAGGATTATTATCGTAAGTACTCGAAAGCTGATAAGATATCTTTGGGACTCATAACAGCTTTTCCTCGCCGGCGCTAATCTCGACTCGAAAGTCCTTGAACATCGATTAGGGAACTTTCCGAGTAAGTTTTTATATTTAATAATAAATAATTGATTATCTATTAAATATTTACAGGATTTTATAAATTAAAAATCCATAATTTATACTTAATTAATAATATTGAACTGAATAAAGGGCTAGGAGGAAAAAAATACGGTAGTCCAACCTAATCAATTTTAAGAAAAATGAATTCAAAGTTTAACTCCTATTGGGATGTACGGGGTAGAGCTTTGGGGCTCCACTAAACCATCCAATTCATCTCGTATCCAATCCTTACAATCCAAAATCCTTAGATAAATCCTAAATGCTCCTTACTGTGTGACCAATAAACTTATCCATAAAGATCTCTATGTTCTATGTTCTATATGTTACTGATTTAGCCTATCCTTTCATAATGAGCTCCATAACCACTCAAATCCACTAATTATTCAACTTGCTTCCCACACCATACCCGATAATTCTGCGAGGCTTCTGAAAAGAAGATGGATTTTTGACATGTTATTGTAATCGTTATCAACACATGAGTTGATGAGTTTATTTGATTTATATATTATGTACGGTTGTGAATTTCAATAAATTGGTATATATAAAAAATGTCAGCATGCAGTTTCATGAGATTTGGTTTTAATTTTGTACAAAGGATGCATGGTCATTAGGAGAAGAATGTTGTATAACAATAACATAATAAAATAGATTTAAAAAAAAACTATTGCTTAAATCAGTGGTGCCGATCGACTAGGATTTCTAGGAATCGACTTTGCATCATCGATTCTTGATATAGATTCTTATCTCAAGAATCGATGGAACCGAGAATCGACACATAACTAGTTAAAACCAACAAAATAGGTACAACAGCTCTTTTTAGGTTATATAAATATTGATTTGTTAAACTAAGCAGCAAACACTTGCAAATAACACTAACGAGAAGAGTTTCTACGAAAGGAATATAGGACTGGCATATATTCATTACAAAAAAGGAGGAAATCCGATATTAGATGCAGATAAATAAACAGAAGACCAATTATCTCATATTGGAGAATACCGATATAAAAAAAATATTATGGTACTGACATTCCTGGCAAAAGTACAAGTGGAAGGTGAAGGGTCCTTTTGGAAGGACCTCGTTAGCCGCGATAGCCACTCCTCATCGAACTGGAGCCAAGAAAAGGAAGTTGAAGAGTCATTAAGCCGATGGTAATCTCCACAATTAAGCTTCAAGTTGGCTTCCAAAATAATTACTAAACATTACAGGCAGTCCTGTAATAGTTACGAGATTTATAATAAACATTATTGGAGTGAAAATAAAACTATTATATTATATGAAGGGTTTTAGGCTAGAAGGGGAAATACACAGTGAACATAGTTCTGAAACAATCGAAAACGTAAATTACAAAGTCTATATATTTTTTCATTGAAATATGAAAAACATGGAAAAAAAAACGGGTTCTTAAACTCCAAAACATGTGGAAATCCACTTTCTAGCCTCCTTGAAACCACCTTAAGGCCGGGAACACACTTGGCGTTTTTTTCCGATCGGATTTTTTGCCGTCGAAACTATAACAAAATTGTAGCATTGCACACTGGGCGGTAAAATATCCGTCACAGCCACGCCTCCTCCACATGTCGATCACTGACCACCATGCAGCAAGTGTCTATTGTCGTTTTATCATATTGTGCTGTGTATTAACAACTTCTCACATTATTTTTATTTCGTCGTCGATTGAAGACAAAATTAAAAAATAGATTTATTTGTGCGCACCCGGTTAATCAAAGGAAAGAGGAAGTTGGAGCCTTCTACACTTTGTTTCCTGATTTGAGAAACGGCAAAGAAAATTTTTTCAATTATTTCAGGATGTCGTTTTCGTCATTCGATGAACTGCACAACATGCTGAAAAATCATGTACAATCGTGTTAATGGCTATCGCAGACAGTTCGTACCGATTTACTTTCGTAAACATTGGAAGTTATGGAAAAGACTGTGACTTGTCAATTTTCAAAGATACTAAGCTGTGGAAATCAATTCTAAGTGGTTCACATAACCTACCGGAAGACATTAGCCTGTCAGGAACAGAAAACCCGAAAGTACCTTATTTCTTTGTTGCTGAGGCAGCATTTGGCTTACCTAAACATTCGTTGAGACCATACGCTGGTACCCACTTGACTGTTGAAAAGAGGGTTTTTAACGATAGACTGTGTGGAGCAAGAAGGTACATTGAATGTGCTTTCGTAATACTCACCAATAAATGACGAATTTTCTACCGTCCCTTGGCTGTACAACCTGATTACCACCAGTAGTGGAGGGTGGGATCTTATAGCGACGTACACATTCAGCGGAAAAATGGACGATCGGATTTTGCCGTCCACTGCAACTAGATTCGTCGGTTTTTCTATCGACAGTCAAAATTTCAAAATATCTGTAGCAAATTCAGGTTGTAGAGTCAAAGGACGCTGGAAAATTCGACATTGATTGTTGAGTATTACGAAAGTACATTTAATGTACCTTCTTGCTCTACACAGTCTATCGTTATAAACCCTCTTTTTAACAGTCAAGTGGGTACCAGCGTATGGTCTCAACGAATGTTTAGGTAAGCCAAATGCTGCCTCAGCAACAAAGAAATAAGTTACTTTCGGGCTATCTGTTCCTGATAGGCACATCTCTTCGGGTAGGTTATGTGAACCACTAGGAATTGATTTCCACAGTTTAGTATCTTTGAAAATAGACGAGTCACAGTCTTTTCTATAACTTCCAATGTTCACGAAAGTAAATCGGTAAATGCCTGCGATAGCCATTAACACGATTGTACATGATTTTTCAGCATGTTGTGCGGTTCATCGAATGACGAAAACGACATCCTGAAATAATTGAAAACAATTTCTTTGTCGTTTCTCAAATCAGAAAACAAGGTGTGGAAGGCTCCAACTTCCTCTTTCCTTTGATTCCTCTTAGATGCACCCAAATCTATTTTTTAGTTTCGTCTTCAATCGCGAAGAAATAACAATAACGTGAGAAGTTGTTCTCTGTTAATGTTAATACACAGCACAATATGATAAAACGACAATAGGCACTCGCAGGTGGTCAGTGATCACCTGGTGGAGGTGGCGTGTTTATGACGGATATATTACTGCCCAGTGTGTAATGCGGTAAATTTTTGATAGCGTCGACGGCAAAAAGTCCGATCGGAAAAAAATACCAAGTGAGTTCCCGGCCTAAGTGATACCCTTCATATAAATGTCGTTCTGTTAATCTTGTAAGAGAGTTGCGGTTGCACAGTGAAATATATCCACTGATAGGCACTGGACTCCTAACACACCAACAAATAGCCCGGCAGAGTTAATTATTTATTCTGTTATAAAATGATAAATCTTTTATATCGAAGGTCAACAGTCTCTTCTAGGATACATACAGCTCTATAAACTGGTTAATTGAGGAAAAACCTGAGTGTAATTTAGACCAACTGTTAATGTAAAAACAGTACATGGGTCATTCTGCCATTTCGTCGGAATTTCGACATTGTGATTCCATTAGAAAAAGGTATATAAAAAAAAAAAAATGTTTTTTTCTTCATAAACATCTTTATATAAGTCTACTAATATTACTAGCAAAAAATTCCTTCATAGAATATAGTCATGATCATGATGGAAATCATGAGATTAAGAGAAACTAATAGGGTATGAGGGTAATAGAAACATTCGCAATTCAAGTAATAAAATGTTTATAGTACAAAAGAATTGTTAATGAGTATGATATCGCCTAATCGATTCCAAGATATTGGTTAATATTAATTAAACATTGAAACATAAAACTTGAAAGAAAAAAAATTAAAATGGGTCAGACATATTATACATTTTTTTTTTTTTTTTTATTAATAGACATTTACAACTGTATTTAAAAAACACATCAAGTAAATATGTGGTATACATATAAGAGACATAATGACATATTATACATTTAAACTTTGAAATCGAACATTAGATTAATATAATTAATATTATATCACAATAACATGATATCACTTTAGGTGTTAGAAAAATAGAAATGAGGGAAATATAATTTTGAGGTTGATTTAAGATTAACAACACCACACGCATTTAAAAACAAACGAATGGAACTCTAAACGACATGGGAAACATATAGTTCAATGCGAAAGAAACAAGTATCAAAGTTACCTTCTTTGAAAAATCACCATGTGAGGGAAATAGAATTATGAATGACACGATTCGAACCCATGAATCGACACAAATTTGGGACAACTAACAAAGGAAATTTGTTGTAAGTTAGGTTACCCTCAGTATGGCAGGAACCTTCTGCAATGTTGGCAACCTGAAATATGATGGAATGAATCTTGGTAATGCTTTGGCGGGTTTTTAAAAAAAAAAATGTAAGGGGAATACATTGACTCTATGGGACACAGGCATTAGAAGACATTCTTCTTTCTGTGAGCAATTAGCCTCAGTTTCAGTTATAAAATTCAATATATTGCAACTTACCTGAGGTACTAGAAAAAAAAAAAAAGTAAGTTGATAATTGCAAGAATAAACAACTTGTTCGCATTTAACGTTACCAACTCATGTTATGGGACATGTGAAGAAAATTGAATTTGACGTTTTGAATTCAAATATAACCATCGAAACAAATCAATAACTATGGGAAAACTACTTTACGTTTAAGAGGTAAGTACCTTGCAGCTACTTGTTACAGCTGGGTTGCAAGAAATTTCATGTAGAAACCACAATCGCTTCGGGATACAAATTCGTATGTAATTGGAGAATGACTCACAACCTTACCTAATATTGAACCGAAAACTCTTGATGGATAGTAGTGGTACATATGCGATATGTAGATACGATCCATATACATATACGTATACATATGATGAAAAGTGATTTTGCAAGATATCTGGACCTGGAGCAGACTAAATGCAAGGAGACGTTTGTAATATAACATTTGTCGCTATGACCTACCGTATGAGCTATATTGCTTTGAATGAAAAAAGTAACGTTTTAAAATTCTATTTTTAGATGTAGGGGATTTTTTGACACGCTCTAGCTCATATAGTGTTGCTCGGATCGAAAATTTGACGAAATCCTTCTTATCAAAAATTAAAAAAAAAAAAAGAAAAAAAAAAGAAAACATACGAGCATCGACTGTTACTAAGGCAACCACTAAAACTCGTTCCGTGATATTCTTTCTTTAGCCGGCAGGATCAAAGGGGCCGTTTGATTGTATTATTTAAAAAAAAATAGCAGTATTCAATTTGAAAAGGATTTAAAAACTAAAATGTTTTAACTAAAGGTTCAAAGACTAAAGATTGATTTAAAAACAAAACAAAAAAACAATATAATGAAATAAATAAACTACAGAAACTATCTTTTGCAACCACTAACGTTTACAACAAAAAAACCCTGTCCACAAAAGCAAAAATAAGACACTACAACACTGTCGTTAAACCTGTGATTTTATACGGGACAGAGAAACCACCATTCCTAGTCTGGAAGAATTACTAAGGATTGAAAGGAGAATTCTGAGAAGGATCTATGGCCCAAAAAGACTCAAGAAGGATACAGGCTTAGACCCAATCGGG
This sequence comes from Euschistus heros, assembly GCA_003667255.2. Taxonomy (NCBI): domain Eukaryota; kingdom Metazoa; phylum Arthropoda; class Insecta; order Hemiptera; family Pentatomidae; genus Euschistus; species Euschistus heros. Next base: position 674,487 of record RCWM02000182.1, on the reverse strand, counting down.
AAATCTATAAAGATACAAAGGACATAGAAACGGAAATCCGGGTTAGAAGACTGAAATTCTATGGACATATGATAAGAATGGTCCCGGAAAGACTAAATAAGCAAATATTTCAGAAAATCCGTGGATATAAAAGCTCAGGAGGATATATGAAACAGATGAAAGAAGAAACGGAAAGATTAGGTATAACGGACCAGGACTGTCAGGACAGAGAAAGATATAGAAACAGACTTAAGGAATTGAAGGTTGTTGTGGGCAGAAGAAGTTCAAAAAAGGGAGTGGCGTGGACAGAAGAAAGAAAAAAGAGACACGGAGAAATAATGAAAGAAAAAACAAGAGAGGAGCCAAAAATTGCTATTCGCGTGGTCTCCTAGGCCGTTTCGTGAAAAAAAAAAAAAGAAAATAAATAAATAACAGAACATTCAGAAGCTTAACAGTTTATTATTTTTTTTTTTTCATACAATCCCTGTGATTCTGTAAATATCCATTAAGCGAATTAACAAGGGTGGAGCGGTGTTGCCTCTCCTACGTCAGCTATAGAGATAAGCTATCGCCATGTTTTTCTGGTTCAACCCCCGTCGCGGCAGCTTCAATTTTAGACCTGAGCTGATCGATAAACAATTCATCCTCACGCAGGAAATGATGAAAAAAAGTGATCAGATAAAACAATTTATTGAAACAGATTTAGACATGATATACATCCGACGAGGTTCTGGAAATTTCGTAAAAACAAAAATGAAGGTCAAACCTAAAAAGTACAAATCACTGCTGGATTCTGATAGTATTAGTTCATGAGAATGATTGAAAATATATTGAGAAAATAAAGACATGAACTAAGTTGTGTGGGAATGGAATTTTGAATTTTGGATTTTTTTTTTTTTGGCCGCCTTAACCAGCCTGCTTAACCTCTGCTTATCTTGAGTTATCGCTTCAATTTTGCTGCATGTAATTCTCTTCTGGTATCCTTGTCATACAAAGCCGGGTCGTTACAGTTTTTAAGACAGATTTTGTGAGGCTGAACTAAGGTTTTATTATAGGTAGGATTTTTAAGTTAGGGTTATTAGCTCTATAACGAACCCTCAACCAGAAGCTATTTAAGATACAGGGGTTGCTCACCTCCCTTCAGTGTACTGCCCCCATGTGGGAATCTAACCCACGCTGTACTAGCCGGAGTATCTGAACTCTGTGGTCTTACCTGGAGGGCGGTCTCCCACCCAAGTGGTGACCACGCTCGACAGTGCTTAACTTTAAATATTTATTGCACATGTCTTAGTCCACTCGGCTACCTCGGCCCAATTTAATATTGGATAGACCACTCAAATTTACTGGTGTCTACTTGCTTCCAATTCTTTTCGAGGCATCTGAAATGAAAATGGAACCTTCTCATATAAAACTTTTGTAGTTCTTAAGAAACTACTTGAGCTTTTTATTTTTTGTATTTTTTTTGCACAAAAAGGCCATAGAGACCACGCGAATATTACGAAGGTGGATTTTTAATTCTGTTCCTTCTCATCATCCATATCTCCTTCATTCTTTCTGATTGTCTCCGTTTCCTCTCTTCTGTCCAGGCCATACCCTCCTTCGGCTACTTCCTGTCCACAAGAACCGCTATTCCTTGTAGTTTTCTTCTATATTCTTCTCTATCAAGGCAGTCACGGTCCTCAATCCCCAGTTTGCTGGTCTCCTCTTTTAGCTGTTTTATGTATGCGTGTGCACTCTTGTAATCCAAAATTTTCTGAAAAATAGCCTTATTAAGTCTTTCCTCAGGCATTCTTACCATATGTCCATAGAGCTTCAGTCTCTTAATTCTTATCTCCGTCACTATGTTCGTTGTTTCTTTGTAGATCTCCTCATTTGATCTTAACCTGTATCCTTCCTGGATTTTCCTAGGGCCGTAAGTTCTCCTTAGGATCTTTCTTTCTACTTTTAGCATTCTTTTCAGGTTAAGGAGGTTCATGGTCTCTGTCCCATATAGTATAACTGGCCCTACTACAGTATTGTAATTTTTTGTATTATTATTATTTTTTTTTTTTGTCTTCAAGAGTTGTTAACGCAAGTCCTATATTGACAGTGTAGCGCTATCTAATCAAGTAATTTAGAAGTTTCATTAGTAAGGGAAAACCAGAGTAAAAAATATAAAACAGGTAGGCTACCATTATGGATATTATTTGTGCCTTCATTATTCGTATTTAATGCCCAGTTGAATTTCCTTTGCCTTCCTCTATTATACGAGAACTTTTGTTTCTGATAAAAATGTATTTAAGTCGTGCGCCTTTTCGTGTGCCTCTATATATCCAGGCTATATTCAGCCATTGTTTTACTATATATTGTTTTAACATTGATCAGGTTTACTAACCAGTTACGTGCCACTTAATAAATTGTTTCTTTTAGAGTAGTTTCTCTTATAACTAACTTAATTAGCCTGACCCCACGTTCAACTTTGTGAGAAGAAATTACATTTAAAGGAAAGTGAGTTTCGGTGCTCACTATGATAGTTAATTAATTATTTTAGAATCTTGATTATTCGTCAGGTAAGTCGGTCCTGATTGGCATCCCTATTTAGATTAATTACACAGACCCCAATGCACCCGATATAGCAGTATACAGCTTATCATGTAAGGATAAGTAACTGGTTGGAACCAAATCAGGAAGATATGGAACATTGAGATCTTTAAACACTTCCACTTACTATAAGATATAAGATATATTATAATAACAGTTGGTAGGACTGACCGTGGTAGATGATGCCCTCCTCCAGTAAGGCCTGCCACATGCTGGTGGCTCTATGGCGGTCCAGGCCGGGCTCCAGCCCCATCAGCCAGGTCACCAGCTCAGACCCTGAGGCAGCCATCGGCACTGTCAGCCGCCCTCCTGCTGTCTTCCGCTCCCGCAGCACTTGGTCCTGTTCGTTGAGCAGCAGGGTACGCAGCACCCAGCCGGCCCGGGCCATCTCCATCGAAGGCATCTGCAACAAACGAAGTCGAAATTAGAAGTAGCTACTTCATATGTAATAAAACTTGCATCCCTCGTCGCGGCTTTTAAAGCTTCAATTATAACTGGTAATCGAAGTTTAATTTTTATATTGATAAAAATCTTGTTTTGAAGTATGCAATTGATAATTACTTTTGTAAATATTTTCTCAAATATCAGTAATTATTAACCTGGTTAAATTACACTGATTAGGTGTTTGATGATTCCACTAAAGCATAATTGAACATCCAATTTTTATTTCTAATATATGACTTGGTAATACTGATGTACTGAGACCCTTAAGAAACCATTGCGAATAATGGACTGCATGATCAGTGCTTGAAACCAAAAGCATATAGATCATATTTTTAAACAAAATATCAAAAAGCAAAGAAAGGATCGATACTTTGGTTTGGTGATCATTTTTACTAGGCAGAAATAATTTTATCGATTTCATCTGGTTGGATTTTAATTTCTAACCTTAAACGTTATAACAGCGTGACAAACATGGAGTTACAAGACATATGGAGTACCCACGACGCCCACTATACCACAACTGGCGACTTGCATTTCATTTGGGCTAGGGTATTTCCCCATTATTAAATGAAAAATAACGCATTAAATTTAATAAAATTTAAGAAAAAATCCTAAGAAACCAAAATTAGAACTTAAAAACGGCTATTATGCTAACTATATAGTGCGGCTCAAAATGGCTGCGTCTAGTAAGTTAAGGCTTCAGTGATTGGGAGGTAAGCCCCCTCCACTTGTCTATAACTCCATGGTGACAAACCTCTTTTCTGTCACTTAACACAGTACAATTAAATTATCTTTATAGTAAACTTATAGAATTATGAAGATCTAGTTAAAATAAGGTTCCAATAGTTTTACTAAAACTGTTGCAGAATATTCATATATCGTTCGATTTTTAACCTGCACTGGGATCTACACGTTACACAACATATTTAAGGCTTTTTATGATAACAATAATATTAATAATAATAATAGCCTTTTATTATGTCCATAACTCAACAAATAAACCATAATTCAAATAAATACAATAAAAATAAAAATAAAAATTTAACATATCTACAAATAAGTCCACAATTATTATCATATTTACAAACAAAATTCTTCTGTGAGTCTGAACATGGGCCTTCCCTCGGGGAGTATAGGTCTAGACTTTCCCAGACGACCAGCCTACTGGGAAGCCGGGTTCGCGATGTGGATCCACTTCTCTTTCCATTTATCTCTATCCCTTGCCATTCTCCATCATAGTGGTCCGGCCTTCTTAAAAAAATCACTCCATCTTTTCAACTGTATTCCTCTTCGCCTTTTGTAGTAATAGGGTGTCCAAACAGACACTTCCATTGACATCTTTTTATCAGTTCTCCTTAAGATGTGCCCCGCCCATTCCCATTTTTGCTTCTCGATATGGTGAATTATGTCTTTCAGGCCAGTCTTCTCTCTGATAATACAACTCCTAACCTTCTCCTTCCTACTTATCTTTATCATATTTCTTTCTATTCCTCTTTGCCAGCTTATCAATTTCCTTGTTTGAGCTTTCGTTAGGGACCAAGTCTGACTACCAAAGGAGACGGCTGGTAGTATATATGTATCAAACACTTTCTTTTTTATCTCTTTTGGGAAATCGTTTTTCATTATTGTTTTCAACGACCAGTACTTAGCCCAAACTATGGATGTTCTTCTGTCCACTTCCTTCCACGATTTATTTGAAAAAGAGACCAACTGTCCAAGGTATTTATAGGTTATCATCTGTACAAATACCTTGGACAGATGATAACAATATAATTGAAGAAATAATTATATAAAAATTCATTATCAATTTCTAGCTCTAAATAACACCGTCTATATCAGGAGTCTCCAAATAGGGGTGTCCTCAATCCGGCACGCACCCTTAAAATACCAACAAAGATGAGTTTGATATTTGTTCTTAAATATATTACTACACTGTAGATCGATAATTTCAAGTTGAAGTTCTTGGAGTGTTTCAATGTCGGTATCGAAAGAATTTTGAAAAATCTTAACTTTATTCGCAATGACATCAAAGTCTGAGAAACGAGTATCAAAATTTATAATCAAATCACTCAAAACTTCGGCTGCAAAAGCGACGGAAAACTGAGTTTCAGTAGTGTGGCTAAATATTTCACATGTTCTAAAATGTGTGAATCATTTTTTACGCAATTGTGATTCAAACAATATTATTTTCTCCCGGAACGATTTAATATACGAGGTGTGATCAAAAAGTTCCAGGACTTTTTATATACTATGGGAATGCAATGTCTCACAGCGATGCTGTTTGCAGCATTGTATTGCCTGACGCAACACAACACAAAACACAACAGCTGTGTTTGCAGATCAATCATAACATCACTGAAAGTAACATTAGCACAGTTTGTTTGAGGTTAGTTTTATAGAGTTTGGCTATTTTATGAAAATGAAAGTGTGAAAGAAGAGCAACGTGTTTGTGTGAAGTTTTGTGTGAAACTGAACAAAACGTTTTCTGAAACCTTTTTGATGTTACAAGAGGCTTTTGGTGAACAATGTCTAAGCCGATCATGCTGCCATCAGTGGTTCAAGAGGTTTAAAGATGGCCTTTTTGTGTAAAAAACGCAATGACTGTCATTCCTCAGTCCCCCTACTCACCTGACCTGGCTCCAGCCGACTTTTTTCTTTTCCCGAAGCTCAAGAGACACCTGAAAGGACGACGATTTCAAACAGTTGACGAAATTAAAGAAAAAAAAACAACGGAGCTGCTAAACACCTTTACAAAAGAAGAGTTTTCTGGGGCCTTTGATCAGTAGAAACACCGGTGGGAAAAGTGTGTAGCTTCCCAAGGGAAGTACTTCGAAGGAGACAAATTTGAATAACCTGTATGTTGTATGAATAAATGTATAAAAATTCAGTCCTGGAACTTTTTGATCACACCTCGTAAGTGTATATATGAGGTAGAAGCTGTTTTTCTCCTTGCAACCTCAAATTGAGTTCGTTCATATGTTTTGTTAAATCGACGAAGGTAGAATGCTAACTTCCACAGTCATTCTTTATTTTATAATTCGGTTGGATTACTATGCTACTCATTCAAATAAATTTCGACCACTCCTTGAAATTCAAAGAAATGCATTACCAAGTTCCTCGTGTAACCTACAGATGTAACATAACAGTACATCACAATATTCATTGAAATTAGAGATACTGGCAGAAAAATTAAAACGTTTTTGGCCCTTGGAAATAATCAATATGGCCCGAAAGCTGAAAAGTTTGGAGACCCCTGATCTATATAAAACTTGTGAACACTCTGTTTAGTGCATTTTAAGTTTTAGGTGACTGTGAATTTTGGGTTATTGGTATCAGTAGAAAGCTAATTTGTTTTACTAAGGAGATGAATTTGTCAGGGGTGCAGTTCAAGGTTGAATAAACACAGCCAGTTTTTAAATGAAAAACTTATATCGTGGCGTACCAACGTTTCGACCTGCCTTGCAGGTCTTCATTAAATATCAATATAAATTCATTAAATATGAAGACCTGCAAGGCAGGTCGAAACGTTGGTACGCCACGATATAAGTTTTTCATTTAAAAACTGGCTGTGTTTATTCAACCTTGACTGCACCCCTGACAAATTCATCTCCTTAGTAAAAACTCACAGTCAACAATACAACCATCATCATAATTTGTTTTACATTCATTCATGAATCATTTTGGAAAAAAAATACGCAATAAAAATATATAAAAATAAAAAAATACGGTTTTTGCACTCAACACTCCTTTCACAGGTACCACATATATTGGAATCAATATATTGTAAAATAATAAACATCGATGGATTTTGTATATATCCTATATTCATTGAGTTGATGTATATTTGTAGGCCGTCACTTAAAACTTATCAAAATAATTTGGAACAGATTTCTCTGTTAGTTTTAAACATTGCAATAATTCACCACAATTAAAGGAGGCGCTGCTGGTAATAAAAACCACTCCCGTCTCTGACAAACAGCAAAATGTTGTCAAGTTTTGAATGGAACACAAAATTAAAGCTTCATAGGGCTATATGAGATAGGAGAGGACGTATTAAAAGACAATATGGCGCCATATTAAGCGGCTTAAAAGATATGAAGGATTATGGCAGTCAGGGAACGGAATATGCCGAAATGTAAAGAGCGGTTCGATACTCAATGAAATCCCGTTTAAATCCTTATCTTCTCTCGTTTGCTTTTGCTCTGTATCTAGAGATGATTACTGGAAAAACATTTCTTTGGAAAGATAATAGTATTTATCACAATTCTGTGTATTTTACCATGAATCAGTCATTGTCGTTTTTTTTTTTCTTATTATCAAAGAAATACGCATTAACAGACACTAGTTAATGTCTCGTTAACTTATAAAAATTGATCGTACTATCTAACATCTAAAGTAAAAGTAAAAGTAATAAATAAAAATGTATGTTTTACTTATATTATTTTTTTTTTAAGCTTAAATTTTTACAAAAATTACAAACACCACAATCAACGGAAATAGGTTTTTTATCCAACGGTTTTCGAGATATACGTTATTGAAAATCGATATTTAAAAATAAAATAAAATAATATTTACCTCACTTTTTGCCAAACATTTGATTCAAGTGCCAAACGTATATATGAAATTTATACAAATTTAATGCTCTACAACTTTGAATCTAACATTTTTTTCTGAGAAACGATCGTGGAGTCCACTAGAAGCAAATGTTTGACAAAAAGTGAGGGAAAATTATTTTTTTGCGAAAATTATCGATTTTTAATAATGTGTATCTCGAAAACCTTTGGAAGTTCGACAAATATTTATTTTAATTAGCTTTAATTTCTATTCAAAACATATTTCTCTAGAGTTCACCGTTTTCGAGATATAATAAAAAAAAAATAATATAAAAAAATAATAATAATAATAATAATAAAAAAAAAAAAAAAAAAAAAAAAAAAAAAAATCCAAAATGGGACCTTCTCCTCCCAACCATTACCTCACCCCCAAAGGGAGATGACTTTTACTATGTTTATCTTCTAACTAAGACTAACGTTTATCTTCTAATCTTCTAACTTCTAACTATGTTTATCTTCTAACATATTTCATGCACTCTACAATATGATTATTGACTGGACTATATATAATGATTATTGACTGGAAATGGTATTTATTGGTCTGAACCTCAAGAAGATTAAGGAATTAGTAAAAAGGGACAGCGTGTCTATCATTCTGACACACATAAAATGCAAATTTTCACTAATATTGGTTTGAAATATTCAACGTGATCTGATAATTCTGCCTGCTTTTCAAATATCTTAACCTTAATTGCTTTGATATTTTTTTGTTTTGGTATTTGAATAACTGTTAATGTTTGTTTTGAAACTGTTGTGTGCTATGTATCAAACCTATAGGTTTTTATTTGACAAAAATAATATTCGCTTGATAAGCAATAAGCAAATCTCTTCACAGCCCTTGGCAGGAGATACACAGCTGGCCCATACAACTAAGGACAGCTTCTCTACCTGCTTGTTCTTTAACTTGTAATATTTGGGGTAAACACGATATTCTAAGTTACTTCCTAAAATTCAAAACTTGGGAAGTCGGGGGGCGTGTCCAAGTACAGGGGGTGGAGCCTATTCTTCAAAAATAGCCGGAAAAATATTTTCGAAGTCTGTCTTGTTTTGTGTGGTCTTAGTTCTTCTGAGCTTGTTCCTTGAGGACTTGTGTCTGGCCTTGTCTCCTTGTAGGCCAGACTAGGGATTCCCGCCCTTAGCACGATGTAGCCAATTTCACGTTGACATCTCACCGACGACTTCCACCCACATCATACCATCACCCTCGCATTAAGATAAATTTAGGTTAAGTTTATTTGTTACAACATAAGTTTTAAAATTAAGTTATGATTCTTATTTCCTGTTTGTAATTTTATATGTCAACCCTTATTTGAACATATGTTGTTTTTAGTTTAATCGTCATTCATTTACTATTTGCATGTCACTCATCTAATTAATATATTGATTACTCATCTTTATAATTAACACCTTCCAATTATTTGGCCCCACGAAAAACTTGTGGAGAAGAGTTCATATTAATTTGATTAATTAATTATATAAAAATACTTATTTATAAATTGTCAGGTATTTAAGTCCTGACTGGCATCTCTTTATTTAGATTAATGCTGATCCGGATTCGACAGAGACCCCGGACATAGCATGTGTATTTTTAGAACTGATGATAAATTCCTAACTATTTTCCAAATAAAAAGAATTCTAATAGAAGTGGCTATTAACCCATCAATCTTAACTGTCTTACGTTTTCTACTCTTAAGTGTTTCCCTTACTTTCTTGGGGTGTCGATTAACCGAGGATTTGTTTATCCGAGCGTATCACAGGCCCAATCACTTCGGTTAATTGAGCCCCAAGTGTATATGCTTTGTAAACTTTAAACATTAAATCGTGTATTGTTGTAAAGCTCTGAGTCGAGACGAGGCCTTAAACAAAGACTGTAGACAATGACTAACTTGCCCAACAGTTGAGAAAAGGGTCTAAAGAATCCTGCCCTTGGCAATGAAGCTATTCTTCTGGAGACAAGGGCTTATCTTCTCCCCCTGAGCCCCTTATTGTCTAGGGGAATGGGCAGGGGGCGGGAGGCGGGATTAAGGGGCCTCCGTCAATAGTTAAGGAGGTCAAACAACTCCATGGTCACTATTTTTTTTATTTCTAAGTGTGTAGAGTTAATAATTTATATAATTTCATCTGTTGCTTTTTTAATTACGGATAATGGGTTTAGGGATTACGACTTTGATTACATAGAATAGAGATTCAGAGGAAGAGCGAAATTTTTTTAATTTTTTATAGATACTAAACAATAATTCGCAAAACTAACCAGTTCGCGCCTACCGTCCAAAAATTTTAAAAAATTGAATTTTATTTATTTATAATGTTAGACTTTGTTTCTAGGGCCTTCCACGATCGTTTCTCGAAAAAAATGAAAGAATCAAAGTTGTCGAGCAGTAAATTTACTTTAATTTCATATGTGCGTTTCTGGCACTTAAAGCAAAAGTTTAAGTGAGGTAAAAATTATTTAGTTTTCGAAAATTATCGATTTTTAATAACCTATATCTCGAAACCCTTTGAAAATACGACAAATATGTATAGAAACAATTTTATTGGAAATTTAATTAGCTTTTATTTTAATCCGAAACATATTTTTCTAGAGTACACCGTTTTCGAGATATAACCGAAAACCCCCAAAATGGAACCTTCTCCCCTCTCCCCCACGGTTAGCACACCCCCCAGGACTTTTAGTATGTTTATCTTTTAACTGCTCCTAACGAAGATATGAAGTCAGAAATGTTCGCATATTTCCTGCACCTTACAATATGTTTATTGACTGAACTATATTATTTTTACATCAAAGTGTAATTTTATATGTCAATGCATAATTGAATATACATTGCCTTTAATTTAACAAAAGTCGAATTCATTTACCATATTTTCCTGACCACAACAGTCCGTTGTGGCCGGGCCATGGCTGCAAAAACAATCGACAGCCATTCCTGTCTATCTTCCGCCTTCCTCCTCCAACCCTTCACTCCAGGTCTTCTCAGGCCATCCTGGACCTTTTCCACAACCCAGCCTTGGCCTCCCTGTCAATCTCTTTCCTCTCGGCCTGCGGTACATCATTTTTTTCTCATCTGTTTCTTTATCATTTGTCTTCCGTCATCCTTTGAACCTGTTCAACCTAAATCTGCCTACTTCGACTATAGAAATGATGATAGGTTCACCTTACTGTTGTTCCAGTTCCATGTTGGTTCTGACCCTCCAATTCCCGTTGTTATTCACCGGACCGTATATCTTTTTGAGGACTTTTCTTACCCAAATCCTCAGCAACCTCTCATTCTCTTGAGTCAACACCCAACACTCGCTTCCATAAGTCACAACCGGCCTTATTACAGTTTTGTAGACAGTGATTTTGGCAGGTTGAGACACTTCTCGAGACCTCATAAATTTACTAAAGGAAAAAGGCATTTGCTGCCAGCCGCTATTCTTGCTTTGATTTCCAATATCGTATAATTTTTTTCTGCTATTAGAGACCCTAAGTACCTAGAAGTTTTCCAGCGCCTAAATGTGTGCAACAATTTGGGTTTACAATACTAGAATCCCAAGTGCTGTTCTTTGTAAATGCGAAACGTATCCGCTTATGTTAAGAGAATAACAACGCCTTAAAGTATTGGGAAATAATGTACTGCGTAGTAGAATACCAAAAAAAGGCATACATTTATTTTCAGTCATACTTTAGACTTCAAAGTCGGGACTACCCTCCTGGGGTACATACAGTCGCTATAAAGTGGGTACCCTTAGAGGGTACATTCATAGCCACAATACATCTCTACCAAAGTGCTGAACGCAAAACAAAAGATAACGGTCGGTACTGAGCATACCTTATGCAGAGGCTCAAATTTTAATACGTATACGTACCATGTGAAATCGCCTCAATTTTTACAGACGCAGGTTCAATTTTTGACTTCCAACCTATAATATCCACAAAAGAATATTTATCTCTGTCATAGCCGCATAACTCCAAATAAGGTTAAGACAGTTTTGAGCTATCGGGCAAACGTTCAGTACCGAATACCGAAACGTAGATGGAGGATTATGTCATGAGACCTTGGGATTTGAGTTTTAATATGGTGGGTTGTTCATCGTACAAAAATGTGTGATATTCATAGTTTTGTAATTCAATAAATCACGTAAAGAATATTATTTTCTTTTTTTAAATGTATAATATATTGATTAATAAACATGGGCTGATTGTAAAATATTAGCACAAGAAAGAAACCTAAACGAAGAAGAAAAAGAACAAAGGAAACGAGAATAACCGTTCCAAGTCTATTTTAAATATTTATAAGACGTGACTAATCTAATATTGATGTTTCCTTCTAATTTCTCTCCTCGAGGTCCCTTACTTCCGTTAACTGCTGGATCGAGCGAATCAATATAAAGAAGGCATTGCTTGTCTCTTGAGTAATTGCTTTGTTTGTAATTTAAACAGAATTAAGCTGTTTTTTCCTGGTGTATACTATTTGTATATTATATCTGTGTAAGGTTATCTTTAGGGAATCATGTATTCAAATTTATTTGGCAGTAAGAAAAATAAATTACAGTAGGTGCATAATGTGAAATAAATGTTAATATTTCACTTTGGTTTATTCAGTCTTTGGTTGCCTAAGTACTGTGTACATTTTCATGAGATTTTCTTTATTGGAAATGAAGAATATGCTTATTATGACCATCTTAATACTACCAGGTATGCAAGTTTAAAATGTCGTTTTAATTCCAATAGAATGCGCTCTTAGCCTATTGAAGGATTTGCTTATCTCTAAACGCTATTTTGTTTGTTAGTCATTTGTTTACAAAAGTCAGTTGTTTTTTTTTAAGTCGTTTACGTGGACGTATCATACCTTTCTTTGGTGTTAAAAATGTCTAATTTTAAGCCAAATAAAGAGCATTTGCGGCATGTCATGATTTTCTTATTTAATCAAAAGAAAAAGCATAACCAAACCCAACAAATGATGGCAGAACAGTTGAATGTCACTAGGCAAGCCATTTCCGATCGCCTGAGAGCTATGGGAAAGATTCAAAAGGTTGGAAAATGGGTTCCACATGAATTGGACGAACGACAGATGGAAAAAAAAAAACGAAAAACTGTGTGCGAAATGCTGCTTTTACGCCACGAAAGAAAGGGTTTTTTGCATCGAGTTGTAACTGGCGATGAAAAATGGATTTATTTTCAGAATCCCAAACGAAAAAAATCATGGGTAACGCCAGGACAACCATCCACATCGAGTGCAAGACCGGATCGTTTTGGGAAGAAGACAATGCTGTGTGTGTGGTGGGATCAGAAGGGAGTAGTCTACTACGAGCTTCTCAAACCCGGCGAAACAGTCAATACCGAGCGCTACCGACAACAAATGATCAATTTGAGTCACGCATTGATCGAAAAACGCCCAGAATGGGCTCACAGGCACGCCAAAGTCATTCTTCAGCATGATAACGCTCCTGCACATTCAGCCAGATTGACTAAGGAAACGATTTCTTCGCTTGGTTGGGAACTCCTACCCCACCCGCCCGTATTCACCTGACCTGGCGCCTTCTGATTATCACCTCTTCTCATCGATGGGACACTGATTGGCGGAGCAACACTTCAACAATTTCGAAAACGTACGAAAATGGCTCGATGAATGGATTTCAAATAAAGATGAAGCATTCTTTTGGAATGGTATCCATATATTGCCCGAGAGATGGACAAAATGTGTAGAAAGCGAGGGTCAGTACTTTGAATAAAATATATTATACTTTTTTTTAAATTACTGTGTATATATTTTAAGAAATAAACGACATTTTAAACTTGCATACCTGGTAATTAAGAAAATGCTTTAAATTTTTTAATGAATTTTTAAGATTAGGTTTGTTCTTTTTAGCACTTGAGATACTAAACTATTAGTCCAGCCAACGAGTGCTAAAATGAGGAGTGTAGAGTGCATGAAATATCTGATTATTTTTGACTTCACAGGTTCGTTAGGAGTAGTTAGAAGGTAAACATAAGCCTCCGCCCCTGGGGGGTGAGCTAACGGTGGGGACGGGAGAAAAGGTCCTATTTTGGGTTTTTCGATTATATCTAGAAAACGGTGGACTCTAGAATAATATGATAACAATCAAAATTAAAGCTAAAAATTACTATAAAATTGATTCTATACATATTTATCGAACGTTCAACAGTTTTCAAGATAAATGTTATTGAAAATCAGTAATTAAAAAAAAAAAAAAAAAATTACCTCACTTTTTTGCCAAACATTTGCTTCTAGGGCCTTCCACGAATCAAAGTTGTTGAGCAGTAAATTTACTTTAATTTCTTATATGCGTTTTCTGGCACTTAAAGCAAAAGTTTGACAAAAAATGAGGTAAAAAATATTTTGTTTTCGAAAAATTATCGCTTTTTAATAACGTATATCTCGGAAACTGTTGAAAGTACGACAAATGTGTATTGAAACAATTTTATTGGAAATTTAATTAGCTTTAATTTTTATTTGAAACATATTTTTCTAAAGTTCACCGTTTTCGAGATATAATAAAAAAAAAAAAAAAAAAATGAGACTTTCTCGTCACCCCGTTAGCAAACCCCCCCCCCCCCAGGGCGGGGACTTTTAGAATGTTTATCTTCTAACTACTCCTAACGAAGCCCTGAAGTCAAAAATAATTACATATTTCATGCACTCTACAACAATGTGTTTTTTGACTGGACTATATGCACTTTACATCAAAGAGTAATTTTATATGTCAACCCTTAATTAAATATACATTGCCTTTTATTAACAACAGTCAAATTCATTTACCATTAGCATATCTTCATGCAATTAATTCTTTCAGATACATTCCTTTAATAATTACTCAAATCATTAGACCGAAAACAAACTTCTTGAGAAGCTCTTGTTAATTAATTAATTATTCTAAAATTGTTTATATTTTGTCAGACAAGTCCTTTCTTACCGGGCACGGAAGAGCGGACGAACAGTAGCACTTCTCTTGAAGTGTTGGCATAAATACAATAACAATGAAATAATTCTTAAAACCTGGTTTCATCATATCTAATAATATGACTGGAAAAATTTTTTCCAATTAATTTACTCATAAAAATGAAATGTTACAAAAGAAAACAATCGTTCAAGAACAAAGCGTTCGAACATAACAATATCAAAGCTTGTTTATTGACTCAGCTTATCGATGATATTATTTGTTGAGTAATTAGCGGTGGACATATCCTTGAGCTGACAGTTAATTAGGAACGCAACCATACGGAAGGATTGTCAACTAATAAAACTCTCATCAACGATATAACGAGCTATTCACCGCGTGTACCACCTCCGTGATGATTGAGCGACCGATGTTTGGAATCGATAACGATATCAATTTGCATATTGGCGATGATAATGGGACGCTATTGGTCGCTGAAACATCAGCCGATCGGCTTCCACGTGTCTTCATCTGCGTTCGTGATTGAAACAAGAAACTAATTATTGTTTTCGATTACTCAAACATTTACTTGAAAAACGCTCTAAGCTTTCCAATTAATTACAAAAGACTCACTTCCACGGTTATAGTCAGACCAATTAGGAAATATGGATTTGAGCTAAGGGCCGTTCCGACTTAAAAGTGGCATGAGATTTTACGTTCCGTTACACTATTGGAACCAGTTCCAATTTTCGTTCCGTTCCACTTTAGTTTGACTAACCTACCTACTTACAATGCAGTTTCGTTCCATCTCTTGTTGTGACTTCAAGCTGTTAATTTCCTTCTATTTAATAATTATAAATTATATAGGTACTTAAAACTTTTAAACTAGTTTTATTCAATCAAAAATTTTTTTTTTTTTTTGAAAAATGTTAGTTCAAGTATAGTGCACAATTGAGCGACAATTTTTCAATTACATTGGTTCCGAGAAAAAAAAGGAGTAATCAACTTGTGTGCACAGCTTTTTTACAAATAGCGAAAAAATTATTAACTTACAAATGCAGTAAAAGCTTATGTGGTTCATTTTTCTGAATCCGAAAGAAGAAGCCGAGCTCTGTCGGTAGAATGGAAAATTTCAAAGAAAGCAGTTTATTTTGAAGATGCACATGTGCGGGGTGGGGGGAGGGTATCAAGAGGGACAGGATCAACGCAACAAAGCAGTCGGAACGAACTTGGGTGGAACGAAACCAGAGATGCAATCTAAACTCTACTACACCAGGGGACGGAACTTGAAACTGTTTTCAGCTTTAAACCGGTTTGGAACGAAACGAGAGATCTTTTAGCGTTGATTTTCGTTCCAGGTGGAATTATTTCGTTCCAAACCGGTTCAAAGCTGGAACCTGTTCCAAGTTCCGTTCCGCCCAGAACGACCCATCACTACTTGTATCAAATCCTTACAATCTGAATTTTTTTCAACAATTCTGGATGCTCCTTATTATGTTCCCTCAACCAACCCGTTTTTAGTCTTCTTAATTTGCATTTACTGGAAAAACGTTCAAACCTTTCGTTTAATTACAAAATACTCATTTACATAACAGTAATTAGACCTTTTTGAATATATGGAGTTGAGCTTTGGGGCTCCTTATCTTTATCTGCGTCTGCCTCCGACTATACTGTTTCATTATTTTATTTTCTTTAGGAAGAGTCACCATAACCAATAGCCATCTTGGATAAAATGTCATTTATCTTCAAAAAAACAGATTGGATAGCTGTAGTCACTGATATGAACTTGCAGCAAATATTCTATTTTGCCACCATAGGAAAATAGGTTGTTTAAAACACTTGCCTTTCTTATAAATATCTTGCCATAACGTTTTATGGGTGCTTTTACAGACCAATATTTATAAGAACTTTTTTGTTCAGCGTGTAATTTCCAATAAGAATCCTATAAGTTTTGCCAATTTTATACATCCTCACTATACGTACGAAGCAATGTAGGCTGGCTTGAAGACAGGTGGTCGTGTGGCTCTTATATTAGAAGATGAGAGATCTTCAAAAGAATAAGAAATAAGAATATACACAAAACCAGAAGCAGTGGATGGACGGAGGACATGGAAGTCCAGGATTGGAGGAGGGCTGTCCAATGACGAACAGACTGGCAGAAATTATTGGAGGACAGTAGGAACCAATAATGTTCTGTTGAACAACTGAAGAAGAAGAATAAAACGGAGGTGACATCCATACAAAAGGGGAATCTATTAAATGTAAACAGTTTATTATCATAGAGGCATAATTTAAAAAGAGACAAGACAGCCAGGATTAATTTCCGGATAGCTTATTTTATACATTTTATAAAATTAAATCCTATTTTAAAAAATGAATAAATTGGTTAGTTACTTCCCCTCAGTCGTGAAATTCATCCGATACACAATTACAAGGAAAATCCTGCCTGTGGATTTAATTCAGTTTGTCGGATATAAACGTCGCTTCGTGGAACGGCTAAAGGTATATCCTTGCACAAACCCTCAAATGCCAGTGTCAATAGTAATATTTTCTTGTTCGCTCTTTTCCTTATTCCTTCTCACTTCAACATATATACTACAAATACAATTTATATAACTACATTAAAAGAGTAACTAACATTTCCTGATGTTCAAAATCGCCATTTCAACAATGTCCCGTCTGTATATGTGAGCTATAATTGAGTAAGTGAAAATAGAATAAAAAGATAATTAATTCTCAGTTTGAATCTCTATTAGTTATAAACGACTCCCTGTTCAACAGTATCCTTTAATGATATTCCACTAACTCCTGTTGGACAGATCCGCTACCTAGGACACCATCCGGCAAAACGTTTGACTTGAAATCTACATACAAGAGTCAAAAGACATAAAACGGCCTTTGTCGTTTCCGACTACTCCTACATTTACTAGACAAGCGCTCAAAGCACCTAGTAAATTACAAAAGACTTATTTACATTACAGTCGTCAGACGTAAGTCCATATGGACAAACGGAGTTGAGCTTTGGGTCTCCACTAAACCATTGGATACTTCTCGTATTCAATCCTTCCTTATTATGTCACAATTAAACTTATCTATATTGAACATAATGTTCTATATTTTACTGGATTAAGCTCAAACCAGATACCTATCCTTTAATAGTAAACTAAATAACCACTCAAATCCAATAGTCTCTCAATTTCCTTCATATTCTATTCCTGATAACCCAAGATGGCGTCTGGACTATAATTACTAATTATCTAATACTGTTGCATCAGCTGTTGTAACCATAGCAACGCTATGGTAGATTGTGTTACGTTATTAAAAAAATATTCTTATTTGTGTTATGGAAAGTTTTGTAAATTATTATTTTTGTTATTACTATAAATACTGTAAACAGATTCTAGAAAAGATATATAATTATTTAATTAGGTGATCAAATGTATCATAAAGCTGAGGTTATCCATGATTTCCAGGGAAAATTTTTGAGGTGATGTGTTTTTCAAAAAGTACTAAGTATTTTCATTAAAATATAAAAAATCACACATTAAATTATTAATGAAGAAAATTATCTTATTAAGATATGTTGAAGTAAAAATATAATGATTAAAAAAAGAAGTAAGATAATTCTATATCTCGTATATCGAAGTTCTAGGAGGCCGTGAACTGAAGGTTCATTATTATTGTCACTTGACGACTGTTGAGTGTTTGCAGATCATAAATATGTTTGCGTGTCCCTGTAAATATTACTACAGCTGTTTATCCAAGCTTTATATGTCATAAAAGATTCACGAATTTCTGACTCATGGAAGACTTTATCAATTCAAAGGAAAATGCGTGTAAACATTTATTTTAATCCGTGATAAATCTAAAAGTATCTTTTTGAGTTTTTAAATACAAAACAAATTCTATGAAAATAGGACGACTATAATAAATAAGCATTTCCATAATTTATTGTTTTTCCAAGTCAGAGAGAAATTGAGTTTTTTTTTGTTGTTTTTTTCATAACGTGTTCCTTGTTTATCCATGTGTGAGTACTGAAGGCTCCCGTCCAGTTTCTTTTCAACTTTAAAATATAATTATCTGCCGGTGAATGTAGGAAGATCTCTTTGATTAAGCTAATCCCAATATCATCTATCAATACTGATAGAATATCGAATTATATTTAGAGAAATAGCAATAAGTTTCGAATCCAAATCCCCAGCCCTTCGGCAGAACCGAGATCTATAACCACAGAGAGATGACTGTTTTAGCAAAGTTTAATTAAAGGTAGAACTTGATGGAGGAGTTAATATTGTAACTGATTTCCTATTGTTAATCTTCAGCTCTCCTCTGCCACGGACCTAATTATTGACTTGGTTATTTCCTCCAAAGCTAATAGCACGATATCTGTTACATGGTAGTAAGTATCCGGCTAATATTGTCCAATAATATCAGAAATAGAAAAAATAAGAAAAACAAAAGCATCATGAGGTGGAAAAACAAAATGCGTACGACATCCCAGTCGTTCGGAACTTGGTCCAAAGAAACATGTGGTGACGCAAGAGCGAGTGTGTGCACCGTTTAACAATAGTTTAAAAAAAATTGAGAAGGGGACTTTTTTCCTCGATAAATACATACATACTTTTAAATAGTTGAAGTCTTGCATACATATATACACTGGGCAGAAAAAGACTGGAACACTTACCAAAGTTTTACACTTATTCCCCTCTAGTTTTTATTTCCAAAATTTTTTTTCGCTTTTCGCTACATTTTTTGACGGCCATCAAAGCCAAAAATGTCAAATCGACTTTTGTCCTAGAAAATAACAGATTCCCAGAGTGATGGAGGCTATCGTACATACTCTTTAACAATTTCCAAATGGCGCTAACGATTTAACTTGCTAATGAATGGTTTTTTCTTGGAGATTTGACCAAATAAACCACTTTTCCGTAAAAAAAAAAAAAAAAAAAAAAAAAAAAAAAAAAAAAAAAAAAAAAAAAAAAAAAAAAAAAAAAAAAAAAAAAAACTTATTCACGATAGCCGCGAGACAAGTTTGTAGCAATTTTCGGAGCGCTAGTGCACGGTATGTCAGAGACAGGTCTTATAATTTCCCCTTTGAGTAATTTATTTATTTTTGGTGGACTCCCGTTTTGTGGTATGCTAGATGCACAGCCTAATTCTTTATATCTTTTTATAATTTTAGATACTGTACCCACGTTTTTACTCACAGGATTGCCTTGATTGAAGGAAACACTCGAACTCGAGAATGGCTTTTCCGGCACTTTCTTCATGAATGCCAATCACAAACTAAAAGGATTTCTAATCGTAAGACTTTGTTCTTAAAGCTCACAGCGAGTATAATCAGTTGTTATTGTTAAAATGTTTTGGAGATGTTGATAATTAGGGTAGGCAGTCAAAGATATTCAGCAGATCAAAATAAAATGTTTATTTTATTCTAATTCTTAAAGCCAACGTTTCGACTTGCAATGCAAGTCTTCATCAGGGCTAGAAAAAAAGAAAACAAGCAAAGAGGTATGACTACATTGTAAAAATATATGAATAAACACACACCAGAACATATAGGAATGAGTGAGAAAGAAAATAAACATAAACAAACAAATAAACATAAATAACTGTATAAGAGTAAGGATGGTAATTTAAAGGCAATATATAAAGGCCATAAGGCCAGTAAAGTCTATTGAATTGAGGCTAAAATGAGAATTATCTTATTAGGATATGTTGAAGTAAAAATATAATGATTAAAAAAAAAGTAAGATAATTCTATATCTCGTATATCGAAGTTCTAGGAGGCTGTGAACTGAAGGCGTGGTTTTAATTCTCATTTTAGCCTCAATTCAATAGTCTTAACTGGCCTTATGGCCTTTATATATTGCCTTTAAGTTACTATCCTTACTCTTATACAGTTATTTATGTTTATTTGTTTGTTTATGCTTATTTTCTTTCTCACTCATTCCTATATGTTCTGGTGTGTGTTTATTCATATATTTTTACGATGTAGTCATACCTCTTGGCTTGTTTTCTTTTTTTCTAGCCCTGATGAAGACTTGCATTGCAAGTCGAAACGTTGGCTTTAAGAATTAGAATAAAATAAACATTTTATTTTGATCTGCTGAATATCTTTGACTGCCTACCCTAATCATCTACATCTCCTAAATACATCACAGTCAACTATACCTTATGATTAAAATGTTTTGCTTTATTTCATTGCATAAGTGTTTCCAAACTTTTTTTGCTATAAGGGTTTATTTTTTTTTTACTTCAATGTTTTCTGTTGACTGCTGTTGATAAGCATTCAATGATATTTTATGTCAAACTTAAAGATTATTGTTTGTTGTGTAAAATAAGAGTAGTTTCACTATGAGAAATTGTTTATTTTAGACAGGAAGAGCATAAGCGTAAGATTTTGTGTTTACAAATTTTTTTTTTTGCCCAGTGTAAATATTCGGCATTTGGCATTTGAAATTTTTTATGTTTCTAAGCAGACAAAAAATAAAGTACAAATAAAAATCGAGAAATAGCTATGGGAACTCCTATTCTTTTTTACCGCCTAACAACTTGTGTTTGTTCAGGTGCTGATTTTTCGCTTTTCAATCGAATTTGTTTCTCTTGGAATAGTTTAATCGAAATAATATCACATGTTTTTACTATCATCATCATTCCATGGCCCAGTCTCTCCCGCATTATCCACCAAGATTCATCATTTGTTAACTGTTTATTTGTCTACTCCTAAAATGTCGAAAATCACTCTAGGAAAGAAAAAAGACTTTGTGAGTACAAAGTACGTACATGAGTTCTCAATTGAGATTTTTAAGTGACATAAAAACAACAAATCACAAATAAAATAAAGGTAAAAAGTCAAAATTTGAACAATGTTTTGTTGCACAAACTGCCACTGGATCAAAAAAGTCAGGTTTCGATATCGATTTATGTTGTCCTTTAGTTCTATCGACATACCTTCCATAACGTAAGCAACTTTAATTACGTTTTATGACTTTTTTTTTTTTTTTTATATTCGCCTTGTCTATCTGTTTTTAAATAGCCTTCTTCCTACTGTTCCCAATTTAAACACAATTAGTTCCTTAAACTTGATTTAGTATTTGTGTATAAGCATGTATTGCCAGTTTTTAATTTTTCTTAATGATAGAGATAGTTGCATATTTTTAGGATTTGATTGCATATTTTATCCAATATTGTTTGTTTCGTTTAACGTCACTTTATGCTGCTATGGCTAATCGGACGATGCTACGGTGGGAGTCCTAAATTTAGCCTATCCTGGTATAATTAGGATAGGGATCTTTAACGAGTACCTGACATCGCACAGGCTCGGGACCCCCATTTTACGTCCCTTCCGAAGGAGGCATAGTGAGGATTTTTTACTCCCTTTAAAAAATCCTAAGGTCATCTGCCGGGCTGTGAACCCGCGATCTTGGGTTTAGTAGGTTGCTATGCTAACTACTACACCACAGGTGACCCCTTTTATCCAATATATTTGCATATAGTGATAAAAGTATAGTTGACTGTTATCATGAATGGAGAAGAAGATGATCAGGGATGCAGACAAAGAGGAACACCACGTCTAAGATCTGACAGTCAGAAAGAGACGAGACAGTCATCGTTCGTCTCCTCACAAATGTGGTTCGGTGGACCTAAGAAGACCTGCAAGGCAGTTCGAAACGTTGGCACATATTAAAGAATTTCTTCTTAGACGTGATGTTCCTCTTTGACTTCATCCCTGATCATCTTCTTCTCTATTTGCATATGTATGTGTGTTAACGCCAATAGAAAAAATGTATTTTTTTTTTATTTATAGTGTTTGCATTAATTTTCAATCCGTTTTGAATTAATGGACAATATATTATTGGTGAGATGAGCGATATAGGAGGTCACTGCTGCGGCTGTAGGCTTTCGCTGCCGTTACCTAGCAACGGCCATAGTTAGCCCAACTTGATAATTAGTTGTTTGGAGTGCAATAAGATGGCGAATAGTTAGCTTCATTGTTAAGGCGCTGCGTTTTCATCGTTGATAGTTTGAATGTAGATGTGAGCCCACTCGCTCTTCGACCACTTTCCAAGACGTGCAGCGTTCACGACATCTTAGAACATCTTACGAAGGTTTCTTACTCATCGAGACCATCAAGAACATCACCATCTCGTTGCTGCTGTTACCAGTCATTGTCGTCCCGCTCCCTCTGCTAGGCTCACGCATCAATATAGTATTGTTATAATATATAATATATTGTTGCTTTTGTTTTTGGAGCCTCATTCAAAAGACCCAGTCAATTTTTCGGGGGCTTCAACAATGTGTTTATTTTTCAGTTTTTATTGAATATAATTCACAGCCCTATTAATTAATAAAAATCTTTCTAATGATTTATTTTATAGTTAATTTTTTTAAATATAACCCTGCATTAATTTCCGGACTGTCCAATAATTTATATAACATAATTTAAAATATATAGGTTACCTCAGTGATGGGCCTGGCTGGGTCGGATTCGTCTGGACTGAGCCCCCTCTTGGCCTGGGGCAGCGGCGGTGAGGGGCTCTGGCTTTTGACCACGCCACCCAGCCCTGAAATAAAAAATAAATTATTATTAATAATTAAATAAAACAGTACTATATAATACTTAAAAATAAACAATAAAAATATACTACAATATTAAAGGACAAGCCATTTTTCGTTTGTGATCACTGCCCACAAATCAATAACGAATTGTCATTTATTCAGATATAAATATGTATGTTTATTTCGAAATAATAAACAAATGAACGGATTTATCCATACAATTCAAGTCTTCAAATTTCGCTAGTTCCAATATATTGTAATCACATAATCGATTTTTAGGCCGAGTGCGGAGTTAACAAAATGTTACTGAGAATTAAAATCCCGCAGTATTGGATATAATAAATATACAGTGTATAAAGTGAAGGACTGCAACACTAAATAAATAAATAAAAGAAGGAGTTTTATTTGTACAACTAAAAGGCAATTTATAATCTATTAGAAAAGGAAATATTTGAGACCTTGCAAAGATGGTTATACAATCGGATAATACTAAAGCCAGACAGCTATAAAAAAAACATAAAACAAAAACAGGTAATCAAGTGATTTTCCTGTGACAATGATCCCAATCCACGTTATCTTTGCTTTACTTATAATAAAAAAAGAAGATAACACACTCCAGGTGACCAATTAGTGTTCAGAAGAATTTTTTAGATATATATTTGGACAAGTAATCAGTGACAAGAGGAATGAGCAAATTGCTGTTTGAAAACATGTAGAATGTACATTGTATGAGTTCTGATGAAACGATCAATTTATATACACAAATTATTAAAATTAAAATCCTAGTGCATAACATTGAACCCCAAATACGCAAGCGGAATGGCAACTATAAAGTATGTAGAATGTACATTGTATGAGTTCTGATGAAACGATCAATTTATATACACATATTATTACATTGTTGCATATTTTTTTTAATATGGAACATGTTTAACCGGTGACCTAGTTGGTGAAAAGCGCGTAGTTTGATAGTTTGATATTAGGAGAGTAGAAACAGTTTCCTGCAATGATGCTTTCTCCAAGCCCCAATAAAAAAAAATAAAAACATAAGCCAATAAGGTACCAACACAAAAAAAGTAAAATAAAAAAATAATAATGGCAACAATATATTATCAAATCGGTCCATTTCTGGTAATGTATACAACAGTGAAAGCGAAGGTTTACAAATTAAAATTTAAAAAAATAATAGTTATAAGTTTTAAAAATTCAAACAGCTGATATAATAGCTATGTAAGTAGTTATTATAATATAAGTTGAGATAGCGCTAGGAGCTAGGTAACAACGGCTATAGTATCGATTCTCGCTAATCTTGGCCAATTAAAACCTGGGTCAGAGCTAAGCTGCCTCAAGTCCACAAACATTTTGATGGGATTATACGGAGTGCTTCAGCTTTACTTAGAGTAACCTGCCTACGGGCTTTATTAGTTTAAGTTTAACAGCTTATAAATATATTACAAGTTTATAAACAAGGCGAATTTACAACAGTTTAATCAAGCCTGCCATTAAATGCAATTATTACAAACATATCCCAAAAAAACATACATGATTCGAACTCCATCGAAGGGGCAAGTCCTACAATATTGCGATATGTACCTAATTGAAATAAATATTCATAAATCCTTCGAATCTTATTTACGCGTTTAAAAACCGGACTAATTTTTTATATTAATGTTTATACACAAAAAAAAACATGTATCTTAGGCATTTAATATCAAAACTAGCTCAATGAATTAAAAAAAAATGATTTTGTTTTATATATATATATATATATATATATATATATATATATATATACATATATATATATATACATACATACATATTTATAATTACGTAAATTATTGCCATGGAAGATTTGCCGCTGGATATCGTTTTTCCTGCTTGACATGTCACTTTGATTCGTATTTTTCCTACGACATATATTACGCTGATAGTCTGTCGTCATTTTTAATAGATATGGATGAATATATGTATATATATATATAATAGGGCGTATAAAAAAAAGAATGACCGTTTTATTAAATTCCAGAGTTCAAAAGTCTTTTAACATCTTAATGCTATTTATTATTTACCAATACTTAATAATCCCTTTAGAGCATTCTCTAAGCTTGTTTACTAACACTTGGACTTCTTAAAAAAAAAGGCTCAGTTCAGTTATTTATATCAAAGAAACATGACAGTGTCCTACGAAATTTTCGTAATTTTAAGGCATTACTGGAAAAAAAATTTCACAGCCGCAGAAGCAACTCGTGACATTAATAAATATGAAGGGGAAGGTGTCCTTGAAGAGCGCACTGCGCGGCGTTGGTTTGAAAAATTTAGATGTGGAGATACGACGTTGGAAAGGAAGAAGAGCTCCGTGCGGCCATTAAAGGATATTCATGAGGTTCTGAAGGAAGCTGTTGAGTCAAATCCGTCCACAAGTACTGGCGAACTTGCCACGGAGTGTGGTGTGTCGAAAGATACTGTTAGTCGCCACCTTCTCTGGCCTGTAGACTGATTCCTCACGAACTTACTCCTCAACAATCAGCAGTCGAACCAAAGAAAAGTTTACAGAACTTCATGGGTTTGAACTCCTGCCTCGTCCACCATATAGTCCAGACCTCGCACCTTCGGATTACTACTTGTTTCGATCCATGGCCAATTTTCTTCAAGGGAAAATATTTGATAATTTTGCGGAAGTTGAAAATGCTGTCAAGAGTTTTTTGACAGCCATCGCAAGGAATGGTATCAGCGTGGCACCGAGCAATTGGCTAGCAGGATAACAATAGACTATACTTTGAGTATTAATTGTGTTTTATATCAAAGAAATAATATTACAAATATTTTTTAAAGAAACGGTCATTGTTTTTTTTATACACCCGATTATTTAAATGTTATATATATATATATATATATATATATATATATATATATATATATATATATATATATATATATATATATATATATATTGTCGAACAATCTTATATGTTTTGTCAAACTTGCTGCTAACTAGACAGATATCTAGGGCTGAGATTGGCTGGAGTATTGATGCTGAGGTTGGTTTTTCCTTCCCCGCATTTACATATCCCCTTCCAAAGACGTCTCTTTCCTTTTTTCCTGTGTCAAGAAACTTTCTGAATTTGCCCTTTTTATTTATGCATTTATGGATGATATTTGTGACACATGTCCTTTCCAGAAACAGACACATAATTTTACCTACTTTACAATTGTCACCCAAGTTTATTTGATATTCGGTAATATATTAAGGGATTCACTTATTTGTGTTAAATATGGTAGGGCAGAAACAACGTGTCATAAAAAATATCATTAAATTCTAAATTTTCCTAAGCCCAAAAAGCGTGGATTCAAGATCATTTCTGCAAGACAAGCTACATATATGAATGTTATAACAGTCAAAAACAATTAATGTATACATATATACAAATTCTTTTCTTCAAAATCAATGGAGCGTTACCTGTACCTGTATCAAATCCAATTAATGGCAGAATTGTTAAAGTTGAAAACAATTTACTTTACTTTGACGAACAGTATTGAGTAATGTTTAAAATACGTAATCTGGAATAGTTCTATACGTATGTAGAAAAACTGTTGGTAACGAGCAAGTAATTTTTTTTTTTTTAATTCTTTTTGTAATATTACTTTTGATAACATGAATGACTCAGGTGAAGTTGTTGAGGCGCCAGAAACTAGAACTATGAACTAATCGATTCAGGTGTATTATCATACTTCCATTGATAAGGGCTGTTTACGCTCTGTGATAGAATGGTCTCCTATCTAATTCCAGGAACGTTATGCGTAACCGTCTTCAAAACAAATAACTTTTTAACCTATTAATATTATTGTTATGCATGTCTCAAAATGTTATTGGTTATTGTAATTATCTTTTTAAGTATCACATAACGTGAGGGAACAGTATAGTGATGTCAAATATCACAAAGAGGTATATGATTGTATAATTTTTATTTATTTTTATATGAGTAAGTATATACTGTATCAAACCTAACTGTATTAATGAAGATTACTTTTTTTGAACAATCTAGACATTAAAATAAAAAGCAGAATGGTTGCAGGAACCAGATGTTTTTATGCAGTACAAAAAGCTCTCCATTGTAAAACTCTCTCAAGAAAGGCAAAACTGTTGATTTATAAATCTATAATAAGGCCAATAGTGATGTATGGCAGTGAGACGTGGACTCTCACTAAAGAGCTCTGCTGGTCTGGGAGAGAAGAATATTAAGAAGGATCTTTGGTTCTGTGAGAGAGGAGCACAGGTGGCGGATAAGAAGCAACGCCGAGATCGCACTATTGTATGGTGAGCCTGATATACTCTGTGCTATCAAGAAGGGCAGGCTTAGATGGTTGGGACACGTCGAAAGAATGGAGCCCAACAGGCTGCCAAAAATAATGTTTAATGGTGCACCAGGAGGAAAGAGGAAGAGAGGCAGACCCAGGCGCAGATGGATAGATGACCTGGAGGAGGATTTGCGGAGGCTGGGGATACGGAATTGGAGGAGCCTGGCGAGGGACCTAGAGGAGTGGAGAAAGATGGTGGCAGAGGCCAAGGACCTGCAAGGACTGTAGCGCCCAAGAACAAACAAACTTTTAAAAAAAATCTATTTATTGAAATTAACAGTGTATACAATACAATCAAAATACAGCTATGAAAATAATGCTCAAATTGAAATGTCAACTGCTTGTAAAGAAACTACCCATTGGTAGCAATTTAATATAAGTTCTATATCAGATGATCCCGAGGCCATGTTCTCGGCCTCGGAGGGTTATCTGGAATAAACTGGGAAGCAATTTGAGATACTAGTGGATTTCAATGGTTATGGAGTTTCTATGAAAGGATGGTTATTTGGGCTTAATCAGCAATTTATATCGCACATTGAGAATGAAAAGGGACTCAACTCCCTGTGCCAATTTTGAGTTAGTAGCATTCACGGGAACGATTTTTATATTTGTAGTTTACAGGCCTTTTTCTAGTTTGTGCGTTTGCCGCTTGTAATGTAAAAGCATATAAAAGGGCACAACTAAAAAAAAAAAAAAAAAATAATAAAATTCTGTTTTTTGTCGTTGAAAAAAAAATTGGAGAGAGTCGGATAACATTAAACTAGAGTTATTAAGATGTAAAATAAAAAAAAATCATAAATAAAACGTCCAAAGCAAACTAAATAGCGGGTTCAAAAAAGTATAATAAAACTTTAAACGGGATTTCTGAAAATCATCACTTTTTGAGTTGTGCCTTTTTCATTCTGGATTTGCGAAAAAACATTACAATTTATATGGATTAGTTTGTTTGAGAAAAAGTAAAAAACACTGAGGATTTTTGGATAGTACAAGGATTTGATACGAGACGAATTAGATGGTTAAGTGGTGCCCGAATCCTCAACTCCGATTGCCCAAATGGGTCTAATTACTTAAAGACGTTTCTCGTTTTAGTCTGGTATGTTTATTTTAATTTTTTTTAAATAGTAATGGGGTGACACCAAACTATACTAATCATAAAAAGTTTTTAACATTTATAAAATAATATAGAGCGTAGGATATAAATCTAGGATACGACCGGGAGATAAAGGATGGCTGCTTGCTTTATAACAGAACCTTGTGAAAAGGTACAGAGGCCATTAACTTGCCTAGGGCGTCAACTCTGAAAGGATTTGAGCCTAGCGGAGGCTTGATTGATGGCGTCGCCATGTTGCCGTCGTAATACAGCTTCCGCCCGGTCTGTATGGGTTTTATTATTTTTTGTTTTATTATTATTCATAAAATATAGTTAAGGTTGGTAGTAGTTCAATGTGAACCTTCACTATTTATTAGGGATTTATCGATTCAAATAGTCGATTTTCGGTTTCATCGATGCTTAATGAAAGAATCGGTATCGAGAATCGATGATACGAAGTCGATTCCTAGGAACCGATTGATACCGCTGACTTTGGAAATAGTTTTGTGATATCTAATTATGTTATTATTATACATCATTCTTCTCCTAATGACCAAGCCTACTTTGTACAGAATTAAAAACAAGTCCCATGCTACTGCAAGCTAAACAAAAGTTTTTTGAAGATATTTATTCGTTATTGGAAAATGAAGAAATAAGATTACAACCTCTAATCAACGAAATAATGGCCCTCAGATAATAATACCACTTTATTATATATTTTTGTTATTCTTATGGGACGATATGTACATGAATAACGATTATTTTCGGTATGACTTGCGAAAAGATGGCTTACCTCTTTTAGCAGTTACTGTTTTACCAGCGCGCTTTCTAGCGGTGCCCATTTGAAATTAAAACTTCCAAATTTCCCTCTTTTCATCACGAGATTCTCAGACTCTATTCTAGATGCAAATAGAAATCACACTACATGCTTTTGTAAATTGTACTTCAATGTTTAAAATTTCATTTTATTTAATAAATATGAAATCCTTGATATAATATTAAATAGACAAGGCATTCTAAAAGTAGAGGGGGGGGAAAAAATAACCAGAAAAGAAATGAATAAAAATGTTTAGATCTTAGTACAGTTAAATAAACCATAATTATTAGAAATAGTCTTTAAATAAAACAAACAACAATTTATAATAAAATGACAATAGTAAAAACCTAAGATGCCATAAATAAACGGCAAGGTGTGAGATTGCTTTAATTGAAAACTAATAATATTATATTATTAATAGTAGAATAATATATATTAATTATATTACTTATATAGTTATCTTAAATAAGATTAAATAAAACCAACAAGATTGAATTATACACGAACGTATTCAATTAGTATGACCAGGTTAAGCAACGAGGCACACTATATCTTTTATTAATAAAAATAATCATGTGTACACTTGTGGTACGTCCGCTTCTGGTGCAAACCGGAGGAAGGTAAAAGGTGACGCGCTTCTTTTGACGACGATGGGATTTTTTGAATTATTGCTGTCCGTTGTCGGTGTTCTTATAATGCTTGAAGGTAGTGAAGGGGTGTTAGGCTTTTCCGAGAGTATATGGGCAGGTTTCACTCGATCTCTTGAAACGACTATGTTGCGGCCGTTTTTGCTGATGATAAATGTTTTGGCGTCCCTGGAGATAACTAGATGAGGGCCTGTATATGGAGGAGTTAATGGGGGTCTAATCTGATCATCTCGTAAGAAAACGTGGCTGCAACCGTTGAGGTCTGGATGGGCGAACACTGTTGGTTGGGTGTGCCAGGTCGGGGCAGAAGGCCGTAGTGATCTCATTCTCCGTCCTAACTGTTGAGCGTAGGTGTCAGGAGGTTCCATCTTGTTCGGTGCCAGTTGGCTATGGATGTCGCCTGGTAGTCGTAGCCAAGATCCGTAAACGAGCTCGGCTGGAGAGGCATTATGATCACTTTTGATGGCTGTCCGAAGGCCGAGGAGTACGACGGGAAGAAGTTCCGTCCAACTGTCTTGCGTCTCCAAAAGCTTACAGGTGAGTGCTGTCTTGAGTGTTCTATGCCACCTCTCTATAAGTCCGTTGGACTGCGGGTGATATGCCGTTGTATGAACCAGTTTGATTCCTGAGATAGCTGCTAAGGAACGGAAAAGTTCGGATTCGAAATTCCGACCTTGGTCAGTTACAACTTGAACAGGCGTCCCAAAACGGCTAATCCAGTGGGTCCAGAGCGCTTTTGCGACTGTCAGTGCAGATTGATCCGCAATTGGAATGGCTTCTGGCCACTTAGTGAAACGGTCGATGCATGTCAAGAGGTATTTCATGCCGTTCGACAACGGTAGGGGGCCAACGATGTCGATGTGAATAAAGGCAAAGCGTTCATCTGGCGGTGTGAAGTGCTGAAGAGGGGATTTCTCGTGTCGCTGTATCTTTGTTTGTTGACATGTAGCACAGTTCTTTACAAAGTCCGTGACAAATTTAGACATATGTGGCCAGACGAATCTTTTTCGGAGTTGATCAAGAGTAGCTCTACGGCCAGGGTGTGAAAGATTGTGAAATTTAGCGCAAACTGCCGATCTTAAGGATTTGGGAATATAAGGTCGTAAGTATCCAAGGGACGTATCGCAGTAGAGTGAAAAGTTGCCTGGCAGTGTGGTTGGTGCTAGGACTAAGTTGGTCGATGAGTCGTGGAGCCTTGGTAGTTCCTGGTCTTCCGTTTGAGCCTTGGCGATGTCAGTTTTCGTTCAGTAAACTATTGCTCGCTAGTGCTTCAATCCGTGACAAGCAGTCGGCTACTATATTCTCTACGCCTTTGATATATTTGACCGACGTGGTGAACTGAGAAATATACGAGAGTTGTCTGGATTGTCTTGGAGCAGCCTTCTCAGTCTTTTGTTTGAAACGCGTAAGTTAGCGGGCGGTGGTCGGTATAACAGGTAAAGGGGCGGCCTTCCAATAGATATCTGAAATGTTTTATGGTTTCATACAAGGCCAGTAACTCTCTGTCATAAGTAGAGTACCTCTGCTGCGTGGGTGTAAGCTTCTTTGAGAAGAAACCCAATGGTTCCAACGTCGAATGGTGGATCTGGTGGACTACTCCGCCAATAGCTGTATCCGAAGCGTCTGTTGTGACCGTGAGCGGTGTACCTTGTCTAGGGTGTGCGAGAAGAGTTGCTCTACAAAGGTCGCTTTTCGTGCGTTCAAAGGCGTCTGTCATCGATTGAGTCCATTCTATAGACTGATTGTCGGTTATGTCATGAGGTAGGTGTAGAGGAGCCTGTGTTTGCGCTGCCTGAGGCAAAAACCGACGATAAAAGTTCACCATTCCTAGGAAGGTACGGAGTTGTTTTGCTGTCCTCGGCTTAGGAAAATCGGATATAGCCTTAATTTTGTCTAAACGAGGCCCGCAACCGTCTTTTGTTATTCTATGACCTAAAAAGTGTACTTCCTCCTGAGCGAAAACACACTTGGAAATGTTCAACTTTAAACTGTGTTCGGTAAGTCGCTGGAATATGCTACGGAGATCGTTTATATGTTCTTCCATAGATGACGAGGCGACTAGGACGTCGTCCAAATATGTAAATTGGCAGTTTAGCCCGCGGAGGACTTCGTTAATAAATCTTTGAAAGGTTTGTGCAGCGTTACGTAATCCGTATGGCATGTAGGGAAATTCAAATGAGCCGAATGGTGTTGTAATGGCAGTTTTGCAAACGTCTTCTGGTGCAACTGGAATTTGTTGGTAAGCGTGGGCCAGGTCCAGGGTTGAAAAGATGGTTTTGTTTTCTAAAAAATTAGTACAATCTTGAATATTAGGTAGGGGATACCTATCAGGTATAGTTATGTCATTTAATTGTCTGTAGTCCCCACAAGGTCTCCAAGTGCCATCTTTCTTCCTTACTAAATGTAGTGGGCTGGCCCATGGACTATCTGAAGGTCGACATAGCCCCAAGTCGAGCATATTGTCAAATACTGTCTTAGCTGCTGTTATTTTATCTGGTCCTATCCGTCTGGGTTTGGAATATATTGGAGGTCCTATAGTTTTTATGTGGTGTTGCGTGGAAAATGGACGGGATAGCTGAGGCGGGAAATGACCGGATATTTGACCAAATTCGTGAAGAAGGCAGCTTATAGGTGACGTCGGGTTGAATTTGCTGATAGGAGTACTTGGTTTATGTGGTGAGCTGTGCTGGATGGTGGAAACACATGTCATGTTGAGTCCGTCTATAAGTCGTCGGCCGGGCAAGTCAACTACAAGATTAAAATGAATTAAAAAGTCCGACCCGATAATCGGCTGCTGGACATCGGCTAAAAGGAAAGTGTAGGTGAAATGCTTTTCGGGGCCGAATGTGAGCGTCAACTTTCGTTTGCCGTAGACATTGATACGGGAGTCGTTAGCTGCATAAAGGTGTTGTTGAACAGGGTTCAAGCGATCCGAAGATCTCGGAGGCAAGAGAGAGACGTCCGCTCCTGTATCAATGAGAAAACGAAGTTTTGTCGTCGTATCAGTTAAGAAAAGGCGACAATTGGGGCCGTGGCAGGAACAGGTCGCCGCTGAACCCTGGCTATTTAGTTTTTTGAAATGTACTTGCAGGGAGCTACACATTTCCGTGCCCTGTCTCCGAAAGAGGAATGGTACCAACAAAAGCCGTCTTCCAACGGTCTCTGACGTAAGATGGGAGAACGCCGGCGTGATCTAGAAGAGGAGCGAGAGCGGTGGTATCTAGTGAGATTTCGAATTTCTTGTGTTAATGCCGCGATTTCTGTGTAAATAGGGTGGTTTTTTTGACTTTGTAGTTCTACATTGGATACGGATGGCTGAGGTTGAGATACATCTAAAATTTTATCTGCGGCTGTAGCTAATTCATCAAGAGTAGCGGTATGCATAACTTGTAGTATGGATTGTGTAGTTACGGGTAGCCTCTGGATCCATAGCTGCTTTATAATATCCTCGCCGGTATTGGGAGAGGCTAAGGATTTCATATTCCTTAGTAGTATAGAAGGTTTTAAATCTCCTAACTCGAGGCCGGATAATAGTTTTCGCAAGCGTTGTTCTTCAGAATCGCTGCAACGGGAGACTATAGCTTTTTTAAGTTCGTTATAAGACGGGGGGGGGGGTCTCGCTTAATAACATCGGCAATAACGGTCAGCATGTTGCCGTCCAGTGCTGATAATAGATGGTTATATTTAGTTTTGTCTGCTGTCACATGGGCGAGTTCGAACTGGGCCTCAAGCTGATTGAACCATAAAGTTGGGTCCGGGGCCCAAAAAGGGGGTAATTTTACGCTGACGTGATTAATATTGGGTGCTGGGGCCGCGTTTAGCTTTAACTCGAGTGCCGCCAATTGCCTCTGAAGGGACAGAAATTCTTCAGCTGTCGGTGTGCTCATATTAAAATAATAGAAAAAAAAGTTCTTACCAACAGAAGGCTTTAACTGTTCTTCTCGGGGTCACCAGTATAGTTATCTTAAATAAGATTAAATAAAACCAACAAGATTGAATTATACACGAACGTATTCAATTAGTATGACCAGGTTAAGCAACGAGGCACACTATATCTTTTATTAATAAATATAATCATGTGGTAATAATAATTACAAAGAGGTAGTAACAAGAAAAAAGGAAAAGATATCACCACACTTATATAAATAAATATAGTATATTATATGGATAAATAATACATACGTATAAGGTATTTGTTTTATGTTTAAAAGTGATATAGAAAAAGGCTCGTAAACATCGGGGTTAAGTTAGTATGTGGCGATAAAGAGAAAATTGAGTTCTAATTTCGAACAGGTACCGCCAGAATGCGCGGTGGTAAAACAGTAACTGGTTACCGAAAAGTAACTGTTAAAAGGAGCAAGCCACCTTCGCAAGTTATACCTTATATTCCATTCTATTACGGGTAAATACCAGTTTTCGAACTCTAATACTCAATTGTTGTAAAGTTGTAGTGGATTTGTTTTAATTAAGACAAACATTAATGTCTCGTGAAAGAGTTTAGTAACATTTTTAATTCCTTAATCAATTAATGGAACCTAGGAATGTCTATCTTTTTGTATGTTACGCGATTACTCGGTCAATTCTGATGATTCTTTTTTAGATCGATAGGGCATACCTCAGAGGTGGTCCCCCATAAAAATTATTTCAAAATCCACTCAGCACTTTTTAAGAAAAATAAAAAAAACAGTTAATAAAAATCACAGTTATATAACATTCCATTTTAAACATATTTATAATTATGATAATCTACAATCTCCATGGTAACTAAATCTAAATTATTAGCAAAAATAATTTGCTTATACAGCCAACTCTCGATTTCAGACAGAAAAATTGTGAAAATAAGTCGAACTGAAAATAGGGTTCAAAAGAGAGAACTTCTAGGACAACCTCTATGAAACGAACTATTAGAAGTCATCGCCTCTATAACTCGAACTCAAATTAAAAGAATTTCATGTTTAATTTGTTTTCCTGTTTTCTGTCATTGTTTATCTTTCCAGTTCATAGTTACACCAGTCACTTATTATTAGTTATTCACTCGAGTGGTTGATGGCTATTGAAAATTCTTTCAATTAACGAACAGTTAAAATTGATTTGCAAAGTGGAGAAAGGAGAAAGAAGTTGGGCGTTTGTTGCTAGTGAATTCCGAATTCCGCGTAGTTCTCTTTCAACCATCCTAAAGAATAAAGAAAAGATCGCCACTGGTGGAAGGCGGCAAGTCTACTTTTGGGCACCCTCAGAAAAAGCGCAGTTCAGTTGAAAGTTATGTGATAAATTGGTACCGGGTATTTAATTTTCTGTATCAATCATTTTATATGTATGTACAAACAACATACACATTCCCATTAATGAGAAATATACGTAATGATTTCAACTCTAATTTTGAGTTCAGTTTTCCCATTTTCATGAAGATAAGTGGAATGATAACCTCGATAATTCTTTGTTCAGTAAGTCGAACTATTTTTCAGGGTAGCTTGAAGATCTAGAATTGACTATATAAACAAAAATATACTAACCCCTAAAAAGTGAAAAATAAAAATAATTTTTAGAAAAAAAAACAAAACCGACTTCAAGATTAAACCTACATATACAAACTTGAACTAAAAAATAAAAAATAATATTTTGAAAGCTTCGAAACAAAAACCATTCAATGACAATTCGAAGCATTTAAAATATTATTTTTTATTTTTTAGTTCAAGTTTGTATATGCAGGTTTAATCTTGAAGTCTGTTTTTTTTTTTTTCTAAAAATTATTTTTTTAAACATAATAATTATAAAGAATTAAGATTAAGAAAATTATCTAAACAAGAACTATAACATAAGTAAGAGAGATACGAGTTATTTCAATAAATGTAACGAGGTACATTTAAACAATATAAAGACATTTTCATGACGAATTACAAGGACAATGGAACAGAATATGGCCGCATTACAAATCCCAGGGATTACAAATAACTCAACACCGGGATTATACTTCAGAGAGAGTGAGAAGGAGCTTGATGAGGGATCTCCATTGCTAATTATTAGGGTAGTATTACCTCTGCAGGTGTTGACCTAGGTCTCTTACATTTCAACATTACATCCCATCACCTGGCTGTATGTAGCAGTACAATTGCGAATATATTATGTTCATACAAATTATTAACGAATTAACAT
The DNA here is from genome assembly GCA_003667255.2 of Euschistus heros. Taxonomy (NCBI): domain Eukaryota; kingdom Metazoa; phylum Arthropoda; class Insecta; order Hemiptera; family Pentatomidae; genus Euschistus; species Euschistus heros. Next base: position 638,364 of record RCWM02000182.1, on the reverse strand, counting down.
CGACCTAAAAAAATTTACTTAATAATTACAATTAGGTCATTCTATCTCTTTAATGTTATATGTAGGTCAATTCTACAACTTTGAGTTAATGAATTTGAGATATTTAAACACATAACTTATATAAATCTATACAAAATACTTTATTTAAAGTTGTATTAGGTTTTCGGACCAACCATGGATATTTTTCCATTACTTGAGGTTATAGTGCTTTTAGTTATGAACCTTGCTGACAAGGGCTGTTTCCACCGGAAATTACTCTTACGGGATTGCTTAATTCTTGACAGAGCCTAATTATCCATCCATTACATAGCAGTTATAAAACTAAATTAACTTATGTTATATATATATATATATATATATATATATATATATATATATATATATATATATATTGTTATGTTTATTTTTTTGTTGTAGGTTAGTTTACTTTAATTTCTATTATTTTGAAGTTAATTTAATTGTGTTAAATAAAATTTTGAGGGAATATCAAGGGTTCAGCTTTTCAAAGATAATGATTTTGACTCAAGAATATATATTTTCAAATAAAAGACATAAAAACATTTTTACAATTAGATAACATTTTTACTTAACATATTTATAATTAAAATACCTTCCTTCTTCTCAATGTGACTGTAGGTTCTCACAACCCAAATGTTCCCCAATTTGTCCTTCTTGCATGAAACTTATATATCTTGAAATTGTTCCTTAAATTCAGCAGATTGTTTATCAATTTTAGCGGATTGTTCTTGAAATTGTTCCTTAAATTCAGCAGATTGTTTATCAAATTTAGTTAACAATTCAAGAAGTAAAAAATTTGTGTTTACATCTAATGGGTTTTTTGTTGAAACGTTATCTGAATTAACATTTGTTGGTTTTTCAGTCAAATCATTGTTTAATTGCTCAGAATCACATCTATTTTCTAAATTTTCCACATCAACATCCAGAACATCACTTTGTTTATACTTTTAATAACACTCTCATCAGTTACTTTTAAATTGACTACAGTACCTTCCATTTTTAACATTAGTTTACTTAAACTTAAATGATATGCTAAATTGTATAACCCCTAAGAATATTTATATCAAATACAAAAATCATTAATTTTGTTGACACACTAAAAATTATAATAAAAACCTTGAGTCAAAATCCTAAGAAAAGTCCTTTTGAGGGCGCCATTTTGTTATGTTTATTTTTTTGTTGTAGGTTAGTTTACTTTAATTTCTATTATTTTGAAGTTAATTTAATTTGTTAAATAAAATTTTGAGGGAATATCAAGGGTTCAGCTTTTCAAAGATAATGATTTTGACTCAAGAATATATATTTTCAAATAAAAGACATAAAAACATTTTTACAATTAGATTACATTTTTTACTTAACATATTTATAATTAAAATACCTTCCTTCTTCTCAATGTGACTGTAGGTTCTCACAACCCAAATGTTCCCCAATTTGTCCTTCTTGCATGAAACTTCCTTCTTTTTCTTCCTTCGCCAGTTTATTCAAGCACTCCTATCATCCAGACTGCTAGTATAATTTATTATTTCTTCACACATGTGGCTTGTTAAATCTCAGAGAGATGTGATGTTTCAAAATGCGAGAGATGAGAGCAAGATGTGTTGTTGCCTCAAAGTTCCAAATCAGAGAGAGCACGGTGTAATGTCTCGGCATCCATCAGCATATCTCACGATGTTACCGTCTCAGGATCCATAAGCTGACTGACTAAAAAGACGCCAAACCCCAAGCGTCCTTTCAAAAAACCGTTAACGGCCAAATCTGTTTCATCACGGCCTTCATATTTATTACGTCTTAACTTACAATAACTATATAAAATTCAAATTATACAATAAAAAACATTTTAAAAATCCTAATCATTTTTAACATATCCCAATTTAAATTGATAAGCAAAAACTTCGTAACAATTAGATCGGCGGCGAACTCTCGCTGGCGCCAAATTCAAACTTGAATTGTTTTTAAATTACAATTTATCTCGACTCCGAAATATCACTACAATATATATATATATATATATATATATATATATATATATATATATATATATATATATATATATTATAAATAAAAGTCAATGTATGTCTGTATGTCGTTTATAGATAGGCTTTGAAATGGTAAGAGATAATGCTCCATGTGAGGCGGCATTTTTTTCCACATAATGAGGGGAAGATTATCGGCCTCTTGGTATATTCATTGGATGCGCAATTTTCAATACGACTCGCCTTTGCAATGTCCATCAGCTAGGAACAAGGACAATCACAATAAGTTTGTAAACTAAATTTGGAAAATCCATGCTTCTCTCATGGACAGTTATATGTGGCCTGCTCTCGCGTTTGAAAACCATCTGGTTTATTTATGTAAGCAACAGATGGAAAAACGAAAAATATTGTATAACCATCAGCACTTCAATAAAATGAATAATAGTAAAAAAATTTAATTCTTTGAAATTTTTTTCAATTAAAATAAAAAAAATTACACAAAATAAATCAAACAACACACCAATAATTGTTGTTATGAGTTTATTTTTTAAATTTTATTAAACGCGTAGCAACGCACGAAGGGTACAGCTAGTATTATATAAAATAAACAATTGAAAAATTTAAATGTAAACAAAACATGAGTAACAGTTGAATAACCACGGAAAAAAAGACAGAAACATACCTGGCTATAACCGATAATTCTGTTCTCAATAAATAATTCGAATAAAATTGGTAAAAGTATGGAAGTGATACAATGATATATCTGGAAGTGATAACCTGTTTGAGAAATCGATGGCGTATATATGATATGTTCCGCTTTTGCTGAAGCTTTGGTAATGAACGGATACAATTTTTTTTTTTACTTTATCCGTGTTTGGGAGATTTATGGAGCTGTAACAATATTAAAAATCATTTATTACCCCTTTGTATTTGAAATTATTGTGGAGGATGAAAGCAGAAATAAAAAAAACAAAAAAGACAATCTAAATTTAAGGTTAGAAAAGTGCACTACTTCTCCTCCGCCGTTGCTATGGAAACCGTAACAAAACTAACTCAGCGTTGACTAAGGAGATGAATTTGTCAGGGGTGCAGTCAAGGTTGAATAAACACAGCCAGTTTTTAAATGAAAAACTTATATTTTGGCGTGCCAACGTTTCGACCTGCCTTGCAGGTCTTCATCAGGGCTAAAATAACAAAAAATTGGATGTGACCAAGATGATACTAACATTAAAAAAATAAAAAAAATAAATAATAAACATAATTTAAAAATGAAAAAGAAACAAGAAAAAAAATTTGCAGTTAACTAGATAATTGAATACAAAATAGTAGTGAAGTTTAGTCGAAGATACAGTTGTAATAGAGTAATTAAATAATTTAAATTGAATAATATAAATTTAAAATTTTGTAAACTAATACAACAATACAAACTAATGTTACAATTTCATTAACAGATGTTTTTTATTAGGATTAAAAAAGGTATAAGGGATCTATATGAAAAGAAAAATGATAAAATAGAAAGGTAAGCAAAATAATAAAGTTGGCATAACAATAAACGAAGGAAGAGGTTGAGAAAATATGAGAAATTAAAATAAATGGACTTACTAAAGAACCTAACTCAGGACTTACTTTAGTGCTAACTCAGCGTTGGACTAAAATTTACGTCGTTGCTATGGAGATGAAATCATAACAAGTCAAATTGTCTTCATTTTTTTTTAATGTAACCTAAACAGATAAATAATAACCATTAATATTATTGATTAAACTTACTATGGACGATTAGTGACCATCTACTTGATCTACCATGATTGGAATTCCCTAACGTACTCACGTATTTTGAATTGACTGAAGTAATAATTTTTTACTAAGTTTTCCTAAACCTAAATTAGGTTTCGTTAACCTAAATTTTCAATGCCTCCTTTTTTTTTTTTTTATTTAAGCCCTATTTCTTCCCGTAGACTATGGCCATCTTTTATACTCCCATTTAATTAATTATCTCCTAATATAATCTAAGTCTTTTTTCCTCTTTCTCTTATTCTTTACCTTTTTCCTTCAATAAATTTTCCTTGTTAATACAATACAGCATCACTTTTAAATTTCAAAAGCAGTTTAGGCATTTTTTCCTTATCTTTTCCTCGATGTTTTTTCACTTTTTTTCTCAGAAATTAGTTCGTTTTTCACTTCTTTTTTTTCATGTAGAAATTGCTCTACATTGAGACTCGTGTAGATCACAACTTCATACTATATAATACTCATTAACAAACTTTTAAATACATTTAGTTTGTTTTGAGAGACAATCAATTTATATCAATGCTCCTTATTATGGCACAAACAAGCGAATCCATTTTGATCGTGATGTGACATACCTTGCACATTTGGCCCAAACTAGATACCTATCCTTTTAAAGTAAATTCCATACCCAAGTCTCCCAACTTGCTTCACATATGATTCTCGATAGTATTTCGAGGCGTCTGAAAAGTAGAATTTTTATTTAAGTGGGTTTTTCTTTACAAGTTATTTTCCCCACATTTATTTGTTGTATATATTGTATACTATTGCAAATATCAATTAATTGTTAAAAAATAAAAATATTCAATTTGAATAATTATATAAATCTATAAAAGCTTTGACATTAAAATTAGTTGAATTCTCTTGAGTTTTCAATTAGTGCAATATCTGCAGAAACCAACGTAGATAATGTATTGATCATACAATGACCATAAATAAAAATCATATTTGTTCGAGTTCCAGCTGTTGCGGGAAACAATTTTTAGTGGTATCCACATAACCTTGAACCAAAAATATTTCCCACAGTTTGCTTATAGATTAAACTTTTCAAATTACAAGTTTTCATTTGTTAGTAGAACAAAAAATAATAATAGGTTCCAATTAATGACGTAGTTTCAAATCAAATATAAACACAGGAAAGGATTCAAGTAATTTTGGAAATTATTGTTCTCATACTTCTATTCTTTTAAGACATTTTTTTTTTTACTAACGTTATGAAATTAATTACATCTATCTATCTATCTTCATGGCTCTACAACCCTAGATGGGTCCTGGCCTCCTCAAGGAGAACTCTCCATGTTTCTCTGTCCTCTGCGGCCGCCGTCCAGTTACGAACACCCAGGATGAACTTATGAAATTAATTACATAGGATTGAAAAATGTCGATGTAGTTTTATGCATTCTTTTTCTTTTACTTTGAAAACATTTCATTTCATTATTATAAGAAACATATTTAATACATTCGTGAAGGGATGGGAGCTATGGAGACCGTTGCTATTGGTTACCGACACTGCATAATTAGGCAGCAACCTTATATTTAAATCAGCTGATGACAATCAGGTAGTAGAGTATAAACAAAGATGGCGACTTGTTGATCCAAGTCCGGTGTAACTCTCATTAATTATTGTTAGTTTTGTTTTTTGTTTTTTTTGTTATATATTCACTTAGAGTTTAAGTTTGGTCCTAGAGATTCTGACGTTCCATGTGATTTCAATCCACTCTATTTTAAAAATTCCATTCTGTACACAATTTAAATTTTAGAAAAAAGCTATTTGGGGCCATTTTTAACATTATTTTTTAAATATTATGGTTTCTTATATAAGCTTTTATTGAGTTTTTTTATTTGTGAATGGTTTAAGTAAGTGTAATTATTTAACCTTCGTATAATTTTTAAGGTCAATCGTTCATGTAAAGTGGATATAAAAGCATCAGTATTTTTTCAAGGAATATTCTGTCACACGTGTGGGATCTAGGCTATCCTTTTCTCAAAGATCCCAACTGACAAACAGTCTCTTCAATTAAAACAGGGTTAATGCAAACTGAGGGGCGGGGCAGGTGACATGTTGAAGTGTAAAAGTGATGTGTGATTGTTTAATCGTTCATTTTTAAAATTAGTTCTGTATTAAAAAAAAAAAAATAAAAATAAATAAACTCGTATCATGAAGGGTCTTGGGTTCAGTACTTAAGTTAGGATATGCTGTTACTGCGCCAACAGCTGTGAATGGGAGAGATTTGGTCTAAATCAAGCCAGGTTTTCTCACTATAGAGGCTGGGTCTGCCCCAGGAGGGCATTCAGAACCCGAATTTGATCCAAGTCTGAAATAAGTTATGTAATTCCTGTTAATAATGTTAGAGAGTCAGTAAAGCCTGAGTGATGTGCGCATTTCAGATTAGCTGTAGGCATACGAGGTGTGATCAAAAAGTTCCAGGACTTTTTATATACTATGGGAATGCAATGTCTCACAGCGATGCGGTTGGCTGCATTGTATTGCCTGACTCAACAGGAACACAGCTGTGTTTGCAGATAAATCATAACATCACTGAAAGTAACATTAGCACAGTTTGTTTGAGGTTAGTTTTATAGAGTTTGGCTATTTTATGAAAATGAATGTGAAAGAAGAGCAACGTGTTTGTGTGAAACTGAACAAAACGTTTTCTGAAACCTTTTTGATGTTACAAGAGGCTTTTGGTGAAGAATGTCTGAGCCAATCATGCTGCCATCAGTGGTTCAAGAGGTTTAAAGATGACCGAACATCCACAGACGACGATGCTCGTTCCGGACGCCCTTCAACGTCAATCAATGATGACAATGTTGCTAAAGTGAACGCTCTCGTACGATCAGACCGTCGACTAACAATCCGTGAAATGGCAGAAGAGTGTAACGTTTCATTTGGGTCATGTCAGGAAATTTTAACTTAAAAACTTCAAATGCGTCGTGTTGCAGCAAAGTTTGTGCCAAAACTGTTGACTGAAGACCAAAAACAACACCGAACTCATGTTTCTAAGGAACTTCTTCAAAAGGCAAATGACGACGAAAGCTTCTTGAAACATGTCATTACGGAAGACGAGACATGGGTTTTTGGTTACGATGTGGAAACAAAAGCCCAATCATCACAATGGACATCAAAAGGTTCTCCAAGACCCAAGAAAGCACGCCAAGTCAAATCAAATGTGAAGGTCATGCTTACGGTTTTCTTTGACTGTAAAGGTGTTGTTTACTACGAATTCCTTCCATAAGGTCAAACAATTAATCGTTTTGTTTATCTTGAAACCCTCAGAAAATTGCGTAATGCTGTGAGAAGAAAGAGACCTGAGCTGTGGCAAAGTGGTGATTGGGTCCTTCACCATGACAATGCTCCTGTTCACTCTGCATTAGTTATCCGTAAATTTTGTGTAAAAAACGCAATGACTGTCATTCCTCAGCCCCCTACTCACCTGACCTGGCTCCAGCCGACTTTTTTCTTTTCCCGAAGCTCAAGAGACACCTGAAAGAACGAATATTTCAAACAGTTGACGAAATTAAAGACGAAAGAAGATTAAATGGAGCTGCTAAACACCTTTACAAAAGAAGAGTTTTCTGGGGCCTTTGATCAGTGTAAACACCGGTGGGAAAAGTGTGTAGCTTCCCAAGGGGAGTACTTCGAAGGAGACAAATTTGAATAACCTGTATGTTGTAAGAATAAATGTATAAAAATTCAGTCCTGGAACTTTTTGATCACACCTCGTAATTCGGTCACAGGTAATGGATTGGTAAGTCTAAAACAGCAACAAATAGGATCGATGAATTAATTGCCACTTTTGTTCGAGTAAATAGATTAATACAATTAATTCACCTAATTTAATTGATCCTCCAATACCATCATACGCACTTCAAGTAAATCGCAACTTTCTCGGGCAACAATTTGAACTTTAACTGTAAATATAGTTTTAGAAAAAATTAGTTTTAGTTATTGCAACTTCAATGTCACTGAAATAGTTGGCTAACTAATTATTTTGAAGAAAAGTGTGATTTACTGAAGCCATTCAAGGATTTCTCTTTAATTACCTTTTTCTTTTTTTTTTTTTTTTTTTTTTTTTTTTTATCATTTTACCAATTGAAGCCATTGGTGGAAGAAGTTGTTATCTCACTTTCATTAAAATGTTTAGGGGGAAAAAATTAGCGTAACAGGTTAGGAACTTTTCCGGACATTGGTATTTTATTCATAACATTGTTTCTGTTTATCATACATTGTTTATTTTTGTCGTAAGGCTGACCTTACTCTTATGTTTTTAAATCTGTTGATAGCTCGTTGCTAAAGAAAAATATTCATTCTCTAGAGTACTGAAATGATAACTGCAGGTGAGAAAACGTGAATAAACAAAAAATTTTATACTTGAAAAACATGAGTCAACACCTTCTAGATACCTAATGGCTTCAATTGTTTATGAAGTTGTAGAACGTAAAGGTAAGAAAAATCAAATGTCATCCTTCTTAGCTTACATTTTATTTTAAAAAAATCAATTTATTAAAATTTTCAACTGTACAAGTATACATCAAGTAAATGTGTTAAAAAAAACACTTACAGTAACATACCAAAACTTGAAAAGAACTACTCATCAGTAGCACTTCATTAAAACAAAAATCTACACAAGAAGATCTCTGGGCTATCTTCTTTTCAGACGCCTCGGAGGATTATCGGGAATTAAGAGGGAAGCAAGCTGAGAAACTAGGGGATTTGAGTGGTTATGGGGCTTACTATCAAAGGATAGGTATCTGGTTTGGGCATAATCAGCAACATATGGAACATTAAGATCTTTATGGATAATTTTATTGGTGACAAAGTAAGGAGCATTGAGGATTTTTCGAAGGATTTTGGATTGTAAGGATTGGATACGGGATGAATTGGATAGTTTAGTAGAGCCCCAAAGCTCAACTCCGTACGTCCATATAGGTCTGATCACAGTCAAGTAAATGAGTCTTTTGTAATTAATTGGGAGCTTTGAACTCAGCTTACGCTAAATTAGAAATAAATAGAACTAAGAGTTAGCAACTAATTCACAGGAGGCTTAGGAAATAATCATAGTGCACTTAACTCATTTTGACCATTTTTCGACTTATCAGCTGTGAACTTTAAAATTGCTCCGCATTGTTAATATTAATGGTGGTTATGACAACCATTAGGAAAGAGAATACTACAATCAACTCAAGAGCTTATTTTTCCTTAATAAGTAGATTAAACATTTATTTTAGCATACTGCTCCTAAAAATATCACATGAATATTAATCTCTTTAAAAAATAAAAGACCATAGCAATAATGGTTTCTAGATCAAACCGGCCAATACAGCTGGACGTTGAATACTAAACAGAATACACTCGACTCTTGGTCACAATCAAAGAGATGAAAGCATTTCCACCAGCACACTAGCGCTCGGCCTATTTGCGATAATTGCTGGTAATTGGTTTAATTAGTCGAAAAGGGAATGTGGCAGCGCATTTGGGTCAGTCTCTGCTCCCCACTTAAGTGTTGTTTGTGCAACGCGTTGGCTGCAATTGGTACAGCGCTCATCTGTTTCAATGACTCATTCAATGACTCTGTCATGTAACACATCTGTGCCCGTATCGAGCGCTACGGTCGGGGTATTACTGCTTACCGCCGGCTTACCGGATCTCACTGCCACTATGATTGAACCTAGCACAGTCCACTTTATGACGCAACCATCTTGTAATTTGTTTCAATCGGAAAAATAAGATGGGTTTTTAAATATTTTATTGCTTATTAGGTTTTAATGTTCTTCTTAACATTAGAACATGAAAGATTGGTAATCCAATAGTTTAAAAATCTGTTCTAGCCAAAAGGTTTGAGTGTTCAAAATGAAATCTATATCTATGTCTATACTATTATATAAAAGGATAAGCCATTTTTCGTTTGTGATCACTAATCACGTAGACTACAATCTGCACCAAATTTTAACCACATCATCTTCATAGTTCAAGAAAGGTTTAGCAACAATAAAATTTAAAGAATTTTAATTATATTGCCATAAAAAAGCGATATATATGTGGTGTGCAGTGAAGTTTGGTAATCGACCGATAGGTGGCGAGAACCATTCGAGAGAGGTTACAAAGGTACGGTGTTATATAGAGCTAGAAATTTATGATAAACTTTCCATATTTTCAATTCAAGTTTAATTTAAAAATCAGAGTTTGCAATTGTAATGTAAAGCTACTAAACCGAACTGTACCAAATTTCAAGTACATCTTCGTACTTCTAGGAAGGTTTACAATAGTAATAATTTTAATGTATTGTCTTGAGTGTCAGAAAGTTTGCCACACTGTCATAAATATACTTTTTTGTTTAAAAATTAAAATCCAATTAGATGCCGTCCGAATAGCCATACCAGCATAAATTGACGTTAAATAAAATTATTTCTGCAATATTAAAAAGTATTGCCAAATCAAAATGTGGTTCAATTTATTTTTTATATTGTGTGTACAAATACGATTTATGGGCCATTTAGTTGGAAGCACTGATAATTCAGTCCATTATCCATAATAGTTTCTTAATAGTCACTGTACATCTGGATTACCAACTCATGCACTAAAATTATCAATTGGATGTCTAAAGTCGGTACTACGTACTCTTCTAATACCTAGTCAATGCGATTTTAAACTTGTTAAAAATTACTGCTATGCGTGAAAATATCATTTAAGAAATAATGCCTAATGCCATACTTTAATACAAAGTTTTTATCGGTGAGTTAACTGGAATAAACTCGGGTGCAAGTTAAGATACTTGTGGATTTGAATGATTATGGAGTTTACAGTGAAAGGATAGGTTTCTGGTTTGGGTTAAGATCTTAAGAGTTTTCGAAGGATTTTGGATTGCAATGATTTGATATGAGACGAAATCTCAACTCCGTATATAAAAATAGAGCTAAGTGCAGACATGTAAATGACTCTCTTATAGTTAATCGGAAGGTTTGAACATTTGTCTAGTAAATGTTGAAGAAATCGAAAACGACGGGCAGTTTCTTGACTTTTTACTCTGGTATGTCTTTAATAAATAAATTTTTTTTCTTACACAACAAGAGTAAAATTAGAAATCCCGTTTGATCTTTTATTTTATATATAACTTCAAACATAAATTAATTCAAAAAAAAGAAGCAAAAAGTGCAATGAATAGAGACGTAGTGAACGAAAATGACCGTCACTAAAAGTATACTTACTTAGCGTCCACTTGAAAGGAATATACAAAATTAATCCAGGTAGGCCACTGCGTTTGAAGAAGCCATATTTTTTAACCTTGGAATAAAATTGACCTAATTGGTTTAGAAAACAGCTGATAGCCACGGTATGCGATAGTGATTAACTTGACACTGTTCGCACTTAACGTTTTTATCTAAAATACTTTAAAACTGTTCTCACTTAAATTCATTTCTTATCCAATCTGAAATCCATCGTAAAATGATAAATGAAGCTATCCAAACTGTTTCTTATAGTCCAAATGATGAAGATTTGGACCTAACAAGATACCTATATTTTCATTTTAAACTCCACAACCACTCAAATCTCCTAATCTCTCAACTTGCTACCTACTTGATTCCCCATAAAGATCCGAGGTCTCTGAAAAGGAAATGGCCTCGGGATCTTCTCATATAGAACTTTTACTGAAGTCCTACCGATGGTTAATCGCTTTACAATCCTATGTAATATATGTAAGTATAGGCTTTGAGTTTTTTTTCCAATTCCTCGAGTATTGTTCAGTGTCCTGGAAAAATAATTAAAAAAAGAAGAGACAACCCTTATAACAAATGTAGGAATTAATTTAATTTTCAAAAGGACGAAAATTAATTAGTCAGGAAGGAGTGGCCAAGTATATCCTTCAGCCGTCAAAAATCGTTAGATCCTGGCAGATTTTAGAGAAGTTCAACCAATTAGTATTTGTTTTACAATCGCAATTAATTGAGGTAAATATAGTGCACAGTTTTAAATTCCGATAAGTAGAAATTTAAAAAATATTGAAGTGAAGTTAGTGCAGGAATCATTTATGAAACAATTTGGTGTTATTTAATAAATGAATAACTAGTAAGTTGATGTCTTTTAGTAAATCTAGAGAAACAGGTCTTTGACATCAACACTAGTCAAGCATCCTTAATTCAAAGTTTATCTTTAAAAAAAAGACAAATATTTAAACGAAGTTCAAGTTGTAAACTGTGACAAAATAAAAAGTAAAAACAAAAAATGACATTTCACTGCCACCTCAATTAGCGTTGTCAACTACAGACAACGCAGCAAAAAGTCTATTTGAATATTATGCTAATTCCCATTTCAGGGACAATGGCGGCTATTTCGGTACGGCACAGGCCACCCAGTACCTGAGCTCTCCACTCAGAGAGGAAAACATGCGAGTGACACGATGGATTTGTCACTCATTTATTCCCCGGCATGGAATAGATGTCACGTGAAACTTTTCGGGACGCATTGTGGTATATTCTTAACTGAAGCAACACATTACGAAAAAATTACGTAGCATATCGTCAGATCAAAGTAAACACTAGTTTGTATGAGTTCATGTTTTATCTCGTTCCTAGATATTTTATCTAAGAATAAATATTTATTTAATGAAAGCGTATAAAATGCAAATTTAAACATGCTTTTAAGGATAAAATTTATGATTCCCTATATCAACATTATAGAGTTATTGGCATATAATATTTTAATAAAAGTATTAAAAGTACAAAGAATCCGATTTCTTAGAGTAATATATATATATATATATATATTTAGTACAATAATTTTATTCAGAACTGTACACAATGAACAACCAGTGAATGTGGAGTTACATTGAAACAACAGATATGATCAGGCATGAGGGAGTCAGCACAATCTGTAGGTGTGAAACTAAATTATTAGGGATTAGACTAGGAGATCCCTCATCCACTTCCTTTTGTGCCTCCGTTGAGTTATGTCAGGAATTTGTACTGTTGCCATATTATGTATCTGTTTGTTAGTGTGTCCACGTAGTTTTTCATGAAATTGTCGATAAAGTTTATGAATATGGGTCTTAACTGTCGGAATGCGTAAGTCTGTATGTAGCGTATCGTTTGACACATAAGGAGGGGAGTCTGTTATCAGTCTTAGGAATTTGGATTGAAATGATTGTATTTTCTGAATATCCGTTCATTTGGCCGGTCCATAAATTTACGATGCATACGTCCAGATGGGTTTAATCAAGTAACTGTAAATGTTAAGTTTTTGTTTTAAAGGTAGTTTTGAGCGTCTGTGAAGTACTGAGTATAGAAGTCGCTGTCTTAACTCTAACGCCTGTTTTTTTTGTCTTGACATGTGGGCCCCATGTCAGTCTTCTATCAAGCGTAAGTCCTAAGTATGTCACTTTTTCACTATGATGTAAAGGTTAGTTAGAGTGAAATATGTTTATTGTTTCAGAAATCTCACAAATATCGACTCGTTAGTTTTAATAATAATTAATAGTAGTTCGTTTATGAATCATAAGCTATATAATAATAAGAAATGTTCAAAATAATCGAAGCCATTGGTAGAAGAAGGAATTAACTCAAGGTTCTTTTGTTTCTTGCAGTTATCGTTTTAGTACTGTAGTAGATCGGCGCGCATACTAGCGGTAGACATTCGACATTGCATTATGCACTTCTTCGCGGTAGTCAGGGATATATACATTTGTTTATTTCGTTTAACGTCACTTTATGCTGCTATGGCTAATCGGACGATGCTACGGAAGGAGTCCTAAATTTCGCCTATCCAGGTATAATTAGGATAGGGATCTTTAACGAGTACCTGACATCGCACAGGCTCGGGACCGCCATTTTACGTCCCTTCCGAAGGACGGCATAGCTAAGGATTTTTTACTCCCTTTAAAAAATCCTAAGGTCATCTGCCGGGCTGCGAACCCGCGATCTTGGGTTTAGTAGGTTGCTATGCTAACCACTACACCACAGGTGACCCCAATATATACATTTGATATTGTTTAATTTCTGAACATTTAACTGTCCCAAGCACTAGAAAAAAAAAAAAAAAAAAATTCCTTGACTGGGAAAACCATTAGCTCATGGATATGTCTGTCTATAATCTATTTCGTACCCAAATTTACATTTCAAAATTTAAAGGATCAAATTACTTCAATGAGGAAATGTAGATTGATATTCAATGGGTATTTGATGAGAATGGATTAGAGAAGGCTGACAATAAAACTTTTCCAACACAGCCTCCAAAAACAGAAGAACATTACATGGATACGGATGATAAAATAAGATATGATGGTGGCAAATATACAACGGGATTCAATGTGGGACAGAGACAAATTTCAAACAGCAGTAAATAAGATCAAATTTCCAATAATAGTTAAAGCACATATTAATATACAGTGGTCAGATGGAATATAATCGAAAAAAGGAAATTTTTATTTTATTACTTTATTTTGTATTTATGTTCATTGTACATATTGTGTGAATTCCTAACAGATATTACATATACTAGACATAGTACATTGGTATTAAATGTATATTACTTAATTAACGTGATTAAGGCATATTTAATATATGTTAAAAAAAACAACAACAAAAAACAGTTAAAAAAACAAACTCACTTTCTCTAACTACTCTATCTACTACTTTTCCAAATTCACATTTTATGATTAAATGGGCTAAATTACTTTAATTAATAATTAAAATAAATTAACATTGATGATTATTCGAAATAAACAAAATTGAAAGGAAATATTGGGTTTTAAACCAACTGTTACTCTTTATCAAAAAGTATAGACCTCAAGTCATGTCAAAAAACAAATTAGTAAACAAGTTTAAAACTTTATTGTAAAAGATAATTGGTAAGGCAGTGCAACGGAGATTATCGCTAAGGCAGTGTAGCATCGTAGCCTCCAGAGATTAGCCGTGTTATTCTGAAAATAAAAACGTAATATGTTGTTAAAGCCGGAACATAAAGTAGAGTAGTTGGGCCGTAAAATGAGATCCATAAAATACCCCCTCATAAAAAAGTTAACTGTATATGAGGAGCATGGAAGTATGGTATGGAATTCTATATCATTTTGGGGTAATATCCCAAGGGAGGGTGTCTTTTTTCGAAATGGAGGAATTTATATTGTATAATTATCATAATATGAAGTATGTTTTATTTAGTTAGGTGTCGATACGATAAATCGATTCTTGATTCCGATACCTTTGGTTAAAAATTAGTAGCTATTACAAAAATAATTCATATGAAAACAAAAAATAACGTATGGCTTGGGTCTGATTTTTTTTTTTCTTCATTTATTGATATTTATAACTGTACTAAATAATAGTACAGTGGTAAACTTCAAATATTTAGGTGCCTGGATTAACGAAAGCGGTTATATCGATGGAGAGGTATCGCAAAGGCTGAAAGCAGCTGGTAGACTGTTCAACGCAATCCGGAAAGGTTTTCTCAACAGAAGGGAGGTGACGAAGAAGACGAAGATATCCGTCTACAAGTCTACGTTCCTACCCATCCTATCTTACTCCTCCGAATCATGGACCCTTACCTCAAAACACAAAGATCAGATCCAGACAATGGAAATGAGATACCTAAGAAAGGTTGAAGGAAGTATCAGGAGAGATAGGATCCGTAAATCTACAATAAGATCGAGCCTCGAGGTACAGGCGGTAGAAACCACTCTTAAAGAAAATAAACTAAGATGGTTTGGGCACCTCCTGAGGATGAGCACGGAGAGAACGGCCAGGATAACGTATGAGACGAGAGTAGAAGGAAGAAGACCAAGAGGAAGACCACGGATCACCAGGGAGGAAGGCGTGCGGGAGGCTTTCAGGAACGGAGGGTTGGACTGGAACAGGAGGAGAGAATTGGTTCAAGAAAGGGACACTTGCTCTACAGAAGGAATCCCCACACTGCACAGCGGTAGAGAGGGTCAGATTATGATGATGATGACTAAATAATAGTGTCAAGAACTACTCAATAGTAGCACTTCAATAAAAATCTAAAGTACGAGTAAAAAGGAATGGAGTGGGAAGCAAGTTGGGAGACTAGTGGATTGGAGTGGTTATTGAGCTTAACAATGGAAGGTATCTGGTCTGGGCTAAATCAGCAACATTTGGAACATTAAGGTCTTTATGGATAAGTCTATTGGTCACAAGGTAAGGAGCATTGAGGACTTTTCGAAGGATTTTGGATTGTAAGGATTGGATACGAGATGAATTGGATGGTTAAGTGGGGCCCAAAAGCTCAATTCCGTACATTCAAATAGGTCTAATCACAGTCATGTAAATGAGTCTTTTGTAATTAATTTGGAGCTTTGAACGTTTACTTCAACATTTACTAGACAGTCTGTAACGACGAGCAGTTTTCTGTTGTAGTCTTGTTTTTGATTTTTAAAGAGAATCGTTATAAATTCTGTGCCATTCGAAGATCTGAATTAATTATAAAAGACCAATTTACATGACAGTAATTAGACCCATTTGGACATAAGGAATTGAGCTTTGGGGCTCCACCAAACCTTGCAATTCTTCTCGTATCCAATCCTCCACAATGCTCCCCTATTACTAATAAACTTATCCATAACGATCTAGATTTGACCCAAACAAGATATATATCACTAAAAAATTATCTCCATTTCTATTATAAATTATATGTTTCATTTTAAAAACCCAAACCTTTTAACTCTTTTCAGATTTTAGAAAAAAACATAGAAACATGCTTTCAATCGAAAAAGGGTTTATTTATAAAATTAAAGTATATTAAATTGTGCCGTTTAGGCGCTTAGCCAGAATCGATGGCCAAACGTTGTTAGTTTTTTATGTTTAAGACTATAACGCAGAAATGGCTAATTCAATCAAAAAATGTTACATACTAAAAGTTGTAGATCATTACATTTTGTGCAATATAGGATTTTTAAAGTAAAAATGTGCCCATATCTACTCTGAGATATATCAAAAAAAACAAAAATTGTTGGTTGATTTTGGATAAACTGTGTTAAAAATGCAAACACATCACGAATAGTACAGAGCACACATTAGCTTCAAACCTTGAACTTTAATAATTAAATGTCTCGACTGCTGCAAATTGTTCACTACACTTAGTGTTTCAGTTAGGTTTCGCTATAATAGTGTGTTTTTTCTAAACTATAATGTTTATTTTAAAAACATAAACATGTTTAATTAATTTAAGTACAACCGGATAACATCAAACGGACTCAAATTTTAAACTTAGCCTTCATTCGTTCATTATATCAAAGATATACCTATATGAGTGACCATGAGGTAAGAAAAACCTCTATATTAAAGCGAAAATACTTCTATGCAAACGAATCTAGGTCAGTGTGTGGGACATTAAGAGGGACATTTGAGTGATGAAAGGAGTCCACTGTTCTTTAATCCATTTCATCAGAGGTTTTGTCCATCAAGGATATCATCATCAAGGATTTAGTTGGGATAAGCAGTTAATGATGGAATGCCATTTAAATGAAAATTCTCCACTATACTTAATTTGGATTTTACGTAATCTTAGTGCATTTTTTCATTAAAAATCATTTAATTTAATTTAATTTACATTGTATTAGTTTTTAATTTAGTTTTATGAAATCTTATCATAGGTTGGACGATGCAGTTGTTTATCGGAATAAATAAATAATAATTAGGATATTGGATTAATTAGTACTTCTATTGGAATATTTTATTTAATAACTACTTTCGAATGTTAAACATTTATCGTCAGTTCTAAGAACATTATTTTGGATTATATAGGATTCAGAATGCAAAAAGAAATTGTGCGAATAGTTAGACCGATGTTAAGGGCTATGCATAAACCTTCTTTTGGATATATTATAATAGGGTATAATATAAAAATGGTATTTCGGAATAGATCTTAAGGTTTAGAAAGGTGCTTTCGCTGAATCTCACTCAACCACCAGGTTTTACTTCAATTCAGGGTATCCAATTTATAAAGGCTGGGTGTGCCCTGGGAGGGTCTCCTGATTTGAGGGTCTATCCTCGGCTGGTATAACAGTAAATTGTAGTTCCTCATGACTTTTCACTTGTTTTTCCAAAGTGAATATTTTTCCTTTCGATTAATATTTTGACTAAGTATAATTAACGATAAAAATATATTATACATGATGGTAATTGGAGAGAGAGGGAACGGTTAAAATAGATTAGAAAGAAACAGTTTTCATAGTCCAGAAAAAGTTCAGAAATCAAAGCCAAAACATCGTCAACCAATAAGTTACAGTTTTCTCTATCATGCTTGTTTTGTTTTTTTGTATTCCATCACTTGGAAATAAGCAGTCAACGATCTCTTCATATTACGAAGACATTTATTTTTTTCAAACGTCACAACAAATCAAGATGCAACACTAATGTTTGGACAATAAATATTCTTGTAACTATTACTATTATGTAGAGTAACATATGAAGATTAAATAACAAGTAATTGGTGGCAATAAACAGTTTGTAGTACAAATCGTATAAAAACTTTAATTATTATGAAATTTAAAATTAATATGGAACAATTATAGTATAAAAAACTAAAAAAACACGCCTTAATAGCGAAACGAACAAAACCTATCTTAGACAAAATATAATGATCTAAAACTATTAGCATATAAAATTTTTTAATTGGATTAGCCATTTTTGCGCAATTTTTGTGAGAAATTTGGCGATATCGTAGATTTTTAACAATCGATTGTGACTAAACGCCTAAATTAAATTTAGCTTGAGAGATGTGATTAGATGCACAATTCAATAAATTTTAATTTTTTAAATAACACATTTTTCGATTTAAAGCATTTTTGTATATGTTTGTTTACAAAAAATCTGAAAAAAAGTGCAAAAATGTTGGGGTTTTTTGCCACCCAATAATTTTCCCCTTATTAAATGTAGTCACATTTTTGATATTTTATTCTCAAGACCCACCTGGATCATATAAAAACGTAAAACCTACTACTTCTCCTTTTGCAAGGCAGACCCCCCCATTTTGGGGGTATTTCGACTAGACTAAGTAAGAATATTAAAACAAAGTTGTGCAATTATTGTATTGTCATTGGTCCTTGACACGTGTACAAATTTTCTAGATAATCAGATAGCTGGAAAGCGGTGAAAATTACGACGAAACATTCCGTTACATACAAGTGAAGTTAATAAAAGCTTATTAATAAATAATATATTACGGCAAAAGGAGAGACAGAGAATGGTTTAGATTAGAAGGGAACGGTTTTCATAGCCCAGAAGAAGTTCAAAAATTAAGGCCAAAACTTCGGCAAGCCATAAATTACAGTTTTCAATACCATGTTTGTTTTTTTTAATCCCACCTATTCCATCACTTTGGAATATGCAGTCAACAATCTCTTCATATTACGAAGACATTTATTTTTTTCAAACGTCACAACAAATCAAGATACAACACTAAGGTGTGGACAATAAATATTCATGTAACTATTGCATAAATGTAGTGTAACACATGAAGATTAAATAACAAGTAATTTGCGCTAATAAACAGTTTGTAATATAAATCTTATAAAAACTTTAATCGTTATGAGAATTAATGTTTAACAGAACTACGTTTTTTATGAATGTTTATTTAATCATAAAGCCCTCAATGCTCCTTACTTTGTTACAAATAAACTTATCCATAAAGATCTTAATGTCACATATGTTGCTGATTTAGCCCAAACCAGTTACCTATCCTTTCATAATAAACTCCATAACCACTCAAATCCACTAGTTTCTCAACTTGCTTCCCACTCCATTCCCGATACTCCTCCGAGGCGTCTGAAAAGAAGACGGCCTATACTATACGAGAAATCTTCTCGTGTAGATTTTAAATTGAAGTGCTACTAATGAGTAGGTCTTTTCAAGTTTTGGCATGTTATTGTAAGCGTTTTTAACACATTTACTTGATGTATATTTGTACAAGTTGTAAATTTCAATAAATTGTTTAGAATAAATAAAAATCATATAGGTTCTTAGTTAACCCACGAGTGATTCGATTGATCTAACTTGAGACAAAAAGAAAAGACTTCAGAGGAATCGGGAATCGAATCTTCACGGTTGAGAGGAATACCCTCAACTCCCCGCCACCGCTCTATCGCCATATATCAAGAGCTAAAGGGGCCAAGATCTTCCTTTTGAATACATTTGAATCCATGAATACATAAATCCGTAAATGGGATCGTATATTTAGGTGACATGTATTGCTACTAATACATGAATAAGATTACGATAGAAAGGAATATTTTTAATTGACTTTCTCGTATAATTGAAAATATCTGTCCATTGAATGGCATAGCTGCCTAGACAATTAACAGGAGATATATTGGAGAAGACCAAGAGTAAGGAATGATAGCTATCCGTACCTCAATATCCAACCTATTGATTGAGGGCCTCACGTCCACCTTGTCAATTGGCAGCGTAACTTCAATTGACGAACCCGGCCAAGGTAAATTGACCATCCATTCCGTTTTTCATCCTTCTCCACGTCTCAAAAGCCTATTATTAATTCTTAATTATTACTCTGAAGGCTTTAGTTTTTAGTTGATAAATTAATAGTTTTATTATCATCCTAAATTTTCAACAAGTTTGAAATATGAATATTGGGAACATAAGATATTGAATAAATTTCATTATTTCCACAAAAATCAAATTATTACGTATAATCGAACTGATAATGTTACCATTTTCATTCAGGTAAAGTAAGAAGGAGTATAAATGAAACTTGATTAAAGAAAATAGCCAATCGATATCTCGTGATACGAGGGCAGATGGGGTAACCGCATCTGGACATCTTTCAGAACAATAGGGTCCTCTGTGATTGACTGAAGGCTGGGGGAGAAAGGAACTTAGATAGGACGAAATTAATGGTTGAGTTAGGTTGATAGTTAATACTAGATTGCTTAGAACTAATAATATCTTAATTCAATTTATTTTTTTTTTTATGTAAGTGTATATAGAGGGTATGTAACAGTATAATGAAAGGCAGTTCTAGTAGAACGTAATATCCCTTTAAATAATAAAATTACATTGCAATAGGTTTAAAGATATCAACAGTTTACTAAATATGTTTCAGACACCAAATATATTTATATAAAAAAATCCGTAACTATCCGCGCTTCTGCTTATAGAATTCATTGCATTAACTAGCTCAGGTATACACCAGTTCTATTATTAATAATAACTTTCTTGAAATACTACTATAAAAAATAAAACATACCTAAACAATAAAAATTTAGCAACTACAAACAAAAGCAGGATCATAAAAGCAAATTGAAAAGGTAATCGGTATAATCTAGAAAATTTTCGAATTATGTAACACATGTCACAGGTGTGGTAGTCAGTAATAAATACAGTGATCGGAATTAAAATTCAGTATTTATAAAGATTAAAGATTAAATATTTAATATATGACATTTTTTATGGGATCAGATATTAAATAAAATATGAACGGAAAATCACAGGTCTCTTTAAGATGGTTTTTATGTTAAAATATATTTCATGAAGGACACTTGGAAATACCTTCATTGATCATCCATTTAAATAATAAAAACAATGCAATATCCCAGTGCATTTAATCATTATACGAACATTTTAAATAAGACATATTTATTTTTTCTTAGAAATTATTTTTTAAACTTTTTTTATTCGACTACAATTGTCAAAATATATTTCTGCTAACAGTGGAATGTCTGGCTGAATAAAAAGGAGCGGGCAAAATATGACATGTCAGCACGATTAGCAGCGGGAATTCTTCCTTGGCATTCATTTACTAAAGGAATGTTAAAAATATAGATCCCTCATCCACCTTCTTTTAAGTTTCCTTTTTGTATTTTCAGGCATATAGGTGATGGCCATAGCTTATATTAGTTTATTTCTTTGTCCTTACTCGCTCATTGTCAGCAAACGTACTATACGTAGTATACTGGACTATCCAGTCAGTGAGCGCTGAAATGAGGGACGTAGAGTACATCAAATATGCGATTATTTTTTACGTTAGGAGTTGTGTTAGAAGGTGAACATACTAAAAGCCCCCGACCATGGGGGGAGAAGGTAGAAGGTCTCATTTTTGGGTTTTTCGATTATATCTCGAAGACGATGGACTCTAGAAAAATATGTTTCAAATCAAAATTAAAGCTAATTAAATTTCCAATAAAATTGTTTATATACATATTTGTCGAAATTTCAACCGTTTTCGCAATATATGTTATTAAAAATCGATAATTTTTTTAAACAAAATAATTTTTACCTCACTCTTTGTCAAACATGTGCCTTCTACTATCGTTTCTTAGAAAAAATAAAAGAATGAAAGTTGTAAACATTAATCTTACTTTAATTTCATATATAAATTTCTGGCACATGAAGCAAATGCCTGACAGACTCCATGTTCACTCAAATCCACTAGTCCTCAACTTGCTCGATAATCCAAGTATTAAAAGAAGATTGCCGAGAGACTTACTAATGTGATATTTTAATTGATGTTCTACAAATGGGTAGTTATTATTGACATGGCATTGTAATAATTTTCCCCAAATTTATTTGTTGTATATATTATTTAAGTTTGTAAATATTAAACAATACTATTTAAAGAAATTTTTTAAAGGCCGTTGATATTACTTAACATAAAACTGAACGTATTCTTCAAAAAAAAAAAAAAAAAAATAAAAAAAAAAAATGAAAAATAAAATAAATAAAAGAAACTTGTCGACTGTCAGATATTGAAAACAAATCAGCGTTTTAATAACCGGTAAAAAAAAAAAATGTTATCATGAACGGTATTTTAAAAAAATGTTTGTTATTTCAATTGAATTTAATAAATTCGAAAAATACATAAAACGGATAAAATGTCTTTGTTAAGAAATATTTTTTTACTTAACTTCAACCTGTGGGATATTTGATGTTGATGCGTCCATAAGTTTGTCACAACAAAGATCAATGTGAACTATTTACTTCGAGTAAAAGGTGTTTATATACTAAAATTTTAGCTTTCATGAAAATGCGAAATCATGCCTATTGAATTGAAGCGTAAAATGTTAAAAGCGAAGGAAAATCACGCCTTATAATAACAATATAACCAAGAAGAAAACGAAGCGAGTCGTCACTTGTTTCTATTTAAAATAATCTTTCTTGTAAAACATATCGTCAATCTGTAGGTTAATATCCAATTTACAAAGTGAGTAAGTACCTCTTAGTGTAAAAAAAAAAAAAAAAAAAAATGGATGAAACTAGATTAAAAATTATTAGAATTTTGTTATGCTTCTTGCATCTGAATATTATTTTCCTTGGGCCCTCTGGGAAGTCACAAGTCTCATTTTTTCCATTGGCTCCTATCTTCACCAGGTTGTAAAAAACTTCTGATCTGGTGTCGTTTTATTAACAGTTTTCCTTCATTTTCTATTAAACAACAATTTTTTTCTTTGCTTTTTATTCCAATGAAGAGTTTATTATATTTAAAATGCACATTTCCATTATAGTCCAGTCAATGAGCGCTGAAATAAGAGGTGTAGAGTGCATGGAATATGCGATAATTTTTGACTTCATCAAGTTCCTTTTTTTTGGTTTTTCGATAATATCTCGAAAACTGTTGGCTCTAGAAAAATATGTTCGAAATAAAAACTAAAGCTAATTAAATTTACTATAAAATTTAACATATATAAATTTGTCGTAATTCTAACCATTTACGAGATATACGTTATTGAAAATAAGTGATTTTCGGGAAAAATCAAATGTCACCTCACTTTTTGTCAAACTTTTGCTTCTATTACGTTCCACAATCGTTTTTCAGAAAAAAAGTCAGAATCCAAATTGTAGTTGAATGTACTTTAATTTCATATATACGTTTTTGGTATTTGCTTCAAATGTTTAACAAAAAGTGGGCTAAAAAGTTTTTTTATCTCTAAAATTTTCGATTTTAATAACATATATCTCGAAAACCGTTGGAATTTCTACGAATACGTATATAATTAATTTTATAGGAAATTTAATGAGCTTTAATTTTGATCTGCAACATATTTTTCTAGAGTCCACCGTTTTCGAGATATAATCGAAAAACAAAATTGGGAACTTCTCCCCTCCCCTCTTAACCTTTAGCTCACCCCCCAGGGGCGGGGACTTATGTATACTTTCTAACTACTCCTGACAAAGCTGTGAAGTCAACCATTGAGAACATGTTTTTGTTTTTTCGGTTTCAAAAGTAAATTTCTCAATGAAATCGAAACAGAATCATTACATTGAACATATCATTCCAAAGCTTATTAAATTTGAAATTTTTTATTATATTTGCAGAGTTTTAGATGGTTTTTTTTTTTCGAAAAACGGTGAGCGTTGAAGTAATATAAGACATTGTAACTTCCCTAAATAAGGTGAAGATCAAGTTGTGCTTTAGGTCAGAAGTTTGTAAAATTCAAGATTACGTTTATTCTTATAAGACATTTAATGCTAAATCCGAAAATGAGGTCAAAATTTGATAAACATTTAAAAAAAAGGAGATATTAGAGCTTTTATGGTACAAAAATGTGGTTTCCTCAAAAAAAAAAATCTTTGAGGAAACTTGTACTCATCTTGTATATTTTGTTTTTACACTAAGGTTTTGTACTTTTTAGTCATAAAATGGCATGATAGTGAAAATCCAACAGTTGCTCTTAGACGGAAATACAAACGTTCTACTATTACTGGCTATGGTTTTCGTACAGCTTCTTTTCCGTATCATAATGTGTTTAGGTTTGATGTTAAGCCCACAATGTAAGTAATAAATCATTACAACAATAAACTAGAATCCACGATAAGTTCTGTAATAAGTCTATTTTTTTACAATTAGGATTGATGAATTAAATGCCACTTCTATTGAGATAAAACTAGTTTCGAATGCTAAACATTCATCTTCAGTTCTAAAACATACAATAAAATTTTTCAGTACTATGTTACATAGATTAAATATACTAAGGTTTTTAAAAAGATAAGACAAGAAATCTTTGACAAGAAACTAGTTTACATTTTGAATATTTCATTTTATGTATTAAAATTTAAAACTGTACACTAAAGTTCTAACTCCTGACCTACTCAGAGCTATAAGGAAGCAGGCGATAAAAGAATGGCAGGATAGGCTGGGAGTCACAATCAAGGGACAGAGATTATTATCAAGTGAATCTAACCCCGTGGTTTCGAACCAACGGTACCAATATTGATAAAAATAATATTTTGAAAATAACGAGCCTTATGACAAATCATGACTGTACAAGGAAATGTCTTTTGTCAAGATTCATTTCGTAGGTCCGCCACGAAATAAATTTTTTTTAGCCTAGGTGGGATTCGAACCCACGACCTTCTGGTTACGAGCTCGCTGAGACCCTCGCCGCAACTCAAAGAAATATCTTATAGTCCAGTAAAATAAGGCTCCTAATGTCCGTTTTCAAGAAAAAACTTCATATATAGAGTATAATAGTAAATTTGACCAGCTTTTAGATTAAAAAAAGAAACTTTGAATCAGACGAATAGCTTCGGAGTTAGAGACGAAAAAGTACGACAAAGATGTTTTCGAGGAGAAGTGGGACAAACCGCCAGTCGGCCAATTTCTACACTTTTTCCAAAGACCATAGCTTCGCGGTAAATCGTCCGATTTTGGAATAGTTTTCTTCACTTCCTAGGTAATCATTCCAGCTACAATATTTTAAGACTTTCTTCGAAAAAAGCTTCGTTTTCGTGTTATAGGTAAAAAGCCGAAAATAACCGGTATTTTGTTTTTTTTTTTTTTTTTTTTTTTTTTTTTTTTTTTTTTTATTTTTTTTTTTTTTTTGCGATTTAAGGTATGAAGCCGACGTTTGGTGTGGTAGCAAACTTTATATTCGAATTCAGCACCCCAAAAACATAAATATCCGTTGAGAATGAGAGTTCGGCAGTTTTTTCCTTGTTTTACTGGACTATTAACCCGACGAAGAAGACAATGGAAAATGCGAGACGTGTGACTTCCCGGAGGAACCCAGGCATATAGTATTCAGGTGCAAAAAAAAATAACAAAATTAGGTCTGAATTAAAATTTAATTTTAATCCTCAAGAAGAACCAGCATACATAAAAGTATTGGATAGGGGTAAAGTACCTAAATTAACTGAAGTTATAGATAAATTAAAAGCTTAACTATAATTAAAGAAGAAAGAAGAGAAGGAAAGAAAACCATCGTAAGAAATAAATGAAGCTAATTGAACTTTAAACAAAGTATAAACTCGGTTGTATAGTATTTGGCCAAAAAAAAAAAGATAATGGCTGTAACAGCAAATCATTGGCTTGTAAATCAAATACACATTAGTAGCACTTAAAAATTATTTGAATTTAAATTATGAAAAAAAAAAAAAGAAAGTCAGATACCATATCACGAGACTAATTAAATTTATATATTAATATTATTATTAATTAATACATCAGCAAATTTATGTGATTTTTTGTACTTGAAATCCTACAGTTAAAATAAGCTAAACTAAAAAAAAAATTATTGAATGAAGGGAAATTTTCTGGAATTACTGAATTATCTTAGACCGCAGTGTAAAGCACAGAAATCTTGTAAATTCAATAATGTTTCTTTTTTTGATCGAAATTTATATAAATATAAAGCATCATAATAATTTTAAATTAACAAAAAAAAAAAAAAAGGAAATACAATTTTTTGATTTAAAAAATTTAACTATCTTTTTTATTTATTTATTGAGATTTACAACTGTACAAAATATATAGATCTAATAAAGGGTTGATTATGATTAAAATAACATGTCGAAACTTGAAAAAAAAAAACTACTCATCAATAGCGCTTCAATAAGAATTCTACACTAGAAGGTCTCTAGGCCATCTTCTTTTCAGACGGCTCAGAGGGTTATCGGGATCAGGATGGGAAGCAAGTTGAGGGACTAATGGATTTGTGTGGTTATGGAGTTTATTATGAAAGGATTGGTATCTGGTTTGGGCTAAATCAGCCACATATGGAACATTAAGATCTTTATGGATAAGTTTATTTGTAACAAAGTAAGGAGCATTGAGGATTTTTATAAGGATTTTGGATTGTAAGGATTGGAGACGGGAAGAATTAGAAGGTTTAGATGAGCTCAATTACCTAAATTAAATTCAATATTACTGTGATATATTGCTGATTCGGACAAAATCTGATAACTATCCTTCCATAATAATCTAAATTTCTCGAACCCACTAGTCTCTCAAGTTGCCTTTCATTCTATCCCCTACAACTATTCAAAGGGTCTGAAAAGAAGATGGCCTAGAGACCTTCTAATATAGGACCTTCATTGAAGTACTACCAATGGGTATAAGTTTTTCAAGTCATTGAAATGCCAATGAATTTAAATTTCTGTTAATTTATTTATTTTAGCATTGTTCAGCTGTAAATATAAATAAATTAGAAAATAATAAGAGAACTAAACCTGTGATTTAAAATTTAGTATTAATTAAAAAAAAAAAATTTATTTTTTATTTTTTCAGTCATTTCTATTGTATCTATTTTGGGGTATAGATATAACTTTATTTTGGCTTTTTTTTTTATTAATTTTATATGACTTGTATGTATTATACATTGTTCTCTATTTGTTACACTTATTATTATATTCACTTATTAATATTATTGTACTTGTCACTTCTAATTAAATATTTATTACACTAATCAGTACTTACGCAGGTTATTACAAAGTGCATCCCAAGTGAGCAAATAAATTTTAATTATTTGAGTTTTGTCGTCTTGTTTGATGAGTATGAATATTGTACCAAGAGAAAAAAAAGAATAGTTACTCTAAGAAATATAATAAAGAATCGAAAAATGTTCAATATTATATTTTTTTTTTTTTTAATACAACTTTGTAAAAAAA
This sequence comes from Euschistus heros, assembly GCA_003667255.2. Lineage (NCBI taxonomy): Eukaryota > Metazoa > Arthropoda > Insecta > Hemiptera > Pentatomidae > Euschistus > Euschistus heros. The sequence continues at coordinate 610,744 of RCWM02000182.1, read as the reverse complement.
ATTTTATTATTAAAATAATATAATAATTTTTTCTAATTAAAATAACAAACCTCCAGTAAAACATCGCCGCCATTTGTAGACCAAAGACAGGCCGAGGCAATACACAGTGAGTAACATCACAGACTGAACCGTACACAACAGTATCTAACTAAACCACGTGACGTGTCCCCCCTCCATATCTCTTATCAGCTACATTAGTGCTTTGTGTACTTAGTAAGTGAATGCTTATCATTTTACATGTATATTACGTACTAACGAATTTAGGTTAAAACAGAGGTTAAAATATCGGAAGGTTAACTTTAAGAATTAGAATAAAAAACTTTAGGCATATGTCGACAAATAACGCATTATAACAGTTAAAATAATGCAAGCTTCCTTGTTTTAATTAAATTATCCCTATATTTAGTAAACTGTTTATTTTTTGTATAAATGTAAATATCCATTATTATTCTCTTAATTCAATATTTTGTTGTTTATCTTTTCTACATAATTGGAAATAATTCAGTCATTACTCATAAGTAGAAACCGGATTCCGTGTAGTTGCACGTTTTGGGGATTACTGCACGAATTTGCACAATTACATTTATTTAAGTGCAAGAAAACATTTACCTTAACAATAGCATTAACGTATTACTAGGACCTACAATTTAGGAGCTATATTAGTTTGAATGAAAACATTCACGTAAGCCGATTAACACAGAACGGACGTGGCGCTTTTGTCTCTTCGAGGTTTGTCCTAATAAAAAAAGACTGCGTCTCTTTGCCGTTTCTCGTGGCGTACAAGAAGGGGCACGCCACTTCCTCGCCAAGAGTTTTTTTTTCTTTATTCTTTTTTAGTTAGCTTTCTTTTTTTGGGTAAGGGGTGAATCGGACATAAAAACAACATTAATAAAATTTGATATTTGAGTTACATACATATATACCAACAATTGATAGGCGTGAAACATCACTGATTTAATTTTTTTTTTTTTTGGGGGGGGGGAGGGAAAGGGGGAGTGAATTGGACATAAAAAACTCAACAGATTTTCCCGAAAAACCCGCCACCCCCCCCTGAAAAAAATTAAATTGGTTATGTTTCACCCCTATTAAATTGTTAGTATATATGTATGTAACTCCAATATCAAATTTTATCAAAGTTGTTTTTATGTCCGATTCACCCTCGCCCCCCGAAAAAAAAAAAAAAAAAAAAAATTAAATGTGATTATTCACCCCTATTAAATTGTTGGTATATATTTATGTAACTCCAATATCAAATTTTACGAAAATCGGTTGAGTTGTATTTATGAAAAATTAAATGAGTGATGGTTCACTCCTTTTTAAATTGTTAGTATATATGTATGTAACTCCAATATCAAATTTTATCGAAGTTGTTTTTATGTCCGAATCGCCCTCGCCCCCCGAAAAAAATAAAAAATAAATGTGATGATTCATCCCTATTCAATTGTTGGTATATATTTATGTAACTCCAATATCAAATTTTACGAAAATCGGTTGAGTTGTTTTTATGAAAAATTAAATGAGTGATGATTCACTCCTTTTTAAATTGTTAGTATATATGTATGTAACTCCAATATCAAATTTTATCAAAGTTGTTTTTATGTCCGATTCGCCCTCGCCCCCCGAAAAAAAAAAAAAAAAATTAAATGTGATGATCCACCCCTACTAAATTGTTGATGTACATGTATGTAAGTCCAATATCAAATTTTATTAATATTGTTTTTATATCCGAAGAGACCAAACCGCAACGTCCGCGCTACGTCTCCGCCACGTCCGTTCTGTGTGAATTGGACCTAAGAGGATTTTTTGACTCTGTTGGTGTTGCTCGGATCGAAAATATAACGACAGTTTTCAGAAACATAATGGAGAATATTTGTCGCTAAGATCTACCGTTTAAGAGCTATATTGGTTTGAATAATAAAAGTAACGCTGTTATTAACAGTTTCCAGCCCGGAAGTCACTAAGTACCAGAAGAACGCGACCATTTCACTTGAAGGGAACGAAAATTGTACTTTCTGTGAGCATTTTGTGGAGGACTGCATGAATCATATGCTACTGCATTGCTCTAAATTCAATGAGCCCAGAAAAACCTACTTGCAGGCCTTTATCACGGACACCAAATATTCCTGATATTCATAAAATAAACATTATTTATAATTATATCACTAAAATATCTATAAAAATGAAAAACAGTATTTAAAATTTATATATGGTACGTATCAAACAAATTTGTATAAACTTACCAGTTCATTAGTGGACTTAAATAGTTAACCGAGAGAACTCCTCCTTATATTAATTTTTTATATAATTTATTATTAGATTAATTCACGTATTTGTATGTAATAAGTGTATTTTTATTTCATATTCTTTCCCATTGTATAAAAAGATTTGTCTGAGAATGTACCAGACTCACATTTGTACGATAATTTTCTTTTATAAATAAAATGATTATCTATCTACATATTTTTCTTATTAACAATTACATGTAAGATATTTTTTGTATTAAATATAATTAGTCCATAAACACAAACAAATTTTCGGATTGAATTCAGAGTTTCGCAATTAACTATCTAAGCTAAGCTAAATAAATTTTTGACTTTTGCTTTATTTTTCTAAAAAAAGTACTCCTGTATATTCCGAGCCATTTGCTAAAACAAAAGAAAAAATATTTAAGACAAACAAAAACCTGTAGATTCAAGTACAGACGGCTATAAATGAACTGTCACGAGCATTGCCGATGTTTCCCGAACGCTTCCGTTGGAATTCGGGAAACCTCGACATTGCTCGGTAATGATCGGCTTGGCCGACTAATTAGTCTAGTGACTAGTCAACCAAAGTCGGCCTATCTCTAGAAAATACCAACATTACTTCGTACTCTGGAGAGAATACGCTTACTATAAATTCATCTCTCGACCTTTCTAAGTCGAAGTACCTTATCTGAGATAAAACACACTAAAAGCAGAACTCAAAATATTACCTTCCGATTAGGTAACAGCTGAGAAAATGAGAGGATGCTACACAGAGGAGCGTGAAATAACTGAGTTTGGAGCAAAAAAACCGCTTTAATATATCCTGAATCATGGAGTATCTAGAATTTTATCTCGTATCCCTTTGGATAAGATATCAACTTCATGAATTGAGTGAAACTTGAAGTTTATTTCAAAATGGGGTTGTGATAGGTCAAGCAGTCACCGTGTGTACAAATAACCTCTTTTAACGAACAGGTTCGTAATAATTAATAATCAAAAGGAAAAACATAAAATTAACATGTATACTGTATAGTTCAGTCAATATACATATTGTAGAATGCATGAAATTTGCGATTATTTTTGACTTCAAATCTTTAAAGTGACGTCCCTGAAGGGTTACGGTGGGGGGAGGGGAGAAGGTACCATTTTTGAGTTTTTCGATTATACCTCGAAAACGGTAGACTAGAAAATTATGTTGCAAATAAAAATTGAATTTTCAATAAAATTGATCCTATACAATTTTGTTGAACTTCCAATGGTTTTCGAGATATACGTTTTGAAAATCAATAATTTCAATATAATTGAAAATGAAAAAATTAAAAAAAAAAAAAAAAAAAAAAAAATTGACGTTATCATTACACATATTAGTTGGTTGAAGTTCACGTGAAACAAAGTGGCCATTTTTTAAATTTTAATGTACGAGTTGTCAATCCAGATGGACAGAGACTATTAAGTATTTCTTGCGGATAATGGACTGCAATTATCAGAGCTTACAACTAAAGGCCTATGAATCATATTTTTACACACACACTAAGGATCAACATTTTAATTAAGTAAACATTTTTATTTGGCTGAAATAATTTTTATTGATTTAATCTGGATTTTATTTTCTAACTATAAAATTATATGACAGTGTGCTGAATCTCGTTTCTGCCACTCAACATTTTCAATTTTTATTATTGCTTAACCTTCCTATAACTATAGAAATGAATCTTTCTGAATAATTTAATTGAATATAAGTTAATTTTATTATCAATTTAAAGCTATAAAACCGTACCTTTGTAATCACTCTTGTAGAATGGCGCTCGCCACCTATCGGACAATTTTCAAACTACCACTGTTAACCACATATTATCGCTTTTTAAATAACAAATTAAAAGAATAATAATTAGTTATATTATACAATATATATATAACCAAAGGAGAGTTTAGTTTATAATGTGTATTAAAAAGCAATATTATCTCCCATCATTATTTATTTAAAAACATATAATGCTAACATGATTCTTAAATAGGCGACGTTTCATGGCTATTGCCACATTTTCAAGCCCTAAAACATGTAAAACCATCTATGGACGATAGATAGAATAGAATAGAAAAACAAATTTTATTCTGGGACAAAGTCCCTTAAGAATAATAGTTACATGACAGAACTTAAGTTATATCTGGCCTAGAGAGTAGAAAATTAGATAATAAAATAATATAATTAAAGTAAATACAATTTTACAATAAAATAATTAATAAAATGAAACAAAAATCTATACGCATATATAAACACATACACGCTACATACATACATAAACTATATTTACAATCAGTAAAAGAAAAAAAAATATTATATAAGAAATTGATTAAACAATATATTTCTGATGTTGAATCTAATAGCGGATGAAGAAAATAAAATGATGAAAAAAGAATAAAAATGAAAATTATTTCTATGATAGACAAAACATTATCATATGAAGATTGTTTAAATCAATTCAACCTGCAAGCTTTTAGTCTCTTCCTTATTATCCCCTTACATTGACTATGGTTGTCTGGTTTACGGTGGCCTCTCGACGGTTCTCGAAGACAGACTGAAGCGAATCATGAACTGCTTCGTCAGGTTTGTCTTCGGTAGTCCGAGGCGTTCCCATGTTTCCCACCTCTATTCCCAACTAAATTGGCTCTATCCCACTTTCCGTAAACAATATTTCCATGGATCATTCCTATACCAAATTATCAATACCCTCCAACCTTCTTATATTTACAATAAGCTCCAATTCAGATCTGCAGTCAATCCAATACATACGAGATCCCGTCTTTCTGATCTGTATACCCCGTCCCATAGAACTTCAATATTCCAACGCTCCTTCCTTTTCCGCTCAACAATCCTCTGGAACTCCATCCCTCCTCACATCAGAGAAGCTAAATCCCTGAAAACATTCAAATATTTATATTTCCAATACTCCTTCTCATCCAGACTGACGCTTGCTAACTATCTAACTACTTAGTCAAAAATTATTATTGCATTGCTGGATTCAGTTCTGGAATAATTGAGATTCCTTTTAATAAAAATTTCACTTTCCACGAATATAACATTGGGTACTTCTATTGTACATACAAATCGAATGATTGTACCAAAAGATTACTCTATATTATTTTATTTTATTTTTTTTCTTATTTAATTTTATCTCCTCTAATCTGTAAAATGTTATCTTCTTTTCTTTTCTTTTTATTTAAATATCATCTATGTACATAGTGTCATTAATGTATTATTGTTTTTTTCTTTTTTGTAGCTCATTATGTCTCTAACCAGATTTAATTTAGTTATACCTGCAATTATCTTTTATTCTTAAGGGACTTTGTCCCAGAATAAAATTATTTTTCTATTCTATTCTATTCTATTCTATTCTATTCTAAATACGAATAAAGTATTGACAATGTGAACTAATATTGATCTAAATGCACATTGGATATAATGAATGAAATACCATTCTGGGTCTTGTCAATAGTATTGCATCTTGTTGTCATTTTTCTACATATATTAAAAATTAAAACAAAAAAAAATAATTAAAACAATAAAAAGAACAATAAAAAATAAATAAAAAATATGATAAAATGTATACCGTCTTATTGTTTTAATTTTTAATTTATTTTGTTTTTGTTTTAATTTTTAATATATGTAGAAAAATGACAACAAGATGCAATACTATTGACAAGACTATTTAGTCGTTAAAATTATGTTCATCAGACTGATCCAAATGTAATAGGGCACAGAATGGTAATTCATTTATTATATATAATGTGCATTTAGATGAATATTATAGTCAATACTTTATTCGTATTTATCGTCCATAATTGGTTTTACATGTTTTAGGGCTTGAAAATGTGGCAATAGCTATGTAACTTCGCCTGTTTAAGAATCATGTAAGCATTATATGTTTTTGAAATAAATAATGATGGGAGATAATATTGCTTTTTAATACACATTATAAAAAATAATTAGATTTTATTATTGCTAAACCTTCCAGGAACTATAAGATGATGTGGTCAAAATTTGGTACAGATTGGTTCTGTATTTTTCGGGGTTAGTGGTCAAACATGAAAAATGGCTTGTCCTTTTATATAATAGTATATATATATATATATATATATATATATATATATATATATATATATATATATATATATATATAAATTTAAACATGCTTTTATAAAATTTATGATTCCCTATATCAACATTATAGAGTTATTGGCATTAATATTTTATAAAAGTATTAAAAGTACAAAGAATTTTCTTAGAATGTTATAAGAAAAGGGGGGTTCTTATTATTTGAAGTTTGAATGTTGAAGAAAAGGATAGGAGATGGGGAACGAACTAAAACAATTCTTTCATCCAGATCCTTTTTTTTTTTTTTTTTTTTTTTTTTTTTTTTTGCGAGGAAGGATCAAAGACTTCCTAAAGCAGTCGGTCCGTCGAATATCGACAACTCAATTTCCCCCTCGGAGTCTATTTTCAACTGTAAATCATGTGTGGGAATAAGGGCTCGTATAAAAAACCAAGTGCCTTCTAGATAACGAGATAACATCGATACAGATGGCTTTGGTCTTTCAAGTTTCCTCCTTATCTGACTTAGATCCCCTTCAAAGGATACTTATAAATATATATTTATGTTAATACAATAGCTCTTCCTTTATGATTTTTTAAACTACTTTCTGCTGGGATTCCTCGTGATAACAGTAATTACATTATTTAAATTAACTGTAGTTTATTTTTTTATATCATTTATAAAATCAACTCAAAATATCATTCAATTAGCATTAATAAAATAAAAAATAACGTAATACAAGACAGAACCGCTTTCAGAAGAATGATACTAAACTATAAGGGTTTCTAGAAGAAGGGAAAGAAAGAAAGAATTAGCATCTGGACAGAAGAGAGAGCAAAGTGAACGGATGAAAACCTGTTGGAAATCAAGTAAGGATAATGAATATTTCATTTAACGATATATGTATTACTGAGACATAACGTCATCCAATAATTAAGCTGAATAAGTCATCGAAGTTGGGTGATTCACTGTTATCACGCGATACATACTGGAACTGATAAGGGTGACTAACCCTCCACTCTGTTGGCTGTCGTGTAGGTGGTGTAGTTGCTAGTGGTAGTGGTTAGTGGTGCAACGTTGAGTCATCATCCTTGTAAACATTATTTATTATAAAGGTAATAATTATTATAACAATAATATAATATAAAATATATTGGTATAACAGTAGTTGATGAAGATTTTCATGTAAATAAAAATATATTCACTTGATGTACACCATGATAGTATAGAAGGATCAATACAATTAGGATTGATGAATTAATTGCCACTTCTATTGGGATTATTTTATTAGAATACTAGTTTCGAATGCTAAGCATTCATCTTCAGTTCTAAAATATACATTTTTTTAACACTTCAGCACTATGTTACATGGATTATAATCAAGGTAAATCATAAGGAATCAAGCAGGTGAGTACCAATGTTTGATTACTTATCTTACATTTTTGAAAACTTTAGTATATATAATCCATGTAGCATAGTGCTGATGTGTTGAAGATTTTGTATGTTTTAGAACTGAAGATGAATGTTCAGCATTCGAAACTAGTATTTTAATAAAATAATTCTAATAGAAGGGGCAATTAATTCATCCATCCTAATTATAAAGATATATTGCTAAAAGTGATCATGTAAAAAAAATAAAATAAAGCGTTATGTGGAACGCTAGGTAAAATAATGTTCAATTAATTACAAAGTTTAAAAGGCATGCTCAATGATATTTTTTTTTTTTTTTTTTAACATGGAACATGTTTTACCCATTATCTAGATAGTCAAAAGCGATACGCTTTTGGGAAACGCGAGGGCGTTATTCGTAGATCAGTTTTGCTGTAAACGTTAGATCACATAGTATAGTATATAGACTTTTTTTTGTTTACCAGAACCTCGTATTATTTTTAGATTATTCATCTGAAGAAATATGTAAATGGCGACTGCGGTCGAAATAAAAAAAAGAAAGTTTTTGAAATTTTGAAACGAAACTTACGGTCTTAACTGTGTCAAATAAAGTTTCTTTTTAGATTATAGTCTGCTCTCCAACCTTTTCCAGTTCTTCTCCAGCGACCCTTACTTTGGAATTCCCAATGGGATGTGGAATTTTTTACGACGGATTTCGATAGAAAATCAAATTTTGAATCGATTTTATACAATCGCGAATCGCGAATAATCATTTATGGTTTCCCAGGCTATCTCTCGAATGCTCCGATGAGGATACGCTTTCACCGTAGCCAGTACATAAATGATATTAGTTTCTTGACGCACTTGTCGACGATTTGAGCCTCTCGGGGGAAACCTTCCAAGTCGACCTGTTCTCACCGCGCGTTGTACCAGTCGCGGGAAGACCCGAATATTTTTGTTCAAAGTTTATTTTATTTTTGCAATACCAGTTTTAGACTGTTTATTTTCTTAAAATCATTTTTCGCGATTTGCGGCGAAACGGTGTCCCGGATAAAAAAATTCACTGGTATAAAATCGATTCAAAATTTGATTTTCTATTTTCTATCGAAATTCGTCGTAAAACATACCACACCCCATTGGCAATTCCAAAGTTAGGGTCGCTGGACGAGAACTGGAGAAGGTTGGAGAGCAGACTATAGCCTGAAAAGAAACTTTTTTTGAAACAGTTAAGACCCTCAGAGTTTTTTTTTTTTTTTTTTTTTTTTTTTTTTTTTTTATTTTTTTTTTTTTTTTTTTTTTTTTTTTTTTTTTTTCAAAATTTCGAAAACTGGAAAAAAAAGGGGGGTGGCCATCCAATATTGAGCACCCTGCATATGTAAACGTTTTGTTATAAACATTAGATCCCTTAGTATAGTATATAAACTTTTTTTTTTTAACCGGAACCAGATGTTCAATTTAGATTATTCATTTGAAGAAATACGTAAATAGTGAATCCTGGTGAAATGAAAAAAATAATCGTTTTGTTTTTTTTTAAATATATGTAAGGAAATTTTTTAAACTAAAAACTGATATCATTTTCAGATCCCTCGTCTTAACAAAAATGCAGAAACTAAATTTGGTCGAAAACAAATATCTATCTTGACTGAGAGCTGAGAAAAAAAAAAAAATAAAACGTGATTTTCGTATTTTATTTTTTTTATCAGCTCCTAATGCTCACTGGCAGCTATAACTCTAGTTTTGCACTATTATAGGTCCCTACTACCCGAACAAAAATCGCCAGTCAACAAGTCAAAGTGTCTTCTTTTTAGAAGAAAACAAAGATGAAGAAAAAAAAAAATTATAGTAAGAACATACTTAATATTAGACAAAGTAACTACAAAAAATACTATTGAATACACAATATGTACTCACTTTTTTGACGGGTCCAAAGCCAGAAAGTTTTGAGAATAATGAGATCGAGTTGTCTCCCGAACATTGTCGATAAACAACATACTGTATACATCAGAGTTATACCTATTTACTCCTTATTCACTTATTTATTAAATTATCCTTTATCCTTAAAGGAAATACACCTAACATTTACTTCATCCTTAAAATGTTTGTAAACAAAAATATCTGTGTTTATTACTATCGAATAAAATATATTTAGAATCAAGGGCGCAACCAGGATTACTATCTGGGGGGGCTGGGTTCATATATATATATATATATATATATATATATATATATATATATATATATATATAGAGAGAGAGAGAGAGAGAGAGAGAGAGAGAGAGAGAAAGATATTTTTTTATGCTTTAGTTAAACTAAAACAAGGAATGGGTGGTGATCGAGACTATATAAATGAAAATCATAGTTATCGACTAAAAAAAATTAGTCGTTTCGGTCGTCTGGGAGGGGGGGGGGGCTCCAACCCCCAAGCTCCCCTCTTGGTTGCGCCATTGGAGAGTTTCTGAAAATTCACACAAGTAGTTGAGAAATAAAAAAAATCTACGATATGTTTAAATATTATTATAATTTTCTTTTATTTATGAAACTGGGCAATATAAAGTTTAAAAAAAACAATATGGCATAAAGCTTTAAGTGATTGAATCGAGTTGAATAGTCCCTTCATATGTTTAAACTTACTATTTAAGGGATTTTGAGCTGTAGTGACGTGTAGCGAGAATAGCTGTCGGATCTCCACAAATTAAACTTTACCCATCATTATTGAAAATCCGTACCTTTCCTCTATATTATATAAGTTCGATGTTTAATCTTGATAGTAACTATTTTTAATTCGAGGCAGGAGGTAGGAGGATATACAAGAATTACAGTCCTGTTTACTCCTCGTTAAAACTTTGTTTACCACCAGTGGCTATAATTCAGGGTCAGCCTATCACAAGTTGAGTTCTCTACTCCGATCTCATCCGCTGTCCACACCGGGTGGTCCGCTATGTTTATTCAGTACTCGGAAGTTGGAACCCAGCTATCTCTACAATAATCATCTATTTGTGGTTGAAGCATTTTCCCTGAGGATTAAAGCATCACGTGAGGATTACATTTTTGTTGATTTTGAAAAAATCTGTAGATAGCTCGGGTTAAAAAAAAACACATTTGAGATATGTTTCAAATTCAAGCAAACAACCTCTATAGATTTTTTCACTCAAAAAATTGACGTAAAATTCTAATTCAGCATCCTAAAAAACATTGAAAAACGCTTATTCAACAAAATCAAAAAATATCATTTTTTTCACGCTCCTCGAGGATATATATATCAATATATATATATATATATATATATATATATATATATATTGATATCTACATATACATACGGTTCCTAAGTTTTGAGGGTGCTGAATGGGAATTCTAGGGCTAACAAAATTTTCTATCACCTTTTACAGTGTAAAAGCTAAAATGTTTCAAGTGAAGTGCATTCAATATATTTTTTTCCAAAGAACCGAAATCGAATTCGAATTCAGCATTCCAAAGAACCCTTAAATAAGAAATTTCATCTAAATAGAAAAATAAAAATTCGTAAGCTCCAAAATTTGCCTGACCAAATAATGGTAGGCAACTTTTGTTTGAATTGACAAAAACATGAATTACGCTTAGACGGTTAAACGTATAAACTTTATTATTTTACACGAAATATAGGGTGGTAATACGCTTGAAATGTATTTGGTTTCATCATCCTATATGGTTTTAAACTCAAGCTAAAAATCAAAATGTTTTTATGATTCCAATTAATTTAATAGGTTTATGTTCATCGAATTTTACATTTATATATATAAAAAGAAAGCTGAGGCTCTCCTCTTTCCAGCGATACCAACCAGCGAATCGTGTGACGAAGTAAAGGCGATTTAAAGGTATGTAACCAATAATTTCATTTAAGGTTTAAAAATTTCATTTTCCTCGAGGAGCGTGAAAAAAAAATGATAATTTTTGGTTTTGTTGAATAAGATTTTTTCAATGTTTTTAGGATGCTGAATTAGAATCTTACGTCAATTTTTGAGTGAAAAAATCTATAGAGGTTGTTTGCTTGAAAATCGAGATATAACATTTGCTTCTAGTGCCTTCTACGATCGTTTCTCTGTAAAAATGAAAAAATGAGGTTAAATTAAAGGTAAGCATTAAATTTACTTTAATTTCATATATTAAACAACACTTCTGGCACTTAAAGCAAATGTTTGTCAAAAAGTGAGGTAACAATTTTTTTTCTCTCTCGAAAATATTGATTTTCATTAACGTATTTCTCGAAAACTATTGAGAGTTGGAGAAATATGAATAGAAATAAGTTTATAGGAAATTTGATTAGCTTTAATTTTGAACCATAGCATATTTTTCTAGAGTCCACCGTTTTTGAGATATAATCGAAAAACCTAAACATGGGATCTTTCCCCCTTCCCCCAACGTAAACTCGGGAATGTCGTTCCCCCTGGTGCCGGGGATTTTTATTATATTTACATTTTAACTACTCCTAATGAAGCTGTGAAGTTAAAACTAGTCGTATATTTCATGCATTCTACACCCCTCATTTCAGCACTCTGAGTGGGGTCGCACTTCTTCGTGAAAACACGTTTTCGGCACTCTATTGGCTATAACTCCAGAACTAATAGTTCGATCCAAAATTTATTTTTTCGATCAGAAAGCTGGTTAAATTTACTATAAGAATCTATATATTAGATTTTACAAGTCCTGTAAAACACCTATGCCAGTAACCTAAAAACCGCTAACTGCAACACCAAAACTATTTGTCCGATCTGAAATTTTATTTTTTCAACTAAAATCTGATTAAATTTACTTAGCCAGCACGCTAAATATGAATGTTTTGGTAAAATATGACGATTTTAACATTTTCAGTAGGCTTGCTTGGGAGTATTACAGGGTTTGATCAATGCTTTATATGGTATATATAAACGGCCTGATAGCAAATTTAATCAGATTTTAGTTTAAAAATTAAATTTCAGATCGGGCAAATAGTTTGGAGTGTTTCTGTATTTAAAAAATGTATTTTTGACGGATACCCAGATGAGGGTATGGAAAAAAACAAAACACTATATCATGCTACATCACAAAACACCAGCGCCTCATAGCAGCTCTTTGATAAAGCAAGATTGTCATTCTTTAAGTATAATTGTCCTTTAGAATCTATGAACAGAACTATTTGTATTTTAGAATTCATTTTACTTTGTATAAAACTACTAATTTTTAATTTTTCGATTTTATTTATACCGAACGATATACACACACCAGCCAAACGATATATAAATACATAAATTATATGGAATATGATTGGCCGCTGATGATCGACCATAGAGGCCTAACAAGTCATTAACCGTTCAACAATTGTTGGCCTCGGGCAAACAGTGGCAGGGCATTGTTGGTCAACAGCGCCACCTCATCAACTACCCTGCATTATGCAAAGGGTAGACTCAACCCCTGCTGGCTTGCGGTTGGGTCTTAGCTCCTGCCCTGCATCGCCTAATTGGGTCCAGCAAATACAAAATGCAATTCCAGTAAGTAGTTTACTAATCCTACTCCCTAAAAGTTTAGTAATTTACTAAATAAGTAATTAGCAGTGAGATTTGTTTTCAAAACCCACCCGAATACGTCGTTTTCCGTTAAGGATCATGACCTACTGAGTGTAATTTAGCTGTTATATAAATTTCAGCTGTTTATATTTCCGTTGAATAGAACATCAAAATTTAATTTGGAAATCTAATAGTCTCCTTACTTGGGTCAAACTTGATCACGATTTTACTTCGAGACGTATGAAAAGAAGATGGCCTAGAGACCTTCCTGCTACTAATAGATACTTCTTTAAAAGTTATTGATATGCCATGATAATCTCTGTTCCTTACACCTTATTGATTCTTACAACTTTATGCAATATATACAATAAGTAAATTCAACGTCAAATGATCATAATAATTGTCAATAACTTCTAAAGAACTACCTATAAGTAGCACATCAAATAATTTTATATACTAGAAAGTCCTGAGGTCATCTTTTTTTCAGACGCCACAGAGAGCTATCGGGAATCCAGTGAAAAGCAAGTTAAGAGACTAGTGGATTCGAGTGGATATGTAGCCTGTCATGAAAGGATACTTTTTTTTTATGCTTAGAACTTTTTTTTAAAGAAAAGTAGCCAAAAACGAAGTGTACTTAAATTTTAGATTATTTGGTTTATTTTCATTTAAATCGTGATGTCAGGGTATATAACTAACATTGTAAATTATTTGAGGTACGCACGATGGTATACAAGGATCAGTACAATTCCAAATTATTTCCGACATGTATTAATATTTTATTTACTTGATGTTTCGATGCTGAGTGGATAAGATCATTATGATAAGTTTATTTGTGACAATAAGCAGCATTGAGGATAAGGATTCTATACGAGAAGAATTGGAAGGTTTAGTGGAGCCCCAAAGCTCAACACCTTGTATCCGAATGGGACTAATTACTGTCAGACAAATAAACGTTTTTTTATAACTGATTGGGTGCTTTGAACGTTTTTTTAGTAAATATTGGAGTTGTCTTTAACGACGAACAGTTTCTTGTCGTAAGTATGGAAATAAAGATATGAGTTTTATTTTTGATATATATCGTTATTTTAGTAGATAGCTACAAACACTATTATATATAAAAGAAATAAATAAATATTTTCATGTAGCCACATATTTACATTCTAAATAGATGGAGAGGCGTTTCATTACATAAAGAACATAGCGTGACAGTTGAATGGCTAATTAGTATCAAATTACACGAGATATGTGAATGTATTATGTATATCAGCAGAATACATTCACAGTTATATCAAATTTTTCCCAATTCAAATTGTTTGTTAGATCATCAAAACAAGAAGAATCTTCATTATATATCAAATATTGTTATCGTATCTAATCGATGATAAAATAATCTTTATTTAGGAACATATTCTCCCCTAAGAATTAAAAAAAATAAATAAAAGGATACAAACATAGAAATACATAATTTTGGAATGGTAATTTATTGTAGATATCAGCCGTAATTTATGTTAAAAAGTAAAATAAGCAGATTAGTTTCAATACAATAATCCTCAAAAAATTTTATTGTTGGTTATAATTCATTTTTTTTTTATTACAGATTTTATGGCGTGATATTAAGCTTTGAGACTGTTTTGAAAATATGTCAATTAATATGGCCATGACACTTATAGCTAAGTGTTTAATGGACGGCTTCAATGGCTTCAACTCAAGCTATTAGTAGAAGATGCATTACGTCTAAGAACAAGTAAAGATTGTGTGTATATGTGTATACACACGCACACATACACTCACACACACACACACACACACACACACACACACACACGCACACACACACACACACACACACACACACACACACACACACACACACACACACACACACACACACACACACGCACATCTATGGAAAAAAAAAACACCAGTGCAACTCATGAAGATTCTTCTGGGGTTTAACCTCCCAACGTCGGGTACCCACTTCCTAATAGAAGCGCCCAGGAGGGACTCCAACCAACAATCCCCATCTTAAGTAACATAATATAAATCTTATTCCTTCGGCCGGACTCAAAATCGGGCCTATGAGCAGCTACTTTATTGGAACTTTTTTTTTTGAAAATTGGAACATATAACAAGGTATACAATAATAAGATCCCATAAATTCAACAAAGAATCGGAAGTGAAACTAATACGCTAAGTAGAAAATAGTCAAACAATAAATATTTATGAACCATTAGAAATAATAGAATCATTTATAAGCAATCACATTTTTATTTATTTATTTAAAAAAAAAAAAAATATTTTTTATTATTATTTTTTTAAACAGCCAGAGAAATGTTTCCAGTAGTCCTATTTTAAATTTGTTCCTAGTTGTAACAGAAAAAAAACAAAGGGATTGCTTGTTCATTTAACTACACCTCACCACTATTTCTCTCTACAAACTGAGAGCATCAAGAAGTTCATTTGCTTTGCTTATTTAGTTGAGTATCAACAAATTTGATTTCTTGTTTAACATTTTTAAAATTAATATGCACAATCTGTGTTTTTTTACGTTTTTAGAACTGACGATGAATGTTTAACATTCGAAACTAGTCTTTGTATGACAAATTCCAATAGAAGTGGAAAACAGTTCCTCAATCTTAATAAATAGCCAGAGAAATATTTCCAGTAGTCCCATTTTAAATTTGTTCCTAGTTGTAACAGAAAAAATACAAAGGGATTGCTTGTTCATTTAACTACACCTCACCTCTATTTCTCTCTACAAACTGAGAGCATCAAGAAGTTCATTTGCTTTGCTTATTTAGTTGAGTATCAACAAATTTGATTTCTTGTTTAACATTTTTAAAATTAATATGCACAATCTGTGTTTTTTTACGTTTTTAGAACTGACGATGAATGTTTAACATTCGAAACTAGTCTTTGTATGACAAATTCCAATAGAAGTGGAAAACAATTCCTCAATCTTAATAAATATATATATATATATATATATATATATATATATATATATATATATATATATATATATATATTATCATATGTAATTTAAAATTCACTGTTAAGACTAAAACGACAAGAAACTGCCAGTCATCACAGCCTACTTCAAAATTTACTAGACAAACGTTCAAAGCTCCCAATGATTCACAAAAGACTTATTTAGATAACAATAATTAGACCATTTTGGACGTACGGAGTTGACCTTTGGGGCTCTACTAAACCATCCAATTCATCTCGAATCCAATCCTTACAATCCAAAATCTTTCGAAAAATCCTCAATGCTCCTTACCTTGTCAACAATAAACTTATCCATAAAGATCTTAATGTTCCATATGTTGCTGATTTAGCCCACACCAGATACCTATCCTTTCATAGTAAGCTCCATAACTACTCAAATCTATTAGTTTCTCAACTTGCTTCCCACTCCATTCCCGATAATCCTCCGAGGCTTCTGAAAAGAAGATGGCCTAGAGACCTTCTAGTGTAGAATTTTTATTGAAGTGCTACTTATGAGTAGTTCTTTTCAAGTGTTGACATGTTATTGTTATCATTAAAAACACATTTACTTGATGTATATATTTTGTACAATTGTAAATTTCAATAAACGGATTAAAACAAAATAAAAAAAAATTCACTGTGATCACTAAAAGTAACTGTTACTTGCGAATATTAAACGAAAAGGAACCCAACAATATTTTCATTTGTTTTCGATACATTGAAGTCAATATCCCTCGATTATACAGCGAAAAAAACAATAACAAATGAAATTCGCTCATAAATTGGTATTCTAGAAAATATTAGTCTTTAGATTGTAAAGAAACCGCTTCTATTATAGATAAAAAATCTTACGCCAATAACTTATGAAATAGAAACTTTTAAAACCACATATAACCTTCTGAAAGCATTATAAATGTTTACGATATACAGGCATAGTTTACTATGCATGACCATAAATATGGTGGAATACCAAACATATATATCAGCAATATGAAAGTCATAGCTTTTATTTTCACATATAACACCTGAGTACCCTTCTACCTGGCGGCTCAGCGTTCAATTCAATAGTTCCGCAGTAATAGACGTAAACGAAGTGGCATTAAAAAAAATAAAATATATTCGTTCATATAATATATTTGAGTTTTTACGTTTAGAAAGAATAAAATGAAGAAAGGGGAAAAGTTTTACTGTTCCACAAATTGAAAAGTTATCTTCTTTTGTTGTTAATGTATAAATTGAATTAATTTTATTTTGTGTAACACTTATTTAAATATTTACAAGTGAAAAACATAATTACGCAGCTATGGGTAACTTAGAGTCTAGTCCTGACAAAGAGGGGGAGGAATTAGGCTGAGGTAAAATTAAAATATGGACGGTTTTGTGTTTTTTAAATTTTTTTTCTGTTATTATTATAACTTTTTTTTAACAATTTCGTATCATAATTATAAGATTTAGACATGGTAATAAGTTTTGAGGAACGCGAGGACGTTACACGTGGTTTGACACGCACTAACTCTGTTGGTGTTGTTCCGTTCGAACATTTGGCGAAAGTTTCCTGATCAGAACTTTTATAAAAATTATTATTATATATATCAATTTATTAAAATTTACAACTATACAAATATGTACATCAAGTAAATGAGCTGATAACGATAACAATGACATGTAAAAACTTGAAAAGAATTACTCAAGCAGCACTTCAATAAAATTTTACACTAGAAGATCTCTAGGCCATCTTCTTTTCAGATGCCTCGGAGGATTATCGGGAATGGAGTGGGAAGCAAGTTGAGAAACTAACGGATTTGAGTGGTTATAGAGCTTACTATGAAAGGATAGGTATCTGGTCTGGGCTAAATCAGCAACATATGGAACATTAAGATCTTTATGGATAAGTTTATTGGCCACAAAGTAAGGAGCATTGAGGATTTTGCGAAGGATTTTGGATTGTAAAGATTGAATACGATATGAATTGGGTGGAGTCCCAAAGCTCAACTCCGTATGTCCAAAATGGTCTAATTATTGTTATGTAAATAAGTCTTTTGTGAAACATTGGGAGCTTTGAACGTTTGTCTAGTAAATGTTGAAGTAGGCTGTGATGACGGGCAGTTCGTTTTAGTCTTAACAGTGAATTTTAAATTACATATGAAAATTTTTTTTTTTTATTTTTTTTTTATTAAGATTGAGGAATTGTTTTCCACTTCTATTGGAATTTGTCATAAAAAGACTAGTTTCGAATGTTAAACATTCATCGTCAGTTCTAAAAACGTAAAAAAAAAAAAAAAAAAGATTGAGGAATCAGATATTTGATACACAGATTGTGCATATTATATTAATTTTAAAAATGTTAAACAAGAAATCAAATTTGTTGATACTCAACTAAATAAGCAAAGCAAATGAACTTCTTGATGCTCTCAGTTTGTAGAGTATTATTATACTGTGATGTTATAGAAATAAATAGTGGTGAGGTGTAGTTAAATGAATAAGCAATCCCTTTGTTCTTTTCTGTTACAACTAGGAACAAATTTAAAATGGGACTACTGGAAATATTTCTCTGGCTATTTATTAAGATTGAGGAATTGTTTTCCACTTCTATTGGAATTTGTCATACAAAGACTAGTTTCGAATGTTAAACATTCATCGTCAGTATTTTGTCAGCAGTAAGGGGCATTTAGGATTTGTCGGAGGATTTTGGATTGTAAGGATTGGATACGAGATGAATTGGATGGTTTAGTAGAGCCCCAAAGCTCAACTCCGTGCGTCCAAATAGGTCTAATAACAGTCATGTAAATAAGTCTTTTGTAATGAATTGGGAGGTTTGAACGTTTGTCTAGTAAATGCTGAAGTAGTCTGTAACGACGAGCAGTTTCTTGTCCCTTTAGTCTTTTATAAAAATATTTTTAGTTTTGTATTCTTTGTTGCTACGACCTACCGTTTAAGAGCTATATTGATTTGAAAGGAAAAAGTCACTCTATGTCTCCATTTTCTAAGTGTATGGGCTTCTTTGACACGTTGGTGTTGCTAGAATTGAAAATGTTTCGGCAGTTTCCTCATCAGAAATTAAATGAAAAATATTTTTAGTTATATATTATTTGTCGCTAGGACCTGCAGTTTAAAAGCAATATCGGTATAATTGAAAAAAAAAAAAAATCAGGTTTGAAACTCATAATTTTAAGTTTAGGAGCTTTTTTGACAAGCTCAAACTCTGTTGATGTTGCTCAAATCGAATATCGGTGGAGAGTTTCCTTATTAAAAATTTAACAGAAAACATTTTTTGTTTTATAACATTTGTCGCTAGGACTTAACGTTTCGGGGCAATATTGGTTTGAAAAAAAAAAAAAAAAAAAAAAAAAAAAAAAAAAAAAAAAAAAAAAAAAAAAACCGCATTTTTTATGTGTAGGTGCTTTTTTGAAAAGCTGTAGTTCTGTTGGTATTGTTCAGATCGAAAATTGTTCGACAGTTTCCTGATTAAAAAACTTAATTTAACTAACGTAAATAAACCTTAATTAATAAAACCGTTAATTATTATTAACTATCTAGTTAACTCCCTACTGTTACTAGTAACTTTATTCATTCTGTACTAACTCATTAGCTTAACCAAAATATCTCACTAACTATATATCTACCAATTCTTATATTGTTATATTTACTCATTCATTATCACTCCTGAAATATTCTTTTCAATTCTAATTCAATAGTTTACATTTATTGTACTGGCTTCATTGCCTTCAGATATTATTTCAGTTATCTATCCTCAATATATCAGTAACTCTGTATCTACTCATTAAGTATTAACTCAGTAACTTGTTCTCATTATCTCAACAACTTAGTATCTACACTGTTTATGTTCACCAATTATTTTGTCGAGATTACTCATTAGCATTTAAGTAACTATCACCCATTTTAATTCTCATTTTAGCCTCAATTCAATAGTCTTTACTGGCCTTATGGCCTTTATATATTGCCTTTAAGTTACCATCCTTACTCTTATACAGTTATTTATGTTTATTTGTTTGTTTATGTTTATTTTCTTTCTCACTCATTCCTATATGTTCTGGTGTGTGTTTATTCATATATTTTTACAATGTAGTCATACCTCTTTGCTTGTTTTCTTTTTTTTCTAGCCCTGATGAAGACTTGCATTGCAAGTCGAAACGTTGGCTTTAAGAATTAGAATAAAATAAACATTTTATTTTGATCTGCTGAATATCTTTGACTGCCTACCCTAATTATCAACATCTCCTAACGTAAATAAATCCTAATAACAACTGAAAGCAGATGATACTTAAAAAAAATTTCTTTATTCTTGTTAACATAGATCTTCAATTCTTTAATACCTTTTTTTTTTTTTTATTTATAGAAATTTACAACTGTATTAAAAAACACATCTAGTAAATATGCGGTATACATGAGATATAATGACATGAATAATTTGTAGAGGAACTACCTATTGGTTCTACTCTAATGAAATATTTACAAAAGAAGAAGATTCCGAGGCCATCTTCTTTTCAGACGCGTCGGAGGATTGCCAGGAATGGAATGGGAAGCGAGTTGTGCAACAACCACCAAAGTGGATTTGGATGAGTAAGTTTATTATGAAAGGAAAGGTATCTGGTTCGTGCTAAATCAGCGACATAAGGGATATTAAGGTCATTGTGGATTATTTCATTTGTGACAAAGTAAGGAGCATTAAGGATTTTTAGAAGGATTTTGGATTGGAGTGATTGGATCTTTAATACCAATGCTTATAATAAAATTAATGGTACTTATAAAAAATATAACTATAAAACTAGTTTATTTATTTATTTTTATTATAATCATCCAAATGATTAATTTAATAATAATAATTACTTTGGCCTCGACAAGAGTTTCATCAGTTAATGGCAATGGTAACACGCGAGCTTATTCCGACGAACACCGCCCTGGGAGTTGCCTAACAGTAAGCCAGGACACTGTAGGCTTTGAATAAAATAAATAAACAAACAATTATAAATATAGTATATTAATTTTATAATAAAACGATTAAAAATTAAAAAATTTTCAAAGCAAATCTTTGACTTCCTACGCCATCTCAAAACAAAACCCAATTGGTTTAAAGAAACTGAAAAGGACCTAGCAGAATTAAAAATTACAGAAAATTCACTACTTGATCAGACTTCTAAATTAATAACTAAAGATGAATATGTTAGGTTCCAAGATAAATCCACTCTAAAAACCAAACCCTTTATCTCAGATGAAGAAAGAAAAAGAAGATCAGAAAGAATGAAGAAGTACTGGGCACTTAGGAAAGGACAACACACAGTGAAGTGATGGATTCAACGTACCCCAAAGAGAGTGAAACGAAAAAAAAAAACAAAAAAAAAACGATTACTAAACCAGTATTTTTTATCAAGTAGCTTAAAAGATTTACATCTACTAAAAATTCCACACAATTAATTTTTTCATTTTCTCGGCTAAGCGTTTCATTAGGATTGATGAATTAATTGCCACTTTTATTGGAATTAGTTTATTATAAAACTAGTTTCGAATGCTAAACATTGATCTTCAGTTCTAAAACATACACAATTTTTAACACAACAGCACTATGTTACATGGATTATATATACTAAAGTGTTCAAAAACGTAAGACAAGAAATCTAATATTGGTTCTCACCTGAGGAGATCTAACGAATATCTGAAATTCTCCATCGAGGAAGGAGGAAAGCGCCAGGTAAGATAAATTTTTGAGGTTTACTTTGGGATTTCCCCTATGATTCCTATTGGAAACAAAGGTAGAGTGGGGCTATTGGAAATTTTTTTCAGGTCATTAAAACAAAAACCTGGATCGCTTTTAAACGATTTTATTATTTCTAATGATTCATAGATATTTAATTTTAGGCTATTTTCTACTTGATGTATAATTTTTACTCCCGAGTCTTATTAAGGGTCGAATTTAGGGTTTTTTTTCATTTAAATAGAGAGGTAAATAAGAATTTTGGGTCTTATTATTATAAAATATTATATGTTCATTTACTCTTTATGGAATTTTTCGTTTGTGATCACTAACCGCGAAAACTACAGAACCGATCTGTACCAAATTTTGACCACAGCATCATTATAGTTCAAAGATGGTTTAGCAATAATAAAATGTATTGATTTTAAAGATTAGTTTGTTATTAAAAAAACAATAATATATGGATAACAGTGAAGTTTGAATATGTGTCGAGCTCTATTTTACATGAGAGGTAACAGTATATAGTATGGTGCTGTATAGAGCTTGAAATTGATAATAAAATTTACTTATGCTCAACTAAATTAAAACGATTTAAATATGTGATGCGGATGTGGATCCCCGTGATTTTTGAAAATCGACCAATATGTGGTTAGCACAATTTCTCAATACAGTTTACAATGGTAAAACTACTGAACTAATCTGTACTAAAATTTAATTCCATCATCTTCATTGTTCTAGAAAGGTTTATCAATAATAAAATTTACTATAATAATTTTTTTTTTAATATACATTTATTGAAATTTACAACTGTAAAAAATATATACATCAAATAAATGTATTGACAACTATTACAATAACATGTCAAAACTTGAAAAGAACTACTCATCAGTAGCACTTTATTAAAAAATTCTACACTAGAAGGTCTCTAGGCCATCTTCGTTTCAGACACCTCGGAGGATTATCAGGAATGGAGTGGGAAGCATGTTGAGAAACTAGGAATGGAGTGGGAAGCATGTTGAGAAACTAACGGATTTTAGTGGTTATGGGGCTTACTATGAAAGGATAGGTATCTGGTGTGGGCTAAATCACTAACATATGGAACATTAAGGTCTTTATGGATAAGTTTATAGGCGACAAAGTAAGGAGCATTGAGGATTTTTCGAAGGTTTGTGGAATGTGAGGATTAAATACGAGATGAATTGGATGGTTTAGTGGAGCCCCAAAGCTCAACTCCGTACGTCCAAATAGGTCTAATCACAGCCATGTATATGAGTCTTTTGTAATTAATTGGGAACTTTGAAAGTTTGTCTAGTAAATGTTGAAGTAGTCAGTAATGACGGGCAGTTTCTTTTCTTTTTAGTCTTGTATGTGGATTCCAAGTTAGACGTTTGTCCAAGTGGAGTCCAAGGTAGCGGATCAGTTCAAAAGGGATTATTGGAATATTAATTTCAATGTGTATAGAATACAAATCATACTTTTACTTAATCTTCAACCACCTAATCAGTTCAATCAAAGGTTAAAAATTACTGCTCTGCGTGAAAATGTAATTAAAGAAATAACGCCCAATTGTATACTTCAATGCGATCGTTTCTTTTTTTTTTTATAGATAAACAAATGACACTTGAATTATTATTTAAGTTCTTTACTTAGAGCGGGCGAAGCCGCAACGGGGAATGCTCGTCAGAAATAAATTTATGCTTATAAACCAGGACTTATGTGGCAATTTGCTAACTATGCCCCAATTTAATATAAACTAATCCTAGGCCCCATCCTCTACACGGTGTATACATCTGACATTCCAACTCATCTTTCCACTGTCCTCACCACTTAGCTGATGACACATGTGTGTTATCAGTGAACAATGATCCCTTCATTGCCTCCCAAACACTCCAATCCCATATCCTAACCCTTCAAAAATGGTGTCAAAAATGGAGAATCAAAATATATCCAAAAAAATCTCACCAAATAACCTTTACCCTTCGTCGTAAGCCCACGAATCCTGTCCTACAGTACCCTTTATTGATACTCTACTAATCCCTGTTGAACAGATCCGCTACCTAGGACTCCACTTGGACAAACGTCCAACTTGGAATCCACATACAAGACTAAAACGACAAGAAGCTGCCCGTCGTTACAGATTACTTCAACATTTATTAGACAAACGTTCAAAGCTCACAATTAATTACAAAAGACTAATATACATGACTGTGATTAGACCTATCTGGACGTACGGAGTTGAGCTTTGGGGCTCCACTAAACTATCCAATTCATATCGTATCCAATCCTTACAATCCAACATCCTTCGAAAAATCCTCAATGCACCTTACTTCGTCACCAATAAACTTATCCATAAAGATCTTAATGTTCCATATGTTGCAGATTTAGCCCAAACCAGATATCAATCCTTTCATAGTAAGCTCCATAACCACTCAAATCCCCTAATTTCTCAACTTGCATCCTACACCATTCCTGATAATCCTCTGAGGCGTCTGAAAAGAAGATGGCCCAGAGACCTTCTAGTGTAGAATTTTTATTAAAGTGCTACTGATGG
This sequence comes from Euschistus heros, assembly GCA_003667255.2. NCBI lineage: Eukaryota > Metazoa > Arthropoda > Insecta > Hemiptera > Pentatomidae > Euschistus > Euschistus heros. The sequence goes on along the minus strand of RCWM02000182.1, from coordinate 586,247 downwards.
GTAGTACTTTTCATGTTTTGTCACGTTATTGTAATAGTTAACGGCACATTTACTCGATGTATAAATTTTGTACAGTTGTAAATTTCAAAAAATTGTTATTATAAAAAAAAATAAAAATATAAACTAAATATTAATTTAATTAACAAAACAAAAAATATAATTAATCCCTTTTAAAGTAGAGATTTCCAATAATAGCAATAATAATAATTATAATTATAAACATACCCTCCCTGTTAACTGTAATAACATACTGTTTCTATAGCTCGTTCCACTCAAGGTTTACGACATAATTACCGACTTCCTTTGTTAAAAAAAAAAGTGAAATGCGTAGGTTCTGGCCGGGATATGCAAAATGGTTTCTTCACATAGGAATTACAGAGATTTCTCTATCAGAGGAAACTTGTGTACGTGTTTTCGTAATGCTTCGAGGTGCATCCAGCCAAATCAGTTGCGTTCGTTAATTATTTATTAAAAACTATCTATTATTGCTGTGGAGTTTTTTTTTTTTTTTTCTGTTAAACAGACTATACTTTTCATTTTAATTTTCTGATTTTTTAAAAATATATTTGAAGGGTGTTAGGCTAGAAGGGGAATGCCCAGTAACTATAGTTTAGAATAAATCTAAAATGAAAATTACAAATTCTATATTCTGTCTCATTGACAACGGGTTTCTTAAACTTCAAAACATGTGATAATCCTATTTCTAGACCATACAGTGATAGCAAATGGGACAAGCTAACAGGTGGCGATGAAATCTCAATTGTTTTTTTGTTGAAATACTATTGTTAAGGTGCGTTACTAATATACGTAAATTATAATTTGCCTAAAAAGTTAAAGGTATCTTCTTGACTTAACTTACAAATTTCAAGAATATGGGACGGAAAATGGTATACAGAATGATATTAACATATGCTAACATAATATGTGATATCAAGATTATATTACTCTATGATCACAAAGGCTGTGGAGCATTGTAACAGAGAAGTTGTAAACAGGGCCATCTTAATGGAAAGATGATGACAATGATATACCAAGGTCACATTCTAAGCAATTTGAACGGTTCATTCACTGAATGGTTATGCTCTCTCTCATCTGCTACTCAATAAGAGTTTATTCCATTTGAATATATTTACTCATATCTTGTAAATAAGGATAACAACTGAAAATTAATAAAAATTTTATTTAAAGAAATAATAATCACACTCTATTTTAAAAAAGTCCTTACTATATAGAATTAGGAGTTCAATAATACATAGGTATATTATAAACGATTATTTATTTATTTCCTAATCTCTGATTAATTTTATTTATTATTTTTATAAATCCACAATTTATTGGCATTTACACGTGTACAAATAAATCAATATTTATTTTGAAAATTTGGTGCATTGATTAAAATAGATGAATGGATTTTTTTTTTTTATATGGAACATGTTTTATATAGTGGCATAAAACCCAGGCAGATAATAAGTTAAAAATAATTAAAGGTGAGGACATCGAACAATGGTATTCATCACATCGGAGAAGGAGAAGAGAAGAAGTGGTGATGACCAGATTGAGGATTGGCCATACTCGCCTTACTCATTGCTATCTTATAATGAATGTGTTTATACTGCCATGTTATTACCGCAATGTTTATACTGCCAGTGCCAACTAACGATCAGACATATTCTCGAGGAATGCCCGCTGTACGAAACTTTTTTTAACAGGAACGGCTGGAAAGATGACTACCGGTAATGCTTGGAGATAACAATTACTATATGGATAAAATTATCAAATTTTTGAAACTATATAATTTTTTCAAAAAACTATAAATAAAAAAAAACTGAGGAACCAGGACACTAAAGACCATATAAGTTGAGTGTCCAAATACAATCAACCTAACCTAACCTCTAGTTGGTCAAAAGCGATACGTTTTCGGGGAATGCGAGGGCTTTACGCGTAGTTTGATATTTGGAGAGTAGATAATTAGTAATTAAATGGAGAATTTCTGACATTTGTCCACATTTGTCGCTATTTATCAGTGTGAGGCTATTTACTTAAGTCGATAGTACATAAATGTTTATTTTATTTTTTATTTTTTCAAATACTATATCAGAAACATAATTATTCCTTCTTCTGATTTTGAACTTTTGAGTAATAGTGCAAAACACTTATGTTACTTCTAAATTAAGCATTATATATCTGTATAAATATGTATTTAATTAAGTGTAATGCCGAGAGAAGGAACCTGTAGAAATAGATGTATATATTTCAGGGTTACTGCTATAAGGAAAACTGGAACTGTAGAAATAATTATGCGATGAGTAAAAAGGCGGAATTTTGAATTGATAATTTGGCATGATAATTACGAGGAAAGAAACTTCTTTTTAATGGGCATCTTCTTTTCAGACGCTTTTGAGGATAATCGGGAAAGAGAAGCAAATTGAGAGGTTAGTTGTTTTGAGTGGCGAGGGATTAAATAATGGTCAGGTAGGTATTTTGGTTGGATGGTTTGTGGAAATTAGGAACAGTTACGACAGTAAAGTCATTGTGGATAAGTTTACTTGTGACAAAATAAAGAGCATTGAAGATTCTGCAAAGGATTTCAAAATTGATTACAAGATGAATTGTGACTGTATTAGTTCTAAAATATTGTGGAAATATTAGTTGTGACTCTTCGATATTGTATGTACTAAATGTTTAAATTGATAAATAATTTTAAAAAAAAAAAAAAGAATAAAAAAAAAAAAAAAAAAAAAAAAAAAAAAACTCAATTTCTTCCTGATTTGGAAAAACAATAGATCATGGATGTCTATCTATAATCTACTACTTTTACTAATTTACGTTATATTATTAAAAAGATCGAATTATTTAAATTATCAAATAAATTAAATTAAAAATCAATGATTATTCGAAATAAACAAAATTGAGAGAAAATAAGGTTTTCAAACATAACTTTTTTTCATTCCAACCAATATAGCTCCTAAACGGTAGGTCCAAGCGACAAATGTTATATGACTACAAATATTTGCTATTAAATTTATGATAAAAAAATATTGTCAAATTTTCGTTCTGAGCAACACCAACAGAGATCCATAGCGTGTCAAATTGTTACATTTTTGACTGTGAAAAAAACGTTACAGCAAAAATGCATAATAATATATTAGTAATAATACAATAGGAGATACTATAGAAATATTAGTTGTGCCTCTTCCACCTTAGAAGTACGAAATATTTACATTGATAAATAAATAAATAAAAAAAAAAAAAAAAAAAATCAATTCCTCTCTGATTTGGAAAAAGAATAGATCATGAATGTCTATCTATAATCTACTACTTTTCCCAATTTACGTTTTAGAATTAAAAAGACCAAATTATTTAAATTAATAATTAAATTAAATTAACGATAAATGATTATTCAAAATAAATATATTTGAAAGAAAATACTTGATAATAAATACTCAAACGTCACTTTTTTCATTCAAACCAATATAGCTCCTAAAGGATAGGTCCAAACGGTAAATGTTATATAACAAAGTGTATTTTTCATTAAATTTGTGACAAGATAATTATTAGCAAATTTTCGATACGAGCAATACCAAAAGAGCTATAGGGTGTCAAAAAAGCCCCAACAATAAAAAAAAAAAATGGGCATACGTTACTTTTTTCATTCAAATAAACATAGCTCCTAAACGGTTAGTCCTAGCGACAAATGTTTTATAACAAAGTGTATTTTTCATTACATTTGTGACAAAATATTTATTAGCGAATTGTCGATACGAGCAACACCAAAAGAGCTATAGCGTGTCAAAAAAGCCCCAACAATAAAAAAAAAAAATGGGCATACATAACTTTTTTTCATTCAAATTAACATAGCTCCGAAACGGTTGGTCCTTGCGGCAGATGTTATTTAACAAAATGTATTCTTTATTAAATTTATGACAAGATAATTATCTGCAAATTTTCGACATGAGCAACACCAACAGAGATAGAGCCTGTCAAATTGTTACATTTTTGACAGTGAAAAAAATTTTACAGCAAAAAAGTAGCGACCCCCATCCAAAACACATATCCATATCACAATTCGGTGTAATGTTATCAAATGGATGGCTTTCTTTGATATTTATTTTTAATTGCTTATTTAAGACTAGACACAAAGACTTTAATATAATAATTATTAGCAAACTACACAATTTGGGTTAATGACTGATTTAGCATAATAAAACTGAAAGCTACGCGGATTGAAAAATTATATTGCGTCGTGTTTAATTATCATTAGGTATTAATATTATTACAATGGACTCAAACAATGTTTAAATTTTAGCAATGTCTATATGAATTATATGAATGAGCAGATGAATTATAAACGTGATTTTTAAACTAATAGTTTTTTTCTTAGCGTTTTCTTCCAGCAGTGACTCTGTTGGAAGGGATTTATTTATTTTTGTACACACCATACTTAAAACTATACAATGTAAATGTAATTTATAATTTTTGTTTTGATTATTATTTTACATATACATATACGTAGAACATGCGTTGCAAGTTAATATAAATAATAGAACAAGAAAAAAAATAAAGAAAAATTAAAATAAAATAAATAGTTATGAATGAAACAATTCCTTCTTTTTTTACTATTTAACAGCATTCTATTGTTTTAATTGTTAATGATTATTATATGTTTTTAAGATTATTCTAATATTTTTAGCTGTCTTATTATAATATGTTCCTCATTTTTATATTGTTTATCTCCTGTGTGTACGTAGCTTTAAGCCAATATCCATTTTTTTTTTTTTTTTTTTTTTTTTTTTTTTTTTTTTTTTTTATACATACATATTTTTTTTTTTACTATTTTTTTTTTTACCAATCTATTCATGGTCGGCTCCTTAACCACTCAAATCCACTAGTATCTCAACTTCCCACTCAATTCCCGACAATCCTCCGAGGCGTCTGAAAAGAAGATGGTCGCGAGACCTTCTAACGTAAAACTTTTATTGAAGTTCTACTGATAAGTAGTTCTTTTTAAGTTTTGGAATGTTATTGTAAGCGTTTTTTAACACATTTACTGAATGTATACTTTTAAAGTTGTAAATTTCAATAAGTTGATAATAAAAAAAAAAACTGTTTTTATACGTTTAAGTTTAAATTTATGTATTATTATCAGTAAATTTATAAATTATTATCAGACAACAGTTACTATTCCTATATTTATATTATTTTTAGGTGACAATTAGTCCCTGAATAAAGTTTATTTTTTTCTATTTAATTCCTTTCAATATTTAATTTCATTGTTTCACTAATACTACTAATAGTAGGAGATTAATATGAATGTATTTGATATTTAAAACTTTTTTTTTCTTTTTCTAATGTTACTGTACGTATTCTTATTATTATGTACTTAGATCAAGATATAGAACAAATAATATGTTTATACATGTAAATTAAAAATTTTAGTGTCTAACCTCTTTTTTTATAAACCTAAAAAAAAATATTTTTTTTCATCACAACTCATAACCTTATCGCTAATATATTTTTCATTTTTCATATTTTTATTGAGAGATTACTCATTGTTGGACTAAAATAACTAGCATTACTAGTCATCTGTCAAGAGCTGACAGGAAAAACTAGGCTTCAAAATATGAAGATCGTATTGGGCGTCTGATATTAGGTATAACTAAAACAAATTTTTTAAGATGAGTTGATTTCATTCTGAATGAATGATATGTCAATATATCAATTTTTTTTTTTTTTTTTAAAAAAATTATTTTTTTCTTATTGAATATTTTTAGACCAGTTAATATATTAATATATTTTAATTGCGTCTATCCAGTTAAGATCGAAGTACGATAAACAATAATAAAATCTCTTACTACTAAAATTAAATTTAATACTAAAAATTAAATATAATATTATATAAAGATATAATGATATATATTAGACGACTCACACATTCCTATATCTAAGACGAGATACGCAGTGTTGCTCGGCTTCCTCCAAGCTTCCATCCTGCCACCCGGAGCACTGGACACAGACTAACCTCCCGCCGCTGACGTATCCTCCTTCGTGTTTACATCGGCGGAGGACGTCGCATAGCGACACCTGTGAGTCATGTGCGTCAGGGGGGAGGGGTCTCTCGTGTCATTGTTTGCAGATAATCATCACAATCAGGAAAATCCTTCCGATAATGGAGTTATTTGAGCCACCGTTGGCAGAATTTCTGGCCACCTATCTCGAGCCAAACAGTGATCTGATGAAATTGCTTTGTTGCTTCAGCTGCTATCGGTTCGCTTTGATTGTATACTGTATCTGACGCGTATGTTCCGAGTTTTATTTTAAAATACGGAAGGAAAATAGCATAGAACCAAAACTTTCACTCTGATAATTTTGTAAATATTGTATATAGCAATAATAATAGAGAGCATTAAGTAAATGAAAATAAATAGTTTGTTTTCTTTCCGATGAAAAAAAAACAACAACAATTCATATGAGAAACCGAAAGGCTACCTGGCCATTTCTACCTTCCTTTCCCACACTTGATATCTTCCCGTCCATTTTAACTCCTGAGGTGAGTACCAATATGTTTAATTTCTTGTCTGTTTTTTGAGCCAATGACTTCCATTAAAGTCCTATACTGGGGTTAGAAGGTCAAGATTTATTTCGTTGGTCCGCCACGAAATAAATTTTTACCCGCCCAGAGGGGATTTGAATCCACGACCTTGTGGTTACTAGCGCGCTGAGATCCTCTCCCCAACGCACCCGGCCAATTTCCCCAATTTCTTGTCTTACATTTTTAAAAACTCAGTACCTCGGAGGTACAGAACACTATGCCCATTTTTTTAAAACCAAAAATACATTATTACGTATTCTTATTCACCTTTTTTTTCACTTTATACAGAGGTATAGAATTCTATTTCCTGGACCAATTAATTATAAGGTAAGTTACATAAAAATGTTTTTTATTTATTAATTTTTTTTTTTTTTGTGGAGGGAGGGCATAACGTCGTTATGTGCTCCAATTAGGGCAGGTGCTTTATTTTCGAAAACTGTAAGGCGTTGTACTTCCTTTGATTAATGCGGCCTCATTTCACATCTATCGAGAATCGTTGGTAGTATAATGGTCTTATATATCTTAATATTTAAATTACTGAAGAGCAAGCGAAGTAAGTCGCTTTGCGATCGAGAAATAACAAGCATTTTCGGGTTTTAATCTTGACTTTATTTCCTCTAGAAAAATTTATTTTCTAGTACTTCAGCCGGGGCTCGGCTTCGGGGAGACCCTCCAGTGGCACACCCAGCCTCGTTAAAGTGGGGCAAAACCTGGCGGTTGAGCGAATATTCTAGCCAACTCCTCCTTTCACAACCGTTAAACCAAGAACAGTAGATCCTAAGTACAGAACCCAAGACTCTTCATGGGGTGATACAGGTTTTTTTTTTTTGTAGACCCTAAATACTTAAACTGTTCTACGTATTCAAACTTAATCCCGGAAATATTCATATCAACGAAGGTTTCACCATTTATACAAGTAACCTTATATTTTGATTGATTGGTTAAACTACTAGACCTATTTCGCTATCGGCTTTTTATTATAATTAATAACATTAATTTTAAAAAGTATATTTATTAAAGTAAAAAATGTATAAACAAAAAATACATCAGTTCTTAAGTTTCATGCACTTTAAAATCCCCAACGGTGCCGGTTCTATTTTGAAATGAGTTGATTTTATAGTGGGCCCATAAAATGACTATACGTTTTTCCATTCTGGCAATAATAGATTGGTAACCGTTTTTGTGAAACGTCTTTTCTGCCTTAATACATAAGAACGTCGAGCAACAAAAACATAATTCCACTAAATGTGGAAATTTCGAATCTTTAGATTAACCTCGATTGCAAAAAATATACAACTATAGCTAACACTATGGTATAGGCCTGGTGAGGTTATGAGCCTAGAGGAAAAAGAAACAGTCAGAGCTAAAGAAACGAAAACAACAATAGTATTTACGAACAAGAACATAATTTTAATTACCATATATAAAATATTATTCAAATACTTCCTTTATCTCAAAATTAATGCGGGTCCATTCACACAAACAAACGACAGAACAGAAATATAGAAAAAATAAAAGAAAGAGTGCTATTTGGACAAATACAAAATCGTACATTCAATGGGGTTGGGGAAAAACGTGAGCTGTATCTGAAAATGAAATGTTTGTCGAACTAAGCAAAATAAATAACGGTAAATATTGCGTCGTTCAGGAATGATTAGTTTAGCGTGAAACAGCTGTTTTGTTAAAATTACACATTGTTCATGTTCTTTGTTTTTAATTTAAAGACTTAGTATTAAAAATATATTGTCATTTATATCGTAACCATTCCTAATTACTCCTAACCATCCCTAAAATTAATTTTATCGATTTAAAAGTAATTTTAAAATGATATTTACTAACGGAGGTATTTTACCGATAGTACTAAATTTGAAACAAGGCCATATCACAACTAAAGAACCAAATTATGTTTCTTTATTTTGTTATTTTTAAAATTTTGATATATAAAATTTCAATTAAATAAAAACATATTTTTCTCTTAACCATATCTTTTAATTTACCACCAGGTTACTGTTTCTAGATAAAATCAATGGCGGGGCTATTGGAAACAAGACTCGAAAAATGTCTCTTCTTACAGATTTTGACATACGGTGGCAATCCAAAAAATCTAATAACAAAATCGGGGGATACAATTTGGCGTTGTAGTTTCGAATCTATCCTCTATATCCAAAATTAAATTATACCACTGGATAGCTAAAGGATCAAAGAACTCATTGCGATAAGCGAGAACAGCGACGCATCGCGCGCGGTGGAGGGGGAAGCGCCGCAATTTTCAGGTTATTTTGCTGCGTATCGAGATTTGCAATTAGTATAACTCTTGACTCGGAGAAGCTACGATGTTCGTTTAAGTTTTAATCGTCAGCTGTCGTCAACATCTACCGATTGTATATAAAACATTAGTTTAAAGTAGGGGCAGTGAATATAATAAGGTGTTGAAAAAAAAAATAATTCCAAAAATATATAAAGTCGGCCTATACGCGTCGAAAAGCCAAAACCAAATACAAAGATCGTGTACAGTTGGAAAGGGCTTGTCAAGAACTATCGAATGGTAATAACAAAACACCATATGACCTAGTCAAGAAGTACCGGAAACGTAAGAGTTTTACACTTATTACCGCCATTAATGCACACAGCTTGGTTGCGCACTCAGAAGACATCTCTACCGATACAATCATCAACCGATCTGATCATTTGGCAATCTTGGATGGAAAATTCTATTTCAGTGAATGTGCCGAGCTTTGATCCGAGTTCATATTGTTAAACCGCAAACCAGACAAATTGCAACATCATAGGTAGCGTATCATCATCATCAAGTCGCAAAGCCGGTGGAGATGTCCTCACAAAGCCGCTCATTGCCCGACTTCATGTAATGATTTAACGTTTACCAGAAATCTCGATGTATCTTGTATCCCATTTGTGACTTTTCTTATCAAAGACCTATAATTAATAAAGTTATATTGGCGAAATTGAGAGGGTAAAAAAGTTCAAATATTAGGGAGAAATAATCCAAGAAAATGGTTTGGAAAAATCTGCAACAGAGGAAACATTGCATAAAATGGAGAGAGCATATGGTATTACCAAAGATGTTTACAATAAAAAATGCCTATCCAAAAATGTAAAAATAAGGCATTACAACACAGTAGTGAAGCCGGAATGCCTATATGCAAGTGAATGTCTGGAATTAAACTATAATTTGGATGAATTGGAAAAACTAGAAAGGCAAATAATGAGAAAAATATTAGGCCCACAAAACAATAGAAGGTTGGAAGTTATCAAAATGTAGAAAATATATCACTCATGTAATAAGAAAAAGAAGATTGATGTTTTTTGTTCACTTATATCGAATGCCTAGTAGTAGATTGACAGGTAAGATTTTCACATATCTGTGAGATAAGAAATCAACAACAAGCTGGGTCAATGAAGTAAAAAAAGGATTCAGAAAAAAACAATAGAAAAATAGAGGAAATAAATGATAGAGAAGACTTTCGGCAAAAAGTATTAAAAATGAAGGGATTCCAAGGTAGGAGAGTGAAAAGGACTGGTGCAAAATGGTCTGAGGACAGAAAGAGGAAACATGGTGAACAGATGAATCCGTACTGGAAGAAAATAAAAGAACAAGGAAGAAAGAATTGATAGTAATACAATAATTATTTGTATCCTTGCGTTTATTCTAAATACATAAATAAAAATATTTTATTTAAAAAATGTAAACCGTTACATAAACGTATTCACGCTCAACACACGGCCGTGTCCATAACAGCCACAACCCTTATTTCTCTGAAAAGTTATATTTCTATCAAATCAATCACTTGGGCGAGGATATTTTTTTATTTTTTAAAACTTTATTAATTTTCACAATTGATAAAAATGTGTGAAACAAGTAAATTTGCCGTAAAATGATTACAATGCCATGTCTATAACTTGTAAAGAACTGCACATTAGTAGTACATAAATAAATCTTCTACTTAAGAAAGTCCCTAGGCCATCTTCTTTTGAGAACCAAGTTAGGAGACTTGGAAATTCTAGAGGATATGAAGCTTGTCATGGAAGGATAGGTCTATCCTATCTATCTCGGAAATATTTAATTAAAAAAAAATTATTTATTTTTATAAATATTCCTTCTGATTTATAAAAAAAATAAGTTGAGACGTAAAGAACTCTCGAAAACGTTATAAGAATATCGAAAAAAAACATGTTCTATTGTTAAACGAGCGTCCAATATGCGATGTTTGCTAACCGTCGGAAATTCCTTTCACAGATTTGTTTACAATGTTCCCCGCTAGGCGTGTACACAGCCAATCAGCTTGCTATTTGTTTCTAAAACCAATATTAGTCCACTGCGGGCAAATCTATCGGGAAGATTGGAAAATAGTCGAATAGTGGGATAGTGGGATAGTTGTATATTTCAAGAATTAAAACCTCGTATTTTTTAGATTTAAAATATAGATTCTAATGATGTTTTTAAATAGAAAGTGAATCACCTTATTATCAATATTCTAATCTATTGGGTCCTACGAATTTCAGGCTTGACGTAGTTCCATAAATTTGTGCAGCGTATATTCTTATGAGATAAATTAAATATGATCGTATATTATGGATACCAGGATTAATGAATAATATTAATAATCATTAATATAATTAATACTAGGAAATCTTCAACGGGAGCTGCACCTCATGATGTAATCATTTCTGTTATGAGCAGTATATGCGATTGGGTAAGTGGCAGCTTAGGAGGCTGAAAATGGGCAGGATACCCTATTAGGACTCTTAGATCCCTTATAGTATAATATAATGCATGGGGCATTGTTTCCTAACAAATAAGCCAAATCACTTAAGGTTCGCATGATGGTATAGAAGGATCAATACAATTAGGATTGACGAATTAATTGCCACTTCTATTGAGATTATTTTATTAGAAAACTGGTTTCGAATGCTAAACATTCATCTTCAGTTCTAAAACATACAACATTTTTATCAACACTTCAGTACTATGTTACATAGATTATATATACTAAAGTTTTTGAAAAGATAAGACAAGAAATCGATCGTCCAGTTTTTCCCGTATATTTTGCTTCACAGTCATTACATTTTAATTTGTATACGCCGCTTTTTTGGAAAGGGTCTATTTTGTTTCCCATAGGAACGGAAAAATCCAATGAGTCATAAGGGAAACCCCATTGTAAATAAAAAATTTAACCTACCTGCTCCCTTCTACTTCTCAAGAATTAAGTGAGAAGTCCATTTCTGTTTTAGTTACTTCAAAGGTGAGTGCCCATGTTTGATTTCTTGTCTTACCTTTTTAAAAACTTTAGTATATACAATCTATGTAACACAGTACTGATGTGTTAAAAAAAAAATTTATATGTTTTAGAACTGAAGATGAATGTTTAGCATTCGAAACTAGTTTTCTAATAAAATAATCTCTATAGAAGTGGCAATTAATTCATCAATCCTAAATAAGTAAAATATTTAAAGGAAGAAACGCAAAGGTAAGATGGAGAGGAGAGGGGTCTATTTAAGATTTGGTTAGGAAAATAATAAGATATCGTTGGAAGGAGCTTGGAGATGGAGGAAACAACCTCGATGTATGAGGAAGGCCAGATTGAAATGAACCTTACGATGCAAACATACAATACAATAGAAACAAAATATTATTCTAGGACAAAGTCCCTTAAGAATACAAGAATGACAAAAAATATATCATATTTTGCTTAGAGATTTTAAATAAAATAATAAAATAAGATAATATAAAGTAAATACAAGTTTATAATAAAATAACATAAGAAAAAAAATCACACACAGAGAATACTATATACAAGGTTGTTTGATTTATAACGGCCCATTTGTAAAAAAAACAAAAAAATAAACAAGAAAAAATGTAAGATCAACAAAAACCCTCAGCTATATGTAGAGACGACTGTAAAGCTATAAACGAAGCGTCTCGAATTACCGATCACCCGAATCCTATTTTAATACCAATTTCTACCTAATTTAAAGAATTTTAGTACCATGTGAAGTCTTAATGCCTAGCTAGTAATGCTGTGTCAGCGTACATGTCCAGTGCGTATATAATACATAACAGCAGAGTGAATATTGATCCCTGAGGTACTCCGGCTAATAAATAAATGATAGAATAGGTGAACGTCATGATCATTCAATTATCGATTTTCTGATGCATCTAAAGTTTATTACTGCCGCTTGTGTTTCTCGGCTATAAACTTTCACTGCTCTATGATTACGCGATTATTATTATGAACTATGAGGCTGTTATCAATGAAGAATTACCGTTTTCCTTACTCCAATCGATTATAGTTCGATTTATCGATTATCGTACGGCGGGCTATAAATCATAAAATCAGAAATTGTAATAAGGAAGTTATTATCACTAGCTAGAAATAATTTGTTGCTTTATAAGTTATTGACATGTTATTATATTTGTTATGTTTTACATTTATTGCGTGTATTTCATGTTAACGTAGTAAATATTAATAAATAATATAAATAATTATAAAACAATTAGAATAATTTGGAATTTATGAATTATTTACCACTTTTAACGGTATTTTTTATTTGATAACAGGTTTCGAATGTTAAACATTCATCTTGAGTTCTGCGAAGATACAAAAATTTAAAATATTAGCATTCTGCTACATTTATTATATATATATTAATTTGTTTAAAATGTAAGACATGGAATCAAACACTTTGATACACACCTAAATAGGAAAAAAAAAATAATATACTTATAAATGATACTAGGATTTAGAACAGACTGAATGTAAGGCAGTAAAAGGTAGATTAAAACCTTTCGGTTTCCTCTATGGCTGGTTGGTTTTTTCCGTTCCTACGGGATTTTTTTTTTTATTTTTTTTTTTACCTATATATTGTTATTTGTAATTACTTGAGGTACGCATGATGATATAGAAGGATCAATACAATTAGGATTGTGATTAAATGCCACTTCTATTGAGATTTCTGAGTTTGGAAAACCAATAAGCTGCATCCTTCCGGCTTGCAGTCTTCAGTTCTGCAACAACTTTTTCTGATAATGTGTGAATTTGATATGGAGTTTTGATCGATTATACGTAGTAGCCTGGCTGGCTTCAAATCACTGAGGTACGCATGATGATGTACGCATGAATCTCAATAGAAGTGGCATTTAATTCATCAATCCTAATTATTTGTAATTGTATAAATTATACACAACAAGTCATCAATAAGTAACGAACCACTCAAATAGTATCACTTCAATTTAAATTCTACGTTAGGTCTCTTGGCCATCTCGGACGCCTCGGAGGATTACCGGGGATGGAGTGTGAGGCAAGTTAGGAGGCTAATGGATTAATAGGAGAGGGAATGGAGTTTTCTATAAAAGGATAGGTATCGAGTTCGAGTCAAATCAGCAACAAATAGAACACTAGGATCTTTATGGATAAGTTTGTGACATGATAGGGAACATTGTAACACGGTACCAACTCACAGCACACAGAAAGTTAGTTCTGTGTTCTGTGGGAATATTGAGGGTTTTAAGAAGAATTTTGGATCGTGAGGATTGGATAAGAAAAGAATTTGAAGATTTAGTGGAGCCACAATGCTCAACTCCGTTTGTCCAAGTAGGTATAACGTCAGGAAACAATATTTTTTTCTCTCTTTAATTTTTAATTCCACAGCTGTCACTTATCTTGTGACAACAGGCCGATGTGGATCACATTATGTGATGATTGTATGCAGGATAATTGGCATGTTAGGAGGCATGAGAGAGGTCAGGACTCAGCACTTACTGTTAACATGAAACATGATATTTAATCAATTTTAACATATTAGATCTCTCAACCAACTGCTTTTTAGTCTTCTTCGGGTATTCTCTGGCAAGCTTCTGAAGGCCATCGTTTGTATTAAATTGTTGATATGACCGTAGAGTTTGTCGTGAAGTCTGGATGTGATCTTGTACCATGGGTATTCGTAAGTCTGTGTGTAATGTTATGTTATCGACATACCAGGGTATTTGTGTAATAAGTCTTTAAGTTTTTGACTGGAAAGTCTCTTTTTTTTTTTATGTGTGTTTTTTTTAGCTATTCCGTTCCTGTTGGTTACAAATTTGAAATGGGACTCTTGGAAATATTTATCTGGCCATTTAAACAAAACTCTGGATTGGTTTTGAACGATTTCAATATTTCTATTGATTCATAAGGATTAGATATTATATAATTTTCTACTTGATGTATTAGTTTCGATCCGCCTGAGAATAAGATGGACTCGGGACTTTCTTATAAAGAAGCTCAACCATAGTGGTTTTACAAGGAGTTGAGATATTATTGTGAACGTAATTTTCACATTTAGTATATGTATATATATATATATATATATATATATATATATATATATATATATATATATATATATTTGTAATTTTATATAAATTAATATAAAAAACTTCGTATAACTTAAAATCGTTAAATAATTCAAAACAGTATCCTCAAGAAAAACAATGGCGGAAGTTATCCTTCGGATAATTTAAAAGCCGTTAAATATTTCAACATATTATCCTTAAGGACGAAAAAATAGTTAAAATCCGCCATCTTAAAACAGCATCCTTAAGGACGAAAATTAATTCGAATTGTGGAAGGAGAGAGTCGCCAAGGATGTCCTTCGGCCTCAAAAAATCGTCTGATCCTGGCAGATTTGTAAAACACTCGACGGGAAAGGGTCGTTAGCGTTGAAAGACTATCTCCAGCCTCCCCCGTAGAAAAAGCGGATTAACAAAGGCGGAATATCCTTCCGCCATCATTAAAAACATTAAATCCATCGAATATTTCAAAAACCGTTAAATATATATAAAATATATATATATGTATATATATATATATATATATATAATCATGTTATTGATAACCCTGCTTCGATAGCCAGCCTCTTGACTGGTTACCCTAAACTAGAGAAGGTAATCACAAAGGCTCATCTATATTTATGAAACATTGACCCCTGAGCCCACAGAGGGCACCACAACCTACAACTACAGGTACAACCTTCTGAACGCAGCCTAACTCGTCCCTAGAGCCACGTTCAAACAATCCATCACAACTTTCGATTTACCAAACTCTCTCCCTGATTCTATATAACATTCCCCTTCCTTTCTTATTTTTCTCCTACATTTTTTAAAAAAAACAAAACCGAATATAAAACGAAATTCCTTTTTTTTCTTAACTATTTATTGATATTTACAACTGTATACATTATATGTATACAGCAAGTAAATTTGAGAAAATTATTACAATAACATGTGAAGAACTACTCACTAGTAGCACTTCAATAAAAAGAAAAAAAGATCTATATAAGAAGGTCTCTCGGCCATCTTCTTTTAAGACGCCTCAGTGCGTTATCAGGAATCGATGTGAAGCAAGTTGCGAGACTAATGGATTCGAATGGTTATGGAATTTACTATGAAAGGATAAGTATCTGGTTTGGGCTAAATCAGCAACATATGGGACATTAAGGTCATTTTCATTTGTGACAAAGTAAGGAGCATTAAGGATTTTTCGAGGTATTTTTGATTGTAAGGATTGGATACGAGATGGTTTGGTGGAGGTCTAAAGTTCAACTCCATATATCAAAATACGTCTAATAACTCTCGTGTGAACGTCTGTGTAGTTAAAGTGTCGTTTTAGTTTTGTATGTGTATTCCAAGTTAAACGTTTGTCTAGTTGGAGTTCTAGATAGCGGATCTATTCAACAGGGGATAGGGGAATGTTATTAAAAAATTGGTTATCTAATGAGATTTATTTTAATTCTCCAACTTTGGTACTATTCTTGAAGGTTTATGGTATGGGATTTGAGTGTTTGGGATGCAATGAAAGGATTATTATGTACTGATAACACACATATGTCATCAGCGTACGTGGTGAAGACTATGGTAGGATGAGGCGGGATGTCAGCTAAAACGAAATTCTTTTTTATTTTTTTTTTCTTCTTTTTCTCATTTATTGATATTTACAACTGTACAAAAACATATACATCAAGTAAATGTGTTGATAGTGAATACAATGGCATGTAAATGACTTGTGAAGAACTACTCAGTAGTAGCACAGCAATTCAAAATATACACTAAAAGGTCTCTAGGCCATCTTCTTTTCAGACGCCTCGGAGGATTATCGGGAATGGAGTGGGAAGCAAGATGGGAGACTAGTGGATTGGAGTGGTTATGGAGTTTACTATGAAAGGATAGGTATCTGGTTTGAGCTAAATCAGCAACATAAGGAACATAAACGTCTTTAAAACGAAATTCAAAATGTAAATGTAAAATTGTTAAGAAAAAAACGCTTTTTTTTACAGAATATATATGTTGCACCTTTGAATAGTGTGTTACATGCAAAAATCATATTTGAATGTGTGCCTGATCATGATTTTCTGGAAACTAAATTTTTCTTGAAATAAAGCTCTACGTCATGTGGTGTACGTAGTGCCATGGTTTTTAGTTGTAAAAGAAGCCACTAGAGGTCAGCAGAATCAGGCCTATGTCACTATACCTGCTTTTTATTAGTAAATCTAAGTAAAATATTTATAGTTCTTTGAAGCTCTTGTATAATTAAGACACCGTGACATAGCTCCTTCTTCCGTCCACACATTCATATTTGTATCGATTATAATAAAACTTACTATTTTTTTCATATAAGTCAATGTTACTTATGAAAAAAAAAACTATTGCGTGGTTTCTGAATTGGGATGTACTGCCTCCTCTGACACGTCATCCGCGATGACGCATACGTCTGAAGTTGTAATAAGGGCTTTTATAGGAAGGGAGTCTCGGTGAGTCATAGCCAAGGGCCCTTACACGATTAATCGAACCACCAGCTATCGATTATATGACTAATGACTAGAGGGTATAGTATCAATTGAATTATCTCAACTAAACTTAACCTTTATAATGAATGAAGCCTACGATTAGTATCAATTGTAAAGAGCAATGGATGGGCAAGCGATAAATTAACCCACAAATAATCTTTCAAAGCAAATATATAACAAACATGAACAATCTCTGAAGATGATGTGGTAAAAGAATTTATTTCTGCAAAGAATAGTACCATATGGCCTATGACGGACTTCACCAAATGCTTAAATTAAAAATAAAAAAAAAATTAATAAACCGAGAGAACCAAGGTGATGAAAAGACTGATGGAAATTTATATCAATGTTGAAAAAAACAGTTCATGTGATACAAGTAAAAGTTCATTTTAGCGACATTTTTATTTTTCCTAATCTACACTATTGTATAAAATGACAAGCCATTTTCTGTTTGTGATCACTAAACACGAAAACTACAGAGCCAATCTGTATCATATTTTAAACACATCATCTTTATAGTTCCAGAAAGGTTCAGCGATAATAAAATCTACTGCTTTACAATTCATTTGTTATTAAATAGCGATAATATGTGGATAACAATGAAGTTTAAAAACTGACCGGTAGGTAGCGAGCTCCATTCTACATCAGAGGTTACAGAGGTACGGTGTTACATACAGCTTGGAATAGGTAATAAACACTTATTATATTCTAGTGCAATATAGAAGAAGAAAGAAAATGAACTTTATTCTGGGACAACTTGTCTCCTAAGAATAATCGTCTGGCTATGATAATTAATTATAATAAATAGTAATAAAAATTAATTAATAATTAAATTATGAGTTACATAATAAATGAGAAATATTGTAAAAGGATACCTCTTATGTATACTATTATAATGTACATAACATAAATATTCATTTTAAACAGCACTTACTCCTCTTTAAACAGTTATCATTAAGTTGAAATGTCACTAGCAAGCCATTTCCGAAAGCTATTGGAAAGCTTCAAAAGGTTGGAAAAATGGGTTCATGTTTCAGGATCTTTCCCACCTTCAGACTGAAAAAACGTTTGAAACAGTGAAGTTTGAAAATTGACCGTAAGGTGGCGATTCTACAAAGGTGCAATATAAAACTTTAAATTGATGATAAAATTAATTTACAGTTATTTAAATTATTAAAACATACTTAAATTAGTAAATATCTGGATCCCAGGAAAGTTCGAAAATCGACCTACGAGTATACCGCTCATGAGCTGCAATAGAGGCACAACTAAAAAAATCATGTTTTGAGATAAGTGGTTTTGTGGTTTGTGGTTGTTTTGAGATAAGTTTTCATTGCTAAGGAAAATGGATAGGAAATGAAATAGAGAATAAAATAGAGAAGGTATAACTAAAAGGTAATTTCGTTTAAGCAAACTAATACATTTTCTATCCATTTTCCTTAGCAATGAAAACTTTAAACCCACATAGTTTACAATGATAAAACTATACAACCCATTTATACCAAATTTTATCTACACCATCTTCAAAGTTCTAGGAAGGTTTAGCAATAACAAAATTTACAAAAATAAAAATTTAAATGTACATACAGTGTTGAGTGAGAGAAACGAGCTTTTCCACACTGCTATAGTTTTATGGTTAGAAATTAAATTGTAACCAGCTCAAATCAATATAAATATTTCTGCCGAATAAAACGTTGACTAAATGCATTTTAATATTCTGAGTAAATATATGATTTATGGGCCTTAAGTTCTAAGCAGTGATAATGCAGTCCATTATCAGCAGGAGTTCTCTGTAATCTTCAAACATCTAATGAGTGCAATTTTAAACAGGTAAAAAAATAATACTATGCTTGAAAATATCATTTAATAAATAATGATCAATTGCATACTTCAATCCTTTGATTTAATTATTAGATTGAAAATCGATATTAATCGATAAGTAAATAAAACTTATTAGTTAAAATTAGAACACTTATGGGAGTGGGAAAAACCGTGAAGGAGGATACTAGTGTAAAATAAAAAAACATAATAATTTTAGGTTATATTATTCTCATTACAAGTAAAACAAATAAAAATCGATGTTTATATATAATACTTTGGGTCAGACATATACAATAGTTTGAATTGATTTTTAAAAGGTAAAGACAACTGTAGTGGTTGACAAAATCAACCGCTCGCCCTGTCTAGGGTTAATTCTTCAATCCAACAATGAATAACGTACAAAATCGCATCTTTCCTGTCTTTACAGAACTGTTGCATTCCAGCGTTCCTTTCGCAATGCTTCTACCCTCGGAGAATTCAAAACTCTCCGCTTCCCCCACATTCTCTATCTCCAAACTGACGCTCTTTAATTGCATCGATGCCCCATAAGTTTCATGGAGAAATAAAACATAAGTCTAAATACTGTTTTCATTTTCGTATAGATAATTTTTGACTAAAAAACAATTTGACACTCTCTAGTTCTGTTAGTATTGCTGGTGTCGAAAATTTGTCAATAGTTTTCTGATAAGAAATTTAATGGAAAATATTTTTTTGTTATATAACATTTATCACTAGGAACAACATTTGGAACTAAGACAGTTTAGGATCTGTATTGGTCTGAACGAAAAAAATCACGTTTGTTTATTTCGAATAATGATTAATTGTTAATTAAATCAATAATTGAAGTATTTTTATCCTTTTAATTCTAAAATCTAAATTAGGAAAATTAGTAGATTACAGAGGTATATATCAATGATCTAGTTTTTTGTTTGTTTATTTCGTTTAACGTCACTTTATGCTGCTTTGGCTAATCGGACGATGCTACGGTGGGAGTCCTTAATTTTGCCTATCCAGGTATAATTAGGATAGGGATCTTTAACGAGTACCTGACATCGCACAGGCTCGGGACCCCCATTTTACGTCCCTTCCGAAGGACGGCATAGCAAGAGATTTTTTACTCCCTTTAAAAAATCCTAAGGTCATCTGCCGGGCTGCGAACCCGCGATCTTGGGTTTAGTTGGTTGCTATGCTAACCACCTCCATGATCTAGTGTTTTTTTTCCCAGTCAGAGAGAGAAATTGAGTTTGTAATCTGTTGTTAATACAATAATCAATGTTTTTGTATTGTGTATATTGTGATATTGTGAATATAGCATATTTATTTGATGCATTTTTTTTTTTTTTTGTACGGTTGTGAAATTTCAATTAATAAATGATGTATTCATAACAACTTTTTTTCTCGTAAAAGGGGGGGGGGAATTAAAGCGTTTCTAAATCAATAGAAATAAAATACGTTTTTTGATATCTAACGAACCATTCTATACTGATATTTTATTACACGACGGAGGTAGCCTTGTTGAGCCATAGTTTAAGATTCTTAGTTGACTGTAAGTCCTAAAGGATTCGCTGCTAATCTGTAAACTTGAAACTTTGACTTGCTAAATGAGACTAACTAAGCTGAAAGGAGTGGCAAGTTGAACAAGAGCTCTGTAATAAAGCGGTTCTTGTTCGATCACTTCCCTCTGACAGTGGATACTTCATTGATGACATTTTCCTTCCTCTCTCTTCGGCTTTAAGCTGACATTGTTCCTGTTACTGTTTGATGTAAAGTAACTCTCTTACTGAGGAACAGTAACGTTATGGGATCTCGTTCATGAGGATTCGAACCACTGCCAATAGATTATCTTGTAATATTTTTTTTACATTAAATATTTTTCAGACTAAAAAGACAAAAAACTGCTCGTCGTTTCCGACTATTCCAACATTTTCTAGACAAGCGTTCAAAGCTCTCAATACATTCAAAAGAATTATTTACATGACAATAATTTGACCCATTTGGACATACGGAGTTCAGCTTTGTGGCTCAACTAACTCTACCAATTCTTCTCGTATTCAATATTTACAATCTAAAATCCTTCGTAAAATCCTCAATGGTCCATATTATGTCACCAATAAACTTATCCATAAAGATCTCAATATTCCGTATGTTGCTGAGTTAGCCCAAACCATATATCCTTTCATAGTAAGCACCATATCCACTCGAATCCACTAGTCTCCCAATTTGCCTCGAACTCTGTTCCCGATAACTCTCCGAGGTGTCTGAAAAGAAGATGGCCAAGAGACTTTCTGATGTAGAACTTTTATAGATGTGCTACTAGAGAGTAGTTCTTTACAAGTGATTTTTCGTGTCATTGTAATCATTTTCCTCAAATTTACTTGTTCTATATAATGTGTACAGTTGTAAATATCAATTACGTCATTATATGCTCCAAGGCAGGGCAGGGATGCGATTTATCCAAAAGGTTACCTTATCTATTATAGCAAGTAGGAAGGTCAAGAATTATCTCTGAGTTCATCACGAAGTAAATTTAAACCCGCCCGGGTGGGATTCGAACACACGACCTTCAATACCGAGCTGAGACCCTCGTCCAAGAAGATCTCTAGTCTCATTTTCAAAACCTAGGAGGATTATCAGGAATTGAGTGGGAGGCAAGCTGAGAAACTCGTAGATTTGAGTGGTTATAGAGCTTACTATGAAAAGGTAGGTATCTGGTTTGGGCTAAATCAGCAACATATGGAACATTAAGAACTTTATGAATAAGTTTATTTGTAACAAAGTAAGGGGCATTTACGAGATGAATTGGGTGGTTTAGTAGAGCCCCAAAGCTCAAATCCGTACGTCCAAATAGGTCTAATCACAGTCATGTATAATAAGTCTTTTGTAATGAATTGGGAGCTTTGATGGTTTGTCTAGTAAATGTTGAAGTAGTCTGTAACGAAGAGCAGTTTCTTTTCGCTTTAGTCTTGTAAAAAAAGTTAAATTTTTAAAATAGTGTGCCATACTCATTATAATATCTGCTTTTTCATTTTTATTTTTCCTTTCTAACTTGAATTATACAATTAACTATAATAATAGTATTTATTATACTCATGACTATCACTAATGATTTTGATGATGAATCTATTAAAATGTATTTCCTGTTTTAAAAAATCATTAGAAATAAAATGAAAATGAGAATAGTTCACTTTTTATTTTACGTTTATTGCATATTTCATGTTTAAAAGTGAAATAATCAAAATATGCAAGAAATTAATTTCTGGATCAATATTAACCGAAGATTCCAGGTTCGAACCTGGCTTAGGTATTGTGGAATTGATTCCGAAAACTAATCTCAATCATTCTTATTATGCCACGTATAAACATATACATCCATCTTAATTTTCCATATGTTAATGATTTGGCACAAACAAGTTATCTATCTACTTTATAATAAACTTAAATGAACTCGAATCCAATTGTTTCCCAATTTGATCCCTATTCTATTCCCGATAACCCCTACCGTCTGAAAAGAAAATGGCTTCGGGAACATGTAATGTAGAACTTTTGTTAAAGTGGATAGTACTACTGAGTAGCAGTGGATAGTGGCTTTATAAGACAACTACATGTAATCAATTCACTGGTCTGCTTTACATTTATTTAATTTTTATTGTATAGTTGTAAATATCATTAAAAAAAAAATAAAATAAAAAAAACCACCTTCAACCCTAATAATCCTAAATCCTTAAAAAATCTTCAGCTACTTACTGCGTTATAAACTTATCCACAACGTAAGAACGAAGAAAGAAATGTCCCTTAAATTCCAACAAACCAGATACCTATCTTCGACAATAAACTTCATACCTACTCAAATCCACTACTCGACTTTCTTCCCATTCCATTCATATCTGAAAAGAAGATGCCTTCAGGGTAGAATTTTATGGAGCCGTTGTTTATTTATATTGGGTACAAAGATATGTATAGTAGTCGTTATATTTTCATAATTTAATTATTGTTTCATGGTTTTTCCCCATATCATTGGCTGTTCTCTTTGATTATTATTTAAACAATTTCATATTAAGGTGAATAATACACCAATTTGTGGATGCATGTTTAATAAACTAAACTAATAGAAAGTTTGTTATGAATAGTGTAAGGTATAAGTTCTACGGTCCGTCAAGGTTGATCAAGCGATTTTAAGTTCTGGAAGCTGATATGGGTTGGCTAAACTTGTTCGCTGAAGTTAATTATTAATACGAGCCAAAACAGTTTGTGCCTAGCATCGCTTTCAGTTTAAACCTAATTTGGATTATTATTAAATATTAATTTATGAGATATTAAAAAAAAATAAGACATTCAATACAGACCCTCACAATAATTAGAGTTATTTGGACATACGGAATTGAGCTTTGGGGCTCCACTAATCTTTCTAATTCATATCGTATCCAATCCTCACGACCTAAAATCATCAAAGCTGCTTTTTTTTTTTAATTATATTTTTAGGCTTTCGCTAGACGCCATTGGCCGTAATTTATTCTAAATGATTTTTTTGTTTTTTATCCTAATAAATGAAAAGGCTATGCTTTTTTTTATATTTTAATGCCAGTAGATTTTATAAAATGACCTAAAGCTTCTAGTATAGTATTAGGGTTTGATACTGTCTCTATATAAGAAGGGTTTCTTTATTTATTATATTTTTAATTTTATTTATAAAATGATATCGCTCGGCGGAATATTTGATGCATGACATTATTATATTATTATTATATGAAAAATTCACAATGATCCGTATATTTTCTTTTAATCATAAGTTACACTACATATTTATAGCTTTATGATAAAAATTTAATTGAATTATGGAAATTTTAGTATAAATTTCTAACTACATGTAACACTGTATCTTTGTAACCTCTCCAGAATGGTGCTCGCCACCTATCGGTCACTTTTTAAACTTTACTGCGCAACACATATTTATTGTTTTTTTTTAACAGCAATCTAATAGAAAATATATAAATTTTATTGTTGCTTAACCTTCCTTGAACTATGGAGATGATGTAGTTGAAAGTTGGTAGATATTTGTTCTGTAGTTTTTGCGGTTAGTGATCACAAACAAAAAATGGCTTGTCCTATATATGTATTACTATTGATAGATGTCGAGGCCGACACTTTAGTATTTAGTATAGATTTAGTTTAGACTTAACTTTTCAAATTATTTTTATTGTTGTATTAATCACATGGCCTCATAAAAACTGTCTTGCAACTTCGTTGATCTTCGGGCAATTACGTGAGTCACGTGACGTGCTACAAGGCCCAGAGACGTCAGTGTGTGCCACAAGACAGTCAAGGCAAGCGTATACCTCCAATGAAATAAGGTTATGGCAGACGAGAAAGCTCTCTCACTACATGTTTTGCACTCGGAGCGCAAGGCCCGACATTTCCAGTTTTGATAGTAAGGGACTATATAGCTTCGTTACTTACTACGAGCCTGTGAACGGTATTTATTACTGTATATTTGGACGCAAGGTTAAGCCATGGTTAAACCATACTCTGTCGAACTTTATTTTGATTATGTATCAATGGTTATTTGGTGTTTAAAAAAAAATAGAATTACATGTAACGTTAAATTATTATTATGTTATAATTGTTAAATATTGTCATTATAGCTTAGAAGATTTACTTGTTTATAAAATAAGAAAGGGAGGCTGCATGTTATTAGAATTGATTTTGTTAATAATGAAATATAGTTCCAGGAAAATTGTTTATTTGGTTATATTATATTAAACTACCAGCTTCATAAAAAAGTGGACGGTTTCGGCTGAGCTCACCAAGAACCCCTAGATAATAGATGTAGATTAAAAATGGAATAATATGCATCATTTTAGGTTGAACCCTACCTCGAAAAGCACTCGCATTGTGATAATATTTCCATTAACGGTTCAACATCGGCAGCCTTTACCGCCTCAAGGAATTCTAAATTAAATTTCCCTGCTCGCTCCGCCATCAACCGAATAAATATTTAACTACTAAGGAATTTGGGAACTTGTATGGTTGAGGTTCTTAGAGAAGACAGTTTGATATTGAGGTGAGATTGAAGCAGAAATTAAGCCATGTAGGTTTAATCTTGAAGTTTTTTAAAATTAACTTTATTTTTCTATTTGTAGTAGTGACTGAGTTTATTTTTGTTTATATATGTAAATTATTTGGGTAAATAATTTAGGCTAGCGTTTTTATTATTGTAAAATTTATTATTACACAAGTTGCACTACGTATTTAAACATTTTTTAATAATTTACTTGATGATAAGTAAACTTTATTATCAATTTCAAGTTCTATATATCACCGTGCCTTTGTAACCTCTCATGTGGAATGGCGCTCGCCACCTATCGGTCAATTTTCAAACTATCACTGTTATCCATATATTATCGCTTTTTTAAATAACATATTAATTGAAAATCAGTAGTCTAAATGGCCTTATTAACAAGCACTATTAAAACTTTTGTTGTTTTTTGCTATTTAACGTTGAAAATAAAAATCCTGTTTTGAAGGTTAACAGTTAAGTCGTTTAAAAGATTAACTGACTAATCTATTTCTTTACTATAATCACCGATATATTTAAAAATAAAATGTATAAGTCACTTCCTACAAGAAAATTTAAATAATTAAAAAAAAATATTTCTTCTTGATGTGACGCAGGGTGCCACTAAATCATTGTGCACAATGATACCACAAACTTACTTATTAAAAATTAGGGCAATAGTATGACAAAAATAATCAATTAAAAATAAGAAATAAATGATTTAGATTTTTTTTTTTTTAATATGATACCGGTGGTTACAAACTCTAGCATATTTTGCGAAATCCTACTCATGGAAGTTATAAAAAATGTTTGATAACTGTACCGAAATTTCAAGTAAATAAAAAACAAACAAACAATATTTGAAGCAAATAGAAAATTTAGGTAATTTAGAGATTGTTTGTTCAACAATTTTAGTCCATTGTCGAACGTTATCTCATCTGCATCGGAGCGCAAGACGGGTGTCTTCCTCGACGTTGATAAACCTTTGACCGGGTAAGGCATCCAGGCCTGCTTTGTTAACATCGACAATTTCTTACATCTACATATTTCCTAAAATTAACCATAATTCTACATACTCAGCCAACTTTCCTCCTCAGACTCCTCCCAACTCACCCTAATAAAATCCTCACAACCTATGCAAATGACACCAGCATATCAGTCAATGATGATCCATTTGCTGTAACCCAGACACTCCAGCAACATATCAATTCACTGGAAGAATGCTGTGATAACTGGAGAGTTAAGATAAATCCCAAAACCTGTACTCTGCGCAGAAAACCTAACAAATCCTGTTCTCCTGTATTATTGATAACAAAAGACTCATTTACATGACAGTAATTAGACCAATATGAACATTCGGAGTTGAACTTTAGGACTCCACTCATCGTACTATTTTTTTTCTTATACAGTCTCTACAATCCAAATGTCTTCAAAAAAATCCCCAATGATCCTTATTACATCACGAACAAACCTATACATATAGATCTTAATGCTCCATATGATGCTGATTTGGCCCAAACCAGATACCTTTCTTTTCATAGTAAACTCCATGCGCTCTCGAATCCACTATTCTCTCAAATTGTCGCACACTCAATTTCCAGTAATCATCCGATGGGTTTAAATATTTTTTATTGATTTATTGAAATTTACAACTGTACAAAATATATAAACCTAGTAAATTATGATTATGATTGATTATGATTACAATAACATGTCAAAACTTGAAAAGGACTACTCACCAGTAGCACTTAAAAAATTCTACACTAGAAGGTCTCTAGGCCATCTTATTTTCAGACGCCTCGGAGGATTATTAGGAATGGAGTGGGAAGCAAGAAACTAATGGATTTGAGTGGTAATGGAGCTTAATATGAAACGATAGGTATCTGTGTGGACTAGATCATCAACATATGGAATATTAAGCTCTTTATTGATAAGTTAGTTGGAGACAAAGTAAGGAGCATTGAGGATTTTTCGAAGGATTTTGGATTGTAAGGATTAGATACGGGAAGAATTAGAAGGTTTAGTTGAACCCCAATGCTCAACTCCATATGTCCAAATAGGTCTGAATAGATCTGAAGTCGAAAACGACGAGAAGTTTCCTGTCGTTTTAGTCTTGTATGAGGATTCTAAGTTAAACGTACGTCCAAATAGGTCTAATCACAGTCATGTAAATGAGTCTTTTGTAATTCATTGGGAGCTTGGAACGTTTGTTTAGCAAATGTTGAAGTAGTCTGTAACGACGAGCAGTTTCTTGTCGTTTTAGTCTTGTATGAGGATTCCAAGTTAAACGTTTGTACAGTTAGAGCCCTAGGTAGCGGATCTGTTCAACAGGGATCAGTGGGATATAATTGAAGGATACTGTAGGACTGGAAGTCGTAGGTTTACGACGAAGGGTAAAGGCTATTTGATGGGATTTGCTTTGGATTTATTTTAATTCCCCAATTTCGACACCATTGTTCAAATAGTTAAAAATTAATTATTAAAAAGTAATAAAATAATACTGATAAAATAATAAAAATAAATAGTTAAAATAAACATAAACACAAAAACACAAAAAAACATGGCAAACTCTTCTTTTTAGGTGGTTTTATGACTCATGTAGTGCCAAAGCTTCCGCATTTTCAATCGCCAGTCATCTCTGATACTGTGAAACTACCTTCCTGTTGAATACTGCCTGAGAATCTCACACGTCGGCCTCCACCAATCAAATTCCTGATCTGCCTGTCATTATTTTTTTGTATCTGCTTTTCAATTAATGTTCTTAATATGTGCTCCATTTGGTTGCGACGAATATGTCCATCCATACACAATCTGTCAATCTTCATAACCCTCACATGCTGTTTAGGGTTAATAGTTGAGCATCACGGTATAGTTCCTGCAGCTCATTGCTGGTTCTCATTCGCCACTCCTTCAGTTCGTATATGCGGAAATTGGTTTATCGAGAGATTAACTTGATATATTTGTGTTCTTAAAGCTGATTGATTCAATCCGGTATAGTCAAATCATGAAGACTGAAGTGATGATTTTGTAAGATTTTTTTTTCAGTATAATTGAGGCGAGGAATTCCAAAACCAGCCAAGTCCAATTTCCAGATTTATTTTTGTATTGAATAGTTTTTCTATTAGATTATGTTTAGGTGAAAGGTTTTCTCAAAAAAAAATATTTAAATCAGATATAAAACGGCTATAAAAAAAAAAAATTCCCCTTCCTAATCCAGCCTGACCTTTACCTTTATCGAACAGCTGTGAAAATTATAAAAAAAAAAAAAAAAAAAAAGACAGCTGATTTCGGAATTCTACGCTTCAAAACACATAAATAAATTGTTAAGACTAACATAATCATTTTAAGAGGGCAACTTTGCTACTTAAATTGATTCCCAAATATAAATAAATTTTAAAAATTTTCTACACCAGTCTTTCATAGAATAATAAGTTCAAATACTCACAGGTTTTAGTGCACCAAAATACAGGTCAGATCCTCAAGAATACTAAAAACGGTTACGATTGTGCAATCATAAAGTTTTCTTAGTTAAGATTGTGCAGTAAAACAGTTATAGGAATTGTTTTATGGTATGGAGATAACATTTAAGAGCTGGTATTCCCTGCTTTAGTTCGTTAAGGGTCAAAACCATTAGACAGTTAAAACGTGCATAGAAGCCTTAATGTTACAAAATGGGATTTAATGGCTAGATTAATCTTATTTGAACAAGTGAATAATTAAACGGCCATTTTAGAAAAAAACAAAAAAACAGTTGAATTATGAATTTCGTTGCGTGTTTTTTTCATGTATTAATTTATTACATATTTATTATACGAGTTATTTAACATCGTGAATCTATTTCTGTTCTGAGTACGTAGAAGGTAGAGCCATCATTGTACGAGGAAAATATAAAATTAAATACAGTCAAAACTCGATAAGTCGAAACTCATTAAGTCGAAACACTCTGTAAGTCGAAGTGAACCCCATTTCTCGATTACGCTTATATGATGTATCGTATTCGATACTCGAACCAACAATCGTTAACTCGAAGTAAAATTTTTGTCTACACAACTCCTGAGACTCTATAAGTCGATTTCCTGAGGCGGGAGACTCGATACGAACTATTTTTAATTATGAAATATATTACATATGTATTTTATTGATTTCTTTTTTTTATTTATTAGTATATCCGTTTCTGTTAATTTTTCTTAGAATAAATTATCTACCCAAATACCAATAAAATTAATTACCCTTTTAAGAGTGATTAAATACTATAAAATTAAGTACATTTATACGTATAAATTATAGGAAAAACTCCATAACTAAAAAAAAATTTTTTTTTGAACTTTGAACTGATTAAAATTTTTTGAAGTGAATTTGTTAAATTTTGACTTGTCGAGTTTTGGCTGAGAAAAAAGAAAAAAAAAAAAAAAAAATTTTTTATCTCCATACCATAAAACAATTCCTATAACTGTTTTACTGCACAATCTTAACTAAGAAAACTTTATGATTGCACAATCGTAACAGTTTTTAGTATTTTTGAGGATCTAACCTGTATTTTGGCGCACTAAAAACAGTGAGTATTTGAACTTATTATTCTATCAAAGACTGGTGTTGTTGTTAGTCTTAACAATTTATTTATGTGTTTTGAAGAATTAAAAAAAAATTAAATATATAAAAAAAAAAAATGATCAAAATGCCTCAAAATATACAGGTACATTTTGATGATATTAGATGATATATTTGGCAATGGGAAAAATGTAAATGCATATACCTGACGGCTTATTATCCTTGTTGGTTGCAGAATGTATTTTTGTCAAAATAGAAGTATTATAAAACTTTAATTAAAAAAATAATTGATCTTCCATGAAGAGAGTTATCTCATTAATTAATTAAATTACGACCTAAATAGGATCAATGGACTACAAATGAGACTAAATGTTGCTGTAAAAATAAATAACCACAAATAATGAGCACTGCTGCCAACTCAACCAGGGCCAAGATTACGAATGTTGGCAAGAGTGGTCCCTAAAGGTGTTCTCTGATATATCTTCTGTCAGGTGTTAATGCCTGCCTGAGGTCATACTGTTGTACGTCTGTCGATCACGCTCGGTGTTTTTCTAAACACTAAAATAGAACTCTTAATACTTCCATAAATATATTGAAAATGTGCGACTATATATTACGTTAAGCCTTTAAAAAAAAGAAAAAAATGTCCTCAAACGATAAGTTAGTGGGCGGCAAAACCTTTGTTTTTGTCGGAGATTTTGATTGAGTGTATCCGTGATTCCAAGTGGCTCTAAATCCGATACAATAAATGTTTAAAGTCTTTACGTATTTGGAACAATATTGAACAGCTTAACTTTCTTAAATGCGAGAAGGCAAAACAATGATTAACATCAATTATTTCATTTCAAAAACGACGATTTACAAAAAGCTTTCAAAATATAACAAAAAAAAAAAAAAAAAAAATCGGCGTGTGGCTGTCATGGACACGGCCGTTATGTTGTACGTGAATACGTTTATGTAACGGGTTATATTTTTATAATAAAATATCTTTATTTATGTATTTAGAATAAAAGCAAGGAAACTAATAATTATTGTGTTACAATATAACTAATTAATTATAGGTATGTGATACGAAAAGTACGACAAAAATGGCAAACAAGATACATCGAGATTTCTGGTAAACGTTAAATCAATACAGGTATTACCTAACGTTGTTGGAGAAGTTTCAATATAAGACAAATTGAATCGCTGAGCATAAAGTCGGGCATTGAGCGGTTTTGTGAGACATCAACAATGTGTTGCGTCTTTCATTTCCTAATAAATTTCCGAAAAGTCAGCGCTAACTCTATTACAATCAGTGAAGCTATTGATGTTGCAATATATGGCGACTCCACCGGAATTTTCCATCCAAGGTTCGCTGATTGCCTACTAATCAGATCGGTTGATGATTGTATCAGTAGAGATATCTTCTGAGTGCGCGACCAAGCTTTGTGCATAAGTATAAAAAAAATGATTATCAGGAAAACTATCACAAAATTTTTGATAATATTTTTTATTTTTATTCTAACACCTTATTATATTCACTGTCACTACTTTAAACTAATGTTTTATATACATTCGAAAGGTGTTGACGACAGCTGACGATTAAAACTTAATCGAACATCGTAGCTTCTCCGAATCAAAAGTTATACTAATTTCAAATATCTAAACGCAGTAAAATAACCTCGAAATTGCGGTGCTTCTCTCTCCACTGTGCGCTATGCGTCACTGTTCTCGCTTATCGTAATGAATTCTTTGATCCTTTAGCTATCCAGTGGTATAATTTAATTTTGGATGTAGGAGATAGATTCAAAACTACAATACCAAACTGTATCCCCCGAATTTGTTATCATTAGGTTTTATACAGGGTGAGTATCTCTTAGTGTAACAAAAAAAAAAAAATGAATGAAGCTAGATCAAAAATGTAACAAAATGCCACTGATCTCACCCTCTATTCTAATCCGTTGCAGATATACAATAAATCAAAGACTTTTTTGAGGAAATCACGTTTTTATCTATAAAAGCTGTAATATCTCCATTTTTTAAAAAATATTTTTC
Organism: Euschistus heros; assembly: GCA_003667255.2. Taxonomy (NCBI): domain Eukaryota; kingdom Metazoa; phylum Arthropoda; class Insecta; order Hemiptera; family Pentatomidae; genus Euschistus; species Euschistus heros. The sequence goes on along the minus strand of RCWM02000182.1, from coordinate 554,364 downwards.
AAATTTTGACCACATTTTCGAATTTAGCATTACATTTTCTATCATAGATGAGTACCTGTAACCTTTAATTTTACAAACTTGGTATCTAACAGCTTGATCTTCACCTTATTTGAGGAAGTCACAATGTCTTATATTACTTCAACGCTCACCGTTTTTCGAAAAAACTATCCACAAAACGTGAAATCTAACAAAAACTTGCAAATGAAGTTTATGTTCATTATCATTGGATTTTAAAAATTCCATTGAAAATCTAATAAATTAAATCCTAAATAATAATAATAAATAAATAAATGTACTAACATAAGATCATCTGATCTGGTGTCGCTTTATTGACAGTTTTCCTTTATTTTCTGTTCAAAAATTTTTTTCTTTGCTTTTTATTCCAATTAAGAGTTTATTATGTTTAAAATGCACATTTCCATTGAGGGATTGTTATAATGTTTTATTTACACAAGTAACTGATTTGTATGTCAAATGAGAACACCATGTTTTTTCGGTTTCAAAAGTAAATTTCTCCATGAAATCGATACAAAATCATTACGTTTAACATATCATTCGAAAGCTTATTAAATTTGCAAGTTTTTATTAGATTTGACGTGTTGTGGATAGTTTTTTTCGAAAAACGGTAAGCTTTGAAGTAATATAAGGCACTGCGACTTCCCCAAATAAGATGTAGATCAAGCTGTTCTTTAGATACCAAGTATGTAAAGGTTACAGGTACTCATTTATGATAGAAAATTTAATGCTAAATCCGAAAATGTGGTTAAAATTTGAAAAATATTCAAACAAAATGGAGATATTACAGCTTTTATGGATAAAAACGTAGTTTCCTCAAAAAAGTCTTTGATTTATCGTATATCTGCAAGGAATTAGAATAGAAAGGTGAGGTCTGCGGCATTTTGCTACATTTTTGATCTAGTTTCACTCAATTTTTTGTTTACACCAAGAGATACTCAACCGGTAGATTGCCCCCATTTGGTAGCAAATTTAAAGACGTATTCACGTCAAAAATTAGGGTATAAATATGGACCCTCTTCAATAAAGTCACCAAAAATAGTTTGTATGTTTATTTGTTTATTTCGTTTAAACGTCACTTTATGCTGCTATGGCTAATCGGACGATGCTACGGTGGGAGTCCTAAATTTTTGCCTATCCAGGTATAATTAGGATAGGGATCTTTAACGAGTACCTGACATCGCACAGGCTCGGGACCCCCATTTTACGTCCCTTCCGAAGGACGGCATAGCTAAGGATTTTTTACTCCCTTTAAAAAATCCTAAGGTCATCTGCCGGGCTGCGAACCCGCGATCTTGGGTTTAGTAGGTTGCTATGCTAACCACTACACCACAGGTGACCCCACCAAAAATAGTTTAAAATAGGCTAAAACAATTCGAAACGGTAAAGAGGAAAAAAAAAAAAATAGAGAAATCGCAGTCATAACTGTCTCTGTTCTTTACTTATCAGAGCAGGCGAAGCCGTGAAGAGGGATGCTTGTACTAAATATAGCAACACCAAAAAACAAAACACTATGACTCCTATTAAAAGACGCTATATTTATATTTATTAAATATTGGAAGTGGCATTTAATTCTTCAATCCTAATAATCAATGCTGTAATAAAAAATTTGCAAGTTCATCAAACATTAATTATTCCTATTGTTCATTAGAAATATAGCTTAACTTATTCCTGTTGAGTACATATAACTTTCTGGAGTATAAATTTAAACTGAGAACTAAGTTTGTTCCAAATTAACTGACGCACGGCTTTGGAAATGAATAGTAAATTACTATAACAACCAACAAAGTTAAATTTGTAAGGAAGTTAAAAAAGTTGGCAAGTTGGACTTTGAACTGCTTTTCCCTCTCCCTTAGTCCTTATATACTCCGCCGAGAAATCTGTTCTTCACCTTCGTATAATTCCGAATATATCTATTTTAGAATACACATTTAACTGCTCATATATTTATCTATTTACCCATAAATAGTTTGGGTTCATCAATTAGCATCAGTAACACAGCTTAAAAATATATTTTTTCTTCACTTCTTACTAATTTAGGTTTTAAAAATGAACATGAAATCAATTTCACCCTCCGTTCCTATCTCAGTGAGAGAACGTTCAAAGTAAACCATAGATTTTCTTACTCTTTCCTCTTTACCCAATCTGCCGGTGTTCCTCAAGGTAGAATAAGTAGTATCCTAGGCCCCATCCTCTACACGGTCTATATAGCTGACATTCCAACTCGCCCTGCAGTATCCTTTAATGATATTCCACTAATCGCTGTTGAACAAATCCGCTACCTCCTCTTGGACAAACGTCTTAATTGGAATCCACATGCAAGAGTAAAACGACAAGAAACTGCTCGTCGTTACAGACTACTTCAACATTTACTAGAAAACGTTCAAAGCTCCCAATTAATTACAAAAGACTCATTTACATGACTGTGATTAGACCTATTTGGACGTATGGAGTTGAGCTTTGGGGCTCTGCTAAAACATCCAATTCATCCCGTATCTAATCCTTACAATCCGAAATCCTTCGAAAAATCCCTAATGCTCTTTACTTTGTCACCAATAAACTTATCCATAAAGACCTTAATGCCCCATATGTTGCTGAGTTAGCCCAAACCAGATACCTATGCTTTCATAGTAAGCTCCATAACCACTCAAATCCTTGCTCAACTTACTTTTTTTTTTTTTAGGTACATTTTTTAATTTATTTGTATAAGTGCTGACGTGTTTGTTTTACGAGATATAAAGATCCTTATGTTGTTTATGTTGCTGAGTTAGCCCAAACCCTTTCATAATAAGCTCCATAACCACAATCCACTAGTCTTCCAATTTGCTTCCCACTCTATTCCCGATAATCCTCCGAGGTGTCTGAAAAGAAGATGGCCTAGAGATCTCCTTGTGTAGATTTTTTATTTAAGTGCTATTGATGAGTAGTTCTTTTCAAGTTTTGACATGTTACTGTAAGAGTTTTTAGCACTTTTACTTGATAAATATATATTGTACAATTGTAAATTTCAATAAATTGTTAAACATAAATTTTACCCTGACCGGAAAGAATGATAGATGATGGATAAATCGATCTATAGTTTAATACTTTTGTATCTACTGCTTCTAAGGAAAGTGTCGGCAAATATCCGAAAAAAAGGACCTAATACTTCGGTATCCATTTGAGTAAATATAACCAATTATTCAAAAAAGACTCGGGAGTAAAGATGATACATCACGAATATTAAAGATTTACGAAGTAATAATCGTTTAAGGCCGTTTTAAAGAAAAACTGCTGAACTTTTATTCTCAATGGATCTTTATGTTTTTTGGGGTGCTGAATCCGTATCTGAAGTTTACTTTGGCAGCCGTCGGCTTCATACCCTAAATCGCAAAAAAAAAAAAAAAAAAAAAAAAAAAAAAAAAAAAAAAAACGCGCAAAATACGTGAAAAATGTTCCCATTTCGAAATAGTTTTTTAATTTTGTAGGTACTGGTTCCAGCTACAATTATTATATAAGGACTTTCTTCGAACGCTTGGTTTTCGTGTTATAGGTAAACAACCGAAAATAATTGGTATTTTGGGCGGTTTTTTGTGATTTTGGTATGAAGTCGACTGTTGCAGTTGTAGCAAACTTCTGATTTAGCACCCTAAAAAACATAAAGATCCGTTTAGAATAAAAATTCGGCAGTTTTTTTTCTTGAAAATGGCCTAATTTTACTGGACTTGTAGTTTATTACAAGAAATGACAGCTGTAATAAACCCTTCCGTTATGCCTTCTTAGGTATTATCAGTTATTGATTTCTTGTCCTACAGTGTTAAAATTATTGTCACATGGAACGGATATAAAAAATAAAAAAAATTAATAAATCATTGTCATGAAACGTTAGAGCTTAGTTATTAGTCTCTACCTCAACCACCCTTCTCTCCAGACCTCTAGCCAACCAACTAAGATTTTTTAAAGGACTTGGATCCATTTTTAAACTATAAATATGAATGAACTAGGGAGTTAGGAAGGTTGCAAAGGTTTTGATGGAATTTAAGAAAATTTAAGGAATACATCGAGATAATACAGCAGGGTTTTGTTGTAGACATAATATGGAGCGTTTACAATAGTACGGACTTTTAAAACAATATTTTTCATTTAGAAATACAACTCGCTAAACTGAGCAGCCCTGTTTGTTTAGCTTTGAGTCGTTAAAACTCAGAAATCAGCCTTTCTTATTATTAACCACAGCGAGGAAATAAAACGGACGGGAGATCTCTAATTAGAAGCTGATTTCAATACCGGCCACAGAACATCGCTTTTCTTATTTCATCATTTTCCTTGCAAAAGGCCGGTAAAGACTTCATCCTGAGTGTGATCCTGGCTGAAGGATATTTTAGGCTGAATTAAATTAGGGTCTAAAAGAGAGCTTTCCTTAATCTTCCTTAAGGAGCTGTTTGAATGGCGGCTTACAGGAGGTTCAGGAATGATTCCAATACAACGACTAATTTATTTTTTAGTTTTTAATAGACACAATAATCAACTTTTTAATCTTGATTCAATTCACCTAATAGTAACAAACCATCAGCATAACCAAGCTAAAATTACCTTTTTGATCTTCAGAATAATATACTAAAAATAATTTGTAGCTTAAAATATAAACTATATAACAAGTAAAAAAAAATATAACCTATCCTCCAAATGTGTGTTTAATAAAGTTCTTGATGTTCGGTCATTAAAATTACTACTTATGTTAGCAACATTTCTAGACTATAATCATGCCAATGTTACTGGTGGATATTGCTATTTCTTATCTACTACCAAACTATAACAATTACAGTATACAACCGATCTACCAGTAACATTGGTATGACTATGAGAACAACGTATTCTTGAAACGTCGCTGAAATAAGTAAGATGAGAGAGAGAGAGAGGAGAGAGAGAGAGAGAGAGAGATAGAGAGAGAGAGAGAGAGAGAGAGAGAGAGAGAGAGAGAGAGAGAGAGAGAGAGAGAGAGAGAGAGAGAGAGAGAGAGAGAGAGAGAGAGAGAGAGAGAGAGAGAGAGAGAGAGAGAGAGAGAGAGAGAGAGAGAGAGAGAGAGAGAGAGAGAGAGAGAGAGAGAGAGAGAGAGAGAGAGAGAGAGAGAGAGAGAGAGAGAGAGAGAGAGAGAGAGAGAGAGAGAGAGAGAGAGAGAGAGAGAGAGAGAGAGAGAGAGAGAGAGAGAGAGAGAGAGAGAGAGAGAGAGAGAGAGAGAAGAGAGAGAGAGAGAGAGAGAGAGAGAGAGAGAGAGAGCGAGAGAGAGAGAGAAGAGAGAGAGAGAGAGAGAGAGAGAGAGAGAGAGAGAGAGAGAGAGAGAGAGAGAGAGAGAGAGAGAGAGAGAGAGAGAGAGAGAGAGAGAGAGAGAGAGAGAGAGAGAGAGAGAGAGAGAGAGAGAGAGAGAGAGAGAGAGAGAGAGAGAGAGAGAGAGAGAGAGAGAGAGAGAGAGAGAGAGAGAGAGAGAGAGAGAGAGAGAGACATATACACACACACACACACACATATAAACACTACTCTTGTACCCCCTTTTCCACTTGAAAGGAAGACCTTCCAACAACTTCTAGGATACCGCTTGATCCAAATGAGGGCTGATGAAGGCATTGGGATGGGATTAGAAGCTGCTGTTTGCTCTGTTCACAAAGCCACCACCCGGGATCAAAGGCTTTGTCAGTCACTACTGCAGCTAACAACACATCACAAAGGCGCTACGTCTGTTTTTACCGCTATCTGTCGGTTTTATTTGTTAGCATCGCTCTTGGTGTTTTATTACATGTCGAAGGTTTGCGGATGTTTCAGTAAATTATTCACTGCTTCCTAGATTTCTAATTTTAGTATTAGTATTCTCAAGACGATATAATTAGAATAATAGAAATAAATATTTAGGAGCTATACATTTTTTAAAATTATTTGCTTGTGGTTCCATTTAGTGATTTCAATAAGATATTATTAACTTATAATAAACTATAAAGTGATTATATTGTATGTACTATATACAATATTTTTTAAATTACGTTTTCATTTATCAAGCATATATGTATATATATTTGTTTAGTCAGATGACATAGCTCGAATTGTTGGTTTATTATGTGAATTATTAGATGAAACTCCCTAGCATGTTTGTTTGAAGCAAATTTCTTTCATTTTCAATCTAGTTTTATATATATATATATATATATATATATATATATATATATATATATATATATATATATATAATCCGTGGCACCTGTGCATAGTGGGCTAATTCGAATTTTTTGTTGAATTTCGAGCTATCTACATCACCACAATCGTAATCTTTTCTTGTATCTAACGGGCTAAGTGTTCCGTCCATTGGGCTGAAGGATATTCCTTTGTGAACCATGGGCTAATACTCCAATTTTGAACTTTTACTTGTGAAAAGTGAGTCAAGTTTATCAAGCCCCACGATTTTTCGTCCCTTTTAAAAACCGCATTTGTTCATACAAAAAAAAAAATAATGAAAAGGGCACTATGTATTGGGGGAAGGTAAGATGGATCATCTATAACAAAGATAGCTGCGGTGTTCTGTACTACTATTCGACCCTCGATATAAATGTTAATTTTAAAACAGTAAGTTTTTTGAAAAAGGGTAGGCTACAAAAACAAGAGCAATCAATCAGATACGTTTAATCACTTCCGATAGCGGTAGAAAATAAGAAAGCTCTGTTAAATCTTCTTCCCTACAAGTCCAGTATTTAGACGATTCTATGAAGAGCTGAAATTTACATCAAAGCAGGATGTGTACCCAGATTTAGGTGAACAAGAAAACAAATGAAAGAAATTTTTTTTTCAATGTTTTAAAAACCACCAATAAAATAATTATTTTTTCTTTAGGCATGTTGTGTATAATTTTTTTCTTCTATTATTTCCTTTTATGTAAAAAAACAAATATATAAAAAATGTCAAAAATCAATTTTTGAAAAAGGAAAAATATTATTTAATGTGCACCTAATTTTCCTCAACTCTGAAAATTAGTTAAGCACTTGGCTTTCAGGGATCAATCACGTTAACATTAATCACTTAGGCCATTTCACACAAAATCGATTAGTGTAATGCGGGCTATGAGTTCGATTTTTTTGGAACGATTAGTATTAAATCTTAGAATATTGGCAAGAATTGAAACATACCTTACCAACATAAATAGAAATGTACTATCAAGAGTTTAAGCCCCAAAATTTTGAATTTTTTTAACTGGACGATTTTGGAAAAAGCTCAAAAATTCAATTCAGTTTTCCTAAAATCGCAATTTTCGCACTTAGCCCACTATGTACAAGTCCCACAGATATATTTTTACCCTTCAATTTCATTTTAAGAGATCACAGCGTGTGTTGAACTGCGTAGAAAAATGAAATTAAAGCCAACTTCAAAGTTTTATTTACTCATACTTTTACATTTCACAATCAATGACAAATATTGCGAATTGTCAACATTGACATTCTACAATAAAGTACAATAAAAAATTCATCAAAGCGACACGCCGCAAACAGTTCGATCACGGATTACCGACAAGTCCGCCCCCACGAACGGCTCTGTCACCTCCGGGGGCGGAGGTATAAACACCTGGGGCAGGTGTCAATTGAAATTCTTTACAATTATCAGTTTAATTCCAATATAAAGCAATTTTATTGGCCGTTTAATTAAACATTTAAAGAGAGATTTTATTGTTCCGAGTAGAGGCTAAGTAATATTTGTTGTGGCTAATACAAGATTGATTAACCGTTATCGAATTGAAACTGCTATTTATTGTAGTTATAATGAACTGTTTTCTATAAAGAGTAATTTACCGAGGTTTTTACGGTTCTAATATTTCAGAGAACCGTTAATATTAATAACGCATAATAAACATTTTTAAAATTATTTCTTACCTACTTAATAGTTGCATTATATTTTAAAATAATAATTTGTATTTTATTAAACAAATGACTCTTATTTATAATATAAGATATATATATATATATATATATATATATATATATATATATATATATATATATATATATATATCTTATATTATATATAACATTTTAAATTTTTTTGGTTAAAACAACATATTTCTTCTTAGGTCTTTTCTAATAGTTTTAGTTCCTGCAGATGTTCAAAAGTCCGAAAGTTACTTTCATTGCTCTCTTCCTGGCCGGTATTTTGAGGTCAGCATTGACTTTTCTCATCTCGGGGAGAGCAAATTCTCGGCCACATATATCGGCCCTTATCGTCTAGCCTTTCATTTTTTTTTTAATACGTTTGATTATCTATTGGACCGTTGAACGAGTTATATTAGCCATTGGACTAAACAGGACGTACGAATATCCCGGTTATCTTAGGAAAAGCAAATGTAACCGCTGTTGAATAGAGGTATTCTGAATATCGGCAGCTTATAAAACACTGAGCAGAAACTGATCAGAATATTGCTAGAAAGAGACAGGATTAACAACTAGTTAACTTCTCTACATTATTTTTAAATAAACATAAAAACATCAAATGAAAATGATTTCACATGTCTCTCAAAAGTTTTTAGTCCAGAATTAATAGCGCAGAATATAATTAGTGTTAAATTTGCAGAAATTAATGTTCAATATGTTGCTGATTTAGCCCAAATCAGATACGTATCCTTCCATAGTAAGCTGCATAACCACTCCAATCCACTAGTCTCCCAACTTGCTTCCCACTCCATTCCCGATAATCCTCCGAGGCGTCTGAAAAGAAGATGGCCTAGAGACCTTTTAGTGTAGATTTTATTGAAGTACTACTAGTTAGTAGTTGTTTACAAGTTATTTACATGCCAATGTATCCACTTTCAACACATACTACATATATTAATGTGTACAGTTGTAAATATCAATAAATGAAAAAAAAAAAAATTTTTTCAGAATAACTCAAGTTGCATCCACACTGGTTGAAAGAATGGTTCCAACAGCTCACTGCTATCATATATTAGCAAATGGCACCATAGGCAGTCCTTACCACCAGTCTTCAATATATTTATATGTACAGTGGACTCCGGCTAATCCGAACGCACATTCGTCCAAACCCTCGAGTTAAAAAAAAAAAAAAAATTCAAATCATAGAAAAAAACATGATGCTTTTTAAATTTAAGACTTTCCAGCCATCCCAACCCTCTGGTTTCTACTCCATTAATTATCCAATTCCTCATATCTTACTTCTCAGCTCGTATATTAAAACAACAGTGGCCCCGAGACCTCACGGTTTCGACATGGGATCTCACACAGCGATGGGATCAGGGTTCTCCGGGATGCTCGTATATACTCCTCCTACGGGATTTATTTAACTTTGTTATTCTTCATTTAGGCTTATTTTCTTTTTCATTGTACATATTGTGTGAATGGAATTTTCGCCACTCATATTTCTGATCGCTCTAAAGTAGAAAAAGATTATAATATTAACTCAATAAAACAATAAAAAAAAAAAAAAAATAAATTTAAGACAGATTAATCTAAACTCAAACATCAAAAATGGCATATTACATGTATTGATCAATGGTGGTGAGGGCTATGAAAATATCAAACAGAAGGTAAAAGTATTTAAAATCTAATTAACAAAATTCAATAAAATGAAAATGAAGATGTGACAATTTGGTGATCAACATCTAATTTATACTATTATATAAAAGGACAAGCAATATTTCGTTTGTGATCACTAACCGCAAAAACTACTAAACCAATCTGTACCAAATTTTAACAATATCATCTTCACAGCTCAAGGAAGGTTTAGCAATAATAAAATTTAAAGATTTTCAATTATATTGTCATAAAAAAAGCGATAAATATGTGGTGTGCAGTGAAGTTTGTTAATCGACCGATAGGTAGCAAGCACCATCTGAGAGATCTTACAAAGTTTTACGGTGTTATATAGTACTATAAATTTATGATGGAATTAAATTATTTTCAATTCAATTGTTATTAAAGCTATAAATATATGGAGTGACATGTGGATCCCATTGCAGTTTAAAAATCTACCGATATGTGGTTATTCTGCAAAGAGTTTGCAATGGTAAAACTATTAAACCCAACAGAACTAAATTTGACTACATCTTCATAGTTCTAGAAGGTTTATAGTAATAAATTTTACTATAATAATAATTAAAATGTATAGTATTGAGTGCCAGAAATGAGGTTTGCCAAACTGTTATATACTTTTATGGTTAGAAATTAAAATCCAACCAGATGGATTGATAAAATTATTTATTTCCAAATTGGATGCCTAATTATGGTTTTACGTACTCTTCAAACTCCTCATCAATGCAATTTTAACCAAGTTAAAAATTACTGCCTGCCTAAAAATATGGTTGAACAAATAATGCTAAATTCCAGACTTGCAAATACAAGATTTTTACCGATAAACAAATTAAATTCAATTATTAGATAAATAAATTGAAGTTCTTTATTTATGAGAGCGGGCGAAGACGCGACGGGGTAGGCTAGTAAAACATAAAACGAAATTTCTAATTTTAATCGATGTTTTGATAACCAGTTTTATAAATTGTAAAAAAATGTAAAATATGTATTGAAGAGAAGAAAGAATAAACGTAAATAGTCGACAGTATCGAATTAGTGTAACAAAACCACCGTTTACAAGAGTCCCATTCCATCGATGGCAACGGTTAGCGGTCGCTAAGGTGAATATAACTTGAATTCCTGAACCATGAATTTCTGTTCGGGGTCGAACGTGGAATTCAAGATGAGATTGCTTCCAGGACTCGAGTCATTGAGATACCTAGAATGTTGTAACTCCTGAATGCTTTGTCTGCATCCGATTGGCAGGTGAATAATTATAATTATGTTCTAGAGTTAGCTTAGTTATGTTGTTTAATCAGTTGTAAGTTTTATTGCAAAATATGAAAACACAAGCACCCCTCGTCGCATCTTCACCCGCTCCCATAATAAAAGAACTTAGATGATTTTAACAAATAATGGAAGTTTTATTTGTTTATCGATAAATTTTTTTGCATTAAAGAATGAAATTGAGCTTTATTTCGTCAATGAAATTTTCACTTATAGCAGTAATTTTTATTTTGGTTCAAAATGTACTGATTAGGTGTTTTAAGACTACGTAAAAGCGTAATTTACGCTCAGCATTAATTTGCGCACAGCCTCTTCATTGATTAAGATAAAAAAAAACAACAATCATTTTGGATAATTATTATTTTAAATTTTAGGCCACAGTCTAGTTCAACATTTACAAGACAAACGTTCAAAGCTCCCAATTAATTACAAAAGACTCATTTACATGACTGTGATTAGACCTATTTGGACGTACGGAGTTGGGCTTTGGGGCTCTACTAAACCATCCAATTCATCTCGTATCCAATCCTTACAATCCAAAACCCTAAGGATAAGCCTGACATAGACTGGGTGTCCCATTTAGAGCAATAGCCGAGCTAAATGCCTTTGCAGAAGAGCTCCCTGTTCACAATACAAACGGACTTCTTCGATACAAAGGCGACATACTGGAAAAAGCACATAACCAATATTTCTCAGCCGACATTCAAAGAACTCTAAATTCAACTAACTACCCTTTATATATAATTGTATGCAGTTACAATACTCCCGACCCCGAAACGTACCTTACATTAAAAGAAATTGAAATGTGTCAGCCAATTAAGAGTAGCTAATTCAGAACATATCAGAATCAATGGAAAAAACACAACTTTTTTGTTCAAGTCACAAGAAATCTGTATATCTTGCAATCAATTTATCTACAATAGTCTACATCACATTCTCCTTCACTGCCCAGCACACAATGAACATAGACAACAATGTCTTCAACACTTCATCTTAGAGTCTTCTGATAACCAAAGTACCCATGCTATACTCAATATCGACAGTGTAGAGAAATTACATAAAGTTTACTATTACATGATGGGAGTCCAAAATGTGCTAAATCGTTTATCATAGACCATTTTCTATTAAGTGTCTGTTTTCAATTTATCTTTAAAATGATTTTTTGTTAATTTGTTTTTATTGTTTCTATCATAACACCAGTTTATTCTTCATTCTATTATGTTTTGAAAACCAGAATGTATTAGTGAATTGAATTTTATTTTTATTTATTTTATTATTCTTTAAATGATATGTACATTAATTGTAATTTATAGCCATGCTAGGCTCTATTTGTATGGGGAAGCCCCCAAAAACAAATAAAAAATATCTATCTATCTATCAGTCCAAAATCCTTCGAAAAATCCTCAATGCCCCTTACTTTGTCACCAATAAACTTATCCATAAAGACCTTAATGTTCCATATGTTGCTGAGTTAGCCCAAACCAGATACCTATGCTGTCATAGGAAGCTCCATAAACACTCAAATCCATTAGTTGCTCAACTTACTTTTTTTTTTTTTAGGTACATTTTTTAATTTATTTGTATAAGTGCTGACGTATTTGTTTTACGAGATATAATCTAAATTTCATACACCGGCATGATAGTAAATTTAAAGAAATAACAAAGTAAATCTTTCAGATGAAAAGAACTTCAAATTCGGATTCAGCAGCCCCCAAAAGAACATTGAGATCCGTTGAGAATAAAAGTTCCGCAGTATTTTTCCTCACCAAATCCTTATTTTATTGACCAAATCCGCAACCTCGGTTAACCCATTTTGTCTTTTATTTTTGTTTTCATACAGTAAATCAGTGAAGTTCCACAAAAAACATTGACTTATCCTCGTCAGATATTCGGATAACTAAAAAAAACCGTTAATACAGCAATCCTTAAGGACGAAAAACTAATAAAATTCCGCCACCTTAAACAGCAATCCTTAAGGACGAAAAAGCTAATTCTAATTGTGGATGGAGAGAGTGGCCAAGGATGTCCTTCGGCCTCGAAAAATCTTCAGATCCTAGCAGATGTTATAAGGACACTGTTCTACAGATTTTTATTTTTAAATATCTGTACATGCTCCATGCATCTAGCATATTACATGTTTTGTATTTTATAAAATATGAAATTTAGAAATAATCATTTTTTTTTTTTTATAGATGAATTTTGAATAGATACAATAAACAATATCATCAATATCCAAAACAAACTTTTTTGAAAAGATCTTTCTCTGAGACCGGCCAATCGACACCTTTTAATAGTATGCAGTTTATAAGCTGTGATGAGTAGCCTGGTGTGTTTGTCTGTTGTAGTGGCATGTAGGTTAGTCAGTCAGATGAAATCGGTGCAAATAGGCTTTACTTTTTCCTAATTGTAAGTAAATTCTTTCGGTCAGGAATTGGGTCAGTTTGCGATGTGTACTTTTAATTTTGTCGACGTTAGTAAGTGTGATATCTGGAATAAAGTTGTGCAGAGGTCGTCTTTTTGTAGTTTGTTAGCATTGTTGATTCCAAACATTTATCACGTCAGTCAAAATGCATCTCTTGATATAAGATATGGGGACGTTGTCATATGTAATTGGGATATGTAATATGTAAATATATATCAGTTATTTTAGGTTTGTTAAGACGATTGGCATTAGGCCAAAGTTTTTGACGTATAGTTGAAGCACTCATTATTGAGATTTAGATAGCCGCATGGGCTGGTATGGTCGCTATGCAAATTAAAATCAAGAAATGTCTAGGCGGTCACCCGTCCAAATAGGGATGTGACTACCTATTGACTACGTGATGTAGTTACATATCAATTATAGAAAGTGGCTCTAAATGGCATAGACCATAGCTTAGATCCAAATGGACAAAACCTCTTGCGGATAATAGACTGGATTATCAGTGCTTTCAACTAAAATGTTATGAATTATATTTTTACACACAATATCAAAAAGTAATAAATAGAAATATTTAGCAGAAATATTTTTATTGATTTTATCTTTCTGTATTTTAATTTCTAACCACAAAAGTATATAACAGTGTGGCAAACCTCATTTCTGCCATTTACCAATATACATTAAAATTTTTAGTATTGTAAATTTTATTATTGCTAAACCTTCTTAGAACTACGAAAATGATGTAGTCAAAATATAGTACTGAAGGGTAAACTTTATTGTGGATTGGAACAACATATTAATTTTTTTTGGTTACAACAACGTATTTCTTCTTAGGTCTTTTCTAATAGTTTTAGGTACATCCTGCAGATGTTCGGAAGTCCGAAATTTGACTTTCATTGCTCTCTTTCTGGCCGGTATTTTGAGGTCAGCATTGACTTTTCTCATCTCGGGGAGAGCAAATTCTCGGCCACATATATCGGCCCTTATCTTCTAGCCTTTCATTTTTTTTTAAATACGTTTGATTATGTATTGGACCGTTGAACGAGTTATATTAGCCATTGGACTAAACAGGACGTACGAATATCCCGATTATCTTAGGAAAAGCAAATGTAACCGCTGTTGAATAGAGGTATTCTGAATATCGGGCTGTGGCTCATTATAAAACACTGAGCAGAAACTGATCAGAACATTGCTAGAAAGAGATAGGATTAACGGCTTGTTAACATATCTAGATCAGACCTTAAGTATTTAAGAGATAAAATGAGATAATTTAATACTGTACGTAAAGTTTTGCTGTAGTTACTTTGCACTTTTTTCTATTTACCGAGTAAATACATAAATATTATCCATATTTTGGGGATTTTAATTACTAGGTGTTATTATCACCTGAATCAGGAAGAATATGAAATCGTCAACAAATAAATATTTTTCAACGAGGATAAAAGTAATCGTATTTTAGTGACTTTAGTGGGTGTACGAAAACATTTGCTGCTCACTGTATTTTCTCAGGACTCTGCATTTTACAGAATTTATTTATAGCTTGTTAGGATCATTTTTTGCATCATTTAATTTTTTTTAACGATCTTCGGAATGCTTTGTTTAAAACCTCTAACTTAAAAATAACAAAGAGAGAACCATCCTAAACATAAATACTAAAGTACCACAGAAGGCTAAAGAAAAAAAAGAATTCTATTTTTGTCGAAACATAAATTTTTATTTCTTCCTATAAATAGATCTTTTTCAAAACACCTGAGCCATAAAGTTTGACAGACAAATATAGGTCAAGGCTGACTAAATAATCCAGTGGAGAAATGATACAACTTCCGTTGACGTTATGGATCCCACACGACATTGTAATTCCGTTCTAAAACTGAGCCCGAACGGAATGCACATAAACAATTCCACTACAGATAGTTCTATTATCTCAGCCCTCTTTATAAACTTGGATCTATTTTTAAGAGTGTTTACTAAAGACATATTTCAAATTTGCTCCTATTTTTAAATGTACCTTCACTTATCCCCGCATAATAGTTATTTTCATTACTAGGACGAGAAGTGGGCGTTTTCTGTGCTAGGAAGAGTTTTATTAGCTAGGCGTGGAAAATCGACCAAACACTTTTCATACGAGATATGCAAATGGCATCTCAAGTTATTGCTTAAACTTAATATAAAAAAATAAAATTGTTTATTTCCGTTGTGCAATAATTCATTCATTATTATAAGGTGACAAACACAACTAAAAATCTCCTGTTATCATGGACAACACCAACTTGCAGAAGAATTCATTACGATAGGCGAGAACAGTGACGCATAGCGCGCAGTGGAGGGAGAAGCGCCGCAGTTTTGAGGTTACTTTGCTGCGTTTAGAGATTTGCAATTAGTATAACTTTTGACTCGGAGAAGCGACGATGTTCGTTTAAGTTTTCATCGTCAACTGACGTCAAAATCTATCGATTGTATACAAAATATTAGTTTAAAGTAGTGGCAGTAAATAAAATAATGTGCAAGAATAAAAAAAAATATATATATATATATATCAAGAATACACACCTTTTTTTCTTATATTGTGCTGACCGAAAAATATTGCAGGGTTACTTTTTCTTTAAATCTTTTATTGAAAATGTATTGCAATACAAGTAATATGGCTTCATGGATCCTTTTACACAATGTGTACAATAAGAAATAAATCATAATATATAATACTAAAAATAAAGTGACACAAATTACAATAAAATAGTTTAAATATTAAAAAAAACAATAGTAATAATTGTAAAAAAACAAAAAGAAGTTAGTGCTCCACTAAACTTTCCTAAATTCTTCTCGTAACTAATCCTTAAAATCCAAAATCCTTCGTGCAATGCTTAACGTTCCTTTTAAGTTACCAATGAATTAATCGCTAATAATCTAGATGTCCCATATGTTGCAGATTTGGTCCATACAAGTTACTAATCCTTCCATGGCAAGCTACATACCCACTCGATTCCCAATAAACCTCCGAGGCGTCTGAAAAGAAGATGGCCAAGGGACATTTTAATGTAGAACTTTTACTGAAGTGCAACAAGTTAAGTCATTGTAAGTTTAATAGAGAAGGGTGAAAGAAAAAAAATCATATGTGGTGCTAACCTAAAGGCCTTAACCATCCAACTCCTGACCCAATTCCCACCATGCCCAGAGAAAAGAGACAACTGCAATCTAGATCGGTTTCAAATGTTGCGTAAATCTTTCTCAGATTCACTACATATGGTTCCAATAACCAAGGACCACTACGTCTACAGGCGATTCCCAAAGGAATTCCTGGACCCACCTCATTGTGACGCCCGGGCAAGCGTCACCCCGTAGTGCCATTTGGAATCAATCCCTTAAGCCTATTATATTTTTAAACAACGCGTATTGTATAGAATATTTTTATGTTTACTTATATAATACTATATCCCATTATAATGTTATGATCCATATAATATAAACCAGCTCTTAAATAACAGCTAAATCAAGGAAGCTGGTTGAGTAATATTGGAACGACAAGGGTATTGAAAAAAGCATCCACAACGGTAGAATAATAATTAGAATTTTAAACTCCGTACTATGGAACAAGTCGGTGTCCTCAATATATATATCCTTATATATATATATATATATATATATATATATATATATATATATATATATATATATATATATATATATATATATAAATCGTTCCTAGGAAGTGTAATACTTTATTCAGGCGATTCCTGGACTACTAAGGAGAGGCAGACAGAAAAACTTTAGCCCTAGAAATGGATTATTGGAGGCGTTTATGTGCAGTATCACGGCTTCAGAAAGTTCCAAACATTGAAATTAGACAAACAGTGGAACAAACGGATAGTATCCTCTACACTATTGAAAGGAACGGTGACCAAAAAGAATTTTTGAATGGATCCGTCGTCCTGGAAGACGGGTTGAGGGCGTAATGAAAAGGACGATGAATAGGGGAATGGGTGAGGGAGACAGAAAAGAATGGAACGAACGTATTTTTGGCGAAAATGTATGACATATAGTTATAAAAAAAGGCTTTAATCATAAGCTATTTACATGAAAATGTTTTTATTATAATACAATAGATGATAATTTATTATATATTTATATTTATATTCTAATGTTGGGTGACCCCATCCGTAACGGGTTTTTTTTATCTTGAAATTGGAAAGCTTAGGCTTAAGCCCAGTTAGGGAGAAGAATGGTTCCGGTAACCAAATATGTAGTGTATTAAGTTATAAATAACTATAGAGTATGTACGTGTATATAAATATCGTGGTATATAAATATTTAAAAAAAATGATCTTCCAATCTAATAATCTAATTTTCTAATAATTCTAATTCCAATCTAATTTTCTGTAAATAGCTTATAATAACATTTTTTTTTTTTTTTTTACAGCTATATGTCATATGACCGCCAAAATTGAGTTCGTTCCATTATTTCTACTCCAACCAATCTCCATATCATATATACATTCCCCTATTCATCACCCTTTCCATGACGCCCTCAACGTCTTCTAGGGCGACCTTTGTTCCGTTTTTGTTCCGGGTTATATTCAAAAATTCTTTATAGCCATCGTTCTTCTTAATAGTGAAGAGCAGAGGTCTCCAAAGTTTTTAGCCTTCGGGCCATACTGACTATTTCCAAGGGTTCCAAGGGCCAACAGCCACCGTTTTAATTTTCCTGCCAGTCCCTATAATTTCTGAACTGGTCGCCGAGTACGCGCCCTGAGAGAGCTTACGCTTGCTAAGCGTATTTGCTGTACTGTATTGTTACCACCACGACACTTGAAGACATCTAGTGGTTACACGCGGAAATAGGTAATGCTTCGCTTTGAACTTCGAGGAGAGATCGAAATTTTGTTTTATTAAAGTCATCGTAATCCATCCGAATAACAAAATAGCCAATGGCAGTCGATGTTAGCATTCTACCTACGTCGATTTAACAAAACATGAACGAACTAAATTTGTCAAACCTTTCCAGCAGAATATTATACTATTTCAATTACAATTGCGTAAGGAGGTTTTAAATTTTAAAAACATATGAAATATTCAGCCACACTACTGAAACTCAGTTTTCCGTCGATTTTGCAGTCGAAGCTTTGAATATTAATTTTGATACTCGTTTCTCAGTCTTCAATGTCATTACGAATAAATTTAAGATATTTCAAAATCCTATTGATACTGACATTGAAACACTAGACCTATAGCTTTAACATTGTTAACCAATGTGCATTTTAAATCTCTTTTAATAATTAGTACAAGTAAAATTGGTCCACAACTACAAACTATTGTCGCGGTACGAATTTGGCCCGCGGGCCGTAGTTTGGAGACCCCTGGTGTAGAGGATGCTAAACATTTGTTCCATTCTCAGTGTTTGGAACATTCCGAAACCGTGATACAGCACATGAACGTTTCCAATAATCCATTTCTAGGGTTAGAAGGTTTTGTTTGGCTCTTCTTAATAGTCCAGGACTCGCTTGAATTAAGTATTACACTTTTTAGGAACGATTTATATAATTTTTTTTTTGTTTTTAAGGACACCGACTTGCTCCAGAGTTCGGAGTTTAAAACTAAAATTATAATTTTACCGTTGTGGATGCTTCTTCCAATGTCCTTGTCTGTCGTTCCTGCATCACTCACCCAGCTCCATAGATATTTAAATTTAGCCTCAGGTTTTGGAAACCATGAATCTATGGAAAGGTATTCGTTTTGGCTATTAAAGGCCATATATAGCTGGTTCTCAAACTACAGGCAAAGTTGTGTCCCCCGCCCATTAAAATTTAATGAAGTAAACTTCGTTAAAAATTTTGTGTCCAAATCGATTTATGTTATGTGAGTTAATAATGTAAATTGAATTTATTTGAGATTTTAGTATTTTAGGGTCACAATTTTTTGGTTATTCTGCGTCGATTAACATTGTCGTCGACTGTCCCTATGCTTGGATTTACAATTATGTAAATTATTATTACTTGATAAGGCGAAACTAACTCAACAAATGGGTAGTGATATTAAAAGATAATTTTTGTCCCCATGATTTCTTAACATTGGCGTGCCACTGCTAAAAAAGTGATGAAAACGAATTCGGAAGGAATTTTCGAGTTTTTATTGCAATGGCATATAGCTGTTTTTTTGTGGACGCATCAGTTCGTAACCACGCAACCATTCTACGTCGGAATATCACCTTTGACTGTAAATAAATTCATGGTTCAGATTGTCATGTCCATTATAAATCAGTTAAACTAAATATTTATTTGTAATGGGCCTCATGCGTTCTAATACTATGCTACGGCCCTCATAATATACTCCCAAGAAAATGCGAAATAAATGAATAGTGTTTCGGCAGTAATATTTTTAACCTTATTTTCACATTGTCATGGCCATTATCATTTAACATTGTCATGGTATTTACATTTACATACTTTATATTCCATGCAACTGTTAAGGTACCACGACAATGTTACAAAATTTATTTTAAAATAATTTTAGGAATTCTGTGGCCAAAATTGAGTGTGACATAGATATTGAAAGTGAATTGATATGGTATTTGCAGTAGTATTTTATATGATGAAAAAATACTATAACGTTAAATAATGACTGATATTCGTTATAAAGCAGGAATGTTTCATGTTTTATTTATTTTTTTACTGCGGAACCTTAAACTACTAAGATCTATTTTTCACATTACCATGTATAAAGTCACATTGGTGCGGGGATAAATTCACATTGGTGTAGGAGCATTCACATAGTCAAGGGTTGAAATTATAAACTGAAATTTAAAAAAAAAGTAAAGTGATTTTTGTGTTGCTGCACCTCACAGGTATCCTCCGCGAAGTATCAAGTTGCAGCAAGATTTATCAATATTTATAATTTCGGTAGTTATAGATTTGCCTGTAGTTTGAAAATCACCCATATACCGTTTTCTCCTTGTTGACTTCTAGCCCCCAGCTTGAGTACTCCTGGAGAAGTTTTCTCATCATATATTCAACATATTCTGCATTTGACGCTATGAGGACCAAGTCTTCAGAAAATTGAAGAATATAGAGGCAATAATTTCTAATTTTTATTCGTATGCCTTGACAATTTCGCTTTCATTATCTTTTGAACACGATCCATATAAATGTTACAGAGAATTGGAAACAGTGCGCACACCTATGTGATAGCTGTTTTCTCAATAGTACCCACCTACATTTCCTTTAGATGTACACTTAAAAGATATTTGCAACAGAAGAAATACAAAGAAAAGTGTATCAACTTCAATCTGATATCGTCGTAGGCCGAAACGTTAGCACAATAAATTAAAACTAATTAATTAATTGTGCTCCTATGTCTGCGCACCTCTATTATCCTATAAATTATGATAATGAATGGGGTGTATAAAAAAAATTACCGTTTCTTAAACAAATATTTGTATTATTATTTCTTTGATATAAAGTACAATTAATACTATAGTACATCACACCCATCTGCTAGCCAATTGCTCGATGCCGCGCTGATTGGAATGGCTGTCAAAGAATTCTCGGATAGCATTTTCAACTTCCGCAAAATTATCAAATTGTTTCCCTTGAAGAAAATGGGCCATGGATCGAAACTAGTAGTAATCCGAAGGTGCGAGGTCTGGACTATATGGTGGATGAGGCAGGAGTTCAAACCCATGAACTTCTGTAAACTTTTCTGCTGATTGTTGAGGAGTAAGTTCGTGAGGGATCAGACTACAGGTCTTTTTCACCTTCCCGATGGAGAGAAGATGGCGACTAACAGTATCTTTCGACACACCACACTCCCTGGCAAGTTCGCGAGTACTTGTGGATGGATTTGACTCGACACCTTCCTTCAGAACTCCATTAATGGCCGCCCGGAGCCCTTCTTCCTTTTTAACGTCGTATCTCCACTTCTAAATTTTTCAAACCAACGCCGCGGAGTGCTCTTTTCAAGGGCACCTTCCCCTTCATATTTAATAATTTCACGAGTTGCTTCAGCGGCTGTGAATTTTTTTTTTTTTTCCAGTAATGTCTTAAAATTGCGAGAATTTCGTAGGACAATGTTATGTTTCTTCTTTGAAATAAATAACTGAACTGAGGGTTTTTTTTTTTAAGAAGTCCAGTGTTATTAAACAAGCTTAGAGAATGCTCTAAAGGGATTATTAAGTATTGGTAAATAATTAATAGCATTAAGATATTTACAGACTTTTGATCTCTGGAATTTGATAAAACGATCATTTTTTTTTTTTTTCCAGTAATGTCTTAAAATTGCGAGAATTTCGTAGGACAATGTTATGTTTCTTCTTTGAAATAAATAACTGAACTGAGGGTTTTTTTTTAAGAAGTCCAGTGTTATTAAACAAGCTTAGAGAATGCTCTAAAGGGATTATTAAGTATTGGTAAATAATAAATAGCATTAAGATATTTACAGACTTTTGATCTCTGGAATTTGATAAAACGATCATTTTTTTTTTATACGCCCTATTATATATATAAATGTTCTTCCATTATAATATTTTTAAATTGTGCTTCATATGTAGAATATTTTCTTATTACTTATATATTCCTATTATATTTTTTTTTACTATGAGGTACCAGGTCGTAATGAATCTGAAGGTAAACCAGCTATTTAGTAACCATATAATAGCCTTTCATAAAGGTTAGTGCAGTAAAAAATAAAAACAAATTTCATATTTAACCCGTTAAAAGCAGTTTATTGTTGAATATTATAAAAGAAGCATTTAGAAGTAAGGATCTATAGCCGCTCTCCTCTAATTATTTTCTCTTACTAATGGCTTCCTTTATCAGACCTTCTGGTTTCTTTGAGAACAGAAATTAGCTTGGATCT
Source organism: Euschistus heros (assembly GCA_003667255.2). Taxonomy (NCBI): domain Eukaryota; kingdom Metazoa; phylum Arthropoda; class Insecta; order Hemiptera; family Pentatomidae; genus Euschistus; species Euschistus heros. The sequence continues at coordinate 532,269 of RCWM02000182.1, read as the reverse complement.
GATTATTCTATCATTTTTATTAAAGTATAAATTTCGACGAATTCGAATAATTAGACAGTCCAACCCTTCGTAAGATTATTATAGAACAACCACAGGTTCATATTTCAGTTTTCAATTTCGGTGGTCAAAGGGAATACGATTTTATTTCCTGTTTTCTTTTTCTTTCTTTTTTTTAATTACTACGGTCTTCAATCTGATAGAAACCGCCATTCCAATCAGCGCGGCATCGAGCAATTGGCTAGCAGATGGGTGCGATGTATTGTAGTATTAATTGAGTATTAATTGTACTTTATATCAAAGAAATAATAATACAAATATTTGTTTAAGAAACGGTAATTTTTTTTATACACCCCATTCATTATCATAATTTAGATAATAGAGGTGCGCAGACATAGGAGCACAATTAATTAGTTTTAATTTATTGTGCTAACGTTTCGGCCTAAAGTGTAATCCTTCATCAAGGTTTTTGTTGTTTTGATACCCAGAGTACATATGTTTTAAAACTATTTAATTGAGTTTCCATGACTGCGGCCATTATATCATTACTGCCCCAATTATCTTATATCATCGTATATATCTGTAGTCAAATAAATCATATTAACACATAAATGCATTATTGTAAATCCACAGTCAGTAGTACTTTTTACGAGTATAAATATAATAATAAATAAAACTATATATAAGATTGAATGAATAAATAAATGCGTTTATTTATACTGGAACTATACTGTCAAGACTCATAAAAAAGAAACTTCTTGGTACGTTACCAACACAACTTTACACACAGACTTACACGTACCAAAAAATAGAGAGCGCAAACGAACTTACTACAAATAATTCCACTTAACTTTACAAGGACGCAGAATCTTCTAGTTAGATATATAGCCGTTGCTATCACATATATATAGAGCGAGAGCCCGTGAACCCCAGACCTTCGTTATTTTATAAAACATGCAAATTTACGAACGATGAGTCATGAACGAAGTTCGGGTTATCGTGGCCTTGGCAGGTAAACGGTGCTAAAGGTGTGTAAAATACCAGCCTACTATCGTCAAATTATAAAGTGTGATTTTTTGATATTTCCTTCAGAAATGTACTTACGTTATAGTATAAAAGCTGATTTATATATATATTACTCGGGCAATGATTAGATGATGTTTCCTCATCAGCCAGACACTTGTCATCGTGGCAACCCCTTGCCAGACAAGGATGTAGGGTAGCTGCAGTAGCGAGCGCGAGGCAAGATACATATGGCTGGGTGGGAGTGAGATAGTGAGTGATGTCTGTCGCGATCCTTCACCACGCTCTTGTATTTTACTGCACATGTATTGTTTATTACTCAGTGCGTGTTTATATCAGCTTAAATAATTTTATATGTTCTTGTTAAGTATTAATTAATATTGAAGTAGTAATTATTAATTTACTATACTATACAAATATAGTAATAATAATAACTTTATTCGTCAAAGAACAAGTTCTTGTTTAAGTAAAGTTTGCATTGTAAACAAAATATTATTATTATTATTTTAATAGGCATGAGTGAATTTTTTTTCCCTTCCTCTCTCTCTTCCGGTGTTTTGTCGTCACTTATGTAAATACCTGTAATTTTTAATAAATCTCTATTTTAAAATATTTTCCTTTTTAGCTTATTATTATTTGATGAGACTTAAATAGGGTCCTTTTCTTATAATTATCAATACTTGACAAGAACATATAAAATTATTTAAGCTGATATAAACACGCACTGAGTAATAAACAATACATGTGCAGTAAAATACAGTAGCGTAGTGAAGGATCGTGGTAGACCTCACTCACTATCTCACTCCCACCCAGCCATATGTATCTTGCCTCGTGCTCGCTCTTACAACTACCCTTCATGCTTGCTTGGCAAGGGGTTGGAACTGTCAGAACGGTCTGGCTGATGATGAAACATCATCTAATTATTACCCAAGTAATATCTTTAAAGATGAGCTTTTATACTATAACGTAAGTACAATTACAAATAAATGAGCATTAAGAGTGTCTGGCAAGGGGTTGCCACGATGGTAAGTGTCTGGCTGATGAGGAAACGTCATATAATTATTGCCCGAGTAATATATATATATATATAAATCAGCTTTTATACTATAACGTAAGTACAATTGTGACGGAAATATCAAAAAATCACGTTTCATAATTTGACGATAGTAGACTGGTATTTTAGACACCTTTAGCACCGTTTACCTGCCAAGGCCACGATAACCCGAACTTCATTCATGACCCATCGTTCGTACCTCTATTGGGAGCATGCGCTGACAAATTTTCATCTTTTATAAAATAACGAAGGTCTGGGGTTCACGGGCTCTTAGTCTAATACCTTTAATTATGAAAAAAAAAAATAGACTGAAAAAAAGACGGATGAGAGATCTGATTTCGTAACTATCCTTATGCAAATAAATGCTTTGGAAGCATTACCTCTGTAAATCGTTCTTCCTTACGCCTGATATGTCGCCTTTCAAACAGTTTTGTCAACCAAAACCTTCCTCTGATTGTCCTTTTTTATATATTACTGCTGAGGGTAAATAAATATGATTAAAAATTAATAATTTCCATTACAATTGTAAAGCGTAAATAGAAAAGACTTTTAGTGGCAAAATAAAAAAAAAAAGTATTTTTCCCTAAATGGGACAAACCATAGATTGGCATCCATTGGTTGCGTGTTACAGTTCAAAAACATTATTTAATAGTGAACGGAATGCCCTCTATAAGTTTAGTGGCATATAAGCCAATTCGTATGCTGCACCTAAAAACCCACCAGTCCTTGGGTATATCACATTCAAATCAACTGTCAATTACATTTCAAAATCGTTCACATTTTCCTTCTTTTGATCAATTTACGTTTCAGAATTGAAGGTGAGCTTTGGAGATCCACTCAACCATCCAATTCATCCCGTATCCAATCCTTACAATCTAAAATCCTTCAAAAAATCCACAATGCTCCTTACTTTGTCAACAATAAACTTATCCATAAAGATTTTAATGTTATATGTTGCTGATAAACCCCAAACCATATACTCATCCTTTTTGTAGTAAGTAACCACTTAAATCCACAAGTTCCTCAACTTGCTTCCAACTTCATTCCCGATAATCCTCTGAAGCATCTGAAAGAAGATGGCCTAGAGACCTTCTAGTGTAGAGTTTTTATTGAAGTGCTACTACTGGGTAGTTCTTCACAAATTATTTACATGCCATTGCATTTATTATCAACACATTTATTTGATGGGGGAAAAAAAATTGAGGGGATCAAATTATTTAAATTAAATGGAGATTTTAAACGTTACTTTTTTCATTCAAACCAATATAAGGTAGAGACAAATTTTATATCACAAAAGTGTTTTACATTAAATTTCCGATGAAAAAACATTTGACAAATTTTCGATCCGAGCAACACTAGCAGAGGTTGAACGTGTCAAAATGTTTTATTTTTAGGGTTAAGAATAAGTTACACAAAAAAAGTAAAGACCCCCAGCAAAAAGACATATCCATCTAAAAAAAAAAAGAAAAATTAAAAAAAAATATTTTATTCAAAACGTGAACTACGTTCTACTTCTAACGTAATGGAAAATACTGTAAGTTCCTATCTCTGTTAGTGTTAATAAATGGATTATATTCTTCAATTATTTTTTGTTAAACTGACAGAGGATTGGAAGTTTACTCACGAAGAAGTTGAAGAACGATGTCCTCGAAGGACGCCCTGGCGATGATCCTCTTGACGATATCCTTTAAGCTGCCCATCACCCTGCCGCTGCAAGATCACCGAACCAACTAAACCTAATGAGGTCTATAAATACCATTTGGCCCCTGCTTCATGGGTACGCAGTGGTGGAGGGGGTATTTTGGCTGTCAGGTGGTGTACCAAGGTCTAGGTTAGTGATCTCAAAGGGCAGAGTAAACAACGGGCGGTAGAATAATAAATTATATAGATTCAAATTAATAAAGAAATATTATTAATCCAAGTTTTATAATTTTATATTAAAATTTCTATTTATTTTTTTACTCTTTTATTTGAATTTGTAATTCATTATTACAATAAGGAAATATAATATAATGTAAACAATATTAATGACATGGATCGATATTAGAGAGAAAGCACCTTTTGCTGATTTTACATGTTATGAGATCTCTAAACCAGCTCCTCTTATGAACTGATGATGAATGTTCGAAACTAGTTTTCAAATAAAATAATTCCAATTAGAAGTAATTGATTCATCGCTATATCGTCAAGAGGATCATCGCCAGGGCGTCCTTCGAGGACATCGTTCTTCAACTTCTTCGTGAGTAAACTTCCAATCCTCTGTCAGTTTAACAAAAAATAATTGAAGAATATAATCCATTTATTAACACTAACAGAGATAGGAACTTACAGTATTTTCCATTACGTTAGAAGTGGAACGTAATTCACGTTATGAATAAAATATTTTTTTAAATTTTTCTTTTTTTTTTTTAGATGGATATGTCTTTTTGCGGGGTTCTTTACTTTTTTTGTGTAACTTATTATTCACCATAAAAATACAACATTTTGACACGTTCAACCTCTGCTAGTGTTGCTCGGATCGAAAATTTGTCAAATGCTTTTTCATCGGAAATTTAATGTAAAACACTTTTGTGATATAAAATTTGTCTCTTACGTTTAGGAGCTATATTGGTTTGAATGAAAAAAGTAACGTTTAAAACCTCTATTTAATTTAAATAATTTGATCCCCTCAATTTTTTTTCCCCCATCAAATAAATGTGTTGATAATAAATGCAATGGCATGTAAATAATTTGTGAAGAACTACCCAGTAGTAGCACTTCAATAAAAACTCTACACTAGAAGGTCTCTAGGCCATCTTCTTTCAGATGCTTCAGAGGATTATCGGGAATGGAGTTGGAAGCAAGTTGAGGAACTTGTGGATTTGAGTGGTTACTTACTATGAAAGGATGAGTATCTGGTTTGGGGTTTATTAGCAACATATGGAACATTAAAATCTTTATGGATAAGTTTATTATTGACAAAGTAAGGAGCATTGTAAGGATTGGATACGGGATGAATTGGATGGTTGAGTGGATCTCCAAAGCTCACCTTCAATTCTGAAACGTAAATTGATCAAAAGAAGGAAAATGTGAACGATTTTGAAATGTAATTGACAGTTAATTTGAATATGATACATGGGTTTTTAGGTCCAGCAAACGAACCTTTTTAGACGAAGCATACGAATTGGCTTATATGCCACTAAACTTATAGAGGGCATTCCGTTCACTATTAAATAATATTTTTGAACTGTAACACGCAACCAATGGATGCCAATCTACGGTTTATGCCATTTAGGGAAAAATACTTTTTTTTTTTTATTTTGCCACTAAAAGTCTTTTCTATTTACGCTTTACAATAGTAATGGAAATTATTAATTTTTAACTATATTTATATATGTAAAATTTTGGATCGGACAAATAGATTTTGGTGGGCACGTAAATTTGGCATGATTAGGTCCATATTTTTTGTTTTTTTGAAAAATAGGACTGATGAATTATTCGCTAATTCATCAATCGCGCAAGTAGCGAATAATTCATCAGTCCTATTTTTCAAAAAAACAAAAAATATGGACCTAACCATGCCAAATTTACGTGCCCACCAAAAAAAAACACATACTTCATATACATTCAGAAGAACTACAAACGATTTTATGGCAAATTAAATCGACATATTCATAGACTAGTTAAAATGTGGCACTAACAAAAATCCGTGATGTGGTACAGTGAAGAGGAGCTGCTTCAATGAATTAAAAGAAAAAAAAAATTTGTAGTGTTAATAAAATAAGAATAAAATTTGTAGTAAGAATAAAATTAAAGAATACATTACTGAATAGCAGTTTATGATACAAGTAAAAATAGCCTTGATCTAATATCATGGAGGAAGCGCTGTAATTTGAGATTTGACATCAGTTGGGCCTCACTGCGGTGGTTCTGCCTATAAATCTTCTATTCAGTTGTTATCAGTACATCAAGTTCCCCTGTCAGTGGCTCTCCTCAGTCCTGGAGCTGGAGCTTTGTTATCATTTAATTAATTTAGGATAATTAAAGGATTAGGGATGGGATTCATAATGGCCGCGGCCCAACATCTTCAGTTTAGGAATTGTTTGTTTGTTTGTTTATTTCGTTTAACGTCACTTTCTGCTGCTATGGCTAATCGGACGATACTACGGTGGGAGTCCTAAATTTTGCCTATCCAGGTATAATTAGGATAGGGATCTTTAACGAGTACCTGACATCGCACAGGCTCGGGACCCCCATTTTACGTCCCTTCCGAAGGACGGCATAGCTGAGGATTTTTTACTCCCTTTAAAAAATCCTAAGGTCATCTGCCGGGCTGCGAACCCGCGATCTTGGGTTTAGTAGGTTGCTATGCTAACCACTACACCACAGTTGACCCCAAGGAATTGTTTACTTTAGCACGAAAACAATTCCACACGATCGAATTTTTTATTTTCTCGGCTAAAAGTATCATTATTTCTTAAGTGTTTACGTCCTCATATACTTCAGCTAGAGCATGCTAACTGTATTGGGATTATCAAATATATTAATTAAACAAAATCGATTAGTGTTAAAAAAAAAATTACTAAGCAATTTTAAATTTACAAAATTTTCAATTATTAAGTTTTATATATTGCGTTTATTACGTTTTGCATTCGATGGGGTATAGGTATAATGTAATTTTGAATAATTTCTTGAGGAATAGACGCCATCTAATGTCACAAATAAAATTATCCAGTATGATCTTAATGTTCCAGATTATATTATCTAGCCTGAAATAATACCGAAATAGGACCATTTTTCGCGAAGTTATGACTTTGGGAACATTGTAGATATTGGCTAACTTGCAGTCAGTCCCACAGCTCCGCGAAAACACGTTTATCGGTACTCTTTTGGCTATAACTCGGAATGTATTTGTCCGATCCAAAATTTCTCTTTTTTAAACTATGGCTTGTTAAATTTCCTATTAGACTCTGTATATGAACTTTTCATCAAGTTCCTTAAAATACACAAACTAGCACGCTAAAACCCTGTTGTGAAATCCATATTTTTTAAAAACATTTTTCACAATAACTCCGCATATATTTGTCCGATCCCAAATTTTATTCTTCCATCTTAAAGCTGAAAAATGGTCAAATTTCGGTATTGTTTTTTGTTTTATTTCGTACGTACTAAATCCTGTTACAATTTACTATATAAAGAAATCTTTGAAAAAAACGTTTGTTGTCTTGTTATAAGTAAAAAACCAACAATTTTTTTTGTGATTTTAGGTATAAAGCCGACGGATGCCGTCTAAAGCAAACTATTTTAGATTGGGATTCACCACCCCAAAAAACATCAAGATCTGTTTAGAAAAAAAGTTCAAGTTTTTTTTTTTCCTGAAAACGGCCTTCTGGGATCTTATTTTACTTGCTGCCGCCATCTTGACCGTGTTTGGGAACGGGAGCAGTGGTTTTTCTTACACAAAAATTGATGATATGGCAATAAGAAACATCGGCTTAAGTTTTTTTTTTTTTTTTTTTACTTGGCTGTGTGTTTTCGATCAGCTTGACTGAATCTCTGACCATTTTTTTTTTTTTTTAATTTTTTACTATTTAGAATTTATTGAAATTTACAACTATACAAATATACATTAAGTAAATGTGTTAGAAACGCTTACAATAACATGACAAAACTTGAAAAGAATTACTCATCTGTAGCAGTTCAATAAAAATCTAAACAAGACGATCTCTTGGCCATCTTCTTTTCCGACGCCTCGGAGGATTATCGGGAATTAAAAGGGAAGCAAGTTGAGTAACTAGTGGATTTGAGTGGTTATGGAGGTTACTATGAAAGCATTGGTATCTGGTTTGGGATAACCAGCAACATATGAAACATTAAGATCTTTATAGATAAGTTTATAAGTGACAAAGTAAGGTGCATTGAGGATTTTTCGAAAGATTTTGGATTGTAAGAATTGGATACAGAATGCATTGGATGGTTTAGTAGAGCCCCAAAGCTTATTCCGTAAGTCCATATTTGTCTAATCACTGTCATGTAAATGAGTCTTTTGTAATTAATTGGAAGCTTTGAACGTTTGTCTAGTAAATGTTGAAGTAGTCTGTAACGACGAGCTGTTAGTCTTGTATGTGGATTCAAAGTAAGACGTCCAAGCGGAGTCCTAGGTAGCGGATCTGTTCGACAGGGATTAGTGGCTAACCATTTTTAACCCTTTAACAGGCAATGTATCCTGGAGGATACACATATTTAATGCCTTTTGCTCAATAAATGACCTAATGCCCTACACATTATCATAATCGTAATGGTCTAATATGCTTTATTTAACCTTGATTTTCATGATACATGAGTGCGGGTTAGCGTTGCTACAGTCATTCAAAGGAAAAAACAAGAAGAAATGTATTCCAAAATTCTCGGCCTGCCCGTTAAAGGGTTAAACCAATAAATATATTTAAATAAATAACAAAATAAAGAAGAATCATTTCTGTTACAATAATTAAATATCATTTAACAGATCTAATATTATAATTCGAAGAAAAATGTAAAAATAACTTTCTGCGAAGTTTTATTAATGAGGTCTTATAATTTGAATGTAATCGATTGGAAAGCTCTGGAAGTAATTAAAATAGGAAGATTCTCTCCCTTCGGGTTAAAGCTAAAGTTCCATTTCAAGCAACTTTCAGACTTAACAATTAATAACTTTAACTCTAATTTTAAAAGTATTTCAACGATAAGAAGTGAAAATGGGCCACTCAATGTCTGATCTAATAATTCTTTAATTTGTTTCCCCATTTAATTGATTAAAATGTTTTCTGGAACCATTTAGAATATTGAACTGTCAAAGAATATTTTTTTTTTATATTCCCTCTAAATAAATTATTTTTGGTAGGAATTTCGTTGAAACCAAACGTCGATATAGATGGCACTGATAATAAGGAAAAGAATTGGTACATGGAATAGATGATCCAAAGTCGATTCATAGGAATCAATCGATACCGCTGACGTGATAGTTTTGTGATACCTAATCTTGTAATTACTATTCATCGATTATTCTTGATAATAACAAAATAAATAATGATATTAATGAAGAGTGATATTTTTAATGTACTAGATGCATACATAATTTCATATTTCCACATATAAGATTAAAACGACAAGAAACTGCCCGTCGTTTTCGACTACTTCAACATTTACTTGGAAAACGTTCAAACCTTCCAATTGATTACAAAAGACTCATTTACATTACAGTAATTAGACCAATTCGGACATATGAAGTTGAGCTTTGGGGCTCCACTAAACCATCCAATTCATTTCGTATCTAATTCTTACAATCCAAAATCCTTAGAAAAATCCTCAATGCTCCTTACTTCGTCACAAACAAACTTATCCACAAAGATCTTAATATACTATACGTTTCTGACATAGCTCAAACCAGATATCAATCCTTTCATAGCGAACTCGACAACCATTCAAATCCATTAGTATCACAACAACCCTCCGAGGCGCCTGAAAAGAAGATGGCCTCGGGACCTTCTAATGTAGTACTTCATTATATAGAACCACTAGGGGTACATTATTTTTAGCACGAATCACATGTTTTGTCGGTGACCTATTTGGTCAAAAACGATACGTTTGAGGGGAATGCGAAGCGTAGTTTGATTGTTTGATACTAGGAGAATAGAAACAGGCAGGAGCTGAACTGTTCTCATTCTAAATAACTCTATCTTGACTAGGAGGCAGGTTCTAATGAGTTCGCTAATTTTGACTGGAGTCTATTTCTCCAAATTAACCTGGATTTGACCGATCTTGCTCGACCCCTCTCTTTGAATTGAAAATTGTGGTTTGAGTAAAAATAGCCACGTTTGAAACCTCTATTTTGATTATAATAATTGTCATTATTTTAATTAGTAAAAATGCAAGAATAAACGATAAAGCATAAAGGGAAAAATTTCAAATGGAATTACTATCATTGTACTGAAAGAAAATGAAGAATTGAATTATTCATCTAATATAATACAAAAATTCCTTCTCACCAGTTTGGGTTCCGCACTAGCCATTCCACTGTCCAACAAGGCCTCAGAGTTGTTGATCACATATCCTCAGCACTTGAAAGCAAACAGTATTGCTCCGGCGCATTTCTGGACATAGCGCAAGCTTTCGACCGGGTATGGCACGCCGGTTTGCTTTTTAAACTCAAAACCCATTTACCCCATTTCGCCCATTCGCCCATTTACGCCAATTACCCGAGTTCGCTGCGGAATGGAATACTCTAACTGCTATTCTATAGAGGCTGGTGTTCCACAAGGTAGCGTTCTAGGTCCAGTTTTATATATCCTCTATGCAGCAGATATCCCTACTACTCCTGATACTTTCCTTGCAACATTTGCTGATGACACTGCTATCCTTTCATCTTATACAGATCCTTTAATAGCATCCAATAATCTCCAAACTCACTTATCCCTGATTGAAGACTGGTGTAACAACTAGCGAATCAAAGTAAAAGAATCTAAATGCACCAACATAACCTTTACCCTCCGCCGCAAATCCAGTCCTCCTATTACTTCAATAGTATTCCACTACCTAAAGATGACACAGTTCGGTATCTTGGTTTCTACTCAGACAAAAGACTTACATGGAACCCTCATACTCGGCTCAAAAGACAAGAACTTAACAGACGCTTCAGCCAATTGTATAGACTACTAAATAGGACATCCCATCTTTCCATTGAAAACAAACTTCTCATATACAAAACCATTATCAAACCTATTTGGACTTACGGACTTGAACTATGGGGGGCAGCAAAAAAGTCGAATATCAAACGCATTCAATCTTTCCAATCCAAAATCCTCCGAACTATAGTAAATGCTCCTTACTATGTTTCCAACACAACCCTACATAATGATCTCAATATACTATAGGTCCTCGACCTTATACCCCTTAAATTTTCAAAATTCCATCGCAACCTTTCCTTTCACCCTAACCCACTAGCTCAATCATTATCCGCCTCCACCCATCCTGATAACCCCCCTCGCAGACTAAAACGGCAGTGGCCCCTAGATCTTTTATAAAATTACTTATATGGGAGTTCTGGCAATGGCCAGCTTCTCCACTCATGCCCGGAGTGATTGTTATAGCGCTCTCACTTAGCCTCCACTGGGTTTTTTTTTACACCAGTGACGCAGCTGAGAGAGAAGAGCTGGGATCTCTCTGTACCTGGCCTGTCCCTTTACAAGTGGAGAGACGGGTCTGGTGGAGGGATCTCTAGGATGAGTGTAAATTGTAAATAGAGTGTAATTGTATTTTTACCTTTGTTTTATCTTTTACTTTTTTTTTTCTTTTCTTTTTTAAATTTTAAGTATTTCATTTTGTATATACTATATTTTATATTGTTCATGTATAGGCTAGTTTCCTTTCTTTTTCTTTTTCTTACATTTATTATTTAATTTATTTCACTATTATTGTTTGTGTTTTTTTTCATTGTATATAATGTATGAATGTGATCATACGTCATCTATATTACTTATTGCCCACAGTTGTGGCAGATTGTAATAATTACTCAATAAATGGTTAAAAAAAAAAAAAAAAAAAAATACAATGCAATAACAAAATTTGATTTTGTTTTATCGCTTTTTGTGTATACAAAATTACTCTCCTTTGGAGTTAAAACTATACAATCGTATAGGTAAGAGGAAAAAATAAAATAAAAAACTCATGTGTATGGGGGGCCAGCAGGATTAAGCTATTTAATTTGAAAATTTATTTCCTATAGAAAACTGAATCACAGGTAAGCGAAAAAAAAAAAAAAAAAAAAAGTAAAACATATGAGCGTCGGCGGTCAAGACAGCAACCCCTAAAATATGTTCCATGTATTCTTTCGTCAGCCGGCATGTTTTTTTTTTTATTGTTTCCATTGTCTTTTATATTCTGTCTGTTTCGATTCTATATCGAGACAATATGATCTAGAGTTGAACTCCTGCAATCCATCGATACCGCAGGCACCCGCGATAATTTTTTTGATACCTAATCATGTAATTATTGGACGTAGATTCTCCCTTGATCGATAATGGTAAAAAAAAGAAGAAAATGTTTTTAAAGTTTTTAAAAAGAAGACTATTTTAATTGCACTACATCTATACAGCTTGTTATAGGTTTTAAAACTATTTTCTTTAAAACCAAGTATTGGCAGATGCTACAAGCTAAACGTCATATAGTATAAGATATGTATTCCCCAAAGAAAAATTAAGAAATAAGATTTCAATTTCAAACTGGCAAGGCTGAAGCACTGACGTCAGAAATACAACCAGACAATAGAATAATTTTATTGTACCTTTTGTTATCCCAGAATAAAGCTTCATTTTTTTCATTTAACTACATATTCAAATTGTTTTCCAAGCTCTAATACACTATTGAAATAACAACCAGAGAAATATAAGTGCTGCCTTCCATCTACTATGTGCAGTGAAAGCTTTTAGTTATATTTGCGATTCCTTAAATAATAAATGAAACCCAAAACTTTTGGAAAGTTTATCTTCTTTAGTAAAAATACGTAAAGTGACTCTCTATTAGTCCGTTGTATATAATAAATGCTATTTGCCATTTACAAATTTATTTCTTATTATATTATTCTTATGGATTATTTTTTCAAAAAGCGATTTATATTTGAACCTACGTGTCAGTATCGAGAATATAGGATCGATTTTTTGCTATCGGTAGTGGTGTCGAGAATGGAAAAATATTGTCATAATTTTAAGAAAATATCTCTAAAAACCTTAGACAAGGTTTGGACAAAAAAAAAAAAAATAAAATAAACTGGTTTGCTTGAAAAATGTTTTACAGCTGCTTGGACATTTTCGTCTAAATCTAAAGGTTTAAGGTAGATGAGAGATTTCTTAGAAGCCACATTCCTTCAAAGTTATCTTCGACATTCTTCTAAAGTTTTTTTTTTTTTTTTTTTTTTTTAATATTTTTTCTTTTATTGTAAATTGTGATTAGAACACTCGATGGCCGAGTGAGTTGGGGCGAGGGTCTCAGAGCGTTCGGTACTGAAGGACGTGGGTTCGAATTCCATCTGGCCGGGTTTTGTAGGCAATTGTAGGCATATATCTCACCTGTATTTATAAAGTGGTATGGCAGAGAATTGTAGAGGAGGCCAAGGTTCAACAAGGACCATAAGGTGCCATAACATGATGATGATGATGATGATTTATAAAGTGATACAACTCAAAAATCTCTATTTTTGATTCATATTCATGTTTAATTTCAATAGTCTTTTATGAAATGCAAAGAATTCCCCTCAAATCAAACCTAATACATTTCACTTTGTTGTTGCAGTTGGGAATAAAAGATAATTCATGTACCACTTTCGATATTTCATGCAAGAATGTGAGATGATTGTACATTATTTTCAATGCAGGTTTTTGAGTTGTGTCACTTTTGAAATACATTTGCGATATGTCAGATACATCTATATAAATAATTTTTCTAAAGAGCACAAAAATCAAAATATTATAAAAATAATAAAATTATGTGCCAAGTCACTTACCGTTCTTCATTTTGCAGTTGCTGATCAGATCGCTCATAATCTCCTTATTTTTCTGGAAACAAAATAGAATAAAAATTATTTAGAAAGTTATCACAAAATAAACATTTTAGTTAGTGTTAAACAAATAATGATAATTTTAATAATGAAAAATGAATTAACAAGTAGTAAATTAATGACAAGTGGATATAATAATTTAATTATATCATTAACAATAACCGTGTTCAGAAGAAGATTATCAGCGTTAGCCGTCAGGTAGCCCGAGATGGGGGATTGTGTCAGCGCTGATCTCGTGAAATTTGGTTTTAATAATGTGGGATAAATGGAGTGTTGTAAGAATCTGGCCTTCGGCTTAGTTCAGATTTTTTAAATATTATTTCTTTATTATAACATAATAATAATAAACCTGTACCACTAACAACCCATGAAGGGTATTAGTTTCAGTACTTAGGAAAGGGTGTACTGTTTCTGGGCCAACGGTTATGAAAAGAGGAGATTTGGCCAAAATCACGCTAAGCCACCAGGTTGTTGCTTAGGTTTTAAATTAAAACTTATTATATTTATTTCTTAATGATACCATTATTTTGGTCAGTATGCGGCAAAGAACTTGACTGTAACAGAAAAAAAAATCAAATTTTGAGAAAAATCACCATTTTTTGGAAAGCTGTATCTCCTCATCCGATTGGCCAACAGAGCTGCAATTGGACTTATATCGCCACATATTTAGTGATCTTTAATACTGTGAATATGAGATCTGTAATAATATTTATCACGGAAAATCACATATTTTACGAGATAAAAGCGAAATAGTGCTTACATTTCGAGGATTCATCCCGTATCCAATCCTTACAATCCAAAATCCTTCGAAAAATTCTCAATGCTCCTTGTCACCAATAAACTTATCCATAAAGATCTTAAAGTTCCATATGTTGCTGATTAAGCCCAGACCAGATCCCAATCCTTTCATTGTAAGCTCCATAACCACTCAAATCCCGTAGTTTCTCAACTTGCTTCCCACTCAATTCCCGATAATCCTCCGAGGCGTCTGAAAAGAAGATGGTCCAGAGACCTTCTAGTGTAGAATTTTTATTGAAGTGCTACTGATGAGTAGTTCTTTTCAAGTTTTGTCACGTTATTGTAATATTTAACAACACATTTACTTGATGTATATATATTTTATAAGTAACTAATTAAAAAATAATTCTAAATATGTCAAATTTAATGTGGGATAAAGGCTTGTTATTATTAATTGAAATCAGCTGTTTATTTAAATCGTTGTTTACTCGGCCTTTCGAGATCACTAACCTAGAACTTGGTACTTGGTAATCCTCCGAGGCGTCTGAAAAGAAGATGGCCCAGAGATCTTGTGTAGATTTTTTCTTTACTGTGCTACTGATGAGTAGTTCTTTTCAAGTTTTAGCATGTTATTGTAAACGTTTTTTAACACATTTACTTGATGTATACTTGTACAGTTGTAAATTTCAATAAATTGATTTTAAAAAAAAGAAGAAATTTCGAGTTGTTTCCGAGTACTACACAAATCGCACCAAGTTTTCAGGATTACAAACTTGAATATCAACTATTCTTATGGGTACTAACAAAATATTAAAAAAAGGTTAGATACGTATGATTTTGTAACTATATATATATATATATATATATATATATATATATATATATATATATATATATATATATATATATATATATATATATATATCTTAATATATATAAATTACGTGTCGCCGCCTAGGGGCAGGCTAACACCTAAACTACTGAACCGATTTTAATCAAATTTGCACACCGTTTGCAGTTTTTGATCCAACAAAAAAGATAGGATACCTTATATCTTAATTTATAGTCGCAATATTATTTGTATATTATCTGTAAGTCACAATTATCTGTTAGCTCTATACGATTCTAACATATGGCGGTATAAGGTTATACTATTATATAAAAGGACAAGCAATTTTTCGTTTGTTTTCACTAACGGCCAAAAACTACTGAACCA
Source organism: Euschistus heros (assembly GCA_003667255.2). Classification (NCBI taxonomy): domain Eukaryota; kingdom Metazoa; phylum Arthropoda; class Insecta; order Hemiptera; family Pentatomidae; genus Euschistus; species Euschistus heros. The sequence goes on along the minus strand of RCWM02000182.1, from coordinate 516,672 downwards.
ATCTCTACCAAATTTTGACTACATCATCTTTATAGGATGGTTTAGCAATAGTAAAATCTAATGATTTTCAACTAATTCTTTATTGAAAAATGAATAATAAGTGGATAACAGTGAAGTTCAAAAATGGCGGCAATTGCCATCTACATGAAAGGTTAAAAGGTACAGTGTTACATAGAGGTGAACATTGATAATAAAATTTACTTATTTTCAATTAAATTGTTATAAAAAACAGCTATATGGAGTGAAATATATACCAAATTTTAACTACATCATGTTCATAGTACTAGGTTTAGCAACAATGAAAATTTAAATGTACAATGTTGAGTGTTAGAAACGGGTTTTGCCACACTACCACATACATTTATGGTTAGAAATTAAAATCCAACCAGATCAAATCAAATAAAATTATTTCTGTCGAATGAAAATTATTAAAAATCAAAATGCCGATCCTCAGCTGTTTAATATTGTGTGTAAAAATATGAATTTTGAACCTTTAGTTGTAAGCACTGATAATGCAGTTTCTTAATAGTCTCTGTCCATCTGGATTACCAACTCATATATTAAAATTGAAAATTGGATGTCTAATTATGCTTTATGTTATCTTCAAATACCTAATCAATCTAAATTTAACCAAGTTAATAATGGCTGCTATGCGTGAAAATATTATCAAAAATATAATTTTCAATTGTTCACTTTAATACAAGATTTTTATCGATAAACAAAAAATCAATTATTAGTTAAAATTCCTCGACGGGGGATGATGAAGTTATATATAAAAGGACAAGCCATTTCCGTTCGTGATCACTAACCGCGAAAACTATAGAACTATTCTGTACCAAATATAACTACATCATCTTCACAGTTCAAGGAAGGCTTAGCAATAATAAAATTTACATATTTTCTCTTAAATTACTATTTATAAAGCGATAAATATGTAGTGGGTAGTAAAGCGAGCGCCATTCAAGAGAGGTTACAATGATCCAGTGTTAATTATAGCTAGAAATTGATAATAAAATTACTAAATTAAATTAATTTGTTATCCAAAAAGCTATTCATATGTGGTGTGACGTGTGGATTCCAGTGAAATTTAAAAATCGAATATGTGGCAAGCGACAATAGCATTTTAGTAAAACTAATGAACCTATATGAACCAAATTTTAACTACATCATCTTCATAGTTCTTGAAAGATTTACAATTAGAAAATTTACTATAATAATAACTTATACTATTATATAAAAGGACAAGCCATTTTTCGTTTGTGATCACTAACCGCGAATATTATTGAACCAATCTGTACTAAATATTAACTACATCATTTTCATAGTTCTAAGAAGGTTTAGCAATATTAAAATCTACTGATTTTTAATTTAAATTTTATTAAAAAAGGTTAATATGTGGACAACAGTGCAGTATGAAAATTGACCGATAGGTGGGGAGTGCTATTCTACACGAGAGGTTACAAAACAGCTTGAAATTGATGATAAAATTTACTTATTAACTATCAAGAAAATTATTAAAAAATATTTAAATATGGTGTGCGATATGTGGATCCCAGTGAAGCTTGAAAATCGACCGATTGTGTATAGAGCCATTCCACAATAGAGTTAACAATGGTAAACTGAACCTATCTGTACCGACATCTAAATAAATAATTTTTATAATTCTAGGAAGGTTTTGCAATGGTAAAATTTAGAATAACTAAAATTTAAAAGTACAATTTTGAGAGGCAGGACCGAGGTTTGCCACACTGTCATATACTTTTATAGTTCGAAATCAACATCCAACCAGATCAAATCAATAAAGTTTTTTCTGTCGAATACAAATTATTACTAAATCAAAAGGTCGATCCTTTGCTTTTTTATATCGTGTGTAAAAATATGATTCACGGGCCTTTTTTCGTAAGCACTGATAATGCAGTTTATTTTCCGCAAGAGTTTCTTAATAGTCTTTATCCATCTTGATTACCAATTCATACATTAAAGTTAAAAATTTTATGCCTAATGGTGCTTATATGTAATCTTCAACCACCTAATCAGTGCAATTATAACTAGATTAATAATTACTGCTAAAAAATCATTGAAGAAATAATGCTCAACCACATGCTAAAATACAAGAATCTTATCGATAAACAAATAAAATTTTAATTTTTAGTTGAAATTATCTTTAGTTATGAGGGCGGGCGAAGCCGCGACGGGAATGCTAGTATATATATATAATATTAGGGCAGGAAGGGCGGGTTATCCTACAGGTTACCTTATCTATTGTAGTGTAGGCTGAGAAGGTCAAGATTCATCTCGTGGGTTCACCAACAAATTTTAACCCGCCCAGGTGGGATTCGAACCCACGAACTTCAGTACCGAGCGCGCTGAGACCCTCACCCCAACTCGCTCGGCCATCGAGTTAGCAAAAGGAGTTATATATTAGGAATATAACGATCAGTTGGCCAATTGACAGTGGGGCGTTGATTTGACAATCGGAAGTAGATCAAAGTGCCTGATGAAATTGCGAAGTAGCCACATATCACCATCAGTAGTTAGTCATGAATGTTGTGTCTATAGAGCGGTTATGTATCATTTTGTGATTAGTGAGTCAGTGATAGTGTTATCAAACCTCCAGGCGATCAATTTAGTGGCGTCATATTTTTACAAGGAACAACTGTATGTAATAATTCATCAGTTTAAGAAATCCGCAACAATTGGATCTTCTGCATAACAATAAATGAAGATTAGGATCAGTCGTATATCGTTGATAGGAAAACCAAATTCGTATATGTTAAACAAATCTACAAATACAACGTATTAATCATTTCGAAATTTCAATGAATTCCGCACGCAGAAGATCGTTTTAAAGTGTCAGGGACTTAAGCACTATTGAAACTTTAGGGCCGCCGGTTCGAATCCGGCCTGGGAAATTTCAATTTTTTTAGGCGGACCTACAGACTCAATGTTCAGGGATGCAGTCAAGTATAATAAACACGTCCAAGTTATTAACAACAAGTCTGTTAGTCAAGTCTTCAACCAGACCACAATCACCCTGAAGAAGACTTTTATTTTAAAAACTTGGACGTGTTTATTTACTTGACAGCACACCTAACCATGGTTCCATATAAGACAATTTAATGTTTATCAATCTAAATTTCTTTTCCTTTTTAAACTAGTACAACATATTATATAACATTATTACACGATCCCTTACCTCTGCTAGAGCCTTGAGGTCCTGATGAGTGAGCCTGAGGAGCTCGCAAGATGTCCTGGTGATGACGGTGCTGTCCCGGGGCAGGTCGTGGAGGACGCCCTCCCCGAAGGAGGCGCCGACCCCGAGGGTGCACAGGGTCACCATGGTCTGCAACAGTAAAAAAATAAAAATTAGGACTTAAAGTCTCAACCTCATGTTTGTTGTATGTTTTGATTTTATTTGTATTATATATCTACGTTTTTTTATTTATTAATTTTTTTAATTTATTTGACCAAATTTTTTTATTACTTTCGGAATCATTATTTGATCATAACATATAAAAGCTAGTTCAATTTACAAGTTTTTGTGAGGTTTGCAGTTTTGTGTAGTGTTTTTTTCTAAACACTGAGAGCGTTGAAGTATTATAGAAATTGTAACTTCCCTAAATAAGGTGAAGATTTAGCTGTTGTTTAGGTCTCAAGTTTGTCTCAACTCAGCTCTTACTGAATATTTAATGCTAAATTAAAAAATGTGGTCTAAATTTGAAAAATGTTCAAAAAAAGGGGAGATATTAAAGCTTTTATGGTAAAAAACGTGGTTTCCTCAATAAAATCTTCGATTTCTCGTATATCTGTAATGGATTGGAATAGAAAGGTGAGGTCTGCGGAATGTTTCTACATTTTTGATCTAGTTTCACATTTTTTTTTTTTTTTACACTAAGATAAAATCACCCTGTGTATACAGGGTATTCAATATTTTTCACAGTTTTTGAAATTTCTAAACGAAAATCTCAGGATCTTAAATGTGTCAAATAAAGTTTCTTTTCAGGTTATAGTCTACTCTCCAACCTTCTCCAGTTCTTCTCCAGCTACCATAACTTTGGAATTCTCAGTGGAATGTGGTATTTTTTACGACGGATTTAGATAGAAAATCAAATTTTGAATCGATTTTATACCAGTAAATTTTTTTATCCGGGACACCGTTTCGCCGCAAAACGCAAAAAATCATTTTAAGAAAATAAGCAGTCTAAAACTGGTATTGCAAAAATAAAATAAATTTCGAACAAAAATATGAAATTAAGGCCTTCCCGCGACTGGTACATCGAATATTGAACACCCTATATATATATATAGGGTGTTATATATATATATATATTTGTTTTTTTTTAACGCAATTTTTTCGTCGAAAAAATGAATCGATTTTGATGAATTTTTTAAATAAACAGTAGTTTTTTATTCATTCATTCATTCAATACGTTTTAGACTGTTTATTTTCTTAAAATGATTTTTCGAAATTCGCAAAAACGGTGCCCCGGTTTTTAATTAAAAAATTTTACCGGTATAAAATCGATTCAAAATTTGATTTTCTATCGACATCCGTCGTAAAAAATACCACAACCCATAGGAAATTCCAAAGTTAGGGTCACTGGAGAAGATTGGAGAGCTGTCTATAACCTGAAAAGAAACTTTATTTGACACAGTTAAGACGCTGAGAGTTTCGAATCAAAATTTCAAAAACTGTGAAAAAAAAGGGGGATGGCCATCGAATATTGAACACCATGTATGTATATATATATATATATATATATATATATATATATATATATATATATATATATATATTTTTTTTTTTTATACTGTTAGAAAACTGTATATTATAAAAAGAGGTAATTTAAAGAAAAAAAGAAAGCTTGCAATATTTTCCGGATAGTTCAATATATCAATTGTAGCAGAGAGTGTGGTGTTACAAAATTAGCCAGAGGTGGACCAACAGGTTGTCGAGACCGCCACAGAACGACTACCAACTACCTTTTTCAACCTGAGACCTAGCGATAAGGCGATAAGATCGCGAGGGGGGGGGGGAGCGAGGAAGGGGAGAGGTAGAAGAAGACTCTTAGGAATTGAGGCACCTAAGTGATTAGGTTACCCCCTCCCCTCCCCTTTCACCCCCCACCACCACCCTCAATAGCTGTACCAAACCATCGCTCCACCACTCTCACAGATTGCTCCACGACAGTTCATAAACTCATTGTCGGTTTTGAAAATAAGTTTGAACAGGTGATTTTTTAAGATTAAATGAATATTTTCATACCAGACAGTTCATCTCCTGTCTGCGAAACGTGGCTGGTTCCTTTTTTTATATAAATTATCTGAAATTTAGTTCGTAGCTTAAGAGCATCAATGTGGTATTATATTATTAGGGACACCTCAACAAACTCTCCAATAGTATGGCCACATCTCTCATGCCGGAGAATACCAGAAGGAGACTGAAAAGAAACTTGATGAGAGACCTCCTTACTTAAAAGTAAACCAAAGACAAGGGATGCCACTGGGCACTATTTCTCCTAATGTAGGGGAGACCTGGGATGGTTGGGACAGTGAAATTTTTTATTAATAGGTTAGCACTACTGAATTGGCTTTACAGCTGTCGATCACACTCCTGAGGCAGGTTATAATACTGTGCTTTGGCGGCCATATTTAAATTTTCTGAGAAGAGAGGTAAGTTTTTCTTAATTTTTATTACAAAAGTAAATATTTGAATGAACATTAGGATAGTATTTTCTTAAAGACAAAAAAACCTGCCAGCGTCTTTAATTAACATATAAAAATCCCCTATCAATTATCATTCGATTCCAGAAATCAATCTTGAAACACTAACCTACATGTTTGTCAGGACCACGTATTGAATAAAAAAGTAACCTAAGGGATGGTTGGGACACTTGATCTCTGCGACGGGTAGGACAGTGTCTAACCGTCCTGTTATATGTTTGCAGTTTGTTTGTTTATTTCGTTTAACGTCACTTTCTGCTGCTATGGCTAATCGGAGAATGCTACAGTGGGAGTCCTAAATTTTGCCTATCTAGGTATAATTAGGATAGGGATCTTTAACGAGTACCTGACATCGCACAGGCTTGGGACCCCCATTTTACGTCCCTTCCGAAGGACGGCATAGCTAAGGATTTTTTACTCCCTTTAAAAAATCCTAAGGTCATATATTTTTGCAGTTATTTATATTTTGTTACTTGCATTTCTTTATTGTTTTTTTTCTTTACAGAACCTTATTTTTCAACATCATGCCTAATTTATTTATTGGTAAAAGTATTCCTTTTTTAATTTAATTTATACTATTATTTGTCTAAGAAACACGTAGTACTATTTTATTAAGTTTACGTTTATCATTTAGTAAATAAAAATATTGAATTGTAACTAATGTGTTACCTAATTTATTTATGTCCCAACCATCCCTTATCGCTGTCCCAACCATCGGTGCCCAAGATAGTTGCGACACTTTTATATGTTTTATATATTTTTTTTTAACTGACTTTTGTTCATTATTATACTTTAGGATAAATAAACGGATTGGAATAGAAAGGTGAGGTCTGCGGCATTTTGCTACATTTTTGATCTAGTTTCACCCAACTTTTTTTTTTTACACTAAGAGATACTCACCCTGTATATATTATCTACACATGGTTATAATACCACATTAAACAGTAATATTAAAACAATATAATCATAGTTCGAATAATAATATTAATCTGTAATTATTAACCTGTAGATAATTATATTGTACCGATGACAGTACTGTGGAAGATAGAGCCCCTGTAATAGGGATTGACGTTACACTGCACGACTGCCCTGTCCTGCGGTGTCTGTATGCTACTGACAGTAGGGGCACTATCTATCTCTAGTAACAAAGATCTGCCACAAATAGTCTCTGCTAATGTTAATTATTCATAGAATTAATAATTAATAAGAACAAATATTATTGTATGATAAAAAAATTAACAATTTATTATCAACACAAAATCTATAATCGCTCTTCCGCTCTCTCTCTCTCTCTCATGCATTAATTCATGTCAAATACTCCGATTTATAAAAACTACCTTTTTCATGTATTTAATTTAATACAATATCAATTAACCGAAATAGGTACCCATTATGAGAAGAACATTTTTATATGCTGTCTTATAAAAATAAATTAAAAAAATTTAACAATGATATAACATTCAAAATTAAAAAAAAAAAAAAAAAAAAAAAAAAAAACCATATTCTCCAGCTCCATATTCTGTTTCCGACAGCAAAGTTTTTTCCATTTGGTGGAAGCCATTGTATTTGGCCAGCATCGCTGAATAAATAATACGTACCTCTCTCCTCTTTTCCCTTTTTTAACGAGCAAATAAAAAAAAAGAAGAAGAATATTCTCGATCAGCTGGGCTAAATTGAATAAAAATACAATTCTAACGACAGTTAAATTATGAAAAAAAAAGATTAATATTATTTCAAATAAACAATATATCTATCACCTTCAACAGATCGAACACTTCCATAAGCATTAGAAGATTGGGATACCTCGTTATTTAGTTATACATTTAGGTGCATAGTAATTTTTTTTTTTTTAACTTCCTATTTTTTTTTTTTTTGTCAAAGATATTACATTACAATCAGCCCAGTGGAAGGGTAACAGGTAATATTGATGATGGTGTATCCATTCTTACAGTATATAAAATACACACTCAATAACGAAAAAATAAACAAACGAATAAATAAGAAAGAAAAAAAAAACGAATTACGAAAAACTAATAATATTGATTATAATTATAAATATAATATGAATGGAGAAAATAATAATAATAACAGATAAAAAACAAAACTAATAATAATGACAATTATCAAGAACAAAATTAAATAATAACAAAAGTTAAAATACAGATATGCTATATATACAATACAGACATAACCTGGGGAACCACGAATCAAGCCTGATGAGGCCTTTCTAATTGAGAGTCAATGCCTGACCCGAAGAGATCCCAGCTCTTCTCTCTCAGATGCTTCAATAGTATTACTATCCAGTGGAATAGATATACAGATAAATGATAAATGAACCATCAATTATGATATCATTAATGATATAATGTTAAAATTTTTTCGACAGTAAGAAAACCAACCCAAACTGGTTTAAGGTAACTGAGAAGGACCAAAGAGAGTCACAAATTACAGATGAGATGCTTGCAGATGGATACGCAAAGAAGATAACCAAAGATAAAATGAAGAGGTTTCTGGATAGAGCGAAAATCAAACGACTATACAGGATTTCTGAAGAAGAGAAGGCAGCAAGATCAGAAAGTATGAAGAAGTACTGGGAGAACCGAAAACATGACTCACTAACTTATGGTACGATTGATTTATCGTACCATAAAGTGGGTGAAACGAAAATAAAAAGAAATATATAGGGTAAATCACGGATTATGGTCATAGTTAAGGAAATTAATTGATGCAAAAGAGGATATCGTCTAGACTGTTTCGCAGATTACTAATTTTTTTTACATATTTAGATTCACAAATTCTTGTTCTATTAAATGGTAAATTTACTAAAGCTCTGTATTTTTCCTTGAAGTAGATTTTTCAGTTTTTATGCAAATGTCCTAAAAATACTAGTTATGGGCAGAGTGTATGAGTTATGGTCATAGTAAAAAATAGTTATGGTCATATGAACAAAAATTTTGTAAACAATTGTTTTTATTATTTTAAAATTCACTATTTATGCGTACCTGTCAATCATTTGAGGTTAATAAAAAATTAAGGATTAATTAATCAAAAATCAAAAGAAATCCAGAATCGTCACCTTTAAAAATCCGCGATGGGTGACACAAAACATCAAAGGCGTGTTCTTCCTTCAAAATATTTTCCACTGAGTCAAACCAAACACGAATGTCTTTCTCAAACACACAAGAGCTGGCTGGTGATACGGGTTCAGTGGTTCTACTGGAGATATTTTGGTGGCGACGGAGAAAACCCCTATACCATCCGTCACTGGGCATACCATCTTTAAATTTACATTGTCGGTTCAAAACTATTGCTAGTTCTTTGACGCTCAAGAATAAATCAATTTTTCATTTGGGAAACCCCTGTATAGAGCAATGAATAATCCATTTCTCTAACAGGTCCTCCTCTTCAGCAGACAAAATGGGGTCTGCCACCACACTGAAACCTTCCGGTGCCCTTTCATCTTCGAGTTATCGTCATCCTAATAATGGAATAAGGCCATTAATGGATATTGGTGAGGCTCTGAAGGAAGCTGTTGAGTCAAATCCGTCGACAAGTACTCGCGAACTTGCCAGGGAGTGTGGTGTGTTGAAAGATACTGTTAGTTGCCATCTTTCCTCCATGGGGAAGGTGAAAAAGACCTGTAGACTGGCCCCTCCGAACTTACTCCTCAACAATCAGCAGAAACGTTTACAGAACTTCGTGGGTTTGAACTCCTGCCTCATCCACCATTTAGTTCAGACCTCGCACCTTCGGATTACTACTTATTTTGATCCATGGCCTATTTTCTTCAAGGGAAAAAAATTGATAATGTTGCGGAAGTTGAAAATCCTGTTCAAGAGTTCTTTTACAGCCATCCCAAGGAATAGTAACAGCGAGGCATCGAGCAATTGGCTAGCAGATGGGTAATGACGGTAGAAACAATGGACTATACTTTGAGTATTAATTTTATTTTATATCAAAGAAATAATAATACAAATATTTGTTCAAGAAACGGTCATTTTTTATAATACACCCCATTATTATTATTAATATTATTCTAGTGTGACTGATTAATAACTAAAATTCGTAATATAAACCTCAGCATTAAGAATTGCAATACCAACTTTACATACCATAAACCTATATCAGCGATAACCGAAAAATGAATGTACATAAGAATCCTACTTAAATGTAAGTATATACTGTAAGTACCATATCCTTTGATTTGATCCTTTATCTAAACAGAGATAATTTTTTTCGTTGCAAGATAAAGTATTTTCACATCAACCTGAAACCTTGGGCGCTATTCAGTTAAAAAAAAAAAGTTTAAGGAAGCGCATTACTTTCAGTAAAGCAGAAAGAAAAAATCCATTATGTGCCTAACGAGTTGGAGAACTTAAACATAATGAAAGTTTTAATATCGCTATTGTAAAACTTCCCTTCTCCAGCTAGGTTCAACATTGTTCCCTGAAGTACAGCGAGTCTATAGTAATTAAATTTTAATAATTAATCACCCTCATCTCATCACATGAGTAAAGGACTTTCTTTGACTAACATCATTATAGGTTTTTTTAAAATAACGCTTTCATATTAAAAAAAGAAATACGGGCACAAACTTTATTTTAATTAAAAAAAAAGCAATATTAAAAAAAAAAATAATAACATGTAAAAATAAACTGTATTACGGATGATGGTATGGAAGGATCAATTTAATTGAATGGGTCCGCCGAAAAACGTTCTAAGCGACAAAATTTACGAAGTGGCGATTCTGAAGTTTTTAAAATGTATAATAAATAGTACATCATAGTATGATATAGTATTCCATTATGTTATTATACATGTAAATATAACAAATTACAAGGTGGAAAAAAAATCTAACTTACAAAACTAACAAGAACTTTAGATTATGATTTTCTTTCACTGATTACTCAAAATTTTATGTTTGTCGCTTAGAACGCTTTTCGGCCGACCCATTCAATTATAATTGATAATTTTTGGGCTATTTATATTTGACGACTAATTTCGAATGTGAAACATTCATCCGAAGTTCTAAAAACAGACAAATTGTTTTAGAACATTAGTACTTTGCAACAAAGATTATGTTCATATATATATATATATATATATATATATATATATATATATATATATATATATATATATAGATAGAGAGAGAGAGAGAGAGAGAGAGAGAGAGAGAGGAACTAAAAGAATGGGACTGCATATTGCATATGAACGAGGATAAATCCAAGATAATGGTATTGAGAAAGAAAAAACTTGCTCGTCCACAGCGTTTTTATTATATGGAAGGCTACACCCTCGAACAAGTTCCCAATATTTAGGCGCCTGGAAAACGAAAACCTCGATGAAAATGAGGAAATTGAAAGTCGGATAATATCAGCCAACAGAGCCTTCTTCTCCATACAAAGCATTATCAAGAGTAGACTCACCAGCCGCGCAACCAAGATAAGACTGTACAAGACCCTAGTGCGAACGGTAGCCTCGTATGCATGCGAAACATGGACTATTAATAAGTCGGTAGCCACGAAACTGGACTGTTTCGAAAGGAAAGTACTGAGGCGTATATTTGGTCCGATAAAGGATAACGGTATGTGGCGGCGAAGGAAGAACCGGGAGCTATACGATTTGTATGGTGACTTGCCATTGACGATATTCACAAGAGTTCAACGGCTAAAATGGATGGGGCATGTATACCGGATGGGTGAGAATAGAACATGCCGAAAATTGTTCTGGGGTAGACCGGATGGAGTGAGACCTCGTGGAAGACAGAAGAGAAGATGGTTCGATGACGTCTCCGAGGACTTAAAATTATCTAAAATATATCTAAGGCGAGCAGCTGATCGGGACGACTGGAGGAGGGCTGTGTAGCAGGCCAAGGACAGCTTCATGGTGTCTGTTGCGCCAATAAAGAAGATATATATATACAGTAGACCCTCGATATAACGCGGCTCGTTATACCGCGGATTCGGATATAACGCGGGTCAAGCTCCGGTCCCGATCCGGATTCAATTAAAATTAATAAAAAATAAGATTACATCGTATTATGGTTTTAAAGCCAACAATAGAAAACTTAAAAACAATTCATTAGAAAATTGAGTCATAAAAACTAGAGAAAAAAACGAAAAGGTTCCAAAGTTAAATAAGTTCTGGGGAAAAGAGAACTCGGAAAATTAAGTTACATTTGTTAATTTTTTTTTTTTTTTTTTAACACATTCCTAATTTTACTGAACATTAAAAGGAATTTGTAAAGAAAAAAAATTATAACTGGTTTTTAATGTAGGAAGTAAAACTAAATCGGACGTTTAGAATGAATTAAGATTGTCTAACCAAGTTTCATTGTTTCTGTTTCAATATTAGAACTTTTTAAAGTTTGATTTTTATTAGAATTTTAAAAACAACTTTAGGAAAGAGTGGGTACATCGCTTGTATCGTCCTGGAAATAAGCCGAAATGTGTTGCTTAAGCAATGTCGATTGAATATTTTTCCGGTAACCTACCTAGATGACGTACGTTGTCTCTATTCCTGACTTCTTGGTTCACAGAATCCCCTTCACTTTCTTTTTAAAAACTGTGTATTATTCCTTTAGTTGTTGCCCGAGTTTATATCAGAGTGCATTTTCATTATTTTTTAACCCCCAATAATTCATACTTCTGCCCTCGTTATAACGCGGGTACGTCTATAACGCGGGAGGTTTCATTTCCCCCTAACCCGCGTTATAACGAGGGTCCACTGTATATATATATATATATATATATATATATATATATATATATATATATATATATATTTTTTTTAATGTGATACAAGAAATTATACATACTGATACTCAGCAAAGGAGGCAAAGTGAAAAGGACTTTTGAAAGTTATCAGGACCTATTGATGATAGTCCAGTCAATGAGTGCTGAAATGTTTGAATACATAGCTTCGTTAGGAATAGTTAGAAGGTAAATATACTAAAAGTCCCCGCCCCTGGGGGGTGAGCTAACAGTGGTGGAACAGGAGAAGTTCAACTTTTTTTGGATTTTCGATTATATCTCGAAAACGGTTGACACTAGAAAAATATGCTTAAATTAAAAATTAAAGCTAATTAAATTTCTCATAACATTGATCTTATATACATTTGTCTAAATTCCAACGGTTTTGTAGATATACGTTATTGAAAATCGGTGATTTTCGGGAAAAACAAATGTTACCTCACTTTATGTCAAACTTTTGCTTCTAGAACCTTCCACGGTGGTTTATCAGAAAAAATGTCAACATAAAAATTGTAGAGGATTAAATTTATTTTAATTTCATATAAACGTAATTGGCATTGGAAGTAAATGTTCAACAATAAGTGAGGTTAATATTTTTTTTATATCTAAAATAAAACTAAAACCGTTGGAATTTCGACAAATATGTATAAAACTAATTTTATAGGAAACTAGCATCCCCGTCGCGGCTTCGCCTGCCCTCATAAGTAAAGATAATTTCAACTAAAAATTAAAGTTTTATTTGTTTATCGATGAGATTCTTGTATTTTAGCATGTGGTTGAGCAGTATTTCTTCAATGATTTTTTCACGCATAGCAGTAATTATTAATCTAGTTATAATCGCACTGTTTAGGTGGTGGTGCTTTTTAAACAGTAATTTAATAGAAAATATATAAATTTTATTATTGCTAAACCTTCCTTGAACTATGAAGATGATGTAGTCATATTTGGTACATAATAGTTCTATAGTTTTCGCGGTTAGTGATCACGAACGGAAATGGCTTGTCCTTTTATATATAACTTCATCATCCCCCGTCGAGGCTTCGCCCTCTCTCATAAGTGATATCTTAGATAATTTTAACTAATAATTGATTTTTTGTTTATCGATAAAAATTTTGTATTAAAGTGAAAAATTGAAAATTATATTTTTGATGATATTTTCACGCATAGAAGCCATTACTAACTTGGTTAAATTTAGATTGATTAGGTGTTTGTAGATAACATAAAGCATAATTAGACATCCAATTTTCACTTTTTATATATGAGTTGGTAGTCCAGATGGACAGAGACAATTAAGAAACTGCATTATCAGTGCTTACAACTAAAGGTTCAAAGTTCATATTTTTACACACAACATTAAACAGCTGAGGATCGGCATTATGATTTTTAATAATTTTCATTCGACAGAAATAATTTTATTGGTTTGATATGGTTGGATTTTAATTTCTAACTATAAAAGTATGTGGTAGCGTGGCAAAACCCGTTTCTAACACTCAACATTGTACATTTAAATTTTTATTATTGCTAAACCTAGAACTATGAACATGATGTAGTTAAAATTTGGTATATTTCACTCCATATAGCTGTTTTTATAACAATTTAATTGAAAATAAGTAAATTTTATTATCAATGTTCACCTCTATGTAACACTGTACCTTTTAACCTTTCATGTAGATGGCAATTGCCGCCATTTTTGAACTTCACTGTTATCCACTTATTATTCATTTTTCAATAAAGAATTAGTTCAAAATCATTAGATTTTACTATTGCTAAACCACCCTATAAAGATGATGTCAAAATTTGGTAGAGATTGGTTCAGTAGTTTTTGGCGGTTAGTGAACACATTACGAAAAATTTTTTGTCCTTTTATATTATAGTATAACCTTATACCGCCATAAGTTAGAATCGTATGGAGCTAACAGATAATTGTGACTTACAGATAATATACAAATAATATTGCGACTATAAATTAAGATATAAGCTATCCTATCTTTTTTGTTGGATCAAACTGCACACGGTGTGAAAATTTGATTAAAATCGGTTCAGTAGTTTAGGTGTCAGCCTGCCCCAAGACAGCGACACGTAATTTATATATATTAAGATTTAATAAGTTTTAATTTTGGTATTTTTCTAGTGTCCACCATTTCCAGATATAATCGAAAAACACAAAATTGGGACCTTCTCCTGTCCCCCCGCCTTTAGCTCACTCCCCAGGGGCTGGGACTTTTAATATGTTTACCTTCTAACTAATCCTAGCAAAGCTATGAAGTAAAAAATTATCGCATATTTTGTGACCTCAACAACGCGTCAATTCCTCATTGACTGGACTATGAGGAAATGAACAGAGACAAAAGGGTCAGGTACAGATGGGATTTCCTCATAGTTTTCCCATGACAGGTAGATTTTTTTCCATTCCTACTAATAAACAGTTTAAACCGGGACTATTGGAAATATTTATTTGATTATTTAAACAATAATTTTTATTGTTTTTGAACGATTTTATTATTTCAAATTATTGATGAATGTTCAATTTTAGGATATTTTCTGTGTGATATATTACTTTCACTTCAGAGTCCTTGTTGAATTATGATTATGTTCATATAAATAGAGTTAACATTATTTTTATACGACAATTTTATCTGTTTCTGTGTGTAACACAGGAGTTGTTTCAAATCTAGTTTAGTTATGTGTCTAACAGAATAGGAGAGATATATGCTTTATTGAAACAATTAACAATAAACATAGTGCTGCCCAACTTTATTGGGTTGCTATAAACACAGCATACTCATCTATCCAATTAAAGACAACACTGTAACTTATAATTTAGTTATAATTATATAATATACTACTTAATATTACCTAATACTAGACAAAAATAACATTTTTTTTTTTCTCTCTTCCTTTTTCCACCTTTTTTCTTTTTTTTCTTTTTTTTCCTTTTTCGCTTCTTTTCCTCTTTCACTTTATTGTTTCATTTTATGTTATCCCCCCTAATATTCACATATCTACCACACATTCATATACATAAATGCACATTAATTAACAAAAAAAAATATTAGTAATAATAAATAAGCCTTGACCATTTAAGAATTAGAATAGCAAATAAGGACACAGATCTATTAAATACGAGACCTACAGAACATGGAGAACTACTCCGTTTCTTATTCTGAAAAATGTTCTCCATTTTAGCGAAAAAGGAAAAATACTACTCACATTCCTGGCTACAATATGTTCTCGTCTATCCATTACGTATTTAAGACTTTCAAGGTTTATAGGGGCAATTCTTTTGCAGGCTCTCACTGAGTGTATTAAGAAAGGTTTTTCCTTATTTCTTTTTGACTTCATAACTCAAGAAAAAAATTAATATTTAATGAACAAAAACCTATTCGAAAAGTTAAAAACCAAATACATTTTGATTTTTCAATTCTGACATTCCAACTTATCCTACCACTGTCCTCACCACTTACGCTGATGACACATGTGTGTTATCAGTAAACAATGATCCCTTCATTGCCCCCCAAACACTCCAATCCCATATTCTAACCCTTCAAGAATGGTGTCGAAAATGGAGAATCAAAAGAAATCCAAAAAAATCTCACCAAATAACCTTTACCCTTCGTCGTAAGCCCACGACTTCCTGTCCTACAGTATCCTTTAATGATATTCCACTAATCCCTGTTTAACAGATCCGCTATCTTGGACTCCACTTGGACAAACGTCTTACTTGGAATCCACATACAAGACTAAAAAAGACAAGAAACTGCCCGTCGTTACAGATTACTTCAACATTTATTAGACAAACGTTCAAAGCTCCCAATTAATTACAAAAGACTTATATACATGACTGTGATCAGACCTATCTGGACGTACGGAGTTGAGTTTTAGAGCTCTACTAAACCATCCAATTCATCTCGTATCCAATCCTTAGAATCCAAAATCCTTCAAAAAATCCTCAATGCTCCTTACTTTGTCACCAATAAATTTATCCATAAAGATCTTAATGTTCCATATGTTGCAGATTTAACCCAAACCAGATATCTATCCTTTCATAGTAAGCTCCATAACCACTCAAATCCCCTAATTTCTCAACTTGCTTCCCACAATATTCCTGATAATTCTCCGAGGCGTCTGAAAAGAAGATGGCCCAGAGACCTTCTAGTGTAGAATTTTCATTAAAGTGCTACTGATGGGTAGTACTTTTCATGTTTTGTCACGTTATTCTAATAGTTAACAGCACATTTACTTGATGGATAAATTTTTTACAGTTGTAAATTTCAATAAATTGTTATTAAAAAAAAAAAAAAAAAAAAAAAAAAAAAAAAAGATTTTTCAATTATGTTTAAACCCAGATAAGGAGATGAAAACAAAGACAGTTAAAGCGTATTACCACCTTATATTTGGGGTTAAAATATGAAATTATCCGTATAACCGAAACTGATTGTGTAAAAATATCTATAAATGTATTCTGCTTGAAGATCTAATCACTTTTATAGAATAAATTAACCTAAATAGAAATCTACCAAGCGGGTGTATTTTTTGGAATATCTGCATTTAATAATAGATACGTTGGCTAATAAATACGTTGGTTTTATCAAACATTGCTTCTTATTTTTTACTGATCCTTAACTGCATCCTACATTAAAAAAAATGTACATTTTTTATTTACATACATTATATATAATATACATTATACATCCATATAACCTATAGCAAAAGAATATAGATTAGAGCTCCAACGACACCCCTGGGATTGGATGCACTTGGTATGCTGCTCAGCGGAGAGGCAGCCAATCAGAGCCCAGTTAGCTGCCTTCCACTCTAATGGGCGGCTGTCTCCAGTCCACAGCCAATTTCCTCAACTCCTTCAAATGGCCAGGCTGTAGATATCGATCCAGGAAGCATTGGCTAATCGTTCATTATGGAGGAGGTAGGTAATATCAGCCCGTAAAACAGAAGAAATGCGAATATTAAATTCGTGGGGAAGCAACAGTTATTAAACTACGAATAGCTGCTTAAGCCGTAGGAGTGAAATTTGAAAATATGTTGATAAGGGGAGATCTTTTATTATCATTAGGGGTTATAAAATCTCAAAAATTTATGAACCAATCTTAGTCTTACGGTTAATCCGTATATTTCAGCCTCCACTGGGTTTTTTACACCAGTGACGTAGCTGAGAGAGAAGAGCTGGGACCTCTCTATGCCTGGCTTGTCCCTCCATAATTGGAGGGAGGGCTCTGGCTGGGGGTCCCTAGGATGAGTGTGTATTGTAAATAAAGTACGATTGTGTTTTTAACTTATAATTTAATTTTGTTTTATTTTTTATTACTACTATTTATTTATTTTTAGTTACTCAATATTTTATTTTTTCTTATTTTAGTATTTCATTTTATTTATTTGTATATTGTTCATGTATAGGAAGTTCTTTCTGTTATCTTTGTATTTATTTTATTTTGTATATATAATTTTTTTTTCTCTATTATTTTTTTTCCTCTCTCTTTTTGTACATAATGTGTGAATGTAATCATATGCCATCTATATTACTTATTGTCCACATTTGTGGCAGATTGTAATATTTACTCAATAAAAGTTCTAAAAAAAAATCCGTATATTGGGTTTTTCCCATGTATTATCTATTTTTTGGAAACAGGAAGTAAATTAGAAAAAAAAGGAACAAATAAATTATTATTCCGTCTGTTGGTGTCATGTCAGGTTAAATTAACAGACGGAATTCTTATTTTATTTATAATTATAAGCTTATTATAGATTTATTAAGTTGTGAAAGGAAGTACACTGTAAAGGTAATTGTAAGACCAAGGTTATTTTTTTTCACGGCATTTTCTTTAACCCACACATGTCGCTCAAATCGCGACAATAAGCGGGTGTGGTAAAAATGAAGAAAATTAATTAAAGAAAAATTTGGAATATAAAAATTAAACAAATAACAATATAATGAATAAAAAAGAATATGAAAAATTACAATAAAAAAAAGAAACAAAAAACCTCATGCCACAATATTTTATTAAAATAATGTAACATTGTACACATTTAACACACTTCTCCAACGAATAACTAAGTTTTTAATACCAGAATTAAAAAAAAAAATATGTAACATAGTGAAACGAAGTCAGAAAAGCAATTTTTAAACTACTGAATCATTTTTAAACAATAAAAGAACAAGAGAGAAAAACCGGCGTAGTCAACTTTTTGTTGATTTTAAACTGATGGTGGAATTTGGTACTTCGAACATATTACTGTCGGAAAAAAGAAAGAAAAAAAAATCAATCCACATAAAATCTATAAAGAAATTTAAAAAAAAAGTAAGAGGTCGTCTAATTTGAAAATTATATTAATTATTACGTATTATGTTGTTTTCTTTTTTTTTTTTTTGACAAAGGACACTCTCTCTTACCGTTTAATTTTTTTCATAGGACACTAAAGGATACAATTTTGAGATATGCCAGGATCTAACAATCACTGAAAATATATAAAATATTTTAATTTATTAAAAGCTGTCCTCACCACTAACGCTGATGACATATGTGTTTATATTATCAGTAAACAATTATCACTTCATTGCCTCCCATCACATTCCAATATCCTAAATCTTCAAAAATGGAGAATCAAAATAAATCGAAACAAATCTCACCAAATAACCTTTAACCTTCGTCGTAAACCTACGACTTCCTCTCCTACAGTATCCTTTAATGGTGTTCCCCTAATTCCTGATGAACAGATCCGCTACCTAGGCCTACACTTGGACAAACGTCTTACTTGGAATCCACATACAAGACTAAAACGACAAGAAACTGCCCGTCGTTACAGGCTACATCAACATTTATTTGACAAACGTTCTAAGCTCCCAATTAATTATGAAAGACTCATTTACATAACCGTAATTAGACCGATTTGGACATATCGAGTTGAGCTTTAGAGCTCATCCAGTTCATCTCGTATCCAATCCTTACAATACAAAATCCTCAATGCTCCTTACGTCCTCACAAACAAACTTATCCACAAAGATGTTACGTTTCTGACTTAGCTCAAACCAGATATCTATCCTTCCTTAGCACACTCCATTCAAATCCATTAGAACACAACTTGCTTCTCATTCCATTCCAGATAACCCTCCGAGGCGCCTGAAAAGAAGATGGCCTCAGACCTTCTAACATACTTTATTATAATTTACTATATTGCACATTTATAAATCCTACCAATGGGTATTTTCTTTAAAAACCAGTGACATGTCATTTTTAGCTTTATTATCATATTTACTTGATGTATTGTATTTTATATTGTATACAGTTATAAATTTTAATAAATACATTAAAAAAAATAATTATTTAGATTGGAATACCGTGTTTTTTTTGTATGGGTCCACGTAATCTATGGATATTGTAGTATGGGATAGCTCGAGATAACATTGGGGATGATGTAGGACTTTATAACCCAAAACCTTGAATACATTTATTCTCTCTATTGAAATATGTGGTCGAGCGTTATCATGCAACGAGATAGGTTATTTCCTGTTTGACCAAATTTTGATGCGTTTAGTATATTTCATAGCAGCATAATGTTGAATCAATAACTCCTCTTTTCGGTAAAACAGAAAAAAAATGATCATCTCTGTCATAGACAACCATAATGAAATCTCCTAAAGCAAATTTCTTAAACCATTTTAATTCTACTAAACTAAACACAGGTGGAGTTTTATATACAAAACAATCTTTAATCCTTTTTGTACCTACGGATTTGAACTGTGTGGGATAGCAAGAAAATTCAATATCAAATGTATTCAATCTTTCCAATCCAAAGTCCTCCGAACAATTGTCAATGCACCTTATTATGTTACCAATAAAACTCTGCACAATGAGCTAAAAATACATTTTGTCCTTGATCTCATTCCTTTAAAATTCGCGAAATTTCATCAAAACCTATCCAATCATCCCAATCCTCTAGTCCAATCCCTATCCAGTCTTAACCATCCCTATAAACCTCCAGAAGGTTTAAACGGCAATGGCTCCGACACCTTTTGTAATATAAAGTTATGTTGGAGTCCTGGTAATGACCAGCTTATCAACTCAGATCCTGAGCATCTGTGGCTATAGCGTTCCCACTGAGCCTCCACTGGATGCAGTGATGCAGCTGAGAGAGCAGCGCTGGGATCTCTTCGCGTCTGGCCTTGACTCCCAATAAGTGGGGGAATAGGCTTGATTCGGGTTTCGCCAGGCTGAGTGTGTCTGTGTTGTACATATAGTATGAATGTATCTTAATTTTTTTGTATTTTGATTTGTGTATCCTTTCTTTTATTATTATTATTTCATTTTTTATTTTTTGATGATTGTAAGTAATTATTAGTTTTATTTTTATGATGATTATTTGTTTTATTTTTATCTTATTAATTGCGGGTGTCTGTGAATTTGTTTACATTGTACGAATGAATATATCATTAGCACTATTACCTATTGCCCTTCACTGAGGCAGATTGAACATCTATTTCAATAAAAGTTTACAAAAAATAAAAGTGGAATTTTATATTAACAGTTATTTATTTTACAAGAGTGTAAAGAAGTACTTTTACTCACTCGAGGCAAGGTTTACACGAGCGAGCGAGCGAAGGTGAGTCCTGTAAAATTCTTTATACTCGAGTTAAATATTACATTTTTTGTGCAACCGTTCAAAAAAAAAAAAAAAAAAAAAACGAATTTTTTTTTAAAAATTTTATTCAGGTAGCAATACAAGTATTCATATTATTATTAGTTATTATAAATATTTATTGTAATATTACAATTATTGGCGTTAGAAATACATGGTTGATTTGAATTATTTGCGTTGAAGTTAAGATTATAGCTGAAAGGAGTATTTATTTAATGAATATTTATGATTTAATGAGTATTTATTAATGTGGCACTGAAATTTTACTTTACATTCTAGAGAATTAAAGCTAAGCTTATGGGATTTTTTACTCACTAGAGAATAAAATGGAACGTTAATCAGCTGTTTTTAATGAATAATATTCCCATTATTTAACGGTTGCAGAAAAAAGCAAATTAAAGAATTATTTAATATTTAAATGAGTGTGTAGTACAAAAATCTATGCACTAATGGCATACATTTAAATTTCTACTTAAAAATTACTTTTATTCAGTAAAAAATAAAGATTTAAAATCATAAGCGAAACAAAACATATATGTATGCTGAGAAAATAAATTTAAGGTAACGTTTTTACCAGATGGGTAAACAATTTTTAGATGCCTGAGTAAAAACTTGCATATTTTGTTTTTTATGTGAAGAAATATAAGCCAAATAAAAACAGAAAAAAAAAAAAAGAGAAGGGAGTGGAAACAAAAACATCATTTTATCATCCCTGCCAGCTTTAATTCACTGAAAGGTTTCCAACGATAAACCACTTCTATTCTTCTCAGTTCCTAACACTATCACTTTAACTATTTCCTTTTCTCTTTTTTGAAATATGTTTTTGAGTATAATTAATTACATGTTTAAAGTATATATATATATATATATATCCTAAAATTATTTATTTCAAGGAAAACTCCAATATAATATATAATTATTATTTAAAAAAATATATATTGAACTACCCTCATCCCCTTTCTTTCTACTTCATACCAGTTCCCTCAAGGACTTGTTAGCCTTAAGAAGAAGAAGCCTGTGTTTCCAGTAGGAACGGAAGAAATCGTCAAAAGGAAAACCTAATAAACAGCTCATCTCTACCTGACCCTTTCGTCTCTTAACATTCAGTCTGCTTTAAGTCTTGGTATATTTCAGAAGCCCATTTCATATTGTCTTCTCGGTAACGGTCGGGTTAAGAGGAGGCTACCCCTACGCGCGCCCAGAATACCTTTTATCGATTCTTACCTTCTTCCGATTTATTGCGGTGTTTTAGTCGCTACTTTTCGAGGGGAAAGGTTATTCTCATTTATTTACGGAGAAACTTTAAATCCTTGTTGAAAATAATAATATCTTCTGTTTACCTTATGATATTAAAATGAGAAATAAGAAAATAATGAAGTGGAAATAAGAAATGTCAAAATATAAGACACTATTGAATTAATTTTATATTAAATCAGAATTAATATAATGCTAAACCACCAGTAATGTTAATTCTTGATAAACTTTCTGATGTCAGAGAAGTGTAAATAACAAATTATAAATATTTGGAAGAAAGAATCCTTAAGTATTTATTTCACATAACCCTTATTTATTTAACATTTGTAGCCACATGTTTCAGAGAAAATGTTCCATCATCAGGCTTCTAAAAATTTTTTAACATACATTAATCTATAACATTACACCATTAGTTTTACAATTATATAATATGTCATTTACCTCTTAATCTGTGATTATTTTCACATTGTCCATTCTCCATGTTATAAGGGATTATATAATATAAAACTTGTTGAAAGTTATGATGTTAATTTCTGCTATATTTTCTCAAGGGAAGTGGAAATAAGAAAATATGAAACCTATGATATACTTTCTCGCATTTATTTTTAGATCAATATGTTTTATTGAAATAATTTTACAATCTGTCTCACTTTAGGGCAATAAGTATTATGGATGACAAACAATGCATTCACAAAATATGCATACTGAAATTTTATCACTTAAATTGATACAACAAATAAAAATATATAAATCACCAAATCCATGTACAAATTAATCTTCTTAAGTTTTGTAACACTTTAACACATTAGATAAGAGGAAAAAAGAAAACATGATTTGATAAAACACTTAATCCTTTATGAAACCCATGTTGTTAACTTCGGTTTCACCTATTTACATTTAAGAAGACTAAATATCAATATAACGCACAAAACAACACAATCCAAGTTGAAAGTGTAGAAGTGATTGTTTACATGTGAGGTTATAGGAAAGAGCTATCGATAAATGTAAACTCGAAGTGAAGCGTAAGGATCGAACTGGTCGGTGTAGCGCGGGTCAAGCCAGTTTGCTGCCTTCTCTTAACCCGACCGTTACCGTCTTCTCAGGTGGATATCAATTATTTGATTTCTAGCGTTACATTTTAGGTTTTCCCTATGGCTAGTAGATTTTTCAAAAACAAAAAAAAAAGATTGTTCTACGTTCGATACTAGTCTTGGGAAAAAAAAATTCCAATAGAAGGTGAAAGGAATTCATAAATCCTTATTTTATTGACCCTTCTATAACATGACGAGTAAGTCAATTCAAAAATCTCTAGCTACTACTCCGGCCTACAATGAAGTTGCCCGAATTTCCGCGGTGAATATCTCATTGATTTCTTTTTATTCTGATCCTTAATGTTAAAGACATATTTTTATAATTTTGGTAAATCCCCTTCATAAACTATAATTCATGTCTTAAATTGTAGATCTCAATTTAAATATTATCGATATATCGAGTACAATACCCCCCCCCCCAAAAAAAAAAAGAAAACTGTCAAGAAAACTATTAAGAAATAACATTTTTAGTCAACAAAAATATTAGTCGACGACCAGGGGTTTCAACACTAAACCTTCCAATTCTTATCGTATCCGATTCTTACAACTCAAAATCCTTCCTAAGATTCTCATCGCTTCTTATGATGTCACAAATAAACTTATCCATAACGATCTAAACATCATGGGAGGTAACATATGGATGTTTGCAAATTTGGTCCAAAAAAGTTACCTATCCTTTCATGACAAGCAACAAAACTATTTGAATCCACTAGTCTCCAAACTTCTTTATCCTGATAATCCGCCGAGGCGTCTGAAAAGAAGATGGCCATGGGACCTTCTAATGTAGTACATTTATTGAAGTTCTACTACTGAGCAGTTCTTCACAAGTTATTGACAAGTCATTATAATGACTGTGCTCAAATTTATTTTTTGTAAATATCAATAAATATTTTTAAAATGCTTTAACTATATTTTAAGTTTTTATTGATTGCCATAAAATAAAATGTACTTACTATAAGTTAGTAGATACATAGTTAGTATAGGTACATTACTGAGAGGAGTTCTAGAGCGTAGTTACATATTGTACACCACCTCCCCTAGAAGACATGTTTATCCCCCACAACAGATTCTATTTCCTGCAGGAAGGTCCCGGGTCAGGACGTGATCGGGCAACCTAATGTAGCTTCTCATAATCCTGTTAGGAATACAGGTGTCCTTTCATAACCTGTCCTTTACCAACCTCAAGACGGAATAGAATAAAATATAACCTAAACAATTTTTTTAATACATTCCCATCTTGATTTGTCATTGCTACATTCAGAGTGAAACGTAGGCCGATCTTATTCCAAGTCAATATCCAGATGATATTTCTGTTAAAAAACACTTTTTAAAATTAAAGAAATCTTTCCTTTATATAAATACAAAATTTCTAATCCGACCTAAAAAGACGGTTATTATTATTTTATTTTTTTTTATAATAGTGTAAAACCAATCCCTGACACTTTAACACGGCCAGCCAACACGGTATCATATTTAATTGGTGTGAGTTTGCAAATTATTACATTCATACAATTATTATTTATATCTTTACATAATGATAAAAATAAAGTATATTAAGATATTATTAGTTATTATAAGGAACTGCTCGTCGTTTTCGACTTCTTAAAAATTTACTAGACAAATGCTAAAATCTTCCAATTAACTAAAAAATATTCATATACATAACTATAATCCGACCTATTTG
Source organism: Euschistus heros (assembly GCA_003667255.2). Classification (NCBI taxonomy): domain Eukaryota; kingdom Metazoa; phylum Arthropoda; class Insecta; order Hemiptera; family Pentatomidae; genus Euschistus; species Euschistus heros. The sequence goes on along the minus strand of RCWM02000182.1, from coordinate 491,515 downwards.
GAAATCCGTGTTCATGTTACGAGGATCTACTAAATCTTTCATTACATCCAAATGTTAAAAATCCAACATTATTTGAAAAATCCTTCATGATTTTTATCACGAATAAGTTTATTTATAATTTAATACGGATAATTGAGAAGTTTACAGTAAGATCAAATCCGCAGGTCCGAGTTATTGTTGTTAGTAATTCATACCTCTCGAAGAATGTTAGACAATGACCAAAAGGGATCAAAATCCTAAGGATACGGGATAAGGATAAACGGGTAATAAGAGTGTCTTCTTAAAATCCGTAATAATAAATTCAATTCTCGAAAAGGACAACAATGGCGGATTTACAAAAGGACGGCAATGGAGGACTATACTGCGACCGTTAAAAATGTTTGATCTTGGTAGATCTCAAAATAGTATCCCTAAATATCATGTGAAAGGGATTAAACGAGGAAGAAAGGGTGTCTTTTTTTAAAAAACCGTAAGGATTAATTCAATTTTTTAAAAAGGACAACCATGGCGGACTATCCTGCGACCATTTAAGATCGTTACATCCTGGAAGATCACAAAATAGTATACCTGAGTATACTGTGAAATGGGTTAAACGGGAAGTGTCTTTTCCCCCCCCCCAATGGCCCCTTTTGTTTCCTTTCTTGTAATAACCTTATATACCGTTTTTAAAATTCTCCTCTTACTGCTTTCTAGCATTTTACGAAGTTATAGATGATTGATCGTAATTTTGTTATTAATTAATGTAGTTAAAGTAATAATTAGGTGATGGGGCTCACAGTTTATTTATGTGTATACAACATAAATAAACTGTACGTTAATAAAAATAAAACGTTAATTTTATTAACGTACGTTAGTAAAATGTACGCTTACTAAAGCGTACAAGCACAAGTACGTCCAAATAGGTCTAATCACAGTCATGTAAATGAGTCTTTTGTAATTAATTGGGAGCTTTGAACGTTTGTCTAGTAAATGTTGAAGTAGTCTGTAACGATGGGCAGTTTCTTGTCGTTTTAGTCTTGTATGTGGATGCAAAATAAATAAATAAGAAACAAAAATAGAAAAATTTAATTTTTAGGTTGCTATGCTAACCACTACACCACAGGTGACCCCCGGATTTGAAATGTTTTTATGGTATCGAAATTTTTTCTTTTCTATCGGCCAAAAACTCTAATTTTTTAAACTTTTAATTCCTCATTTATTTTCGTAGTTTTGACACTTTGCATTGTACTTTTCCCGATCGATGAAAATAATGGCGCTCCATACAGCAAGGTTGGTCGGATTACTCATTTATATATAATTAATTTTAAACGTAAAGCTAAATTTGTACCAGATATTAAGTGGTTCAGTTTGTAAGATTGTGTCCTTTTAAAAAACGAAAATACTTAATCTATTTCAGAAGGATGAAAATTAATATGTCGGGAAAGAGTGGCCAAGGATATGATTATCATATGTAAAATTTATAACGTTTGTCTAGCAATAAATAAAAATAATTTCAGTTTATAATGGAAATAAAAATAGTTGACTGTCTGATATTATTTATGAAAAAGATGGTCTGAGATCTAGTAGGGAGTTATAAACTGAAAAGTAGGACAAAAATACATACGATATTAAGTTTTTTTTAACTTGGACGTGTTTTTTACTACTCCTGACTTCATCCCAGATCATCTTCTTCATAAATAATGCAAATATTTTAATAAATAATTTAGTCCATTAACACCTGATGTTTTAATTACACAGGTGATGATATTACCGACCTAAAAAGTTATAACTCGAAAAGAGCCTCGGAAAAGGGAAAAAAAAGATTAAAGTAGAACACACCTATGCGGAGCTAAATGGGTTTCTTTGATGTCTGAATTAAAACATAAAAGAAAAAAAAAGGTACCAAAAGCCTCTAATCGACTGCCTTACATGAGCTCGGGTCAGACCCGCCGGCTATAATTAAGGTCCTGTACAGCCTAACACATTATGGAGATTATTCCTGTAGAGATGGTTTTGGTCCTTGGGTTTGTCCTTTAGTAGATATGTAGTATTTTAGTTATTATTTCCTTTTTTATCTCATTCATTCCAATTATTAAAAAATATTTTGCTTTCTTTTTATAATTTTATGTATCTATCCTCACCTTTCAAAAATTCATGTTAACAATCGGCGGGATGTATGACCTAGAAAAGATATGGAAAGAGAAATGAAGAGGGTCAGGAGGGAAAAAACGCAAAAATAAATTTTTTTTTTCCATTTATTGATATTTACAACTGTACAAAATACATACAACAAGTAAATGTGTTGACAGTGAATACAATGACATGTAAATAACTTGTGAAGAACTACTCACTAGTAGCACTTCAGTAAAATTTACACTAAAAGGTCTCTAGGCCGTCTTCTTTTCAGACGCCTCGGAGGATTATCAGGGATGGAGGAGGAAGCAAGTTGGGAGACTAGTGGATTGGAGTGTTTATGGAACTTACTATGGAAGGATAGGTATCTGGTTTGGGCTAAATCAGAAACATATGGAACATTAAGATCTTTATGGATAAGTTTATTGGTCACATAGTAAGGAGCATTGAGGATTTTTCGAAGGATTTTGGATTGTAAGGATTGGATACGAGATGAATTGGATGGTTTAGTATAGCCCCAAAGCTCAACTCCGTACGTCCAAATAGGTCTAATCACAGTCATTTAAATGAGCATTTTGTAATTAATTGGGAGCTTGGAACGTTTGTCTAGTAAATGTTGAAGTAGTCTGTAACGACGAGCAGTTTCTTGTCGTTTTAGTCTTGTATGTGGATTCCAAGTAAGACGTTTGTCCAAGTGGAGTCCAAGGTAGCGGATCTGTTCAACAGGGATTAGTGGAATATCATTAAAGGATACTGTAGGGCAGGATGTCGTAATAAGGATAATTGAGAAGTTTACAATAAGATCAAAGCCGTAGGTCCGAGTTATTAATAATTGATTAGTAATTGATACCTCCCGAAGAATGTTAGAAAATGACCAAAAGAGATCAAAATCCTAAGGATTAAACGAGTAATAAGAGTGTCTTTTTAAAATCCGAAACAATAAATTCAGTTTTCAAAAAGGACAACAATGGAGGATTTACAAAAGGACGGCAATGGCGGACTATACTGCGACCGTTAAAAATGTTAGATGTTGGCAGATCTCAAAATAGTATCCTTAAGTATCCTGTGAAAGGGATTAAACGAGGAAGAGAGGGTATCTTTTTTTAAAAAACCGTAATGATTAATTCAATTTTTTAAAAAGGACTGCAATGGCGGTCAAAAGGACAACCATGGCGGACTATCCTGCGACCATTTAAGATCGTTACATCCTGGAAGATCACAAAATAGTATACCTGAGTATACTGTGAAATGGGCTAAACGGGAAGTGTCTTTTTTTTTTTTTTCCCCAATGGCCCCTTTTGTTTCCTTTCTTGTAATAACCTTATATACCGTTTTTAAAATTCTCCTCTTACTGCTTTCTAGCATTTTACGAAGTTATAGATGATTGATCATAATTTTGTTATTAATTAATATAGTTAAAGTAATAATTAGGTGATGGGGCTCACCGTTTATTTATGTGTATACGCTTTACACACTAAAGCGTACAAGTACAAATACGTCAAAATAGGTCTAATCACAATCATGTAAATGAGTCTTTTGTAATTAATTGGGAGCCTTGAACGTTTGTCTAATAAATGCTGAAGTAGTCTGTAACAATGGGCAGTTTCTTGTCGTTTTAGTCTTGTATGTGGATGCAAAAATAAATAAATAGGAAAATTTAATTTTCTCAAAATTGACAAGGTTGGTATACCGCGTTTCTTTCCCCTAGTTCTTCAAATGTCAGGCGTGAGGAAGAATTTTAACAGCAGTAAATCTTCCTTTACATTCATTTACTTAAAAATATTACTAATGCAGGTCCCTCATAAAAAGTGCTGCCGATTCTGAAATAACATTTTTCCCCCGCGCCAAAGCAAAACTTTCAAAACTTCTCCCCGATTTTCCCCAAAAGACAAATTAGTAATGTTGCTTATTGACTTTAATAATGAGTCATTAAGTTCATAAATATCTTTATGTCTTAATTAGAAATTAAGATATTCTTCGTATATTTAATGTAATTTATGTAATTAGATATTGTTATAAAATAAAAAAGAATACTCATTATAGCCAACTTATATGCTACTAGGTCGAATCGCTTTTTTTAAATTCAAATAGATTAAAAAATTCAATTCGAATTTCCCCCACGGAACAAAATATTTCCCAAATCGGCAGCCCTACTGATGTCGTGTAACCTCCAATAATTGCTCAAATTTCCCCCGAATTGCCCCCAAAAGTGCAAAGGCTTTCACTTTGAGTTTCTAGGTGTGCAGATAATGGTCATTGCTTTAATATTTCGATGTAAAATATAAACATACACAGTAAAATACACAAAGAAAAAAAAAAACAAAAAAAAAAAACAGGAGTATGGTTAAAAAAAGAGCTTTAACTAGATTTTGAAGAGTAGTCACGATTTGTGATATATAAAATATATCTAACAAATTGATCATTTTTGAAATTTTCGTATGTTTTTAGAACTGACGACGAATGATTAACATTCAAAACTTGTTTTAAAATCAAAATGATTCCCAATAGAAGTGGCAATTAATTCATTGATCCTTCTTTACCATCATGCCTACCTCAAGTATATAAATAGATATTAATTTTTGTAATATGTTTTAGAGTCTTAAAGGAAATTTGACGGGATTTATTTTTAATTTTGAATTCAGAAAGCATTATTAAAATTAAATTATACATATATAGAATGCTTAAATATAAAAATATAGTTTCAAATAATCATAGCCATTTTTTATTTATCAATAATCTGAATTTCCTAAACTGCCCTCTTCTATTTTAGGAATCACACGGCAGAGATAAGAGCGGGCTGAATACCCCGAACATGGCATTGTCCCCCCACGACGAGATAAGATCCTTTCTCCAGATATTCCCGTGAGGTTGGTCCTCTCTCTGCCGCCTCACTATTTTTGCATAATTTACAGTGTAAACGGGGAGGCTGTTTGGAGAATTATGCCCCTTAGCTCCGTGCCCTCCTGGGATTGCTGAATTAATAATAAAGCCAAAGGGGGCGTACAATTGTTACGGATGTTTGTAATGGGTGCTTTTGATGTCGAAGAATTATGAGACGGTCTTTCAGTCATAGCTTTTGAAGCAGTCGGCTTAACGATGGAGTTTGTGATAAAATGAACTGTTAATATAATAAATTTAATCATACTAATGGAGAGAGTCAGAAAAAAATTACCGTTTTATAAGTAAAAATTTATTTATCCTCTACATATAATGTTTTTGTATATAAACTTTAATTAAATATTAAATATGTATATTTAATATACACCATTGTGCTCTATGGTTTGACGTCATCTGTAGAATTCCTTGATGGTACCACTCTTTGGGTTTTGAAGTGAAAAACTCACGAACCCCATTTTCAACTTCATTTCTTTAAGTTCTTAAATGTTTTTCCACGAAGGAAATGAGCCAATGATCTGAACAAGTGGTAGTTTGATGGTGCTAGGTCTGGACTATATGCCGGCTGAGGGTGAAGCTCGATTCCATCCAAATTAGCTAGTTTTTCTTTTGTAAGGCGAGATGTGTGAGTTCAGGCATTATCTTGTTGAAACACGACTAGCTTCCTGTTGACTAAGCTTGGATACCGCTGTACCAAAACATCGTACATTCTCTGCAGTTGTTCAGAATAGAGGAGCTCTGAAGCGCTGAACGTCCTGGTTGACTACTGGAACTTGCCCTGATCCTGATTTCCTGTCAAGGCTCAAATCACCTTCATTAATTTTTTGGAATCACCTTCTCACCGTCCTTTCATTCAAAGAGTCTTCATCCTCAAATTCAACCACTAAACGAGTGGCTTCAGCTGCTGAAAACTTCCGTTTCCAATAATGAAGCAAAATTACGAGAATTTCGTAGTTTACTGAACTTCTTATCACAACTCTAAATAAACCATTGAAGTGTACCTAAAATAATCGAAGTTAGAGGTAAAACAGCAAAATATATCTCATTAAAAAAAATAACAATAAACCTTGAAATGAACTAGTAATTAGCTAATAGCATTTATTTTTTCACAACATACAATATGTAATTAATTAAATTTCAACCAATGTACAACAAATAATTCTTTTCAGGGGGCTCGATTGCCGAGTCAGTTAAGGCGAAGGTCTCAGCGCGCTCGGTATTGAATCCCACCTGGGCGGGTTAAAATTTATTTCGGGGTGACTCACGAATAAATCTTGACCTTCCCACCCTGGCTAGAATAGGATGGTAACCTGTAGGATAACCTTCCTTCCTCCCTGCCCTAGTTGGAGTACATAAGGACGTTAAGCCCGAATAAACAAACAAACAATAATGTTTTTCATAAATATCTCGGACGCAAAACTACTCAGTTCGCTTTTACATTTCAGAAATTTAAAAATATGGATACACAAGAGTATTATACTATCAACAGTCTCCCACAGATGCAAAAAATGGCCGCTTACGTTAAGTGAGCAACAACGCCTGAACGTTTAAAAAAAAAAAGTACTGTGTAGAATATTTGGTCCAAAAAAAGATGAAACAGGAAAATTTTGAAGGCTTCAGAATGTGAATATAGTTCAAGTAATAGCAGTGCGACGCCTAAAACAGGCATGGAAAGTCAGGGATTAGTAATGATCGAATTTCGAAAAAAAGTGACCAGTTTTGAGCCGTAGGGTAAACGACTGAGGGGTTGACCGAGACGGAAATGGGAGGATTTCGTCAGGGCCGACCTGTGGGATTTGGGTTTTGGAGGAGTGGGTTAGAGGGAAGTGTGTGGACAACGGTTGGTGGTGTCAGCATCGAACCTCCGGGTTCGCTAAGGCTTTTGTTTATTTATTTATTTGAATGTGTTTACAGTAAATAATTTAGTAATGAAAAATAAATGTTACCAGTTATTAGTGTTCGTTTTTAAGATTTCTTTTTTTTTTTTAATGGTTCGCCATAGATTTATTTTCCACATCACAGACTACATAGTCGTAGCCTCTTACATCGGATTTCGCTCAAACCGGTTACATCTTTAAAGCGAATGCCCTCGCAGTACCTCTGGCCCTTCTAGGGCCTGCTACGATTTATCAAAGAGACTCTTGAAGGGATTGTGAAAAGGAATTGGTCGCATACTTTATCCCATCGAAAAGAAGAGAAGGGGGAGGCTACTTTGTACGGATAGCACGCGGCACATTTCGTTTAAACTTTTCTTATTTCTCGGGCTTTGATGCTACAACTTCTCAAAAGGCTAAAGGCAAATCTTGTTACGTATATGCGGAAGGGAAACATATTTTAAGTTTAATCCTGTGCTTCCTATATAGGAAGTGTAAGTATACGCATACATACTTATATAATATATATATATATATATATATATATATATATATATATATATATATATATATATATATATATATATATATATATATATATATATGAAATAAAAACATTATTTCATACTGGATGATTCAGGTGCAATGTGAAAATAGTATAAAATAATACCTAAAATATAATAAAATATTTACTATATGAGTCGTTCAGGATCAAAACCCGTTAAGTCCTCTTTTTTTTAATTAAAAATATATATTTTTTAAAATTTAAGATTAAAAGTGCTTATACCTAAAGCTTAACCCTCCAGTTCCTAGGACCTGGTTGAACGATTTTTTAATTTTTTTTTTCGAAAATCCTTAATTTTTTTTATCCAAAAAGTGATATTTTAATTAAATCTAAAAAAATTAATGAATATTTTTATTATTAGATTTCACTTGGAAAATTAGGAAATATGAATAAGTACTATGTGGTTGAATATTAATTACTTTATTAGATGTACATTTGTGACTCACACAGAATACGAATATATAATAATAAAAATAAAAAAACAAATTTATGCATGATACATAAGATATCATTGCAAAAATTATGAGTTAGTAGAAAAACACAAGAAAAAGTACTAAAATTAGGTAGTTTAGGAAAATGAAAAAGGAGGAAAACTAGAAATCTTGAGATAATCACATGGTGAATGAAGTGGTCACAACATCCCAGAGGCACCTCAGGGTCCCATTGGCCCTTTTCCTTTTTCCAAATAAATAATTACAATTATTTTCAAATTAAAACCCCTAGACAATAATTAGAACTTTCTTAAGTAGAACCCGATCAAAATAGTCATTGTAACTTAGTCTTTTACTGCAATAATAAATCCGAAAAGCACCATGGTCCTGCACACCTGTCTGATTGCTGGTTAACCTCACTTTTAACTTGTAAACAAAAACACTACCGCTGCCAAGGGTTGGTTGCATGGATTTTCACATTCCAGCACCTACGAATTATTTAAACCAAAAGCGTTTTAGCGAGAGGGAAAGTTTTCTACTGCAATAACAGTGTACACGGGATTTCTGTCACGAAAAGGGTTCGTCATTTGAGTGAAATAAATTTGGCTGATATAAATCTTCCCTCCTCCAAAACCATCAATTCTCTAAAGCTACGAGACAGAATTCATTTTAATAAGGCACAATGGAAGTGAAGTTTGGAAGAAAGAACCAAAAATGAACTACCGTCATTCAGTTTTGGGTAGTTCTTCTTTGTGGTAGTCTCCGAAAATGAATACGGAGAAGAAAATAACTCTATTTAATACTATTTTTTAAATATTATCTACTTTATATTTGTCAAATAACACTCACTCATTTAACACGAAATCTCAGAAACCACCGAACGGATTGGAATGAAATTCTATATGTAGATTCCTCTAGGGCCCTAGGTGCTCGCTAAGAAAGAACTTTTAAAAAATCGGCCTGGACCGCGGCTAATTAGCGAAAAATGCGATTACAATTTTTATTGGGCGAATAATAATAGATTAATAGTCATATGGTATATTGAGATAAGCTAAGTTAAAAAATAGGTTAGATGCTTAAGCCGCACACTTTGACCACAAATTAAGTTCCTTATAGTTGTAAACAAACAAAAATATGATCGACGTCGAAACCCTATTGTATGATACTTTCTGTGAACTCATGGTGTCTGCATAGGAATACCCTTACAAGTTTGAGTTGTTTCGTGACGAGAAGCTATTAAAAGACTTATGTTAAAGAGGGGGTTAAAAGAAGTATGTTCCCTGATGACGTGTAAGGCCAGTTCGATGTTCATGGGTACAGTATTGACATCCCTCAGTGTGACCCAAACACCATTACACCAATTAAGAAAACTGTGTCTGCAGCTGATTTTTACGCCTAAATGTTGATGGAGAGAGGAGGTGAAGAACCTTATTTACTTTAATTTCGTAATTTTCTCAACCAATTTATGCTTTATATGTACGCAAAAATCGAAGCAAAAAGACTAATGTTTATTAAAAAAAATCAAAAAAGTTGAGAAGTTGAGACTATATTCATTCAAAGTATGCCATAAGAAAAGCTGATGGTCTGGTATCAGAGCAGAGTAAGATGAATGAATGAATGAAATGAATGAAAAAAAAATGAAATGAAATGAATGAATGAATGAAATGAATGAATGAATGAATGAGAAAAAATTTTTATTCTGGGACAAATTGTCCCCTAAGAATAACAGACATGTATAATAAGTTGTACAATAGTCTGGCTATCTTAATTTCAAATGGACAATAATAAGTATAAAAGGTAATATATGAATATACAATTGAAAATAGAACTTTGTGATAAATATATACATGAGAAAAGAAGAGAGAGAGAGAAAAAAAAACTAAAAGTAGGACAACAAAAAAAATAAATAATAATAATAACAATATGCTAATAGAATAATTACAATGCGTTCAGAAATAAAAAGAAATATAAAAAAAAAAAAAATAAAAAAAAAGTAAATAAATAAAAATGGTAAGATAAGATGGTAGAGCTGCCTCGAATATTTGCTGGAGGACTATCAAAATAATATAAAATCAACTTTTGCAAGTTGTCAAATTTACTTATTGAAATTATTCTAAGAATGGAATTCTTTTTTAGGTTTATTTAAGTAATAATAATTATCAACGTTAAGCTTAACTTTTAGTAATTTAAGTTGTCCTAAATCCTAATATTAAACCGTAGCGGAGTAGCGGTACTTTCAGCTAGTTATATATAATCCGTTTCGCTTACAGTGGTCATTTTGTCGAAATTATTCTAGCAATGCAGTAATTATTTACATAGAAAACGCCTATACCAGAGGAAATGTAAACTGTATTGTTTGTGGGAAACATATGTTGAAATTATTTTTACAAACAAACTCAGTCCATCCGTTAAAATAAATAAATAAACTTTATCTGGGACTTACAGCCCCCTAAGAATGATAATAATGCACAGCTACAAGTACAATTATCTGGCCGTATTATTTACAAGTTAAATGCTTCTGTAATTACGACATACATTGTCGACAGGAAAAAAAAATAAAACATAATTATAATAACAAAGCCACCAATTCGGCAAGTAACGTGTTTATTGTTTATTTCGTTTAACGTCACTTTATGCTGCTATGGTTAATCGGACGATTCTACGGTGGGAGTCCTAAATTTTGCCTATCCAGGTATAATTAGGATAGGGATCTTTAACGAGTACCTGACATCGCACAGGCTCGGGACCCCCATTTTACGTCCCTTCCGAAGGACGGAATAGCTAAGGATTTTTTACTCCCTTTAAAAAATCCTAAGGTCATCTGCCGGGCTGCGAACCCGCGATCTTGGGTTTAGTAGGTTGCTATGCTAACCACTACACCACAGGTGACAACAGCAAGTAACACGTGACCGCCTGCGGATCCCGAAGATAAATCTAATGAAACAGTTCGTCAGTCCCCTCATCTTCGTTTCGGGATCCCTAGACAGTCCCCCATAAACCAAGCAACTGTAATCTAAGCAAGGGAAAAGAAGAGAGGGCACTAGAAGTTGACGGGTAATTTGGGGAAAGGAATCTCGAAATCTATAGAGTTGTTGGATGGAAATTTCGGCGATATTGTTCTTCCAGGATAGGTGTTGATCAAAGGTAACTCCTAAATTTTTAATAGAGTTTTGGAACTGCTATTAATAATACTGAATTTATGAAAACTTGATAAAAAGCAAAACAATATCGAAAAAGAAATTTTTGTGCTAACTTTCAAAATGTGTCCAACACAAATTAGAATTTTTTTTCTTATACAAGCATGCTTAGAAATTGAAAATTCACAAGTTTAAGATCACTCAGAAACAGAATATTGAAGATGGATTAAAAGAGTGATAAATTTTTTTTCGCCTGCCTAAAAATTAGTATTTTGTAATTTGTATTCATTATGCACATTTTTAAAAAATGGTCTTAATGGGTTTTAATTCTAATCGACTCATATGTATTTAAATTACACTATATATGTTAATATACGTAATAAATTATGCTATATTAATTTTTAAATTCAGGTTCTTCAGGTCATTTCGTCATTCAGGTTTCTCATGATTTTCTTGTCAGCCCATTTTGAAACAAAACAAAAACAACTAAAAATTATAAAAACTTTATTTACAGATAAAATCATACAAACTCTATCACCTATTACTATCAAGGAGTCTTTCACTACGGCTCAAGCTTATAATTTATAAATACGTTTTGAGGCCGGCATTACTCTATGGAGCACCGATGTTCCTTCATCTGTTAAAGACAATGACAAAACGGTTGAAATCATTCCAAAATGAAATTACTAAAAAAAAAATAGTAAAGGGAACGGCATTTTAAAACAAAAAGTCAAAATTAATAAATGAAGAGCTTCAATTACTGAAAATAAAAGAAATTATTAATCTAAAACATTTAAATTTTCAATCCGTTCCTATCTTAGCGATAGAACCTTCAAAGTGAATCATAACTTTTTCTATTCTTCTCTCTTTACCCAATCTGCCGGTGTTCCTCAAGGAGGTATCCTAGGTCCTATCCTCTACACAGTGTATACAGCTGACATCCCAACTCATCCTACCACTGTCCTCACTACTTACGCTGATGACACATGTGTGTTATCAGTAAACAATGGTCTCTTTATTGCCTCTCAAACACTCCAATCCCATATCCTAACCCTTCAAGAATGGTGTCAAAAATGGAGAATCAAAATAAATCCAAACAAATCCCACCAAATAACCTTTACCCTTCGTCGTAAACCTACGACCTCCTGTCCTGCAGTATCCTTTAATGATATTCCACTAATCCCTGTTGAACGGATACGCTATCTAGGACTACACTTGGACAAACGACTAACTTGGAATCCACATACAAGACTAAAACGACAAAAAACTGCCCGTCGTTTCAGACTACTTCAACATTTACTAGACAAACGTTCAAAGCTCCCAATTAATTACAAAAGACTCACATACATGACTGTGATTAGACCTGTTTGGACGTACGGAGTTGAGCTTTGGGGCTCCACTAAACCATTCAATTCATCTCGCATTCAATCCTTCGAAAAATCCTCAATGCCCCTTAATGACCAAGGTTAAACTTATCCATAATGACCTTAATGTTCCTTATGTTGCTGATTTAACCTTCCATACCAGATAGCCTATCCTTTCATAGTAAGCTCCATAATCACTCAAATCTGTTAGTTTCTCAACTTGCTTCCCACTTCATTCCTGATAATTCTCCGAGGCGTATGAAATGAAGATGGCCTAGAGACCTTCTAGTGTAGAAATTTTAATAAAGTGCTACTGATGAGTAGTTCTTTACAGGTTTTGACATGCTATTGTAATCGTTATCAATACATTTACTTGATGTATATATTTTGTACAGTTGTAAGTTTGAATAAATGTATTTTAGAAAAAAAAAATCTAAATTTATGAATTATTAATTCCTTAAAATGTAATTAAGTTACAGTACAAGGAAAAAAAGTAAAATATTAAGCATAGCAAAACAAGAAAATAAGAGGTTTAGAAAAAAAAAAATTCTCGACGAAACATTTTTTGATGAAATGCTACAAAACAATTTTTTTTTTTTTTAAATCTGCAACTGCATTTAAAAGTTATGGGTTTTCAGTGAGAAATTAAAAATAAAATATTAAACGAGTTATATATTTAATAAACAATAGATCTATATAACTTATAAGGTAAGACCTGCCTACAAAAACAAGATGCAGTGGAATTAACAAGACAATTAGAAAAGGGGACGGAGTAGAGAGATTGTCGGAACAGTGGCGCTGGAAGTGGGCAATCAAGGAACTAACAATTGCAGTCTCTCTAATTAGTAAAGTGCTTCGGTTTTCCTTCTGACACAATGTTCTCTCAGGGTTCTTTTTTAACGTAGAGATCTGTTTTTTTTTTCCCTTGGGTGGACTAATCTTGGAAGGTCCGATTCAACAGATAACTTTCCCAGTCCTCAACGTACTAAGTAATTAGATGCCTGTTTAAACTGGTTTCTCATTAAAAAGTCCTACAAAAAAACATTTAAAAAAAGACATCCCAAAATGACGTAATCTTTATTAGATCATTTTTTTTATTATAACAACTTTTTGAAATTTACAACTGTACAAGTATATACATCAAGTAAATGAGCTGATAACGATTACAATAACATGTCAAAACTTGGAAAGAACTACTCATAAGTAGCTTCAATAAAATTCTGCACTAGAAGATCTCTAAGCCATTCTTTTTAGACACCTCGGAGGATTATCTGGAACGGAGTGGATAGCAAGTTGAGAAATTAATGGATTTGATTGGTTATGGAGCTTACTATGAAAGGATAGGTATCTGGTTTGGGCATACTGGGCAACATATGGAACATTAAGGTCTTTATGGACAAGTTTATTGGTGACAAAGTAAGGAGCATTGAGGATTTTCCGAAGGATTTTGGATTGGATACGAGATGAATTGGATGGTCTATTAGAGCCCAAAAGCTCAACTCCGTACGTCCAAATAGGTCTAATCACAGTCATGTAAATAAGTCTTTTGTAATGAATTGGGAGCTTTGATCGTTTGTCTAGTAAATGTTGAAGTAGTCTGTAACGACGAGCAGTTTCTTTTCGCTTTAGTCTTGTATGTGGATTCCAAGTGAGACGTTTGTCCAAGTGGAGTCCTAGGTATCGGATCTGTTCAACAGGGATTAGTGGAATATCAGGATACTACTATAGGGCAACAAGTCGTAGGTTAACAACCTAGGGTAAAGGTTATTTGGTAAAATTTGTTTGAGTTTATTTTGATTCTCCATTTTTGACACCATACTTGAATGTTTAGGATAGGGGGAGTGTTTGGGAGGCAATGAAGAGATCATTGTTTACTGATGATATACATGTGTCATCAGCATTAGTGGTGAGGACAGTGGTATTTGATAAAATAAAATAAATTTAAAATATTGTGTTCTAGAATATTTAGTCACGACACTCACCACAGGAAGCGCTATCTGACCTTAAACCTAACAGTGGATGTATGGGCAATTCCAAAGACTCTTAAATAACATTTAGCACTGACCCGGGAACCCTGGGGATCTTAAACGATCTAACGTTATTGTCGGAGTTCCGCAAGAGGAAATCTATGGTGTAGCTTTTGATTATGGTCAAACATCCCAACTTGAGATAATTAAATTAACCTTAAATAAGTATTTTGTTAGTAAAAAAAAAAAAAGATCTTAAAATTGGACAATAAGTTCCTAGGTTCTCGAAATATCGACATTCTACATGGACATTTAATATCTATAAATGATAAATAAAGGAAAAGGTAACGCTAGTTACCTTCCCATATTAGGAAGATAGTGCCCAATATCGGAAAATAGTTTTTTTTTTTTTTTTTTTTTTTAACTTTTCATACAAGACTAAAATGACAGGAAACTGCTCGTCGTTTTCGACTTCAATTTTCGTTCAAACCTCCCAATTTTTTACAAAAGACTCATTTACAGGACTGTGATAAGACATATTTGGACGTACGGAGTTGAGCTTTGGGGCTCCACTAAACCATCCAATTCATCTCGTATCCAATCCTTACAGCCCTAAATCCTTCGGAAAATCCTCAATGCTCCTTACTTTGTCACCAATAAACTTATCCATAAAGACCTTAATGTTATATATGTTGCTAATTTAGCCCAAACCAGATATCAATCCTTTTGTAGCAAACTTCATAACCGTTCTAATCCATTAGTATCACAACTTACTTCACTTTATATTACGAGGCGGTTGAAAAGAAGATGGCCTCGAGACTTATAATAACATTTATCACATTTATAAAAGTCATAAATGTGATTTTAACCTTCAAGATAACATTTCAATTGCTTGTGACATCACATTAAAAGTTCTAAATTTATGTAAAATGCATATACATATATATTTTTTTTTTCCTCTTTTCCTCTTATGGTAACCCCATAAGAGGAGAATTAATTTAGCGTATTTACATCCGCCGTATATATATGTATATATATATATATATATATATATATATATATATATATATATATATATATATATATAATAGTCTTTTGGCAATATATTTATAAATACAATAAAAAAACAAAACAGGAAACGAGTAGAGAGACTTGTGGATTTAAATCGTTATGGATTTTACTATGAAAGGATAGGTATCAGGTTTAGGCTAAATTTATGGATAAGTTTATTTATTAGAAATTAAGGAGCATTGAGGATTTCTCTAAGGATTTTGGATTGCAAGGGTTGAGATGAACCAGATTGTTCAGTGGAGCCCCAGATCTCAACCTAATGTCCAAACAGGTCTAATTACTGCCATGTAAATTAGTCTTTGTAATTAATCGGCATTTTAGAATGTTTGTCCAGTAAATGTTGAAAAGTAAAAAACGACTAGCAGTTGTTTTAGTCTTGTATATGGATTCCAAGTTAAACGTGTGTCCAGTTGGAGTCTTAACTAGCGGATTTTTTTAGCGAAGATAAGTAGGATATTAAATAAAAATAATCTAATTCACAATAAAACAATGACACTCAGGCCCTGACAAGTAAATAAGAGATGAGAAGAAACCACTAATGCACAATGTGGAATAAAGTCCCGAAGTCAGATCTGACATTTAAAACGAACAGTTGCTAAACTAATTTTCTGTTCTCGACAACAGATATAGAACTCGAAGATAAACAGGCTCAAAACTTGTAGAATGGATTCAGGGCAGATGCTTCTAGACATTGAATTGAATCAAAGTCTGCTTTCTACAGCAACAAAAGCATGTCATGTTAGAAAAATATAAAAATATATACAAGCTCAATGATAATAAACAAAATATATATATATATAAAAACAATAAATCATGGATATTGCTATCTACAATCTACTGCTTTTCCCAATTTACATTTTAGAACTATCTAAAGATCAAATTATTTAAATTAATACAATAAGTTGAGAGAATATAATGTGACTTTTTTCATTCAAACCAATATCCTAACGGTAGAGCCTAGCGAAAAATAAACTCTAGAAGAATATGAAGCAGATCAAAATTAAAGCTCAATAAATTTCCTATAAGATTAATTATATACGTATTCGTTGAAATTTCAACAGTTTTCGAGATATACGTTACTAAAAATCGACAACTTTAGAAATAAAAAAAATGTTTACTTCACTTTTTGTTAAACATTTGAAGCAAATATCAGAAACGCATATATGAAATTAAAGTGAATTTAATGCTCTACAATTTTGATTCTGACGTTTTTTTCTGAGAAACGATTGTGGAACATAATATGAGCAAACGTTTGAGAAAAAGTGAGGTGACATTTGTTTTTTTCTGAAAATAACCGATTTTCAATAACGTATATCTCGTAAACGGTTACAATCACGACAAATTTATATATATTAAATTTTAAAGTGAATTTAATTAGCTTTTATGTTTATTTGAAACATATTTTTCTTGATTCATTAGTTTTCAAGATATTATGGAAAAACCAAAAAAATGGAACTTCTCCCCTCCCCCTACCGGTAGCTGACCCCCTAGCGGCGGGGTCTTATATTATGATTACCTTCTAACTACTTCTAAAGAAGCTATGAAGTCAAAAATGATCGCATATTCCATGCACTCTACAATGTGTTTATTGACTAAACTACATACTTAGGACTTACGCTTGACAGAAGACTGACATGGGACCCACACGTCAAGACAAAAAAACAGACGTTATAGTTAAGACTGCGACTTCTATACTCAGTACTTCACTGACGCTCAAAACTACCTTTAAAATAGAAACTTAACATTTACAGTTACTTGCTAAAACCCATCTGGACGTATGCATCGTAAAAGAACACTTATTCAGAAAATTCAAACATTTCAATGGAAATTCCTGTGACTGATAACAGACTCCCCTCCTTATGTGTCAAACGATACCCTACATACAGACCTACGTATTCCGACAGTTAAGACCCATATCCATAGAATTTTTATGAAAAACTACGTGGACACACTAACAAACAGATACATAATATGGCAACAGTACAAATTCCTGACATACCTCAACGGAGGCTGAAAAGGAAGTGGATGAGGGATCTCCTAGTCTAATCCCTAATAATTTAGTTTTTTTTTTGTTTTTTTTTTTTAAATTTAAATAAAGGCCTTAGCGTTAGCCATTAGCCATTTTCTCATTTAGTCATTACTATAAGTACCGATTTAAATTTAAGACCGCTTAGTTACAAAAAACAATATTTCGATTTAATTAAAATTGAATTAATCTAAATTTTAATATTTGTCTCACTTAAGAAGGCACCGAATTCATTGATAAGTGAAGCAGAGTTTTGCAAAATAGTTGTAGATGTTATTGTATTCATATTTAATTTATTTCTAATTTGCGTTGTAAATTTTATTCTTTCTAAGGCGTATTTTTTACAATTCATAATGATGTGTTCTAGGTCCTCCCTGTTTCCACACAACTCACATACTTCTGATTTTATCTCCTTTATTTTAAATAAATATGATCCTGATAAACCATAATTAGTCCGTAGTCTGCATATACTTTTAATCCATGATCCATGATGATGAAAATAATTTAGTTTCACGCCTGGAGATTGTAGCACTGGGACTCCCTGATCATGTCTGTTGTTTCAATGTAACTTCACATTCAATGGTTGTCCGTTGTGTACAGTTGTGAATAAAATTATTATGTTAAAAAAAAAAAAAAAAATTAATTTCTGATAAAGAAACTGACGGTCGGTAAATGTTCGATCTGAGCACCACCTACCTAGGTAAAGCGGGTCAAAAAAGCGCCAACTCTTAAAAATAGATATTTCAAACATGACTTTTTTCATTCAAACCAACATAGCTCCCAAACGGTAGGTTCTAGTGACAATTGTTATTTATCAAAAAATATCTTCCAATTATTTTTTGACTTGAGGGATGTCAAAATTTCCGTTTGTGCAACACCTACAGAGCCAGAGCGTGTCTAAACAGCCCCTACACTTCAAAATACATTAAAATAACAAATTTTTCCATTAAATTGCAGATAACGAATCTGTAGGCAATTTTTCGATCTCAGCCTCGGCAAGCATGTCAAAATGTTACATTTTTGAGAGTAAAAACCGTTACACGAAAAAAGGTTAATAAAAAAAGAAACCGCTACGCAAAAAAAGATTAAAAAACACACACACAAAAAACCCGTTATGTGAGCATAGAATAATAAGAGAAAATATTCCAATATCGCTATCCATCTAAATGAAAATAACCACAAATTCAATATTTATGAATCATTAAAAATAACAAAATCGTTTAAAACCGATCCAGATTTTTGTTGAAATGACCAGATAAACATTTTCAATAGCCCTATTTTAAATTTGTTGAACGGAAAAATCCAATGAGTCATAGGGGAAATCTCATAGTAATACCCCAAAAAATTTAACCTATCAGGCTCTTCCCTCCTTCACGATGGACATATTTCAGATATCTGTTAGATCTACTCAGGTGAGTACCAGTATTTGATTAATTGTCTTTCATTTTTGAAAACTTTAGTGTATTCAATCCATAGTGCTAATGTGTTGGAAATGTTCTAGATCT
The DNA here is from genome assembly GCA_003667255.2 of Euschistus heros. Lineage (NCBI taxonomy): Eukaryota > Metazoa > Arthropoda > Insecta > Hemiptera > Pentatomidae > Euschistus > Euschistus heros. Next base: position 472,568 of record RCWM02000182.1, on the reverse strand, counting down.
GAAGATGAATGCTTATAAAATCTACTTGTATTTTTTTTACTCCCGAGTCTTTATTCAATTTATGGCTATTTACACCAAATAGAAAATTGGTGTAATTTCAATGGTAAAATTAAATATTTATGAATGGTTAAAAATAATAAATTCGTTTAAAACCGATCCGGATTTTTGTTTAAATGACTACATATATAAATATTTCTAATAGCCCCATTTTAAATTTGTTTCGAATAGGCACGGAAAAATCCAATGAGTCATAACTGAAAGTCACATAGCAAACCTCCAAAATTTAAACTACCTCCCCCTTCCCCTTTCCACGGTGGATATATTTCAGATATCTGCAAGATCTCCTCAGGTGAGTACCAATATTTGATTTCGTGTCTTACATTTTTGGAAGTTTTAGTATATATAATCCATGTAACATAGTGCTGATGTGTTGAAAATTTTGTATGTTTTAGAACTGAAGATGAATGTTTAGCATTCAAAACTAGTTTTCTAATCAAATAATTTGAATAGATGTGGCAATTAATTCATCAATCCTAATTATATTGATCATTATATACCATCGTATGTACCACAAGTGAGGATTGAAGAATTTTGGAAGGATTTTTAATAGTAAAGTTTGGGTGCGAGAAGAAAATAAATGTTTAGTTGGATCCAAAACCATAACTACGAATGTCCTAATGGTTTTAATTACTGCCATGTAAATGAGTCTTCCGTAATTAATTGGAAGCTTTGTACGATTGACTAATAAATTATGGAGTAGTTATTATAAATAAAAGTTAGTTTTTGTTGTAATGTTTTTATTTTTAATATAACGGTTTAATTACTTAAGTTGTTATATTATATATAAAAATATTCATGGAAAAACATAAAGAAACAATAAATAGTGATTACTAGGAAGGTAACAGTAAAAATAATCACTAGAAAATTAATAGAATTAGATTCGATGGCAACTTCACAACATAATTTTAAGTTACAGACAATTAAAAACGTAATAAGGTTCTGTAACGAATATAAAATCGATTACTGTTTACGAGGAGATTTGTTCCATTTTTAATGGAATAGCCGTTACTTTTACTTAAGAACAGTTACGTATGATAATAACTATCCACACGCTATCTGGGGCAGAACTTTTGTATTAATTAACGGAACTAGGAAGTTATGCGATCTTTTATTGTTCTCTTGTAGCAAAATAACGTTATATTTATAAAGCATTGTACAAATAAAGCGAAGAATGTGTGTTTTGGAGCGTTGTACATATAACAGTAGGTGGTGGTATGGTCAGCATCAAATACACTCAATTGTCACGATAATTCCCTCAATTCACTCATTATTATTTCATAGTCATTTATCAACGTATTTTCTTTTTTTACTCATCGGTTGCTGCTCAATGGCAGAGATGGGTCTCAGCACGCTCTGTACAGAAGGTCCATGTGTTCGAAACCCGCCTGCGCGGGTTAAAATTTATTTCGTGGTGGACTAAAGGAATCTATCTCCAACATCCCAATCGGGTTAGAATAGGTTAGTAACCTAACGTTTACTAGTTGGGATTACGATTTTTTTTCCTTGGTTAGACAAGAACGATATTCAGGGACATTTTGATACCGCAAGTGGTGTACTTTGCACTCAAAACTGCATAAGCTATGTATAGCTTTGAATGTACAACTGCTCGAACATCAGTAACAAAACTTTTTTTTTCTTCGCAAGTTGATTTAAAGTAGCAGTATTTCGGTCCTAGCCACAAATTTCTTCACCGGTTGTATTTGAGCTTAGACATTTTTTCTTCTTTAAGTTCTAAGACTTAAAAGACAAGAAACTGATCATAGTTTCCGAGTTTTGCAACATTTACTGTACAAACGTTCAAAGCTTCCAATAAATAAAAAAAGACATATTTACATGACAGTAATTAGTCCCATTCATATATACAGAGTTGAGCTTTGGTGCTCCACTAAACCTTTGAACACTTCTCGTATCCAATCATTACAATTAAAAATCCTTCGCAAAATCCTCAATGATCTTTATTATGTCACAAACTAATCCATAAAGATCCTTATGTTCCATATGTTGCCGATTTGGCCCAAAACAGATACCTAGCCTTTTATAGAAAATTCCATATCAACTCAAGTCCACTAGTCTCGCAAATTGCTTCACACCCCATTCACGATTATCCTTAGAGATATCAGAAAAGAAGATGGCCTACAGACCTTCTAATGAAGAACTATTGAAGTGCTACTAGTGAGTAGCTATTTACATGTTATTGACGTGTCATTGCAATAACCCTCCTCAAATTTATTTGTTGTATGTAATGTATACAATTGCAAATATTAATATATAGTTTAAAGAAAAAAACAAATTAAATGACTTCATGAAGCCAACTCAAATCACAAGGACTCACATATACGAACTGCGTATACAGATTAATAGTGGGAACAAAACCATTCTCATATGTTTTATCATAATCGTTTTAATAAAGGTTTATGTTCATGAACTAGTACCTTTGTAACTTAGTATACTATGTACCCTTGTAGTTATTAGAATGTTTAACCTATCAAAGGAAACATAAAAAATTACTAAGAATCAATCAGGTCCACTACAATCCGATTATTGCCATCGAGTATATTCCACTATAACTGGAAATAACCGAATGCAGTGCCGTTATGAGTTCCAGTTCCAGTTCTCCACTCCACAATAACGGCACCCAGTCCTAGCATTGATACTGTTATCTTGCACTAAAAGTGTAACGACAGCTATGAATAATTTATAGTTCAAATCACGGCAATGAAGATCGTTACTGAGGATGGCGAAGCACCAGAAGATAATGGTCCTGATTCTAATCGTACCCCGGCTTAGGCGTCCCAGATTATATCATTAACTATATATGTTTCATATTATATTATTCTTATTTGCTAATAATGATAATATAATTATATTGGTTTATTTATTTACAGAAGAGCGTCGATTATTTGACTGTCAATTATCGGAACGTTCAATTAACGGAACCTTTTTTTTCGGAATGTAATTTTAATTAAATTGATCATCTAATTACTTTTTTTTGTTGTTAAAATTATTTTTATTTAAAAATTAAATTAAACGAAAAACAAAATATTTTTTTCTATAAATGTCTATAAAGGAAGCTTAATTTATTTCACAGAAACTGAAAAAAAATGAACTTCTATACTTACCTACAATTTTGTTTACTGAGAACTGTATACTTAGACCATTTCATTTGTTTTTCTAAATATCTTCCTAATCATTGGGTTGGTAATAGATCTCACTTTAAATCTTAAATCGTTCTTTGTGAGGTGTACATCGCCTTTGTGAGGTGTACATCGCCTTTGTGAGGTGTACATCGCCTTTGTGAGGTGTACATCGCCTTTGTGAGGTATACATCGCCTTTGTGATCACTTTTTGTTTTAAAAACTACATGTCACCATCCATGCTAACAAAAAGGAAACGAGGGCACTTTTCATTAAAAGACAAAATGGAAATCGTTACGTGACTTAAAGTGAAGCGAGTCAGACATATCGATTTCGGGGTGGGTCAATCAACTATAACGAAATTTAAAAATAATCCAAAATCAATCATCAGGTACCTCATAATCTTTGCAATGTGACGGGCAATTTGAATCGTAAAACTTTAAAAAAAAAAAAAAAGGAAAAGTGAACTGTTAGAAGAGGCTGTTTACACATAATAATTTAAAAAGAAATGAATTTCGGTTGTCCGAATTTTTGATTATCCGGAACATTAGTTCGAATAATTGACGCTCTACTGTACCCGCTACGTAAGATTAGGAGTTGTTTTTTTACACACCCGGATCTTTGTTGAATAATTGGTGAATAATGAGATGTGAATGTCTCTTATGTTTGTTTGTATTAAGTTGGTTCAATTTTAAAATTAGTTTACGAGGTGTGATCAAAAAGGTTCCAGGACTGAATTTTTATACATTTATTCATACAACATACAGGTTATTCAAATTTGTCTCCTTCGAAGTACTCCCCTTGGGAAGCTACACACTTTTCCCACCGGTGTTTCCACTGATCAAAGGCCCCATAAAACTCTTCTTTTGTAAAGGTGTTTAGCAGCTCCGTTGTTTTTTCTTTTATTTCGTCAACTGTTTGAAATCTTCGTCCTTTCAGGTGTCTCTTGAGCTTCGGGAAAAGAAAAAAGTCGGCTGGAGCCAGGTCAGGTGAGTAGGGGGGCTGAGGAATGACAGTCATTGCGTTTTTTACACAAAAAGGCTATCTTTAAACCTCTTGAACCACTATTGGCAGCATGATCAGCTTAGACATTCTTCGCCAAAAGCCTCTTGTAACATCAAAAAGGTTTCAGAAAACGTTTTGTTCAGTTTGACACAAAACTTCACACAAACTCGTTGCTCTTCTTTCACATTCATTTTCATAAAATAGCCAAACTCTGTAAAACTAACCTCAAACAAACTGTGCTAATGTTACTTTCAGTGATGTTATAATTGATCTGCAAACACAGCTGTGTTCCTGTTGAGTCAGGCAATACAATGCTGCCAACCGCATCGCTGTGAGACATTGCATTCCCATAGTATATAAAAAGTTCTAGAACTTTTTGATCACACCTACATAGATTATATATACTTAAGTTTTCAAAACTGTAAGACAAGAAATCAAGTATTGGTGCTCACCTAAGGAGATTAAATGGGTTTCTGATATATATCCAGAGTGGAAGGCTATGGGCCAGGCAGGTTAAATTTCTTGGGGTTTTTCCTTAGGTCTCCCCTATGACTAATTGGATTTTTCCTTTCCTACTGGAAACAATCAAATTTCAGAGTTCAAAATTCCGTAAATATCTAAATGCTATTTATTATTTACCAATACTTAATAATCCCTTTAGAGCATTCCCTAAGCTTGTTACTAACACAGGACTTCTTAAAAAAAAAAGCCTCAGTTAAGTTATTTATTTCAAAGAAGAAACATAACAGTGTCTTTCCAAATTCTCGTAATTTTTAAGACATTACTGGAAAACAAATTTCACAGTCGCTGAAGCAACTCGTGAAATTACTAAATATGGAGGGAAAGATGTCCTTAAAAAGCGCACTGCGCGGCGTTGGTTTGAAAAATTTAGAAGTGGAGATACGATGTTGGAAAAGAAGAAGGGCTCTGGGCGGCCATTAATGGATATTGATGAGGTTCTGAAGGAAGCTGTTGAGTCAAATCCGTCCACAAGTACTCGCGAACTTGCCAGGGAGTGTGGAGTGTTAGATACAGTTAGTCGCCATCTTCTCTCCATGGGGAAGGTGAAAGACCTGTAGACTGGTCCTTCACGAACTTACTCCTCAACAATCAGCAGTGGACCCAAAGAAAAGTTTACAGATCTTCATAGGTTTGAACTCCTGCCTTATCCACTATATAGTCCAGACCTCGCACCTTCGGATTACTGCTTGTTTCGATCCATGGCCCATTTTCTTCAAGGGGGAAATTTGATAATTGATTGAAGAAGTTGAAAATGCTGTCCAGGAGTTCTTTGACAGCATCCCAAGGAATGGTATCAAAGTGGCATCGAGCAATTGACTAGCAGATGGGCATTGAGTATTAATTGTATTTCATATCAAAGAAATAATAATAGAAATATTTGTTTTAAAAACAGTAATTTTTTTTTTTTTTTTTTTTTTTTCTACACCCCATTAAAATGGGGCGAATGGAAACTGGATTAGTTTTGAACGATTTTATCATTTCTAATTTTTCGTGAATATTCAATTTTATGCAATTTTCTATTTGATAAATTAGTTTTACTCCCGAGTCTTTGTTGAACTTATGGTGAATCATAAGGTGAGAAAGTCATTCATGTTTGTTTGAAGTAAGTTTGTTTAATTTTTAAATTAGTTTAAAATTTTTCACGATAAGTTGATAAGTGGAGCTACCTCCTTTTTACAGCGAATCCTTCAATTCTTTATCATTTTTTTGAAGAGACTTACAAATAAATCTACGAGATATTTATTCATTCATCCAATAAATACACCTCTTCAAAGACAATGCCAGATTCATTGACATGGTTCATTGTTTCTCCTAATTCTCCTTTTTACCTCAGAGTAGAATGGACCACATGTTTTTTTTTTTGAGTACTTTCCTTTCCCCCAAAAAAAACCTTATACCCAAATCCGATGCTTTGAAAACGAAGAACGGTAGGTACTGAAGGGTATAGACAATCCTTTTGTCCGAGATTATTATTTTCAACTTTAATAAACCGCTTATTTACGATTTTTCCCTTCTTTGCCTCTGAGGAAAAAGGCAAAGAGGAAAAAACAAAAATTCAAATCTATAGAAATAAACGAAATAAAGGGAAGAACAAAGGGACTATTGAGAGATGACATTGACCTAGAGGTGAGGAGAGCAGTCTGGGTGTCAATAACCAACCCTCCTCTGTTTTTACTCTTTTTATATTCCAGTCCTTTTTTAAAGCATTTAATAAATTGAATACTAAGATTATTTATTCACTTATTTATTTGATTAACAATTATTCAATTCAGCAAATAATAAATACAATTAGGATTGATGAATTATTTGCCGCTTCTATTGGAATTATTTTATTAGAAAACTAGCTTTCCCCGTAGCGACTTCGCCCGCTCTCATAATTAAAGAACTTTACTAATAGTTGATTAACTAAGAATAATTTGTTTATCTATAAAAGTCTTGTATTGAAGAATGCAATTGAGCATTGTTCCTTCAATATACTTAGCCCACTATGCCCAGGTGCCACAGATATTATAAATATATAAAGGCAGAATCAATAATAATTTATTTAACATAACTCCTATTTGTTTAACATTTGTAGCTACATGTTTCGCAGAAAATACTCCATCATCAGGCTTCTAAATTAAAAAAAAAAAAAAATACATTAATCTATAAAATTACACCAATAGTTATTACCAACAGTACACCTCTTAATCTATGATTATTTTCACACTGTCCATTCTCCATGTTATAAGGAATTATATAATATAAGACAGAATCCATGTTGAAAGTTAGGATGTCAATTTCTGCTATATTATTTTTAAGGGAAGTGAAAATAAAAAAATATGAAACCTATGATATACTTTCTCACATTTATTTTTAGATCTTTATGTTTTATTGAATTAATTATACAATCTGTCTCACTTTAGGGCATTAAGTATTATGGATGACAAAGAATCCATTCAAAAAAATATGTATACTGAAATTTGATCACTTAAATTGATACAACAAATCAAAATATATAAAACACCAAATCCATGTACAAATTAATGTTCTTAATAAGTTTTGTAACACTTTTGCACATTAGATAAGAGGAAATAAGAAAACATGAATTGATAAAACACTTAATCCTTTATGAAAATCATTTTGTTAACTTCTGTTTCATCTATTTACATTTAAGAAGACTAAATATAATATATAACAAACTAAACAACACAATCCAAGTTGAAACTGTAGAGGTTTGCTTACATGTGAGGTTATAGGAAAGAACTATCGATAAATTTAAACTCGAAGTGAAGCGTAAGGATCAAACTTGGTGGTGGCTCGTAAGCCGACTATTACCTAAAGAATTATTATAGTAAGCTATACTATTTAAAATCTTCCTAGAACTATGAAAATTTTGTAGTTAAAATTTGGCACAGATGGGTTTAATAATTTTACCATTGCAAACTCTGTTGCAGAATGGTGCTAACAACTTATCGTTCGATTATTAAACATCCCTAGTATCCACACGTCACACTAAATATTTATAGCTTTTTTTTTATAACAATTTATTTGAATTAAACCAATTTTATTATCAATTTCTAGCTCTATATAACATTGTACTGCTATAACCTCTCTTAAATGGCAATCGCCACATATCGGTCAATTTTCAAAATTTACTACGTACCACATTTTTATCTCTTTTTAGCAACAATTTAATTGATAATATGTAAATTTTCTTATTGCTAAACCTTCTTTCAACTAAGAAGATGATGTAGTTTAGATTTGGTAAAGATTGGTTCAGTATTTTTTTGCGGTTAGTTTTGTTTTATAAAAGTAAATTCTATGAGTAAAAATTTAATTATTTAATTTATTCATGGTTAAACTCTTAACAAATATTACTACTTAAATGTTATTTTAATAACATACCTACATATAAACCTGAAACATCAAAATGAATTTGAAATCGTTTTACGGAATTTTATTCTTCTTAAAACCTTCCTAAAAAACTAAGGAGATATAGATTAATTTAGAACATATGTTTTATTGGTAATTGTTTAATAACACCTGCACTAAAGTAATATTTATAAAAAATAAATATTATTTTGATATTTTTGGGATATTTCTTGAACCCCAACTCTGATTTAAATAAAAATTTACAAAAACCTTTCCGGGGATATACTTAATAACTTCCCAAATTTTCACGGCGATTGGATGTATGGTTTTTGAATCTATCGAGAACAGACAGACACACACACATTCATTTTTATATATATAGACTAGTTTCGAATGCTAAACATTCGTCTTCAGTTCTAAAAGATAAAAGATTTTACTTACTTAAAAAAAAATAAACTACTTGGCACTTCCCTTTCCACTATGGATATATTTAAGATATCTGTTAGATCTCCTCAGGGGAGTATAAATATATTTTATTTATTCTCTTACATTTTTTGACCACTTCAGTATATACGGGGGTAAGATTGTTAGCCAAAGAGGTATCTCGGGTAGGGAAGTTCATTTTGAACCTATTTAAGGTCCCTTACCTGCATATAAAGTTTTACGGTTTTTTTTTTTTAAATGAATTTTTTTGTTAAAAGGGTCAAAACCAAACATTTATGGCTTATAACTTCGTTGTTTACTGATATATTAACTCCATTTTTCTGTAATTACTAATACATTGTCCATGTAAAATAAAAAAGATTTCATGAAAAAAACTAATACCAAAAAAACGGGAGATCGTTAAATATTGATAAAGGTAACAAAAAAATTAAGCACTTTAATTTCAGGTTAAAAACAAAAAAAATAAATAAAAAAAAGTAAGCACAACAGCCAAATCCAAATTATTTTAAGACGACCTAAACTTGAAGTTCTTAATTTTTTTAAATTAACAAGATTTAACGATCTCCCGTGCTTTTTTTTGTTTTGTTTTTTGTGTTCGTTTTTTGCATCAAATCTTTTTTATTTTACATGGACAATGTATTAGTAATTACAGCGAAAAAAAAAAGTACATTCGAATTGAAAACATTTTCCTTTTTGAATTTGGTTAAAAATCAACATTAACTTGGTTATTTTTTTTTTTCTTAATATACATTATTGATATTTAAAACTGTTTAAAAGACAAACAATAAGTAAATGTCAAGTAAAATTAATGAATTATAAAGTCTCTTGGCTATCTTCTTTTCAATCACCACGGAGTTACCGGGAATCAAGTGAAAAGTAACTTGGGAGATTAGTGAATTGGAGTGGTTATGGAGCTTACTATGAAAGGATAGGTATCTTGTTTGGGCTAAATCAGCGACATATAGGACATTAAGATCTTTATGGGTAAGTTGAATTGTGACATAAAGGAGCATTCAGGATTTTGGAATGTAAGGATCAGGACACAAGAATAATGGTTTATTGGAGCCCCAAAGCTCAACTGCGTATATCCAAATAGGTCTTATTACTGTCAAGTAAATAAATCTTTTGTAATTGATTGTAAAACGTATATCAGTCCTAAAAGAATTGATAAAGTAACAAAAATAACGTGTTATTCACATTCGATACTTTGCTGATGTAGAGACGATGTATCACTAAACCATAGTCAAAGATGGGGTATACTATGATTTTACGACTACTATGAGTTTTAGAGGGGAAGAAGGTGACGGGAGCGGTGGAATAGTTTTATCTTTTGCAACATGTAAAATTTTTCCGAGTACCAACAAAATAAGAATAGTTGAAAAAATGACTTAAAACTTTTAAAGTAAAATTAATTTTAATTGCTGAATTTTAAGCTCTCTAACATCTTTTTAGATAGTATTTTATTATATTATAACTGTTGTTTGGATTAGCTTTACATTCTAATCCCATCTAAGCAGCTCTCAAGTTGGAACGTCTAGCAGTAAAATATATTATGTCTAAGGTCAGACTATAAGCCTATAAACGAAGATTAGCCTAGCCCCTAGCAATAGGACAGCCACTAGAACCGCAATAGCTAGGGATTGCCTTCGGAACCCCAAGATCTGGGGCGACCGCAGCCAAATCTGAAGTGAGCAGCCTCAGGGAGTATCGTAACAAACTTATCCCCAAAACTAGAGAGGAGAAGAATATTATTTACTGGATCATCCGGGCATTCAATTATTTGTTATTGACATAAAAGGAAGATGATCAGGGATAGTCAGCATGAAATAAACACGAACAAAAAAAAAAAAAAAAAAAAAAAAAAGTGCAAACGTTTTGAACTCCTGGAGATCTGTCTTCTATGGTTCTGTTTGTTATAGTCCATTTTAGTCCTAATGAAGACAAATATAAGTGAATTAATAAGGCAGAAACATAGAAGAATAATTAAAATAATCAAAGAATAAAACTAAAATAAATATGCTTCTATTAATTTATTGAGATATTACTTTACATAAACCAAGTAAATGTGTGAAAAATTATAACAATGACATACCAATCACTTGTAAAGAACTACCGATTAGCTGAAAAATAGGTCTACACCGTCTTCTTTTATAAGCCTCGGAGCGAAATTATAAGAATCGAGTGGGAAGAAAGTTGAGAGAGTAATGGATTTGAGTGGTTATGGAGTTGACAATGAAAGGATAGGTATCTGGTTTGGGCTAACTCAGCAACATATGGAATAGTGGGGTCTTCATGGATAAGTTTTTTGGTGACAAAGTAAGGAGCATTGAGGATTTTTCGAAGGATTTTGGTTTGTTAGGATTGGATACGAGATTTTAGTAGAGACCCAAAGCTCAACTCTCAAGTCTGTTTTAAATAATTGAGAGCTTTGAACGTTTGTCTAGTAAATGTTGAAGTAGTCTGTAACGACGGGCAGTTTCTTGTCGTTTTAGTCTAGTATGTGGATTCCAAGTAAGACGTTTGTCCAAGTGGAGTCCTAGGTAGCGGATCTGTTCAACTGGGATTAGTGGAATATCATTTAAGGATACTGTAGGTCGTAGGTTTACGCCGAAAAAAATCTATATCAAGTTCCAAAAAAAAAAACAACTTATATTATACATAGCAGTTATTTGAGCTTAGATAACGTGAGAAGTATTTAACCCTTTGAATTTCGATCCTTTTGGTCATTATTCTTTTTTCGGTTTGGTTCTAAACTAAACTTATTATAGTTTATAACGGTTCTTATAGTTCTTGGTTTTAGACCCGATTCCGAGAAGGCGATGGCCCCTGCTATACATCCAAAGCCACTGAAGGAAAAGGACACTCCTCGAGGGTATAAACTAAAGTGGTTGGGTTACCTCCTTAGGATGGATCTTGCAAGAACAACGATAGCCGTGTAGAAGGAAGGAGGCCAAGAAGAAGACCAAGAATCCCCTGGAAAGAGGATGTTAGGAAAACTTCCGGGGGGGGGGGGGGGGATATGGACTAGAGAAAGAAAAGAGAGCCCAAGAACAAGATACTTGGTCCAAAATCGAGAAAAAGGTGATATAAAAAAAATGTTGATGATGATAATTAATTTTTATTTTCCGAAGTTTCCGAAAATCACTTCACACTAATTACATATTTTATTCTAGAGAGACGTTCCAAAATAAATTACAAAAAAAAATTACAATACATATTTAAAAATAGATCCAGTAGATGTTCTGTATTGTATTATGTAAATGATCCTTATGTTTATAGTAATGTACGTGCGGTTGCAATCGACTTTCACAATCGACTCTAAGGTTTAGATATTGAACTGGAACACTGATTGTACCCAGAACAGTCGTCGAGGGGCGCCATTGTTTGATGGCTCTCTGGGGCCAATATAGCACCGCTGAGCACCACTACAGCTGTAGTTCGCCACTATATATCGATTGTTAGCACCATTATCGATAATAACATTAATTAAAATTACTATTTATCAAGAATAAGTGATAAAGTAAAGAAAAAATTGTATAAAATACTCAATATTATGCATAGAGTGTATAAAGGACATTCGGCCATTGTTATTCTTTTTCAAAACGTTCAAATGGTTCGCTAAGCCTTTATTTATTATAATTATTATTATAAGAAGGAGAAGACTGACAAGGGGAGGACACACTCAGCCTCTCATGGATCTTGTTGGCAACTTTTTTGGAGGTTCCTGGTCAAAACATATTAGACACTTATTTTGCCGTTCCGACCAATGGGCTCTAGAAGCCGAAAATTTTTTTTTTTTCATTTATTGATATTTACAACTGTACAAAATATTATACAATAAGTAAACGTGTTGACAGTGAATACAATGGCATGTAAATAACCTGTGAAGAACTACTCACTAGTAGCTCACTAAAATCAACACTTAAAGGTCTCTAGGCCATCTTCTTTTCCGATACCTAGGAGGATTATCAGGAATGGATATGGAGTGGTTATGGAGCTATATGGAAGGATAGGTATGTGATTTGGGCTAAATAAGAAACATATGGAACATTAAAATCATTATAGATAAGTTTATTGGTCACAAAGTAAGGAGCATTGAGGATTTTTCGAAGGATTTTGGATTGTAAGGATTGGATAGGAGATGAATTGGATGGTTTAGTAGAGCCCCAAAGCTCATCTCCGTACGTCCAAATAGGTCTAATCACAGTCATGTAAATGAGTCTTTTGTAATTAATTGGGAGGTTTGAACGTTTGTCTAGTAAATGTTGAAGTAGTCTGTAACGACGGGCAGTTTCTTGTCGTTTTAGTCTTGAATGTGGATTCCAAGTTAGACGTTTGTCCAAGTGGAGTCCTAGGTAGCGGATCTGTTTAACAGGGATTAGTGGAATATCATTATAGGATACTGTAGGACAGGAAGTCGTAGGTTTAGGACGTAGGGGAGAAAAAAATAAAATGGAATTAAACTAATTTATTGTATATCTCTAGTTTAAAAAAATGCTATCGACATGATTCTTGCAGCATTTTCATTTTTTATTGCGAATTTAGGAAAAATATAACCGCTCCAAAGATTTTGGTCTAGGTATCAACTTCATTTTTTTACCCAGAATATAGGGTGGTATTATGCTTGAAATGTCTTTGGTTTAAACTTCCTATCTAGTTTCAAACTCAAGTTAAAAGTAGAAATGTTTTTCGGATTTTGTTTTTTAGTTTTTTACTTAAAAAACAAACCATTTTTTTTTAGAACTTAATTAAGCTAAGCTAAAATCATTGGAACAGTTGTATTTTCCCTTTAATTCGCAATCAAAAATCTTGGTGCAAAAATCATGTCGATATCATTTTTTAAACTCGGGATATAAAATAAATTAGTTTAATACTGATTTTTTTTTTTTTTTCTCGGCTTCTAAGAACAATTGGTCAAAACGGTAAAATAAGTGTCTAATATTTTTTTACCAGGAACCTCCAAAAAATTTGCTAACTAGATCCGTGAGAGACTGAGTGTGTCTTCCCCTTGTGAGTAGAAAGAGACAAAAGGGCCAGGCCTTTAGGTTTTTCCTGTGAATGGCTGGTTTAAAAAAAAAAAAAAATCGTGAAATAGCATAATCGTGAAACTAATCTTAAAAAAAAAAAAAAATATCAATAGAAGTAGGAAATAATTTTAACTCTAATTGTATTGATCCTTCTATTACATCATACGTACTTCAAGTGAAAAAATTAGTTATTGACAAGATATAAAATAAAAAAAAATAAAATAAAATGGTATACATCAATAAAGAATAAATGAAATAATGGCTTATAGTTAGAAACAACCTGTAGAATCATAAGACCTATAGCTGGTTCGTAAAATAAGATTTACTGTCAGGCTCACACATCGTAAAAACTTAATTGGTTTTTCCAGGGCGAGGACAATTAGGTTTTTCTTCAAGTTGCGGCTTAAGTTCTAAAGACGCGGCTGAACAAACCTCGAGGCAGACCTAATTTCATCGCTATTTACTCAGCGGTTCCAGAGATCGATGCTATGCCTCCAGGCTTAGTGGAACTATAAAAGCTTGGTACTTATCACAAGCTGTCAATATTTACAGATACTAACGAATTTTTAATTACGACAAAGAAACATTTACTATGCCAAAAACTAGGGAGGAGCGGTAGTTTAAGGCCCCCTCACAACTACGGAAAAATCTCAAGGTTTGGACTGCGCAGTTCAAACCTTCAGATCTATCGGCACGTGTTTAGTAAAAATCTTGATATCGTCCCGGTCTGCGTAGACCTAGATAATTTCATCAAAAAACCATTCTTAAAACTGAGCAGATGTGAACTGTACAGTCCAATCCCGATGTGTGTGCGCGAACCTTCAGATATTCTTTTCAAAGGGCTTCATGGATAAATTTAATATTACTCTTATACAAGAATATAAATTATTACAAAATTTAAAATGTCGAACATTTGATTTTTGAAATTGTGCAAATATATGATTCATGGTCTTTTGTTGAAAGCACTGATAATGCAGTCCATTGCCCGCAAGAGTTTTGGAAAATTAAATTTACTTTAATTTCATATATTTCAGGCACTTGAAGCAAATGCTTGACAAAAAGTGAGGTAAACATTTTTTTTTCTTCGAAATTTATCGGTTTTTAGCATATACTTTTTTTTTTTTCTATTGTTTAGGTTTACTATTTTTAATTAATAAAAACATATTCTTGTTAATAAGATAATCTAGGGAGTGATTTAGGAACTCCGTATGTTCCTACAAGTCCAGTCAATAAACATATTGCTGAGTGCATGAAATATGCGATTGTTTTTGACTTCATAGCTTCGTTAGGAATAGTCAGAAGATAAAAATACTAAAAATTCCAGTACCTGGGGGGGGGGGGGGGTGAGCTAACGGTGAGGTGGAGGGGAGAATGTCCCATTTTTAGGTATTTCGATTATATCTAGAAAACGGTGGACTCTAGAAAAATATGTTTGAAATAAAAATTAAAGCTAATTAAATTTCCTATAAAATTGACTCTATACATATTTGTCGAACTGTTAAGGGTTTTCGAGATATATGTTATTGAAAATCGATAATTTTCGCAAACAAATGATTACTTCACTTTTTGTCAAACATTTGCTTCTAGCGCCTTCCACGATCGTTTGTCAAAAAAAATGACAGATTCAAAGTTGTAGAGCATTAAATTTATTTCAATTTTATATATATATATATATATATATATATACGTTTTTGCCACTTGAAGCAAATGTTTGACAAAAAGTGAGGTAAACATTATTTTCTTTTTTCAAAATTATCTATTTTTAATAACGTATATTTCGAAAACCGTTAAAAGTTCGACAAATATGTATATAAACAATTTTATAGGAAATTTAATTAGCTTTAATTTTTATTTGAAACATATTTTTCTTTAGTCCACCGTTTTCGATATACAATCGAAAAACCCAAAAATGGGACCTTCTCTCCTCCCCCCATGGGCGGGAACATTTAGTATGTTTATTCTCTAACTGCTCCTAATGAAACCCTGAGGTAAAAAAGAATCACATATTTTAGGCATTCTACATGCTTGTTGACTGTTAAAATTATCAAAGTTCGTTACTTATGAGAGCAGGCGAGCCAAAAATCGAAAAGGTTTTAGAAATCTTTGAGAACTTTAGAATTCTACATAAAGAGATTATAAAAAAAAATAAAATACCAACAAGTTCTCAGAGATGTATTTTGTTTCATACAAATATTTTATTATTAAATACAGGGTGACTATATAATAGATGCGGAGCCGGTAGGAGGAGATAGTACAGGCTAATCTGAGTCGATTTTACTAAAACAACTGCGATCCGATAATTATCCGTTACATTATTGACGTTATTTCATGCAGTATGTTTCAAAATAGTTCAATATTTGTTTTTAAAAAATCTTACTAGAAAAACTCACCTACAAAATTTTCGTACAAAATAATTATAAAGCATCTACGTTTCATTACCTTTTAAGTTAGGAAGGTATAAAAATCGCAAATCGGTTAAGAATTGGCAAAAATATGACTATTAAAGAGGAGGAAGGAAAACAATAAAAGTACTACAAATACAAAACAATACTTCAATATAAGATAATTTGTTTGAAACTACATTTTTTATTTTTAAAATAATTTTTAGAAAAAATAAACAAAACCGACTTCAAGATTAAACCTACATAAACAAACTTGAACTAAAAAATAAAAAATAAAATTTTAATTGCTTCGTAACAAAAACCATTAAATGACAATCAACGAAATTATCGATACTTATATACCTATTCACATTTATGATCAGTTTTTTTTAGAGTCGGTGCCAGCCAAGAAGGACAGTTTGATCTTGCCTTAGCAATAAACTTTCGAATGGCCGGAGACAGCGGTGTGGCGGTGATGAAACAGTGGGAGCATCTTTACAATTACCATCTCTTTTCAAATTCTGTTTGTTTTGGTTGGCACCGACTCCAAAAATAACTGATCATAAATTGTGAATAGGTATATAAGTATCGATAATTTCGTTGATTGTCATTTAATGGTTTTTGTTTCGAAGCAATTAAAATTTTATTTTTTATTTTTTAGTTCATGTTTGTTTATGTATGTTTAACCTTGAAGTCGGTTTTTTTTTTTTTTCTAATAATTGTTTTTATTTTTTACTTCTTAGTGGTGAGTGTATTTTTGTTTATACAGTCAATTCTCGATCTTCAAGCTTCCATGAAAAATAGTTCGACTTACTGAACAAAGAATTATCGAGGTTATTATTCCACTTATTTGCATGTAAATGGGAAAATCGAACACAAAATTGGAGTTGAAATCATTACGTCTATTTTTCATTTATGTGTATATTGTTTGTACATACATATAAAATCATTGATACAGAAAATTAAATACCAATTTATCATATAACTTTCAACTGAACTGCACTTTTTTCTGAGGGTACCTAAAAGCAGACTTACCGCCTTCCACCAGTTGCGATCTTTTCTTTATTCTTTAGGATGGTTGAAAGAGAACTACGCGGAATTCGGAATTCACTAGCATCAAACGCCCAACTCCTTTCTCATTTCTACACATTACAAATCAATTTTAACAAATCAATTTCCTTCAATTAAATCCTTAATTGAAGAAATTTTCAATAGCAATTGTAAAACCACTCGAGTGAATAACTAATAATAAGTGACTGGTGCAACTATGAACTGGAAAGATAAGCAATGACGGGAAACCGGAAAACAAATTACACATGAAATTCTTTTAATTTGAGTTCGAGTTATAGAGACGATGTCTTCTAATTGTTCATTTCATAGAAGTAGGTGGTCCTAGTAGTTTTCTCTTTTGACTCTATTTTCAGTTCGACTTATTTACACAATTTTTAACATCGAGAGTTGACTGTATATGTAAATTATAGTGCTCCTATTTGCTGACGACATTGTCCTTTTAAGTAATTCATGGCAAAGTACTCAGAAGAAGTTGAAAATACTAGAAACATACTGTGATCAAAATTCGCTATTCCTAAACCCAGATAAAAGCAATATAGTAGTTTTCCACAAATCCCCTAAAACAAAAAAAATAAAACCATTCTACTGGAAAGAAAATCAACTACAAATAAAAAAGGCTTATAATTATCTAGGAGTACCATTTACCTCAACAGGTAAGTTTGCAAAGGCAGCTGATCACTTTGTACAAAAAGCAACTATTGCAAGCGCGCAAAAGTAAAAGCAATACTTATAAAGGGTAAAAGTGATTCCTGGGAATCAAAAATGGTTCTTTTTGATGCTATGGTCTTATCAACACTTCTGTATGCAGCTCAGATCTGGAGTTTAAACTACCTGGAAACAATTGAAAATATTCAACTTAAATTTCTAAAAACACTATATTTCTGGCCCAAATGTACACCAAATTATATTGTAAGATTAGAAACAGGACGGAATCCGTTATTCATCCCAGTACTAAAAAAAATAATAAATTTTTCAATTAAAATCATGGCATTACCAGAAAATCGGCTACCCCATATCTGCCTCGAAAGACTTTTAGATCTACATACCAACAAACCAGATTTTCAATATAATTGGGTATCTCAAATTAAACAATTAACCATTAACGGCAGTATCCCAGAACACTTTCAAGATTTTTTCAATCCACAAAAATTATTATCTAATAAAAATAGCATAATAGAAAAAGCCACTAATCATTTATTATCGACAGACATTGATCGTACTTTAAATACAAGGTATAACCCATTATTTATGAAAATTTCAAATTTTAATAACCCTCAGCCGGAAGATTATTTAAAATATAACATTAATATAACCAAAATAAGAACCGTTAGCCAACTCAGAATAGCCAAATGTGACTACTTGAAAATATTTTTTAAAGATAACAGTTTGCAAATGAAAAATGTGAAGATTGTAGCTTATTCATCGTAAATAGCTGTAAACATCTGTTGTTAGAGTGCCAAAGACACGATAATTTTCGAAAAAAATACCTAAAAGACTATATAGTTCAAACAGATGATAGTTTATCTTTGGAAAATATTTTATCATACAATAGCATTGAAAAGATAAATAACGTCTTCCTATTTATTTTAAATGTTTTAAATGCTAGCAAAAAGTAATTGATTTATTTATTTTGAATTAACTAAATAAAATATTGGATTCTATTGCAATTGCTGCTACAACTTCTGTGACCCTAGACTATAATCAATATCGATCATTATAAATTGTAAAGATGTATGTTTTTATTTTTATTTTATTTTTCTTTGTTTGTATATATCATTATAGCTTGTAAGAAAAAAAATCTTTTGTTCGTATAAACTATTATAATATGTAGAAATACTTTTTCTGTTAGTACTAATTGTATAACATGTAAAACTCTTTTTCTATTTGTATTTATAGTTTGTTTACTATTATGTAATTATTATTGTTATTGGCTAACTCAATTGCCATAAAGTTTATACTTTAAAGCGATCAATAAAAAAAAAAAAAAAAAAAAAAATTATAATTTAGATTTAGTTACCATAGAGATTTTAGATTATTATATAATTTTTCTTAACTGTTTTTTTTTTTTATTTTTCTTAAAAAGTGCACCGTTGATTTCAAAATATTTTCTATGGGACCACCTCTGAAGTATGCCCTACCGATCTAAAAAATAATCATCAAAATTGATTCAGAATTGACCGAGTAATTGAGTAACATACACAAAAAAAAAAAAAAAAAAAAAAAAAAAAAAAAAAAAAAAAAAAAAAAAAAAAAAAAAAAAAAAAAATACAGATGAGTTGAGAACCTCTCTTTTTTTGAAGTCGGTTGATAATACATTTTCAATGTGGTGCCCTCTATTTCTAATCCACATACACTGCTCTTCTTATTACAGCTGATTATACTACCGCCGAATTCCTAAGAGAGGCTTGAATTTCTTGTGCTGCATGTATTTTCCTGTTTCTAAAGTCTTCTATTGTGGGCACAGGATTTTGATCAGATACTAATGTTTTTATGCGACCCCACACAAATTTTTTTAAAAAGTATTATGACGTTTAACGTATGAAGGACGTTAATGTTATAAAATTTTTCAAATTAGTATAACTCGAAAACGGCTTATTTTCGGACAGTAGTTCTTATAGTAAAATCGATTCAGATTAGCCTGTAGTACAGGCCCTGTACTATCTCCCCTTCGCGGCTCCGCAATACATTTTCTAGTCACCCTGTATATTTGTACCATAAAATCTGGAAAACTCAATGATAAAGTGATCTAATCACCAATATGGGTCGAGTGTAATCAATATAAACCTGCTGTTACTTTTCGGTTTTATCCGAGGATGAAGGTTATGATGGAGGATGTAAACTGAGCGAAGATATGTTAATATTGGGCTAGCCGCACGCGGTATTAGGAACTTTATAACCAACTTTCTTAATTAGGAACAGCTCCGTAGGATCCACAGGTTACATAGGTTACATGTGATGTAGGTTCTAGGTTAGTCATCATGAATTTTAATCCCCACCGGTAAACTTTAAACAACTTTCCAAGTGAACGTTCAAACAGTGAAATTATTTATATCCTTGTTAGGTGGTGTTTCAACAACCGAAAAGGAATATTAAATTTGTATATCTTTGATACAGTAAGTATAGTTCAATATAGTCACAGCTGAGACTCTAGCATATACTTTTTTTTTTTTTTATTGTTTAGGTTTACTATTTTAAATCTATAAAAAGATATTTTTATATTCCTACTAATCCAGTCAGTAAACATATGTTAGAGTGCATGAAATATACGATTATTTTTGACTTCACAGATTCGTTAATTGTTAGAAGGAAAACATACTAAAAGTCCGTCCCTAGGGGGGGGGGGGGGGGTGAGCTAACGGTGAGGTGGAGGGGAGTATGTCCCATTTTTAGGTATTTCGATTATATCTAGAAAACGGTGGACTCTAGAAAAATATTTTTGAAATAAAAAATTAAAGCTAATTAAATTTCCTATAAAATTGATTCTATACATATTTGTCGAACTGTTAAGAGTTTTCGAGATATACGTTATTATAAATCGGTAATTATCGAAAAAAGAATAATTTTTACTTCACTTTTTGTCAAACATTTGCGTCTAGTGCCTTCCACGATCGCTCCTATAAAAAAACTGTCAGAATCAAAGTTTTAAAGTATCATATATATTTTTCTGGCACTTGAAGCAAATGTTCGAAAAAAAGTGCGGTAAACATTTTTTTTTCTCGAAAATTATCGATTTTTAATAACGTATACCTCGAGAACCGTTGAAAGTTCAAGAATATGTATATAAACAATTTATTACAATTTACAACTGTACAAATATACATCAAGTAAATATGTTATAAACGCTTACAATAACATGCCAAAGCTTGAAATGAACTACTCATCAGTAGATCTTCAATAAAAATCTACAATAGAAGATCTCTAGGACATCTTCTTTTCAGACACCTCGGAGGTTTATCGGGAATGGAGTGGGAAGCAAGTTGAGAAACTAGCGGATTTGAGTGCTTATAGAGCTTACTATGAAAGGATTGGTATCTAGTTTGGGCTAAATCAGCAACATATGGAACATTAAGTTCTTTATCCATAAACTAAGTAAGGAGCATTTAGGATTTTGGATTGTAATGATTGGATACGTCGTTACAGATTACTTCAACATTTATTAGACAAACGTTCAAAGCTCCCAATTAATTACAAAAGACTAATATACATGACTGTGATTAGACCTATCTGGACGTACGTAGTTGAGCTTTGGGGCTCCACTAAACCATCCAATTCATCTCGTATCCAATCCTTACAATCCAAAATCCTTCGAAAAATCCTCAATGTTCCTTACTTTCCACCAATAAACTTATCCATAAAGATATTAATGTTCCATATGTTGCTGATTTAGCCCAAACCAGATATCTATCCTTTCATAGTAAGCTCCATAACCACTCAAATCCTTTAGTTTTTCAACTTGCTTCCCACACCATCCCCGATAATCCTCCGAGGCGTCTGAAAAGAAGATGGCACAGAGACCTTTTAGTGTAAAATTTTTATTAAGGTGCTACTGATGAGCAGTTCTTTTCAAGTTTTGTCATGTTATTGTAATAGGAGCACATTTACTTGATGTATATATTTTGTACAGTTGTAAATTTCATAAAATTGTTAAAATAAAAAAAACTTGGATGTAATAATTATACCTGGCTGCATCCCTGAACATTTCTCTACTATTAAAATAAAATAAAGCTATTTGTGTAATAATTTATATAAAAACCAGCAATTTCCATACTAGTCGATAAAAACTATTAACCTCGATCAAAGCCCTAATATCCGGGAGATCAAACAGTATCAACTTCTTTGTAGGGATCCTATTAAGAGTAGATAATTGATTCTCTCCCAAGGACTTCCCATATGACCCACATGTGCAAAGGAGACTCTATCTTGATAAAATGCAATTTAAACTTAAATTAGAATCCCTTTGGGAGACAGCCCCGATGGGACCTGAACCATAGAAGGCCACGGATAAAATGCAAATTTTCTTTCTCGGGCGCCATTAATATGCAAGAGCTGGACGGAGCGAGGTGACCCCTGATTAGCGCTCCCAGAGCTGCCGATGTTCTCACGGCTCTTTCTTCATCCTCTGTATCGATCAATTAGAGCAAACACCTGTGGAAATTCCTCAACAGTAATGAACCTGTTACAGTTACCTGAAGCGGAGGAGTAGCTGTACTTATTACATAGCTTAGTCTATCTATTTCATTGAGAAAAAAAACAAGAAAAATACTTGGGAATGGATTAACCGAAAATCTTGGCACCGAGATAGGCTCGGATGACCAAATCCGCTAATAAATCAAGACCACAAAAAAGTGAGGGAAATAAATTTTAAAAAATACCAATCAGGATTAATGAATTAATTGCCACTTTTATTGGGATTATTTTCATTTGGAAACTAGTTGCGAATGTTAAACATTCATCATCAGTTCTAAAACACAAACATTTCAAAATATTTAAAAACGTAAGACGATAAATCAAACATATTAGTAATTTACCTGAGAAGGCAAAACGAAAAGGACTTCTAATAATTTCAGGGTCTAGAATGAACTAAATAATTAGAGGCGAAAATATAAGGTATAGATTAGAACTTTCGGTTTTCATCAGGACTGGTTGTTTTTTTTCGTTCCAACTGGGAACAGATTTGAAATGGGACTAATCAAAATAGTTACCTGGCCATTTAAACAAATATCTGGAGAACAAAAAATCCTGTTAGCAATGGAAGTGAGGCAGTTATTGCAATAATGTTTTTATATCAACTATCACAATCATATTTTAGCATGTTCAACTGCAAAATAAAACAAAAATTGTAAATACATAACAATTAAATCTAATATGTGGTTCTGTTTGTATATTATGTAAATGCACTTATATTAATATTTTTTTTTTATTTATTTGCAAAAGATATTTCTTGTACAAATAACATACGAAATAAAACAATTCTTTTTTTTTCTTTTTTGTCTAGCAGCACTAGGACTTTGTATAGTTAATATTAAATTATATAAGTACTACAAATGTAAAGAAATAGTTTATACACTTTTACATTAAAAAAAAAAAATAAAATAAATAATAATATTAAATAAATAAAATAATTATCAACTTAATAACAAGCTCAATGCAATTACAAGGTATACAGAATTACAGATTTATAACTTCCCACCTATTCATATTTAGTCATTATTGAATTTAATTAAAGGTTAAGAGAATCAGAGAATCAGTGACCCAGTAATTTAGAAAAGAACCACAATAAGACCATAGTCAGAACCCTATTCCAAAAAATAAAAACATTTAGCTTTTCAGTCAATGGCACAACATATTACAAAATAAAATAGTCTATTTAATTTTTGAATACAATCTACATTTAAGATTTCCTCTATAGACAATGATTCAGAGATGTATGTATTTAATTTGTATTAAATTTTTTTTTTTTTTCGATATTCGTATATGTATTATTTTTTTTTATTGATATTCATATACATACATACGTTTCCTAAGTTTTCGAGGGTGCTGAAATGGAATTCTTAGGCTAAAAACAACAAAATCACATTTTACGGTGTAAAAGCTAAAATTGTTCAAGTGAAATACGCTCAAAATATTTTTTTTCACAAGAACCGACTTTTAAATTCGTAAGCTTCAAAATTTTTCTGACCAAATAGGCAATTTTTGTTTAAATTGACGAAAACATGAATAACGCGTAGACGGTTAAACGTATCAATTTCATTTTTTTTACCCACAATATAGGGTGTGGTAATACTCTTGAAATGTCTTTGGTTTCATCTTCCTATCTGGTTTTAATCTCAAGTAAAAAATCAAAATGTTTTTAAATAGGTTTTTGTTCATCGAATTTTGCATTTCTATATATCAAAAGAATGCCGCTTTCCAGCGATACCAACCAATGAATTGCATGACAAAGTAATGGTGATTTAAAGGAAAGTAACCAATAATCGATTTTAGAAATTTCATTTTCCTCAAAGAAGGTGAAAAAAATTAAATTTTTTTTGTTTTTATTGAATAAACGTTTTTCAATGTTTTTGAGGGTGCTGAAATAGAATGTGGCGTCAATTTTTGTGTGAAAAAATCTATAGAGGTAGTTTGCTTGAAAACTAATCATTCTTTAGAATTTAATTAACCTAAACCAAAATCTTTGGAGCGGCTGTATTTTTCCTCAAATCCATTATCAAAACTAAAAATCTTGGTGCAAGAATCATGTCGATATCGTTTTTTAAACTCGAGATATAAAATAAATTAGTTTAATGCTATTTTATTTTTTTCTCGGCTCCTAGGGCTCATCAAAATACCAGGAACCTCCAAAAAAATTGCCAAACAAGATCCGTAAGAGACTGAGTGTGTCCTCCCCATGTTAGTTAAAATTTAGTTTAATTTAGTTTAATACTTCAATTTAATATGATCTTGATTTAACCATGGGTATGGTTCTGTTATTATCCTTATGTATTTATAATATAACTACAATATAACGTAGTTAAATATTATACTTAATACAACTCTTGTAATTTTTTAAAAACATTTTTACCCCGTAAAATTCAAATCAAATCGCAATAAAAAAAAAAAACTATTGATTTTTTTTGGGCCCTTTTTTCAATGTTATTTCCTTGATGAAATTATAAAGTATGCTTACAACATATAAAATATACTAAAACGCTTTTAACTCAAAGAAATAAAATATGTAAATAAATATTTAAGGGATTAATTAAAAAAAAAAAATAGGAATTTTGTTTTGTTTTTTTTACACTTAATGTCAGACATTTATTCTAAAAAAACCAAAAGAAAAAAACATTATCTCTAATATGCAATAAAATTTGTGCTCAAATTTAAAATTCAACATTCTCGTTATAAAGAGAGCACAAAAAATGCCACTAACAGAGCGGAAGTGATAAGCTAATTAACAGGAAACATACAATTACAGGCGAATCAATAGCAGCCTCCGGTGGCAATAAATTATTTATTTGGTCAGCAGTGGCAGTGGAAATAAATTATGACGAACCGTCACAGTAAATAACCGAGGGGGGAAAACAACTTAGACAATGGATGGCGCCATTGTTGGAACTATATATGAGGCAGTGGCGAGAAACTATATAGGTGGCATTGCCGCTTCTATTATGTGTCTTCACCAGGCTTCTCATTCTTGTTTTCTTCCCCCTTCTTCTCCACTTTGTCTTCAGCTCATGCCTTTCAGACTTCCTGCCCTAATAAATTCTTCGCCGAACATCGGCTGCAATACTGTTCTCGAGAAAGTAGGTCAGAAGATACGTTTATCATTAAAAGTCAATGTTTAAAGAAACTTAAAGAATGAAATTTATAGATTGCTCAAAATAGGTTTCATTGATAACTAAATAAGCGACTTATACAACAATTTTCACACATTAATTTAAATCAGCATAACTGATATCCATAACATGATCTTAAAAATAAATTAATTAAATTTTGGGAGTAATGAACCATTTTCTACTTCTATGCTATTTAATTTCTTTGACGACTAGTTTCGAATGTTAGAAAATATATCTTCATTTATGAAAACATAAAAAACATTTAAAATATAAGCAATTGAATAAAGAATGTATATATTTTACATCAATGTAACAACGTAAGGATAAAATCAAATGCAAGTTGGAATGCCAACTTGTCGAATGCGACAAGGGGACGTAATGCTTGCTCCAAAACTTCTATTTTTGAATGCAAATGTAATGGAAATACAGCAGCTTCATTGATTTAAAAAGATTGATAAGAAATAAAAAATGATGTCAGATTCTTATTCAGCACTCCCAAAAACATTGAAAAATGTATATCCAATAAAAACAAAAAATATAATTTTTTCACTCTCTTCAAGGGAGATGAATTTTTTTAACCAATTATAGGTAACTTTTATCGTTATCGAGTATTAATATCTAAATCGCCATTACTTTGTTACAGCTCAACTTGATTGGCATCGTTGGAAAGAGGAGAGCCTCATCTTTCTTTTGATATATATATAAAAGCAAAATTTGAAAACCAAAAACTTATTTGAAAAATTAGAAAATCCTTAATACATTTTGATTTTTCACTTTTTTTATATTTTTTTATTTGTAGTTATTTAATTGAAATTTACAACTGTATATGCAAATATATTATACATCAAGTAAATACAATGATAATGATAAAAATGACACGTCACTTGTTTTTAAAGCAACTACCCGTTGGTAGCACTTATAAAGGTTCTATAAATGAATTATATTAGAAGGTCTCGAGGCCATCTTCTTTTCAGACGCCAAGGAGGGTTATCAGGAATGGAATGAGAAGCAAGTTGTGATACTAATGGGTTTGAATGGTAGTGGGGTTTGCTATGAAAGGATAGATATATGGTTTGAGCTAAGTCAGAAACGTAAGGTATATTAAGATCTATGTGGATAAGTTTTTTTGAGAAAAAGTAAGGAGCATATAGAATTTTTCTAAGGATTTTGGATTGTAAGGATTGGATACGAGATGAATTGGATGGTTTAGTGGAGCCCCAAAGCTCAACTCCGTACGTCCAGATAGATCTAATCACAGTCATGTATATTAGTGTTTTGTAATTAATTGGAAGGTTTGAACGTTTGTCAAGTAAATGTTGAAATAGTCGAAAACGACGGGCCGTTTTTTGTGGTTTTAGTCTTGTATGTGGATTCTAAGTAAGACGTTTGTCCAGATGGAGTCCCAGCTACCGGATCTGTTCAACGGGGATTAATGGGACACCATTAAAGGATACTGAAGGACAGGAAGTCATAGGTTTACGAGGAAGGGTAAAGGTTATTTGATGGGATTTATTTTGATTCTCCAATTTAGACACCATTCTTGAAGGTTTATGATAATGGATTGAAGTGTCTGGGAGGCAATAAATGGATCATTGTTTAATGATAACACACAAGTGTCATCAGCAGAAGGATTTTTCACTTGAATTTAAAAACGGGTAAGAAGATGAAATCAAGACATTTCAAGCGTATTACCTTGATATAATATAATAACAAAATATACCATCCTATATTTTGGGTTAAAATATGGAATTGATATGTTTAACCGTCTAACGGTTAGACTCTAAGCGTAATTCAAGATTTTGTCAATTTAAAAAAAAAAAAAATGGCTTACCATTTGGTCAGGCAAATTTTTGAAGGTTACGATTTTTTATTTATCTATTGCGATGAAATTTCATATTTAGGAGTTCTTTTAAGAGCTAAATAAGAATCTGGTATCATTTTTTGTGTAAACGAAATCTAAAATAAGTTTGGTTAAATATATAATCAAAAACCGAAATCAATAAAGCTGCTGTATTTTTCTATACATTTGTACTCAAAAATAAAAATGTTTGTACTAAAAAATAATGTTTTTTTTTTAATTCGAGATATAAAATAAATTAGTTTTGTGCTTTTAGGGCCCATTAGCCGGAACGGCAAAATACTTGTCAAATATTTTTTGTCTAGGAACCTCAGAAAAAATTGCTAACAAGATCCGTAAGAAACTGACGGTTTCCTACCCTTGTTAGTCCCAATTTTCTTAATTCCTTTAAAATACTTTGTTGGGTATACAATCCTAATATGAAATCAAAATGTACTTCTTCAGAGTGGGTTTTCTTCTGGGAGTGCCAGGTAGATATCATAGTTTTCAACAGGCCTGGTTATCGTAAAAATGTTAATAACTTCATTGTACCCGTTACTGCTTGAAGTGTATATTGTATATTTCTTAACTTGAAGTTGTTAATTTACACCAAAATTGATACAATACTTCAAAATAAAACAGCTTCCATTATTTATTTACGATGTCGAGTCTAGAAATAATACAACAAACCCCGCAAAACAATTCAAACCCGATCATCCGCTCCAATATAAAACCTATGAGTGTTCAATATATATGTATATCGCTAGCTCCACTGTAGGCCTCTTCCGTATCCGTCCCAAGGGATTCCAACATAGCAATTTACCTTTCCATGAAAAAAAACTCAACCGCTACAAATTGGTCCTTTTGTTATTTTCCCGCTTCTCAGTGATTCCATTCATTCGTGCTTTATTTAAACTTTTTTTTTTTAATTAAACGATGGTTTAATGAAAACCATTAAGGGCAAATAAGGAAAGTAACAAACCTTTTGTTCGTTGTGTAAAATAGTGAAAATTCTTTTTTAACGAAAATATTGGATTTTATTTACTCATAGGTTTCATTTCCCTGTTTGATAATACAATGGAAGATTTTTTGAAATAGATATGTCTTCTAGCTGGGTGTCTATACTTTTTACTGTGACTTATTTTTTACATTAAAAAATATAACATTTTGACACGCTCTGGCTCAGTAATTTAACGTTAACTTTCTTGTAAGAAATTTAATGGAAAATAATTTTTCTTATATAAAGTCATGGTCATAGAAATTGCATCACTTAAAAATAATGCAGGATCTCCTTAAACCAATGTTGTTCTTACCTTTTGATAATTTTAAAATGTTTTGCAAAGATAGAGAGTATGTTAGTAGGCATGAAAAATGGTTAACACACAAACGAAAAATTTTTTTTTTTTTACGTACTCATATGAATTTATTTAGAAAAATTGTATAAAAACATTAAAAATGCATTTATTGAAATATTAATATAAACTAGTATTTTGTCGAACCGCCATTAGCCTGGATAACTGAGGCGATCCTGTTGGGCATCGAGTAGATCAAATTTTTTATGATTTCTTCACTAATCTCTTCATTCCACACTTTTTCAATTGCTTGTTTTAGCTCATCTTTATTCTTAGGCTTTGTAATATTAATTTTTTATTTCATGATCTTCCACAAGTTTTCTATAGGATTTAAATCAGGGCTATTGCCTGGCCATGGCAGCGTGGAGATCTTTCTGTTAAAAACTGCTTTACCTATCCAAAAACGCAATGTTAAAGGCAATAAAAAATAATGTATCTTACACCTAATACATTTTTTAAAAGAAATAAATAATGAACTTACCGATTTGGCTCTATGGCATGGAGCAGAATCATCTTGAAAAATGAAGTCTTCGCAGAGTGTAAGATGGGAATTCATTGAGGGAATCAAACTCTCTTCCAAAATTTTTTTAAATTTTTCTGCATTAGCCGTCCCATCTATGAAGTTTATTTGGCCAACTCTAAAGTAGGAAAAAAATCCCCAGACCATCATACTTGCCGGATGTCTCACTGTTTTTATAGTAGAGGATTCGTCAAATTTTTCATTTGGCCGACGTCTTAGGTATGGAACACCGTCAGATTTACTCTCATCTGAAAACATCACTTTCCTCCAGTCCTCAGATGTCCAATTTTTAAAATTCTGCGCCCAATTTAGGCGAGATTGACTCATTTTTTTTTTGTTAAGAAATGGCTTTTTGGCTGGTTTTCTTGCCCATAAACCTCTTTCTCTTTATCTTCTACCAACCGTTTCACGACTTACTTCTGCTAAATTGCTATCAGCTAGATCTAAAGATATTTCTTTAGCAGTTTTGAAGCGATTTTCTAAGGATAATCTTATCATCATGCGATCTAAACCATCATCAGTCTTCCTTTTCCTTCCAGTCCCTTTCTTTCGCTCTGTAGATACCTGGGAAAGATTTTTGTTTATTATTCTTACCACAGTGGATTGGTTGCACCTCTCCCTCCTTGCTATTTCATGCGTAGAAAGTCCAACTTCAGCAAACGTCACTATTTTAACTTTTTCCTCATTAGACATTTGATTGAAACTCAGTCTATTGGGCATAATAATACCAAATACGTGCTTAATATTGGATACTGTAGGCACAACTAAACTACGAGTCACTGATTCCACCTCTCTCTAATACTACTAGTAGACGAACAAATAGAATCCCACTATTTGTTTACACATTTAGGAGCAAAAAGATAATAATCTTAGGTGATGCAATTTGACCACGCCTGTAACATTAATACAGGACTGCTTAGGAGCAATTTTGGTTTAAATGAAAAAAGTCATGTTTCACCAACATTATTTGTGTTAGTAATTTTTTAACAGACTCTAGCTCTGTTGGTGTACCTCGGATCATTTCATCATCAGAAGCAGAAGATATAAAAGCAGTAGATTATATATAGGGATAACCACGGTCTATTGTTTTTCCTAGTCAGGGGGGAACTGAGTTGTTTTTTAAAATTTATTTTTCTACTAAATCAAATCAATTAGATTTAAAAAAAAAAATAATAATAATATTTACATTTACATATTTATTTTATTTTTTTGTTTCACCCAACTTTGTGGGATGCGTCAGATGCTAAGATAAATTTGGATTATTTTATTAGAGAGACCTCCTTAGAACTGAAGATGAATGTTAAGCATTCGAAACTAGTTATCAAATAAAATAATCCCTATAGAAATGGCAATTAATTCATCAATCCTAATTGTATTGATCCTTCTATACCATCATGGTATACCTCAAGTAATTTTAAAATCGCTGTGATTTTCTTTTAGCCCAGTACTGTTTTGTCCTTTCGGATCTTGATGAATTATCTTTTAATCCCAAAAGCAAGTGAGATGTATCAGGTGGGATTCGAAGTCAATTCTATATATTTTTGACATTTCATAGAAGGATATTGAACTTGAACATGAAGATCAATAAAAAAAACAAAAAAACAAACAGATTTTTACATTGTTTACTTTAGAAATACATGTGCGATATGACGTATTCACAACAGTCGAAATTTTGCATTACCTAATTGAAGTCTTTTATAGCCTATTCCTATCCTGTAAGGAGGCGCGGTAGTGGGTAAGGCGCTTGACTACCAAGCTCCCGGGCCCGAGTTCGAGTCCGACTGAAGGCAGAAAATTTTTTTTCTGTTATTTCGGCCGTGGATCGAATTCGAGGTCGGGAGACCCTCCTGGGGCACACCCAGCCGCCTAAAAAGTGGGTACCCTTAATTGGGGAAAAACCTGGCGGTTGAGCGTAATTCTGGCCAAATCACCTCCTTTCACAACCGTTGGCTTAGAAACAGTACAGTCTACCTAAGTACTGAACCCAAGACCCTTCATGGGTTGTAAGTGGTACAGGTTTTTTTTTTTTTTTTTTTTTTTTTTTTTTTTTTTTTTTTTTTTTTTTTTTTTTTTTTGTTTTTTTTTTTTTTTTTTCATATTCTGTAACAAAATACAATCTATGACAAAAGAATAAATTTATAAAATTTTACATTATATCTAACATTGGTCGTTTGTTTATTTCGTTTAACGTCACTTTATGCTGCTATGGCTAATCGGACGATGCTACGGTGGGAGCCCTAAATTGTTGCCTATCCAGGTATAATTATGATAGGGATTTTTAACGAGTACCTGACATCGCACAGGCTCGGGACCCCCATTTTACGTCCCTTCCGAAGGACGGCATAGCTAAGGATTTTTTACTCCCTTTAAAAAATGCTAAGGTCACCTGCCGGGCTGCGAACCCGCGATCTTGGGTTTAGTAGGTTGCTATGCTAACCACTACACCACAGGTGACCCCTCCATTGGTCGTTAATGAGTTAAGAATTCTTGTTCAAGAGAATGGACATTCCAAGCGTTGTGGATTTCATTTATTTTTTTAAGGTATAGCACATATTTAAATAAACTCTGGAAGAACAGATATTACCATGAATTTTGTTTCAGTGGTGCATTAAAAATCGAATACCAGTACGATCATTTAGTGAAATGCTAAGTAATTTTTATCTTGGGATAACAAAAATCATATATAAGAGTGTGGCAAACCTCGTTTCTAATAGCGGGCGAAGCCATGACGGAAAATACTACGACATATATAGTTATAAAATATATAAAGTTTGTAAAATATGGTGTAGAGGAGAGTGCTGGCTCCTAGGTGATGTCAGTGTAAATAAAATCTTCTGCATAAGCCAAGGGAAGAGTATCGATCGGATAAGACAGAGTGGATAGTAAATAAAAACCTGATATCACGTTCTTATCAACGGTCGGGTGTGGGTGCTTCTCTTTAGCAAGCGGGCCTTTCTTTTTCACCGGCATTATACTAAGCTACTTTAGTACTAGAAGAAAATTTGGTTTTATCAGCCAAACAAAAGTTTGTACAATTATAACAAAAGAAGCTCTTGATCGATGTTCCAGGGTCTTGAACATATTTCAGCACAATACTTAAAGATTGTAAGATTGAATACTATATTCGAATTATAAAAATAATTTAATAGAAGATTTAGTAACAATATAATAGAAACAAGTATTTTTTTTTTTAACATGGATATTTGGAGTCTGTTTTTTAAAAACATCTTTCCTACCTCAAAAATGTAGGATTTTGACAGAAAAAACCGGACGATCGGTAAATCAAAGAGTAAATGAACATAAAAGAGCATACACTAATAAGACCCCAAATTCCGATTTCGCTATCCATCTAAATGAAAATAACCACAAATTTAATAAAGACTCGGGAGTAAAAATATTACATGAAGTAGAAAATAGCCTAACATTAAATACTTTTGAATCATTAGAAACAATAAAATCGTTTAAAACCGATCCAGATTTTTGTTTAAAGATCAGATTCACATATCCAATAGCCCCATTTTAAATTTGTTTCCCATAGGAACAGAAAAACCCAATGAGTCATAAGGGAAACCCCATTGTAAATCTAAAACTTAACCTACCTGCCCCCCCCCCCCCCCTTTTACTTCTGACAAATTCAGTGTTTTAGTTACCTCGAAGGTAAGTGCCTATGCTTGATTTCTTGTCTTATCTTTTTTAAAAAACTTTAGTATATATAATCTATGTAACATAGTACTGATGTGTTGAAAAAATTTTTTGTATATTTTAGAACTGAAGATGAATGTTTAGCATTCGAAACTAGTTTTCAAATAAAATAATCTCAATAGAAGTGGCACTTAATTAATCAATCCTAATTGTATTGATCCTTCTATACCATCATGCGTACCTCAAGTGAAAAAAAAAAACGATTGACACCCCTATTTTCTCTCAATTTCGAAAAATCACGAATCGTTAATTAATTTTGTTTTTTTGTAAACTTGTTGAAATTTATAATTGTACAAATATATACATCAAGTAAATGTGTTAATAACGATTACGATAACATGTCAAGACTTGAAAAGAATGGAATTGGATGGTTTAGCCCCAAAGCTCAACTCCGTACGTCCATATGAGTATATAATCACAATCATGTAGATGAGTCTTTTGAAATTAATTTGGAGCTTTGATCGTTTATCTAGTAAATGTTGAAGTAGTCTGTAACAACGAGCAGTTTCTTGTCGTTTTACTCTTGCATGTGGATTCCAATTGTCCAAGTGGAGTCCTATACAGCGGCTCTGTTCACCAAGGATTAGTGGATTATCATTAAAGGATACAGTCGAACAGGAAGTCGTAGGCTTACGACGAAGGGTACAGTTTATTTGATGAGATTTGTTAGGATTTATTTCGATTCTCCATTTTTGACATCATTCTTGAAGAGTTAGGATATGAGATTGGATTGTTTGGGAGGCAATGAAGGGATCATTATTTACTGTTAACACACATGTGTCATTAGCGTAAGTGGTGAGGACAGTGGTAGGATGAGTTGTGATGTCAGTTGTATAGAATCGTAAATTTAAATTAATTATAATTAACTTTGATACTTTAAGTTATATAACATAAATTGGGAAAATCAGTAAATTATAGATAGACATATCCATTATCCAATCAGATAGTTTTTCCCAGTAAGGGAGAGATTGTTTTATTTTTTTAATATAAATTTTAGAGATGCATTACTATGTTCTTATTTTAGTATTACAACTAAAATAAGAACATAAATTTTAAATATAATATTTATTTTTTTATAAAGAAATGGAAGGAGATGAAGTTGTAATGAGCCTATCACTCTCAGCAAGGGAGGGAGAGACATAAGAAGAGAAGAGAGATGAGAGATGAGAGAGGAGGGATGGGCTATCAGAGAGATGAATTAGTCCACCAGTGGCACCTGTTAGCGCTCCCAACCTACTTCACGCTCTATTTATTTTATTTACTGCTTCTTAAATTATATAACTTGAATAATATGTCTTCATTTATTATATATACAGATATATACATTATATCTCTATTATTTAAGGATATTTACAACCTTATATAAAACATACATAAAGTAAACGTATGGAAAAAGGATTAAAATATCATGTTGATGACTTGTGAAGAAACTACCAATCAGTATTACTTCAAGATCTATACCAAAAGGTTCCTAGGCCATATTTTTTTCAGATGCCTTAGAAGGTAATCAGGTATCGAGGGGAAACACGTTGAGATACTATTGGTTTCAAGTGGGTACGTGGCTTGTTATGGGATGATGGATATCTTGTTTAGATTAGATGTATTCTGCAATAAATGGGAGGTTTAGATCGTTATATAAGTTCAATTGGGACCAATTATGAAAAAAAGGGGAAACAAATATGTGCACATCCTTAATCATACAGTGTGATCATCCTTGATTTTGGATCGTAAGGATTATTTCTTATTGAATAGTGGTTAGGCCACGTGATGAGAATGCCAGAAGATCGGAAACCAAGAAAACTGTGATTGGGGGAAATGTATGGTACAATAAGACGAGGACGTCCCAGAAGAAGTTACCTCCAGGACGTGGTTGGTCACATTGAAACATTGGGAATTGCAAACTGGAAGCATAAGGCTCTTGATAGAGACCAGTAGACGGTTATCGTCCGGGAATCCATGGATATAGTGCAACGGAAGGAGAAGAAGTTTCAAATGAAAAACATTCATCTAGCAATAGCAATTCGGAAAAAAAAAATCATTCAAAACGTAAGCAATTGGAGATGAATCCTGGAATATTTGAAAATAGTATAATGATTAGTATAAGGATACTAGTTTCAGATCTGCCAGGATTTTCAACGGCCGAAGGACATCCTTTTTCCTAAAAAACTAGGTTTCGTCCTTTTTATTATTTTTTTGTAATATTCCAGGATTTAACCAATGTATTATTTTTCGTTTTTAAGAATACTATTTTATGATGGCAGAAAGACATCCTTGGCCACTTATATATTATTTTTCGTCCTTAAGGATACTAGTTTGGTATCTGCCAGGATTTAAGGATGTTTAAGATAGCCGAGGGATATCCCGTCATTGTTGTCCTTTTAGTTTTTGTTCTTAAGGATAGTATTTTTTAATATCCCAGGTTTTAACGATAACGAAAATGAATTAAATTACCAAAATAATTTAAAAATATAACGCAAGAAATAATGTTTATCGAGAAAAAGGAGTAGCTAATATAACTTTTTGCAGCCCAGGATAAGAAATTTTATTCCAAAATGGACGGATTAAAACTTCACCGTATGGTTGGCAGGTTTTGCTGTTTGTACTAGGAACAAATTTAAAATAGAAATATTTATTTAGCAATTGAAAGCCAAAATAAGGTTGGTTTTAAACGATTTTATTATTTCTAATGATTGGAAAATATTTAATTATAGATTTTTTTTTAAATTCCAGATTAGTTTCACTCCCATTTTTATTTAAATTTGTACTGAATTTGGAATTCTACATCTTATCAAACAATTTCCTTATATTCCTTTAATCTTTAATTCGTTTATAGTCTATTTTTTAACGTGTGTTTATCTTCACGGTCATTGTAGTTTAGAAATTTTGGCTTAAGATGATAATAGTTTTTATATTTTAGTTTTTATGTGTCTGTTTGATATAAGTAAATAATGGTTCCTTCATTGAATCCCAGACACTCCAATCCCACATCCTAAACCTTCAAAAATGAAGAATTAAATTAAATCCAAATTAATCCCATCAAATAAATTTTACCCTTCGTCATAAACTTAAGACATCCTGTCCTAAAGTAACCTTTATTATTATTCCTCCCTGTTGAACAGATCCGCTACCTAGGACTCCACTTGGACAAACGTCTAACTTGGAATCCACATACAAGACTGAAACGACTAGAAACGGTCCTTCGTTACAGCCTACTTTAACATTTACTACCGCAGTTCAAAGTTTCCATTAAATTACAGGAGACTCATTTACATGACAGTTATTAGACCGATATGGATATACGGAGTTGAGCTTTGAGGGTCCACTAAACCATCCAATGCTTCTCGTATCCAATCCTTACAATCCAAAATCCTTCGAAAATCCTTAATGTTCCATATGTTGCTGACTTAGCCAAACCAAATACCAATCCTTTCATAATGAACAGCAATCCCACACAGATCCGTTAGTCTCCCAACTTGCTTCACATTCCTACTGATAACCCACCAAGGCGTCTGAAAAGAAGATGGCCATAAGAACTAGTTTAGAATTTATATTGAAATGCTACTATTGAGTAGTTCTTCACAAGTTATTTACATGCCATTATAATTATCTCCTCAAATTTACTTGTTTTTTTTTTTGTTTTCTTTCGAATGGGCCAGCAGAGGACCACGTGCCAATTTCAATTCTTTCTCCCTTGTTCTTTTCTTTTCTTCTAGTATGCTTTCATCCGTTCACCATGTTTCTTCTTTCTGTCCTCAGACCATTTCGAACCAGTCCTTTTCACTTTCCTGCCTTGGAAACCCTCCATTTTCAATACTTTTTGCCGGAAGTCTTAGGCCAGTTCTGCTGACTATTTCTTCCAAGACATTTACTTGAGTTACAGCTGATGTAACATTTTCAGAAAGTATAGCAAAGTTATCTGCAAATGCCAGACAATTTATTTCGATTTTATTGTTTCTTCTCTCTAACTTTATTGGCGAAATGTTCAGTAAGTTTTTCATTCCGAATTCTCATTAATCTCTCTAGGACACAAAAAATTAATTAAAACGAATTGAAAATAGTCCATCACCTTGTCGTTCACCTGTTTTTATTTTGAAGGGCTGTGAGATCTCTCTAAATTTCACTTTAGAGACTAAATTTACTTGTTTTATATATTATACAGATGTAAATATCAATAGTTAAAAAAAAAAGTTTTTATGTGTCAGAGTTTGTTGAATATAGGATTGTAATATTAATAAAGTTTTAAGGTATTTATAGTATTTCAATAAAAATAATTCTTTAATTCTCAATTGTATTAATTCTTGTGCACATGTATGCCTACCTCAGCAGTAACTATAAAATTTTTTTATAAATAATTGAGACTAAACCTACATAAATTATTCAGACAAATCCAAAGGGGTGGATGTTAATGGTTTCAAAAATATTAGCAGAGATAAATTTGTCTGCTTGAAGGTGGCTTATACATGGCAACATATATCATACAGGCTACATGTAGCTGTGGTTTTATATCAGGAATTTCTCATTCCTATTTTGAAGGGATCTCCGATTGAGGTTATTTCGGAAGGGCGGCCATAAATATAGTTCGGGACCTCTCAGCCTGGATGGGACTTTCCTCGTTGATCCAATGCCGGCCCAATCTCACCTCTCGTCTATATACAGCTCTTACTTTATATATTTCTTGTATATATCTGCTACAGCACTGTATAGCGTCACATAATTTTTTTTTCTACTTATGCAATGTAGATGTAAAAATGTAAAAAAAAAGAATAAAAAAAAACGACATAGTTAAAAGCATTAAAACGTTACACAATCACAGTGGTACAAGGTCACAACCAGACTTTATACAAAAAATTCCATGACAAACTCAACGGCCATATCAAAAATATAAACCTGGGGTCACCTATGGTGTAGTGGTTAGCATAGCAACCTTCTATACCCAAGATCGCAGGTTCGCAGCTCGGCAGATGACTTTTGGATTTTTTAAAGGGAGTAAAAAATCCCTAGCTATGCCGTCCTTCGGAAGGGACGTAAAATGGGGGTCCCGAGCCAGTGCGATATCAGGTACTCGTTAAAGATCCCTATCCTAATTTCACCTGGATAGGCAAAATTTTGGACTCCCACCGTAGCATCGTCCGATTAGCCATAGCAGCATAAAGTGGCGTTAAACGAAATAAACAAACAAAAAAAAAAACCATCACCTTGAGAAACCTCCTACAGAATTCCCGAAGAATGCTGAAAAAGAGTCGGTTGAGAGATGTACTCGGTTAAAATTAATTAAATATCATGTTAGGAGTAAGTAACGCTGGGTGCTGACCTCCGCCAAGGTCTTCGCATCTGCTTGTTGTCACTGGATAAGTGAAAAGTTTGGATTTAAAAAATTTAAGAGAAAAAAAATTCCGCATTTAAAAATATAAAAATCTTTGTCATCCTGTTACTCTTCACCTTAAGATTAAATAAATTATTGCATTAGAAAATATACGTGGTTAATTTCTGTTATATTTTGAATGTTTCCCATTTTTATTAAAAAAACATGACGTCATAATTTCATTTAAGATAACATATATATAAGTTACACTATATATTTTTCCTTAGATATTTTTAATTTTAAGCTTTGACTCCTAACCATTGTAATCTATTTCTTAGAAACCCCTCGTGGGAACTTGCTCTCCTGTGAACTGTAATGTTAGCATAAAGCTTCCTAGAAGAAGCCATTGTAACCCTTATAAACCTCAAGAAATTTTGTAATTCCCTCTCAGTACATCCAGAGCCGTCTCCACGCCACTCTTCTTTCTGATATTGTAACTTTTATTGAATAAACTTCTTTTTTAAAAAAGTCTTTACTTTTAAATTGAAGATAACTGGCGCAGTCGGTAGGACATCGTCAAACTTGAGGGCATATCAAGGATCAGTATCAACTGTTTGCTGACGAGTCCATTCAGAGGAAGACGAGACGTTAAACTGGCATGGATCTGACTATCGAAGTCATCTTAGTGTAAGTGATTTTTTTTTTATTTAAGAGATATTATCTCAATATTAAACTTTTTTTTAATTTTTTAATTTAATAATTTTGAATAAAATCTATTCTATTTTTAAAGAAAAGGTTATGATTTCATTACTATAACTATAAAGAAATATTTTGTTATTTAAAATATAATTTTTTATTTAATATTAAGTTAAATATTAAGTTACTGTATATTAAGGATAAATTTAATTTTCATTTCATATTATTTTAATTTCATTGCATACTATCTCATTTTATTTTTTGTTTGTTATATTAAATATTTTATAAAAATGGCACCTCCCACATTAAAGAAAGAGTATCTAGAGATGATACCTGATTTCCATGGTGACCCTATGTCACTAACGCGATTTCTAGAAATTTCTGATAAATTAATAAACAAATTTTATAATCACGAAAATACTGCCGATTTCCAAAACGATTATTTAATAGGATCAATTCGTGCTAAAATTAAAGGAGCGTACACTCTAAATATTGAAATGGCGGGAATGAAACAAGGCAACGAAACCCCTTTCGAATTTTATAATAAAATACAAAAAACATTACAGTTGCAAATTAGTTATTTAAGGAGCGAAATGCCGATGGAGGCGTTAGTCCTCACGAAATATATCGAAAAAATTAGCACTAAGAGTTTTGTTAAAAGGACTGAAAGAACCGCTTGGCTCTTTCATGAGAACCAAAAATCCGATAGACCTAAATCAGGCAATAACATGCTAACGAACGATTTTCAATTTGTCATCGACACTTATCGCCCACACCAAAACCATAACAAACCAATACACAAAAATCGCCAACAATTTATAAACTATTTCCCAGTAAACCAGTACAAAGCAATTCAACCTGCTAAAAATGTAATCTCAAATCAGTATAGACCCCAACAACCTAATCAGTATAGACCCCAACAACCTAATCAATATAGACCCCAACAACCTAATCAATATATACCACACCAATATCATCAATATAGACCCCAACAACCTAATCAGTCAACCCCTATGAGTGTCAATAGTAATTATAGAAGTAATTCCCAATATCAGAGACAACCTGATCAAAGTGTAAAATTTAAATCTTTTCTCAATACCCCAGTTCGGAAAAACCCAAACCTAGAAATTGAAGAACTTCATAATCTAAACTCGGAACAGTCCGTAAGTGAATCCCAAATTACTGAATTACCAAATGCTCAACCACCCGACTATCCCACTGTATCATTTCCAGACGATCATCAAGAAAATCAACAATACACTGATCAAAATAATCTGGATAGTGATCAAAGTAATTTTTTAGATCCCAGCCTAGCACAGGAACCATGGACGTAATAGACCTATTTAATTTAACCCGTTTTAGTGCTCTTCCATATATAATTCCACCAAAGTCAAACTTAAAAATTCTAATAGACACTGCGTGCACAAAATCGCTTGTATCCGTCCTTGTAGCAAATAAATATTTTTTTAATAACATTACTCACGAACCATTTAAAC
Source organism: Euschistus heros (assembly GCA_003667255.2). Lineage (NCBI taxonomy): Eukaryota > Metazoa > Arthropoda > Insecta > Hemiptera > Pentatomidae > Euschistus > Euschistus heros. The sequence continues at coordinate 432,350 of RCWM02000182.1, read as the reverse complement.
TTACTAGCGCGCACGGTTCTTCTATACAAAATTTTAATGCTAATGTAGATTCATCTAAATTATTTCCCAACACCAAAACTCTCCTGAAATTTGGCATTTTTGACTTCCATCCTAAATTCGATTTATTGTTTGGAACAGACAGTCTTAAATTATTAGGTGCGAAAATTGATTTAGTAAATGATATACTAATCACACCTTTTGGCAATTTAACAATTCATTATGACAACAGACCCCCTCAATCTGAATATACTTACATCTTAAACAACGATTCTGAAACCGTAATCAAAATTCCAATCAAAAATATCTCAAATGGAGAAGGAATCATTCCTCATACCGATTTCAATAATTGTCTTAGAATAATGTCATTATTACTGTCCTAATAAAGAAGAATTTAGGAAAAGCTGTTGGAGGATTTAGAAAGGATAAACAATTCTACTATTAATCCTTACTATAAGGAAATAAAACATACATTACTGGTGCCAAATACCTCCTTTTAAATACCCCATTTTACAAAATAAGAATAATGTCATAACTAAGGCTTGCCTCGGATAAAAAAATTCAGATTTATTATAAAAATAATATGTACAAAATAGACTCCGAAACCATATGCAAATTATGTAATCGAAATGAAAAAGAGAGCTTAAATCATAACCTATTCAACTGCCCCCAATACCAAATACTCAGGCGGATTTTTTAAATTAAAAATAAAATAAAAAACTTCCCCCAAAATATAGCCACGATTTTAAAAATTGAAGATGAAAAAATTGACGTATTATATAATTCCATTACAAAACTCAATTAAACTTAGAACATTCCTTTTGAACGAATAATGACATAACACCCAAGAGGATTAGTAACAATAATAAGATAACAATTTAAAAATAACAATTTTTTTTTGTTTATTTTAGTTTCGATTTGTTGGTATAATTTAAACTGTTTACTTGTATATAATAAAACCACTAAATTAAGTAGGAAATTATGTTATATCAAAAAATATTGTTAATTAAGAAATTTTGTTTTATATGCCTAAAATCAAATGGATCTATATTTTATTTTCTTGTAAATATGTACCTCCACATGTGTATTTTGCTGTATAAGTGTAACTAGATTGGCCAAGCTCTATTGTAACAAGAGTAACGCTTATTCAATAAATAATTTCATTCATTAATTCAACTAAATGACTTTTTTTATTTTTTATTCTTTTATTAATAGAAATTTACAACTGTATTACAAAACACATCTAGTAAATATGCCTTATATATGAGATATAATGACATGAATACAATTTGTAGAGGAACTACCCATTGGTAGTACTCTAATGATTATTTATAAATGAAGATCACGAGACCATCTTCTTTTCAGACGCCTCGGAGGATTGCCAGGAATGGAATGGGAAGCAAGTTGTGCAACAAGTGGATTTGGATGAGCAGTCAGTTTATTATGAAAGGAGAGGTATCTGGTTCGTGCCAAATCAGCGACGTATGGGATATTAAGGTCATTGTGGATGATTGCATTTGTGTCAAAGTAGGGAGCATGAAGGATTTTTCGAAGGATTTTGGATTGGAGTGATTGGATGCGGGAAGAATTCGATTGTTTGGTGGATCCCCATAACTCTATTCTGTATGTGATAATCGTCATATATATTTGAGTTTTTTTTTATAGTGAATCGGGAGATTTGAACGTTTGTCAAGTAGGTGTTATAATAGTGCAAATCAAAGTGCAGCTTCTCGTCTTTTCAATCTTGTATAAGGGTTCCAGGTAAGTCTCTTGTCCAGATAAAATCCGAGGTATCTTATCTGTTCTACATTATTTAATGGTACTCCATTAAAGGATACAGGAGGACAGGATGAGGTTGGTTTTCGACGTAGGGTAAAGCTAAATGACTGGAATCATATTTTTACACACAATATAAAAAAGCAAAGGATCGACATTCTAATTTGGTAATAATTTTCATTTGGATGAAATAATTTTATTGACTTAATTTTAAATTTCTAACCAAAGAAGTATATGACTGTAGGGGCTTTTCAGATAGCTTGACTAAATGAAATAAATATTATATTGAGCAAATGTGGACTGTATAATTAGAAAAAAAAAGAATGAAACTTTAAACTGGTTTGTGGCATAAGAAGATGAGTAAAATTCCACTCACCGGACTTCGTGTCTTCTCTAGGAGAATTTAGCCGCTTCTTGGTTACAAAATCGCGGCGACGAGATCTCTGACGCCGCGAAATGTTGTCGACTGACGTCGGACCAATTTCAAATGTTTAAACCACTTAACTGATAGAAAAACCGAAACTTTACTCATATACTATTAACTAGCAGACAATAGCGTGGTGGAGACAAGTTCACTAGTGAGAGTATAACAAAAAACAGATGTTACAAAAACAAATGACGAAGGACCTGATTACAAAAAAAAGGTTAAAAAAATAGATATTGAGAAATAAGGAAAATGCTTATAATTGCCTTAACAATGACATTGGGGCAAACCTTGTTTTTGCCATTCGACATTGTATATTTAAATAGTTATTAATTTCAATTTAATTATTGCAAGATCTTTCTAGAACTATGATGATGATGTAGTTAAAATTTGGAAGAGATGTGTATAGTAGTTCTACTATTGCAAACTCTGTTGCAGAATGACGCATAACGGTCGATTTTTAAACTTCTAGGATCCACATGTCGCACCATGTATTTTGATATTTTTTTAAAAATTTAATTGAATATAAGTAGATTTTATTATCAATATCCAGTTCTATATGGCACCTTACCTTTGTAAACTCTTCACTGATATTAACATATTACAGCTTTTTATTTTTTTATAGATCGGTTCAGCAGTTTACGTGCTTAGTGATCACAAACGAAAAATTACTTGTCCTTTTATATGACTGACGTTTTATATGAATGACGTTTTTTTATATGAAAAATGACTTGTTCTGTCCTCCTGTCGTATGGATTACTTTAAACGTTTATGCACTTAATTTCATTTTATTTATTTTTTTTAAATTTATGGAGAAAGTATTACAATCGACCTCAAAGAGAGCAATAAGTGATAGGCTTTATTAATCTATTTACACAATATATACAGTAGGAAATAAATAAAAATAAAAATAAATAACGAACTTCATAATATATCATACAATAAATCCAGCGAGAAAAAAAAAATAAAGAACCTAAAATTATACAATATCTGTATAAATTAAAAAAAACAAAATTAAGATTAAATTAAAAGTTGAAAATACAGTCATACATTTTTCACAATATGCACTCATCCTAGGAATCTCCCAAACAGACCAGCCCCACCTAGGAGGTACAAAAGGTTCAAAGAGATCCCAACGCTTCTCTCTCAGCTGCGTCATTAAAGAAAACTTTGTGGAGGCTGATTTAGAGCGCTATAGTAAAGTCATTCAGGGTATGGGTCAGAAAGCTGGCCATTGCCAGGACTCTATGTCTAATTTTAAAATATTTTAAGAGGCCACTGCCTTTTTAACCTGCAAGGAGGATCAGAGGGGTGAATAGAACTGAACAGGGACTGCGCTAGAGGATTTTAATAATGAAAAAGTTTTTAATTAAATTTTGATAATTTCGGATTCGGTTTGGAACTAATTAAAAAAAAAAAAATATATATATATATATTTAAATTTTTTTTTTCCGATTGAAATTTTATATAAATCAGGAAAAAAAACATAAACATATTTAAGCTTAAATATTTGTCGCTAGTCGATACATTTTACATAGTAATTAAATATTATACATAAATTTATAGGAAGCGACGATCTATTAGTAACAACTAATTGTGAATTTCTGTAGCACTTTTACTGATTGATCCGTTGATTTAATAATCAATAAACTCGCTTTAATATTTCAGACTCTCTCAGAACATACACATGTATTATGAATGGCATAAATATGGACTAAATTATCCATTTTTAAATCAATGTTTTAATGAATATCAAATTTAATGGGTTGTTTTTAATCAATTCGATTGGGGAAGAAAATTATTTACTAGTAATTATGGATACAATTAAATTTATTATGATGTATTTTATAGCTTAGGTTTTAAAAAAATAAAGCATTTCATAAAATGCAACTTTTATATTCGCCTAAAAATATTTTAGAAATAACAATAATTCAATCATAGTTCCGTTAGTTCACTCGTTAAAATAAATCACGTTAAAAAATAAAACGTGATTTTCATATTTGATTTTTTTTCGGCTCCTAATGCCCGTTGGCGTCTATAATTCTAGATTTGCACTATTATAGGTCTCTAATACCTACACAAAATTCGGCATTAAAATCTGTTAAAAGTTAAAAGATCCCCTTATAAGTACTTTACTTTTGAGAGCAGGCGAAGCCGCGACAGGGAATGCTAGAATATAATATACGTATGGTAGTGTAATCCCAGAAATATAATCCGACGTTTACCGCAGCTAGGAGAACTAGGGCAATGCCGAAGTGTCCACAGCTAACGGGCGCTATCAACGATTTACCGGCATCAATCCGTGACTATTCTCTGGGTGAAGGCCATTTCGTCCCTGTCTGGGCTAGTTACTTCAGTTCTTGTTCCTTTCTTTATAAGTTAAAATGTATTTATTTTTTGTTGCGATATGCACAGAATTTAGAATATTTCATATGAGCCTAACCCTCCAAAAAAAACCAAAAAAACTTACGACTTTTTAGGGCACACTTACCCTTAATTAGGACAAACCTAATAATCGATAATAGCAGCAGAGAATCGATACTGGTGGATCCAGTTTTGAACTTATTGAAGCGCTTGTTATTTAAAAAATGGCGGAATACCCTTCGGATAACTTAAAAACCATCCTTGAATATTTCAAAACAGTATCCTTAAGGATAACAACTAATTCTGAGTAAGGAAGGAGAGTAGCGACGGATGTCCTTCAGCCGCCAAAAATCGTCAGATCCTGGCAGGTCTGAAGATTGTGCTTATTATTACTTGTCTAATTAATCCACAACTCAGGAAGAAACAGCTGTAGTACTAAAATAAAGATAAATCTTAAATCATTTGTGGAAGTGCGAGACAAAAAACACTATTTTCAATATTTTTCTTTTCTAGCAAGATATTTTTTAACAAGGAACATGCTTTACCGGTGACCTACTTAGTCAAAAGCGATACGCCTTTGGGGAACGAGAGAGAGTTACGCGTAGTTTGATACTAGAAGAGTAAGAGCAGTTGTGAGCTTATACTAAATTCTTATTATATCTTGACTAGGAGGCAGGTTATAATGAGCTCCTTCTGACTCTGTTTCTTCTAATAGGAAATAAACCTATGAAACCTCTATTTTAAAGAGTAGAAGCCTTCCCAGACACCCCAATCCCATACCATAAACCCTCAAAAAGGTGTTTAAAATGGAGAATCAAAATAAGCCCCATCAAATAAATTTTACTATTCGTCGTAAACGTACGACTTCCTGCCCTACAGTATCCTTTAATGATGTCCCACTAATCCCCGTTAAACAGATACGCTACCTATGACTCCATCTGGACAAACGTCTTACTTGGAATCCACATACAAGACTAAAACGACAAGAAACTGCATGTCGTTTCCGACTACTTCAACATTTACTTGACAAACTTTGAAACATTCCAATTAATTACAAAAGACTCATCTACATAACAGTAATTAGAACAATTTGGACATATGGAGCTGAGCTTTGGGGCTCCACTAAACCATCCAATTCATCTCGTATCCAATCCTTACAATCCGAAATCCTTAGTGCTCCATACTTCGTCAGAAAAAAACTTATCCACATCTTAATATACCAAACGTCTTTGACTTAGCTTAAACCAGATAGCTAACTCCACAGCCATTCAAATCTATTAGTATCACAACTTGCTTCTCATTCCATTCCAGGTAACTCTCCGAGGCGCCGGAAAATCGATATTGAGCTAAAAAAAAAAAAAATAATATAAAAGAACTATGAGGTAACGAACTTGGAAAAAAGTATGCCACCCCAGCAACCATGATAAACGAAAGATCCCAGGTTCAAACCTGAACATGTTTTTGAATATTTGTTTAATAAATATTTGGCACTATTTCAATTATAGCGGTATTTAGAAAGTTTTGAGTAAAATCATCATCCAATCGATTTTAAATTTATATTCACAACTTCAGCACCCCCCCCCCCACCGGAAGGTAAACAATGACCGACTCCCAGTTTACCGAACTCAAGAGCAGGATAAACATTTACCATGCTCGGTGGCCGGCGTGGAGGGTGCTGCGTGACAAAGAGCTTCGGTAACAGCAATTGCCAGTAACTGTGTCACTGTGGAAAGTTACGTATTAATTACATTCAGCCTTGTCCAGGATCTGTCGAGGACGGGAAATACCGCGGGTCCTCAGTTCGGTATACGGAAGGACACTTGGTATATTTTATCCTCCGCAATAATAATAAGAAGGATTCAAAGAAGAGAAAAACAAATATTAAAAGTTTTGATTTTATTATTAAATAAAGTACGCTTGTTGGTATAGATGGATCGATACAATCAGGATTGCTGAATTAATAGTAGTTTCTATTGGAATTCTTGTTATTTGAAAACTAGTTTTGAATGTTAAACATCATCATTAGTTCTAAAACCACACATAAATTTTAAAAAATAGCTATTTTCTTCATGGATTGTATGTATTAAATGTTATAAAAATGTAAGACAAGAAATGAATCATGTTGATACTCACCTAAGAAGGAAAAGTGGAAAGGACTTCTGAATGATGTCAGGGCCTAGAGCAGACTGAATGTAGAGAGGCGAAAGAGTCAGGTAGTTAAAACCTTTAGGCTTTATATACGACTGGTTGTTTTTTTTTTTTTTGTTTTTTTTCGTTCTTTATTGAAATGGAAAAAAAAAATAGGAGAATTTATTTTATTTATTTATTTATTTTATCTCGCATCTGGTTCTGTGAAGCAGGACCTTATCCAAAAAGAATAAGAAACGAATTTTTCATTGATTGAAGGCATCCTCACAAATGGCGCAGAAACATGATCCCTCACCAAAAGTATTAAGGATGAATTGAATGTAGTTGAGATGTACTACGGGAGGAGGTATATCCAGGAGACCAGATAAATCCGTAAGAAATGAAGACATAAGGAAGAAAATAGAAATTACGGAGGGCGTGACGGCACATGCTATGAAGAAGTAGTTAATATGGTATGGACATGTGCGTCGGATGCCTCCTGGAAGATTGCCTGAAATTGTGAGAAAATGGAACCCTCCGAAAAATAGAAGGAGAGTACGACCAGCAAGGAGATGGGAAGATGAAATAACGGAAGAGATCTAAGGAATGGTGATTGGTGGGGCAGGGAACAGTGGAAAAAATGTTTGGCCTGACGGAAACCCGACAAGGGAAACACCGTTTCAAGAAGAACAACAAAAATGTAAATAATTTATATTTTATAAATATTAGAAGAATAGATACAAGTGTTATGGCAGACGTATAGTGCAACAAATATCAAATTTGATTGACTAATCATTCAATAATTACTACTAGGTAGAATTTAATTTGTAAACGCAATACATTTAAGAAAAAAAGTCCCACAAATCAAATAGACCAGATACCAATACGTTGTGGTTATGGTGTCACAAGGACAAGATCCATATTGATAGAGGTCAAAGGATGTATAAACCTACATTCTGAGTAAAAACAAAGTAATTACGTAGAATAAAAAGAATGAAGAAGATTCATAAAAATAAATTAACAGAATTTAATTATTACTATTAATTATTACCGCAAGCCGTGCTAGAAACCATAGGTAAAACCTAAATATAAGATATATGAATATTGATAATAAAAAAAAATCTAATAGACATTATTTGAATTAATGAAAGTAAAGTAAGATGGATATTTCAATTATTCTATCAGCTAAGAACATTTCCATTGAGCTACAGCAGCGATTTGTTAGTATAATTGCCAAAGCTGAACGAGGCCTATATATTTCCTCCCTCTTGGGTAGGGAATTAGAATTGGAAATTTATAGTTTAACACGTCTTCAATATTCATGGAATGATTCGAATGAAACTTTAATTCTGACACCAGTTTTGTGCAGATCGGCTTTGTCATTGCCATGAAAATGACATTGATGAGACATTGACTTTCAAAATGTAGTAAGTGGAAACCTAAAACTTTTCTGAAGATACAAAAAAAAAAAAAAAAAGGGCATAACTAGAATGCTTCCAATAATTTTTTTTTTTTAATTTATCGAAATTTACATTTGTATAAAATATATACAACAAATAAATGTGTTGAAAGTGAATACAATGGCATGTAAATAACATCTGAAGAACTACTCACTAGTAGCACTTCAATAAATTCCACACTAAAAGGTCTCTAGGCCATCTTCTTTCCAGACGCCTCGGAGGATTATCAGGAATGGAATAGGAAGCAAGTTGGGAGACTAATGGATTGGAGTGGTTATGGAGCTTACTATGAAAGGATAGGTATCTGGTTTGGGCTTAATCAGCTACATATGGTTGATTAAGGCCTTTATGGATAAGTTTATTTGTAACAAAGTAAGGAGAATTTGGGATTGTAAGGATTGGATACGAGAAGAATTAGAAGGTTTAGTTGAGCCCCATAGCTCAACTCTGTATGCCCAAATAGGTCTGATAACTGTCATATAAATGAGTCTTTTGCAGAAAATCAGAAGTTTCTTCTAAAACTTGTTGTTGTTGTAGTTTGTCTAGTAAATGTTGAAGAAGTCTGAACGACGAGCAGTTTCCTTTCGTTTAAGTCTTGTATGAGGATTTCAAGTTAAACATTTGTCCAGTTGAAGTCCTAGATAGCGGATCTGTTCAACAGGGATCAGTGGAGTATTGTTAAAGGATACGGTAGGACAGGAAGTCGTAGGTTTATGACGAAGGGCTTCAAATATTTATTTTTTTTTTTGGCGACCATAATACAAATAATGTTCTTCAGATTTATGAGTTCCAAAGAATAAAAAAAAAAGAAAGAAATACTGAGTGAAAACTTATCTTCGATGGGGCAACACTGACCCTTCGATTTATTGATGTAATTTTTTATCTCTAAATCCAAAATTTTCGAATTTTTCGTTGACATAGGCAAGAAGATACCCGTGTCTATGCTATTTCCTCTTAATTTTACTATACCTTTTTTTTTTTTTTTTTTGACAAATTAGTAGATTCATTCCATTTTTAAATTCGGCGTGTAACCATACCTATATTTAAACATTTCTATAGAGAAAGAAAAAACATCTAAAATTTAAATCCATATAGTGCTAAAAATGAATCGGCAATAAATTTTAGCAACACCCTCCTTCAAACATTTAAAAAGGTAGTTTTTGAGGAACATAAATGTGAAAGTTTTTTATTAAATTTTTTTTATACCTTTCATGGAGTGCTGAATCTGAATTGTATATTTACTGCATTGTGAGAGATCTCTTTTCCACCAAAAATCGGGATATTCCGGAGTAACATTTTTCAGAATTAGATATTGAAAGATGGCGGTTCTGTATAAAATGAAAGTAGATGAAATGTATTACATTAGACATTGACAACATAGATTTTCTTACATCGCGATTTCGACACTAGAGCGCATTAAAATCACATTAGGTACCTTACACTGAATTAAATAATGAATATGATATCTGCATGTAGTACAAAAGATTGTATTCATTGATTTTTATTTTTTTTTTCAAATAAATATTGATTTGAATATTGAAGGTAAAATTTATGTACACAATACTATACATAATTGACGATGAAAAATAATTTATATAAAGTTTACATTACTCATTTCAGCTGTCTATACTGCCCACTTACCTGTAACAGAAAAAAATTTGATTAATTATTACTTTACACAAAAAAATAACAATAATAAAGTATAATAAATTTTTGATAGTATAATAATATGGTTTATTTCAGTTGAAGAATGATTGGCATTGGAGGCCAAGAGTGTTAAAGCTTCAAGCACGTAAGTATTCTACAATAATAAATGAACAAAAAGTCCAGTATAATAGGGCTCCAAAATGCCGTTTAAAAAAACAAAACAAACTGCCGAATTTTTTTTCTGAACATATCTTTATGTTTTTGGAGTATGACACGACAACGAAGAGAGTTTTTATGAATTAATTGTAGCTGGAACCAGTGCCTACGAAATGAACAAAAACAAAACTCCGAAATCGGACCATTTTTCTCGAAGTTGTGGTCTCGGAAAAGAATTGTAGAAATAGGCCAACTTGCTGTCAGTCTCAATTATCCGCGAAAATACTTTTGTCTTTTGGCTATAACTCTAGAACTATTAGTCCGATCCAAAATTACATTTTTCATCTTAAAGCTGCTTACATTTACTATTTGACTATTATAAATGAAGTTTTAATTAGATACCATTAAATAATGATGCATAAAATAACATGCAAGCTCGCTAAAAAGTCCCTATTGTTGTGAAATCCAAGTTTTTTGGCATATTTTTTACTATAATACAGAACCTATTTATCCGATCCAAAATATTGTTTTCTTATGTAAAATCTAGTTAAATTTCTTATATTATGTAATTTATATTAAATTCCGTGAATGCCATCCCGCTGAACATGTCATAATTGGCATATTTTACCAAAACGCACACCGTTAGCGTGGGTGTTTCACGAGATTTAATAATATAAATTACATATATTTGATCTTTTTTTTTTTTAATTATAAAACATTTATTTAAAGAAAGTATTACAATCTGCTTCGATGAGGGCAATAAGTAATGAGCCTAATGTCACATACGTTGCTGGATTGGCCCATATAAGATACTTATTGTACCATAAAAAGCTCCAAACGAATGAATCTAATTTGCTTTCTACTTGATTCCTGATAATTACGTGACATCTAAAACAATAACATCTAAAATCATTTGTTTCCTGAAATTTACAAAATGTATATACTTTTATGCAGTCGTAAATATCAATGATCAATTATGTATTAAAAAAAATCAAAATCTTGATCAATTTAAACACTAACTGTTGCAATTGTTAAAAATTTAAACAATCAAGCTACTTCAAAAGAAAAAGCTAGGCAATTGTAATGACTCATCAAAGTTCCCATACAGAAGGCCGTGTAGGGGAAGGCAATCAAAGAGGGCGGCTCATTGGTGGAGGAGGCAGGGCTAACAGCCAATCAATGTCCGTCTCTTTACACCTTCGCCTTCACAGCAGGTTATCACATTTCCAATTTCTACCCGTTCAAATCACAAAGCAATTCTTGGTCAAATTAGTAAATAAAACTGATAATGGATCCTTATCTTTCAATTTTATTGGTTTGTCAGTATTTAGAGTATTGAGTAATGAAAAAATAATAATAAATAAATAAAATTAAATAAGAATATACATAAAAATATTCTTATAAATGAGTTTTTTCATTTGACTGTTTTCGATCATCAGTTTAAAAACTTAAAAAAAGAAAAAAATACTGGAGAATCAGTAAATAGAAGATTAGAAGAAAAAATAAAGGCATACAATAATAAGACGGATATTGGGCCATAAAGGTTTTGTAAGCCATTTTCGGTTTCATTTAGCAGCATTTTAAGAGGCCTACAATCATTATCCCATTTAGTCCTTTTTGATATCCTGAGCGTTTAACAGAAAATCCATCAAAATCTAAAATTTATTCACAAGAACCACAAATGATTTTATTCACGTAGCAACGACTCAAAACATTCTCCGTTGTCACGATTCAACAAAAGTGATTACTCTTCCGCTGATTTAACTCCTACCATCTGTATAACGAAATGAGTTTGCAATGCGCGACCACCGAGCGGAATCGCACTGAGGACGATAATTGCGGTGCAAACAGAACTGTGCTCAGGGGCCCGTGTAACGCCATTACCTCGCAGCGACAAGGCAAACAGAGACAGACCAATGGCTGTCTACAACCATCTCCTAATTAATTTATAACATATGAAAATACAGGCATTAGTTTGTGGTTTTAGGTTAGATCCCTGTAAAACTAACATTGTTATCTTGGGGTAATTAATTATTCAATTAACAGCAGTAAATATACATTTACTAAGTGTAGGAAAATTTACAGACTGAATTAACATTGTAAACGTCAGTTAAATAATTTCGCTGCTAACGTTAAGGAAACTATAAGGATTGATGAATTAATTGCCACTTCTATTGGAAAACTAGTCTCGAATTCTAAACATTCATCTTCAGTTCTAAAACATACAAAATTTTCAACACATCAGCACTATGGATTATATATTCTAAAGTTTTCAATAATGTAAGATAATAAATCAAATATTGGTACTCAACTGAATAGATCTAACAGATATCTGAAATATATCCACCGTGGAGGAAGAAAAGAGGCTAAATCTGTGTGTTTTTAGCTTGGGATTTCCCCTATGATTCATTGGATTTTTCCGTTCCTATTGGAAACAGATTTAAAATGGGGCTATTGGAAATGTTTATCTGGTCATTTAAATAAAAATGTGGATCGGTCATAAACGATTTTATTATTTATGTACCTCGGAGGTACAGGACACTAAGTCACAATTCTGTAAGTTTACAGGAGAGCAGTTTAAAGAAAAAAGATTTCATTTCCTGAACTGTTTATTATAGTTATGTGTAGGAAATAAATCTTGACTTTCCCATCCAGGCTAGAATAGGTTGGTAACCCGTCCTTCCTGTCCTAACTGGAGTACATAAGGATGTTATGCCCTCCAACCAAAAAAATAAATAAATAAATTTAAAAAAATCATTTTTATGTAACTTACCATACAATTAATTTGTCTAGGACATAGAATGATATACCTCTGTATAAAAAGAAAAAGGTGAATAAGAATACGTAATAATATATTTTTGGTCAAAAAAGGACCTCCAAGGTACAGATTTCTACTGATTCATAAATATTTAATTTTAGGCTATTTTTTACTTGATGTATTATTTTGACTCCTGAGTATTTATTGAATTTATGGTTATTTCCATTTAGATTGAACGCCCAAAATTACTATTTCGCTATTCATCTTCATGGTGAAATTATGGGAAAACTATGACCAGATAAAAATTTCCTATAGCCGCATTTAAAATTTGCTTCCAAAAGGAACAGTAAAATCCATTGAGTCATAGCGGAAGTCCCAAGCTAAAAAACCCAAAAATTTAACCTACCTGGCCTCTTTCCTTCGTTCACGGTGGATATATTTCAGATATCTGTTAGATCTCCTCAGGTGAATACCAATATTTGATTTCTTATCTTACATTGTTGAAAGTTTTAGTATATATAATCCGTGTAACATAGTACTGATGTGCTGAAATTTTTTATACGTTTGAGAACTGAAGATGAATGCCTAGCATTCGAAACTAGTTTTCCAATAGAAGTGGCAATTAATTCATCAATCCGAATTGCGTCGATCCTGAGTTGACCAATACCATCATCACCCCAAGTGGTAAAGGAAACTCAACATGCTTAGTTCCCGAAAGTTATAAAATAGAATATTTGTGTCGTCTAGTTGCAAAACCGGCCATCTCCAAAAACCAAAATTTTTCAGGAGAGCTGATTTTCTGTTACATCACGCCAATACGAAGTAGAAAGAAAATCTCTTCAGTTTTTAGTGGCACAAGGGTAGTGTGTTTAAAAGCACTTTTTGAAATGGAAGGGGCAGTTGGAGTTGGCCGGTTTTGCAATGAAGTAGAACTTAAAAATCACTAAATTTAATGAAAATATTGGGTTTTGTGGGATGCAAATGAACAAAACTTTCTACAATAAGTGAATATTATTTGAAAAAATTAAACTCTGAAATTTTGTGGTGAAACTCAAACATCTAGACGGAAAAACTGGCGAGAATAATTTTTAAAGTAATAAGTTCCGAAAATGGATAAAGATAAATGGAAGGCAGAAGTTGAAAAAGCCAGGGGCCGCTATATGTTGTCTGTTGTGCTAAAAGAAGAAGAAGAAGAAGAATTTCCGAAAAACGTAATTTTGAAAAACATAAACATTGAGAAACATATGTATCGTCTAGTTGCAGAACCGGCCAACTCCTCAATTTTGAGAAATACGTTTTTTTTCTGTTTTCTGTGTCCTAAGATACATTTTCCATCTATTGGAAAAAAGAAACCTCGCCAAAACCCGTGAAATCCTTGTTAAACCTGCGTTTGAAAAACACAGTGTGCTGCAAAACCGGCCAAATCCTTCCGTGAGTGAGCTTCAAAACCGGCCATCTCCACATCCGCTAGATCGTGGTATTGTTCCAGATCAAGAAGGCTCTTATCAGGCAACTATCAGTCTGCTTCTACTTTTCCTGTAGTTAACGTTTATGCCTTTATCGTTTCGTGCACTTTTCATTCGTTCTTTATGGATAAGTTTGTAGAAGAAGTTCCAGCTAATTTAGCAAAAAAAAAGACAAAGAGACCACGCAACATGGAGAAGAAAAAATACCCTCCAGATCGGGTTTTTACCCAAATTGAGAAGAAGTTAAAGAAAATCGAGACTCTCGTTCAGCCTTCAGAGCTTTATGGCATTCTCTCGGAAAGTGGAACTGTGTTGAAGCCAGGAAGAGACTATAAAAATCTTGATTGGAAGAGTCCCAGTAATGCCCTCCTTAAACCCACTCCACTATGGCACTTCAAGGTCACCCCAACGAAGAGATTTTTCAGAACCAAACAAAATGATAAGGTGCAAGTTCAAGGGGAGGTTTTCTACAGATCGTTTGATTTTTTACTGCAACGTCGTAGCATCAGCTGCTCAAGAAGAAGGAAGCAGAGAAGGAGATGAGAGGGATGAAGAATAATATCACTAAATTACTTAATTACTTTTTTTTCTAAATTTTTCGGAAATTCTTCTTCTACTTCTTTTAGCACAACAGACAACATATAGCGCCCCCTGGCTTTTTCAACTTCTGCCTTCCATTTCTCTCCGTCCATTTTCGGAACTTATTACTTTAAAAATAATTATTTAAAAATAACAATAATCTTGCTAGTTTTTCCGTCTAGATGCTTGAGTTACACCGCTCTATTTCAGATTTTAATTTTTTCAAATAATATTCACTTATTGAAGAAAGTTTTGTTCATTTGCATCCCAAAAAATCCAATATTTTCATTAAATTTAGTGATTTTTAAGTTCTAATTCATTGCAAAACCGGCCAACTCCAAAATAAGTTGCAAAAGTGGCCAAATCCAAAATAAAAAATTGAGTAACTCACCCCCTCCACTTGCCCCTTCCATTTCAAAAAGTGCTTTCAAACCCACTACCCTTGTGCCACTAAAAACCGAAGAGATTTTCTTCCTACTTCGTTTTGGCGTGATGTAACAGAAAATCAGCTCTCCTGAAAAATTTTGTTTTTTGGAGATGGCCGGTTTTGCAACTAGACGACACATATACTCTTGCGGTATTATCGTCTTCAACAGGCTTACACATTTCTTCCTGATATTC
This sequence comes from Euschistus heros, assembly GCA_003667255.2. Classification (NCBI taxonomy): domain Eukaryota; kingdom Metazoa; phylum Arthropoda; class Insecta; order Hemiptera; family Pentatomidae; genus Euschistus; species Euschistus heros. Next base: position 416,975 of record RCWM02000182.1, on the reverse strand, counting down.
TTCTTCATCCCTCGCATCTACTTCTGTGCTTCCTCCTTCTTGAGCAGCTGATGCTACGACGCACAGTGGGGCAAACTAAAGCAAAAAACATGGCAGAAAGTCCTAAAACTAAAATTTTCCTTTCAACTGATGACTTAATTATCTGTTAGTTAAGGCTCTGCAGAACAAAATAATGTAATTCATCAAGCTGATAACGGTCATGTATTGTACTGATAATCGGTGAAAGTAGACGAAGTTCAGTGGCATCAATGTCAGTGTCTGCATCAATTTGTTATTAACAGATCGTTTGTTTTTTTACATACAGTATTAATACTTGTATATTTTTATGACATGGAATCATCATCTTCAGGTATATAATTTTGAAATATAGTATTATATTTGCCTTAATATAATAAAATAAGATTATTGATTTTAGTTTATCTGTACCGAAGGGTTTAGTAACCTTCCAAACCCGTCCAAGCATATTATTTTCCACCATCTTCTGGTACATTATCTAAATTTTATGATTTCGTTGAAAAATCTTGCCCTAATCTCCCCCAGCGTCAGAAAAAATATTTCTTCTTTGTTATTGCATAAACGAAAAAAATCATTTTATTTCCTATCCTATACACCTATCATACAAGCTTCCACTAAAAGAATGGCATGACCGCAGCAATGAAGACAAACAAGTTGTTAAAGAAACAAAGAGTCTTTTTAAAGAAATGTGTGGTTTGATTATTGACATGCCTAAACCTTGCTTTGGAAATAGTAACGATGGAAATACGGCTAGGTGGTTTTTCTTTCATGGTGATATTTCGTCAGAAATTACCGGAGTTAACGCTGAACTAATTAAAAGGCTTCATACAATACTGATAGCAATATCAAGTGGGTACGAAATTAATACTAATGCCTATCAAGCGTTTGCTCATGGTACTACAAAGTATTATGTAGAAAAGTACCCATGGTACCCGATGTCACCGACCCTCCACAAGTTTCTTATTTATGGTACATGAAGCACAGGAAGCTCGTAACAAGGATTTCAAAAAATATCGTGAACATCCCTTACGGAAGTGTAGTCAAGAAAAATCCAAGCAGGATATATTCATTAACTTTTTGTTGTGTTCAGACCCAGTTCTAAAAAGTAAACGAAAACTACCTAAGAAAAAATTTAAGTTACTACCGACAGAGGCTTTAAACTTTCTTTCTTTTTCTTTTGAAAATAAAAGAAGACAGTGAAGATGATGAGGAAATGTTGATAGAAAGTGTGTTACATATTTTAATTTGATTTACCGTTTTTAATGTTTTTTTTTTCCGTATTATACACAAATAAAGTGAATGATTTAGGTTTTTCAATGTTTCAATGTATGATATATAGCTTTAGGAACCAATGTTGATGATTATTTAAGATGTGAGTAAGAATATTTAGTTTATGCCAACAATTAGGGCTACTTGCACCACTGCGCGACGTTGCAGTAAAAAATCAAACGATGTGTAGGAAACCTCCCCTTGAACTAGCACCTTATTATTTTGTTTGGTTATCAAAAATCTCAATGACTTTGAAGTGCCATAGTGGAGGGGGTTTGAGGAGGGCATTACTGGGACTCTTCGAATCAAGATATGTGTTGTCTCTTCCTGGCTTGAACACAGTTCCACTTTCCGAGAGAATGCCGTAAAACTCTAAAGGCTGAACGGGAGTCTCGATTTTCTTTAACTTCTTCTCAATTTGGGTAAAAACCCCATCTGGAGGGATTTGTTTCTCTCCATGTTGCATGGTCTCTTTGTCTTTTTCTTGCTAAATTAGCTAGAACTTCTTCTACAAACTTCTCCAAGAAAATCGAATGAAAAGTGCACGAAACGATAAAGGCATAAAAACGTTAACTACAGGAAAAGCAGGAACAGACTGATAGTTGCCTGATAAGAGGCCTTCTTGATCAGGAACAACAGCGCGATCTAGCGGATGTGGAGATGGCCGGTTTTGAAACTCACTGACGGAAGGATTTGACCGGTTTTGCAGCACACTGAGTTTTTTCAAACGCAGGTTTAACAAGGATTTCACGGATTTTTGGGAGGTTTCTTGTTTCCAATAGATGGAAAATGTATCGTAGGACTCAGAAAACAGAAAAAAACGTATTTCTCAAAATTGAGGAGTTGTCCGGTTTTGCAACTAGACGACACATTTGAAACCACGAAAAAATGATAAAGCTGCAGAAGTTACAAGTCTATAGATATCAGATTTACGGGATTTTTATCCTCTTAATTTACCTAGCGCGACGCGGGACAAAGTCGAAAGTTTAGTAAAAGCAAACCCTGGTCTATAATCAGATTTGAAACGCTATTGTGGGCAAACAAGAGGTAAGTGTCGAAGTCAGGCTGCTTATATATAAAGCGGTATTTATCCCAAACTTGATGCACGGATATAAGAGCTGTTTATGCTAAACTATCGGAGAATTTTTAATGAGTGTTACACCAACAGAGCTAAAGAGTGTCAAAATATTAAATTTTTGACGGTAAAAAAAAAACGATACAACAAAAAATTATATCCTCTCCCCAACCAGCCCCAAGAAATGTACATGTCAAAATGTTATTTACCTTCTCATAAATAAATTTATCTATACAGATACTACTATTACATATGTTGTTGATTTGGTTTAAAGCACAGAACTATTATTTCTCTGTTAATTACATAATCACCAAAACTACGCAATCAACTCGTATCCGAGAGAACTGAGAAGAAGATGGCCTCGGAGCCTTCTAGTATAAACGTTTATTATAGTGCTATCAGTTAGAAGTTTGTTTACAAGCCACTGACATATAATAATCATTATCTTTACATTTACTAGTTCTATATTTTGTGTACAATTGTTTTTTTGTTTTTTTTTAACTATTCTTCTTCTTCTTATCTCACTATTTCCTGAGTGCTGTTAAGTGTGGAGTAGTACTTCTGACCATCTTGTCCAACGGTCCCTGTCCTGTGTAAGTCTTCTCATCAAACTAAAAAAAAAAAAAACTATTCATTGATAGTTAAAACTCTATAAATTAGTAGCATCTCCCTTCACGGCTTCGTCCACTCTCATAAGTAAAGAAATCAAATAATTTTAAACTAATAATTCAAATTTTAATTCTATATCAATAGAAATTTTGAATTGATTTATGCAATTGAGCATTATTTCTTCAATTATATTTTCACGCTGTGATTCTTGACCAGTTAACCTTGCACATATGAGGTGGTTGAGGTTCACATGAAACCATACTTAGACATTTTTACTTTTAATTTATCAGTTGGTAGTCGAGAAGGACAGAAACTATTAAGAAACTCTTGCGGATAATGGACTGCATTATCAGTGCTTACAACTAAAGGTCCGTGAATCAATATCAATATTTTTACAATCAATATCAAAAAGAAAAGGATCGACATTTTAAATTTATAATAACTTTGGCTCAACAGAAATATTTTATTGATTCCTTCTGGTTGGACTTGAATTTCTAACCATAAAAGTATATGAAAGTTTGGCAAACCTTTCTGCCTGTCAATAGTGTTGTAAATTTTATTATTGTTAAATCTTCCTAAAACTATTGACATGAGTTAGTTAAAATTTTGTACAGATAGATGTAATAGTTCAACGAAACGGTGCAAACCACATATAGAAACCATATCGGTTTAATTTTCAAATTTCAATGGTATCCACGAGTCGCACCACATATTTATAGCTTTTTTAATAGCAATTTAATTTTAAAAAAAGTATATATTATTATAAATTAATTACTCCATATGACTATATGACCATGACTAAGACTATGACTAAAACTAATTATGACATATGACTAAAACTAAGACACTATATGACAGTCATACAACCGGAGGCTCTCTACGCTAGGAGACGCTAATCCTGAACAGAAGTATGGAACAAATTAAATTAGTCCACAGAAGAGTGATCAGAAGGATCCTGGGTCCAAAGAAGATCGAACAAGGCTGGAGGCACAAAAGCAACGACGAAGTGTACGAGTTCTCAGAGAGCATCGTCTCCACAATGCGGAAAAGACGTCTCGCCTTATACGGACACTCGACGAGGATGGATCCGAACAGACTCGCCAAAAGGATATTCGACTATTTTGGTAAACTCAAGTTATTACAATTCATGGATCATGGAGTGCAGAGCTGACCTGCAATGTTGTGGAATACAGGAAAGCACAATACAAAGTACAAGAGGGAAGTGGAGGAGAGGGGGCGGATTGAGTGCGGAAGGGTGAGCAGACCGAGCACGCGCGTGTGGTCGCAGGAGAGGAGGAAGGAGCTCAGTGAGAGGATGAAGGCGAGATGGGCGGAGGTCAGAGCGGGAAGGAGATCCTGGAGAAGATGACTGCCGGGTTTCCTTCATGACGCATAGAATTGTAGCGTGATCCGCAGCGGTCTTAACGAAGAAAAAAAAAAAATTACTCCATATAACATACCTATGTATACCTTTGTAACCTCTCTCAAATGGTGCTCGCCACCTATCATTTATTATCAAACTTCAATACGCTTATTTATCGCTTTTTTATAAAAATTTAAAGTGAATCTTTAATGTTTATTATTGCTAAACCTACCTTGAACTATGAAGATGATGTAGTTCAAATTTGGTAGAGATTGGTTCAGTGGTTTTTGCGGTTAGTGATCACAAACGAAAAATGGCCTATCCTTTTTTATAATAGTATAGATAAACAACAAGTAAATTTAATGAAAATTATTACAATGCCATGTCAATAACACGTAAAGAACTACTCACTAGTGGCACTTTATAAGAAGCAGTGAAGATTATACGAAGGAATATGGATTAAATAAGAGAAGAATTGAATGGTTTAGTGGAGCCCCGAAACTCAACTCCGTTTGGGGTCACCTGTGGTGTAGTGGTTAGCATAGCAACCTACTAAGCCCAAGATCGCGGGTTCGCAGCCCGGCAGATGACCTTAGGATTTTTTAAAGGGAGTAAAAAATCCTTAGCTATGCCGTCCTTCGGAAGGGACGTAAAATGGGGGTCCCGAGCCTGTACGATGTCAGGTACTCGTTAAAGATCCCTATCCTAATTATACCTGGATAGGCAAAATTTAGGACTCCCACCGTAGCATCGTCCGATTAGCCATAGCAGCATAAAGTGACGTTAAACGAAATAAACATAAACAACTCCGTTTGTGCATATATGTCTAATGTAAATATGTTTTTTGTAATTTATTGGGAGCTTTGAATGCTTGTCTAGTGAATGTTGGATTTATCGGAAACGACGAGTTTCTGGTCTTTAAGTCTTTTTAATTTAAGTTAATAGAGAATAACAAACAATAACTATTATGATTACAAAATAATGATATATTATAATCGATACCCTATGAAGAGCGCAGAGACGGGAGAGGAATACAAACCGCCGCCGCACAAACAATGGGACATTTAATGGACTCAGCAAACAGCTTTGTCCCAAGAGCCATCAATCAATGGGTTCGGCCCTGCCTCTATCGGTATTCCTCGTCCTTGTTATGTTTGTGTACAAATACAGGATTTGGGACTTCTATTTTTAATAATTCCTAAATTTTATTATTATTCTTCTAATATATATACATTTACAACGGTATTAGAAAACTCATCTAGTAAATATGTGGTATACATGAGATATAACGATATGAATAAACCCATTGGTAATACTAGAAATATTTACAAAAGAAAAAGAACCCGAGGTCATCTTCTTTTCAGACGCCTCGGAGGATTGCCAGGAATGGAATGGAAAGCTAGTTGTACAACAAGTGGATTTGGATAAGGGGTAAATTTATTATGAAAGGAAAGGTATCTGGTTCGTGTAAAATCAGCGACATGTGGGGGTATTAAGTTCATTGTAGATCAGTTTATTTTTGACAAAGGAAGGAGCTTTAAGATTTTTCGAAGGATTTTGGATTTGGTGCGGGAAGAATTCGATGGTTTAGTGCATTGGTTCCCAAACTGCGGGGCGACCCCCCCCCCCCTCCTATGTCAGGTGACATGTCTTTGTGAGGACATGTCAGGGGGGGGGGGGCGCGAGATAAATTTAACATTAAATAAAATTTTGGTAGTCTTTCTAAAATTCTAAATTTTAAAAGACATAAGCACAATGTTCTCAGTTAATTGTTTATGTTCGGTATATTGAATACGAAAGAATGAAAGACGAGCTTCTCTTTTCTACAGAGTTGGAGCCCTTGACAAAAGCTATTGATGTTATGAAAGCAGTGTCAGACTTTTTTGACAAACATGGAATCTCTTGGCAAAAACTGATCGGTGTATGTACGGATGGCACGCCTTTGTGCAATTAGTAAGAGAGAAAAATGCTAATGTGACTGGGATACATTGTTTTATTTATCGACAAGTCTTGGCATCAAAAACCCTTCCAAATGAACTCAATGCTTATGTATTAAATAATAATAAATGCTTTATGTATTAAAGTTATGTATTAAGGTAGTGAGTTACATAAAAAAAAGTGCGTTGAATACTCGATTGCTTAGGACAACTCACTGTGAATATTTAGGAAGTGATCCCAAAACACTGCTATTTCATGCAGAAGTACGATGGCTCTCAAAAGAAAACATGTTGCCAAGATTATTCGAGCTTCAAGATGAAATAATCACCTTCTTGGAACATCAGAAGCAAAATGAACTAAGCGTGGCCTTCAAAATAAAGATAGTATTTACAGAATGTCAACTGACCCATTCCATGTCAACATAGACTCCCTGCCTGAATCACTTCAAGAAGATGCTTTGGAAATAAAACATGATTCCTCTGCCAAATACAACTTTAATATAATGGACAAACCTTCATTTTGGTTAAAATATTTCAAAGTGTATCACAGGAAGCTCTTCGTTTATATTTACCTCTTTCAAGAACCTATTTGTGCGAAAAAGCATTTTCAACACTTGTGGCAATTAAAACAAAGTATCGGAATAAACTTGATGTTGTTAGTGACTTGCTTTGTGGACTTACTATAACTCAGCCATGAATAGGCATACTAGTAAAGAAAATGCAAGCCCATCCATCTCACTAACCAACCTAATCTATTATTCTTTTATTAATAATTTTTGTATTTTACTAAAACTGATATTGTTGTATCTTATGGCAGTATAAATAAATGATTTTTTTTTTCAATGTAACACTTACTTGTTTTTGTTTTGTTCCTAGGCCCATACAATTTATCGTTATGGGGGGGGGGGGGTGCGAGAAGCTTTCATTTCAACAAAAGGGGGCGTGATACAAAAAAAAAAAGTTTACACTACCTTAACGAATACCAGCATTCTGGGGAAAGATGGATGAGTATGTAGAATTGTGGTTAACTTTAAGTACTCGATCATAAAGGTAGGAAAGGAGGATGAAGAAATATGTAGATGGGAGGAATTAACGAAGTTTATAAAGCAGTCCTGGATGCCATACCCGATCAAAGGCCTGTTTAACGTCAAGTAAGACACCCGTGCAATACATCGCGCTCGAAAAAACGAAATTGATGATAAAAATAAAATATTTAAAAAAAAACAACACCTATATCAGAGGTTTAAAATGTTAAGTTTTCAACTTGTTTTACACGTGGCCTAGTTGGTCAAAAGTGAAAAGAAAGACTTATTCACATGACAGTGATTAGACCTGTTTGGACGTACGGAGTTGAGCTTTGGGGCTCTACCAAACCATCCAATTCATCTCGTATCCAATCTTTGCAATCCAAAATCCTTCGAAAAATCCTCAATGCTCCTTACTATGTGACCAATAAACTTATCCATAAAGATCTTAATGTTCCATATGTTTCTGATTTAGCCCAAACCAGATACCTATCCTTCCATAGTAAGCTCCATAACCACTCCAATCCACTAGTCTCCCAACTTGCTTTCTCCTCCATCCCTGATAATCCTCCGAGGCGTCTGAAAAGAAGATGGCCTAGAGATCTTTTAGTGTAGATTTTATTGAAGTGCTACTAGTGAGTAGTTCTTCACAAGTTATTTACATGCCATTTTATTCACTGTCAACACATTTACTAGTTGTATATTATTTTGCACAGTTGTAAATATCAATAAATGGAAAAAAAAAAATTGTTTTCTCGGCTCCCAATGCTCTTTGGCGGCTATAACTCTAGTTTTGCACTATTATAGTAATTATAGTAATTTGCACTATTTAAGTAATTTGATCGTTTTAATCCTAGAATATAAATTGGGAAAAGCAGCAGATTATGGATAAACATATCCATGGCCTATTATTTTTTCCTTCAGAGAGAAATTGAGTTGTTTTATAATTTCAACTTATTAATTATCATAGCATAATTTTTATTTGGATTGCTAATGTGATTTTAATAGTTTACAGTACTATTTATTGTTTTATTACTGTTAATTGCTTTAATTATTTTTCGATTATGGGTTCTTTTTTTCAAAATTTAGTATAGGTATGTCTGTTGTTGAAAACAAATCTGTGACTTAGTTTTTGAATATGTTCAACAAATGCTATTTATTAACTGAAGTGTTGATATTCTTTAGTAAAATAACAAAATGTACGTAAATAATATAAATTTTCTTTGCTCGATCCCTAGCTCTAGGCAAGATATTTCAGAAAACTCGGTAGACTAGAGGGGAGGAAACAAATTGCGGTAGCTACAGGAACTAAGATGAAGTGGCTCTTTGTGGTTTGTTAGCTTCCCGAGGCGGGAATTCCAATTTAGAAGGCAGAGGATATCTCGCCGCCATTCAACTTCCGACAATGATGGAATCCTTTCTTTGGGGGAAAAATAGGCTACCAATACCACCATAGACAGAGTGGTGAAATAAATTTAAAAGTATTTCAATTGTGGTTACTAGATATTGCAATGGCAACGAAACCATTCATAACTATTAAGAAGATGTTTTTGACTTTATTTTTTTTATGGGAATCAAACTGAAAATAAAACACGTTAATAATGGGAACATTATTCAATTTAAATCAGCTGTACAACGTGTAAAGTTCTTTTTACACACAATTAGGTAAAAAATCAGCTGATTTAACTAGTAAAATCTCAAAACCACAACTCCCCTCCAAACATTTTATAACTAATGCCAATAATTTTAACATAACAATAAATACTTATAATAATTAATAAACTGTTAAAATAGAGTTTTTAGATATTTTTGTTAATGAGAAATTAGTTAAGTAAATGCTAATAGTCGCCGGAAAAAAAAAAAAAAAAAAAAAATATATATATATATATATATATATATATATATATATATATATATATGTATATTTGCAAAGCATTGTACTTACATTCGGCTATTTGTAGAACTCGCTTCGCTTCACTTCACTTCGCTTTGTTTCACCCGCTCGTGCGTGCAAACCTTGCATCGAGTGAGTAAAACTAGAACTTTGCTCACTAGTTAAATAAATAACTATTATTGGGTGCACGACACGTACCTTGCAACATTCGCTGATGATACAGCTATACTGTTATTACATCATGATCCTAAAACAGCCTCTCCTAACCAACAAAATCACCTCTCAAAGATTGAACTATGGTGCAACAGATGGAGAATAAAAGTTAATGAATCCAAATGCACCACATTACTTTTACTCTACGCTGTAGTTCCAGCCCAACTGTTCTATTAAATAAGATCCCATTACCCAGATCTGATACAGTGCGATATCATGGTTTGGTTTTGGTTAGGCAAAATACTCACTTGGAACCCATATACTAGACTTAAAAGACAAGAATTTAACACAAGATTCAGCCAACTATACCCCACACTATGCAAAACTTCGAAACGTTCAATAGGCAACAAGCTTTGAATTTACAAGACTATCCTAAACCCTTTCCGGACCTACGGACTAGAAATTTGGGGATCAGCAAAACAATAGAACATCAAACGTATCCAATCCTTCCAATCCAAATTCCTGCGAACCATACCCAACGCCCCATATTATGTCTCCAACAAAACCTTGCATAACGATCTTAATATAAGGTAAGGTGGGGTAAGTGCGTTTATGGGGTAAGTGCATTAGTCCCCCATAATTTCTATTGTCCTTTTGTTACATCAACTGCCATTTTTTGTATGTTGACAGAACTTCATACCCTCTAAACCTAACATACTAGAGTGCTCTACTGTAGAAGATGACCTCTCTAGGAATTTTCATAGTTCAACCTGTTGATATAGGTATTGTGTAAAGTTGAATGAGTTAAAATTATAAAATTGTATTGAATGTATTTTTCTCTATTTGTTTAATTTCAAGGAGTAAAATGATTTCTGGGAGTTGCTTATTTTTGCACTTACCCCATCAAAGAATCAATTTACTGCTAAGGAGTTAACAAGAGATCTATGCACTTACCCCGTTAAGGTGGGGCAAGTGCGTGAATAAGACAGAAAATTGATTTTCCTTCGCACTGATAATAATTTTTAGGATATTAGGGAAATCAACTATATTGCTGAAAAGAGTTTAGTTCAACGTTTGCAATATAACAAAAAATATCCTAGCATTAATAGCTAATATTTTTATGTTAAGTTAAAGTTGTAATTTGCACTCCATATGACGCACTTGCCCCACTTCACCTTACCTTTTGTCCTAGAATCCATACCTGTCAAATTTTCCAAATTTCATCAAAAACTTTCGCATTATTCTAACCATTAACACAATCCCTATCCACTTCCACTCCTACCCATAACCTACCTCGCAGGTTAAAAAGGAAGTTGCTTCGTGATCTATTTTAAAATTTGATATAGAGTTCTGGCAATGGCTAGCTTCTCTACTCATGCTCTGAATGACTGTACTATATCGCTCTTACTCAGCCTCCACTGGTTTTATCTTTATTTACACAAGTGACACACGGGGACAAGTCTGGTTGGCGGAGCCCCCAGATGTGTATTGGGTGCAATTTTTCGGTTTACCTAGAGTTTAATCAGGAATAACTTTTATTTCGTGGATTATCACTGCAATGAATCTCGATCAACCTGGACAGAATCGGTTATAACATGTTGAACAGCTCTTCTCCCCAGCAAAGTTGGTGAACATACAAGCCAAATTTGTGGTTAACTCTCTTTCCTACCCTAGTTGGAGTACAAAACGATAAATTTGTTGCTAAGTAATTTTTGAGGAGAGAACTGGTAATGGAAGAGAGGAAATGTAGGTTAAGCCAACAGCCACTTGAGTGGCGGCTGTGAGATACACCAGGCGCTATAAACCAGACCCTTATGTGCCAAATGCTTCTTCAAGGCTTAGATCTTCAGATTTTCTTATCTTCATTCTTATTACTAGATATCTAACTAATTTTTATTTATATTTTGTATTTGTAATTTATAAATTTGTTTATTGATGAATTTAATAGTTAAATTATCCACATACAAGACTAAAACGACAAGAATCTGTTCGTCGTTACAGACTACTTCAACATTTACTAGGCAAAAGTTCAAAGCTCCCAATTAATTACAAAAGACTCATATACATGACTGTGATTAGACCTATTCGGACGTACCAAGTTGAACATTGGGGTTTCATTAAAACAATTTATATCGGATCCAATCCTTACAATCCAAAATCCTTCGAAAAATTTGAGTGGTTATGGAGCTTACTATGAAAGGATAGGTACCTGCTTTGGGTTAAATCGGCAACATATGGAACATTAAGAGCTTTAGGATAAGTTTATTAATGACAAAGTAAGGAGCATTAAGGATTTTTACTAAGGATTTTGGATTGTAAGGATTGGATACGAGATGAATTGGATATTTTAGTGGAGCTCCAAAGCTCATAAATAAAATTGAAAAATAAATGCAATATCAGAAAACATAAGGAATTATTATTTTGGTGATGTTAAAGTTTATATATTCAAAGTTTACCAGCTAAACTTTTAATTTTTAGTAAAAGACGATGGAAAATATTGATACATTTATGAGAAATATATAGTTGATTTTGCATTCAGCTGATATTATTAGAAAGGAACTTCGATCATAATCAAAATACCTGTAGGTTTATCTATTTCGTGATAGTGCAATTAGTGGTAGTTTGGGAACATGACCTCATGGGACACTAGTGAACTTTTACATTACCACTCACCTGAATGGTTTGAATTTCAGGAAAACTGTTTGTTAATTGGGTAAAATGCAATTATCCACAATTATTTAGACACTAGTTATTGTTTTATATTTTGTGTTACTTTTTAAATTAATTCTCATGTATTACTTCGTTGTTTGTTGAGTTTATGTAAAAAGTTTCGTAAGAACAATTACATGCTGGAAATTGATGGATTATTTACTACTTCTGCGATACTTAGCTTATAGTTAAGACTAGTTTTAAATTTCAAACTTTCAGTTCTAAGAACATACAAACATACAAACATTCAACACATTAACAATTTGATATACAGATTATTAACAATGTAGATAAATTGTTGAATTATAATATACTAGCATCACCTTTCGTTGCTGCACCTGCTCTCATATTTAAAGAACTTGGATAGTTTTAACTAATAATTGAAGTTTGGTTTGTTTATCGATCAAAATCATATATGGTGGCATGCAATTAATAAGCATTATTTTCTCAATGAAATTATCATGAATAGCAGTAATTTTTAACCTGGTTATAATTGCAGTGATTAGGTGGTTGAAGATTACGTAAAAGCATAATTAGATATACATTTTTTAATTTTAATGTATGAGCTGCTAATACAGATAGACAGAGACTATTAAGAAACTTGTACATAATGAACTGCATTATCAGAGCTTACAATAAAAGGCCCACCAATCATATTTTTTACACAAAATATCAAAAAGCTAAGGATCGACATTTTTATTTTGTAGTAACTTTTATTCGTAGTTATATTGATTTCATCTGGTTCAATTTTAATTATTAACCATAAAAGTTAATGACAGAGTGGCAACCTCGTTTTTGCCACTCAACATAGTACATTTAAATTTTTGTTATTTTAAATTTAACTGTTGTAAACCTTTCTAGAACTATGAAAATAGTGCAATTTAAATTTGGTGCAGATGAGTTCAATAGTTTTGCAATTGCAAACTCAGTGGCTCAAGATTTAAAATTCACTGGGATCCATACGTCACAGAACATATTTATAGCATTTTTGATAACAATTTAATTTAATTATGCAAATTTCGTTATCAATTTTTAGCTCTATAAAACACCACATCTTTGTAACCTCTCTTGAATAGCGATTGACACCTATCGATAAATTTTCAAACTTCATTGCGCACCACATATTTATCCCTTTTTTAAAAACAATTTAATTAAAACATGTAAATTTTATCATTGCTAAACCTTCCTTGAACTATGAAGAGTATATAGTTAAAATTTTGCACAGATTGGCTCAGTAGTTTTCGTGGTTAGTGAACACAAGCCAAAATGAATTGTCCTTCCATATAATAGTAAGGATTTTTTAATTACTTATTACTTGTGTCGGTAATTCCCCGCAATCTTCTTTTTACAAACATGTCATGTCTTATAAGATTTGTTTTTTTGTTTTTTTAATTATGTATTGATATTTACTGTAAACCATATATACATATTTCATATTAGAATATTTATTATTGATTCGTGTATATAATTTCTTTTGCATGAATAAAAGGCCATTTTCATTCATTCCGTTACATACGTGTTAGGAAAATAATTACAATGACATATTAATAACTTGTTAAGAACTACCGATTAGCAGCTCCTTCGTATTCACCAAGAGAAGGACTTTTAACATGTTTTTTTAAATTTTATTTTTGATATTTACAACTGTAGAAAAACATATACAAAAAGTAAATGTGTTGACAGTGAATACAATGGCATGCACATAACTTGTGAAGAACTACTCACTAGTAGCACTTCAATAAAATCTACACTAAAAGGTCCTATACTAAATTTCCTACCTATACTAAATTTTGAAAAAAAGAACCCATAATCGAAAAACAATTAAAGCAATCAACAGTAATAAAACAATAAATAATGCTGTAATCTATTAAAATCACATTAATAATCCAAATAAATGTTATGCTGTGATAATTAATAAGTTAAATTTATAAAACAACTCAATTTCTCTCTGAAGGCAAAAAATAATAGGCCACGGATATGTCGATCCATAATCTGCTGCTTTTCCCAATTTATATTTTAGGATTAAAACGATCAAATTACTTAAATAGTGCAAATTACTACAATTACTATAATAGTAAAAAACTAGAGTTATAGCAGCCAATGAGCATTGGGAACCGAGAAAACAATTTTTTTTTTTTCCATTTATTGATATTAACAACTGTACAAAATAATATACAACTAGTAAATGTGTTGACAGTGAATAAAATAGCATGTAAATAGCTTGTGAAGAACTACTCACTAGTAGCACTTCAATAAAATCTACACTAAAAGGTCTCTAGGCTATCTTCTTTTCAGACGCCTCGGAGGATTATCAGGGATGGAGGAGGAAGCAAATTGGGAGACTAGTGGATTGGAGTGGTTATGGAGCTTACTATGGAAGGATAGGTATCTGGTTTGGGCTAAATTAGAAACATATGGAACATTAAGATCTATATAGATAAGTTTATTGGTCACAAAGTAAGGAGCATTGAGGATTTTTCGAAGGATTTTGGATTGTAAGGATTGGATACGTGATGAATTGGATGGTTTAGTAGAGCCCCAAAGCTCAACTCCGTAAGTCCAAATAGGTCTAATCACAGTCATGTATATTAGTATTTTGTAATTAATCCATTGGGAGCTTTGAACGTTTGCCTAGTAAATGTTGAAGTAGTCTGTAACGACGGCGAGTTTCTTGTCGTTTCAGTCTTGTATGTGGATTTCAATTTAGACGTTTGTCCAAGTGGAGTCCTAGGTAGCGGATCTGTTCAACAGGGATTAGTGGAATATTTAACATGTTTAAATTTTAATTATTATAAATTATAGCTATAACGTTTGACGGATTTGTCATTTGGATGAGGGTCTATAGTTTTGTGTTATGTTTAATAACCCTCAATTTTGTAATCTCTATTTTAAACCCTCAACAATGAAAAAAAAAAAAAAAAAAAAAAAAAAATAGCACGCTATAGTTCTGTTGGTGCTCTCGAATCGAAAATTAGCCGGGTGTTTCCTGATCAGAAATGTACTGGAAAATATTTTGTTCTAAAACTTTTGTCGCTAGGGCCTAAAATATTTAGAGCAATATTGGTCTGAATGAAAAAGTCTCGTTTTGCCCATATTTTTTGAGCGTTGGAGACTTTTTCGACACGCTTTAGGTATGTTGATGTCGGACGGATCTAACGTTTACCGACAGTTTCCTTATATTGATACAGACCATAACCGATTTAATCTTCTGATTATTCTGACAATATCTGG
Organism: Euschistus heros; assembly: GCA_003667255.2. Classification (NCBI taxonomy): domain Eukaryota; kingdom Metazoa; phylum Arthropoda; class Insecta; order Hemiptera; family Pentatomidae; genus Euschistus; species Euschistus heros. Next base: position 401,695 of record RCWM02000182.1, on the reverse strand, counting down.
TTTAATAGGTAGCGCTATTAGGAACAAATAAGCCGATAACGTGGAGAGCAATTAGCCATTGCTGATAAAGAGCGAAACTTGGAACCGATACGGCGGGTCCCAATTAGTTTCAGTAATTAGTACCGTTACCGGATCAATATGTATCGGCTAACGTAGTCGCTTTAACGGGGTTTTCTAAAAGTAACTTAAAGAAACTTGTTACAGCGAGAGTAACCGGTTATTTGTGTCGTTTCTCGGTACTGGTTCCGGTTCCGAAAAATCTATTCTCGATTATCAGTACCGGTTCCCTGTTACTATAAATAAAAACAGTATTAAAAAACTCAATATCTCCCTGATTAGGAAAAACTATAAATCATGGGCATGTTATTCTATTAGACTGATGCAAAAATAATGAAGGATTTTATTTTCGTTTCATTATTAATTCCAATTGTGTAAACAAAACTAATCACAATACTAAGTTATACACATCAATTTAAAGCCTATTTATCTCGCTTACTTTCCTATATAATCCTTTTTTTTTTTTTACCTTTAATTCAGTCCATTCAGTGCCTCCAGACAAAATGACGTCAAGGAGATATTTTCGGCAAATTAACTTATATGAGTTCAAACTCGGTCGAAGTTACTCTTTCTATTCAAACCAATATAGGTTGGTCCTAGTAACAAATATTTTCTAATACATTTCTGATAAGGAAACGGCCGGCAAATTTTTCTATTTAAACAACAGAGCTAGAACGTGTCAAATTGTTACATTTGTTAATGTGCGAACAAATTTTTAAATAAGTTGTGGCGAAAAAAAAGGTACACAAGAAAGCTTTATAGTTTCCTTTTCATATGTCGACAGATCTCCAAAGCTACATGTACGAAATAATAATAAAATGAATTCCATCAAAAAGAGAATTACTGCTTAGGAAGAGTTTCTAATATAATATTCAATTTAAATTAAAAAGTTTGATAATTATATGTGGCTAACGTCATTCTGGAAAAGAGTTAACAACGCTAGAAACTACTGAATTCATCTGAATTTAACTACATCATTTTAGTTTTAGAAGGGTTTACAATAGAAAAGTTTACTATAATAATAACTTGAATGTACAGCGTTAGGTGGCAGAAACGAGGTTTATAACACTGTCATAAACTTTTATGGTTAGAAATTAAAATCCAGTCAAATGAAATCGATACAATTATTGACTAATCGAAACATCGAACCCTTGCTTTTTGATATTGTGAGTAAAAATATAATTTATAGGCCTTAAGTTGTAAGCACTGATAATGTAGTCCATCTGAATTACAAACTCATAGATTAACAATTAAAAATTGGATGTCCAATTATGCTGTAACTAAAGGTTACATTTTTGCAAGAAAATATTAATAAAAAAGTAATTTTCAATTACAACAAGATTTTTATCATTTATTAATTTAACAATTAAATTTCAATCAGTTAAAATTATCGAAGTTCTATACTTAAGAGAGTAGGCGCAGCCGGTGTGCTAGTATTTTTATATCACTAACTTTATTGACAAATCCGTTCTGTTACGCTGCGCTCCGTCAGTGTTTCTTCTTTCGTATTTTCTGCTACTTTTTTTGTAAAGCAGAAAATTTATAGTTTTGTAAAAATAAAACAAACCTGTATCATTTACCAACTGTTCGGACAAACCTTCCTCCCTACTCGTTAGCTAAGTGTTCCAGAGCGATCACCTAGATCCGCAGGCAGTAGTTAGTTCTATCTTAACTGGAGTGGTGGCCCAATAACAGGAGTGGAGGGCGCGCCACAGTGGCTCCCGATGGACCAAGACGTGACCAGAAGAAAGTGATCCGTAATCCGGAAGGCTTCTCTTCCGGGCATTCATCTTCTGAAGGGAGGTTAGCTCACGTTCGAGGAAGGAGTGTTAGTAATTGAGGGTAGATTGCATTAGAGCGGTCAACATAGAGCAATGCAAGGCATTTCACAAGCTCATTTGAGGCCCTAAACCTATAATTGAACTAATGAGATCAGCATTAGTTAATTAACAGGGATCCGCTGGTTCTCATCTTCACATGCAATGCGATGCATTTCACTGTTCCAAATCAACTATTTTCACGAATTACCAAATATTACGCATGCACAATACATTTTGTAACAACCTAGATTTATTTTGGTAGAAGCTTCCTCCTGGGATATTTAGAAGTATGTAAACGTTGAAAAAAAAAAAAATATAATTGGATCGTCCAGGAAATAATGTGGGCTCCTTGTTTTCTTTAAATTGCCTCTCAATATAACCTCTTATTTGTATTTGATGGATTTTTCATTTGTATAACCGTAAACAATTATGTATGTATCCTCTAATAGAATCCAATAATGTTTTAAACAAGTAAGTGAAATAAAACTATAAGGGCCCCCGCAGACTGCTGACTTTTTATCGGATGAGCATGACAAGCTTCAATGAACTATCTTAAAATCGTTAAATCCTGAATTATTTCAAAATAGTATCCTTAAGGAAAAAAACTAAAATGACAATGGTAGAACATCCTTCGGATAACTTTAAAACGATCAAATCCTTGAATATTTCAACATATTATCCTTAAGAACGATAACTAATCTATATGTGGCCCAAAGATGTCCTTCTGTCATCTTAAAATAGTATCCTTCAGGACGAATAACCAATAAAATCGTTACAAATTGACAAAATAGTAACCTTAAGGATACTATATAATAGTAATAATATTAATAATAATAATAGTATCCTAATTCTAAGCGGGGAAGAAGAGGGCCAAGATGTCCTTCGGCCCATCTGCCAGGATCTGACTTTTTTTAACGACCGAAGTTTTCAACTGTAAGAATAATATTTTGAAATATTAGAATATTTAACGATTTCAAGACGACGGAAGGATATTCCACCAGTTAGCAAGTTAGCCAATATTGATTAAACAGTCGGCCGATAGTTGGCCGACGAATTAGTTTGATTGCAATTGGGAAGCCCATCAAAATTTTTTATCGGCCGAAACTGAATCGGTGTAATGTGTGCATATGCATATCTCTCCATACCGATTAAGAGGCCGACCAAACTATCGGCCGATAACGCGTCTGCAGTCTGCGGGGGCTCTAAATATGCGCAAGGTGTTTTGTAACAACCGAACAAAAGTAGCAACGTAATAAAGATGGCGAACAAACGTTCGAAATTACTGTTTCACAACATATTACAAAATTAACGGAGGCACTGGTACCATCCAATCACCCAGTATCAGGGTGACAGTGGCGGACAGTACTAGGGTCACACTAGCATATTTAGGATATATTCGGAACGCAACGCTGTCCGTAGCATTATTGACGTTGAACATGGTTCACCACTTGCTTTCTAAGCAAATCCCGACTACATAACTTAGTATTGCAGAGCGAAACAGTTGGTTATTTTGTAATCGGAATTGAAAATCATTGGAAGACCTAGGAATTGCTCTTACAAGATCGAATCATAACTAAAATTGGTAAGTTTAGTAAGGTAAGTATAAATATAGGATTAGATTTTAGATCGATGGCTATATGGTCAATGAAAACTAATTTTTGTACAAACGTTTTGTCGGTTTATGCGAGACCTGCAAAAAATATATGGTTATAAAAAAAAGGAAGACAGTCCTTTTAAAAAAGGACAAGATACAATCTATTTTCAGGACGACAACGGCCGAATATCATTCAAAAATATTTAAATTCTGACGGATCTGGAACTAGTATCCTTCAGGAGCCTATGAAAAGGATTAGAAGTGAATAGAGTGCCCTTTTAAAAAACGGAAAGACAATAAATTTTCAAAATTATGAAAATAAATTCGTTAGACTCTAAGAGATCGGAAACTAGTATTTACTTAGTTAGTTAAGTCTCCTGTAAAGAAGAGAAAGAACAGGGAAGAGAAAGTGTCCTTACAAAAAAAAAAAAAAAAAAAAAAAAATTTATTCCTTTTTTCGAAAGAACAAAAATTAGTTTATTGGTAAGTGGCTAAATATCCTTCGGCCAAAAAAAATCGTTAGATACTAACAGATATGAAAACATTACGATTCAGCGTCCTGTTAAAAGGATTAATCAGGAAAAGAGCGTATCTTTTTTTTTTTTTAATTCTAAAAGATTTAATAAATTTTCAAGTGGGCAAAAATTAGTTTATCGGGTAGGAGTGGCCGAATATTCTTCGACTGTCAAAAATCGTTAGAACCTGGCAGATCTGAGACAAGTGTTTTTAAGATTTGTATTTGAAATTCTGGTCATTTTTAGTGGTAATATAGATTATTTCCTCGATCACATTATTTCAGATTATTTCAAAATCAATTCATTTTTTTTTCTTCTAATTTTTATCTGTTTCTTTACACTCTCAAACTCTATGATGTAACGTTTGCAGATACTATAAAAGGGTGAAATGTTCGATTTATTTATTCTCTGAATCGTTCGCTATTGGAAAATTTTTCTATATCGTGTCAGGTTTTATCCAGGATTGAACATACTTTGCATTTTTCAAGGGAGGCAGGTTTTCATCAAAAAGGTAAACATTCAGAGGGGAATCAAGCTCACAGAATCCCACGTAAGCTCTTGTTACCACGTTTTATTTTCCCAGAACATTCCAGTAAAGGTTCGTAAAATAACCACTTCTTTTGAAACAAGAGTGGATTCTTATACACACAATGAAATAGAGAGAGAGAAAAAAAATTAACTTAGTATCACGTAAAAGCAAACAAAAACTTCATACATCTATGAATAATAGTTTAATCCAAACCTAATTAACGGTTGTGTCAACTTCTGAAACAAAATACAACACTCTGTTTTTTATCCATTCTTGTTAAAATATTATATTGAATCTATTAAATCAAATATTTTGACTATTCTACATTTAAAATAGAATATATGCACAGTATATTGCCCAGGAGAATAATATTTTTAACGTATATGGAAATATGTTTATGATCGCAAATATTAAAAAATAAATATATAACTACCATTTTTATTTACAGTACTGTAAAACGGCCTGATTTTGCACCAGTGAGTTAACTTTGCACCAAGATCACTAAAAATGTTCAGTTGGGGAAAAAGTGTTTTAATGTTGTTTAAATGAGGGATATTTGATATCTCTTACTTACTTAAGACAACACTGATTGGGTCAGAGAAATTTTCACGCTGATCCTAGTTACCTCTCATGTTTCATAACAGTTAGTTGATTGTAGTGTTTCAACAGGTGTGATTCCTTTGTGGAATAAAGTAGTGCTTTCAACAACTAAATATTTCTCAAATCGATTAGGTTTTGCATTAATTTTATTCTATAATTATTGCAATCTAAAGATATCATATTCATTTTGCTCAAAATATTTGCCAAAAGTCATTTGAAAATAAAATGGAATCTCCTTTTTGATATGAATTAGGAATGACTTTGCACCAAGTATATTTTGGCGCAAGGTGGCCTCCCTGTGGGAAGAAGTCTAAGGCAGCATTGCTCCTTCTAAACAAATCAATAAACGAGGATATTTTGAAGTTAAGGAGTTAATAGGCTGGTTAAAATCCGAATTATTTGGGATAACGTTTTGCTTCTTGTTAATAAGGTTTTTGCCATCTATGTGTAAGTATATTGGCGAATGCTGTTAGAATTTTGCCTAGTTTTAGCTTTAAATTGTATCAAGTCATAGTGCTCATTTTTATATTTTAACAATGTTTGTATAACTATTGCAGATTGTTTTTTTTCCAAAGTGTTTCTCTAAGAATCTGTGTGCAATTTATTTCATAGGTATCGTTTTGTTCCTTGTTTACCAAAATTATAGTTGTTTACGTTAGGCATGTTTTAAGTCTATATTTTGTTTCTATAAAATATTTTGTTGGTATGTTTTGTATTTTCTATCGTTCCTCAATAAACCTTTTTAAATTGTGCAATTTTGTTTCTCATTTCAATGAAAAAATTGTAATTTACATTCGTTTCCTTTAGCAAAATTTTTAGAAACTGAGAAAAAAATCACTAGGCTAAACTCCAAACACTATCAAGAAATGACTTTGCATCTCATATTTAATATAAAACTTTGACTTTGCTTACATTTTTAATGTTTTTTTAATTGAAAAAATGTAGTGGTGCAAAGTCACGGGTATCCGATTGACTTTGCAACAAAGTTTAAAAACAATAAAATTAATTATACGTTTTGTAAATTTTACAATTCCAAGATTATGCGATGAATCAACAGCATTTTTAAGCTAATTATTCAAAGTAAATATTTTAATACATCCATTATAATCATTATTGGTATTTAATTAAAGAATGAAGTTCAGCAAATGCGGTGCAAAGTCACGCCGTTTTACGGTATTACAATATGATATATGTGCATGTCTAAAATGGTTGTCTTTCTTTATTTCGTTTAACGTTACTTTATGCTGCTATGGCTAATCGGACGATGCTACGTGGGAGTCCTAAATTTTGCCTATCCAGGTATAATTAGGATAGGGATCTTTAACGAGTACCTGACATCGCACAGGCTCGGGACCCCCATTTTACGTCCCTTCCGAAGGACGGCATAGCTAAGGATTTTTTACTCCCTTTAAAAATTCCTAAGGTCATCTGCCGGGCTGCGGACCCTCTAAAATGGTTGTTTTTATGAGCAATTATCACAATTTCATTTGACGGATGATTTTTACAAATAAAATGTAAAATTCCTCAGGCTTTTTACCCTCTCTATCACCGTCAATACGCTTAACATCCGTTTCTGTCTTGATGATCTAAAACATTTTCTATTTTTTCTTTACTCAAATTCAAATTATGATTTGATTATCCGATTATTTTTTTTTCCTCGTCTAGCTCCTAAAAAAATCGAGGAATATGTTCCAATTTTATGGGTTTCCACTGAATGAAAACATTCAAAATAATCAATACTTCGATGACTAAAATAAACAAAAGTGAAAATTCAAAAGAATCCTAATTACATTGCCAAATCCAGCTAATTGCCGAGAAAGGGACAAGAAAAAAATCAAAACAAACGCGGTCGCGTGTTGTACTTTGTGCTACAGTGAGGACTAAATATTTTTTAAACAGGAAACTATACCTCCAACCACATTGAAAAATTACTGGAGGCAAATATAGGAGTATCTCGAGGAATAGTTAAGGCCAATCTTCGGAGAAGCAATATCGAGGAAAAAACAAGTTGGGTCTTGTACACAATATGTACAACGGCAAGGCCGATGGAAGGTTAAAGAAGGGCTTTGCTGGGATAAGAAACTGACTAAACTCAACTGCTGAAAGAAAACGTTCAAAAGTCACATACCTAATAGATTCTTAGTCAAAGCAAAGAAAAAAACAAAAAATTATTTTTTTTTAAACCACCAAGATATTTCCAAAGTCAAAAGTCAGACGTATTTTTAAACGGAAAGTGGGTACGAGATGACACGTAATGAGGTTGTCCGACCGAAGGAAATTTTCGGTCAGTGAGTGAAATTACGTGCGTGTCACACGGCGGCTCAAATCGTATTCCCACGGGGAGTGGGAACATAACGTGACGAATTCCATAATTATGTACAGTAGAACCCCTTTTAACCGGCTACGGTTTATCCGGTTCATTCCATAGACAAAAGTTAGTTTTTATACTTTTTAGTGAATGAATAAAACTGATATTGAATAAATGTAGAATATGTTAGAGGGAGGAAAGTTTTCAGGATTGATTATGCCATCATCAACTTATCTATGAATCTGTTATTAGTTTTTTTTAAAAACTATTTATCGATATTTACAACTTTACACAAAATAAAAAACAAGTAAATTTAAGGAGAATGATTACAATAACATGTAAAGATCAATACATTAGTAGCACTTCAATAAAAGTTCTACATGAGAAGGTCTCCTGGCCATCTTCTTTTCAGACTCCTCAGAGGATTATCGGGAATTGATTGTGAAGCAAGTTGAGAAACTAGTGGATTTGAGTGGTTATGAAGCTTACTATGAAAGGATTGGTATCTGGTTGGGGCTAAATCAGCAACAAACATATGGTACATTAATATCTTTATGGATAAGTTTATTGGTCACAAAGTAAGGAGCATTGAGGATTTTTTGAAGGATTTTGGATTGTAAGGATTGGATACGAGATGAATTGGATGGTTTAGTAGAGCCCCAAAGCTCAACTCCGTATGTCCAAATGGGTCTAATTACTGACCGGTAGATTTCTTTTGAAATTCAATTTCAAAATAACAGACCAAAACTCATTAAAATAGGAACGGATAGTTGGAATCGATTTTTTTTTTTTTTTTTTTTTTTGTTCTAACCAGACCGGTTTGTCGGGGTTTCATTGTTCCATATTTTCAAATGAAAGACCAGATAAATATCATATATCAACTGTTTAATTCAAGTTTACAAGTAAAGTTTTCAAAGTAGGTTCTCTTGAAATGAACCTGGCTTCGGGTGAAATTAACTTTAGGTTTCCTATTCAGAAAAGAAAACTAGAAAGTATTCCCTTCTTTCCGGACCACTTTGCTAGTTTTTTTTTTTTAAAACTAATCTGGTATTGAACTTCATGGGAAGGATTTAAACATTATTTCCAATAGATTTCCATTACGATATCCACTCATTCAATAACTGGCCAAGTTCCCACTCTTCTTCAATAGTTCCTTCCTAAGGAATAGGTCTATCGAATAGTACTCCAAAGAACTAACTTTCGTTTTTGAGAACGTAAGAGTTCCTGAGGAATGAATGGAAGAAACGATAATGTGGAAGTAAGATGAAACAAAAAATTAGGAAATATGCTGTTCAAATCAGCTGATATTAAAGTAATCCAGTAGAAATCTCATCTGACCCACTTTCTTGAATCAACTGACTATTTATATAATTTCCGTGATGGTATTTCGCCTATTTTTAATCATTGAAATTGTAATATCCTACAATCTAATGTTATATAACTACACAAATTGTTTTCTTGTAGTGCAGACTAAGTATAATAATAAATACCTATAAGCAATACAAATAATGAACGCTTTGTATCGAAATCTATTGGGACCATACAGATCAAAACTCTTTTCTTCTTTGAATTTAACTGTATTATATATCGTCTGGTTGGAGGTAAAAGTCACTAAGCTCTCCTGAAAAACAAGATCTAAATTTGTGAATGCAAAATGTTTGTCAACTTCCAAACCCAGACACTTCAATCATCAGAAACCTACAAGAATGGTGCCAAAAATGGAGAATCCAAATAAGTCCCATCAAGAAACAAGAAACTTCCCGTCGTTTTCGACTACTTCAACAATTACATGACAAACGTTCAAATCTTCAATTAATTACAAAAGAATTATTTACGTAGTAATTAGACCAACTTGGTATACGGAGTTGAGCTTTAAGGTTGCACTAAACCGTTCAAATCATCTTGTATCCAATCCTTACAAACTGAACTCCTTTGTAAAATCCTCAATGCTTCTTATTATATAACAAACAAACTTATCCACAAAGATCTTAATATACCTTACTTTTCTGACTTAGCTCAAACCAAGGAAGATATCTATCCTTTCATAGCTAACTCCACAAACATTCAAATCCATTAGTATCACAACTTGCTATACACTAGGGTTGGCGATAGCAGATAGTTATTATCGATATATCAATTTGCCATGCCTATCGATGGTCACTATCGATAGCGTCGACTATCGATAGATCTTTTTTACCCTCAAATTGTGAAACTATCGAAATTATGCTGATATGTCTCTGTCCAGTTTCGAGTTCTTTTGAAATTGAAGTTTGAATTCCTAGAGCTCAATGGTTCACTCAAAGATTAAGCCAAAGGAATCCAGAAATGCATGATTTTTTTTCGGGAAATATGTGGCTCAAGGAGCACATTTGACTTTTGAAATTAACGATTTGTTCATTATTATTGTAACCATGTTAATTGTAAATACTTTTTTAAAATTCAAATAAATTATTTTTTTTCTCTCATCTTTACGATAAAGACTAAAACGACAAGAAGCTGCCCGTCGTTACAGAGTACTTCAACATTTACTAGACAAATGTTCAAAGCCCCAATTGATTACAAAAGACTAATATACATGGCTGAGATTAGACCAATATGGACTTAAAGAGTTGAGATTTGGGGCTCCAATAAACCATCCAATTCATCTCGTATCTAATCCTTGCTATCCAAAATCCTTTGACAAATCCTCAATGCTCCTTACTTTGTCACCAATAAACTTATCCATAAAGATCTTATTGTTCCATATGTTGCAGATTTAGCCCAAACTAGATATCAATCCTTTCATAGTAAGCTCCAAACCACTCAAATCCTCTAATTTCTCAACTTGCTTCCCACACCATTCCTGATAATCCTCCGAGGCGTCTGAAAAAAAGATGGCCATGAGACCTTCTAGCGTAGAATTTTTATTAAAGTGCTACTGATGAGTAGTTCTTTAAAAGTTTTGTCACTTTATTGTATCTCCGCTCACAAAAAAAAGAAGGTAACAGCACATTTACTTGATGTATAAATATTTTACAGTTGTAAATTTCAATAAATTGATATTTAAAAAAAAAAAAATCTTTATGATATAATCTTATAATTTATAATCCTCCAAAGTTCAAATAGTGGATACTTTAATTTAATTAAATTGGTTGAAATTCTTTATTGAATATCTTTGGAAAAAATAGGAAGCATCTATCGAAAAACTATCGATAGCAATCGATAGTACTAACTATCGACTATTGCCCAACCCTATTATACACTCTATTCCAGATAGAGGCGCTTAAAAAGTAGGTGGCTTCAAGACCTTCATTATATGGCACTATTATAACTGCTACCAATGGATAGTCGCTTTAAAAGCAAGTGACGTGTCATTTAATAGAACTTCCAAGCTGCGTATGAATAACATATTAACTCTTTACAAAGTTTCAAAGAATAAGGTATGCGTTACTTTCAATAGTGAATAATGAATAATAATATTCACTCAAGAAGGCGCTGATATTCCAAAGTTAACAAGACCTTAAATAAATCAAGAGGTGAAGGTACCTAAACCTAAATGATGAGATAATCCAAAGGCTTATAGCAACTTCAATTTAATAAACAATTACAGAGATAAGGATGGTGAATAAAACTGTTAATCAGAGATTGTTGAGGGAATTAGGGGGGAAGGGAGAGGGGGCGAAAGGGGGAGTAAAGGAGGGGGCTAAGGGAAGGGGAGTCCTAAATGGGAATTTTAGGAAGGGGAGGGGAAAGGGGGTAGAGGGAGTGGGGAGGTAAGGTAGTCGGACTGCCTGGGACTCTGATTACGGCTTATAAACCTCTAAGGTCCCCTCCCTTAGGAGATATTTCTGTTAGCACTCGGTAAGAATATTTTAGAAAAGATGTCTGGACCGGATGAAAATTAATAATAAAATATGATATTATAGGTTTATTCTTTAATATTATATAAAAGGACAAGCCGTTTTTCCTTTATGATCACTAACCGAGAAAACTGCTGAATCTGTACTAAATTTTAACTACATTATCTTTATAGCTCTAGGAAAGTTAAGCAATAATACAATCTAATGATTTTCAATTGATGTATTAATATATGTGGATAACAGTGAAGTTTGAAAAACGACTGATAGGTGGTGAGTGCTATTCTACGTGTTATATAGAGCTTGAAATTGATAATAAAATTTAATTATATTCAATTGAATTATTAAAAAATATTTTAATATGTGGTGCGACATGTGTATACCAGTGACGTTTGAAAATGGATCGAGATGTGGTTAGCTAGAGTTTACAATGGCATAGCTACTAAACTGTATCAAATTATGTATCTGTATCAAATTCCACCTACATCATTTTCACAGTTTTAGGAAGGTTTAGCAATAATAAAAATTTAAATGTACAATGTGGTGTGGCAGAAACGAGATTTGCAGCTCTGTCATATTCCTTCATGGTTAGAAATATATTAAAAGAATTATAATCGAAATGTTAATCCTTTGCTTTTTGATTTTGTGTTTAAATATACGATTCACGGGCCTTTGATGATGCAGTCCATTATCCGCTAGATTCTTAATAGTTTTTATCCCTCTGGATTACCCATTCATGCATTAAAATTGAAAATTGAATGTCCAATTATGATTTTACGTAACTTCAATCACCTAATCTGTTCAATGGTAAAAACTGACTGCTATGCGAGAAGATATAAGTGAAGAAATAATGCTTATAGTCCAGTAAAATAAGGCTCCAAAAGGCCGTTTTGAAGAAAAAACTGCGGAAATTTTATTCTCAACGGATCTTTATGTTTTTTGAGGTGCTGAATCCGAATCTGAAGTTTGCTAACACGGCAACCATCGGATTCATATTCAAAATCGCAAAAAACCGCCAAAAAAAACCGTTATTTTTGTTTTTTTATTTATAACACGATAAAGAAGCTTTTTTTCTTCAAATATTAATTGTAGCTGGAACTAGTACCTACATAATGAAAAAAAAAGAAATCCGAAATCGGACCATTATTCGCGAAGTTAAGTTATTGGGAAAAAATGCAGAAATTCGCTAACTTGCCGTCATTCCCACAGCTACGTGAAAACACGTTTGACGTTCTCTTCTGGCTATAACTCTGAAACTATTTGTCCGATACAACATTACTTTTTTTTTATCTTAAAACTGATTAAATTTACTATAAGAATCTATAAATGAAGTTTTAATCAAACCCGGTAAAATATACATGCCAGCCCGCTAATAAAAACATACTGTTGTAAAATCCAAGTGTTTTTTTGGCACATTTTTAGACTCTAAGTAGACTGGTGTGGGTATTTCACAGTGTTAATTATAAGTTACATATATAGGATCTAATAGTAAATTTAATCAGCTTTTAGACAAAAATATTAAATTTTGGATTGGACAAATGGTTTTCGAGTTATAGTGAATAATATGCCAAAAAAACATGTATTTTACAAAAGTAAGTGATTTTCAGTGTGATAGCTTGTGTATTTTAAATATGAAAATTTAACCACCTTTCAGATTGAAAAAAAAAAAACATTTTGAATCGGACTAATTCTTTCGGAGTTATAATGATAAATGTGCCGAAAACCATGGATTTAATAACAGTACGGGTTTTTAGGCGTCAGGGATATTATATTATATGGGATATTATTACTCCAAAAGTATTTGTCCGATTCAAAATGTTTTTTTTTCAATCTCAAAGATCATGAATTTTCGATTAGATCCTATTTATGAAATTTTTATCAAAATTCTTGAAATACACAAGCTATCACACTGAAAATTGCTTACTTTTCTAAAATACGTGTTTTTTTGGCACATTATTCACTATACTGAATATGTCATAATTTACATATTTTGCCAAAACATTCACATTTAGCGTGCTGGCTTGGGTGGTTTACAGGATTTAATGTAATTTACATATATAGCATCTGATAGCGAATTTAATCAGCATTGAGATAGAAAAAAGAAATTTGGGATCGAACGAATATTTGAGGAGTTGGAGCGACAAATGTGCCAAAAAACACTTGGATTTTACAACAGTATGTTTTTATTAGCGGGCTGGCATGTATATTTTACCGGGTTTAATTAAAACTCCATTTATAGATTCTTACAGTAAATTTAATCAGCTTAAAGATGAAAAAAAGTAGTGTTGCATCGGACAAATAGTTTCAAAGTTACGAGGTGTGATCAAAAAGTTCCAGGACTAAATTTTTATACATTTATTCATACAACATACAGGTTATTCAAATTTGTCTCCTTCGAAGTACTCCCCTTGGGAAGCTACACACATTTCCCACCGGTGTTTCCACTGATCAAAGGCCCCAGAAAACTCTTCTATTGTAAAGGTGTTTAGCAGCTCCGTTGTTTTTTCTTTAATTTCGTCAACTGTTTGAAATTTTCGTCCTTTCAGGTGTCTCTTGAGCTTCGGGAAAAGAAAAAAGTCGGCTGGAGCCAGGTCAGGTGAGTAGGGGGGCTGAGGAATGACAGTCGTTTTTTACACAAAAAGGCCTTATTTTACTGTACTATCAATAGCATACTTCAACACAAGATTTCATCGATAAACAAGTAAAACTTTAAATATTAGTAAACATTTTCTAGGTTTTTACTTATGAGAGCAGGCGAAGACACTACGGAGGAGTACAAATATAATAGGTAAACATTAAATAATAACTTCACTCGAGGTACGCATGATGATATAGAAGGATCAATACAATTAGGATTGATGAATTAAATGCCACTTCTATTGAGATTATTTTATTTGAAAACTAGTTTCGAATGCTAAACATTCATCTTCAGTTCTAAAACATACAATAAAATTTATTGTATCTGCCCCCCCTGCCTACCTGCCCCCCCTTTTACTTCTCACAAATTCAGTGTTTTAGTTACCTCGAAGGTGAGTGCCTATGCTTGATTTCTTGTCTTATCTTTTTAAAAACCTTAGTATATTTAATCTATGTAACATAGTACTGATGTGTTGAAAATTTTATTGTATGTTTTAGAACTGAAGATGAATGTTTAGCATTCGAAACTAGTTTTCAAATAAAATAATCTCAATAGAAGTGGCATTTAATTCATCAATCCTAATTAAATAATAACTCAGTAGCAAACAACTAGATCAAATCTTTAGAATAAAATGAAATTACAAATATATTGAGGGAGTGAAAAGACATGCACTGGGTATGTATATATGGGTTAAATTTTTGTGGTTTACCATGGGATTTCCCTTGTTACTTATTGGATTTTTCAGTTCCTAATGGAAACAAATTTAAAATAGGGCTATTAGAAATGTTTGTCTGTTCAATTAAACAAAAACCTGGATCGGTTTTAAACGATTTTATTATTTCTAATGATTCATAAATATTTAATTTTAGGCTATTTTCTACTTGATGAATTATTTTTACTCCCGAGTCTTAATTGAATTTATGTTTATTTTCATTTAGATCGATAGTGAAGTTGAAATATTAGGTCTTATCATCGTATGCTCTTAAATGTTCTTTTACTCTTTGATTTACCGATCGTCCAGTTTTTCCCGTGTATTTAACTTCACAGTCATTACATATTAGTTCGTATACACCGCTTTTTTGGAAAGGGTCTAATCTGTCTTTATGTGAAAAGAAGTATGATGACAATGGTTTATCTATTTTAAAACCTATTTTTTAAAATTTATTTCCGACTTTGGTGGATATTGGGCCGTAGTATGGTGTCAATGTATATTTCTTCAGGGAAGCTTTATCCTCTGGGGGCGTTGTTTATATATTATTCATAGTTCTTTTATGGATTATTTTTTTTTTTTTGATTTTACATCTGATTTTACTGTATCCGTTATTGCTGGCTATAGTTCATGTATATTTTTTAAAGTTAAAACTTCAAGGAAGTAGCAATGTGAGCCAAAACGTATGCATAATAAATTAAGAGAATTTTATTGTGATTTTTTGACTGCACACCCCAACTACTTTCTCTTATATTTCTACAGTTAAACATATTACATCAATATTAACTTATAACCAATGGAGGTTAGTAGCGGTCTGAAATGATCGCGGACAGACAATAATACCATTTATTGTGCGATCATGTAATTTTTATAAAAATTATTGCAAGATTAAAAGTTATTTTTTCTATTCATTTTTACTTTTATTACATACTGTAAATATTGTGTGAATGAAATACTGAAGCCATCCGTATTACATATTGAGGCAATTTGTAATAATTACTCAAAGGTTAAAAAAAAAAATGACCATTTTATCAAATTCCATAGTTCAAAATTCTGTAAATATCTTAATGCTATTTATTATTTACCAATACTTAATAATCCCTTTAGAGCATTCTCTAAGCTTCTTTACTAACACTGGACTTCTTCAAAAAAAGCCTCAGTTCAGTTGTTTCTTTCAAAGAAGAAACCTGACTGTGTCCTACGAAATTCTCGTGATTTTAAGAGATAACTGGAAAAAAAATTTCACAGCCGCTGAAGCAACTCGTAAAATTATTAAATATGAAGGGGAAGGTGACCTTGAAGAGCGCACTGCGCGGCGTTGGTCTGAAAAAAATAAGTGGAAGTACGACGTTGGAAAGGAAGAAGTGCTCCGGGCGGCCATTAATGGATATTAATGAGATTATGAAGGAAGATGTTGAGTCAAATCCGTCCACAAGTACTCGCGAACATGCCAGGGAGTTTGATGTGTCGAAAGATACTGTTAGTCGCCATCTTTTCTCAATGGGGAAGGTGAAAAAGACCTGAAGACTGGTCCCTCACGAACTTACTCCCCAACAATCAGCAGAAATGTTTACAGAACTTCATGGGTTTGAACTCCTGCTCCATCCACCATATAGTCCAGACCTCGCACCTTCGGATTACTACTTGTTTTGATCAATGGCCCATTTTCTTCAAGGGAAAAATTTTATAATTTTGCGAAAGTTGAATATGCTGTCCAAGACTTTTTTGACAGCCATCCCAAGGGAGGGTATCAGCGTGGCATCGATCAATTGGCTAGCAGATGGGTAATGACAGTAGATAACTATGGACTATACTTTGAGTATTAATTGTATATATCAAAGAAATAATAATACAAATATTTGTTTAAGAAACGGTCATATTTTTTTATACACCCCATTACATTATGCTGTTCATTATTTAGTACCGTATAATCATTTTAAAACCTTATGCTGGATTTATATATTTTTTTATTATCATCGCTGGAAAAGTTTGTAAGAAACTTAGTAAAGAGAACACGAAAAGAAGTGGTGTTCAGCAAAGTAGCTAAGTCCCCCCATAAAGTTCGACGGCTAAGCCCCGTAAATGTAGATGGCTTTTTAACACCTTACCGGACTTTTATTTTACACTTTCTTTTCCTTAATACCTCAATTTCAAAGCAACGAGAAGTTAATAATGAATCTGGTTCTAAATATAATGTTTTAATTAAATGTAATAGGTTTCTAGTGATTATTATTATTACGGTTTGATGAGTTATTACTCCTAGGCACCTGAAAAGAAGATGATCTCGTGACCCGATTATAAAGAACTTTTATTGAAGTGTTACACGTGGGTAGTTGCTTTACAGGCAATCTACGTGTTATTATAAACAGTATCTTCACATTTTATAGACGTATTTTTTTGAGTTGTAAATTTAAATAGATAATTTATTGAAATTTACAACTGTACAAATATACATTAAGTAAATGTGTTGAAAACGCTTATAATAACATGCGAAAACTTGAAAGAACTACTCATCAGTAGCACTTCAATAAAAATCTACACAAGAAGATCTGTAGGCCATCTTCTTTTCTGACGCCTCGGAGGATTATCGGGAATTGAGTGGGAAGCAAGTTGAGAAACTAGTGGATTTGAGTGGTTATGAAGCTTACTATGAAATGATTGGTATCTGGTTTGGGCTAAATCAGCAACATATGGAACATCAAGATCTTTATGGATAAGTTTATTGGTGACAAAGTAAGGAGCAGTGAGGATTTTTGATTGTAAGGATTAGAATTGGATATTTAATTGGATATAGAAGGAAATTGGATGTTTTGGTAGATCCCCAAATCTGAACTCCGTAAGTCCATAATGGTCTAATCACTGTCATGTTAATGAATCTTTTGTAATTAATTGGAAGCATTGAAAAAAAAAATGAACTTTTCATTGTAAAAGCTGTAGAATAAATAGAAACATTTAAAATTTATAAATCATATTGGTTTAGGTGCGAGTTTTGTTTGTTTATTTTAATGCTGTTTTATTTATTATATCCAGTGACGTTTCTAGAGAGTGTGCAGACATTTGTTTGTGTATGCACAGCTGTAGGAGAAGGAAATAATGAGATACTAAAATCAGAAGCAATTAAAAATACTGCTGCTGGATGAATTTTCATCGGTAAAGAAAATTAGTAACTTTTTTCAGTTGATTTTATATGCATTTTAAGGTACTGAATCCATATTTTAACTTTTCAATCTCAAAAAAAAAAAAACTATATATATACATAATAAGGTTCTTGAGGTTCAATTAACCTGTGAACTTGAGAACTTCAGTCAACCTCAAGTTGGATGTCTAATAATGCTTTTACGTAAAATTCAATCACCTTATCAGTAATTTTTACCAGGTTAAAAATTACTGCTATGTGTGAAAATATCATCGAAGAAATAATGCTCAAATACTTACTGCAATATAAGATTTTTATTGATGAAAAAATAAAATTTCAATTATTAGTTAAAATTGTCTATGTTATTTAGGTACTTATAAGTGCGGGTTAAACCGCCACGTAAAAAGCTAGTTTTATTTATACATATGTAATCTGTATACCAAAGTGCTGATGCTTTGATTTTTGATTTTTTTATGTTTTTAGACCTGGTGATAGACTTTTATCTTTTTAAAACTAGTCTTCGAATAATAAATTCTAAAAGAAGTGGCAATTAATTCATCAATACTAACTGTATCGATCTTTCTGTACTATCATAGTGAACCTCAAGAGGAAAATAAAATACACTTTAAAATCTACATTTTGTTTTCAGTCAAACCAACCATTTAAGCTCGATGAAATTTCAGCTAAAACAAATGAACAGTTGTTTACTAGCCACTGCATCGGATGTCACTTGTTCATACTTCAAATAAGTCCTCTATAAGTGCCTTGACATAAAACTCCTGTATCAAATAACTTAAAGCCAATTAAATTAATTTTCATTTTTGAGATATTTTTTTAAATATAAAACAAAATTACAAATTTTTTTTTATTGCGCATTATCTAAAAACAGGAATTTTTTCTATACATCAAAAAGTTCTCTATTTATGCTGATTTTTCTGTTCGACTAACGTTACGGTTACTGGACTATAACTTAAACATATTCTATCTTCTAAGGAGTTTGGCAAATAAACATAGAAAGAATTTTGGAGAAAGTTTGCCATAAAATTGTTTATATTCATACTTGTCGAACTTTTAACGGTTTTTGAAATATACATAATTGAAAATCGATAATTTTCAGCAGAAAATAATTTTTACCTCACTTTTTGTCAGACATCTGCTTTTTGTGCCAAAAACTTAGATATAAAATTAAAGTCACTATTGCTCTACAATATTACAACAGGTTGTAATATTGAAATGTTCTGTTAAATGTTTAAGAAAATTTATTCTTGCAATGTTAAAAGTAATATTGAAATGTTATGTTAAACTGTTAAAACCAGCAGTGATGGCTACAAGCCATCCCTGCAAAACCCGTGTAGCCGAGAGGCAAGGAAGGGAAATAAATAAATAAATTGCTCTACAACTTCAATTCCTACAATTTTTCTGATAAACGATCGTGCAAGCCACTAGAAGCAAATGTTTGACAAAAAGTGAGGTAACATCATTTTTTTTTTTTTTTTTCGAAAATTATCGGTTTTCAATAACGTATATCTCGAAAACCGTTAGAAGTTTGACAAATATGTGTATAAACTATTTTATTGTAAATGTTTTAGCTTAAATGTTTATATCTAATATTTACAGACTACTTCAACATTTACAAGTCAAACGATCAAACTTCCTAATTCATTACAAAGTACATAACTGTTATTAGAACTATTTGGACGTACTATTTGGAGTTGAGCTTTGGGGCTCCATTAAACCATCCAATTCATCTCGTAGCCAATCCTTACAATCCAAAATCCTTCGAAAAATCCTAAATGCCCCTTACTTTGTCTTATTGGTGACAAAGTAAGGGGCATTTAGGATTTATTAGGGCATATAGGATTAAACTTATCCATAAAGACCTTAATGTTCATATGTTGCTGAGTTAGCCCAAACCAGATACCTATCCTTTCATAGTAAGCTCCATAACCACTCAAATCCATTAGTTTCTCAACTTGCTTCCCACTCCATTCCCGATAATCCTCCGATGCGTCTGAAAAGAAGATGGTCTAGAGATCTTCTAGTGTGGAATTTTTATTGAAGTGCTACTGATGAGTAGTTCCTTTCAAGTTATTACATGTCATTGTAATCGTTATCAGCTCATTTCCACCGTCCACCGATTTCGAGATATAATAAAAAAACAAAAAATGGAACATTCTCCCCTTCCCCCACTGTTAGCTCACCTCTCAGGGGCGAGAACTTTTTAAGTATGTTTACCTTCTAACTGCTCCTAACGAAGCTATGAGGTTGAAAATTATCGCATATTCCATGAACTCTATACACCTCATTTCAGCACTGATTGACGGTACAATTAAGGAAAACATAAGTAGATATTGCTTATAGATGGAGCTGGATCTATTGACTTAATATTAAACTGAAATGTTCCTCACCCATCATCCTTCGGTAAACTATGCTTTAGAACATACAAACAAGTTTCAAAGCACAAAAGAGGAGACAGATGCAGAGAGAGAAACAATACACACAAACAGAACAATGACAGGGAACGTTTATTATAGTGGTGGTGACTACAGCAATACGTTTAATGACCTCTGCGTATCGCTTGGGGGCTTTGTCTTTCCAGCTCGGGCTATCTCTGCGGCTGATAGTGGTTCGTTGTTGTCAACTGGAAAGGCACGCTTGCACATTCCTTTGATGAAGTCATCGCTTCACCGAAAATGAATCGTGCAATAGCAAAACATTGGAAGGAGAAAGAGTTTCAAATATCTATCAATATCGAAACAAATAAGTCCTTTCCGTTTTACTGTTTAATAGGGCGTATAAAAAAAAACAAAAAAAAAAATGACCGTTTTATCAAATTCCAGAGTTCACAAGTCTGTAAATATCTTAATGCTATTTATTATTTACCAATAATTAATAATCCCTTAAGAGCATTCTCTAAGCTTGTTTACTAACACTGGACTTCTTCAAAAAAAGCCTCAGTTCAGTTATTTATTTCAAAAAAGAAACATGACAGTGTCCTACGAAATTCTCGTAAGTTTAAGACAAAACTCGAAAAAAAAATTCACAGCCGCTAAATCAACTCGTGAAATTATTAAATATGAAGGGGGAGGTGTCCTTGAAGAGCCCACTGCGCGGCGTTGGTTTGAAAAATTTAGAGATACGACGTTGGAAAGGAAAAAGGACTCCGTCCACAAGTACTCGCGAACTTTCCAGGGAGTGTGATGTGTCGAAAGATACTGTTAGTCGCCATCTTCTCTCCATGGGGAAGGTGATAAAGACCTGCTCTTCCACACACTTCCCGTCGAACCAAAGAAAAGTTTATAGAACTACATGGATTTGAACTCCGGCCTCACCCACCATATAGTCCAGACCTCGCACCTTCGGATTACTATTTGTTTCGATCCATGGCCCATTTTCTTCAAGGGAAAAAATTTGATAATTTTGCTGAAGTTGAAAATGCTGTCCAATAGTTCTTTGACAGCCATCCCAAGGGAGGGTATCAGCGTGGCATCGAGCAATTGGCTAGCAGATGGGTAATGATTGTAGGTAACAATGGATCATACTTTGAGTATTAATTGTATTTTATATCAAAGAAATAATAATAAAAATATTTGTAAATAAATAAGAAACGGTCATTTTTTTTTTTATACACCCCATTATATAAACTAACATTTTTGCAAATTCTTGTTTACATTAGCTTAGTATTGTAATTGCTATTGCACTGTGAATATTCAAAAAATATCATTCATTATCGAAATATTTTGCAGTATTATTTTAAAAAAGGTAACCGTGCTGCAGAAGCCCATAAGAAAAATTCCAGTGTTTATGGGGATGATTCCTTAACCGAACACACCTGTCAAAATTTCTTTGCCAAATATCGTTCAGGAAAGTTTGACATCAATGACGCTCCTCGGTCTAGTCGCCCACAGGGAATTGAAACGAGATATAGTCATCAGGACAAACAATTGATTCAACTCTATGTGTTCGCAATCTTGTACCAATCAATTAAAAAAAAAAAAACGCCCAGAAATAACAAATCGAAAGGGTGTTCCTCACTCTAGGTGTGAGGGAAATATAAATGCGGGAAATAGAATTTTTAGTTGGATTTAAGATTAACACCACCCATTTTAGATAAACAAAAAACAGATGGAACTCTGAACTACATGGGAAACAAATATTTCAATGCAAAGAAAACAAGAATCAAAATTACCCTCTTTGAAAAACCACTATGTGAGGGAAATAGAATTATGAATGATATTCGAACACTTGATTCGACATAAACTTGGGACAACGAACAAAGGAAATTTGTTGTAAGTTAGGTTACCCTCAGTTTTACGAAGATTCTGAAATGTTGCCAGCCTGAAATATGACATAATAATTCTTGGTTATGTTTTGGCGGACTTTTCAAAAAAATGTGAGGGAAATAGATTGACCCTATGGGACACAAGCATTAGAAGTCATTCTTCTTTTTGTAAGCAATTAGCCTCAGTTTCAATTATAAAATTCAATATATTGCAACTTAGCTGAGGTACTAGAAAAAACAAGTAAGTTAAAAATTGCAAAAATGGAGAATTTATTCGCATTTAATGTTACCAACTCATATTATGGGACACGTGAGGGAAATAGAATTTGACGTTTTGAATTTAAATTAAACCATGAAAACAAATCAATAACCATAGAAATACTACTTTACGTTTAAGAGGTAAGTACCTTGCACCTACTTGTTACAATTGGGTTGCGAAAAAATTCATGCAGAAACCACAATTGCTTCGGGACACAATATCGTATGAAATAGGAGAATGACCCATATAAAGAACTTATAAACAAAATAAAGAAATTGGGCTTTCAGGACATTAACTTTAACCTAACCTGGTTAATTATATGCAGTTGTAAATATCAGTAAATAGTTAAAACAAAAAAACATATTTCAGCATACCGATGTGGATAGCAAGTCTGACAAATCACTGGCATGCCATCAATTCATAGTTTCGCTAATTTAATTATTGTAGAACTGTACATTGCAGTTAATTTCCATTAAAGGTATGCATTATGGATATTATGGAAGGATCAATACAATTAGCTATTTATTAATAATTGGCCATGTATATGCTATTATATGTATTGCAAGACCAGTTTCAAATATTAGGCAATCAAATTCAGTTCTAAAACACCTACAAATATTCAAAAAATAAACAGAAATTTATAATTTATAATTTTATAAGTAATAAATCAAATGAATGTTTTTATATGGGATTATTTCAAATTTGGTTACATTTGTAACAGAAAACAAACGGAAATTTTTTTGGGAAAACCTAAAGATTAATCCATTTACCTGAATACCTTCCATTGATTCACTTTCTATCACACAACATTTCACAACTATACTCAGCTGCTCCAAGTCATATTACGTATCTCTTCCCCCGTTGAGTGCCTACATTTATTTGATTTCTTGTCTTACATTTTTACAATAATAAAAAAAATATAATCTATAATAAAGTGCCGATAATTTTCATTTAGCTGTAATTGGTTTAACTCACAGATTTGAATGCCGATTTTTGTGTGTAGTAGGGACCTACAATAGTGCAAAACTAGAGTTGTAACCGCCAATGGGTATTGGGATCCGAGAAAAAAAATAAAATATGAAAATCACGTTATATTTTTTTTCTTATCTCTCAATCAAGATATAGAAATGATTATTTCACATTTAGTTGCAGTTGTGTATGCTATTTTAAATAAAAATACTTTTGTTATGCTCAAGACACTACCCGGCTTTAGGGTGCTCAAAAAAAATGACACAATTCCAAGGAAATTCACTGTAAATCAGTGGAAACTTTTTTTCATGAACAACTGACCTCAAATCTGGATTTAACGCACCATAAAACCCTTATGTGTGAAATTTTATTAAAATCTAAAAATACTGATTTTTTACCCCTTTCGAGGAGGATTAAATTTTGAAGTTGAGATTTCATCAACAATATGTAACGGCCATGACACTGCTGTGTTCAACCAATAGCATCAATCAATAATAGCATCACTAGAATCAGCATACATTCTTCCTTTTATCCTTGCGTATAACATTGGATTTACTACCGATTTTAGTGGACACAAAACTAATGTGAAAGAAAAAATCTAAGGTCAGCTATACCTTGAGATATTTCAATTAGGGGAAATCCTGCGACCGGATTTGGGCTAAACTATGCAGTTTTAAGGCTTCTAGATGACCTTAAAATTTTGTTTTAATCGATTGTGAAATATGTGAGATAGCGCAAATTATTTACATTTTTCAGAAATTGACAGCCCCTTGCCTAAAAAAATTTAAAGATAAAAAAAAATTATTTTTGATTTCGACAAAATTAAGTTTCTACATGTTTTTTGAGATGAGGAATCTGGAAATAATATCGTATTTTTACATTTAAAAACATTCATTACTGCAATTTAACGTGAAATAATAATTTCTCTATCTTGACTGAGAGCTGAGAAAAAAAAATAAAACGTTATTTTCATATTTTATTTTTTTTCTGGGCTCCTAATGCCAATTGGCGGCTATAACTCTAGTTTTGCACTATTATAGGTCCCTACTACCCACAAAAAATCGGCATTCAAATCTGTGAGTTAAAACTGCAAACGTCCCCTTGTAAGTTTAAAACTTAAAGTTTCTTGTAATGATTCGGATGCATAGCATATAAGGGACTGTCTGGTGAGCTCGAAATGAGAAATAAAAGACTAGTGAACTGTTTTATCAGATTTATTTTTGGGAACTCTAGACTTTCTCACATATCTCACCGGTACTCTGAAATTGGGTAGCTTTATCCTTGTTTCCGACACCAAAACAAATTGTAGAGTGCATGCAATATGATTAATTTTTGACTTCATAGCTTCGTTAGGAATAGTTAGAAGGTAAACATACTAAAAGTCCCCGCCCTTGGGGGGTGAGCTAACGGTGTGGAAAGGAGGAGAAAAGGTCCTATTTTTGGGTTTTTTTGGTTATATCTCGAAAACGAAGGACTCTAGGAAAGTATGCTACAGTTCAAAATTAAAGCAAATTACATTTCCTATAAAATTATTTATATACATACTTCAGGTACTTTCAATGGTTTTCGAGATATTCGCTATCTAAAATCGATAATTTTGGAAAAAAGAATGTTTACCTCAATGTTTACCTTCAAGTGTCAGAAATATATATATGAAATTACACTACATTTAATATTCTACAAATTTGATTCTGCCATTTTTTCTGTGAAACGATCGTGGAAGGCACTAAAAACAAATGTTTGACAAAAAGTGAAGTAAAAATTTTTTTTTTGCGAAAATTATCAATTTTAAATAACGTATATCTCGAAAACGGTTGGAAATTCGACAAATATATTTGGTATTAATTGTAGAGGAACTTTAATTCGATTTAATTCTGATTTGAAACATATTTTCCTGAAAATGGGACTTTCTCCCCTACCCCACCAATAGCTCACACCCAGTGGCGGGTGCTTTTAGTATGTCTTCGAACAACTCCTGACGAAGTCCTGAGGTAAAAAATAATCGCATATTCCATGCAATCTACATCCCTCATTCCGCTTCTTATTGACTGGACTACAAGGTGCATTTATATTCCAATCCTTAAAACCCAACAAACCTAGTTATATTCATGATCTTACTCTGCGCTTTTCCATCCACATCTTAAATACAAGAACTTAACAACCCATCAAACTGTACACTGCCCATCGAACTGCATCCTTCAAAAATATCCTTTATCATCCTCGCTTCCTCTTTATGTAATTCCTTGTTCATATCAATTCGAACATTCTCCTCTGACACTTCCTTTAATCATCTATTTCTTTACCTCTTGAATTATCAATCATCCAAGGAAATGTAGATGTATATTTATATTTTTTTTTATAGAACTTTTATTGAGTAATTATTACAATTTGCCACAAATGTGAGCAATAAATAAAGCCGGCTCCACACATTCGTGTTATGTCATAACACCCAACACGAAACAATGTTCGCCGAACCTGTTTCGTGTTATGTCATCACACATAACACATAACACGAAATAACGAGGAAAAAGTTCTCTGTTATGGCATAACACATAACACGAAACAATGACGAAACAGTTCTCTGTTGTCATGACAATATATCAATACCTACTAAAATAAGCCATGTTCGTAAAAATGCAAGTATCTAAAATGTTTTAATATGTTGTTAGGACCCATGAGGATAGTTAAAATCCAAGTTTTCAAACCTCAAAATCAGGTGGTTTGTTCGTAGTACTCAATAAACCGCGGAATTGTAGCACTATTTTCGTATTTCATTTATATCTCTAAAATATGAAAATTTGCTTGACATAGCATTTACTATATTAAAGAGTACTAAATGTGTGACAATTTAATTCTAACCGCCGCTAAGTAGATTAATTGGTTGCGGAAATACAGTTCTCCAAAAAATAGTGATTTTTCACAATATTTGAAAATTTTCCGTTGAGTCAAGTTCTCGGCCGCATTCTAACAAAAGTACTGGTTTCAAAATAATTTCTTCAAGAAAGAATTTAAAGGAAATTTAATTAGCTTTTATTTGATATCTAAACTGTAGCTGTAGACAAACTTTTTTTAGAAACGGGAAAAGATTACAAAATCGGATTAGAGGAAAAAAATTGCATTGCTGGTTTTAAAAGTGAGTGAGAGAATTGGCAGGAGTCTACCTGTTTCTTTTTCAATTTAAAAAAGTATCTATTGCTATATTTAAAAACATGTATTTTAGGCTGGTATCCTTCGAAGTATAAATCTAGGCTATGACCTATTGTTTTCCCCTGTTTAGGAGAAATTGAGTTTTATCCTTCGGTCTCCCCCTTTCTTAAATCTTATATTTTATTTTGCCATTGTTTCAGGACTCTTTAGTCTCTCAAATACCACTTTTTTTTTAATGCGAGGCTACTTAATCTCCTCAGAGTCAGCTCTTATTACTTCTTTATCACATTATCTCATGTGTTAATAAAGTTTGCATAGGCATTATTTACGCCATGACCTATTTACTTTCAGACTGAACTAAGAGCAAAAATGAAGATAAGCTACGAAAATCTCTTGTTGACTAATTAAATAGACGAAAAAAACTCTGTCAACAACGTACTTTCCCATTACAAATGCAACCTTTTTTTTTTTTTTTTTTTTTTTTTTTTTTTTTTTTTTTAGCCTCCGGCTTTATTTATTTATTTATTTCATGCAAGGGAAAGGATAAGGGGAAAAGGGATCTTTTATTGCCTTTCGGCATTTTAAGACTTTATTTAAAACTCTGCCATCTCTGGTGGGTCTCGGTATGCTGGAGGCACTCCGTCTACAAGTCAAGTGCGGAGGAAACACTTTGCCGGCGAACAAAGTACAAATGCAACCATAAAAAAAAAATATACTTAATATAGTCCCGTTCAATTCAAAATGTATAAAATTAGCTATTGAGTTAAATTATATGTTTTTAAATCGCTTTGTGATTACTTAACGTTATTTATTATCAAATTTAATAGTTTATTTTAAAACAGTTATTATTAATAATAATGATTAACTGGGCTTCACGATTATTCGTTGTTGCTAAGCGAATTTGCGAATAAGCGATTCTCTCTGTTTCGGCTTGTGTTAGGGCTGGGACACAGACAGCTATTTCTCCGACGCGATATCCGCGCGGTTTTACGGCGCGGAGAGTCATCAATGTGTTTATAGTGGGAGAGGACAGACACGTCGGTGTCGGATCGCAGGCGGTTTTGAAACCGAAGCGGATGGTGGTTGTAGCCAAGATCCGCTCGGTTTTGGGAACCACGTGGCGTATAGTCATTGCATTGAATGAAGTGAGACTGAACAGACACAGCGCTTTTTCCGCGTGGATTTTGTTACTTATTCTTTTTCTTTTCCAACTTTTAATTGTTTCAACTTTTCTTTTTTCTCTTTATTATAAATCATGAGTAGAATTGACATCAACAAATTAATTATTGATGTTCAAAAGCGTCCGGCTCTGTGGGATATGAGGACTGCGGAATACAGTGATCGTATTCAAAGGAAGAAGTGCTGGGAAGAAATATGTGAGGTGTTTGGGAATGAGGAGATGACAGCAAGCGAGAAAAATGAACTTTGTAAGTTGTGTATTTATACAACACAAATTTTAATTGGGTCTTTTGCACTTGTGCCCAGCATTTCATTTTGAGTTTATTATTATATATTTACGTTACGAGAACCTTCCCAAACGTAATAACACGTCAATGAGAGATCGTTTGATTGTTCCTATTATTAAATAATTAAATAAAAAACAAAAAAAAAAAATATTTACTTATTTATTTAAATATTTTATAAAATGTTATTCTATGTATAATAACTTTTTCCTGAAGAAATTCTATTGTTTTTTCTTTTGTATTTATTAGACGAATTAAATTGAACAAAGACATGTATGATATGCGTATAATTTCCACTATTGGATGAATCCATATCTTCCTGTTTCTTGTCCGTCTTTTCCATCGGTAATACAGCAGGGATACCAGGAGCGCCTTTTTTCAACAGAATTCATTGCACTTCAACTACACACTGTTGCACGAGGAATGGGAACGTTTTTGAATGTTGGGAAGGTTTCGCAAGGCTGAAGATGAATCCGCTCTATAATCCGCTTATAACATCCGCGCTGTCTGGCCACTATGATAAAATCCGACTCGGAGATCGCGTCGGAGAAATCGCTGTGTGTGTCCCAGCCCTTATGGGGAAACAAATTTCCTTTGATGTGTATTAAAAACCGCCTCCTATAGCGATACACCCATAACACGAGCAGAAACAACTTGATAACACATAACACGAGCCGAGTGCCCATCCACACATTCGTTATCTTCAACGAGCATGTCTGTTTCGTGTTGCGTGTTATGACATAACACGAATGTGTGGAGCCGGCTTAATATTAATGTAATGTTATTAGTAATAAATCATGACCAGACGATTGCCCTATGTATTGTACTTGTCCAAGAATAAAGTTTATTTAATTCTCCTTCTTCTAAATACTATGTTTAATAAGCAAATCTTCCTTTTTCATCATCTTCACAGAAGGCCTTAAACCTGGGCACAGAGGGCAGGAGTTCAGTGCAAATCTGTTATACTAAGCTAACCATCCCTTATGATTATATAAGATATGCTAAGCATGAAGAACGGAAATGGGAATTTAATATACATTTTATAGGTTCTCTATATCACGTAGATAGAAGTTCGCGCTATAAGGCAGCGGATGGTGCCAGGACTAAAAATCCAGTCATCTTGAATAATCCATAGCTGAAGGGCCAATCTGGGCCATTTGATCAGGGTGGGGACGCATCTGTCTCAGTTCATCGAAATATTTTATATATATACTGCATCAAGTAACTTATCTTCTTAATTTTTTTTTTTTTTTATCTTGTTTCTTTTGTTTCTCAGGTGGTCTACGTATTCGGAATTTATTTAACGCACAGGACTATAAAATAGGATTCAAAGGGCGTTATTAGTTTTCTGAGCGAACTATCAGATGTTTTAGAATAAAAATATCTGATACGACAAGAAAAATAAATAATAATAAAATTACCTTTTTAGGAAAATTACAATTTTTATTAAATATTGATATCTGCTTCACTTCAGGGCAATTAATAATACAAATGGTAATAAATTCATTCTTCTTCTTACGAGTTCGGCCATCCGTGGACCACGCTCAACAATTCATTTCTTGCTCTTCCGCTCCCTCCAATATCTCTTAATTCCCTCTGCCTGATGCTTTCTTCTTTCATCTGACCACCGCCTATTAATTTGTGTTTTAACCATTTCCGGAAATTTGATCCTGTTGACTACTGTTCGAAATTGGTCTCTATCCCACATTGAATTCCATTGTACTTTTGCCACCCTCATATCCTCCTTAACCATCCTTATCCATGTATTCTTTTTCTGTTTTTGGAGGCTGTGCTGGAAAATTTTCGTCGAAAATCTTCTTTCTTCCATTCTCATCAAATGCCTACAAAACGTCTTAACAAAATATCTTTTCATATCACTTCTTAGTTTAAAACCTTCTTCAGTCTTTCTTGGTCCTAATATTTTTCTCTCCTTCTTTTCCATATTTTCAATTTCTCCTATTTTGTTGAGAAACGAGCATTCAGAGGCATATAAGCTTTCAGGACGAACAACTGTTTTATAGTGACGCAATTTAGCCTCAATAGAGAGATTTTTTTGTTATTATTTATATCCTTAGTTTTTCGGAAGGCAAATTCCATTTTGTTGGCTCTTGCGAGATTCACTGCTTTATTTTAAACATTATATTGAATTACTTCACCTAAATATTTATAAACTTAAAAATGACATTCTAACTCATCCTACCACTGTCCTCACCGCTTACGCTGATGACACATGTGTGTTATCAGTAAACAGTGATCCCTTCATTGCCTCCCAAACACTCCAATCCCATATCCTAACCCTTAAGGAATGGTGTCAAAAATGGAGAATCAAAATAAATCTAAAAAAATCTCACCAAATAACCTTTACCCTTCGTCGTAAGCCCACGATTTTCTTTCCTACAGTATCCTTTAATGATACTCCACTAATCCCTGTTGAACAGATCCGCTACCTAGGACTCCACTTGGACAAACGTCTTACTTGGAATTCACATACAAGACTAAAAAGACAAGAAACTGCCCGTTGTTACAGATTACTTCAACATTAATTAGACAAACGTTCAAAGCTCCCAATCAATTATAAAAGACTAATATACATAACTGTGATTAGGATTATCTGGACGCACAGAGTTGAGCTTTGGGGCTCCACTAAACCATCCAATTCATCTCGTATCCAATCCTTACAATCCAAAATCCTTCGAAAAATCCTCAATGCACCTTACTTTGTCACCAATAAACTTATCCATAAAGATCTTAATGTTCCATATTGCAGATTTAGCCCAAACCAGATATCTATCCTTTCATAGTAAGCTCCATAACCCTAATTTCTCAACTTGCTTCCTACACCATTCCTGATAATTCTCCGCGGCGTCTGAGAAGAAAATGGCCCAGAGACCTTCTAGTGTAGAATTTTTATTAAAGTGCTACTGATAGGTAGTACTTGTCATGTTTTGTCACGTCATTGTAATAGTTAACAGCACATTTACTTGATGTATAAATTTTGTACAGTTGTAAATTTCAATAAATTGTTATTAAAAAAAAAAAAAAAAAAAATTAAAAGAGCCAGAAACATCAATAAAGTGCCGGGAGAACATAGTGAGTGTGTGCACTGCCCAGCAATGGTTTAAAACAATTGAACAATTGATGGGAGACGTTCCGGTTAACTTGGACTTAGCATGAATTTTAAAGCGTACTAAACAGATTTTGGCACAAATCTTCAGGCCAGTAGAAAAATCATCGTTAGGACTTATGAAAACAATAAACAAAAAATGAAAAAAAATAAAGGTTTTGATTCTTAAGGCCAAGCCAATCATTCCTTTAGTTGAAATTAGGGTGACATCGGCACTGTTCGGAGCGCTTTGTTTATAGCTTTTTAGCCATCAGTACATGTAGCTCAGGTTTTCATTTATCTTATTTCTGTCTTCCGTTTTTCTATAATTGAATAAAAAAAAAAAAAAAAAAAAAAAAAAAAAATAGTTCCTATTCCAACATTTTATACGAAATCCAAATCTAAAAACAAAATTATTACCGCCGTGTTTTCATTTTAATCAACTTATTTGTAATCGGAAAAATAAATATGAATGAATAAAATGGCAACATTGTGCGGTGCTAAATATTTTGCCATGATATTACTTGAATCAGAATCCTCCAGAAAATAATATTTTTCTCGACTTAAATTAAAAATGTTGGACAGTTTTAACCGATAGATATTAAAAAAGTTTTGGGATTAAGATTGAAAAGAGCTTCAGAGTTCTCTCCCCCTTCAGTTGGTTCATCTTACAAATAGTTGATTGCGATTACTTCTTCAATCTTCCTCCTAAGCAAATAAATCAGAAATCTGTTTCGAAGTTTTACTAATTGAGATTAATTTTCAGTTTCATATTTTATATTATATTACATATACATTTGTAAGTTTGTAAAAACAGATTTTATTATTTGAAGGGTACAGGGAAAAATCGACTGTTATTTTTTTTCACAAATGGATATTATGGTATCATTGGTATCAGTTTGAGACATTGCACATTCTGACAGGTCAAAACCGGGAAAAAAACAAATACATCAATAGATAATAGCACTCAAAGTTTAGGTGTACAGGGAAAAAACCGACGAAGTCACCATGTCCAGCGAAAGACCCGCATAAGTCAACATTTTGAGTGTAGATGGCAGTGCGATCTTAGAGATAATGAACGTAGAGATTGCTAAAAAGAGCCCCAACGAAGTTGCGACTTTCTTATTTCATTGCATCAACAACTACTTGGATGAAGACGTAGAGCAACTTCAAATCTTTTGCGACTCAGAAGGAGGCCAAAACAAAAATTTTACAATTTTATATTTAATACAATTTGTGACTAGTAACAACATTCATGGCCTAAAAGAGATCACGATTATATTTCCAATCAGAGGTAACTCCTATATGGAGTGTGATAAGGATGTTGGATTATTGAATTTACAAAATCCAATGGAAACTCCCAACGATTTCAGGGAAGTTATCAGAACCTCTCGAGCAAAGCCGTCGCCATTCAAGGTTATAAATGTTATACAAAGTCTTATCCTCAACTAGAAGGATCTACTGAATAAAGGATGTGTGCAAAAATATCCATTTAAGATTCAACCATTGAAGGAAATTAAAGCGTCTGCCAATTGCCGCTTAATACGTTACCGCACAAGATACGAGTACAATGGAGCCTTTTTGTCTGCTGTGATACGCAGACCATTCAAGAAAGATGTTGATCCGACAGAAAGAGGTGAATTTGAACTGCCTGCCCAACTATATAGAGGTAATTTAAACTTTTTTTATTTGCTGCTACGTTTTATTTTATATTATTTTATATCCAGCACCCATATTGATCAAGAAAGCAAAATACACTGACCTCATGAGTCTTATGAAATTTTGTAGGTCAAATGCTCCGAAATTTTTTCGTCGCCTGGCACATGAATATTGAGTTAGTGATCCATGGTAATAATATTTCATTATAACATTAACAACAATGATAATACCGTAAATTACAAATAGTCCAGTCAATAAACATATTTTAAAGTGAATGGAATATGCGATAAATTTTGACTTCATAGCTTCGATTGGAATAGTTAGAAGGTAAACATACTAAAAGTCCCCGCCCCTGGGGGGTGAGCTAACGGTGGGGAGAGGGGAGAAGTTCCATTTTTTTGGTTTTTCGATAATATTTTGAAAACGGTTGCCTCTAGAAAAATATATTTCAAATAAACATAAAAGCTAATTAAATTTACTATAAAGTTGACTATATATAAATTTGTCGTAATTCTAACCGTTTATGAGATATACGTTATTGAAAATAGGTGATTTTCGGGAAAAAACAAATGTCACCTCAATTTTTGTCAAACATTTGCTTCTATTACGTTCCACAATCGTTTCTCAGAAAAAACGTCAAAATCAAAATGGTATAGCATTAAATTTACTATTATTTCATATATACGTGTCTGGTATTTGCTTAAAATGTTTAACAAAAAGTGAGGTAAACTTTTTTTCATTTCTAAAATTTTAGATTTTTAATAACGTATATCTCGAAAACCGTTGGAATTTCTACTAATACGTATATAAATAATTTTATAGGAAATTTAATGAGCTTTAATTTTGATTAGCTGCATATTTTTCTAGAGTCCACCGTTTTCGAGATATAATCGAAAAACAAAATTAGAACCTTCTCCCCTTCTACCACCTTTAGCTCACCCCCCCCAGGGGCGGGGACTTTTAATATGTTTACCTTCTAACTACTCCTAACAAAGCTATGAAGTCAAAAATTATCACATATTTCAAGCACTCTACACCCCTCATTTCGGCACATTTTATCTGGGATCGCACTTCTCTGAAAAAACACGTTTATTGATACTTATTCCGAAACTAATTGTTCGATCCAAAATTTCTTTTTTTTATCTGAAAGCTCCATAAATTTACTATAAGAACCTATAGCAACCTTATATACCTCCTAACGAAGCTCTGAAGTCAAAAATTATCTCATATTCCATGCACTCTACACCCCTCATTGACTGGACTAAAACTAAGATAATTATTATGAAAATTAAATACTTAGTTCTTGTCAGTTTCAGATGTCTCAGTTTGTTTTTGTCTGTTTCAGATGACTTAGTTATTTTTTTCCCGGAACAAATGGGGTTTCGTTCACAATATCATCGTTTACAGTGCCTCAACAAATTATAAGCGAAAAATAAGTTTTTCCCTGTTGTGACATATTTTTGATGGACATATAAGCCATTGCAGTACTTAATTTTAGTTAATTGTTTAATTGTAATTTATTTAAAAATAAAAATAGCTTTATCTCTGTTTTTAAAAAAATGACAGTCGGTTTTTTCCCTGTACTCTTCATTTAACAAACAAATATTTAACACGTTATTAATTCTACACTTTTTTTTAAGTCTCGTCGTTTATTCATAACCGAACCATCTGCTAAAACATATATAAGTACTAAAAACGTCCCTATGTACATATACTAAAGACGACGCAGTATATAACACTACAGAATATTTCTGCTAGGAAGATGAAGCGAAGAAGGAGTAGCGAGGACGGTCAAAGAGACTCCTTGATCAATTCAAAAGGACCTAATTACAGGATCTTAATGCATATATTATCCTCCGTCCTTTGTCTTCCGAGCTCTATCCTGGAACACTTCACCATCAACGTCCTGCTCATCCCCAAAGCTTCTGAATTCTTCAAGAGATGTTGAAGGGCTGACAGTTATATCCCTCTCATTTGGCAATTTTCATAGTCTGCTCTAATCCCCCCTCCCACCTCCGGTTCAGGCAAATGAAAAATTAATTCCTAAAAATTAAAATTTTGTTTAAAATCAATGTGAATTAGAAAGTTTCACAAATCACTAATGATTTGTTTAAATGCACATCGCCGTAATTGCTATAAATTATTTTCACTATATTATTCTTCGACATTTATAATATAAAGTTTAAGAAAATTTTTAATGTTCTAAAAATCATCTTTAAATACTTTGGCGAACCCGTACAATCCTCTGGTTTAAACAGATCGCTAACCAACAGAGAGTCGTTAAGCTACAGATTAACATGGAATCATTACAATAAGAAGTGTATCTCTACAAACGTCAAACTGAGACACCATCAAACAATTATTCCTCCGGAAGAACTATGCGGCAGAAACAATGGTCATTGATGGGCACTTCAAAATTAGAGAAATAGAAAAACAAAAACGAAATATTCTTAGGAAACACTTGAGGTACACCATGATGCTATAGAAGAATCAATACAATTAGGATTGATGAATTAATTACCACTTCTATTGAAATTTTTTATTAGAATACTAGTTTCACATGTTAAACATTCATCTTAAGTTCTAAAACATCCCAGACACTCCAGTCACATATCATTTCCCCTGAAGAATGGTGTCATGACTGGAGAGTTAAGATAAATCCCAGCAAATAAACTTTACCCTACGTCGAAAACCTACCTCATCCTGTCCTCCTGTATCCTTTCATGGAGTACCATTAAATAATGTGGGACGGATAAGATACCTTGGATTTTATCTGGACAAGAGACTTTCCTTGAACCCTCATACAAGATTGAAAAGACAAGAAGCTGCACGTCGATTTCGACTACTACAACACCTACTTGACAAACGTTCAAATCTCCCGATTCACTACAAAAAACTCATAGATATGACGATTATCAGACCTATTTGGACTTACAAAATAGAGTTATAGGGATCCACCAAACCATCGAAGTCTTCCTGCATCCAATCACTCCAATCCAAAATCCTTCAAAAAATCCTAGATTTTTTTTTTTTTATTCTTTTATTAATAGAAATTTACAACTGTATTTAAAAAAAACAACACATCTAGTAAATATGCGGTATATATAATATATATTGACATGAATAAAACTTGTAGAGGAACTACCCATTGGTAGTACTCTAATGAATATTTACAAAAGAAGATCACGAGGCCATCTTCTTTTCAGACGCCTCGGAGGGTTGCCTGGAATGGAACGGAAAGCAAGTTGTGCAACAAGTGGATTTTGATGAGCAGTGAGTTTATTATAAAAGGAGAGGTATCTGGTTCGTGCCAAATCAGCAACATATGGGATATTAAGGTCATTGTGGATAAGTTCATTTGTGACGAAGTAAGGAGCATCTAGGATTTTTTGAAGGATTTTGGATTGGAGTGATTGGATGCAGGAAGAATTCGATGGTTTGGTGGATCCCTATAACTCTATTTTGTAAGTCCAAATAGGTCTGATAATCGTCATATCTATGAGTTTTTTGTAGTGAATCGGGAGATTTCAACGTTTGCTCCTTACTTCGTCACAAATGAACTTATCCACAATGACCTTAATATCCCATATGTTGCTGATTTGGCACGAACCAGATACTCTCCTTTTATAATAAACTCACTGCTCATCCAAATCCACTTGTTGCACAACTTGCTTTCCGTTCCATTCCTGGCAACCCTCCGAGGCGTCTGAAAAGACGATGGCCTCGTGATCTTCTTTTGTAAATATTCATTAGAGTACTACCAATGGGTAGTTCCTCTACAAGCTTTATTCATGTCAATATATATTATATATACCACATATTTACTAGATGTGTTTTTTATTTTAAATACAGTTGTAAATTTCTATTAATAAAAGAATAAAAAAAAAAAAAAAAAAAGTTCTAAAACAAACAATATTTTCAACACATCAGAAAGACGTTAGGAGCGCCGAGTAGATTCTTTATTAACAAAAACATTTCGGCGAAGAGTGAACTTCAAATCCTAAGTTAGGGTACTATTTGGTGACCTTACGAAATGCTAATGATAAAAAACTCATTCGGACAATGAAGATGCAAATGGAAGTTCTTTTGTTTAATTTAATTAACAATTCCGAAGTCCAATTTTCATATTTTATCAAAAGCCACTTGCTATTGTTTCATTATTCGCACGGTGAATGTATTCTTTCTGGGGTTTTCACCAACCGAAATTTTATAAGTTAAGCGTTTTCCTGAGTATTGATGTTGTGTCCAAAAGTACTGTTTTTGTGCTTCTAATTTTCCAAGTAATATTCTTTCTTTGTTAAAAGAATTTATTGTAGTTTTTGGAATCAGTCCATTGCAAGATATTACCACCGGAAAAATTTTGACTTTATCCAGCCTTTATATAGCCTTCAGCTCCGCCGCCAGATCCTGATAACTGGAAATCTTTGTCATTATTGTCGTATGGACATTGTCATCAACAGGTATAGCTACTTCAAATATCTTGCCGGTCCCCTTGTTCATTTCGAGCAACAAGATGTCTGGCCTATTGTGAGCGACTGGATGGTCGGTTAATATTTGCTGATCCCAGTACAGTCTATATCCACCAGCTACCAATACATTTTTCGGCTTATATTTATAATATGGCACCGTCTTGTCAATCAATCCATATTTTTTGCCAATTTCTTGGTGGATGATTCCTGCCACATGATTATGTCGGCGGAGGTATTCCGATCCTGCTAACCCAGTGCAGCCCGAAGCCAAGTGCTGCACTGACTCAGGACTTGCTATTGTTTTTATTATTGTAATATTTGTAATATTTTCTGTTTGTTATTATTATTAATTGTAGGAATTGTTAACTGTTAAGTTCTGTTGTATTAAGTTTTGTAGAAAGTGAGTTAAGTGACAGGTTACGTGAACATGGCAACAACCAATTATAACCAACAAGTGAAGTTAATAAAATTATAGACGATTGTTATGTTTCTTGTATTCTGTTTTAAATAAAAACTGTGACAAAATATTAATGAATTTTAGTTTACTGTATCGAATAGAGACTATTCAGCACACCTGAGCAGTCCCAATTTTTTTTTTTAACATGTTGAAATGACCTCTCCTTGTCTTGTTCAATTTGATATATTCCTCATCATCGACCAACAATGAAATCATCCAAGTCAACTTCGGTATTTCATCACCTTAGTAATCGGTGATTATCATGCTTACCTTAATTGATCTTATAATATGGTTACTATAAAAATTAAAAGTAACGAATCAGGTTTAGGTTGTAGTAATAATTATGACATTATTGCTTGTGAAAAATCATGCTTATTCCTATGAAAATTAAT
Source organism: Euschistus heros (assembly GCA_003667255.2). NCBI lineage: Eukaryota > Metazoa > Arthropoda > Insecta > Hemiptera > Pentatomidae > Euschistus > Euschistus heros. The sequence goes on along the minus strand of RCWM02000182.1, from coordinate 363,753 downwards.
TATTTCTTTTGATTTTTAATTGTTTTCTGTATTTCACTAAAATGGTACATTTTTCCATAAGTAAAAACATGTATTTACTTTTAAATCTGTATGTAGCCATGGGCTCGCAATGTTCCATCGAGAATATTTAAGGGACCTAAACCTTTACTACAACTAAACTTAAATACAACCCCAGACCATAACACTCACTGGAAACTTTACTTTCGATTTTAAACATTGATTTGTTAGGGCCTCACCTTTTCTTCGCCTCACATACTGAATTCCATCTGTGTCATGGATATTAAATTTCGATTCATCAGAAAATATGACAGAGTTCCAGTCATCTTGTGTCCAGTTTTGATGTTTTCGAGCCCAACTAAAAAGAGCCTCCCGCACATTTTTTGTTTAGAATGATTTTTTCAGTGGCCGGCGTGCATTTATTTCTGCTTTTATTAATCTTTGACAAACAGTTGATGCACAGGCATTAACACCTGTAACTGTATTCCATTCTGCAGCTAAATCTGTAGATGCTAAGATCCTGTTTTTCAAACAAAGCCGTTGCAATATGCGATCTTTCCTTTCATTTGCCTTTTTCTTGCGGCCACACAAATGTTTAAATCCTAAAGAGCCAGATGATCAATATTTTTTTAAATCACAGTTGATGGGGCACAGCCTACCTCATTACTAATATATCGGCAAGAAAAATTCTTTTTACTGAAAGCGAGAATTATTCCTTCTTTTTTTCACTGCATAGTTCACTGTAATGTCGAATCATTTCATTTATTTTCTAACTAAACTTTAGATTACCATTGGTATACAATACAATGCCTCCAAAATAAGAGGTAAGAGCCCCAAGTGCAATCCGACAAGATCTGATGAGGAAATAAACAGTATAAATATCATGATAATGAATATTATTTGAATTTTTAAAAGTGTTGCGTTTATTTTTCACACTACTGTATATATATTCAGTACAAATATATATTGAGGACTACAAAAAATTCAGCGTTCGACAATGTCTTACTCTATTGCCAACTAGAAGCTACAAGACAAAGGAGAAAAGGCTGCAGGACGGGAATGTAAATCAGTCTAGTGCTTTAGCCGAACTGAGGAGGAGGCGAAGGTCTGGAAGGAGCGATTTAAAAGGAAGAAGGCGTTGACCCGCTTCAAGTGTAGGCGACTGCCTTCATGATCAGGACAGGGTGGACCTACCTGTCTACTTCCTGTGCTGGCAAAGAGCAACATGATATCAAATTACTAATAATATTTATTCTGGGAGGAAGTTGTCTCCCGAGAATATAAAAAAAAGTGTAGGTATTACTCGCGAAGAGGTGACTTGCTCCTTTTAACTGTTACTTTTCGGTAACCAGTTACAGTTTAACCGGCGCGCATTCTAGCGGTAGCCATTAGAAATTAGAACTCAATTTTCCCTTTTCACCATATACTAAGTTAGCCCCTACTATGTAAATAATTTTGTAAAAATTATTTTTCTACGAAAATTATCAATTTTAAATAACGTATATCTCGAAAACCGTTGGAAGTTCAACAAATATGAATATAAACAGTTTTATAGGAAACTCAATTAGCTTTAATTTTTATTTGAAACATATTTTTCTAGAGTCCACCGTTTTCGAGATATAATTGAAAATCCCCAAAATGGGACCTTTTCCCTTCCCCCCTACTAAAATTTACCTATTCCCTACTAAAATTTATGAACTTCATTGATTGTAGCTATTGTAGAGGTAAATATATGTATTTCTGTAATCCAATTTATATACGAATATATTAACCACCTAATTTACATTAAATTTGTGTAAAGTGAAATCATAAAATTTACATTTTAATTTTGAATTAAACATTAGCAATAGTAATTACTAGAACCGGTAAAGTCCAATCTACTCCAAACTTTGCCGACTAAGCCAACATAAAGTTTGGAGCACCCTGCAATCGGTAATGGCTGCTCGTGTTCCTACCTCGACTTACTAAGTGCAGTCTCAATTGTTTCCTGTCTTTGTAAATCTTTTTATGGGGAACTCACTGTAACGATTTGTCATCAGTTATTTAATTATTTCTACGAGTTTAATCATTCTTATAATGAATTCAGTCTTTATAGAAAGTAATTCTTTAAAATGCGATTATTGACATTTACTTGAGGCTCGATCCTAATTGTTTAGAAAAAAAGCTCATATTTTAAGAGATCGGATACGGTTTTTGGGTATCGTAATCAAAATTAAAACAGATAATTAGGTATATTGATATGTGAATACCTTATATCTACATATGTTGGAAGCAGATGTGTGAATATATGTTTTTGTGAATCTAAAAATATCTCGTATCATCAACATTCAAGTAGTTCTTAAATTTTTTCTATATATTTTCGTTGCTATTCATTATTTGTACTGTATTTTAAATATCCCTTTGTTTTTCTCGAACACCTTCTAATTATATAAGCATACACAATTATTATATCATCATATTAATATTATTATTTATTTAATTTCTATTTCTTCTTTTTCTTATTTATATATCTACACTAAAAGTGCTATCATCAATTGTATATACATATAATACCTTTTAGGTATTTGAAAATATTTTGTCGTATTAACTTTCAAATTGATTTATTTATTATATTTCTTCATTTTTCTGAACGCATTGTAATTATTATATTAGCATATTCTTATTATTATTTTTTTGTCCTATTTTTTTTTCTTTTCTTTCTTTTTCTCTCTTCTTTTCTCATTTATATATTTAAAACAAAGTTCAATTTTTAATTGTACATACATATATCATCTTTTATACATATTATTATCTTCGTTTGAAATCAAGATAGCCAGACTATTATACAACCTTATTATACGTGTTTGTTATTCTTAGGGAACAGTATGTCCCAGAACAAAGATTATTTTTTCATTTCATTTCATTATATAAACAAAAATAAAAAAGGCTTAAGCTATTTATTTTTGTTAACGTATTCTGGGAAAATTGATAATTCAGGAAGAGCTAAAGTAAAAAAAAGTTTGAATGATGTTAAGGATGAAGCTATATAATTAGAAAAAGATAAAGAATTCCAAAGGAAGGAGGAGTACACAAAAAGTTGAGAACATGTGAGAAATGTCAAAAAAAAAAATGGCAAAGATAAAAAAGACTAGCTTTCAGTTCGGATAACTAACTATATGTTGAAAGAAAAAACAATAATGAAAGAGAAAATTCTTACAAGCCATTAGTAGAAAAATATATAATATATATTTTATATATATTTTATATATATATTTATATATTTTATATATATAAAAATATATATTAAAAGAAATATATAAACCTCTTAAATACACGGAGAAAATAATTGGTACGAACAGCGCCCTTAATACACTATAAGTAGAATTATTTTGTATTGTACCAAACTTTGTGGCATTCTACATGAAAGGTTACAAAAGTACGGTCTTATATAGAGCTTGAAACTTATATACATTTAAATTATTAAAAAAAGATTTAAATACATATGTGATGCAACATTTGAATACCACTGAAGTTTGAAAATAGACTGTTATGTGCTGCCCACCAGATTACATTGACAACAAAACTTTACATCAAACTGAGAAACTGACATACTTAGGAGTTACGCTTGATAGAAGACTGACATGGGGCCCACATGTCAAGACAAAAAAACAGACGCTACAGTTAAGACTGCGACTTCTATACTCAGTACTTCACAGACGCTTCCTTTAAAACAGATATATATGCATCGCAAATTTATGGACCGGCCAAAAGAACATATATTCAGAAAATACAAACATTTCAATCTAAATTCCTGAAAACAGACTCCCCTTCTTATGTCTCAAACAATACCCTACATACAGACTTACATATTCCGACAGTTAAGACCCATATTCATAAACTTTATCGTCAATTTCATGAAAAACTACTTGAACACACTAACAAACAGATACATAATATGGTAACAGTACAAATTCCTGACATAACTCAACGGAGGCTGAAAAGGAAGTGGATGAGGGATCTCCTAGTCTAAACCCTAATAATTTAGTTTCACGCCTACAGATTGCACCACTGGGTGCTGATTCCCTCTTGCCTGATCATGTCTATTGTTTTAATGTAACTTCACATTCACTGGTTGTCCATTGTGTACAGTTGCAAATAAAGATGTTAAAAAAAAAAAAAGACTTATGTGGTGGTAGTTAGTACCATTCAGCAATTGAGTATTGAGTATACAATGGTAAAACAACAGAAACCATCTCTCCCGAATTTTAATTACATCATTTTCATAGTTCTAGGAAGGTTTGGTAGCAATACAAATTACAATAATAAAAATGTAATTGTACAATATTGAGAGGCAGATACGAGTTTGGTCACACTGCCATATACTTTTATGGTTAGAAATTAAAATCCAACAAGATTAAACCAATAAAATTATTTCTGCGGAATTAAAATTATAACAAATAATAATGTCAGATTTTATGCTTTTTGATATCGTGTGTAAACATATGATTCATAGGCTTTTAGCTGTGTGCATTAATAATGAAGTCCATTCTCCGAAAGAGTTTCTAGATAGTCTCTGTCTATCTGGACCTATAACTCATGCATTAAAATTTTAAATTAGATAAATTTTTTTTTTGTAATCTTCAATTACCTAATCTATTCAATTTTAACCAGGTTAAAAATTACTGTATTAGACAATTGAAGAAATAATGCTCGATCGTCTACTTCTGTCCAAGGTTTTAACAATAAAATAATTAAACTTCAATGATTAGTTTAAATTATTCATATTTTTAAGTTATAAGTTCATATTTAAAAGAGCGGTATTTTATTTGGTAAAACCAAAGTTTAATATAAATAGATCTAACCAAAAATATGTAAGTAATTTGTTTAAATGTATTCAAGCTGATATCTTTTAAATTTAAGAATACAACGACTAACATAAGATAAAAGAAAAAAATGTTGAAACAGCTGTTCAAGGTAACAGATGATAGTCGTAATTCAATGTTGTTAATTTATTTTACCCTGCCTTCCTAATTTAAATAAAGCTCACTTTTTCTCTCTAGGTTCGTTTTATGCACGGTTTTGTCTTAAATGAATATTTATGTGGCAGACTTTAGATGCAAAGGCTGTTTTGAAATTCGTTTACTTATGTTGTGTTTATCCTTTTTTTTTTTTTTTTTTTGTAAAATGTAATAATGCATGGCTGAACATAATATATTATTCTCCATATCGGCATATCTAATATAATTACAACCCTAAATAATTCTGAAGGGAACTAATGAAATTCAGAGATCAAATCCGGGCCAGATATTATTTTAACCCTTTTTAGTACACAATAATTTGATAGCTTGTTTGGAGGGGCTCCATTATTCAAAAAAATTAAATGAGGTTATAAAACAAAAAAAATTGTAATAAAAGAAAGTGATTTTTTTTTTTTTTTCAGATTTATTCAATATTAGAGGGAGGTGCGGAATAAATCACTTTACTACCAAGCTCCTGATCCCGAGTTCGAATCCGACTGAGACCAGAAAATTTATTTTTGGGAGACCCTACTGGGGTACACCTAGCCTCTAAAAATTAGTTCCTTATTTGAGGGAAAAATCTGGTGGTTAAGCGTGATTTTGGCTAAATTTCCTCCTTTCACAACCGTTGACCTAGTAACAGTACTGAACCCAAGATCCTGCACGGGTTGTTAGTGGGACAGGTTTTATTTTTTTTTATTTTTTAAATCTATTATTAGACCGATATAAATGAAAAAAACAAAACATAAAAAAACACAGTTGATTTCAATGTTTTTAAATATGTACGCTTACCCTGAAAAGAGTTAAAGATGAGTAAATCATTTTCATCATACTTCCATAGACACTAAATCTGAAGAAAATATTAGAACTGGGTTTTAAGACTGGCTTTCATATGAGAGTATTAGTTTCATATTTTTGTTATATTGTGCTATTAGAGTTATGGTTTTAAAATATATATATATATATATATATATATATATAGAGAGAGAGAGAGAGAGAGAGAGAGAGAGATAGAGATGATCGAATACATTATTTACAAATCAAAAATACTCCCAATATATTTCTTTTAGCGCGTTAATATATTTTATCCGCTCTGTGAACAGATATTTGAGTCTTTGGTGATAACCAACTCTAAAAAAAGCGTTTTCTATAAATGTTAAATAAAAAATTTTTTATTTCTTGAAAAGTGGTCCAGGAATCTAAACAAACAGTAGTTGGTTGGGGAGAGGTTTGGAGAGTAGTGTGGATGAGGCAGAGTCTCTTAACGCAGCTCAATGTTTGTGAGTTCCAACCTGAGACATAGCCGGTCAGTTAATTTCGTTATTTAGCGAATTTCCATTCGTTAAATGAAAGATTTTTTGCAACTTCTTGAACAGTTGTCTTCAACAAAAGCTCACAAAACACTTTCATTAAGAGACTTAGTTCTTTCAGGAACTCTTTTGTCTCTGAAGCTGAGATCGCCCTTCCAATTTTTGTTAAACCATTAATGAATGGTACACTCATTCACACTGCCATCACCATAAACTTCATTAGTATTTCTGACCATTTGTACTGCGTTTCGACCGAGTTTAAACTCATAAAACAAAATTAGGCGAATATGTTTTGACATCTTAGCACAAAATGAATTACATCCAAGTAGTACCGTCCTACAGATGCAAACAAACGTTTTTTGTTAGGAAGAGGATTAACAAATGAAGTATCTACACAGAGGAAATAATCTGTCAAACGTAAAAAGTTCATTATCAGGGAGATTAAAATAACCCACAAAAACAAACATGAATTCCTCCTTTTCTGGACAATCCAATATTTTCTTAAAAAAAAAAAAAAAAAATTAACATTAACATTACCTAAAATCTTTTGACTGATTCCACCCACCATCTCTTTCAATATATTCACTCACTTAACATAGCTCTTTATTAATATTTTCCTTTGTGCATCGTAATGTCTGTATTGTTTTTTTTTAAAGTATTGAAATGAAATGAAAAATGAAATGAAAAATAAACTTTATTCTGGGACAGACTGTCCCCTAAGAATAATTAAAGTGCACAATAAAAGGTACACTTGTCTGGCTGAGATTAGTTAAATTAGTATAACTAAATTAGGAGAAAAAAGTAGAAATGAGAAATAAAAAATAAAAAATGAATAAAAATTAAAATTAAAGTTAATAAACAAAAGAAAAAATAAAAATACATAAATAGATAGAAAATAAAAAATTATATAAATAAAAACAATCAACTGTAAACATTTTAGAACACTTATGTACATTTACATATTATTTACAATTTTGTGGAAGACTGAAAATCGAGGAGATGGATAAATAAAAGATGTTTAAAGGAAGTTAAGGATGAAGGTCTGCGAATATGGATAGGTAAGGAATTCCAAAAGGAGGTAGCACGGATAACGAAGGATTTTTCAAAGGAGGCAGTTCTATGTGAGGGGTTATATAGGTTGGAAGGTTGGGATCTTGTATTCAGGTGGTGAATGGAGGAACGCAGAGTAAGTAGGTATAGGATATAGGAAGGTTTATTGGTTTTTAATGACTGGAATAGGAAAGTGCCGAGGAAGTATTGCCGTAAAAAATCGGGGGAAAGCCACCCTAGCTCTTTGTACCGGCAAGATACGTGAGACTGTCTGCTGACCCCAAAGATAAATCTTATGAAACAATTCATTAGTCTCCTCCTACTGAAGTGATTTCAACTCACAGAGGTGGTATAGTTATTTTGGTTTAGGAGCGTACTATTGAATAAACAAATGCCAAGTTCCTGGAACACGACAGTGATCATATTATGCTGGAATTTCAACAGACGCGCCTGGAGTGATGCAATGAGATGATGTGGATCCATGTTAGCTATGCACCAGCTATCCTTGTATAATGCTATTTTTTATTGAAGACATTATTAAATTTCTGAAGCCCTTGGTTCAATGCTTAACATAAATAAGGTATAATATTTAAACTCCATCAACGACTCAAACAATTAAACATAACAAGTTACTAAAACCCAACTCGATCTCCTAGATTCGTAAACTATATTAGACTGTAATTTCAATTGATCTGTATCTTTGATTTTGGTGAATAATTTACCTATGTTGGACGAGTTTTTAAATGTGACAGTATAATTAGTTTTATGATTGAGTGTTTTTCTGAGTCTTTCTGATAATGTTTGTAAGTATGGAGGAATTGTGTAATATCTTTTATTGTCAATTTCATGTTGTTTATATGTATATGTTTTACGGTGGACAATTTTTTGCACGATTTATTAAATTTTTTGAGGTGTTGATTTTATTACTTCTGGAGCATTGGCTGGTATGATGTAAATCTCTTCTGTTTCTATTGTTCTATTAGGGTTTCGAATTAAATGTACATCTAGGAAAGGAAATCAAATTTTATGATGGAATTTGAAAATTGTAACAAAATACCTTTTCTATATGAACATCAAGAACCTTATTAAACATCATTATTATTATATATATATATATATATATATATATATATATATATATATACACTAGATAATAAAGTAGAGAAGCATGACATAGATACGAACTAGGATATACACGCTACTTGGTATGCATCACGTCATGTCCTTAGCGTACGGAGGCTAACACACTTTCTATGACAGTCCCCACGTTAGACCTAACCCACTAAACGTTTCCTCTTCTTTTCTTTATGGTAGTCGTTTTCACTCCTCTCATTCTTTATTCAGGATTCGCTTTGAATATTAATTTAATACTATACTATCATATACCCGAGTTCAATATAAGGGCAGTTTATACCTCTGTATATTATATATGGGTAGAGATAAGGTATTCAAACCTTGGTTTCAACTTAGGGAAAGTTTTTTACCACACAATAGGGTTCCGAGAGCACATTCAGGAACATTACGATATCGTATTGCGACGCGAGGGGAGCTCTATGGTATAAATCGAAATTTCCTACCACTGAAGAATGGAATGTAGGTCTCAGTTTACATTCAGTGAAAAAAAAAAAAAATATATATATACATATATATACACACACACACACACACACACACACATATATATTTATATATACACATGTATGTATAGAATAAATAAAATTAAGTATCAGTGGCTAAGTGGAACAACAGGATAGTCAAAATGGGATAAAAAAAAAAAAAAATTGCGCTAATGAAGGCATTATTAAAACTGTTTTGGAATGGTTCGTTAGTTTCCGTGTAAATAGAATGCCGATCTCTGGGCCAGAGATTTCGAGCAGAAAGTTTGGACGTCAGAAAAAAAACAAAAAAAAAATGGGTAAAGTGGATTTTGAAGCATATTTTATATTGATTGATAGCTTTAGAAATCGGCACAACATAGCGTTAAATAAAATTTCTAGAGAATTTTTTTAATTTTTTAATTTTATTTTTTTATTCTTTTATTAATAGAAATTTACAACTGTATTAGAAACCACATCTAGTGAAAATGCGGTATATATGAGATATAATGACATGAATAAAACTTGTAGAGGAACTACCCATTGATAGTAATCTAATGAACTTTTACAAAAGACCACGAGGCCATCTTCTTTTCAGACGCTCCGGAGGATTGCCAGGAATGGAATCGGAAGCAACTTCATAGTGAGTATATTATGAAGGGAAAGGTATCTGGTTCGTGCCAAATCAGAAACATATGGGATATTAAGGTTATTGTGGATAACTTCATTTGTGACTAAGTAAGAAGCATCTAGGATTTTTCGAAGGATTTTGGATTGGAGTGATTGAATGCGGCAAGAATTTGATGGTTTGTAGTTGAAATCGACGTGCAGCTTCTTTTCAATCTTGTATGAGGGTTCCGGGTAAGTCTCTTGTCCAGATGAAATCCAAGGCATCTTATCTGTTCTACACTATTCAATGGTACTCCATTAAAAGATACAGGAGGACAGGATGAGGTAGGTTTTCGACGTAGGGTAAAGGTTATTTGCTTGGATTTATCTTAGCTCTCCAGTTATGACACCATTCTTCAAGGGAAATGATATGTGACTGGAGTGTCTGAGATGCAGCAAATGGATCATCATAGACTGATAACACGCTTATGTCATCAGCAGTATATACGGTATAAAGGATGCGACCGAGGATCTAGAGAATTAAAAGTAGACAATCATACAGTCCAAAAAAACTTTTTTTTTTTTTTACATAATGATACCTAGTAAATTCCTAGTATTAAAGAAAGGAAACTAAAATAGCACGTCCTTATACCGGAAACCTGTCGAATCGAAAATATATGGCCGGACCCAAACCATTCCGTTTTATACAGATTTTATTAAATTATCTGTATATCTACAGATCTCCATTAAATTTATAATCAGGAAATTATTATTAAATTTCCGATCCAAGCAACAGCAACATCAGCAGACCTAGAGTAAGTCAAAATTTTACATTTCTAAGTGTGAAAAACACTACACTAAAAAAAGTATAGACTCCGAACCAAAAGAAATATCAATGTCAGAATATACAAATATACAGGGGTTTCCATATTCGAAGGCCACCCTCTCTTTTTCTCACAGTTTTATAAAATTTAAAACGAAACTCTCAGGGTCTTAACTGTGTCAAATAAAGTTTCTTTTCAGGTTATAGTCAGCTCTTCAACCTTTCTACAGTTCTTCTCCAGCTACCCTAACTGTGGAATTCTCAATGGGATGAGGTATTTTTTACGACAGGTTACGATAGAAAATCAAATTTTGAATCGATTATATTCTGGTGATTTTTTTTTTTTTATACGGGGCACCATTTCGCCGCAAATCGCGAAAATTCATTTTAAGAAACTAAGCAGTTTAAAACTAGTATTGCAAAAATAAAATAAACTTTGAACAAAAATATGAAATTAAGGCCTTCCTGCGGCTGGTACGATGAGCGGACTAGGAAGGTTTCCCACTAGAGACACATATCGTCGACAGCCCATATCCGTGATGAAACTAATATCATTTATGTACTGGCAACGGCGGAAGCGTATCCTCATCGGAGCATTCGAGATATAGCCAGGGATACCCACTTAAGAAACGGTGTGGGCCATTCTAAAACAACACCGTATGAGGACGTGCTGCATTTCACTGCATCAGGTTTTAACCCCCCAAGACGCTGAGAGACTGAGGCTAAGGTTCTCTCATTAAGTGGGTATCCCTGACTATATCCTGAATGATCCGATGAGGAAACGCTTCCACCGTAGCTAGTACATAAATAATATTAGTTTCATCACGGGCTTGTCGACGATTTGAGCCTCTCGGGAGAAACCTTCCAAGTCGACCTGTTCTCACCGCGCGTCGTACCAGTCGCGGGAAGGCCTTAATTTCATATTTTTCTTCAAAGTTTTTTTTTTTTTTTTTTTTTTTGTACTTATTTTTCTTAATTCACAAATATCAAATACATAAATGACAAGCAGCGAATGAGATGGCTGAAAAACAATAAGAAGAAGTGTTCAAAGTTAATTTTATTTTTGCAATACCAGTTTTAAACTGATAATTTTCCTAAAATGATTTTTCGCGATTTGAGACGAAACAGTGACCCGGATACAAAAATTCACGGATATAAAATCGATTCAAAATTTGATTTTCTATCGATATCCGTCGTAAAAGATACCATATCCAATTGGGAATTCCAAAGTTAGGGTCGCTGAAGAAGAACTGGAGAAGGTTGGAGAGCAGACTAAAACCTGAAAAGAAACTTTATTTGATACAGTTAATACCCTGAAAGTTTCGTTTCAAAATTTCAAAAACTTGGGAAAAAAAAGGGGTGGCCTTCGAATATTGAACACCCTGTATACTAGATATTAAATCGTTGCTTTGGTAACCACTAGATCCAAATACTGTAAGTGTAATTAATAATAATAACACAAAGGTAATTAATAACTATCAACGTTCAATTAGAGCCGAGGGTGATTCAATTTAATGATACATTGTATATTAGAGGGAACAGCTGACTAAGGTGAGGGGCCAATGTGGCTGTATCAACAGGGCTGGCGGTGGATTAATGGATCCTGCAATGTATTGGCTAATGAGGATTAATAATAAATAATGCAACAATAATGGATGAAAACTAATGTACATCATGTTAAGAAAACATAACAGTCAAACATACATAGTCCAGTCAATAAACATATTGTAGTAATATGCCATAATTTTCGACTTCATAGCTTCGTTTAGAATAGCTAACGGTGGGGGGGGGGGAGTTTATTTTTTTTGCTCTTTCAATAATATCTCGAAAACGGTTGACTCAAGAAAAATATGTTTCAAATAAACATAAAAGCTAATTAAATTTACTATAAAGTTGGTTATATATAATTTTTTCGTAATTCTAACCGCTTACGAGATATACGTTATTGAAAATCAGTGATTTTCGGGAAAAAACCAAATGTCACCTCACTTTTTGTCAAACTTTTGCTTCTATTACCTTCCACAACCGTTTCTCAGAAAAATTGTCAGTATCAAAATTGTAGAGCATTAAATTTACTTTAATTTCATATATACGTTTTTGGTATCTGCTATAAATGTTTAACAAAAAGTGAGGTAAAAATATTTTTTATTTCTAAAATTGTAAATTTTTAATAACGTATATCTTGAAAACCGTTGGAATTTCTACGGATACGTATACAATTAATTTTATAGGACATTTAATGAGCTTTAATTTTGATCGGCTACATATTTTTCTAGAGTCCACCGTTTTCGAGATATAATCGAAAAACAAAATTGGGACTTCTCCTCTCCCCCTACTTTTAGCTCACCCCCTAGTGGCGGGGACTTTTAATATGTTTACCTTCTAACTACTCCTAACAAAGCATATTTCATGGACTCTACACCCCTTATTTCAGCACTCATTGATTGGACTAATACACTTATATTTATAGTTATGCAAATACAGTAAAATTTCGATAATCTAACACATATGCTACTAGAGGAGTGCCGAACTATTTAAAATGGTGAATTACTGGATGTAAACAAAAATAACACAAAAATGGCAAATTATTGTTGTTTTGAGGTTTAAAATGACACTGTCGAGAACTTTTATGCTTAGAAATTAAAATCGAACCAGATGAAAAAAAATCAATAAAAGGTCGTTTTCCTCAAATAAAAAAGTTGGGGAGACTTATTACCGAATCAAAATGTCGATTGGATTCTTTGTATTTCTAATATGGTGAGTTTTACTAGACAAACTTTCAAAGCTCCTAATTAATAACAAAAGACTCATTTACATGACCGTGATTAGACCAATATGGACTTACGGAGTTGAGCTTTTGGGCTCTACTAAACCATCCAATTCATCCACTATCCAATCCTTACAATCCAAAATCCTTCGAAAAATCGCCAATGCCCCCTACTTTGTCACCAATAAACTGATCCATAAAGATCTGATTCCATATGTTGCTGATTTAGCCCAAACCAGATACCAATCCTTTCATAGTAAGCTCCATAACCACTCAAATCCACTAGTTTCTCAACTTTCTTCCCACTCAATTCCCGATAATCCTCCGAGGCGTCTGAGAAAAAGATGGCCTAGAGATCTTGTGTAGATTTTTATTGAAGTGCTACTGATGAGTAGTACTTTTCAAGTTTTGCCATGTTACTGTAAGCGTTTTTAACACATTTACTAAATGTATATTTGAACAGTTGTAAATTTCAATAAATTTTAAATAAAAAAAAAAAAAAAAAATATGTTGAGTAAAGATATGAATCAAAGGCCTTTAGTTGTTAGCACTGTAAATGCGATAGACTTAATATTCCGCAAGTTTCTTAATAGCCTCTGTCCTGGATTACCAACTCATACATTAAAATTAAAAATGGAATGTCCGATATAAATATGATTGGGACCTTAAGTCCAAGAATCATCATGGGGCTTTATCATATAGCATGATTGGACATCCAATTATGCTTTTACGAACTCTTCAAACACCTAATCTGCACAATTCTAACCAAGTTAAAAATGACTACTATGGATGAAAATATCATTAAACAAATAATGCTAAATTCCATTCTTTAATACAAGATTTTTATCAATAAACAAACGAAATTTAAATTATTAGTTAAAATGATACAAGTTCTTCTGCAATCCAAAATCCTTCGAAAAATCCGAAAAAGGCGTCTGAAAAGAAGATGGCCTAGATACCTTTTAGTGTAGATTTTATTGAAGTGCTACTAGTGGGTAGTTCTTCACAAGTTATTTACATGCGATTGTATTCACTGTTAACACATTTACTTGTATATTATTTTGTACAGTTGTAAATATCAATAAATGGAAAAAAAAAAAGTTCTTAACTTACAAGAGCAGGCGAAGCCACGACAAGGTAGGCTAGTGCTATATAAAAGGCGATAAATGAGTAGATTCCAGTAAAGTTTGAAATTCGACCGCTCGAAGCTTGAAATTGATGAACAAAATTTACTTATTTTAAATTAAGTTATAAAAAAAATATTGAAATATTAAAAAACAATGCCGACAAACTGACTGATATATCTATAACACGAAAAGGCGAATTTTATTTTTTATTTTTTTGACATATTTTGTCTTTAAGCTGTTATGTTAATATGTTGGGACAGCTTAACATTAAATACTTGGTTATAAAATTAAGAATAATAACCAGTTTATTACCCTACTTCTAACTATTATACTAAACTAATTATTTTCTAATTAGGAGAGTTTATATAACAATGAAGCAATTGGGATTCTTTATAACTCTCTATTCTTGCGACAGTAATTAACCGACTCTGAATAGCTTGCTTAGTAGAAACATACTTAAAAACATTCATAAAATTAAAAAAAGTATTATTTTATAGTTCATAAAAACATTCATATCATAACGAAATAGAAAAGAAAAAAAAAAAAATCTGGTCTCCTTGGGCCTGTCAATTAAGTAAAAAAAAAAAAAAATGTATGTCTACTTTACTAACTATTACGAATATAGTGAATTATAAATTATAGTGTCGCTAATTTAAACAGAAAATACATTCTTGAGGCCAATAAGTAGATAAAGATATATACATTTTTCTGCAATAGACAAAGGTAAGCCTAGTGCTTAATTCTCTATCTACCTACCGATAAGACTGCCTGTCCCCACTCTCGCCACTCCCCACTCTATCTCTAGCTCCGCCCATTTTACTTCAATATGACTTTGTGCCCAGTTTGTAATTCAACCGTTAGCCGAGATGGAAAAGCTGCAATTACGTGCACAACATGCCACGTAATATTTCACAAAAAATGCACGGGAATCAAAGAACAGGATGAAAGAGACCTTAAAAGTTGGAAGTGCGACCCCTCATGCAATAAAAAAAAATCACAAACCCGTCTAATAAAAACGATCAAACAATAAACATATCAGGGGTTTCATCAGAAACCGGTTTTTTAAGGAAATCTTATTGAAATAAGCAAACTATCGGGAGAATTCAGAGAAGTTAAGGAAACACTTAATAAACAGGTCGACATGTCCTTTGAAAATCGGAAAAAAAAAAAAATTAAAAAAATTAGAAGAGCACGCAAAAAAAAATCAAGAAAGGTTAATAGAAGAACTACTAACTGAAAATAAGTCTCTAAAAACGAAAATTACTAAGCTCGAGACAAGGTTAAACAAAGTAGAGCAGAAACAATTAAGTAATTCGTTGGAAATTAGAGGTGTGCCCCAGAAGTCAGGAGAAACTACAGAAGGGATAATTTGTACCATAGGCTCAGCTCTGGGGATAAAACTCAAAGCAGAAGACCTAGATTTCGCGGAAAAGAAAGAGATCTAGAGATGAAGACCCCAGGCCAGGACCGATTGTAGTACGTTTTGTCTTCCAGGTGGTTTCAGGAATGAGTTTATTAGGCTCAGAAAATAAAAAGAGACTTCTCGACTAGGCACCTAGGATGGGAAAGTGACGAAAAAAATATTCCTGGGTGAAGAAATGACTCCTGTGAACCGCCACTTATACTGGCTGGCGAGGCAGAAGAAGGCCGCCGGCAAGTTGAAGTTCGTGTGGTTTGCCGGAGGCAGAGTTCGATGTCGTCGAGACAACGGGCACCCTGTCGTCCTGGTTGACCAGGAAGAGGACTTAGATGTTTTCTCTTGAGAAAAACTACTCTGTTACCATCGATATCTCAGCTTAAGCATCCCCATTATCAAATCGAAGATTTATTTAAGAAACGATATTTTATTTATTTTTCCTCTTTGGTTTCAAATTGTTATTTTTTTCTTTACTTAACAAGAATGTTCCTATCTATTTTTGAATGTGTAAAAACTTTTTCCAGGACATCACTTACTTTAAATTTTACTTTTTATTATTCTATTTTTATTTTATTTTTTTGGATTATCCATCTATATTTGTTATATTGGATAAAGTGTTTCCCTTATTGCAACATCCTGTATTACCATAAAATTGTGAACTTACCACTAATAGCCTTATCCAAACCGAATCCGATAATTACCCTTACCACTAAGCCTTTATTGACCCTATCCTTCCTTAAACCTTACTATGAATAATATACTCACGGCATGTCATGTTAATGCACAATCTATCCCTGCCCATTATGACGAATTCCTACTCCATTTCCAGCAGAACTTTTACCATGTAATTGCGGTTTCCGAAACATGGCTCAAACCTTTTATTCCCTCGTCCTCAGTCTCATTACCTCACTATAACCTCCTGCGCCATGATCGGGCGAACCGTGTTGGCGGTGGAGTTGCACTCTACATTCATGAATCACTCAGATCCCGTGTCCTCCACTCCTCGACCAATCCAGGTTCCCCGCATATAGAATACCTATTTACTGAAATTACTGTCAACACCCAAACTATCCTGTACGCCGTCATATACCGCCCCCACCCCGTCCACAAGTACCCTTCGATCCAAGTCTTGAATCCTTCCTTTTCTCCATAGTTCCATCTTATAACCACATTATCATAGCCGGTGATTTCAATGCAAATTTTTTAACCGATAATCCGACAAACATTACTTTAATAACCTCTTTCAATCCCTAGGTCTCTTCATAGTTCCCTATTCTGCCACCCATCACCTTTCTCACTCGGATACTTGGCTTGATTTACATATTATTGACTGTCCCGCAAAAATGCTGACACACTCCCAACATCCAATACCCTCTCTTTCCGCCCATGATTTAATAGCAATTTCCTATGATATCCCGGTCCCTTCCTTCACTCCTAGAACCATAACATACCGCAATATAGATTCCTTAACTTTCGAAATGATCCAATCCGATCTCGGAATCTATAGACTGGAACGCCTTCTACTCCATACCGTCCTTAGATCCCATGGTCGAATCCTTAACTTCCAATCTTCTATCCATCCTAAATAAACATGCTCCACAAAAAAAGTAACAATGCGCCGTCCTCCAGCACCATGGATAAATCGAGAAATCAGAGAGTTGATGAGAACCAGAGACGCTGCCAGAAGAAAATATATCCGAACTAAACATCCCGAAGACCTAATAACCTTTAAATCCCTCCGTAACCGAACCCAATCAACCATCCGTCGATCCAAATTCCTATATTACCAGAAAAACTTTTCTGAGCACTCAGACTCTCGCCAAAAATGGAAACTCCTCCGCCAAATCCCGTCCTTACAATCTAAATCATCTCCTTCCTACCATATTACTCCAGACGAACTTAACAAGTATTTTACTTCATCCGATTCACACTCCTCATTTCCAGCTTACAATCGAATAATAATGACTTTGATCCTGATAAATTCTTCCTTTCCTATTCGAGCCCTCTCAGCTAATAGAAGCTGTGATGAAATCACGTTCTAAATCTTTGGGACCTGATGGAATCCCAGCAAGCTTTATTAAGTTGTGTCTTCCTATAATCCTAGCACCTCTACTCCACATTTATAACTTCTCCCTGCAGAACTCAATATTTCCATCTGCCTGGAAAAAAAAGCTCGCGTCCTTCCCTTAAATAAAGTCCCTAACCCATCCTCCGAAAAAATGACTTCCGACCCATCTCCCAATTATCTAGCCTTTTCCAAACCCTTAGAACACCTAACTCAAGCCCAGATATCCTCTTTCCTTGAGCAACACCTTAATCCTTTTCAGTCCGGGTTTAGGACTGGCTATTCCACACAATCAGCCCTTGCAAAAAATTACTTCAGATATCCACCTTGCCATGGACCAGCACAAAATTACCATTCTCATTCTCCTTGATTTCAGTAAAGCCTTCAACACCATCGATCACAATCTACTCCTATCTAAACTATCCAACTTTTCCTTTTCCAATAGTGCGATTAGATGGATCCAATCATTTATATCTGACCGCACTCAGGTAGTCCAAATCCCTAATCTTCCGCCTTCCTCTCCTCTTCCAATCAACTCTGGTGTAGTTCAGGGCTCCTCAATATCACCCTCACTATTTAGCGCTTACATTAATGACCTTTATCCCCTCATTAAACATTGTTTCCTCTCACTTCTATGCCGATGAAATTTTGAACAGCCGAGAGTGATTGAGCAAGATCGGCTAAATCCAGGATAATTTTTTTATCATATTAGAATAAATTCTTCAATGAAGGAGTTACTTTTATTGATCAATAACAGTATAATAAGCAGCATTTAACTCCTCTTTATTAAAAGTACAAACTAGTGACATGTTTCGGGAAACAAGGTCCCATCATCAGACTTATTTCTGTTTCCATTTCCATTCTACCTTCTTCATCACTATAATTCTTCAAGTGGTTATTCATCATGCCATCCACTATATATAATAAATTCTTCAATGAAGAAGGTAGAATGGAAATGGAAACAGAAATAAGTCTGATGATGGGACCTTGTTTCCCGAAACATGTCACTAGTTTGTAAGTTTAATAAAGAGGAGTTAAATGCTGCTTATTATTCTGTTATTGACCATATTAGAAGAAACGCAGTCAAAAGGAGCTCACTCATTAGAATCTGCTGCCCAGTCAAGCTGAAGTTATTTAATATAAGAAGAGCTGAGCTCCTAACTTCTCCCAGTCTCCAAATATGAACCTATCAAACTATGCGTTCACCATAAACGTATCGCTTTTGACCAACTAGATCACCGGTAAAACATGTTTCACGTTATTAAAAATCTTTGATTTACATATGCTTAATTTAAATACATAATTTGAAAACTGTTCATAAAAAACAAGTGAAAATGCTATACTTAATAAGAAAAGTATCGATTATTATACTCGAAAAGAAACGAGTATTCTGTACTTTACATGGCCACCTCCTTTTTTTTTCCCCACAGTTTTTGAAATTTTGAAACGAAACTCTCAGGGTTTTAACTGTGTCAGTTTCTTCATTTTAAGAAAGTAAGCAGTATAAAACTGATATTGCAAAAATAAAATAAACTTTGAACACAAATATGAAAATAAGACCTTCCCGCGACTGGTACGACGAGCGGCGAGAACAGGTTGACTTGGAAGGTTTCCCCCGAGAGGCTCAAATCGTCGACAAGCCCGTGATGAAACTAATATCATTTATGTACTGGCTACGGTGGAAGCGTATCCTCATCGGAGCATTCGAGATATAGCCAGGGATACCCACATAAGCATTAAAGCAGTGTGGGCCATACTAAAACAACACCGTATTTGGCCGTTTCATTTCACTTCATCAGGCTCTAACTCCCCAAGATGGTGAGAGACTGAGGCTAAGGTTCTGTCATTAAGTGGGTATCTCTGGTTATGTCCCGAATGCTAGGATGTGGATACGCTTCCGCCGTAGCCAGTACATAAACGAAATTAGTTCATCACGGGCTTGTCGCCGATTCGAGAATCTCGGGGGAAACCTTCCAATTTGACCTGTTCTCGCCGCTTGACGAACCATTCGCGGGAAGGCTTTAATTTCATATTTTTGTTCAAAGTTTATGTGTTTTTTTTTTTTGCGATCCCATTCATATACTGGTTATTTTTTTAAAATGATTTTTCGCAATTTGCGAAACGGTGCCCCGTATAAAAAAAATTTAGCGGTATAAAATCGATTCAAAATTTGATTTCCTATCGAAATCCGTCGTAAAAAATATCACATCACATTGGAGAATCCAAAGTTAAGGTCGCTGGAGAAGAACTGGAGAAGGAGAGCAGACTATAACCTGAAAAAAAATCCTTATTTGACACAATTAAGACCCTGAGAGTTTCGTTTCACAATTAAGACCCTGAGAGTTTCGTTTCAAAATTTAAAAAACTATATTTTTTTCCGGCTATAAATTTAATTTTTTTAAAACGTTTACTTTTCCATATTCTTTAAGCACGATGCATATGAAACGTATAAGGTTTATTAAAGATGTTAGTTAAATAAAAACAGGCAGTATTTAAAAAAAAAAGAATTATGAAATCTGAAATTAATATGAATTATTAGTCTTCCGTTAGATGGGTATGCGCCATCACTTATTTATTCAAAATCGTATATACCTGCACCCCATTGCCTACAAAACGTAATAAACCCAAGGAGCAAATATTAATTAAAAATTTCTTAAATTAAAACATTGTTGGGTATTTTTTTTAAACACGGCTTCCTTTTATTTCATTATTTTTCTTTTGATACTAATACGTTTCTCAAGAATAATGAAAATTGTAACAGAACAAATAAAAAAATCAAACGAGTGGAATTTTTATTTATTTATTTTTTTTCTCAGAAGAGATCTGACAGAAAGAAATTAATTTAAAAGAAAATAGAAATAAATACAAAGGTATACAATTATATGAATAGAAGGAGTTAGAAAAAGGACTAAAAATAGAAGGGTTAAGTAAGATAAGTAAATATCGATTATAAACATAATAAATAAATAGAATTAAACAGTTTATAAATACATAGCGATTTATATTATACATATATTCATAATATTTGTAATACGCTCTGGTTAACACTAAATCTAGCATGGCAGGTCAAATGACCCTTTAGGGACTTTTTGGAATAGTTCTTGGAAACAATATTCGTTCCTTTACTTTTTGACTTTACTAATTTTATTAAAAAATATATAAAAAGTTATTTTTCAATATCCACTCCTCTTTTATTATTCATTTTTACCAAGAAATTGTGCTAGAAATACGTAGATATTAATTGTAGAAGTAAACCTCTAAAAAGTAATGACACTTCTTAGCCGAAAATTGATAAAATCACTTGAGGAACGTTTAATGACATAGAAGGATCAATGAAATTACGATTGATGAACTATTTGCCACTTCTATTTTTATTATGTTTATTCGAAAACTAGTTTAAAATGTTAAACTCCTTCCCTCAACATACTTCCTTATTATCCGTTTCAATCTCAATGATAGAACGTTCAAAGTAAACCATAAATTTTCTTACTCTTTCCTCTTTACCCAATCTGCCGGTGTTCCTCCTAGGCCCCATCCTCTACACGATATGTACAGCTGACATCCCAACTCATCCTACCACTGTCCTCACCACTTACGCTGATGACACATGTGTGTTATCAGTAAACAACACCTAGGGCAGGAGGGATAAGAGATTGGTGTCCCGGGGTTCCTGGGGCTGTGGTGGGGTGGGGAGACGTACCTTTCTTAAAGGGCGTTTTAGCTCCGAGGATTGGGATGATGTGGACTTTTCCATGAATAACATATTGTAAACATTGGTGGATTGTACCGATGAAGTAAGGATTTAAACATGGTTTTTATCTACATCCTCCGATCAATCTTCGTGATGAAAAATTCAAAATAAATAAATAAAACAAAAACATGTGGGATTGGGGCGTCTCCTACACTCCTGGCCTTCCCATGTGGGCTCCTGGCTCCTTGAATTCATGCCTTCGGCTCAGTCGGGTTCTGCCCAGAGACACCTTCAAATCATGATATAATACTTTTATACTTACTGAGCGTTGATGACCTAGATGTTTTACGCTCTAAAACTCTAATGAACAACAACAATCAGTAAACAATGATCCCTTCATTGCCTCCTAAACACTCCAATCCTAACCTTGAATGGTTAGGATTGGAGTGTTTAGGATGGTTAGAATGGTGACAACAATAGAGAATCAAAATAAATCCAAACAAATCTCACCAAATAACCTTTACCCTTCGTACAGGGTACACCCGTACCCCCGTCGTAAACAGATGACTTTAATGGTATTCAACTAATCCCTGTTGAACAGATCCGCTACCTAGGATTCCATTTGGACAAACGTCTTACTTGGAATCCACACACAAGACTAAAAAGACAAGAACCTGCTCGTCGTTACAGACTACTTCAACATTTACTAGACAAACGTTCAAAGCTCCCAATTAATTACAATAGACTCATTTGCATGACTGTGATTAGACCTATATGAACGTGCGGAGTTGAGCTTTGGGGCTCTACTAAACCATCCAATTCATCCAGTCTCCAATCCTTACAATCCAAAATCAATCGAAAAATCTTGAATGCCCCTTCCTTTGTTACAAATAAACTTATCCATAAAGATCTTAATGTCCCAAATGCTGATTTAGTACAAACCAGATATTTATCCTTTCATAGTAAACTTCATAATCACATTAATCCACAAGTCTTTCAACTTGCTTCTCACTCCATTCCGTCTAAAAAGGAGATGATATAGAGATCTTCTAGTGTAGAATTTTTATTAAAGTGCTACTGAGTCCTATGAGAAGTCCTATTATCCTGTGCTATGAGAAGTCCTTTTCAAGTTCTGGCATGTTATTGTAAACGTTTTTAACACATTTACTTGGTGTATATTTGTACAGTTGTAAATTTCACAAATTGATTTAAAAAAAAAAAAATGTTAAACATTCATCATCAGTTGATAAACAAAAAATAAATAACTACAAAATAAACTTATTAAGACTCACTCTCTCCTTCTTGTGGACATGGTAGACCCTCCTCTTGGCGAACATGCTGCCAGGCCTCTTCAAGAAGTTGCTGCTCTTCTTGGCACATGGTGGTAGAGGGTCATCACCGGCAGAGGCCACCCAGAGGGACAGCTTGATATCCAGGTTGTGTGCTAGGGTAATAGATTCAATGGTTAAGCTAAACATCCTTTGCAATCTCATCTATTAGTTCCCGTAACCAAAAAGATTAGTACAGCCAAAACTTCCTTTCCATTTATACTAAGCAATCTAAGTTTGATGACCCGTAAAACACCAAGTTTAATAATAGAGACTCTAAAAATGCAATTAAAAAATAAATTATATTTAAGAAAAACTAGGAAAACACGCTATTATAGCTAACCTTACTAAAAAGGTAAGTCTGGTGAACAATTTTCAGCAGTCAGACCTTTTATATTTTTGATTTTAAGGTTTGAACACTTGATCAATCCTAAATATTTTGATTTAAAATTTAAATAAAGTAATCATAAATCAAAATAAATGTTATTTATAAAAGACATTGTTCCAGAATAAAGTTTCCTTTCTATTATAAAGGACAATATGGATAAGTTTATCTCTTTCCTTTTTGCGTTTCTTTTTGCGAGGATTGGATACGAGATGAATAAGATGGTTTAGTAGAGCCCCAAAGCTCAACCCTGTATGTCTAAACAGGTCTAATCACAGTAATTAAACGGAGAAGTAATCCTCTGGGCCAAATCAGAAAAATACCTTGCTGTGACGCGAAACAGGTCCATAACTTACACAGACCACATAAACGATTAAGTAGACCAAGTAAAAAAACAAAAACATATACAGGATGTACTCTTACTTTTTCAAAAAATCTAAATTAAGTCCTAAAAAAAAACTTATATTGTATAAACAAGACTAAAGCGACAAGAAACTGCCCGTCGTGACAGACGACTTCAACTTCTACTAGACAAACGTTCAAAGCTCCCAATTAATTACAAAAGACTTATTTACATGACTGTAATTAGACCTATTGGACGTACGGAGTAGAGTTTTGGGGCTCTACTAAACCATCCAATTCATCTCGTATCAAATCCTTATAATCCAAAATCTTTCGAAAAATCCTCAATTCTCCTTACTTTTTCACCAATAAACTTATCCATAAAGACCTTAATGTTCTATGTGTTGCTGAGTTTGCCCAAACCAGATACCTATCCTTTCATAGTAAGCTCCATAACCACTCAATTCCATTAGTTTCTTAACTCGCTCCATTCCCGATGACCTAGAGATCTTCTCGTGGAGAATTTTTATTAAAGTACCACATATGAGTAGTTCTTTTCAAGCTGTGACATAAAGCGTTATTGTAATCGTTTTCAGCTCATTTACTTAAGGTAATGTTAATGTTCAGTTGTAAATTTCAAAAAATTGATATAAATAAATAAAAAATAAATATTTTATAAAACAGTTATTCGATCCCAGGTTACATATCCCTCGCCAGTGTGGAGCTCAACTTGCACAACCAACTATAGTAAATTCAAAAGGGTTCAAAACATTTGCATGAGGATCATCAATGATTACCCTCGCTATACAAAAATATCAAAAATGCTTAACGACCTCAATCTTATCCCAATCCAACTTCACGTTTATGATCAACACAAAACATGATTTGTAAAAACAACGATATCAGAAAATTCGCTTATCCGAGAAATCGGTAATTACAATAAAACATCACTAAAAGAACGAAACATGTACTCCTCACTTAATTAGTTAATTAGTGTATTAATTCAAGGATATTTTAGTATTTAGTACGCAGAGCCTACAATAAGGGCGGAAGGAATTGCAAATGACAACAATACAGCAACGCAATCAACAACGAACAAATGACCAGCCTAGTTTCCATACGATCTAATGCCCTCTATTTACATACATCCTATTTCTAAAGTAAAATTAATTGCAGTCATTGTTTTAAATGAAGATTATTATTTTCAAATCCAAAATGTTTAGTTTCTCTCATATAATGTAAACTTTAAACCAAATAATATTCTACAATGATTAGACTTTTTTCTTGTTTTAATAAAAAGCTTAAAACCCCATTTGTGGAAGGAGGAAAATAACGACCCAAACCATTACCGAGCTTATGTAGGAGTCATTAGGGATTCAGATAACAGTCTGTTTTTTAATAAGGATATATTTTTTTTTTTTAGTTTTTGCTTAAAATTATAAAAAATATATAGAAGATTAATTTATTATATTATTCATTAAAAAATACAATTAAAATAAACTATCTTAACTAATATTCTTGTGGAATATTGACAGCTGATAAGCAAGTCCTGTAAGAAGTATCGCACAATTTTAAGTTATTAAAAGAAAGTAAAAAAAAAAAAAAAATTGTTTTTCCTCTGATGTAATACAAAATATATTTCATAGTGATATATTGTAGCAAAATATATTTCTTCATTTTATTTTTTTATATGGACATGTCTTTTGGCTAGAAGTTTTCTTATGTAACGTTTTTTTCATACCCAAGAATGTAACATTTCGGCACGCTCTAGTTTTACTGATATTGCTCAGATCAAAACGTGATGGCAGTTTCCTGATCTGGAATTTATTAGAGAATTTTTTTTATTATATAATATTTCTAAATAGGACTTACAGTTTAGGATCTATATTGGTTTGAATGAAAAAAGTCACGTTTTTAGTGTTGCTCGGGTTAAAAATTTGCCGACAGTTTTTTATTAGGAATTTAATGGAAAATATTTTTATACATTTGTCGCTAGACCCTACCGTTAGAAATAATATTTATTTGAATGATAAAAAGTCAAAGTTTTACCTACTATTACCTATAGCTTATATGTTTTGTCGTCGAATATGTTTTAGTTGTTGCCGAAAAGTTTCCTTATCAGAAGCAGTAGATATAAAAACAGCAGATTGTAGAGAGACATGTCCATGTTAACAATTACTCCCTGACTAAGGAATACAATATAATTCCTCAATATATTGATAACAATACAATATCTCTTCTCTTCTTAACCTTTTCAGTAACAAACGTGTGTAACAAAGGTGTTTGGCTGGCTGTGAATGTGGGGAGTTGGGAAATTAATACCTAAAAATCAATTCCACCCTGTCCACATTTGAACCCGAGGATCTTCCATTTTACAGTTTGAGAGGGTAACATTCTTTTAGCCTAACCACTAAGCTAAGCCAGTTTGTTGTAGTTGTTTACTGGGAGCCTAGCGTTATACGACAGATAATCTGTTCAAGCCAGAGAAGAAAAGTCATGAATTACACTGGTCAACAAAAAAAAAAAATAAATTGTTTGTTTCCTGTGACTATTTTGTTGTTTCTGACTCAATTTGATACATATTTTTTAAATATGTCAACAATGTTTCTTTAACAGCTTTTGTTTTTGTGTTATAGCTTACCAACCTTATTTAGTATTTTTACTTTAATTTTAAATCTTGTTTTGACAGTAAAATATATTTCTGTTGTTGTTTTCGATATGCATTCGTCCTGGCGGTGTTGTGTGCTTGATCTAGATTGCATTTGAAATATTTGTGCCGAATATATATTCGAAAAATATCGTAAACGTATATTAGACTTTGTAAAAACTGCATATTATCAAAACTTCAAAATAGATTTGTACAATCAGGACAAGCCACGGGTTCTTCATATTGTTTGCCAAAAATGTGTTGTGTGTCTACGGTTATGGTCCAGCTGAAAAAGGAGATGCAGTGAAGTTCGTAACTTCCATAATTTGGCGAGAACCTCAAAACCATCATGACGACTGCTACTTCAGGGTTGTGAAAATAAACGGAATAAACCCTGGAAATCGAAGTATTTCGTCATATCCTAAATTATCTTATGCTCAACGATCTAAATTAAAATCTCGAGAAGTACAACCCAGCATATATATCTAAACCCTAGGATGATCCAAATCTCTCTGAACGTGAAAAAAATATATCAAGTGATGACTCTGATCCAGATTACAAATGTAGCCTTTGAGAACCTCAACCATTTAATTAGAAATATCAAAATATCAGATAAAATAAAATTCAAATAATATCAATTTATTTTTTTATAATATTAATAAAATAAAAGAAATAATAAAATAAAATTCAGAATATCTTTAAAAGAAACAAATTTGCTAAATCCCGAATACCACATTACTTTTTATCGTACCCGAGAAAAGAATCTGTTACCGTATTTTTCTCAAGAGAAGGATTTAGTCGTTTGTAACAATGTTGGTGGTATTTTGCAACAGATGGGTTTAATAAACTACAAGCATAGGGATTGGTGTATATTTAGTTTAAAGTGTGTTTTACTCCATAGCAGTAACAAGTACTATTGAGGGGTCACCTGTGGTGTAGTGGTTAGCAAAGCAACCTACTAAACCCAAGATCGCGGGTTCGCAGCACGGCGATGTCTTAGACTTCGTTAGGAGTAGTTAGAAGGTAAACATACTAAAAGTCCTCGCCCCTGGGGGGGGGGGGGTGAGCTAACGGTAGGGAGGAGAGGAGAAGATCCCCTTTTTGGTTTTTTCGATTACATATAGAAAACGGTGGACTCTACAAAAATATGCTGTTAATAAAAATAAAAGATAATCAAATTTCCTGTTGAATTGTCTCTGTACATATTTGTCGCATTTTCAACTGTTTTCGATATATATACGTCATTATATAATCGGTGAATATTCAAACAAGAAGCATTATTACCTCACTTTTTGTCAAAAATGTGCTTCAAGTGCCACAAAAACGTATACATGAAATAAAATTTAATTTAATGCTCTACAACTTTGATTCTGACATGTTTTCTGAGAGACAATCATGAAAGACTATTATTATGAAAAATTATTATGCAAAAATTTATTTTAAGAACAACCACAACAGATATAAGAAAAAGATATCGTGCTTGTATTAGAAATAGTGGAGATCATTTTAAGCAATACCTGTTGTACTCTTTTGAATAATTTAAAATTTGTATAATTTTGTTCCCTGATTATAGTTTACAAAAATGTAGATAAAGTTTACTCTGATAAAATCCACATTCTGCCAAAGAAAGAGAAAATATGCAGGTTAACCTATGCTATAAAGAAACACAACTATAGAAGCTAATATTTTAAAAAATGTAAGGTAAACTTTTTTTTTCTCGAAAATTGTCGATTTTCAATGATGTACTTTTTCGAAAACCGTTTGAAGTTCGACAAATATGTATAGAAACAATTTAATAGAAAATTTAATTAGCTTTAATTTTGATGTGTAATATATTTTTCCAGAGCCTACCGTTTTCGAGAAATAATCGAAAAACCCAAAAATCAGAACTTTACTCCTCTTCCCCCACCATAAGATCTCCCTTCCAGGGGCGGGTACTTTTAATATGTTTACCTTCTAACAACTCCTAAAGAAACAATGAAGTCAAAAATTATCGCATATTTCATGCACTCTACAATGTGTTTATTGACTGGACTATAACTTGGTGGTATTCGGTTTGTCTTCACTAGACCTAGCTATAATGCTTTAATGCTATTGTTATGGTGTGAGTGGATGGAAGCTATGTAGTATGGTTACCGTGTTATCCTCTTAATCCTGGGAAGGGGATTGGACGGGTGATAGGATGGTTAGAGCTTTCAGGAATCCACAACCTATTATCGACATATTCTCATTTCCCTAACAACGATGTTCATCTAACTTACAGCGGGCAGTATACACCAATATATGGTAGAAAAAAACCCATTAAAAAGCAAATCAGTTGAGGTACACATGATTGTACAGAATGATCAATAGAATTAGGATTGATGTTTTATATGCTTTTTTTATTGGAAATCTTGTTATTTAAAAATTAGTTTCGAATGATTAACATTCATCATCAGATATTTCATATATCTACATACCTCAATTTTGCTGTTAGCTTTAGAAATGCCTTCCACTGTAAAAAAAAGACTCACCTAACTATAAAATTCACCTCAAAAAGTGGTATTCTTCAATATCATCCGCATTCAAAAGCTAACGGCAAAATTGAGGTCTATGTTCTTGAAGAGTTAAGGTATATCCTACATATAGGGGATTATTACATCCTAAGTAATAATAATAAATAAATAAATGTAATAATTTTTTTCTTTGCTTTTAATTCCAAAGAAGAGTTTATTATGTTTAAAATGTACAATTCCATTAAGGGATAGTCATAATGTTTTATTTACACAAATAACTGATTTGTATGCCAAATGAGAACACCATGTTTTTTTCGGTTTCAAAAGTAAATTTCTCCATGAAATTGAAACAAAATCATTACGTTTAACATATCATTCGAAAGCTGATTAAATTTGCAAGTTTTTGTGAGATTTGACGTTTTGTGGATAGTTTTTTTTCGAAAAACGGTGAGCGTTGAAGTAATATAAGACATTGTGACTTCCCTAAATAAGGTGAAATAAAACTGTTCTTTAGATACCAAGTTTGTAAAATTCCAGGTTACAGGTACTCAGCTTTTATAGAAAATTTAAGTGTAAATCCGAAAATGTGGTCAAAATCTGAAAAATATTTAAACAAAATGTAGATATTACAGCTTTTATGGAAAAAAAAAACGTGATTTCCTCAAAAAAGTCTTTGATATATCGTATATCTGCAAGGAATTAGAATAGAAAGGTGAGGTCTGCGGCATTTTTCTACATTTTTGATCTAGTTTCACCCTTTTTTTTTACACTAAGAGATACTCACCCTGTATTTATCGCTTTTTTAGAAACAATGCAATTGAAATTTAGTAAATTATTGCCAATAATCCATAGATTATGGATATGATGTGGTTATAATGGAAACTTTCTAAACTAATTTTCAAATGAAATAATTCTAATAGATTTAGCAATTAAGTCATCAATCCTAACTATTACATAAAAGTGATTGCTATGTAATTTCAGATAATGTTTATTTAGATAAGAGATAAATGATGAATGCTTTCGCTTATATTAAATTCCATTTTATTATTTATGCCGGTTTTTAATTTCCTCTTTTTTTTAATTGTTTTTTTTTTTAAATTCCGCTTTGTTTATTTAATTTTAATTAAAACAGCTCGTTAAAAAAAAAGAACGTTATCTCCCCCCTTTTCCCTGTTATGTTGTTCTAATTTATATAATTTAACACAGTTTCGGTTGGACAAAGAAAGCGTGCCAGAGGTAGGTTTTTAGCTATTAATTTTATATTTTTTCTTTTTTTAATTGTTTCTGTTTTATTTATTTATTTTTTTAATATGATAACCACCCTTTTTTAAATTTCGAGATATTCGTTTGTTTTTATGTTGATTACAGTTGTTCTTTTGCTTTTTTTTTTTTTTATAATCAGCTGTTTAATAGTCAGCATTCTCCATTACACGTGCAAACAAATTTATATTTTTAAAAACGATTTTACCTTTTATAGCTGATCTCTATATATTTTTATAAGCTGATTCCAAAACTAGTCTTAGTTCTTTTGTATAACCCTCAGGTTTTTAGAAATCAGCAATCTATTATATAGTATAAAACATCTTTACTAAAACACATTCTTGTTCATTAACTTGCAAACCTGATCCATATACATCAGGTTGAATCGATGGCATAAACTATAAAAAAAGAATTCAAAGAATGAAGGAGTCTAATTATAGCTCTATTCATCATTGCGCTATTATGTAAGTATGGCAGATAAAATAAAAATAAAAATTAGTAAACAATTTGTTTTTCTGGGACAAATGTACCTTTAGAAAAAAAGGATAATGTTCCAAGACTATGTTATCACAATCATGTCAATCTTACTGATGATATTAGACTTAACATTTTAGCCTCTTTACTATCTACGTGGTTAATATAGAAATACCATCAGTAACATTGGCATGATTATGAGAACAATATAGCCTCGAAACGTCGTGAATAGTATCGAAACGTCGCTATAATATGCTTTATTGAATAAAACTCAAGAACCGTATTAAATATTTAATATAAACAGTCAATAAAATATATCCATATACATGTATATATTAAAGTAATTAAGTGAAACGTGCTCTCCCGTTTATATAAAAAACTTCACAAATTTCATAATCTAAGACTAATATTCGATAGGAGAATGACATGGGGCCAGCATATTAAGAACAAGCAGAGTTCATTAAATATGAGACTAAAACTAATGTACTCACTATTCTTAAAACATCATAATTACTATTTTTAGTCTAATACAAGCACCATGGTACGTTAACAATTTACTATAGTAAGGTTACTAGGTAAGTATACACAATGACCTCCGCAAACCGCCAATGAACACATACGGACATACAACAAACTGATTGATAAAAAATTAAATTGAGAGCTAAATAAACTTATCGATGGTATAGCCACATCTCTCATGCCGGAGAATACCAAGAAAAGACTGAGAAGAAACTGGATGAGAGACCTACTTAAAAGTAAACCAAAGACAAGGAAGGGGTGCCACTGGGTACTATCTCTCCTCTTGCCTAGTATGCTTGTATGTAAATGTGTATTTGTCAAATACATTCTGCCCTCCTCCCCTCCCCCCCAAAATAAAAATTAATTCTGTGATGTTCCACACTAACAGTATATAGTGTACTTGCAGCCTTGCAACTACAGATACAAATAATCATTGGTATTTGCCGTCACAATTACTTTTTTCAAGTACATGTAATTGTACTTGAAAGCCATAAGTACATATACAGTATTTGGTAAAAGTATTTGCGAACTGCCAACTACCAGGTACACAATGTACTTGTAGTTCCAAATACAAATACTTGTAATTGTTTGCGTACTTAAATACTGATGTAATTAAGTACTGCCCAACTCTGGTATTTGACAGGTGTGGATTTCAAAAATAAAAATAAAATCAAAAAAGTAATAATTTAAGCTTTTTGACAATTTAGAATTTTTATTTGGTTACTTATGCACCGAAGCTACTAATAAATTGTCTGACCATTACTGTCAAATAAAATAAAATGTTGTAACCAGAGGCATTGAGAAACAAAGAAGTGTTGTTTTTTTCTCGATTTCTTTTTTTATAAATTGTTAAAAAGAACGACAGATATATTTGAATTTGTTTAAAATTTGCATACCCAAATATCGAAACCTAGAAGCTGATCAACGAGACCCTACACCCACTTGCTTCCAACCTCTACCTCTTGCCCTTTAATGGCTAAATGCAGAGGCGTGGTCCCGTCCGGTGGTGGGTTTGAAACTGCTCGTGAAGAAGAAAAAAAAGAAGAAAGAAATGTAGAAGGCTTAACGACCTTTCTGTGCCCTGAAGCACGTGGGTTCGGTTCCCGACCTTACATCAAAGTTACACATCATTTAAATAATAATAGAACCGCTCCGACGTGTGGAAGGGATTTAAATGTCACAGGACGCTAAGTCTTTTAAATACAAAAATAGCCAGATCAAGGGTAAACTTAAAAAAAAAAAAAATATTGTGGTTGCGTGTCTCAATTCTACAGGGATTGTTCTAGGTCTTTGTAGGGCAAACCAGACAGTTATTGACACCCTACCTAAAAAATTATAAAAAAAAAACAAATATTTAGGTAAAAAAAAAAAAAAAAAATCATAAAATTCCTTTCAAATCCTACAACTCAACTGTCTAAAAGTACTTTCAATTTTGTTCGTATTTTAAAAGATATCCATACGGTGTCAATAACTGATTTTACTATATTTATTGTCACTATCTTGTAAAATACATTTTAGGAATAAAGTTTAGAGTGAACTTTCTTGCTTGGATTAAAGTATAGTAATCAAGGAAAAATCACTGCATATTTCATCTTTATTGGACTATTTTTTTTATAATTTTAGAATAAAAATGTATCCCAGGCCCCATACTCTACACGGTGTATACCATACAGCTGAAATCCTCAATGCTCCTTACTTTGTCACCAATAAACATACCCAAAAAGACAACAATGCCAGGAGACCACTAACACACAAACTCGCAGCATTTCATAGCATGATATACCGCCTTTTAAATATACCGCTAAATGAACGAAATTATAACAAAGAAATACAAACAATTCACACTATAGTTAACAACAACGGATACAGTAAAACTACAATCGATAATATTTTAAGAAAACAAATACATAAAAAAACTATGAATAATATATACAAAACACCCCCAGAGGATAAAGCTACCCCTAAAAAATATATTTTGATACCATACTACGGCCCAATATCCGCTAAAGTCGGGAAAGAATTAAAAAAATTAGGTTTAAACCCTGCATTTAAAATAGATAAACCACTGTC
This sequence comes from Euschistus heros, assembly GCA_003667255.2. Lineage (NCBI taxonomy): Eukaryota > Metazoa > Arthropoda > Insecta > Hemiptera > Pentatomidae > Euschistus > Euschistus heros. Next base: position 330,785 of record RCWM02000182.1, on the reverse strand, counting down.
ATCATACTTCCCTTCACCCAAAGACAAAATAGACCCTTTCCAAAAAAGCGGCGTATACGAATTAAAATGTAATGACTGTGGAGCAAAATACACGGGAAAAACCGGACGATCGGTGAATCAAAGAGTAAATGAACATATAAGAGCATACACTAATAAGACCCAAAATTCCAATTTCGCTATCCATTTAAATGAAAATAACCACAAATTTAATAATGACTCGGGAGTAAAAATATTACATCAAGTAGAAAATAGCCTAAAATTAAATATTTTTGAATCACTAGAAATAATAAAATCGTTTAAAACCGATCCAGATTTTTGTTTAAATGATCAGATTAATATATCCAATAGCCCCATTTTAAATTTGTTTCCCATAGGAACGGAAAAACCCAATGAGTGATAAGGGAAACCCCGTTGTAAATCTAAAACTTAACCTACCTGCCCCTTTTTACTTCTCACAAATTCAGTGTTTTAGTTACCTCGAAGGTGAGTGCCTATGTTGATTTCTTGTCTTATCTTTTTAAAAAACTTTAGTATATATAATCTATGTAACATAGTACTGATGTGTTTAAAAATTTTTGTATGTTCTAGAACTGAAGATGAATGTTTAGCATTCGAAACTAGTTTTCAAATAAAATAATCTCAATAGAAGTGGCATTTAATTCATCAATCCTAATTATACCCAAAAAGATCTTAATGTTCCATATGTTGCTGATTTAGCCCAAACCAGATATCTATCCTTTCATAGTAAGCTCCATAACCACTCTAATCCGTTAGTTTCTCAACTTATAGCTAAAGGCCCAAGAATCATATATTTACCGACGATATTAAAAAGCAAAGGATCACCTTTTCGATTAGGTAATAACATTTTTTTGGCAGATATAATTTTATTGGTTTCATAATTTTAATTTAAAAACCATAAATCATAATTATATTATACAATATATATAACCAAAGGAGAGTTTAGTTTATAAGGTGTATTACAAAGCAATATAATCTCTCATCATTATTTATTTAAAAAATGTGGCAATGCCATGAAACGTCGCCCATTTAAAAAATCATGTTAGCATTATATGTTTTTAAAATAAATAATGATGGGAGATTATATTACTTTGTAATACACCTCATAAATCATAATTTTATTTCTAACCATAATCCATAATTTTAATTACTAGCCCTAAATCATAATTTTAATAACTAACCATGAGTCATAATTTTAATTATTAACCATAAAAGTATATGACATTGTATCAAACCTTGTTTCTGCTACTCGACATTGTTCAATTAAAATTTTATTATTATAAATTTTAGTATTGCTTAACCTTTCTAGAACTATGAAGTGATGTAGCTAAAATTTAATAATGATGGGTTGGTTTATTAGTAGTATTAAGCAATAAACTCTATTACGGAAGAGCGCTAACCACATAACGGTTGATTGTCAAACTCCAATACAACACATCTTTTTTAATAATTCAATTGAATATAAGTAAATTTTATTAACAATTTTGAGTTCTATATAACACCACACATTTCTAACCTCGACACCTATCGATCAGTTTTTAAACTTCCCTGTTGTCCACATATTATTGCTAAGTTATAACAAATTAATTAAAAATTAGTATATTTTATTATTGCTAAACCTTTTCGGAAATATTAAGATTATCTGGTTAAAATTCGGTAAAGATTGGTTCAGTATTATTCGAGGTAAGTAATCAGAAACGAAAAATGGCTTGTCCTCTTATATAATTACAGATATAAAGGATAAATTAAAAATATGGAAAAGAAAGAGAGAAAAATATTCAGGAAAATATTGGGGCCAAGAAAGACTGAAGAAGGTTTTAAACTATACAGTTTATGGTAATACAGAAATATTGAAAAATTAAGTGATGCAATGAGAAAACGTAGATTGACATTCTATTGACATTTAATGCGAATGGATGAGAGAAGACAAAGAAAATTTTCCAACACATTCTCGGAAAACAGAAAACGAATACATAGATACTGATGGTAAAAGGAGATATAATGGTGGCAAATCTACAACGGGATTTAATCTGGGGCAGAGACAAATTTCGGAGAGCAGTCAACAATATCAAAATTCCAGAAATAGTTAAGACAAATTAATAGACAGTGGTCAGATGAAAGGAGAAAACATCACTCAGAGGTGATGAAGAAATACAGAAAGGAAGGAAGAGTAAGAAATAAATTGTTGAACGTGGTCCACAGGTCTTCGAACTCGAAAGAAGAAGTACAGATATAAACCCAAAAAAGAATAAAAATAAAAATAAAAATAATTAAACTAAGAATTTAATTATAAAAACAATTATTTAATAATATAAAACAAATATTAAAATATTATAAATCAATTGAAACCAAGAAAATAAAATTAATAAAATCTTGCCCAGGTCTATGAAAACCAACCGTTATATGAAGAAGAAAAAAAAAAAAAAAAACAGAAGAAAAAAGAAACAACAACGCAACAGCTGATTGGAGCAGAACTAACCGAGAGGAGAATACATAACAGGTGAGACAATGCTTAAATAACAGATTATGGTTTTAGATAATACTCTGTTATAACAGCTTAGTAAATAATTAAGAATCGATGAATTATACCCTTCGATTAGTATTCGATTTTTTTTTCTATTAGTATGCATTATTTGTAGAATAGTTTCAAATGTTTAATCAGTTTTAAAAACATACAAAAACATCAGTATTTTGATACACAAATTATATATGATTGTTCTAAAAATGTAAGACAAGAAATCTAACAGTAACAATTAGTTACGCTGATATGCAGTATGCAAAACTATAACAAAGACTAAAACGAAAAGAAACTGCCGTTTAAGAGTTCTCCAACATTTACTAGACAAACACTCAATGCTTTAAATTAACTACAAAAAAGTTTATATGTAGTTGGATCTATTTGGACAAATAGAGTTGAGCTTTGGGGCTCCACTAAACCATTCAATTTCATCCAATATATTGCCTTTAATTCTTCTTCTTTTTTTTTTTTATTATTATTATATCAATTTATTAAAACTTACAACTGTACAAATACATACTCGTACATCAGGTAAATGTGTCCATAACGATTACAATAACAGGTCAAAACTTGAAAAGAACTAATCATCAGTAAGCAGCACTTCAATAAAAATTCTACACTATATGATCTCTAGACAATCTTCTTTTCAGACGCCTCTGAGGATTATCGGGAATGGTGTGGGAAGCAAGTTGAGGAACCAGTGGTTATGGAGCTAACTATGAAATTATACGTGTTTGGTTTGGGCAAAATCAGCAACATATAGAACATTAAGATCTTTATGGATCAGTTTATTGGTGACAAAGTAAGGAGCATTGAGGATTTTTCGAAGGATTTTGGATTGTAAGGATTGGGTACGGGATAAATCGGATGGTTTAGTGGAGCCCCAAAGCTCAACTCCGTACGTCCAAATAAGTCTAATCAGAGTCATGTTTATGAGTCTTTTGTAATTAATTGGGAGCTTTGAAGGTTTGTATAGTAAATGTTGAAGTTGTCTGTAACGACGAGAAGTTTCTTAGTTGATAAGTTAAAGTTATATTTATGCAAAAAAATTTTAAATGCTATATATAAGAAAAATTAATTCGAATTGATTGTTGAAGAAAGCCTAATAAGTTACTAAAATATTATAGAAAAATATAAATTTAAATTTTGTTATCAATATTTTATTACAAGACTGAAACGATAAGAAATGGCTCGTAATTAACTCCATAGTTAACAAATGAATTATTTCGGAGATTATTGTTTAGTTTACTACCGAAAAAAATGCCATTTATGAATGGGATAAAAATAACTATATCCAACACAATAAAACAAAGAAACTCAAGAATTTTAAATTTCGTTATTTACAATAGAACAATAGATACTGAAGGTTAAGACACGTCATTCAATTCTTCTTTTACAACCTAGAACGCTTGTTCTAGACCGTTCTAGAAGGTTTGAGCTGAAATGTTGGGCTTGGATGTAGGATGTCATGATTATACAAGAACATAAGCTTTAAAGGAGTAATGATAGTGTAGAAAGCAGATTGATTGGAATTCGCCTTTTAATAATAATGGCAGGCTAAAAGAGATTCGCCGTAACAAGAAGACGTCATAACAACAAATAAAACCGAACCAATAAAAAACAGGATGCCATTTTTGGTGTATGCTGACGATGTTGTTGTGATAGGGATGGATGGAAACGAGGCCAAACCACTTATAAGTGTCCTGATTAGGGAAGGAAGCGAAGTTTTGTTACTAGTAGGGATGGATATCGTAAATAATTTCGATATTCTATATCAATGATTTTTGGAGCTGTGATTATCGATTAAAAACTTTTGATGTACTGAAAAATCGTTATGTTTTTTTATAAAAGAAATTTCAATTTAAATATTCTAGTGTTGAGTTGGCACCAACATTTTTCTATTATCGATCCTCGGAACCGTTACCTAAGATTAAAAATAAATTACTATAGCAAAGCATAATCTAATGAATAAAATGAAAACAGTAAACAAAATGAAAGAATACAGGTTGAAATGACTTCCCCTGTAAAAACAAATCTGCCCATACAATTACCCTCAGAAAATGGCAATCTTCATCATCTGCATTCAGAAGTTAACAGCAAAATTGAGGTATATGTACATTATCATTGGGTTTTAAACCTGACATTGAAAATCTAATGAAATAAATTCTAAATAATAATAATCAATAAACAAATGTAATAAACTAATATCCCTCTGATCTGGTGACACTTTATTGACAGTTTTGCTTTATTTTCTATTAAACAATAATTTTTTTCTTTGCTTTTTATTCCAATGAAGAGTTTATTATGTTTAAAATGCATATTTCCATTAAGAGATTATCATAATGTCTTATTTACACAAGTAACAGATTTGTATGCCAAATGAAGACGCCATATTATTCCGGTTTTAAAAGTAAATTTCTCAATGAAATCGAAACAGAATCATTACTTTCAACATATCATTCCAAAAGCTGATTAAATTTGCAAGTTTTTGTAAGATTTGCAGTTTTGTGGATAGTTTTTTCAAAAAACAGTGAGCGTTGAAGTAATATAAGACATTGTAACATCACTAAATAAGGTGAAGAAAATCAGGCTGTTCTTCTTTTCTTCTTTCTTACAGAAAATTTAATGCTAAATCCGAAAATGAGGTCAAAGTTTAATAAATATTTAAACAAAATAGAGATATTGCAGTCTTTGTTATAAAAAACGTGGTTTCCTCAAAAAGGTCTTTGATTTATCGTATATTTGCAACGGATTAGAAATTAATGAATATAAAGTTGAAGTCTGCGGCATTTTCTTACATTTTTAATCTCGTTTCACCCAATTTTTTTTTTACACTAAGACGTACTCACCCTGTATATATATATATATATATATATATATATATATATATATATATATATATACTTTCATTTCGCCGGTTTTAAAAGTAAATTTCTCTATGAAATCGATTTGGTATCATTCGATCATACCAAACAAAAGCATGTCAAACTTCACTACTCACTATATATTTATCGCTTCTTTACGCCAATATAATTGAAAATTTAAATTATATTATTGCTAAACCTTTCTTGAACTAAGAAGATGATGTAGTTAGAAGTACAGATTGGTTCAGTAATTTATGTATTTTGTGACGAAAAACAAAAAATGGCTTTTTCTTTTATAGTGATATGTATTATATATTTTCATGATATGCATAATTTATAATCAATATATTGTTTATTAATTAATGTAAACTAATAGGGTGTTTAAAAAAAATGACCGTTTTATCAAATTCCAGAGTTCAAAAGTCTGTGAATATCTTAATGCTATTTATTATTAGTATTTATTATTAATTATCTATTTATCTATTAGTTATTATTATTATCTATTTATTATTATTAGTATTATTATTATTAGTTATTAATTTTTACCAATACTTAATAATCCCTCTAGAGCATTCTCTAAGCTTGTTTACTAACACTGGACTTCTTCAAAAAAAGCCTCAGCTTAGTTCAAAGAAGAAACGTGAGTGTCCTTCTCGTAATTTTAAGAAATTACGGGAAAAAAAATTTCACAGGCACTGAAGCAACTCGTGAAATTATTAAATATGAAGGGGAAGGTGTCCTTAAAGAGCGCACTGCGCGGCGTCGGTTCGAAAAATTTAGAACTGGAGATACGACGTTGGAAAGGAAGAAGGGCTCCGGGCGGCCATTAATGGATATTGATGAGGTTCTGAAGGAAGCTGTTGAGTCAAATCCATCCATACGTACTCCCGAACTTGCCAGGGAGTGTGGTGTGTCGAAAGATACTGTTAGTCGCCATCTTTTCTCCATGGGGAAGGTGGAAGAGACCTGCTCGTCCACATACTTTCCCTCGAACCAAAGAAAAGTTTACAGAACTTCATGGGTTTGAACTCCTGCCTCATCCACCATATAGTCCAGACCTCGCACCTTCGGATTACTACTTGTTTTGATCCATGGCCCATTTTCTTCAAGGGAAAAAAATTTATATTTTTTCGGATGTTGAAAATGCTGTCCAAGAGTTCTTTGGCAGCCATCCCAAGGAATGATATCAGCGTGGCATCGAGCAATTGGCTAGCAGATGGGTAATGACGGTAGATAACAATGGACTATACTTTGAGTATTAATCGTATTTTCTATCAAAAAAATAATAATACAAATATTTGTTTTAAAAACGGTCATTTATTTTTATACACCCTAATTTTTTCATAATATGCATAATTTATAGTCATTATATTGTTTATTAATTTGCGTGAACTATAAATTAAAATATTCCACAAGGTTTCGCCATCGTATAATTCTGTTTATTAAGTAACGAGAATTCCAGGGCAGTTCTGTTTTTCCAGCCATTCATCAACCCGACACTGTCGAGTGCCCTCAAACTTTTCCTATCTCTCACCTACCTCCCGGCAGTTACCACTTCTCTTTTTCCACAGCTCTCCAGCTACAGTAATTTTCACTAATCATTGTTTATAAAATCCATAATTTTGTGTACAGTATAAAATCATTGTTTATATAATTAACTACCCCGGTTTGATAACGGTACAATTTTGTTGTTTAGACTTATTAATTGAAGGGTTTTCTTTCCAGTTTAAAATAATTTACATGGAAATAACTAATTATTTAATGCTTAAATTTTATTTTAAAATATACTGACGCAGAAAATTCCATTTAATGTTGTTTTTTTTCGTTTTCAGATGTTATCAGATTATTTTGCCATATGAAATATATTAAGATTATTAATAGGGCTGTGAAATATATGAATTTGAATACTAGCCAACCAAAACATCTTATATCGTCAAAATGTATATGTTTTGAGGCATTTGGAATCAATTTGAGTTATTTTTATTTTGCATATTTGTGCATATTTTGCCATAAATACATACTTTTGCATATTTTGAACTTCAACTGTATATTTATCTACATATATAACATTTTTATTTTCCATATTTCGTCATAAACACATATTTTAAACTATAATTGCATAATTAACTACATATCAGGCATATTAGCATTTGACTTTTGAAGTTTTGAGCTGACAAAAAAATGAAATATATATAAAAACCAAAAAATGGTTTCGTGATCTTGTTGTAAATAAATAAAAACCTCAAATATAATAATATTTGATATTATTTCATGCTTTCTACATTATAAGCTTTTTATCGATAAATAAATACAATACAAAGTTCCTTACTTTTAAGAGTGGGTGAAGCCGCGACTGGAAATGTTAATGGGGCGTATAAAAAAGAATGACTGTTTTATCAAATTCCAAAGTTCCAAAGTCTGTAAATATCTTAATGCTATTTATTATTTACTAATACTTAATAACCCTTTTAGAGCATTCTCTAAGCTTGTTTACTAACCCTGGACTTCTTCAAAAAAAACCTCAGTTCAGTTATTTATCTCAAAGAAGAAACTTGACAGTGTCCTACGAAATTCTCGTAATTTTAAGAAATTACTGGAAAAAAAAATTCACAGTCGCTGAACCAACTCGTGAAATTATTAAATATGAAGGGGAAGGTGTCCTTGAAAAGCGCACTGCGCGGCGTTGGTTTGAAAAATTTAGAAGTGGAGTTACGACGTTGGAAAGGAAGAAGGGCTCTGAGAGGCCATTAATGGATATTGATGAGGTTCTGAAGGAAGCTGTTGTGTCAAATCCGTCCACAAATACTCACGAACTTGCCAGGGAGTGTGGTGTGTCGAAAGATAATGTTAGTCGCCATCTTCTCTCCATAGGGAAGGTGAAAAAGACTGATCCCTCACGAGCGTACTCCTCAACAATCAGCTAAGAGGCCTTAAATTTGTGAACATTTATTTGAAAACCCTTCTGATATGAGATTTTATCGGAGGATTGTTACCTGTGATGAAAAGTGGGTTTACTGGAGAAATACGAATACCCATAAGCAATGGCTAGATCGCGGTCAAACTGCTTTACTGGTTGCTGCAAGAGGGATATTTGAAGAAAAAAAAATCCATGCTTTGCGTTTTTTGGAATTTCGAAGGTGTTATTCAGCACGAATATGTTACTGATGGATGCTCTATGAATTATGAACTCTACTATGAACAACTGGAACGATTATAAGCAAAGTTGACCGAGCGGTATCCTGCTCTGATCAACCGAAAAGGAGTTTTATCCCAACGAGATAATGATCGTCCACACACTTACCGCCAAACCAAAGAAAAGTTTACAGAACTTCATGGGTTTGAACTCCTGCATCATCTACCATATAGTCCAGACCTCGCACCTTCGGATTACTACTTGTTTCGATCCATGGCCCATTTTCTTCAAGGGAAAACATTTGATAATTTCGTGGAAGTTGAAACTGCTGTCCTAGAGTTCTTTTACAGCCATCCCAAGGAATAGTATCAGAGTGACATCGAGCAATTTGCTAGCAGATGGGTAATAACGGTAGATAACAATGGACTATACTTTGAGGATTAATTGTATTTTATATCAAAGAAATAATAATACAAATATTTGTTTAAAAAACAGCCATTTTTTTTTATACGCCCCATTATCATAGGGTAAATCGTTTTGTTCATATTTTGGATTTTTTTTTTTTTTTTTTTTTTTTTTTTTTTTTTTTTTTTTTTTTTTTTTTTTTTTTTTTTTTTTTTTTTTTATCGTACTGGTATTTATTATTACACAGTTTTAAATCTGAAAAAAAAATATATTGTATTTAATAGTAAAGAGAAATCTAGATTGGCTAATTATACGATTTGTAATATAATTCTTACTCATTACTTCATTATAGCAGAGCAGTGTTGACATAGCTTAACATAAGAGAGTAGGTATCTAGGTCAGCGAGCACACCGCAAACGTAATCTTAAAGGAAAATATCTTTCCTAATCAGGTAGGCATGTATGTAAAATACTGACAGTCGAAAAATTCCACCTGATGTTTCTTTTCATTTTCTCGGGTAAAATATTTTGACCTGGGTTGTTCTTTTATAAGGGAGCAGACATGTTAGGTTCGGGGATCTTTAGGTTGAGTTTAGATTTTATATCGTTGCTTAAGTGGTAAGAACAAGTAACGAGACAGTGACATTACTGTAATGGAAAAACAAAAAAAAAAAATTATAAATTTAAGGTTTTGGTCAAATTGAGGAAAGTATTGCAACCCTAAACAATGCAAACCTAACTGAATTTCCTTCCGCCATCTTAAAAACCGTTAAATCCATAAATATTTAAAAACAGTATCATTATGGACGAAAACTAAAAGGGCAACCACGGTGGAATATCCTTTGGATAACTTAAAAACCGTTAAGTCCTTGAATATTTCAACATATCATCTTGAAGGACGAAAACTAATATACTGTGTCCAACGGTGTCTTTCCGCTATCTTAAAATAGTAACAAAAACTAATTCTAAGTGGGAAAGGAGAATGGCCGCCAAAAATCGTCAGATCCTGGCAGATCTTAAAAACAGTATCCTTTATAACTTTTTATTTGATGGTTACTATTATTATTATTATTATTTTATATTATTTTTTTTTAATAATTTTTTATTTGACTTTACATATTATATATTTTGAGATACTTTCATTTTTTTATTTTTTTTACTTTTTTTTTCTTCTGTTTCATTAATTTCTAATTTTATATACATTTCTAATTTTATATGTCAATACATTCAGAAAGCCAGCCAAACTACTCATTGCTCACATTTTATGAATATTTTAATACTTAAATAAATTTATTTTTACTAAAAAAAAAAAATGATATAGAAGACGAAGTATCAAATCAACTACATATAAATACCAATCTTTTTCCCGCAGAAATGAATCCAGACACAAAATAAAAATGTTGAACCATTAATTTTATCCATGATCTAAAAATCTAGCATTAATTTTAATTTTAATTTTTTAAACAATAATATATAAGTTAGGCTAAATTACAAATATAAATATATTTGTACTTTTTTTTTTTGTTTTTAGGATGAATTTAGCTTAGTTTTATTCAATTTTGAAGATCTGCTATACTAATTTTTATTTTAAAGCCTTTTTTTTTTTTTTTTTGATGATAAAACGGCACCAATACAGAAAAATCGGTAGGAAACATTTAATGATATTAAATAAATAAATAAAAATAAAAGCCTGTATCACTACATCATATGCAGGGTCTTGTGTTAGGAGCAAATAGTTTGGCCAGATGCACCCTCAAGCTTCCTTAACTAATTATTAAGATGCTGTGCCCCAGGGATCTCTAGAACCTGGGATCGATTCTCGGCTGCTATGAGAGAACAAATAATCATCCATCTTAACTTAACTCAAACCTGGATCCGATAGTTAAAGGCCAAATGCCTTACCTACTGAGGTACCTTAACTCCAATTTGAAGTAATTTGACGTAAATTATCCTGCCAAAAGTATTAAACGGGTAGAGAGAGAACGTCCTTTTAGAAATTAAAACAATTTAAATAAATATTTAACAGGACAAACATTAATTTGGATAGAAGAAGTAAAGGATATTTTTCAGCTGCTATAAATCGTTAAACCCTGAAATATCTGGAAACAGTATCATTCAGTAGCTTTGGTAACCAGATACATGTGGGACGTTAAGATCATTAAGTACAAGTTGATAAATAATCAGGTTAGAGAATTTTTCGAGGGATTTTGGATTTTTGTTAGGAGAGATGAATTGGGTGGTTTAGTGGAATCCCAAAGCTCAAGTCAACGCCCAAATAATTCTAATAACAGCCACGTAGATGAGCCTTTTAAAATTTAGAAGTATCTTACAGCGTTTCTCTAGTACAGGGGTTCCCAAACTTTTTTGTACCACGCCCCCTTTTGTTGAAATGAAAGCTTCTCGCCCCCTCCCCTTAACAATAACTTGAACGGGCCTAGGAACAAAACAAAAACAAATAAGTATTACATTGAAAACAAAACATTTTTTTATACTGCCATAAGATACAACAATAGCAGTTTCCATAAAATACAAAAATTATTAATAAAAGAAAAAAAGATTAGGTTGGTTAGTGAGATGGATGGGCTTGCATTTTCTTTACTAGTATGCTATATTCGTGGCTGAGTTTTAGTAAATGCACAACGCAAGTCACTAGCAACATCAAGTTTATTCCGATACTTTGTTTTAATTACCACAAGTGTTGAAAATGCTTTTCGAAGAGCTTCCCGTGATACACTAGGATACACTTTGAAATATTTTAACCAAAATGAAGATTTGTCCATTATATCAATGTTGTATTTGGCAGAGGAATCATGTTTTATTTCCAAAGCATCTTCTTGAAGTTATTCAGGCATGGAGTCTATGTTGACATGGAATGGGCCAGTTGACATTCTGTAAATACTATCTTCACAAGTGTTTGGGAAGTATTTCTGGAACTCTTCAATCAGGCTCTTCAAATGGTTTGGTATTTGGATTTCCAAACTTGATCCTTCATAAATGTTCTTGAAGTGTGTTTGTTCTGAGATTGACTATACTTTAGGGAAATTTGAATAATTGCAGGGGTTTGCTGATATTTTACGCCTCTAAAGTTGCAATTTCTCAATAAACATACATCTTGATCGTATCATGATGAGTAACTATACCATATTTGAGTCTCCACTCTGAAGTTTTATGTGAAGGCTATTCAACGAGTCTAAGATATCTGACAAATAAGCCAATATTACTTCGGTAGAAGTTTTTAAAAGCCCACGCTTAGTTCATTTTGCTTTTGATGTTCCGAAAAGGTAAATACTTCATCTCGAAGCTCAAATAATCTTGCCAACATGTTTCCTTTTGAGAGCCATCTTTTTGTGATCACTTCTTAAATCTTCACAAAGAGTTTAAACAGCCGAGTGTTCAGCGCACTGTTTTTTATTTAATTCACTACTTTAATACACAACTTTAAGACAGCATTGAGTTCATTTGGAAGGGTTTTTGCTGCCAAAACTTATCGATGTATAACACAATTTATCCCAGTCACATCAGCATTTATCTCTCTTACTGATTGCACAAAGCCTGAGTAACCAAGCATTGAAGGCACGTCATCCGTACATACACCGATCAGTTTTTGCCAAAAGAGTTCATGTTTGTCAAAAAAGTCTGACACTGCTTTCATAACATCAATAGCTTTTGTCGTGTGCTCCAACTCTGTAGAAAAGAGTAGCTCGCCTTTCATTCTTTAGTTTTCAATATACCGAACATAAACCATTAACTGAGAACATTGTGCTATGTCTTTTAAAATTTAGAATTTTAGAAAGATTACCTAAATTTAATTTAATGTTCAACTTATCTCGCACCCCCCCCCCCCCCAGTTTGGAAACCAATGCTCTAGTGAATGTTAAAATAAATTATATTACAAATATAATCAAAAGAACTTTATAGTTGTAGATCCTTTATCCTTGTCCTTTTCTAAATGATGTTCTCACGCATAAAGTTGTGTCCTTAGTTTTTATGAGTGCGTTGCAGTTTCTCATTGTTGTAATATAATCATTAGAAGCAGTTCCTTTTATCCCTTGGTACTATTTGTTAAATATTAATATAACATAAAATTTAAAAATTTCATAATTATGAAGCAGATATTCCAAAAGTTCTTCTAATAACTTACAAACCCCCACACCTCTAGGGCAGCCTTCATTATCAGATTGGGATTGACAGTCACCGGGGAATGACTTTTTTAATATCGCTAACAAGTTGATCGATCTACATCATCTATTTCGAGGCGCCACTCCTCCATCACTAACAGATTTAGCCCTAATATTAGCAACGAGTAGTTACTAAAAATAAACTGAAGTTGATAATCTTAGTAAATAAATTATTGAGTACATATTGCTATATGTCAAAGTCATACCTTTAATCACTTGAGGTACGCATTATGGTACCAATTAAGATTCATGAATTATTTGCCGCATTTAGTGGAATTATTTTTATTTTAAAACTAGTTCTATGCAATCATGACTAGAGATGCGGACCCAACACAACCTCAACGAGATTCAAACTTGGTGTAAGAGATGGAAAACAAAACTTAATTATGACAAATCCCTTCATATTACATTTACACTACGACGCAAGACCTGCCCGCCTGTTTACATTGACAACCTTTACATCAAACTGAAAAAGTGACATACTTAGGACTTACGCTTGATAGAAGACTGACATGGGGCCCACACGTCAAGACAAAAAAACAGACGTTACAGTTAAGACTGCGATTTGTATACTCACTACTTCACAAACGCTCAAAAGTACCTTTGAAACCGAAACTTAACATTTACAGTTACTTGCTAAAACCCATCTGGACGTATGCATAGAGGGTGGAGGAACCATAAAGAGAGCGGATGATAGACCAATTAGAGGCAGATTCAGCGATGCAGGCTCCGCCCCTTAAAACTGATAGGTTAGTAACATAGTTTGTAAGTAGTAATGAATAAGTTTTTTTTTTTTTATTATAACAATTTATTTAAATTTAAAACTGTACAAAATATCAAATCAACTGTACATAAAGTTAATGTGCTGTTGACTATTACAATAACGTGACAAAACATGAAAAGAACTACGCATCAGTAGCACTTCAATAAAAATTCTACAGTAGAAGGTCTCTTGGCCATCTTCTCTTCAGACGCCTCGGAGGATTATGTGTAGGAAGTTGAGAAATTAGGGGATTTGAGTGGTTATGGAGCTTACTATGAAAGAATAGATATCTGGTTTGGGCTAAATCAGCAACATGTGGAACATTAAGATCTTTATGGATAAGTTTATTGTTGACAAATTAAGGACCTTTGTGGCTTTTTCGAAGGATTTTGGATTGTAAGGATTGGATAAGAGATGAATTGGATAGGAATAAGTTTAAAATTGTAAATTGTATCCTGACTGATACGCTGATAAGGTTTAATATAATCCATATGGTAGACTCATATTATTAAAATTATAATATCATTTTATTTTTCCCATTGATTTTCAAATCCACACCTGTCACTTATTTCGTGACAACATGTAGAGGTGGCATGCCATCCATCATGGCATGGAAGACAACTGGCATGTCAGACCATGAGGAAGGTCAGCACCAAGATATACTTGCTCCTTACATGATATTTACTAAACAGAGTAGATCAACCAACTCCTTTTTAGCCTTATTTGGGTATTGTCTGGCATATTTATCGAGGACACGGTTTGTATTAAGTTGTTGATATTTCCGTAGAGTTTGTTATGAAATCTTATGTATGTGATCTCGTACCATGGGTATGCGTAAGCCTGTGTGCAATTTTATCTAATTGACGTACCAGGTCGTTTGTGTAAGGCTTGTTTTATATCATCCGGCCCGACACGTAGCGCACACAGCACGGTCAGACAAATACATGGTGTATTTATATTATCAGGCATAGCGGGTTCCAGCACGACTTTTTGTTTATAGTATATTACTTCATATTAGTGTTTAGTCATTAGGTTTAGTCCAGGTGTGTTATTTGTCCAAGACAAAAAGATAAAAAAAGTCAAGAAAGCATGCACTAAATCGAGTAGAAATTTATACAAATTGTTTTGACTAGATTTTTTTTTATAATTGCATTTTCATTCTGTTTTTATATTCTTATATTAATATAAAATGTTCAATGTGTTACTCCTTACGCACTGAATTAATTTTACAACATTCAGTTTTGCAAAAAAAAAAAAAAAAAATGGAATCAAATTTAAACACAGAAAAAGAACTGGAACGGGGCAAAGTCAGTGCAGTACTGCACTGTCGGAGTCGGAAAGTAAAGTATACTACAAAAAAGAAACCTTAAGACACAGTCAGACACGGACCGGCTCCGGCCAAATATTCTTTTCGAGAAATGTCTTAATGTCTTGTCTGAAACGTGCCGTGTCTTGCCGGATCCGATCCGCTATATATACGCAGGCACTATAAAACTAACTATATTAACATTTGTCTTGTCTGAAACGTTACGGTCCGCTACTTATCGTGCCGGATAATATAAAACAACCTTAATAAGTCTTAATGTTTTTGCAGATAATGTATGTATTTTTATGATTTTTTTTTTTTTATCTAATCCGTAAATTTGTGGGGCTAAATATATAGTTAAATACATAATGTCAGACATGTTTTTCTTAAGTGAAAAAACGCAATAAAAAATAAACGTTTAACAGTCTCATATGAAACATCAAAAGTGTACCTGAATTATATTTTAATCTTAACTGCAAGCAAGATATATCAGATGGGATTTGAAGTTAATTCTATACATTTTTAAAATTTGAAAAAAGACTATTGGACTTGAAGATAAATTAGAAAAAAGATTTTTTGTGTCAATTTTGAAATGTGCGATGTGTTGAATGTAAAAAAAAAAAAATGTAATTATTCATTTGTTTTTGTAAACATAAAAGTCGGACTGTTTGTTAAAAACTTATCAAAGATGTTTTAACAATTAGAACTGATAATTTGCTATCACTATATCATAATATTATCTTATAGCAATTGATAGCGATTTTCTCTTTCAAATTACCGATTGATATTATAAAATTGTAAATAGAATAATCAATGTAATTTAAGATAAAAACTCAAGACAAATATTGAATTAAAAAGCCGACATTTTTATGTAATTCGTATAAAAAAATAATAATAATAAGTTCTACCATTTATGTTTGAATGATCACATTTTTAGTTATTTTAATTTGATTAAATAGTAACTTTAAACAACGATTGTTCAAAAAGAACAAAATTAGATATGACACTAAAATTGTTATCATTACTGTTTAATAACTTCCGGTTTATATTTTTTTTTAGGCCCAAAAGGTATTTTATGGTCAATCTTTCGGTTATAGCGTATCTATTAAAACTAAAATTTCCAGATTAACAGAGAATTTTAGAATTATCAAAATAATAATAAACAAAATACAATTTTTTTTTTTTTTTTTTTCACCGTTCCTACTGGAAACAAATTTAAAAGTTTAGGGACTGTTAGAAATATTTTTCTGGTCGTTTAAAAAAAATTCTGGATTGGTTTTGAAGAGGGTAAACCGAAAGGATAACCCATCTATCTCTCTCTCTCTCTCTCTCTCTCTATATATATATATATATATATATATATATATATATATATATATATATATATATATATATATATGTACAGGGTGTCCCAGACATAGTGTAAAAAAAAAAAAGGGTAATACTGCAAACTAAACGGGGTAGAATAGCGCAAAAACGAGTGTCCTATCTCAATTTTTTGAGGAGATATAATTGTTTTCGTTTTTATTTTTAAAATCTTACTTTTTTCTGAAAAATTGCAGTTTTCTCTACTTTGTTTTAGCGTAGAAACTAAAACGATGATATTTTCTAAATCAGCATTAAATTTTCTAAAAGATGAAATAGGTCTAGTTAATTTAAATTCACTTTTAAGGGGCCTTTTAACGCGCAAAACACAAAACATTTATTAAAACTTAAATTTTTAATATTTTTTTGAAAATTCCTCACTCCTCACTTGAGAACCCTAGAAGCCGTCAAATTTCTCAAAAACTGCAGAATTTAGTTAGCTTTTTATTGGTGTAACTCATGATACAATTACACTTCACCTTTTGAGTCTAACAGACGTTTTTCTGATGAAAAACACGCTAGAGAATAAATACTTGATTGCTCCACATACTAGATTGAATAAATGTATTAGTTTTTTATCACTTGTCCATATGCATGATGGATAAAGAGTTGTGAAGGTGGCAAGCCCTCCCTCCCCCCCCCCCCAAAAAAAAACAAACTTATTTATAGGGAGTTAAGGGGGGGTTAACCAAATTCTTGCTGATTACTTAATGTTACATAAACGTACTTTTTTTTAAAATATTTAAAAATATATATAATCTATCCAGCAAAGTGCTGATGTTTTGAAATTTTATATGTTTTCAAAACTGATGATTGTTTAACATTCGAAACTAGTATTAAAATAAAACAAAAACCAATAGAAGTGATAATTTCAATCTTCATCATAATAATTTTATCCACAACTGTACACAATGGACAACCAGTGAATGTGAAGTTACATTAAAACAACAGACATGATCAGGCATGAGGGAGTCAGCACCCAGTGGTACAATCTGTAGGCGTTAAACTAAATTATTAGCGATTAGACTAGGAGATCCCTCATCCACTCCCTTTTCAGTCTCCGTTGAGTTATGTCAGGAATTTGTACTGTTGCCGTGTTATTTATCTATTTGTTAGTGTGTCCACGTAGTTTTTCATGAAATTGTCGATAAAGTTTATGATTATGGGTCTTAACTGTCGGAATAGATAAGTCTGTATGTAGCGTATCGTTTGACACATAAGGAGGGGAGTCTGTTATCAGTCTTAGGAATTTGGATTGAAATGTTTGTATTTTCTGAATATGCGTTCTTTTGACTGGTCCATAAATTTGGGATGCATATTTGCATCCAGATGGGTTTAAGCAAGTAACTGTAAATGTTAAGTTTCTGTTTTAAAGGTAGTTTTGAGCGTATGTGTATAAGTACTGAGTATAGAAGTCGCAGCCTTAACTGTAACGTCTGTTTTTTTTTTCTTGACATGTGGGCCCCATGTCAGTCTTCTATCAAGTCCTGAGTATGTCACTTTTTCAGTTTGATATAAAGGTTGGTTGTCAATGTAAACAGGCGGGCAGGTCTTGCGTCGTAGTGTAAATGTAATATGAAGGGATTTGTCATAATTAAGTTTTATTTTCCATCTCTTACACTAAGTTTGAATCTCGTTGAGGTTGAGAAGTGATAATTAATTCATCAATCCTAATTTTATTGATCCTTCTATACCATTATGAAATAGTTCTTACAAAATATACAGTATCTCTTTTAGTAAAAAGAAAAAAAAAACTAATTGTAGAGGCCAAAATCTTTATTTTTAATTGTATATCTATGGCATTGCGAATATAGTAACAGTTTTGATATTGGGTTAAAGTGCCGTTTTGGATATGTAAAGTAGTTCCAGATTGAAGGATTATTTTTGTACGGTTGGTAGCAACACATGATTATCTATAAGGATATTACATATAATGGCTTTTATCGTAGAATAGAAAAATATTTACTTGAGTTACGCATGGTGGTATAGAAGGATCAATACAATTAGGATTGATGAATTAATTGCCACTTCTATTGAGATTATTTTATTTGAAAACTAGTTTCGAATGCTAAACATTCATCTTCAGTTCTAAAACATACAAAATATTTTCAACACATCAGTACTATGTTACATAGATTATATATACTAAGGTTTTAAAAAAGTTATGACAAGAAATCAAACATGGGCACTCAACTTCGAGGTAACTAAAACAGAAATGGACTTCTCACTGAATTCGTGAGAAGTAAAAAGGAGCAGGTAGGTTAAATTTTTGATTTACCATGGGGTTTCCCTTGTGACTCATTGGATTTTTCCGTTTCTATGGGAAAAAAATTTAAAATGAGGCCAATGGATAGGTTAATCTGGTCATTTAAACAAAAATCTGGATCGGTTTTAAACGATTTTATTATTTCTAGTGATTCAAAAGTATTTAATTTTAGGCTATTTTCTACTTGATGTAAAATTTTTACTCCCGAGTCTTTATCAAATTTGTGGTTATTTTCATTTAGATGGATAGCGAAATTGCAATTTTGAGTCTTATTAGTGTATGCTCTTATATGTTCTTATACTCTTTGATTTACAGATCGTCCAGTTTTTTCCGTGTATTTTGCTTCACAGTCGTAATGTTTTAATTCGTACACGCCGCTTTTTTGGAAAGGGTCTATTTTGTCTTCCGGTGAAGTGAAGTATGATGACAATGGTTTATCTATTTTAAATGCAGGGTTTAAACCTAATTTTTTTAATTCTTTCCCGAATTTAGTGGATATTGGGCCGTAGTATAGTATCAAAATATATTTTTTTCGGGGTAGCTTTATCCTCTGGGGGTGTTATGTATATATTATTCAGTTTTTTTATGTATTTGTTTTATTAAAATATTATCCCTTTTACTTCTCACGAATCCAGTGAGAAGTCCTTTTCTGTTTTAGTTACCTCGAAGGTGAGTGCCTAAGTTTGATTTCTAGTCTTAACTTTTTTTTTTTTTTTTTTTTTATTTCATACTGGTGATGCGGTTGAGAGAAGGGCGCTGGGATTACTGGGGGCCTGGCTTGCCCTCCCATAAGTTGGGGGACAGGCTTGGTCTGGGGTTTTCCTGGGATGATTGTGTACATTGTATATGTAGTGTGATTGTGCTTACTAATTAATTTATTTTTATTTTATTTTTTTTTATTTTTTCTCTGCTCCTTTATTATTACTATTCTTTATTTGTAATTTTTATATTTTGTTTTCACTTTATATTTTTATTTCACGATTTATTTTTTTAACACTGTTAGAGGATTTTTATTTTATTTTTGTTTTATTTAATTGTACATAGTGAATAAATGTATTCTTTGTCATCCATATCATTCATTGCCCTTTAAGAGGCAGATTGTAATATTTATTCAATAAAACATTTCTGAGAATAAAAAAAAAGTGTTAACTTTTTAAAAACTTTAGTATATATAATCTATGTAACATAGTACTGATGTGTTGAAAAATTGTTTGTATGTCTTAGAACTGATGATGAATGTTTAGCATTCGAAACTAGTTTTCTAATAAAATAATCTCAATAGAAGTGGCAATTAATTCATCAATCCTAAGAAAGATATTTATGGTTAACTCAATATTTTAATTAGTTTTATATTCCTTTTTTTCTCTGTTTAATGTTTAAAAAAATAATATTAAACACATATCTGCTTTACACAGAAGATTCAAGGTTACAGGATCGATAGCAGTACGTGCTACTACAGAGCACTTCCTGATTCCAGAATATCACTGACCTACATCTACTCCCGCCGTGGTTTGCATATCCCATCAACCGCTCTGGTCACTGCTCAGGCAGGTGGGACCTTCCCATCACAGGTGTCCATCAACTGATGTTCATCGTATCGGCTGACCTCACGGGCTGCCTTCGTTCGAATTCTATTGTGTAACCGGGCCTTGGTGGTGAAGGGCAGCAAGAGATATGGGCTGTGCTATTGGGAAGTGAGGGAATTAATGCAGGATTTGATGTTGAAGCAATTCTGTGGAAATGAAAAAATAATATTTGTTTGTGGCAGAGCGAGCGAGGTTGCGGTAGATTTATTTTATATTGAAGACTTCGATTTTCAAAACTATTATTCCACAGGTTAAAAAAAAAATAAAAAAAAAGGAAAAAAAATCGTGATACAGAAGAAATTGTATGAAGGCTATGTTAAATAAACATTGTTTTTTATACTTCGCTAGTAATAGAATAGAAAATAAAATTTTCTTTTCTAATTTGTTTTATTGAATAAATATTACGAGGTGCCTCTATAAGAAGCAACGAATGATATAGATGACAAAGAATCCATTCATAAAATATGTACAATCCAAATAAAAAAAAAAATTAATAAAAAAAAACTGTACAAGATATTAATAAAACATAAATCAGAAAATAAAAGTATAAACAATGTAAACAGTAGTAATACTAAATAATAATAATAGTAAGCATTAAAGATAAAAAATGTAATAAATAAAAAATAAAAATTAAGAGTAAGGTTCAACATTTAAAGAAAAAAACATTATAACGCTCAACCAAAGACTAAGACGTTTATATTCACTTCTTTCCAATCGTTCAACTCTATAACTTAAACAAAAAATTAACACTTATACTTACTAACTGAAATCTATTTGGACATACGCTTCTCAGATATACGGGACAGCTAAAAAGACACATATTAACAAACTCCAAATCTTCCAGGAAAAAACATTCAGGGCGACAATCACAAAATAAATAACTTTAAATACTAACCTACTTATACCAACAGTCAAACAAATTCGAACCTACTACAAAAGATTCCACGAAAAATTACATGGACATCCTAATACACTTACGAGGTGTGATCAAAAAGTTCCAGGACTGAATTTTTATACATTTATTCATACAACATACAGGTTATTCAAATTTGTCTCCTTCGAAGTACTCCCCTTGGGAAGCTACACACCTTTCCCACCGGTGTTTCCACTGATCAAAGGCCCCAGAAAACTCTTCTTTTGTAAAGGTGTTTAGCAGCTCCGTTGTTTTTTCTTTAATTTCGTCACCTGTTTGAAATCATCGTCCTTTCAGGTGTCTCTTGAGCTTCGGGAAAAGAAAAAAGTCGGCTGGAGCCAGGTCAGGTGAGTAGGGAGGCTAAGGGATGACAGTCATTGCGTTTTTTACACAAAAAGGCCATCTTTAAACCTCTTGAACCACTGATGGCAGCATGATCGGCTTGGACATTCTTCACCAAAAGCCTCTTGTAACATCAAAAAGGTTTCAGAAAACGTTTTGTTCAGTTTCACACAAAACTTCACACAAACACGTTGCTCTTCTTTCACATTCATTTTCATAAAATAGCCAAACTCTATAAAACTAACCTCAAACAAACTGTGCTAATGTTACATTCAGTGATGTTATGATTGATCTGAAAACACAGCTGTGTTACTGTTGAGTCAGGCAATACAATGCTGCCTACCGCATCGCTGTGAGACATTGCATTCCCATAGTATATAAAAAGTCCTGGAACTTTTTGATCACACCTCGTATTAACAAAATGACCATAACACATATTCCCGGAAACACACAGAGGAAACAAAAAAGAAGCTGGATGAGAGACCTCCTAGACTAAAATAAAGACTGGAGGTACCGCTGGGTTCTGCTCTCCCTCATGCCTTTCAAGCCATTTACTTTTTTACATCACATTCACTGGTTGTCAAATTTTAATTGACAGGTGTGAGAATAAATATATTAAGTAAAAAAAATTAAATAAATAAAAAAGCTCAATCACCATTATCCATCAAGGGTTTTGGGCTTAGTACTTACAAGGGGACTTTTTGACTTGTAACTCACCGATTTGAATCACGGTTTTTGTGTGGGTAGTAGGGGCCTATAATAGTCGATAGGAATTATAGCCGCCAATGAGCATTAGGAGCCGAAAAAAAAAAAAATGAAAATCGCCTTTTTTTTTTCTCAGCTCTCAGTCAAGATAGAGAAATGATTCTTTCACGTAAAATAATAGTTATGCTTTTTGAAATAAAAATACTTATGTTATGCTCAAAACACGATCCACCTTCAGGGTGCACGAAAACAGAAAAAAATTAAGAAAAAAAAATTTCCAATGAAATCCACTGTAAATCAGTGGGATTTTTTTCGCATGGAAAACTTACCTCAGATATCGACTCAACGCACCCCCCCCCCCCCCCCCATCTTTTTACCACTTTCGAGGACGTTCAAAATTTTTAAGTTGAGATTTCATTAATACTTTCTAAATGCCATAACATTTGCTGTGTTCAACCAATTAAAATAGTGATGGAATCACTAGAACCAGCGTGCATTCTGCTTTCTATTTATGTATATAACACTAGCTGAAAGTACCCCGCTCCGCTACGGTTTAATATCATTAGGATGAAGACAACTTAAATTAGTAAAAGTTAAGCTTAACGTTGATAATTATTATTACTTAAATAAACCTAAAGAATTCCATTCTTAGAATAATTTCAATAAGTAAATTTGGCAATTTGCAAAAGTTAATTTTATATTATTTTGATAGTCCTCCAGTGAAGCTGCGAGGCAGCACTACCATCTTACCCAGCTCTGATGACAGACCATCAGCTTTTCTTATGGAATACTTTAAGTGAATATAGTCTTAACTTCTCAACTTTTTTGAAGAAAGTTTAGTCAAAGGAAATAAGGTTCTTCACCTCCTCGCTCCGCTCCACTAACATTTAGGCGTAAAAATCAGCTGCAGACACAGTTTTCTTAAGTGATGTATTGGAGTTTGGGTCACGCTGAGGGATGTTAATACTGTACCTTTCTTCTCCATGGTAGAACATGATACGATACTAAAGAGAATCATACACTTGGTAGAACTATTGATTCTTATCTGTTTTTGTCCCTACATCGAACTGGCCTTACATGTCATCACCAGAGAACATAAGTCTTTTAACCTCCTCTTTAAAATAAGTCTTTTAATAGCTTCTCTTCACGAAACAACTCAAACTTGTAAGTTGTAAGTAACCTCTGCAGCTACCATGAGTTCACAGAAAGTACCAATATTATAAGGTTTCGACATCCATCGTATTTTTGTTTGTTTACAACTATAAGGAACTTAAACGGTGGTCAAAGATTGCGGCTTAAAGATCTAACCTATTTTTTAACTTAGCTTATATCCAAATACCATATAATAATTAATCTTTTATTATTCACCCAATAAAAATTGAAATCGCATTTTTCGCAAATTAGCCGCGATCCAGGCCGATTTTTTCAAATTCCTTTCTTAGCGAGCACCTACGGCCCTAGACGAATTTACATATCGAATTTTATTCCAATCCGTTCGGTGGTTTCTGAGATTTCGTGTTAAGTGAGTGAGTGGTATTAGACAAATATATAATAGATTACTTCAGAATTTAGTGGGCAAATTTTTATTTAAAAAAAATCCGAGGTCAACTATAACTTGAGATATCTCAATAAGGAGAAAACCTGCGACCTTCACATAATTTAAAATCGCCTTTAAAATTTCGTTTTAATCGGTGGCGAAATCTGTGAGATATTGCAAATAATTTACATTTTTTCAACAAAATGACTTACGGTTTTTTAAATTTTTTTTTTGTTAAACGTTATTGATATTAGTGTGAAGGGAATAGGATTACTTTCAAAAACGTTAGGGGCGAGAAGCTTTATATAAATTATACATTCTGAGACCATTGGCTTCATGAAGGCGATCCTTCCCCTTTTAGATAAATTTTATAAATTGGTCTACACTCCATCTTGAAGATGGCTAATCTTCTTCCTGATAATGTTATTGATATTTCAAAAATTCATTTATATTAGAAGAAGATCTATTTAAAATATTTTATGCGTATGAATAACATTTTTGCATGGTATATACATAATTTTGAAATTATATATATATATATATATATATATATATATATATATATTCATAAAACCTGTGATTCTCTACGGGGTAGAGACTATGGGATTTACCAATATGGAAACCTTGTTAAGGACGGAAAGAAAGATATTGAGAATGATATACGGACCGAGAAAAGTGGGGGAAGAATATCGATTAAAAAAGAACGATGTCCTTTACGAACAATTGGAAAACTTAGAATCATCGATGAGGAAAAGGAGATTAAATTTTTTCGGACACATGAAAAGAATGAATAGCAATAGAGTAAACAAACAAATATTTGATAAAGTGATGAAATTGAAAAATATAAAAGGTTACCCAGAGCAAATGAAAGAGGAAGTTAAAAAATTGGGTATCACGGAGGGAGACTACAAAGATAAGGATAAATTCGGAAAAAATGGTTAAAATATAAAAATTCTTGTAGCGGAGAAGAAGAAGCATGAAAATAAGAAATGGACGGAGGAAAGAAAGAGGGAAATGGGCAAAAAAATGAAAAGAATTTGGGCAGAAAGGAAGAAAACCTGAAGATGATATACGCGTGGTCCACCGTTGGCCTGTATCGCGATAAATAAATAAATAAATATATATATATATACATATATTGTACATATAGGTAATTATATTATATTATTTATTTATTTAAATATTATAAATATAAACATCGTTATTATATTACGAGACACTATCTTACTATAATAGTCTGAGAGTAATGATAACCTTAGTCCTCTCGTACTGTACGCAAGCGATAACGCGAGGAAGAGGACAGTATTGAAGACTATCTTCCTTATCAAGCTACAAGTAATAAAACCAGTCTAATCAAAAAGAAATAGATTATTAGGTCTAAGAAATATAGTTAATTATTAACAGTAAAAATCTTTTATAGCGAATATTCAAAGGATTTTTGAACATCTAAATCTTATTCAGCTTAAAGGATTTCTTTAGACGCACAATTTAATAAACTTTAATTTTGTAACTAACATATTTTTCGGTTTAAGCATTTTAGTATACTTTTTTTTTTTGCCAAAATCTAAAAATAGTGCAAAAATAATGGGTTTTTATGCCTCCCCCCCCCCCAAAAAAAAATATTCCCCTAAACAAATTTTGATATTTTATTCTCAGGACCCATCTGGACTATATAAAAACTTAAAACCTTTTGAAAGGCAGACCCCCATTTTGGGGGTATTTCGACTGGACTAAGTAAGAATATTAGAACAAAGTTCTGAAATTATTGTATTGTCATTGGTATATTGGAACGTGTGCAAATTTTCAAGTTAATCAGATTGCTGGAAATTGGTGAAAATTGATATGAAAGATTCCGTTACATACAGGTCAAGTTAATAAAAACTTATTTAAAAAAATACAAAAAAAAAAAAAAATGGAAATTTATAGTTAGGTTGTTTAGACACGATGCTATTGACTGAATGCTATTGAAGAACTCAAGTGAGGCATGAGATTCCAAAACCAGCTAAGTCCAATTGCCACATTTTTTTTCTTTTCTTTTCTATTTAATAGTTTTTCTAATAGATTGTCTTTAGGTGAAAGAGTTTCTCCCCAAAGTAGTTAAATCAGATATAAAATTGCGATACGAAAAAAAATTCACCTTCCTAATTCAGTCTGACCTTTACCTTTATTTAACAGCTGTAAAAACATTTAATACAAACGATTTTCAGAAAAAAAACAAAAACCGACTTCAAGATTAAACCTACATGTACCAACTTAAACTAAAAAAAAATAATTTTTAGGAAAAAAACAAAACCGACTTCAAGATTAAACCTATATAAACAAACTTGAACTAAAAAATAAAAAAATAATATTTTAATTGCTTCGAAACAAAAACCATTAAATGACAATCAACGAAATTATCGATACTTATATACCTATTCACAATTTATGATCAGTTATTTTTAGAGTATGTGCCAGCCAAGAAGGGCGGTTTAATCTTGCCTTAGCAATAAACTTTCGAATGGCCGGAGACAGCGGTGTGGCGGTGATGAAACAGTGGGAGCATCTTTACAATTACCATTTCTTTTCAAATTCTGTTTTTTTTTTGGTTGGCACCGTAAAATCATTGATACAGAAAATTAAATACCCGGTACCAATTTATCATATAACTTTCAACTGAACTGCGCTTTTTTCTGAGGGTGTCTAAAAGTTGACTTACCGCCTTTGCAAATCAATTTTTAACTTTTTGTTAATTAAAAGAATTTACAATAGCCACTGTAAAATTATTCACTCGAGTGAATAACTAATAATAAGTGACTGATGTAACTATGAACTGGAAAGATAAACAAAGACGGGAACCCGGATATTATAAATTACACATGAAATTCTTTTAATTTGAGTTCGAGTTTTAGAGGCGATGACTTCTAACAGTTCATTTCATAGAGGTACTCTCTTTTGAACTTTATTTTCAGTTCTACTTATTTTTGACACGATTTTCACGTTCTTTGTCTGAAATCGTTTCATTGAGGTGAAATGTAAGTGTAATGTACTTCCGACCGCAGATTCCGACGACTTATTTAAGAATTTAGCTTATCGAAGTACAAAACATCGAGAGTTAACTGTATATGTAAATTATTTTTGTTAATAATTTAGATTTAGTTACCATGAAGATTTTAGATAATTATAATCATAAATATGTTTAAAATATAAGGTCATAAAACAGTGATTTTTATTAACTGGTTTTTTATTTTTCTTAAAAAGTGCTGCGTTGATTTCAAAATATTTTTTATGGGACTACCTCTGAAGTAAGCCTAAAAAAGAATCATCAACATTGATTAAGAATTTACGGAGGTTCTCAACTCATCTGTATTTTTTTTTGTATGTACACGATTACTCCGTCAATCGTGAATCAATTTTGATGATTCTTTTTTAGATCGGTAGGGCATACTTCAAAGGTGGTCTCAAAAAAAAAAATATTTTGAAATCAACGCAGCACTTTTTAAGAAAAATAAAAAAAAAACAGTTAAAAAGTGATTTTATTAACTGTTTTTTTTTATTTTTCTTAAAAAGTGCTACGTTGGTTTCAAAATATTTTTTATGGGACTACTTCTGAAGTATGTCCTATTGATTTAAAAAGGAATCATCAAAATTGATTCAGAATTGACGGAGTAATCGCGTAACATACACACAAAAAAAAAAAAATAATAAAATAAAATAAAATACAGACGAGTTGAGATCCTCCTCTTTTTTGAAGTCGGTTGAAAACAAAAAAAAAAAAAAATATATTATAATTACTTCGATACAAAGAGAATTTACATGACAATCAACTAAATTATCGATACTTCTATTTTTTTTATTAGTCAATTTATTGAAATTTACAACTGTACAAGTATACATCAAGTAAATGTGTTAAAAAAAAGTTTACAATAACATGCCAAAACTTGAGAAGAACTACTCATCAGTAGCACTTCAGTAAAAAATAAAAGAATCTACACAAAAAGATCTCTGGGCCATCTTCTTTTCAGACGCCTCGGAGGAATATCGGGAATTGAGTGGGAAGCAAGTTGAGAAACTAGGGGATTTGAGTGGTTATGGAGCTTACTATGAAAGGATTGGTATCTGGTTTGGGTTAAATCAGCAATATATGGAACATTAAGATCTTTATGGATAAGTTTATTGGTGACAAAGTAAGGAGCATTGAGGATTTTTCGAAGGATTTTGGATTGTAGGGATTGAATACGGGATGAATTGGATGGTTTAGTGGAACCCCAAAGATCAACTCCGTACGTCCACATTGGTCTAATCACAGTCAAGTAAATGTTGAAGTAGTCTGTAACGACAAGTAGTTTCTTGTCGTTTTAGTCTTGTATGTGGATTCCAAGTAAGACGTTTGTCCAAGTGGAGTCCTAATCTACACATTTAAATTATTATTATAGTAAAATTTATTATTATAAACCTTCCTAGAACTATGAAGATGTAGTTAAAATTAAGTACAGTGGTTTAATCGTTTTACCATGACAAACTCTGTTGCAAAATGGCCACATATCGGTTAATTTTCAAAGTTACCAGGTATGCAAGTTTAAAATGTCGTTTTAATTCCAATAGAATGCGCTCTTAGCCTATTGAAGGATTTGCTTATCTCTAAACGCTATTTTGTTTGTTAGTCATTTGTTTACAAAAGTCAGTTGTTTTTAAGTCGTTTACGTGGACGTATCATACCTTTCTTTGGTGTTAAAAATGTCTAATTTTAAGCCAAATAAAGAGCATTTGCGGCATGTCATGATTTTCTTATTTAATCAAAAGAAAAAGGCATCTGAATGTCATCGAATTCTTGTTGAGACTTATGGCGATGTTGCTCCAACCGTCAGGACATGTGAACGTTGGTATCAAAGGTGAACGTGGTGATTTTGATGTTACTGATCAAAAACGAGAAAATCGACCAAAAAAGTTTCAGGACTTCGAATTGCAATCTTTATTAGACGAAGACAATACCCAAACCCAACAAATGATGGCAGAACAGTTGAATGTCACTAGGCAAGCCATTTCCGATCGCCTGAGAGCTATGGGAAAGATTCAAAAGGTTGGAAAATGGGTTCCACATGAATTGGACGAACGACAGATGGAAAAAAAAAAAAAAACTGTGTGCGAAATGCTGCTTTTACGCCACGAAAGAAAGGGTTTTTTGCATCGAGTTGTAACTGGCGATGAAAAATGGATTTATTTTCAGAATCCCAAACGAAAAAAATCATGGGTAACGCCAGGACAACCATCCACATCGAGTGCAAGACCGGATCGTTTTGGGAAGAAGACAATGCTGTGTGTGTGGTGGGATCAGAAGGGAGTAGTCTACTACGAAACCCGGTGAAACAGTCAATACCGAGCGCTACCGACAACAAATGATCAATTTGAGTCACGCATTGATCGAAAAACGCCCAGAATGGGCTCACAGGCACGCCAAAGTCATTCTTCGGCATGATAACGCTCCTGCACATTCAGCCAGATTGACTAAGGAAACGATTTCTTCGCTTGGTTGGGAACTCCTACCCCACCCGCCGTATTCACCTGACCTGGCGCCTTCTGATTATCACCTCTTCTCATCGATGGGACACTCATTGGCGGAGCAACACTTCAACAATTTCGAAAACGTACGAAAATGGCTCGATGAATGGATTTCAAATAAAGATGAAGAATTCTTTTGGAATGGTATCCATATATTGCCCGAGAGATGGACAAAATGTGTAGAAAGCGAGGGTCAGTACTTTGAATAAAATATATTATACTTTTTTTTAAATTACTGTGTATATATTTTAAGAAATAAACGACATTTTAAACTTGCATACCTGGTAAATGGTATCCACATGTCACTATATATATTTAGAGCTTTTTTTTTTTACAACAATTGAAACTCAATATAACACCGTACCTTTGTGACCTCTCTCGAATGGTGCTCGCCACCTATCGGTCGATTATCAAACATCACTGCGCACCACTGATGGCAGTATAATTAAAAATATTAAAATTTTATTATTGCTAAACTTTTCTTTAACTATGAAGATGAGGTAGTTAAAATTTGGTACAGATTGGTTCAGTAGTATTCGCGGTTAGTGATCACAAACGAAAATGGCTTTATATAATAGTATGTATTCATAAACATGCATTAATATTTAGACAACCGAATATTTTTAATTAGATAATGTCCATTTACTACTGAATGTGAATGATTAACTCCAGGAAAGATATTTAAATATATTTAAATTAAATTCAATCCTTTTCTATACATTTAGGACTGGAGAGGAAATCCAACAACACAATCTAGTACAGAGCGGCAGGAAAATATTTTTTTAACTGGATATTGACAAGCCGACTAGAATTTAAAATCCATTAAGCTCTCTCCCTTAGATTGTTTTGTCACTTTAATCAAATGGTGTTCCCGCTTTTATATTTAGCTTTTTATAAAACGATTTATATTTAAAAGTTTTAGAGTGGTGATCGTTTTTTTTATTATTTCTTAGCTTTTTATTATTTTTTTATTTATATATATGTAAAGAAAACCATTTCATTAACATACGAGTGTTCCCCTTAAGTTACCCATGATGCAATTTAATGGTATATATATTTATTGAATTGAAATGGTATATTAGGAGGAATTATTTGGATTCTAGAATTAAATACGAGTTCTTTAGTTTCTGTTCCAGTGAGAATTATAGCCTCAGTGATATTTCTGCGCATAGAAATCCAGTTTTTAATTATAATGAATAAGTTGGTAATCCAGATGTACAGAGAAAGAATATTATTATTTATTATATTATTATTACATTAGCAATAAAACAGTCGACTATCAAACTTTACCGGAAACCACATATTCATCGCAACTTTAATATTAATTCATTTGAAAACCAGTAAATGTCATTATTACTAAGCCATGGAATATTATTATCACTAAACTATATAGATGATAAAGCAAAAATGTGGTACAGATTGGTTCAGTATTTTTTGTGGTGATTGATCACAAACGAAAAATGGCTGGTAAAATATATTATAAATATAATATAATAATATAATAATATATAATAAATATATTATAAATGATAATAAAATATATTATTGAAGGAATCAGAACAAAATCTAAATAATAAAATGAAAAAAAAAAAAAAAATTAAACAAATAAGGCTAAAACATTTTTTTTTTCTAATCAATATTCCTACAGAAAAAAAAAATCTTTAGTGTTTACTTCTATGGTTTTCTAAGCTATAAATCTTCTCTTCCTACAGCATGTGCTCAGGTTTCTGGTCTTTTAAATGTCTTTTATGTTAGAACCTAAGCTCTGCTACTTAAGCTTCTGAACACAGCAGGCTTCTGTAGTGCAAAGAAACACCGATTACAGAAAGCAGAGTTTCTTCACTTCTATCGATTTCTGTATTGTCAGTAGTAAAAAACAGTACTGTTCCGTAATAGTTAATACTTATGACAAGAAATTTGATAACTATCAACAACATTATAAGTAATTACTAAAGTCATAGATTTTTCAATTTCAATTTACAGGGTCAGTTAATATAACTAAAAAATCACGAATTAATGATATTTTTATCCTAAAATTTCATTGCCTATTTTGAGGAAAGCAATTAAATTAGGTTATGAGGAAAACATACAACTTTGCTAAATAAACAAATGTATTAATATATACATACACCGACTGAAAAGGATTCTCTAAGCACGCTTATAATATTTAGGAAAATCCTCTTAGGACTGTAACACGATTAGTATTAATCTCTTTGACAGTTGGAAGTGTTCCCTTGCACAAATGAGATTTTAAAATAAAATAATGCTATTGATTTCCTCAACAATTTTGGAGAATAATATAAAAAAATAAATAAATTAAAACGTTAAGATTTATATAGGTCCTGGTACTAATATTAATACAATAAAACCTTCAACTAAAAAATCTCCTCAAAGAAAACTCATTTTTGTAAATTCGCCCTCTTTACAACGGACACTCCTTTTAATGGTAACGTGCAGCGAAATTGTTATCCCTAAATGATAAAATTATGTCTCTAATAGAAATTCCGGTTTAGTTGACAACGAAGATAGTCCTAAGCTCTCAAAATTTCCTAAGAGTTCCGAGATAAAACATAACAAGTATTTAATGAATAGTTCCAGTACATTAGAACGGGCTCCAAAATTAAATTTTAAAAATATTAAGGGTATAAGTAAATTCAAATATATTTATTCACATTCAATCCACTTTTTAAAAAATGTATTATTTTTTTTAATTTTATTACTTATTTATCACACTCCTTAAAGGACACCATTAACTTTCTTATACACACACTAAATAGAAATGTAGAAAAACTTATAGAAATATTATTTGCCGTCTTAATACGAATGGAAAAACAAACAAAATAAAAATATATTAAAAAAAAAAAAAAAAAAAAAAAAAAAAAAGATGAAAGAATATTATAAAATTAATTTATAATACAGATAAAAGTAAAATGAAAAGAATGTTTTGGCTGATCATAAATGAGTAACAAGTCACAGTATCCACCAAACCATAAAATTATGGAAGCACACTTTTCCCCTTTTTCACTAAAAAGACTTATAGAGAAATTTTTTTTTTTGTTTACTTTTTTACTTTTATAATTATCGAAAACGAAATTAAGTTATCTTGACAACCATTATCAATCATAACAATTGATATGTATATCATATGTTTTGATAAAATATCAAAAAGAGGTAAAATTAAAATAGACATTACTATAATTTATATTACTAAAATTTTAAATAAATTTAACTTCTAAATAAATTTATTAAAAATTATATTTAATAAAAAGTATGAAATAATTAATAAATAGTAAATGTAACCCTGTAAGTAAGAAAAAAAAAAATTATTTGAAGCAGTATGGCCAAGATTTAATACATACTGAAATCAACATACGAAACAAAATGTAGATATTTAGTATAAGGTGAAATATGTAAATTGAAATTTAATAAAACTATATTATTTTTTATTTTTACAAAATCGTCGAAATAATGGTTACATATATATTTATATATTTTTTTTTGTTTTAATAGTTATTAAAAAGAAAACAAAAATCTATGTGTGTGTGTGTGTGTGTGTGTGTCTATATATATGTATATATACACACACACACACATAGATTTTTGTTTTCTTTTTAATAACTACTTTATTGTAAACTTGTATTTCCTTTAAATTATCTTATTTTATTATTTTATTTAAACTCTCTAGGCCAGATATAATTTATGTTATGTCATGTAAAGGTCATTCTTAAGGAACTTTTTCCCAGAATTAAAAAAAATATCTATTCTATTCTATATAATGTAACGTAAAAACAATAATTATTCTGTTTTGTTTTTTTCAATATGTATTGGTCAGATTAAGATTGGGGGTGTAGGCGTCGAGCCTTTGGGTCAGCTGTTTTTATTTATTTATTAAAATTAACGCTTTTTATAACTAAATACATCAAGTAAAGAAGAATCAGGGACAAAAAAAAAATATGTAAGTATCAACAAATATTTTCTTTTAAATTGAAGCTAAAAGTACATTATTAATCATATGAACATTATGACATTGTTACCCAAATAATTTACAATTATTAGGTAAAGCGTTGTGTTTATACTGTTAAGTGCGGTTAAACGTGATGTTTGCCAACAACTAGATTAATTCTGTCTTTCTTTGTTGTTGTAAATGCTCAGTTTAGAGCACATATCTTCTGTCGGTTCGAAACTCAAGGACGTAAGATACACTCTAATGTTATTCTACTGTATAGACAATTAAATATTCAATAGTCATAAAATTATATTTAATTTTTAATTATTATTTGAAATTATCAAAATTTAATTTTTTATTTTAATTTGTAAATTTAAATTTGGTAGCGCTAAGAAATAGTATAATAAACATGTTAAACATAAAAAGGTCGTCGCCAAGGCAGGAAAACAAAATTGAAGCATAATTTCAGGTTTTCCAGGTCAATTTTCATAAAATTTAATAGCATGATTTTATTTAGTATATTTTGTGTGATTGATAAAATTATGCACTAGTACAATTTTTTCTGTAATAAATTTGTTAAAAACCTTTATTGTTTTAATTATTTCATGGGGATAAACAAAACTATCCAATTCAACTCGTATGCAATCCTTACAATTCAAGATCCTTAGAAAAATCCTAAATGCTCCTTACTTCGTCACAAACTTATCCGGATCTTATATACCTTACGTTTCTGACTTAGCTAAGACCAGATATCTGTCCTTTCATAGCAAACTCCACAACCATTCAAATCCATTAGTATCACAACTTGCTTCTCACTCTATTCCTGATAACCCTCCGAGGTGCCTGAAAAGATGGCCTCGGGACCTTCTAATACAGTACTTCATTATATAGAACCTTTATAAGAGCTACCAATGGGTAGTTGCTTTAAAAACAAGTGACGTGTCATTTTTATTATTATCATCACATTTACTTGATGTATTATATTTTATATTGTATATACAGGTGTATATTTCAATAAATATTTGTTTAAAAAATTACACAAGACTAAAGCGAAAAGAAACTGCTCGTCGTTAGAGACTACTTCAACATTTACTAGACAAACGATCAAAGCTCCCAGTTAATTACAAAAGACTAATATACATGACTGTGATTAGACCAATTTGGACGGAGTTGCGCTTTGGGGCTCTACTAAACCATCCAACTCATCTCGTATCCAATCCTTACAATCCAAACCCTTCGAAAAATCCTAAATGCCCCTTACTTTGTCACCAAGAAACTTATTCATAAAGACCTTATAATGTTCTATGCTGAGTTAGCCCAAACCAAATACCTATCCTTTCATTGTAAGATCCATAACCACTTAAATTTAGTTTCTCAACTTGCTTCTCACTCCATTCCCGATAATCCACCGAGGCGTCTGAAAGAAAGATGACCTAGAGGTCAACGTATTGTTTTTATATATTTCATATACATTTATAGGATGTCTTTCCTATTAGGGTTGGAATGATGGGTATTCTCACAGGTTACCAATTCTAATCAGACTAGATAAAGATTCTTTCTGTAGATCTACCAAAAAGTATCAGCCTGCCTAGGATTTGTACCGGCACCTTAGATGTTACGACAATGTTTAAAACCTCATAATCACGCGCTTGGTTACCACTGCCTTAAGTATTGGGAATCACCTAACATAAGTTAATCCTATATGTTTTGTTATTTCGTAGTGAGAAGATTTTTATCTAAGTTTGTTTATTATATTTTAAAATGGGTAAACAAATATAACAATATTGACTTGTAATCTACAGCAGTAACCCACAGCAAAAATATTCAAATGATATCTTAATTTGTGATTTATTAAAAAATATTTATTGAAATTTACAACAGTATATAATAATATAATACATCAAGTAAATGCGATGATAATGATAAAAATTACACGTCACTTGTTTTTAAAGCAACTACCCATTGGTAGCACTTATAAAGGTTCTATATTATTAAGCACTATATTAGAAGGTCCAGAGGCCATCTTCTTTTCAGGCGCCTCGAAGGGAATGAGAAGCAAGTTGTAATAATAATGGATTTGAATGGTTGTGGAGTTTGCTATGAAAGGATTGATATCTGGATTGAGCTAATTCAGAAACGTATGGTATATCAAGATCTTTGTAGATAAGTTTGTTTGTGACGAAGTTAGAAGCATTGAGGATTTTTCTAAGAGTTTTGGATTATAAGGATTGGATACGAGATGAATAGGATCGTTTCGTGGAGCCCTGTGTTGTTTTTTTTTTTATTCATTTAAAACTAATTCATTGATAAAGAAAAAAAAATATATTAAAAAATATTCATAAAATTAAAACAATATAGGTTTAAAGAATTTTAATAAAGAGAATATTATACTAGGTCATATTTCTATCAATCTCACAAAATATACTTTAAAAAATCAAAGAAAATCGTGCTAAAGTAAGCATTTTCTTTCCTTCTTTTCTTTTTTTTTTTCCTGCTCTTGGAGACCACCTTTTTATATTTACCATGTTATTACTGAGCACAATATATTATAAACAATATGTAACTGAATAAATATGTTTAATAAAAGTTGTCCCTTTGATCAATTATTAAAGTATTAATGTGCCACTATCAACTCTGATATGGTAATATCTTTGATTCGTATCCGGATTGATAAATAATGGTGAGATAATGATTCTTGATATATTTAAATATTGATAAAATTTAATTAATTAGGTTTTAAATGAAATCTATACTTGAAAAGTGTGCTTCCATTAAAATAAATAATAATAAATAAATAAAAATAAAATAAACAAATTTATTAGGTACAGTATCTTACGTACTGTGTTGATAAGCTTCAAAAGTATATTTTTTCCCCTCCTAATAATTATATATAAGAAGCGTATATAATAACACAAATGATTTAAATTATTTAAACCATCGCATGCGCACACACACACTGAGCACACAGATCACAGAGACTATAGCGCAGCCCCGCACAGAACTGACTGAACCATCGCAAGGCTGAGACAGTGGAGGGGAGCCAAGAACAGCTGTGAGCTGTAGGTCAGTAGTGCAATCACCTGTTGCAGGTTCTTGATCGTCTTCTGTTCTATAGCGATCTTATAGCCGGGCATTACCAAAAATAAATATAATACTGCTTTGTTTACGGGAAAAAGGTTAGAGATGGGTGATCAAACTCCGGTCCTTGGTTATGCTGATGATTTGGTACTGTTGGGTGAAAACGAGGAAACTATTAAATTAAACGCAACTATACTCATGAAAACCGGTACTAAAAACTGGTCTAGTATTTAATACCGATAAAACGAAATTTAGGGTTAGTTTTTAAAAACGGTAAAAATTCAAGAGGTTAAAAGCCGGTAATGCTATGTTCGCGCTTACTCTCCACAAATTTAAAAATTAGGATATACAAGAAGGTTATACTACTAACATTTCTCTGTCAGGAGAAACATGGCCGTATACACTAAGGTAGGGACAGCAATCCTTAAGGACGAAAAAGCTAATTCTAATTGTGGATGGAGAGAGTGGCCAAGGATGTCCTTCCTCGGCCTCAAAAAAATCGTCAGATCCTGGCAGATCTGTAAAACAGTGTCCTTAAAAACCGTTAAAACAGCAATCCTTAAGGACGAAAAAGCTAATTCTAATTGTGGATGGAGAGAGTGGCCAAGGATGTCCTTCCTCGGCCTCAAAAAATCGTCAGATCCTGGCAGATCTGTAAAAAAGTGTCCTTAAAAACCGTTAAAACAGCAATCCTTAAGGACGAAAAGCTAATTCTAATTGTGGATGGAGAGAGTGGCTAAGGATGTCCTTCCTCGGCCTCGAAAAATCGTCAGATCCTGGCAGATCTGTAAAACAGTGTCCTTAAAAACCGTTAAAACAGCAATCATTAAGGACGAAAAAGCTAATTCTAATTGTGGATGGAGAGAGTGGCCAAGGATGTCCTTCGGCCTCGAAAAAACGTCAGATCCTGGCAGATCTGTAAAACAGTGTCTTAAATATTTTAAAAATAAAGTATTGCGTAGAATATTCGGCCCAAAAAAGTTTAATGAAACGGGAGAATTTAGAAGGCTTCAAAACGCGGAACTGCGCGAGTTTTATCCGTTAAATATAGTTTATGTCATATTAACGCGCCGGCTAAACGGAAATATAAAGTCGTTGGATTTAGTAATCAATTCATCAGTAAAAAAGTAATCAGTATTGGACCGTTGTGTAAAAACCGTCGTCTAGACCAAGACATAGATGGGAGGTTTGCGTCAGGACCAATCTTGGGGATTTGGGGATTTGGGTTTTGAGGGAGTGGGTTGGAGGGAGGTGTGTTGTCAACGGTAAGTGGTATCGGTATCGAACCTTCGGGGTCGCTAAACCTTTTATTTACTTATGTATTAATACTGCTTTTTAGTTTGTTAGGGCTTAACGTCCTTATGATTGCGATTCATTCCTTGGTCCGTTATAATGAAATAATTTATAACTAATCATCCTAGGGTTATGACAATGCTAACGTTATAAAAACTTTAGCCACCACAGTCACTAACTTTTTTATTTTACGAATGGCTTTACAAACTGTAACATACCGGCATACATTCATTAGTATTATTATAAACTGTATTAGACTTCAGGTGTCACTGAAAAAAAATTATTAATATGGTACAGGCTGGTTGTCAGCATATGAATAGTTTGGACATACGGAGGTTAGGTTTAGGGCTCCACTAAACTTAACAATCTTTGGGTCTTGTTTCCAATAGCCCCGCCACTGATTTGATCTAGTAAAGTTTCATATGCTGCTGATTCAGCCCAAACCAGATAACTATTCTTTCATATTAAACCATTTATATCCCCTTGTACCTCAACTTGCTACCCATTCTTACCCTGACAATACTCCGAGGCGTCTTAAAAAGAAGATGACCTCGGGACCTTCTCATATAGAACTTTTATTAACTGCTACCAAAGTTAGCTCTTTTCAAGCAATTGAAATATTATTCTATTGTAATCGTATTTACTATTTTTTTTTTGTACAATTAAAAAATTCTATAAACGATACAAATAATAAATTGTTCGTATATAAATAATTTCCTATACGACCTAAAGAACAGCTTGACCTTCGCCTTATTTAGGGAGTCACAATGTCTTTTAATACTGCAACGCTCACCGTTTTTCGAAAAAACACTCCACAAAACTGTGAATCTCACAAAAACTTCCAAATTTAACAAGATTTCATGTAGTATTGATCAAATTAATGATTCCTCATCGATTAGAGAGAAATTTACTTTTAAAGCCGGAAAAACATGGTGTTTTCATTTGGCATACAAATCAGGTACTTATGTAAATAAGACATTGTGGTAATCGCTTAATAAAAATAAATATTTTAAACATAGTAGACTCTTCATTGGAATAAAAAGCAAAGAAAAAAATGATTATTTAATAGAAAATAAAGGAAAACGTTTCATAAGTGACACAAGATCAAAGGATATTATGTTATTACATTTATTTCACGTTAAAGTTGGACTTAAATATGACAAACCTTCGTCGTAAATAGACGACTTACTGCTCTACAGTATATTTTTAAAATATTCCATTAATCTCAGTGCGTACGTAACTTCAAATTAGGAGATAATAAATAGAAGGAAATCTAATTTCCTATAAAATTGATTCCGTACATATTTGTTTCCGCGTAATACGTTATTGAAAATCGATAATTTTGAAAAAAAAAATTGTTTACCTTCAAAAACATTTATATAATATTTTTTAAAAAAATTAATGCTCTACAACATAGAGATCCTTTCATTTTTTCTGAGAAACAATCGTGGAAGGCACTAGAGGCAAATGTTTAACAAGAAGAGTTTATTGACTATTAATGTCTTCCATCACTTGGTCAAATAAATTAAGTTCCTTATGCCTGTGTGTCCAGAGATAATAGAACCAATTAAAATTATACTTAGCTCCTTCAAATTTTATCTGTTACGTTGTTTAGAAGTATTAATTAAACATTATTTTAAATTATTTTAAATTAAACATTAAAAAATTATTTTAATGTCTACAGAAAAAAATGAAAATACGGGGACATAATCGAAAAGATCCGACTAATTGCTTCCATAATCATTGCGTAGATAATTAAAAAAAATAAAAAAAATAACTGTTGTATTTTGTATTTTTCGGTCGGAAGAAGAAAGAAAGAAGTCGGATAATCTCCAAGATCGGTAAATCGGTTAATCCTCCAACGAATAACAGAGAATCTACAGTAAATCAGTGATCTATGTTGTATATTTTTAACTCTGAGTCATTGACCGAACGTCAATTATCATTACAAACAGGAGGAAGGTCAGCGATAATGCGGGATAGAGGCGACATCCGCCCGCATTTTTTGAAAACGGTCTAGCTAGGAAATGAATCTGAAGAGGAAATGGTAGATACAGACAGTTGGGAGGGATCATCTTGTACCAGTAGCTTGTACCAGGGGGGTTTGTACCAGAAGTACCGAGAGTGTAACAGCAGGAGATGTGTAACAGCTGGTCGAGTAGATGTGAATGAGACCGTGACCAGCCGGTCGGAAGAGTATAAATAGCGTTATCTTCATCCTGCTTACTATTATTTGGGGAGAGTTATATCTTACAAGGAGACTTTAGCAGTTGTAACCCACAGATTTGAATGCCGATTTTTGTGTGGGTAGTAGGGACCTATAATAGTGCAAAACTAGAGTTATAGCCGCCAATGACCATTAGGAGCCGAGCTCTCAGTCAAGATGGAGAAATGATTCTTTCACGTTTAATTGCAGTTATGTATGCTATTAGATATAAAAATACTTTTGTTATGCTCAAGACACTATCCGGCTTTAGGGTGCTCAAAAATGACGAAATTCCAAGGAAATCCGCTGTAAATCAGTGGAAACTTTTTTTCATGAACAACTGACCTTAAATCTCGATTTAACGCACCATAAAACCCTTATATGTGAAATTTTACCAAAATAAAAAATATTGATTTTTCAACATTTTGCATTTTTCAACATTTTCTACCGCCCATAACAACTGCTGTGTTCAACCGATTAGAACAATAATAGCATCACTAGAATCAGCATACATTCTGCTTTTTATCATATCTATAACTTGAGATATTTCAATAAGGGGAAATCTTGCGACCTCCGGATTTGGGCTAAACTATGCAGTTTTAAGGCTTAATATTTTTAGTAAAATTTCACATATAAGGGTTTTATGGTGCGTTGAATCGAGATATGAGGTCAGTTGTTCATGAAAAAAAGTTTCCACTAATTTACAGCGGATTTCCTTGGAATTTTGTCATTTTTGAGCACCCTAAAGCCGGATAGTGTCTTGAGCATAACAAAAGTATTTTTATATCGTGAAAGAATCATTTCTCTATCTTGACCGAGAGCTGAGAAAAAAAAATAAAACGTTATATTTTATATATATTGTTTTTTTCTCGGCTCCTAACGCTCATAGGCGGCTATAACTCTAGTTTTGCACTATTATACGTCCCTACTACCCACACGAAAATCGGCATTCAAATCTGCGAGTTACAACTCCAAACATCCCCTTGTTAGTATTACTTGAGGTAAGCACGATAGTTTAGACGGATCAATACTATTACCATTGTAGAAATGTTTTCCACTTCTGCTGGAATTTTATATTCGAAGACTAGTTGCGGATGTTAAGTATTCTTGGTGAAAATAGTTGGTTGGCCGTAAGACTAAAACGACATGAAGCTTCTCGTCATTACAGACTACTTCAATATTTACTATAGAAACGTTCAAAGCTCCCAATTTATTACAAAAGACTTATTCACATGACTGTGGTTGAATCTATTTGACCTTTGGGGCTCCACTAAACCTTCCAATTCTCCTCGTATCCAATCTCTACAATCCAAAATCCTCAATGCTTCTTATTATGTTTCAAACAAGTTATTAAAAAAAATTGTAATGTTCCATATGTTGCTGATTTGGCCTAAACCAGATGTCAATCTTTTCATAGTAAACGCTCACTCGAATCCAATACTCTGTCAACTTGCTTCACACTCCATTCCCAATTATTCTCCGAGGTGTCTGAAAAGAAGATGGCCAAGAGACTTTCTAATGTATAACTATTGAAGTGCTTCTAGTGAGAAGTTCTGTACATGTTGTTGAAATGTCATTGTAATCACAAATTTACTTGTTGTATATAATGTATACAGTTCTGAATATCAATAACAAGTTTAAAAAAACAAAGAAGAAGAAACTTTGTGATGCTAAAATATTGTTGAATAGGATCACTCGATAAAAAACTTGGACACTAATGAAACGCAACAAGGAACGGTAATGAGTTCTGGAGAAGTTTGTAGATTGTAATGAATGTTGATTATTCGAAACTAGTCATGAAATAAAAAATAAAATGTATTTAACATTTCGATATCCTTATACTCAATTTCCTTCTACACCATACTAGCTTTATCCATACTAAATTATACCTCTTAGATATACCATTATTCATATTACGGATAATTTTAGTATTCCGTTGTGGCAACACTTCTAAACATAATATTATCCCTCGTCTCGTTGCCTTATTTCCATTATCTATTACCAAGATAGCCATTTTCCTTCCATTTTTCAACCATTACATCAGAGGATCCCATCAGCCTCTAAGTAAACTCGATTGAAATCTACTCGATTATGTAAACCAGTGTCGAAACTCGATCATAAAATTTGATGCGGAAAATCGATTTTACACTAATTCGTATCGTTTTTGCCCTATTTAGTAATGTCTCCTCTTTGTTGTTGAATGAGCTCTTAGCAAATGTTTAATAGATTTTCTATAATCTTTTAAAGCCTGTAAACCGGTTGGAGCATCTCGGAATCCGTTAAATCGTATTCCAATAATCCCATGAAACAGGTAATTTAAAAGATATCCGATGTACAGCAAAGTAGATATCTATTGAAACCCTTGAGCAATCTCGATACTATAGAATAGATATTGAAAGAATAGTTCAATAAAGTCGAAATTTACTGTTATTGTTTCTCAATTTTTATACTTTAAGCTAAACTAGAAAGTTTACACCAAACATTATTACCTGAATGTATTTCACAAAATAGTGACAATAACTAATGTAAAATTAGTTATTGACACCCTAAGGGTATCTTTTAAAATGCGGACAGAATTGATTTTTTTATTTTTTTTTTTTTTTTTTTTTTAATAACTATAATCCAGCAAAGTAGTAAAATTTATTATTTGGGTGATTTCAATATTTCCGGACAATTCCAATAAAAAAAATGTTCACTACATAAAACATGTAAATTGATTTTATTTTTTTTCACAAATTGTTTCTCTAAGGTGTGTGAAGTAAGTATGTGAAGTGGACATACATAATCTGCAATATTTCTAGATATATTAAATAAATAATAACTAGTAAAATCTAGGGAGTGGGTTTGGATCTAGAGAGTGAAAAACCACGACTAGGAAGTGGGTTTATTGTCTAGAGAGTGAGGAAAATATCATATTTATTACATTTAAGAGAAGAAAAGCGAAATTAACGAGGTATGTATATTATAACCTTGGGATGTATACATGAATTAGATTTTCAGCCTTTTAGGTACGTACTGTCGCATCTACTTCAAAAACGTCACACTAAACTTTAAAAATTCTAAAATCATATAAAATTGCACTTAATAACGACAGTTCTATTAACTTTTAAACAATAACTCCTAAATAGATTGTAAATGATAAATAAGCTACGAAATAAAGACTACAACAATAGGTATTAAATAATATATGAGTATATTAAAAACATCGTTTTGATAAAAATAATGTTCCTAGAACTTTCATTATAACTAAGAAGGTGGATATAACGTTTAAACATTAAATAAAAAAATGTAGGCTGTACGTTTAAAAATAAAAAAAATTAACGAGCAGCAGTAATTGAATTCGTTCGTTCCTCTTAGGCTGATGTAGATGGTTTGGCTGTGTTGAATGCCTAGAAATTTCCCACATTTCATGGTATGAGAGGGAGAAACCAAGAAATTTATTTTTATACACGATATCCTCAATCAGTTGTAGAGAGTGAAAAAAACGTTGGTATCACGTTATACACTTGGCCTATTTGAAAAGTAAAACATGGTATCTATTGGTTTTTCAGTAGAGAAGTCAGTGGACCTCCACTTGTCTACCAATGAACTCAGCGTCTTGAAACAGATGGCAGTAGACAGGTCTACAAGAAATAGCGTTGCCCAATACAAAAACCCCTCAAATTTTTCTTTTAGAGAGCGTTGGGAGGAATTTCAAAAATAATTTAGGGAGTGGACTAGAGGGTTGTGACACTTCTTTATGATGATGTATATCGTGCTAAGAAAGCTAAATATTAATCACAAAATTATTTTTGGATAAAAAATAGAGAACAATAGCCCTTCATATTTTCAAACTACAAAATAAGCGTAAGAGAAAGCCTAAAATATTTTCGAAATGCAAGCATTTTCAAGTTGTGACAACTTAGGGAGTGAGTGCTATAAATGCTATAAATAAACGTACTCCGGTTATGAAATGAAAAATAAACTTTATTCTGGGACAAACTGTCCCCTAAGAATAATTAAAGTGCACAATAAAAGGTACAATTGTCTGGCTGAGATTAGTTAAATCAGCACATCGGTAGTATAACTAAAGTCGAAAACCTCGGAGTAGTACTTGATCAACATTTGTATTGGAATAACCATATTTCCCACATTACCCGAAAAACCATCTCCATCCTCAAACAGCTCCTAAGATTCCGTGAATCATTCCCTTGTAAAACCCGTCGATTGTTAGTATCTTCCCTCATCCTTCCCACCTCGATTATGGATGCTTAGTATACGGAGGACTGTCTGGTGAGCTTGAAATGAAGCTGAAAAGATTAATGAACTCCTTCATAAGATTCATTTTTGGGATCCCCAGGCGTTCTCACATCACTTGCTGGTATTCAGAGTTGAGGTGGCTTTATCCAAGTTTTCGGCGACAATACTTCCTTGGTTCCTTTCTATTCCATTCCTTATAGTCCAAAAAACCTTCGTACATTTACGACATGCTTGCCCTTCGTTCTTCCATTCATCTTTTGAACACTAGATCCCAGCCTATAGATTTGTATATCCCTTCTAATCGAACTGCTTCCTTTGAAAAATCCTTTATTAATCGTGCAGCTTTATTCTGGAATTCCATACCCATTTCGATCCGCAATGCTCCTTCTCTCACTTCCTTTAAACATAATTTATTCATCTA
The DNA here is from genome assembly GCA_003667255.2 of Euschistus heros. Lineage (NCBI taxonomy): Eukaryota > Metazoa > Arthropoda > Insecta > Hemiptera > Pentatomidae > Euschistus > Euschistus heros. Next base: position 286,166 of record RCWM02000182.1, on the reverse strand, counting down.
CCTCCTCAATTATCAATCTTCCGAAATTATGTAATATATTAGTGTTAGAATATTTCTTTATTTTATATTTTATTTTAATTTTGTTATTTTCTTATCTTGTTTTTCTTATATAAACCCAAAGACTTTTATTTTTTCAAATATAAAATTATACCCTATATATTTATATGTATATAATTTACATTCTATATAAGTTACTGCCTGTTATGTACGCAGCCAGACAATGATACCTTTTTATTGTACTTTTGTCTTATTCTTAGAGAACAAGGTGTCCCAGAATAAATATTATTTTTCATTTAAAAAAAAAATTAGGAGAAAAAGTAGAAATGAGAAAAAAATGAATAAAAATTAAAATTAAAGTTAATAAACAAAAGAAAAAAATTAAAAATACATAAATAATAGAAAATAAAAAATAAAATAAATAAAAACAATCAACTGTAAACATTTTAGAACACTTATGTACATTTACATATTAATTACAATTTTGTGGAAGACTGAAAATCGAGGAGATGGATAAATAAAAGATGTTTAAAGGAAGTTAAGGATGAAGCTCTGCGAATATGGATAGGTAAGGAATTCCAAAAGGAGGTAGCACGGATAACGAAGGATTTTTCAAAGGAGGCAGTTCTATGTGAGAGGGTATATAGGTTAGAAGGTTGGGATCTTGTATTCAGGTGGTGAATGGAGGAACGCAGAGTAAGTAGGTCTAGGATATAGGAAGGTTTATTGGTTTTTAATGACTGGAATAGGAAAGTGCCGAGGAAGTATTGCCGTCGAAAATCGGGGAAATGCCACCCTAGCTCTTATATATGTAGTTATATCATTATTGTTGGGATTCCATAATGGTACAATGGGTACTTGGCCATGGAAACTAAAATCTAAATTTTATGTTCAGTACAATTTTCAAAATACCTTTGTGACTTAAATTGTACCGAAATTTTGAAATCACCCATTTATAATTTTTTTATTTCTAATTTTTATTAATTTTATCTTCAAAGACTTCCCTTTAGTAATAAATTCATTTAGACACAGTTAAATACATTAAATGAGTGAGCTGTAAGCCTCAAAGAGGCTGCCAGTTGCTGAGAGAGCCCACCGACCCGAACGTAAATACGGCTTTCCACTTCAGCTCACCGTTATGAACCAAAAAATATATAATATATTTTCTTCTCTTTGAGTAGAAATAAATTAACTTCCCCTCTGATATTTTCTGGCTATCATTGTTCAAGCCTTTTGGGCTATTTTCGTCATATATATAATAGGCAAATATGTCTTTTAAAGAATATATTAATTATTTCGATTCGGATATTCATACTTAAATATATAGAGTCTAGTCTAGTCTAACAAACAGAAAAAAACAAAAAACAATTGTTTTAATCCGTATGTTATTTGTACAAGAAATGTCTTTTGCAAATAAAAAAAAATATTGATTGATTGATTGATACTTAAAATGTATAGAAAATAAAATTTTAAAAGGCTTTATTAAAAACAATAGTAACCTATACCATGATATAAAATGACAAGCCATTTTTCGTCTGTGATCACCATGGCTGTGAATTAGATGAAATAAAAACTCAAAAATATGCACATATATATGCAAATATATGGAGTAAAATTCCTTCTCTTCCTATATCATATTCCCTGATATTAAATAACACTTAAAACACAGGCTAAATCACAAGCAGCAGACTAGTGGCAGACACGTTGGAACACAACACACAAGGAAAGACATCTACATAACTTCATTCCAGACTTACGGACCTACATTAAATCAAACGCATGGACTAACTTTTACATTACACAAAACAATCACAGGACATGCGGCAGTAAATAGTTATTTCTATCGATTTAAAATAAGAGATTCTTTCCTATGTCCTAGTGATTTCACTCAAGAACAAAATATACACCACCTCATATATGAATGCAGACTACTCACTGACAACAGAACTATTTTACAGAGAAAAACAGTACAGAAACTAGGACATCGGCCGGTGGATGGTCAATGTTTGATGAATAATTTATTTGAAGATTTCAAAATATTTCTTAAAAATTCAATCATTAAAATAGAGAATATAAATATGAAAAATCTGCAAACCACTAAGTATTGATAAACTTTTCTCAACATAACTTTGTTGCTTGAATTTATTGAATTTTGAATTATTTATGTTATATAACTTCTTGTTCTTTATTTTATTTAATTTTTCTTGTTTATTTTTTATATTAACCTTTCAACACATGTACTATCTATATATAAAATAAAATAATAATCAAATCAAAAAATAATAATTACATGTACATTGTATACTTTGTACAAGTATGGTGTGTACAGAAAAAATAAAAATAAAATCCCTTCCAACAGGGTTACTGCAAAAAAATATAGAGTAAAATGTGCAATTAAATACCTAAAATATGCAACTATTTACATTACCTATTTAGAAATTTTTAGAGAAAAAAATGCAACACACATTTATACATAAGTACAAACGCAAGTTTATGTAACTAATTTTGTTGAGTTGTTGAGAAATGGATACGAAGCAATAAATATTACAAATGCTATTTCAACAAGAACAAAAACCCCACTACAAATGTTTTTCGTTGATATATCAAAAAATTTCATACAATGAAAAAATTTATGAAATTGAATTCTATATTATACTCATGTAAAGATAGAAGAACCAGAAAAAAACGAGATATTCCACAATGTACAAGATGTCAAGGCTTTGGTCACACGAAAAGCTATTGTAACCATCAGGCTCGGTGCGTGCGATGTGGCCAAGCCCATGAGACATCAGTATGCCAAAAAACCAGAGAAACACCCGCGAAATGTGCAAATTGCGAAGGAGCTCATCCCGCTAACTACAGAGGATGTCAGACCTTCAGAGAATTACGAGCTCAACGCAGCAACAGAAATCGTCCTCAGCCGGTGGTTGTAGAGCCTCCTGAGCCAAGGCAGTTTCCACCATTGCAAAATCGTCCTCTACAACAGCAGCCCAGTGTTCCAGAACCGAACTATCAAGATCATGTTCATTCAAATATTATGGTACAGCCACAACAGACTTGGTCAGGCATGAATCATGTAATACAGTTCAAGCACCGCCTACTAATTTTGATCCATCAGAACTTATTTCTGCCCTAAATAATCTTAACAACCTTGTCCGACCTCTTATCAGCCTCATTACTAATTAAACCAAATAACACAGACAGTATGCCCCCAATATGGCCCCTAATTCTCTGACTGTGGGCTCCTTATCAATCCTACTATGGAATGTTAACGGACTTATACAACGAAAGACTGAATTAGAAATACACCTCCATCACAAACGCATAGACATAGCCTTACTGACGGAAACACATCTGACACCCTCGAAATAAACTTAGCATCTCTGGTTATACTTTATACAGAACAGACCATCCTGACAACACTGCACACGGCGGTACTGCCATTGCAATCAAATCGACACTGAAACATTTTTCCATTCATCTTGACTCTACTCCTCAGATACAAATCACAGGAATACACTTACAGACCAAACACAAGAACGTGACGATAGCAGCAATTTATTGCCCCCCAAAGTACATAATTACAGAGCAAATGTTTACAAAATCTTTGAAGCTCTTGGTAGTTCGTTTTAGCTGGAGGGGACTATAATGCAAAACATCAGTACTGGGGTTCGCGACTGTGCACTCCAAGAGGTAGGAACCTTAGATCTGTTATTCATCGACTGTCATTAGACGTGCTTGGTCCAAACCAACCAACTTACTTACCAAATTCTAGACACAAGAAGCCTGACATATTAGACATATTTGTGACAAAAGGATTAAGGACCGTACCCTGTTCAGTGAAAACCGAAGCGGATCTTGGCTCTGATCATTCCCCTGTAAACCTGATAATGGGCGTCGAAACATTTCTTAAGGAAAGAGGCCTTCATTAACAGGTGGTATTATGGATTGGGACCAATTTAGAGAGCAACTAAATTCTAAACTGTCCATCCCAACTGCTCTCAAAACAGAAAAGAGTTGGAAGAGGCAGTTGAACTCTTTACAACATCAGTACAGAAAGCTGCATGGTCTTCGCAAACACCAAGGTATAAAGAAAACTATCCATTTACCTAACTACCCTCAACATATTAGGGATCTTATTAGAGCCAAGAGACAAGCACGCAAAAAAATGGCAAAAAGACCGATTCCCTTCTGACAGACAGACGTATAATAAACTCAATAATGACCTTAAACACCAAATACGAAAATTTAAACAAAATAACTATGACAATTATTTTTCAAACTTGACAACCGATGATAACAGTCTATGGAATCATACCAAACGCCTCTTGAAGCACCGTGAACCATCGGTCCCACTGAGAAAATATGATGGTTCCTGGGCTGTCTCGGACAGAGAAAAGTCAGAAATTTTTGCCGATTATCTTTCAACTGTATTTAGACCACATGATGACTTAACTGACCCGCACTCCATGAGGAACATTTAGAGACAATCTTAGACTCACCCCCTACCAATGTCACTTCCTCCCAAACCTTTCACTCCTACTGAAGTGCAAACCATATCAAGCAATTACCAAAAATAAAGCTCCTGGTTATGATCTCATCACAGCTGAGGTACTCCAAAACTACCCAGAAAATCATTAGTTTTTCTTACAACCCTTTATAACGCTATTCTCAGAACAACAAAATTTCCCTTACAATGGAAATATTCCTTGATATTAATGATTAATAAGCCGAACAAAGACAAATACACACCTTCTTCCTACAGACCTATTAGTCTTTTTTACCCGCTCTGTTCTAAATATACTTGAAAAATTACTACTGGACCGTATTACTAAATTACTGACTGAATTAAATACAATACCCTGATCACCAATTTGGATTCCGCTCACATCATTCAACAACACAACAGTTACATAGAGTCACAGATTACATATCCGCTGCTTTAGAACTAAACTTACGTTTCTGGGGCGTTTTTAGGACGTTTCCCAGGCTTTTGATAGAGTATGGCACCAGGGGTTACTAGTAAAATTGAAACGTTACTACCACACACTTACTACCTTATCTTAAAATCTTTTCTTTCAGACCGCTTTTTCTCTGTTCGCCAGGGCTCAGATATCTCCTCCATTGCAAACCTATTTTAGCAGGAGTCCCTCAAGGCTCAATTTTAGCACTTTTTCTATACTTAGTATATACCTATGACATACCGACGAACAATAACGTATTAAATGCTACTTACGCAGATGACACTGCAATCATGACTAGAGACGCGGACCCTACCCAAGCCACCTTAACACTTCAACACAACCTCAACGAGATTCAAACTTGGTGTAAGAAATGGAAAATAAAACTTAATTATGACAAATCCCTTCATATTACATTACACTGCGACCAAGACCTGCCCGCCTGTTTACATTGACAACCAACCTTTACACCAAACTGAAAAAAAGTGACATACTTAGGACTTACGCTTGATAGAAAGACTGACATGGGGCCCACACGTCAAGACAAAGGAAAACAACTGAAAGAAGACTATTAAAAAAAAAGACAAGGCGAATGTTAAAAAACAAAACACGTATGAAAGGGTATTTCAGCTGGACATAAACCAGTATCGAAATCAGAATTTTGTGAATCCAGTGGCAATTTGTGTAGCAAAAGTTTTTCAAATTTTGATTTCTTGCCTTTGTTTTATAAGTACTTTGCTGTTTTTATGTGCAGTAATTGACACAACTTTATCAGAAGAAACACAATATAAAACATCTCCATCGCACTTAAAAGTCTCAATTTTGAGAACACAATTCTTTCCAACAAGATCTAAAATCCAAATAGATATAAAATTTAATTATATTCAATTAAATTATTAAAAAAAGATTTAAATGTGTAATGCGAAGTATGGATCCCAGCTAAGTTTGAATCGACATAAAGCGAGTATAAAAACAGAGGTCCAAACAAAATTTTCCAGTGTGAACCAGAGTATAGAAAAAAAAAATGAACAGGGAATTTACAAGAAAGGTAGCAAGAGAAATACTCGAAGAAGACTGACTAGTTGTGAACAAAGGGTGTCATCAGCTAATTCTGGGGGTTGGTATGTAATAATGGTATGGAACTAAATAAATACAAATAAAAAAAAATATTAATATATTTTATTCTAAGGATTGAGGAAAGTGAATTCAGATGTAAGCTATAAATAGAAGATGATCAAACTGAAAAAGAAATCGCTGCTTTATAAGACTCTGGTTCTCCCAGCACTGGCTGGGACACAACATAATGTGTGTGCTTTCAAAACTAGGAACCTCCTAAAAGGAAAGATGAAAAGGACCTAATGGTATTTGAAAGAAAAATCTTCTGGAGGTTGAATGGACCAGAGAAGTAGGTGGATCAGGAAGGCCAAATGGAATTCGATTTATTAAATATAAAATAGGTTTATTCAAAAAATGATTTATCCTAAAATATAAAATAAATTTTGTAAGGGCTTTTACAATATCTTCATCTTCATATAACCAATGTTAGCGAAGAGAAACTATAATTTAACACAATTATCCTAAATATGTTTTATTTATTTTTTTTAAATATGTTTAAAAATTAAAATATGATAACACAGTAAATACTTGTGGTACACATGATGGTACGAAAGGATCAAAACAATCTTATAAATTACACTAAAAAAAAATAATTAACAGAAATTTTTCACTAACCTTTAATGTTTATTAAACTAATTTCTATATTTTATACATGCTGACTCCAAAAACAGCTTACCTGAAAAAAATAAATAAAAATATTTAAAATAATAATGCCTATATAAATATAAGTAAAGAAATCTGAAAATTAAAAATTTCAATATAGAAATAACCAAATTTGAGTTCTGTTTTAAAACAGATTCTCTTTTCCCCGCATTGCTTAACTCTCTCTTCCCTAAAGCCACTGAAGGATAGTGGTTTCAGATCTGCCAGGATCCGACGATTTTTGACGGCCAAAGATCATTGGCCACTCCTTCGCAACTAATTCATTTTTGTGCTTTAGAAAATTGATTAAATTATTTTAATTTTTAAAATGACTCTCTTCCTTTCCGTTTAGTCCTTTTGGAAGGACATTTGAGAATACCTAAAAAAAATTTTTTATTTATTTATTTTTTATCAGTTCTGGTTTTATGTCATAATTTAAAAAATATTTATTCTTAATTGAAATGTAATAAATAGGTATTAAAACGAAAAGAAAACTGCTAATTAAATTTAATTTTGTTTGTATACATTTATTGAAATTGACAACTGTACAAAATATATACATCAAGTAAAAGTACTGACAACTATTATAATAACATGTTAAAACTATAAAAGAACAACTCATCAGTAAAACTTTATTAAAAATTCTACACTAGAAGATCTCTCTAGGCCATCTTTGTTTCAGACGCCTCGAAAATTATCGGGAATGGAGTGGGAAGCAAGTTGAGAAACTAACGGATTTGAGTGGTTATGGAGCTTACTATGAAATGATAGGTATCTGGTGTGGGCTAAATCAGCAACATATGGAACATTAAGATCTTTATGGATAAGTTTATTGGTGACAAAGTAAGGAGCGTTGAGGATTTTTCATAGGGTTAGGATTGTAAGGATTGGATACGAGATGAATTGGATGGTTTAGTGGAGCCCCAAAGCTCAACTCCATACGCCGAAATAGGTCTAATCACAATCATGTAAATGGGTCTTTTGTTATAATTTGGGAGCTTTGAAAGTTTGTCTAGTAAAACTCACCATATTAAAATTCAAAGAATCGACATTTTGATTCGGTAATAAGTTTTTATTTGAGGTAAAATGATTTTATTGATTTCATCTGGTTCGATTTTAATTTCTAAGCATAAAAGTTCTCGACAGTGTCATAAACCTCGTTTCTGCCGCTCAATATTGAGCATTTAAATTTTTATTATTGCTAAACCTTCCTATAACTATGAAGATGATGTAGTAAAAATTTAACATAGATGGATTCAATAGTTTTACCATTGCAAATTCTGTTGCAGAACAGCGCTTTTTTTGTAATTAATTGGGAGCTTTGAACGCCAAGTTAGACGTTTGTCCAAGTGGAGTCCTAGGTAATATGTAATACATATTAAATTGTAAATTTAAGTATGTTTGTTTTTACAATTGTACTTATAATATTTTTCTATTATATATAAGTCCATCAACACGATATATTTTGCGGCAAAATTGAATTCCAATTTTCACAACAAGGTAACTAACTGTCTAACGGAAGTAAAGTAAATTGCTAATTTCTGTTTTATTTTCCTAAAAACTACAGCGTTGCATACCGGCCCGTTCGCAAAAAGAAAAAAATAATCAAGATAAACATATCCCTATAGCTACATGTACTGATAGCTATTAAGCTATAATCGGAGGGCCTCGAACATTGCCGATGTCACACGAATTCCAACGGAAGAAATGATAGGCTAGGCCGACTGGTCGGCCAAGATCATGATCGGCTCATCTCTAATTAATACCAATTAAACAAAATATTCGATTAGTAGGATAAACGCCGATGATTTCGGTGATCGATATTTCAGGGAATAAATTTAAATGCGTTGAACAATTTTAATTTCAAATCAAGTAATCCTTCACAAATCTGGGCGAAGGTTTAAAAAGACATAGTAGAGGGATTTAAAGTAATTTATTATTTTTATAAAACTTTTCTTTTGAGCTCCTCTATATTTTAAGAATCATTATTAATAACGTAAAGCCTAGAAAGACATCTTTCCATTATGAAAATCCACTCTATGAAACTAATTTGTTGTAAGAGCTTTTTTTCTTTAATTTACATAATTATTTCAATCCTATTAATTAATTACTTTTCCTTTACTCATATATCAGACAAGGATAAAATAAAATGAAAGCATGTGCATATTTTGATATAAAAGCATCAGAGTAAAGCCTGGTTGAAGCATTATATTTACTGGACCGTTCCTACCCCCCAATGGTTATTAATAAACTTACATCTTTTAATTCCTCTGTTTAACATGTAACATGTGTTTAATTATAGCATATTGTAATACTCAAATTTTGAAATGCTTAAATATATATATTTTGTTCTTTGTTTTATTATAAACTTACAAAAATTCACATCACTCTACATTCATATTAGTACACAACACGTCCCTCTAATGTATTTTTTTTTTTATTTTTATAATCTTTATGTTTAAATTTACAAATGTATCATAACATTATTTAGAAAATAAGGTATATTAGGATTTTGAATTTTTATATATATAAATATATATATTATTTTATTTTTGAAGAGAAAAGATTTGACCCGGTCGGGATTCGAACCCAAGTTTCCACCTCTCTAGCGTGGCGCCTTATCCAACTAGGTCACCGGGGTCGTATCCGAACCAGGCAAATCCTCTCTCTTCATAGATCCAAGTTAAATGTAATGTTCAATATGAACATTCATCCCCGGAATCACATCGCGATTTGCGAGTGCCCGATAGGTTATGGATCACTGAAGAAAGAGGATTTGCCTGGTTCGGATACGACCCCGGTGGCCTAGTTGGATAAGGCGCCACGCTAGAGAGGTGGAAACTTGGGTTCGAATCCCGACCGGGTCAAATCTTTTCTCTTCAAAAATAAAATAATATATTTAATAATATTGATTTATATCAAGAAAAATTACATATATATATATATATATTTTCCTACTATATATGTATATATATAGTTGGAAAATGAATGGTCTTCTAAATGGGGCCCGTGCACATTTTTTTCAATCGCTGCCTAGCGACAAATTTCTGCAACTAAGAGGTCCTCTGCCATTATCGAGTTCTGTGTTTGTGAACATTATTTAAGTTTACTTCAGTTCACTCTAGGGTCTTAAGTTATTTTAAAAAAAAGTCTCAAAAGTTTGCAGCCCAGAATAAACAACAATTTACACAATAACTCACGCTACATCAAAACTAGCTGAAAGAATGGTTCCAACTGCTCACTGCTATCTTATATTAGCAAACGGCTCCATAGACAGTCCACGCCGCCAGTCTTCAGTATCTCTCTTAGCCAGAAGGGAGGGATGTCCATATTTACATATGTGCCCATTTTACGCTTCTTCCTCTATTATATAAGTATTTCGTCTTCTCAAATTAATAAATGTTATTTGATGTAATATTATTTAATATTCTTGTTATTACAGATATTTTTAATATTCTTGTTAAGTGTATGCTATGGTTTATTGAACTTTTAAAGAAGGATTGGTATGGAGTTTTCCCTATTACCTTAAATAAATGTTGTATTGTTGCCTAAGCAACCTCATGCTATAAGTTATTTTTCCCAACTTCATAGGAGACACCCTGAACTGATTTATTCATATTATTAAAATCATCCAAAAAATCAAAAAAAGAAAAGAAGAAAAAAGGGGGTCACCACGTCATCTTCTTTTCAGACGGCTAGAAAGATTTTAGGGAATGGAGTGAGAAAGAAGTTGTGTAACTGGTGGATCTGAGTGGTTATGAAGCTTATTATGAAAGGATAGGTATCTAGTGTGGGATAAATCAGCATCATATCGAATAATAAGATCATTCTGGATAAGTCTATAGGGGAAAAAATAAGGAGCAATGAGGATTTTTTCGAAGGATCTTGGATTGTAAGGAATACGAGATGAATTGGATGGTTTAGTAGTACACCAAAGTTCAACTCCATATGTCGAAATAGGTCTAATCACGGTCATGTATATGAGTTTTTGGAATTAAGTTAGATCTTTGAACGTTTGTCTAGCGAATGTTGAAGTAGCCTGTTAAATTAGAAAAATGAGATCCTTGCAAAGTTCCATGTGAAACGGAGGCATTTACCCGCCGCATCACATGGAAAACAGCCGGTTGTAGCATGTGGACAAAGAATTTCATTTGTGACATGTGGACAAAACTGGCCACAGCAATCTTAGTTACATTTTATTTTTATCAAAATCTGGCCTCGGGAATGGATTCCTTGCAAAATTTTACGTAAAAGGTCTAACTAATTACGGCCAAAAAATGACTTGTGGCTCAAGCTTCGATACATTCTTATTAATATATGTTATTATACCCAAAGTAAAAACATTTCATGATATAATATTTACATATAGTTCTATGAAGAGATGAATGGTATTACTCATCATAAAGATCTTCGACATTCCATTTCCGCTTCATTAATAGCAGATAATAGATATCTGATAACAATCTTCTCAGGGCACAATCCTTGGAGGAGATAACGGTCACTTAGCAACGACCCCTCCTCTCACACTAACTGTACCGGGAATTCCTTTAGAGATACGATGGGAAACAGTCATCTTATTCTTACTTTAATTAGATATCTTGTTATTTATATTTTTCTTTTTCTTATTATTTTAAATCTTGATGAGGCTACGTAAGAAGCCCTCAAGTTAATTACATCATTAAAATATGCAATACGGGTAATTTTAAGAAAGAAACGGAACCTAGGAATTACTTTTTATCAGGGCTTGAACTAAAATCATAAACAGAAGAAAAATGGTGTAATGTTGACCGTTATTATAAAAGGAAAATGGTTAGGATAATATAAATTTGTTGTGCCAACGTTTCGGCATACAGGACAAGCCAAGGTCTTGAATTTGGAAGGCTCAGGACAAAGTAAACAAATCATAAAATAAATAGATAAATAAATGAAATAAAAATATCAAGGTAATCAATTTATTCATATTTAACGAATTCAAATATTTTATTAAATCTTATAATGAAAAAATAAATAAACCAATAATAATAGGGCGTATAAAAAAAAAAAAAAATGACCGTTTTATCAAAATCCAGAGTTCAAAAGTCTGAAAATATCTTGATGCTATTTATTATTTACCAATACTTAATAATCCCTTTAGAGCATTCCCTAAGCTTGTTTCTAACACTGGACTTCTTAAAAAAAAAGCCTCAGTTCAGTTATTTATTTAAAAGAATAAACATGACAGTGTCCTACGAAATTCTCGTAATTTTAAGACATTACTGGAAAAAAAATTTCACAGTCGCTGAAGCAACTCGTGAAATTATTAAATATGAAGGAGAAGTGAAAACGACCTGTGGACTGGTCCCTCAAAGAGTCCTTTGACAGCCATACCAAGGAATGGTATCAGCGTGGCATCGAGCAATTGGCTAGCAGATGGGTAATGACGGTAGATAACAATGGATTTTACTTTGAGTATTAATTGTATTTTATATCAAAGAAATAATAATACAAATATTTGTTTCAAAAACTGTTATTTTTTTTTTTTATACACCCCTTTCAGTATGAAATATATATTTTGGAATTTCGAAAAAATAAAAAAATTAAATTAAATAAATTCTATAATAACCATGGAAAAAATCTGGGGTTGTGTGATTCTGTCAGAATCAGTACAACCGTTGATCCAGAAACAGTATACCCTTTGAAAATATTAAACCAAAGACATCCATTAGTTGTAATAGTAGTGGTTAACAAGGTTAATTGTACTAACGTTTCGATTTATTTTACAATGCACCTACAGGGCTATAGAAAAATAAAAAAAAATCACTAATTAATGCTAGAGTAAACCCATAATTCACTACTAATTATTTACTTTTAAGATTGATGAACTCGTTGCCACTTCTATTAGATAGCAAAGTTGGAATGTTGGATTGAACAATCGGTAAATCAAAGAGTAAAAGAACATATAAGAGCATACAATAATAAGACCAAATGAAAATAACTATAAATTCAATAAAGACAAGGAAGTGAAAATAATACATAAAGCAGAAAATAGCCTAAAATTAAATATTTAAGAATTATTAGGAACAATAAAATCGTTCGAAACCAATCCAAAGTTTTCTTAAAATGACCTGATAAATATTAGTCAATAGCCCCATTTTAATTTTATTTCCAATAGGCACGGAAAATGCCAATTAGTCATTAGGAAAACAAGCAACCTATGAAGAAAATTTTTGACAAAAATTAAAAGTAAATTTTTTTTTTTTTTAACTATCGATTTTTAAAAAGCTGTGACTCAAAATCTGTTGAAAGTTCGACAAATATGTATAGAATTAATTTTATAGGAAAAAGTTTCTATAGTTTTCTAGAGTCAACCATTTTCGAATTATAATTGTAAAACCCAAAACTCCCCCCCACCATTAGCTCACTACCCAGGGACGAGGACTTTAAGTAGGTTTACCTTCTAACTAATCCTAGCAAAGCTATGAAGTCAAAAATTATCGCATATTTCATGCACTCTATAATGTGTTTATTAACTGGACTATCTTCAATATGTCATCATTGAATTATTCGTGTTAACATACGTACCTTAACTGTCCTGAGGTTCAAGATGACAACTTGAACATCATGGATTGCCAGGATACAATTATCACATAAGGTTAATGGAGCGTGGACATGTCCCTTACACCCGAGCGGTGTGAGTGGCCTCCAGTAGGCTGATGTACTTCACTTACATCGAGAGCCTACTGGTAATTAGTTGTTTGATCCCAATGAACATGCTCTCTCCTGTAGAGGTCACTCAATCAAGTACTGGCATTGAATGCCTACATTACACCCTAGGTTTGCTGTACTGCTAAATATATATATTACATTTTATTCACAATGTTAAAGAAATAATAACCAAAGAATAATATAAAAATCGCGCAATAAACAAAAAATCAGAGTCCTAAATCTCATCCCATGTTATTCCAAATTAATACATTCAAATTTCTATTATACATTAATATATATTAATAAATTGTAGTTAGAACCGTTTATCCAACTAATTAATTAAATAGTAAACGAAAATTCCGTCTGCCTATAAAAAATTCTCGGGAATATCACAAAGCCTGTAAAAATCCATCTGAACCATAATCTTTCCCAAATCCTACAGCCCTCACTTATGCCTTAACATTTCCATTCCTCGATGCTTGTTCGCTACAGTTGTAGTTGGTTGGTATAGTCTCTACACATCCATGAGGCATATGTAGATACATCATTAATAATATTGTGGGTAGATTCATCCTCCATATTTTTAAGTTATACACAGTTTGATATTCTAAACTATTCATTTTATATATTTATATTAACTTTGTCTTTAAAGTACAGACAAAGTATAAGCTGTTAATTAGTATAACCCACATAATTTTATTGATAAAACATAATTATGAAAACAATGTAGTCTCGTAATTTCGACAATTGAACCTCAAAAATCCTTTTAAACATATATACAGGGTGTCCAAAAAGAGTATCGGGTATTTGTTACTTTAATAAAACAAAAACTATTTAAAAAAAAAAAAAAAAAAAGTTTATGGTTAATTATTACAATATAAAGTGGACAATTACTTTGAAAAGATGATGTTATCTAAATGGTAACTTGTTATACTGCTGGCACTCTTCGAATCGGGAACGAAAATTGGCGATCACATGCTGTCACATAGCTCTTTATAAATGTTTTTTCTGCTTTAATTGCGTCAGGTTTGTCAGAAATAGACCTTGCTTTTATTTCCAAAAACATAGTCAAGTGGACTAACGCTACGGTCGGGGGAACTTTGGCCTCACGTCTGGGAGTGGTCAACAATCCAGTTGATGTTACCCCCTGCCTATAATATAGCGAAATGACCTTATTTGGGGTTCCAGGACCGACGAGGGGCTAAGAAAAAAAATCTTGTTGAAAAAATTCCACGAAAATGAGTTTATTTGGCGACTACCCTCGGTTTTTAATTATTACAATATAAAGTGACGCACAATACTTTGAAAAGATGATGTTATCTAAATGGTAACTTGTTATACTGCTGGCACTCTTCGAATCGGGAACGAAAATTGGCGATCACATGCTGTCACATAGCTCTTTATATTGCTGCCATTTCTGACCTAATGTTTTGCTTTAATTGCGTCAGGTTTGTCAGATTATTTTTATAGACCTTGCTTTTAAGGTATCTCCATGCAAAATAGTCAAGTGGACTAAGGTCGGGGCTTCTGGGAGGCCAGTTGATGTTACCCCTATGCGAAATGACCTTATTAGGGATAATTCGTTAACAGCTTCCATTCCTTGCTTTGATGTTTGGCTAGTGGCCCCATCTTGTTGAAACCACGTTCTTGAGTTTTTGGGTGTCCAATATGAGTATCGGGTATTTGTTACTTCAATAAAACTAAAATTACTTCAACAATTTTTTGATAATGAATCTGAATGGTCATATCAATAAACAGAATTGTCGGAACAGAGGAAAGCATGAACGACCCTAGCACAACCAAAAAGTCGTTGGACCGCAGACATAGCGTTATAGGAGTAATCTGTCCTTATTTTCATGAAGATCGACGAGGCCGACCAATCAATGTGAATAGTGACCGTTATTGCAATTTGGAGCGAAACTGTTTGGGTCCACAGTTACAGGAATTTCAAGGTTTCAACTCAAGAACGTGGTTTCAACAAGATGGGGCCACTTGCCAAACATCAAAGCAAGGAATGGAAGCTGTTAACGAATTATTCCCTAATATAGTCATTTGGCATAGGGGTAACATCAACTGGCCTCCCAGAAGCCCCAACCTTAGTCCACTTGACTATTTTGCATGGGGATACCTTAAAAGTAAGGTCTATGAGAATAATCCGATGAACCTGACGCAATTGAAGCCAAACATGAGGTCAGAAATGGCAGCAATATCGAGAGCTATGTGTCAGCATGTGATCGCCAATCTTCGTTCCCGATTAAAAGAGTGCCAGCAGCATAACGGTCACCATTTAGATAACATCATCTTTTCCAAATAATTTTCCACTTTATATTGAGTTAATTAACAATAAACTTTTTATTTTTGTTTTAAGTAGTTTTTGTTTTATCGAATTTACAAACACCCGATACTCTTTTTGGACACCCTGTATATATTTGCAAGAATATTATTATAATTTTTAAGTTAGTTTTAAATTAAACGGACTTACAAACAAAATTTCTAATAAATTATTATATTTAGGCATTTACTTTGATAGACATATGACATTTTCTGCCCATTTTGAAAAGAAACTTAAAACTGGACAAAATCATACAAACTTTATCACCTATTGCTATCAAGGAGTCGTTCACTACGGCTCAAGCTAATAATTTACCAATGCGTTTTGAGGCCGGCATTACTCTTTGGAGCACCGATGTTTCTTCATCTGTCAAAGACCGTGACAAAACGGTTGAAATCATTCCAAAATGGAATCATTAGATAAATAATAAAGGGAATGCCATTCGAAAAGAAAAAGTCAAAATTAATAAATGAAGAGCTTCAATTACTGACAATAAAAGAAATTATAAATCTAAAACATTTAAATTTTCAACCAAAACTACCACTGTCTGGGAATAACTTGTTTAATAAACTTATAGAAAGTCCAGCTCCCCAACATTGGCAGAAATATATTACCATGCGTGAATAAATTTAAGTTTTTAATTTTAGTTTAAGTTGTTAGGTTAGGCCGGCTCAAAGAAAAGATGAACCCTCATCATCTAATAATAAATAAATGAAATTAAAAAAAAATTATAAATTCCTTAAACTGTAATTTAGTCACAGTACAAGGAGAAAAAGTAAAATATTAAGCATGAAAAAACTAATACAAAATAAGCGACATAAAAAAGAATTATTAATGATTTCTTAAAAAGAAAGCGAATGAACTTGCCTTCATGACTTCCAAGTCCTTCGGTTGTTCTTCTGTTCCTCCCAAACTCTCTTCATGCGTATACTATCCGCATACTATCTCTCCTCCGTTCTTTGGTCCACTTGCTCCCTGTTCTTTTCACTGTGGGTTCTTGTTGAAATGTGTGTTTTCTGATTGTGGTTCCAAATTTATCATTTTCAGTGAGGTTTAGCTGTCTGAGGTCTTCTTCTGCTTCGGTGATCCATTTGGAATTAATTATGCTAGTGTTTGCAATGTCGAAGATTCTACTTGTGATTTTGTTTGGATCCATTCCATATATGTGTTCATAAAATGTTGTTCTCCTTTTTCTGAAAACGGTTGTTACTGTTTCAGTGTGCTAGTACAATTCTGATAGTCTCTTAATCCATTTACCATTTCTGTTTACTGCCGTGAATATTTTTCCGAGGATGTTTCGTTCCTGTTTTTCAAGAAGTCAAGAATACATATATGTTCAATAAGGTTCTTGAGGTTCAGTCAATAAAATAACAACTTATTTTGGCAACGTTTCAAGCCTGTGTTGTCTTTTTATTCTTCGCACCTGTCAGCTTTCTGTTATAATTTTGAATTTCCTTCATTACTGCGATGGTCATAATTGCGTGAGGTCCGTGAGTTAATTTTATTTATTCATAAAATCCGAGGGCGAAGAATACAAGGGCATTCCTACTAAGGACATGCTTTTGTTGCATAAACGTTTTTTACTTAAACGTGTTTATTTTCTTTCTCCTCGCTGTTTCATGTTCTAAAAGTATTTAATAAATCACCAAAATATGTGTTATAAGATAGAATTTTTTATGATCCTAATCAGCTGTTTTATTTTTATTCTAAATTACATATCTTTCATAGCATTAATTTCCAGACTGAACAAGGCACTTGACCCAATTATTGAGCTATTGGGTAAGTTGTTAAAGGCAGCACTTGTTGAAGGAGCGGTGTACCGGGTGAAACGCCCCTGTCTCTGAGAGTCCCTAAGTGGTCCAGACAAAAGGACAGGCTATTTTGATTAAAATCGAACGCTGGGACCCTTCGTGCCTTACAAGGGTGGGGCCCTTCGGTGCCTTACAAGGCCGAGAAGCCGGCTAACTCCTAACTGGCTTGTTAATTAATTACCCTGTTTGCTGATTACATCGTCCGATTCAGTTCTTCCCATTGAGGACTCGACTCGAAGCAATTAGACCGAGCAAACAAATCCGTCCAAACAACTCTCGCTGAAGTATTTTCGCAGCGGATGGGGAGGGGGGAAGTAATCGAAACGAGCGATTGAATGGATTCTGGGTTTTACATCAATTATAGATTAATCATTAGGGCTTCATGCAAAAATATCTGCGGCCATGTGTCATAGAAAAACGACTTTGATTTCCTCAAATGTTCTCCACTCTGCCTTGAATCTATATTAGTATATTTCACTAATATTTTCACAGTCTTGTATAAAAAATGAAAAGTGTACCTGAATTATCTTTTAGTCTCAAACGCCAGTGAGATGTATCAGGTAGTATTTGAAGTCAATTCGCTACATTTGAGACATTTCATAGAAGAGTATTGAACTTAAACATAATGATAAATCAAAAATACAGATTTTTTAGTTGTGTCACACATGAGCAATATGTTCTTATAAGCGATTTTTTAAAAATTATTTATTGAAATTTACAACTGTATATACAATATAACATAAAATACAAGTAAATGTGATGACATAGATAAAACTGACACGTCACTTGTTTTTAAAGTACTACCCATTGGTAGCACTTATAAAGGTTCTATATGATGAAGCACCATATAAGAAGGTCCCGAGGCCATCTTCTTTTCAGGCGCCTCGGAGGGTTATCTGGAATGGAATGAGAAGCAACTTGTGATACTAATGGATTTGAATGGTTGTGGAGTTTGCTATGAAAGGATTGATATCTGGTTTGAGCTAAGTCAGAAACGTTAGGTATATTAAGGTCTTTGTGGATAAGTTTGTTTGTGACGAAGTTAGGAGCATTTAGGATTTTTCTAAGGATTTTGGATTGCAAGGATTGGATACGAGATGAATAGGATGGTTTTGTGGAGCCCCAAAGCTCAATTCCGTACTTCCAATTTGGTCTAATTATTGCTTTGTAAATGAGTCTTTTGTAATTAATTGGAAGGTTGGAGCGTTTGTCAAGTAAATGTTAAAGTAGTTGATAGCGACGGGCAGTTTCTTGTCGTTTTAGTCTTGTGGAGTCCAAGGAAGACGTTTGTCCAGATGGAGTCCTAGGTAGCGGATCTGTTCAACGGGAATTAGTGGAATATCATTAAAGGATACTGTAGGACAGGAAGTCGTAGGCTTACGACGAAGGGTGAAGGTTATTTGATGGGATTTATTTTGATACTCCATTTTTGACACCATTCTTGAAGTTTTATGATATGGGAGTGTCTAGGATATGCGATTTAAAATCTATTTTAGACAAGAGAGTACTGCTATGAAAAGAGGAAGGGAGTAAAAATATGTACAATCACAGAACAAAACATAGCTCATAAAATACTTAAAATTATACTATTTTATAAAAGGATAAGCCATTTTTCGTTCGATCACAAATCATGAAAACTACTGAACCAATTTGTACAAACGTTTAACTAGAACACCTTCATATAGTTCAAGGATGGTTTGACAATAATAAAATTCACAGATTTTCTATTAAATTTTAATTTAAAAAAACGATGAATGTGTAGTGCGCAGTGAATTTTTATAATCAACCGATAGATGGCGAGCGCAATTTAAGAGAGATTGCAAAGATGCAGTGTTATATAAAACTAGAAATTGATGATAAAATTAATTTATTTTAAATCAAGTAGTTCTTTAAAATGCTATAAATATAAGGTGTGACATAAAGGGTGAGTATCTCTTACTGTAAACAAAAAACTGGTTGAAACTAGATCAAAATGTATCAAAATGCCGCAGACCTTACCTTTCTATTCCAAACCGTTGCAGATGTACGATAAGTCAAAGACTTTTTTGAGGAAACCACGTTCTTTTTTTTTTCCATTAAAGCTGTAATATCTCCACTTTGTTTAAATATTTTTCAAATTTTGTCCACATTTTCGGATTTTGCATTAATTTTTCTATAATAACTGAGTACCTGTAACCTTCAATTTTACAAACTTGGTATCTAAAGAACAGCTTGATCTTCACCTTATTTGGAGAAGTCACAATGTCGTATTTACTTTAACGATCACCATTTTTCGATAAATCTATCAACAAAACGTCAAATTTTACAAAAACCTGCAAATTTAATTAGCTTTCGAATGATATGTTAAATGTATTGATTTTGTTTCAATTACATGAAGAAATGTACTTTTGAAACCGAAAAATGCGTATAACATTGGATTTACTCTAGATTTTAGTGGACAAAAACTGATGTGAATGAAAAAATCCGAGGTCAGCTATAAAAAGAGATATTTCAATAAGGGGATATTCTGAGACCTCCGGGTTGGGCTGAACTATGCAGTTTTACGGCTTCTAAATGACCTTCATATTTGGTCTTAATCGGTGGCGAAATATGTGAGATAGCGCGAATTATTTTCATTTTTTTCAGAAATTTACAGCATACAAAATTTTAAAGGTAAAAAAAAAATTATTTTAGATTTCGACAAAATTTAGTTTTTACATGTTTTTTGAGATGGGGATTCTGAAAATATTATCAGTTTTTAGTTTAAAAAAATTTCTCACCTATAGTGAGACACTATAGGGTAGTGTCTTAAGCATAAGGAATGTTTTGCACTATTATAGGTCCCTACTACCCACAAAAAAATCGGCATTCAAATCTGTGAGTTACAACTAAAAACGTCCCCTTGTTAGTAAATGTTCCTGGAAGGAGCAAAGAAAAACCACAATAAATGTGATAATGTAGCAGTTCCGAAAACAATGTGTGTGGAGTCGTAGTAAAATAACCTGTCACATTTTAATATTAAGATGGTCGCTTTAGTGTAAGTGCTACATGTCGGTATCAGTTACATACGGATACAATTGAGGAAGTAACTTTCAAAACGATTTTTGTCACAAAAAAATCTTTTTTTGAGTTTTTGGTATAGGTTTGTTTTTCAGAACCCTATGTGATGAGTATTAGCCATCAATACAAGCTTTGTCCCATCAAAAATTAGTAAATAAAATTAGGGTTTTAAGCAAAGAGTGTTTTGTCTATAGCCTGTTTTTAGTTCAAACCATTCAAACTGACACAAGGTTGTACTTTTTGAATCTTCATTTGTTGAAAATGTTGTGGAAGAGGACGAAACTTGTGACTCTTCAGCAATTGAAAGATGTGTACTGCATATTTAAAAACTAGTGAATGTTACGAAACTGAAAATATTCCCCGAAACCTACGAGTTTCATTAACATACATCATCAATTATGTAATTATAATTTTTATTTTGTGGACTTTTGAGCAAATAGTGAGTTCTGTAAAATAAAGCATAGCCACTTCAAACAGTGTTTTGCCCTTTGTTATTTCATCAAACCGTGTTTTGTCCACTGTGTTTTTCAAAACGTGTTTTGTCCATATTCAAAATTTAAAATGCTAATTTTAGGACTAAAGAGTATTTCTGATCCTTGTTGTAGTGTATTTTTTTTTAGATGCTATAAGTTTAATTAGGAATTTTTTGTTTTTGAAGGGTAATTACAACTCATAATATACGTTTTTATTGCTCAAAAGTGGGATTACTGTAACAAAACACGTTTTGAAAGTTACCTCCTCAATTATAAATCATACCTAGAGAATTAACACACAATTTATTATTAGTTTTATTCTAGAGAATAATTTGTTTCATAACAATATTGCATTAATTCAATTTAAATTCAAATCCCTTTGAATAGCTAGTGGCTGGATCAAGATGGCGCCGCTTTTATTTAATCAAGGAGGCAATGCTATCTCGAAGAGGCCGAGGACTCCAATGCCGATTCAATCTCTTTAGAAAACCTCTAAAGAAGCTATCGGGAATCGATCTGTCATTCCCCTTATTTAAATTCAGAAATAGAGTAACACATTATTGAGAGGATACGGGATGTAATATCGTGGAAGAGGCCAAGGTCCTGCACGGACGGTAGCGCCATTGTTGTTGTTGTTTTAATGTTGTGCGCGTGTACTAAAATACAAATTTTGGACCTTGTTGCGCCACCATTTATTAATTGATAGCGCAAAATGTCATTTTTTTGCCTACATTAGCAAAATTAATACAATTAGAGTTTGTAATAATTACATTGAATTTCCTCTACTGATATTTTTGAATTACTCTGCTATTTGAGTGAATTATTTCGTTTGTCATCCACGCGACCTTCCCCGTAGTTTTTATTTTCAACTTGGTATGTGTTGATAATGATCTATGTACTTTCTTTATATTTCATTATTTTGAGTAAATAATTTATTTCTCTTATCCTTTGTAAAGTATTTTTGAATATAAAGGGATTAAAAAATATGCCTATTGCAAAAACACCTGAAAACTTAGTGGATGACTATTGCCATCCGCGCGACCTTTCTTGTAACTGAGCCATACGCTACCACTCAAGAGTTAAAACCAACAGTTCTACAGATATTTTGTAAAACTTCAAGTAAAGTTCAACATTTTATGATACTTTGTCATTACGAATGAGCATGCGTCATCGCTACAATATCCAAAAACTGGATTCTATTGCACAAGGACAACATTAACAACATACAAAAAATCAAAACTACTCGACCTTTTGCACACCAATCCTGTTTTATTATTTTAAAGATTTACTTTACTGCTAATTATCACGACGATATTCAGATCCAACTAATAAAGTCCAGTTCTGGGATAAATTTCTAATTCAATATAGAATATATGCAAAACCTTTTCGAGGGAACAGGATAAAAAGGATACAGCCCTAAAGGATATAAAAGAGCCAGGGATAGGAAGGATTATTGGAAGAGGAAGAGGAAGGAGATGTCGAAGGGAAGGAGATCCGACCCCTTCAATGATGTATCAGCTGAATCCTTGAGCTGTCTGGATCCTTTTTGGCCGATTCTGGAGGAGTCCTGTGTTGTTTGAAATTTTTTTAGAATTACTTTTAAGTAGGAAAAACATATAGGAACATATCGCACATTTATTTCAAAAGTGACACAACTCAAAAACCTGAATTAAAAAAAATGTAAAATTTTCATAGTCTTGTATGAAATATGGAAAGAGCCTCTGAATTATATTTTAGTCTCAACCGCAAGTTAGAGGTATCAGGTGGGATTTGAAGTTAATTTAATTCATTTTTGACATTTTATAGAAGAGTATTTATTAAACTTAAATATAATGATAAATTAAAAATACATATTTTTCAGTTGTTTTACTTTTGAAATACACATGCGATATGTTCCCATTAGCGATTTTAAATCTATTTTAAACAAGAGTGAAATTTTATTAAAAGAGTAAGGGGGTAAAAATAAGTATAATTGCACATCAAAACATGGCTCAGAACATAATTTAAACAGACTATAAAACAAAACTAAAACGACAAGAAACTGCCCGTCGTTACAGACTACTTCAACATTTACTAGACAAACGTTCAAAGCTCCCAATTAATTACAAAAGCCTCATATACATTACTGAGATTAGACGTATTTGGACGTACGGAATTGAGCTTTGGGGCTCCACTAAACCATCCAATTCATCCCGTATCCAATCCAAAATCCTTCGAAAAATCGTCAATGTTCCTTACTTTGTCACTAATAAACTTATCCATAAAGATCTTAATGTTGCTGATTTAGCCCACACCAGATACCAATCCTTTCATAGTAAGCTCCATAACCACTCAAATCCAATAGTTTCTCAACTTGCTTCCCTCTCAATTCCTGATAATCCTCTGAGGCGTCTGAAAAGAAGATGGCCTAGAGATCTTCTTGTGTGGATTTTTATTGAAGTGCTACTGATAAATAGTTCTTTTCAAGTTTTGACATGTTATTGTAAGCGTTTTTAACACATATACTAAATGTATATTTGTATAGTTGTAAATTTCAATAGTTTAAATAGTTTTAAACAATAAAAACTTATAAAAAAATTGTCATTACTATTAAATAGGTACCCTTACAGAAGCGTGGCTCCAGCACCTTCACGCGCCCAGAATACCTTTTATCGATTCCATACTTGTGCGATTTCTTTTCGAGGGGAAAGGTTATACTTCTTCATTTACACACAAACTCTAAATCCCTGTTCAAAGTAATATTATCTTCTATTTACCTTCTCATAAGAAATTAATGAAGTGGAAATAAGAAAATATCAAAATATAAAACACTAAATCACTAGTAACGATAACTTCTGATAAACTTTTTTATGTCAGGAAAGTGTAAATAACAAATTATAAATATATAAAACACAGAATCCTTGTTGAAAATTATGATATTAATTTCTGCTATGTTTTCTCAAGGGAAGTGAAAATAAGAAAATATGAAACTTGTTATATAATTTCTCACATTCATTTTTAGATCGATGTGATTTATTGAATTAGTAATACAATTTGTTTCAACTTATGGCAATAAATAATATAGATGACAAAGGATTCATTCACACAATATGCAAACTGAAAATTTTTCCCCCTTAAATTGATATAACAAATATAAATACATATAAAACTAAATCCATGTAGTAATTAATCTTTTTATTTTCAATAACACTTTTACACATTAGGAAATAATAAAAAATCTATTTATAAAACTCTAAATCCATTATGAAACTCATGTTGTTAACTTCTGTTTCACACCCTATTACATTTAAGAAGACTAAATATGAATATAACACACTAAACAACACAATCTAATTTGAAACTGTAGAAGTGAATGCTTACATGTGAGGTTATAAGAAAGAGCTATCGATAAATGTAAACTCGTAGTGAAGCGTAAGGATCGAACTGGTCGGTGTAGTGCGGGTCATGCCGGTGTGCTGGAGCCCCGCTTCTGATATGATAGGGTACCAATCAATTTTGTAAAATTAAATTTTCTGTCGTCAGTCGAACTCGAACTCATTCTCGGGAGTTAAATGGCTTATCCACTGAGCTATCTCACTATTTTAAATCTTCTTGCCTAACTTATTTTAAACATTATTTATCTTCCCACATCTTGAATAACCAATCTTCTATGTTAACTTTTTTTTTTTTTTTTTTTTAGGTGACAGTTTGCTCCAGACTTAAGTAAATTTTCCATTACATTTACATTTTACATGGGCAAGGTTATAACGGCAAGAATGTGAAACGGTCAGTAACCTGGGTTTACAACTACCCATCAAAGCAAAAAGGACTCACTTTATGGGAATTTAATGTGCCCAACGGCGGTGTTCTGACCTCCAATGTGTGTTCGATCAACAGATAGAAAAGATAACAAATTCTCTGCCGCAGTCAGACTCGAACCCGATCACATTAAGTTGAGCGTCAATAATCATACTGCAGTTATCGGAACGTTCAAGAAGCCTTTTTTTTTCTTTCTTGGAATGAAATTTTAATTAAATTGTTCATCTAATTACTTATTTTTATTGTTAAAATTATTTTTATTAAAAAAAAAAATTAATAAAACACAAAATAATTTTTTCCATGAATGTCTATAAAGGAAGCTTAATTTATTTCGTAGAAACTGCAAAAAATGAAATTCTATTCATCCATACAATGTTGTTTACTGAGAACTGTATACTTAATTAGGGCATTTCATTTGTTTCTATGAATATCATTCTAAACATTTGGTTGGTAATAGATCTAACACTAAGTCTTAAATCATCCCAGACACTCCAATCCCATAACCTAAACCTTCAAAAATGGTGTCACAGATGAAGAATCAATATAAATCCTAATAAATCCCACTAAATAACTTTTACCCTTCGACGTAAACCTACGACTTCCTGTCCTACAGTATCTATTAATGATGTCCCACTAATCTCTGTTGAACAGATCCACTACCTAGGACTCCATTTGGACAAACGTTTAACTTGGAATCCAAATACAAGACTAAAACGACAAGAAGCTGCCCGTCGTTATGGACTACTTCAACATTTACTTGACAAACGTTTAAACCTTGCTATTAGTTACAAAAGACTCATTTACATTAACAGTAATTAGACCAATTTAGACATATAGAGTTGAGCTTTGGGTCTCTACTAAACCATCATAAAATTGGAATTCAATTTTGCCGCAAAATATATCGTGTTGATGGACTTATATATAATAGAAAAATATTATAAGTACAATTTTAAAAACAAACATATTTAAATTTACAATTTAATATGTATTACATATTACCTAGGACTCCACTTGGACAAACGTCTAACTTGGCGTTCAAAGCTCCCAATTAATTACAAAATACTCATATATATGATTGTGATTAGACCTATTTCGGCGTATGGAGTTGAGCTTTAGGGCTCCATTAAACCATCCAATTCATCTCGTATCCAATCCTTACAATCCAAAATCCTAATAAAAATCCTAAATGCCCCTTACTTCGTCACTAACAAACTTATCCACAAAGATCTTAATTAAACTTAACCTTTAGACCTCATTGTAGTCAGTAATGAGCATTATGTGATCCCTGATTAAATGTTCTAAGAGATTTGTCGTTATTAAGGTAATTATAATATTTACCAATAGACATAATAAAATAATAAATTATGCAAAATTATATCAGTGTAATAGAACGGTATACATTTTTTCATATTTTTTCATATTTTATTTATTTATTTAATTTTTGTTTTAATTTTTAATATATGTAGAAAAATGACAACAAGATGCAAGACAATACTATTTAGTCGTTAAAATTATGTTCATCAAATTATGTACCAAATGTAATAGGACACAGAATGGTAATTCATTTATTATATATAATGTGCATTTAGATGAATATTATAGTCAATACTTTATTCGTATTTATCGTCCATATATGTTTTTACATGTTTTAGGGCTTGGAAATGAGACAATAGCCATGAAACGTCGCCTATTTAAGAATCATGTTAGCATTATATGTTTTTAAATAAATAATGATGGGAAATAATATTGTTATTTAATACACCTTATACACATAATAATTTTTATAAATTAATTTCGATTACCGGATTTTTTGATTATCCGAACCTCCCCTCATAACATTAGTTCGGATAATCGGCGCTCTACTGTAATTAGAGGACTTACCTGTCTACGGATATTATCTGAAACAACAGGTTTCGATTGATAATAAGAAGTTTAAATTATTTCATACCAATATTTTCCTCGATGACGAAGATCAAAATGAGGAAAAAAAAAATTAAAAAATATATTGAGTTGCCCTTTCATTTGGTTGAACGATATATTTCCGAGAACCTTTAACATCTTTGACACATGCAAAAAGACTCCGCCTAATTGGACAGTCACCAAAACGTGTTGAGAAGCTTTGTATGTTTTCCAATACATTGTATTCAAGAACTAAAAATAGATTCTTTTATACCGATCAATACCGATTTTTTTTTTCATAATTGGGAAGGTTCGTCATCATATTTTTCTCTCTTTAGATTGATATATTACAAAACTGTGAACGTTTTTCCTTCTTTGATATATTCAATTAAATCCATTACGTTTAACATATCGAATAGAATTAAAACATTCTAGGAAAATGTCCGTCAAGAATAACACAACATTAAATAAAATCATATTTGGGGCCTCAAATATATTTTTAAAATAAAACAATATAGATTTACGAGAAAAACTGCGCGATCGGTAAATTAAAGAGTAAAAGAACATATAAGAGCATAAGACCCAAGATAAGCATAAGACCCAAGCATAAGAACATATAAACAAGACCCAAAATTCCAATTTCGGTATCCTTCAAAATGAAAATTCCATAATTTCAATAACATATTTTCTCATCCTCCGTTCCTACCTTTCTGATAGAGTATTTAAAGTTAATCACAATTCTAAATACTCATCTATCTTTCCCCAGACCGCTGGTATTCCTCAAGGTAGTATTCTGGGTCCCATCCTTACTACAGTGTATACAGCTGATATCCCAACCCATCCTAATACTATCCTCACAACCTATGCTGATGAAACCAGCGTGTTATCAGTCAATGAAGATCCATTTGCTGCATCCCAGACACTCCAGTCATATATCACTTCGCTTGAAGAATGGTGTCATAACTGGAGAGCTAAGATAAATCCTAGCAAATCCTAGCAAATGACCTTTACTCTCCGTTGAAAACCTACCTCATCCTGTCCTCCTGTTTCCTTTAATGGTGCACCGCTAATTAATGTGGAACAAATACGATACCTGGGATTTTATTTGGACAAGAGACTTACCTGGAACCCTCATACAAGATTGAAAAGACAAGAAGCTGCACGTCGATTTCGACTGTTACAACACTTACTTGACAAACGTTCAAATCTCCCGATTCACTACAAAAAAACTCATCTATATGACGATTATCAGACCTATTCGGACTTACGGTATAGAGTTATGGGGATCCACCAAACCATCGAATTCTTCCCACATCCAATCACTCCAATCCAAAATCCTTAGAAAAATCCTTAATGCTCCTTACTTTGTCACAAATGAATTCATCCACAAAGACCTTAATATCCCATACGTCGCTGATTTGGCACGAACCAGATACCTCTCCATTCATAATAAACTCAATCCTCATCAAAATCCAGTTGTTGCACAACTTGCATCCCATTACATTCCTGACAATCCACTGAGGCACCTGAAAAGAAGATGGCCTAGGGATCTTCTTTTGTAAATATTCATTAGAGTACTACCAATGGGTAGTTCCTCTTCAAGTTTTATTCATGTCATTATATCTTATATACACCGCATATTTACTAGATGTATTTTGTAATACAATTGTAAATTTCAAATAATAAAAGATAAAGATAATGCATACTAAAAAAAAAAAAAAAAAAAAAAAAAAAAAAAAAAAAAAAAAAAAAAAATTCAATAAAGACTCGGGAGTAAAAATAATACATCAAGTAAATAAAAATGCCTAATTTTAAATGTTTATGAATCAATAGAAATAACAAATTCGTTTAAAACTGATCCAATTTGTTTTAAACGACCATAATTAATATGATAAACATTTCGAATAGTCCCATTTTAAGTTTCTTTCCAAGGACGGAAAAATCCAATGTCTTAAGGGAAATCCCAAGGTGAAAATTTAACCAACCTGGCCCTTCCCCCTTCCATGATGGATATATTTCATATATCTGTTAGGTCTCCTTAAGTGAGTACCGATATTTAAGTTCTTGTCATACATTTGTTTTCATTTCCGGCTTAGACTCCGATCCAGTAAAGTGCTTGAAGTAGGAAAATTATTTTAGTTTTGAGTCTGCTTAGAGCTGGTGTACGTAATTTCATCTTTAATACGTGTAAACCGATCCTTTTACTGCCGACGGCTAAGAAAAATTGTTTCCTGTATCTGGACTTTGGCGTGGTCAGAAAGCCTTCGTGCTTATCCCTCAATTTTCTTTTTTCTTTCCTATTCTTCATATTACTCCAAGAAGCTGAATTATTTCGGAGAAAAGGCATCTAATTCCAGGTGAGGGAAAAATGTTTCGTTATTGTTGGTTTGAAAGGGTGTATATATATATATATATATATATATATATATATATATATATATATATATATATACCCTTTCAAACATCTAATAGTAACAATCGAGAAATATATCCATATATATATATATATATATATATATATATATATATATATATATATATATATATATCGTTTGAGTATATATATCTATATTGGGGTAATATATATTTTGGAAGTCGATCGACAGGGCATGTTTAATTATTTCCTTTTAATTATTAATATTTTTTTTTATTATATTAATAAATAATTACAGTCTGTTGGCTTTAGCAGTAACAATAAAATAAAATTAATTAAATGTGCCGAAGTATTGGCTTACAAGTCTCCATCAGAGCTAGAAGAAAAATATGAAAGAAAATTAATTGAAACATATTACGAATCAAAGACAACCAAGTTACAAAAAAATAAAATTTTTTGTGAAAAATTGAATTTCTGCCATATCTTTTTTTCTTTTGGCCCTGATGAAGGTCTGCATTGTAAGCCAGAACGTCAGCACAATAAATTAATGTAAATTTTACTCTGCTGAAGTTTATCTATTTATTATTTATTATTTAGTTAAAATAACAATAATTTTTATATAGATCGAAATTTCTTTATATCGGTTTTTTTTCAAGAAAGCTTCAAGTTTCAAATGTATATACATCAACATTATGTATATTTAGGGTATGAAAATACAAAACAAACGCAATAGTATTCGTGCAGAGTTAATTTAGCAGGGGAAGTTCCATGGAGGGGGAGTGGGGAAGGTGGCTTAGCCAATGAGAAGCGGTAAACATGATAACGGTTATCAGGGAAAACATCTTCCGCTATTAATAGCAACTTGCTGATTAACCATACGCGATACATGAACCTGAGGCATGATACCAAATATAGATCCAAGTACAAAATCCATCTTTCTTATTTACATACTCTCCATTATTTATTTTTAAATATATAATAAATATATAAAGGAGAATATAAATTTTTTTTTGTTATAAATTTAATCCTTTGTATACACTTCCACTCGGATTTATTATGGTATTGTTTAAATTTAAGGCTCTCAGGTGTTATTTTTTAACAGTACAGTCGACACTCGATAGTCGAAAACTTCAGTAAGTTGAAGTAAAACCCATTTCAAGATTACGTTTATAAGATGGAATGTATCCGATAACTCGAACCACCAATCGTTAAATCGAAGTAAAATTTTTGACTACACAACTCCCGAGATAAGTCGAATTTCCTCAAGTGGAAAGCTCTATAAGTCGAAGTTCCCTAGAACGATGAACATGTACAAATCAGTCTTCCTCAACCCTATCCTCGCTTATCCTCAGTACTGTTTCATTTCAGGAACATGGCAGGCGTTTATTGTGTTACTTGTTTTTTTTATTAGCTATACTCCACCAGGGGTAGAAGCTGATGTCTTAGCAGCTTTGTAAACAATTCAAGTCACAGATCATCGCACTCCTGAATGTATGCAGAAGGTAGTTACAGATTATTTTAAATTATGTAATTATTACATATATATTTTATTATGTAGGGTAATCGGAATGGAATGAGAAGGAAGTTGGGAAACTAGCGGAGTGGTTATGCAGCTTGTCATGGAAGGGTAGGTATCAGGTTTGAGGACATTCATGGATAAGTTTATTCGTAACGGGAGTTCCCTTCCGAAATTCAAGTAAGCTGGTGTGAAACCCGTGATTTCGTGTACAGCCGTTTTCATGGCAAACGCCAGTTTATAAATATGTTTGTCCCAATGACGGTGATTTTCTTTCACATATGAAGCAATCAAGGTCTTAATTACACGGTTTGGCCGCTCCATCGGATTAGACTGAGGGTGATAATAAGGGGTGTATAAGAGATTGATTGAGTATTCAGCAACTTTGGTTTGAAATTCACGGCTCTTGAATTGAGGTCCATTGTCACATATTAATGTTTGTGGGCATCCAAACATGAGAATTACCTCCTTTTCCAGTAGGAACTAGCCTTTTTCCCAGTTACTGTCCGAAGAGGCACAAATATGTTACTTTGTGAAGTAATCCGAAAACGCCAAAATAAATCGGTTCTGGTTCGTCGATAACGGTAATGGCCCAATTATATCAACCGAAACCATTTGCCATGGCTTTGAAACGACGCGTTGTTCTCCCATGAGTCCCGCAGGGGCTCTCTGCAGAGGCTTGTGCGCTAAGCATGTCTCGCACCTAGCCACATATTTAGCCGTGTCAGAGGCCATGCCTGGCCAATAATAGTACTCTCTCAACCGTTGTAGTGTTTTAAAGCGACCTAAATGCCCAGCTGTTGCTTGGTCATGACATTCCCAGAAGGCTTCATTACGTTTATCTTTGGGCAATACCACTTTCCATCGGTTATCGTCTCCTACTATTTTCTTTTTATTAGGGACACATTTCCATAACGATTGATTTTCTACTCTCCAATCTGCGTATTTTGTAGGATCTTCTTCAACTCGCTGTATCATTTTCAAATACCACGTGTCCAGTATTTCTCCTCTGACATCAATTCTACAAACAGGTAACTCGTAGGTTCGGGACAGAGCATCCGCAGCAGCGTTCTGTTTACCCGGACGGTGCATGATTGTGAATTGGTGTTGTTGCAGCTTTAAAGCCCACCTAGCTAGTCGACCTTGAGGGTCCTTGAGATTGTTCAGCCACTTCAGCGCAATGTGGTCTGTGATTACAGTGAACTCCATTCCCTCCAAATAAGGTCGGAATTTTTCAACAGCCCAGAGGACTGCTAAGCACTCTTGCTCCGTGACACTGTACTTCCTCTCTGAAGCTGTCAAGCCTCGGCTAGCATACGCGATCACTCGATCTCCTTCTGGATATTCCTGAAAAAGTATTGCACCTAATCCTGTGTTGGAGGCGTCAGTTTGAAGGATGAATGGTTTACTAAAATCTGGGCATGTTAAGACAGGTGCAGTCACCAGTTTTTCCTTCAACAGGCTGAATGATTGTTCTTTTTCATCTCCCCATTTCCATTTCTTGTTTTTCTTCAGTAAATCTGAAAGGGGTGCAGTCAATGTGGAGAAATTTGGAACAAACCGGCGATACCAGGAGGAAAGTCCTATAAATTGTCTAACCTGTTTTACATTCTTAGGCGCTGGATAGTTGAGTATGGCCTCTATTTTACCAGGGTCTACTTGTAAACCGTTCTCATTTACCACATATCCCAGGAATTTGAGTTCTTCTCTGCAAAACTGGCTCTTTTCCCAATTTATGGTTAAGTTTGCCGCGTATAACCGTTCAAAAACCTTCTCCAGAGTAGCTAAATGCGATTCAAAATCTGATGATACTATAATGATATCATCTAAATAGACGAAAATATTCGTCTCCAAATCCGCTCTCAATACATCATCAATGAGCCTTTGCCAGGTCGCTGGGGCATTGTGTAGCCCGAAAGGCATTCTACAGAAATGAAATAGGCCACGGTTAGGGACAGTGAATGCAGTTTTCTCTTTACTCTCTTTTGCCATCGGTATCTGCCAATATGCACTTTTAATGTCGATAGAAGACAAAATCTTTGCATCACGTAGTCTATCGAGAATGTTGGTGATATATGGAAGTGGGTAGGCATCCCTTTTAGTCACTGCATTCAATTGGCGGTAATCCACACAAAATCTATATGACTCATCCGGCTTCCGGACCAAAACAACAGGTGATGACCAAGCGCTCTGCGATGGCTCCACGATTTGATCTTTGAGCATTTCATCAAGCTCCTTGTCTAATATGGCTTGGATCTTTGGCGAATCAGGGTAATAACGTTGCTTAATGGGTTTGCTATTGCCTGTATGTATCTCATGTTCGACTTTACTCGTACAACCCAGCTTTGATGGTTTAGCACTACGCCATTTCTCAACTAAACTCTCTACGATTTTTTTCTGGGTTGGAGATAGATTAGGTTTGGTCAATACAGTCGGTTCATTCTGGGATACCGCTAAGCACGTTTCATCTGAAAACTTAAACGAGTTTTGAAATACGTTCGGCACTAGTCTGAATTTATTCCAAAAGTCAATACCGAAAATAAAATCATCAACCAAGCATGGTACAACAATAAAATCAATCACCCGTGTTCTACCCTCTAATTCCACTGGCAATCTCACATTCCCTTCCACGTAGAGCGTATTGCCTCCAGCTGCGCTTATTCTTACATCTGACTCATCTCGCAGGGTGACTCCAAGTCCTGCGAATCTTTCCCAGCACTCTCTACTCATGAGAGATCTGGAAGCCCCAGAATCTAATAAACCAAGTTCGATTTTGTTACACCTCCCACACGTTCGTCTTTCCACAGTTCCAACACCGGAACAAATTATTGGTCTTACCGTTTCCTTGGATAGGTTCTTGTGACGTTTCCAGGGTGGCCTTACCAATTTCTTGGGTAGGTTCTTGTGATGTTTCTAAGGTGTTTATCTTATTAGCCGGTTTCCGTTGGGATGGGCGATAAGCCAAATCTGGTTCAAGGAGTCCTTTGCTGGTAGGGGGTGCTCGATATACATTGATCCTCCATCGCACCTCTTCTAGCTGCCTCCCAAGGATGATCAAATCTTTCAACGTGGTTACTGGATGTAACGCTAACCGGTCCAAATAGTAAGGGTCAATATTCTTCTTGATCAGTCTAAGCATTTCATCCTCCGAAGGAACAACTGATAGCCTGTTGAAATAATTCTTCATCACCGCTACGTAGGTACCAATCGACTCTGTATGCCCTTGGGTTCTTCGTCGTATTTCTTCCCATAATCGATCCTCGTAGTCTAATGGTGCGTATTCGGCCTTTAACTCAGCGACAAGTTCAGACCACGATGTAACGTCTCTTCTAACCGACCTAAACCATATTAATGCAGGCCCTCTAAAGAAATCGTACGCCGCCGAAAACAGATCTTCTTGAGTCGAGCTCCTGGCCAGGCTCAGATCTTCGACAGTCTCCAAGAAGGCATGTACACTTAGGCCCTCACCATCTCCAGTGAAGTGTACACCCCAATCCTTTATAGGAATTTGTTTTTTCCGAACCACGAAGGTAGTTGCACTCGCGCCTACTCCATGCTGATTGGCCGTTGAATGACGTTCAGTATTTTCTGTGGATTCCCCCGACTCCTCTTTTCCATCACTTTGTTGTGAATTCCCAGGATTTTGTATGCCAACCATATGGAACATTACAAATTTTAAGGATTTTGTATTGTAAGGATTAGATACAAGATGAATTGGGAAATTTACTGGACCCTCAAAGCTCAACAAACGTCAAAATAGATCCAATCACTGTCATGTAAATAAGTCTTTTGTAATTTATCCGAAGCTTTTGTCTAGTAAATGTTGGACCTGTCGAAAACGACGAGCAGTTTCTTGTCGACACTGCTCGTATATATATATATATATATATATATATATATATATATATATATATATATATATATATATATATATAGCTTTGGAGCTTCACTAAACCATCCAATTCTTCTGGAATCTGATCCTTACAATCCAAAATCCCTCTAAAAATCCTTAATGGTCCTTATTTTGTCACGAATAAACTAATCCATAATGATATTAATGCTCCTATTAGTGATCAAAAACGAAAAATGGCTTTATATAATATTCATAAACATGCATTAATATTTAGACAACTGAATATTTTTAATTAGATAATGTCCATTTACTACTGAATGTGAATGATTAACTCCAGGAAAGGTATTTAAATAAATTTAAATTAAATTCAATTCCTTTCTATACATTTAGGACTGGAGAGGAAATCCAACAACACAATCTAGTACAGAGCGGCAGGAAAATATTTTTTTAACTGGATATTGACAAGCCGACTAGAATTTAAAATCCATTAAGCTCTCTTCCTTAGATTGTTTTGTCACTTTAATCAAATGGTGTTCCTGCTTTTATATTTAGCTTTTTATAAAACGATTTATATTTAAAAGTTCTAGAGTGGTGATTGTTTTATAATTATTTCTTCGCTTTTTATTTTTAATTTATATATGTAAAGAAAACCACTTCATTCATATACGAGTGTTCTCCTTAAGTTACCCATGATGCAATTCAATGATATATATATATATATATATATATATATCATTGAATTGCATCATGGGTATATATATATATATATTTATTGAATTGAAATAGTATATTAGAAGGAATTATTTGGATTCTAGAATTAAATACGAGTTCTTCAGTTTCTGTTCCAGTGAGAATTAGAGCCTCAGCGATATTTCCGTGCGTAGTTATAATTTATAACCTTGCACTATTTAGGTGGTTGTAGAGTATGTAAATGCAAATTTGGAAATCCAGTTTTTAATTATAATGAAGACTAAAACGACAAGAATCTGCCCGTCGTTACAGACTACTAAACATTTACTAGACAATCATTCAAAGCTCCCAATTAATTATAAAAGACTCATGTAAATGACAGTGATTAGACCTATTTGGACGTACGGAGTTGAGCTTTGGGGCTCCACTAAACCATCCAATTCATCTCGTATCCAATCCTTACAATCCAAAATCCTTCGAAAAATCCTCAATGCTCCTTACTTTGTCACCGATCTTAACAGTATGTTTGTTTAACATATGCTCCATATGTTGCTGATTTAATCCAAACCAGATAACCATTCATTCATAGCAAGCTCCATAACCACTCAAATCCACTGGTTTCTCAACTTGCTTCTAACTTCATTCCCGATAATCCTTCGAGGCATTTGAAAAGGTGATGGCCTAGAAATCTTCAAGTGTAGAATTTTTATTGAAGTGCTACTGATAATCAAGTTTTTACATGTTACTGTAATCGATATTAACACATTTACTTGATGTATATATTTGTACAGAAGTAAATTTCAATAAATTTATTTTTTTTAAATATAATATATATATGATAAATGTTTCTTGTTTGTTTAATTTTTTTTTTTTAATATATTTACCTTTTACGCGAATACTTCAAGTCCAAATAATCCAGGCGTGAAACCCCCCGCCTCGACTAATGACATAAGATCCCCTTGAGTATTAATCCTGGAGAAGACAGGACCTCCAGGACTGGAGCCCGGAACTGTCGACAGTAAGTGATTGGCTGAGATAAAGCGATGATAAGGGAACTGTCTTCTGAGAAAGAGAGAAATAAATCTGGAGAACTGAGAACTGAGAACGGACGCTCTGTAAATAACTTCAACGCAATCAACATAATGCCGCAGTTGATCTGCTTCGTTGATTGTCGGCTCAGTTGATACATGTCTTTGTTTGCCTACATCTGGAGGAACTTGATTTTCCTTTTCAAAATCTAAAATGTATTCATACAGAAGGGGCCAATCGGAATACTATTCTTGACATAGGATTGACTTGTATTATGTCCTCAATTTTTTTCTTGCTATTGATTTGCATGTTATATTGTTTCATTCACCATAACAAGGTTAGCTAAATACACGGGGAATACTGGACGATCTGTAAATTGAAGAGTAAAAGAACATAAGAGCATACAATGATAGGATCCGAAATTCCAACTTCCCTATCCATTTAAATGAAGATAATTATAAACTCAATAAAGATGCGAGAGTGAAAATAATACATCAAGTAGAAAATAGACTAAGATTAAATATTGATGAATCATTAGAAATAGAAATAGAGTTATGCCACTTATGTACAATGGTGGTTTTGTTACTATTCTGAATGTATTTACCTTAGAAACTGTAGTTTCGTATGCTATCGTGTATTCTGTTTTAACTGTTTGTATACCAGCTATGCTTATGCCTGAATAAGTTTCAGTACGCATAAATTTCATTTAGAGTTAGGATTGATGAATTAATTGCCATTTCTATTGGAAATATTTTATTAGAAAACTAGTTTCGAATATAAACATTCATTTTTAGTTCTGAAACATACCAAATTTAAAAACCTCAGCGCTTTGTTACATGGATTATCACTAAAGTTTTAAAAAATGTACGATAAGACATTGGTACTCCCCCCCCCCCCCCCCCCCCTGAGGAGATCAAACAGATATCTGTAATATATCCATAATGGAGGGGGAAGGGCCAGGTAGTTTAAATTTTGGGGGTTTTCCTTGGGATTCACCTGGTGACTAATTTAGTTTTTCGTTTCTGTTGATAACAAATTTAAAATGGAACTTTTGGAAATATTTATCTGGTCATTCAAACAAAAATCTGGATTGGTTTAGGACGATTTTATTATTTCTAATGATTCATCAATATTTAATCTTAGTCTATTTTCTACTTGATGTATTATTTTCACTCTCGCATCTTTATTGAGTTTATAATTATCTTCATTTAAATGGATAGGGAAGTTGGAATTTCGGATCCCATCATTGTATGCTCTTATGTTCTTTTACTCTTCAATTTACAGATCGTCCCCTTTGTTAACAGAGGCGCACAGCAGGTGCGCCCATACCTTAAATTTATAATGCCTTAAATTTATAATGTATAGGGGCAGCTCTGTGCGCCTTGTTAAGGGTTGGCGGGCGGGATCTAATAACGATGGTGAAGGGGTGGTGCTAACCACCCCTAACCATCCCTAACCAGCGCGTACTGCCTTGACAGCACGCGTTAATACATATATATTATACATATACCACGTAAGGGATGACGTCACTGACGGTGGCCTTGCGTGCGTGCGTAGAGGCACCGAACTTCCGAAGGAAGTTGACCAAGTGTCCAGGGGTATTGTTTCATAAGGTGCGTTAATCTATTATATGAATTGGATGTTATTAGAAATATTACAAGTCCGTTATCATATTCCTTAATTGGGTAAACAAGTTGTTTACTCGAAAATCGCAATCAATGCATCCTGCTATCATAACTGTGTGCAGTATTTTTATCAATTCTCCTAATTGGGAATTATCATGTTTACTGGGAAAACTGCAAGCCATGTGTCTTTGTAGTTTAATGCAGCACGTGTAGACGTTGTCCATCTTGCAGTTTCTAATTATAACATGTGATATCATAGTCGTGTATATATACCGCAGCATCCACACTGGTATTACCATTCATTCTTAGACGATTGAATTACCAACATCCACAACATGTCTTTTACTGAAGATATTTCTGATTCTGAGTTGGATCGTATGGGAATGGAGGCGGAAGGTTCCGAACGTCCACCAGCGGTTAAAAAGGTGTGTAGAAAGTTGTTCGACGACGAGGATGTAACACCCCTAACACCCCCTTCACCGGGTGAGGGAACGTCCCAACAGCCTACCAACACTGAATTCGATGGAGTAAGTACAGTTGTTAATAATTATCATTTAAAATATGTATTATTTAATTAATAACTATTCTGTACTTACATAGCCTTGTCCCAGTTTGTACCTGCCCTTGATGCCTCTGATCAACCTAATATGTCAACTCCTTGGGAAGGCACCGCTGGGGGATCATACGAACCAGATGAGACTTCAGACCCTGTGTGCGGAGTTGCAGACAGCTATGGAGAACCCCGTCAGCAAGGCCCTGCTGGAGATACTCAACAGTTACATCAAATGTCAATGGGCCTACGAGCACCGACAGTTCAAGGACTTGCTGGAGCGGGAATTAGGAAAGTTGTCCACGAAGTTTTCGTGGCACCACGTCAGACTCTTGCTTCAGCGGTTAAGGAACTCGTCACTCGCATCGGCGTCTTCACATTCATGGTCTGTTCCTTCCATGAAACAGAAGAGGAAGGCCATTTGCATGTCGTCCACAGCTGCAAGTGGCCTCCCAGCCAGCGAAGGTGCGGATGTCGTGGATTCTCCGAGCTGCGGCCACTCAGAGCCCCTAAACCGAGAATCAGAGACCTCCTGGACTACACCGACGAGGGCCTCCAACGACTACTACAATATCTCAGAGAGGGTAGAAGGCGTCTGGTCGCGTACTCCAGTGGAGGTTTCGGAATCTGGGACATATCTTACTTTGACGGTTGCGGATATGGATGTTCTGAGGCCATATCCACCGAGTGTGTATTGGCACCATCAGTCATTTCGGGCCAGAGTAGTAATACCCGAAAACGATCAGCGGGTTTTACAGTTGCTCGACGAACTGATGGACGAGCTACGAAAATACAGAAAGTGAATATGCGTAATATATCGCCATTAGAAATAGTGGAGATGTATGAATCACTTATCTGTACTCCAATCCGCAACATGTCATACTGTAAGTTATGGAAAGAACATCCTAGATTTTCATTAATACTTCCATCTGACCGTTTCTACCAACGGGCCATACAAAAGATTAATTTTAGGTTTAATGGCATGTCCTATTTTGATTTTTTTAAATTTTATGAGGGGAAAAAACCTATTTATAACCCTTACGTCTTATTTGATAATACTATAACTGGTGTTTTTGGCAGGATAGCATCCCCTTCAAACTTAATACGGACCGCAAGTTCATCCCCTCCAAATAACATTTTTATAGTATCGTGTGCACCAGATTCAACATTAGGTTCATTCCAAAGGTTAGCCCGACGTTGAATGGCGTCTTGAAAGGGAAAATTACAATTTCGATTGAAATTTCCGATGCTACCTGTATTAATATAGAACCGGAGAACAGCGTCAAAAAAGAAGTTTTTCCCGGCACTAGCCTCCGATACTACCTCAATACAGTTAACCTTTTTACATTTCTTTTCCATGACAGCATAAAGTTGTAACAGAAATAATTTAACATTTTCAATTTTGTTATCGAACTGAAATTCTAATAAGTATTTACAAATATCCACGCTTTCCTTTACCGATAAAAACATTGCTTCGACGTTGCCGTCGTAAGCGTTATAAATAGGTTTTTTCCCCTCATAAAATTTTAAAAATTCAAAATAAGACATACCATTAAACCTAAAATTAATCTTTTGTATAGCACGTTGGTAGAAACGGTCAGATGGAAGTATTAATGAAAATGTGGGATGTTCCTTCCATAACTTACAGTATGACATGTTGCGGATTGGAGTACAGATAAGTGATTCATACATCTCCACTATTTCTAATGGCGATATATTACGCATATTCACTTTCTGTATTTTCGTAGCTCGTCCATCAGTTCGTCGAGCAACTGTAAAACCCGCTGATCGTTTTCGGGTATTACTACTCTGGCCCGAAATGACTGATGGTGCCAATACACACTCGGTGGATATGGCCTCAGAACATCCATATCCGCAACCGTCAAAGTAAGATATGTCCCAGATTCCGAAACCTCCACTGGAGTACGCGACCAGACGCCTTCTACCCTCTCTGAGATATTGTAGTAGTCGTTGGAGGCCCTCGTCGGTGTAGTCCAGGAGGTCTCTGATTCTCGGTTTAGGGGCTCTGAGTGGCCGCAGCTCGGAGAATCCACGACATCCGCACCTTCGCTGGCTGGGAGGCCACTTGCAGCTGTGGACGACATGCAAATGGCCTTCCTCTTCTGTTTCATGGAAGGAACAGACCATGAATGTGAAGACGCCGATGCGAGTGACGAGTTCCTTAACCGCTGAAGCAAGAGTCTGACGTGGTGCCACGAAAACTTCGTGGACAACTTTCCTAATTCCCGCTCCAGCAAGTCCTTGAACTGTCGGTGCTCGTAGGCCCATTGACATTTGATGTAACTGTTGAGTATCTCCAGCAGGGCCTTGCTGACGGGGTTCTCCATAGCTGTCTGCAACTCCGCACACAGGGTCTGAAGTCTCATCTGGTTCGTATGATCCCCCAGCGGTGCCTTCCCAAGGAGTTGACATATTAGGTTGATCAGAGGCATCAAGGGCAGGTACAAACTGGGACAAGGCTATGTAAGTACAGAATAGTTATTAATTAAATAATACATATTTTAAATGATAATTATTAACAACTGTACTTACTCCATCGAATTTAGTGTTGGTAGGCTGTTGGGACGTTCCCTCACCAGGTGAAGGGGGTGTTAGGGGTGTTACATCCTCGTCGTCGAACAACTTTCTACACACCTTTTTAACCGCTGGTGGACGTTCGGAACCTTCCGCCTCCATTCCCATACGATCCAACTCAGAATCAGAAATATCTTCAGTAAAAGACATGTTGTGGATGTTGGTAATTCAATCGTCTAAGAATGAATGGTAATACCAGTGTGGATGCTGCGGTATATATACACGACTATGATATCACATGTTATAATTAGAAACTGCAAGATGGACAACGTCTACACGTGCTGCATTAAACTACAAAGACACATGGCTTGCAGTTTTCCCAGTAAACATGATAATTCCCAATTAGGAGAATTGATAAAAATACTGCACACAGTTATGATAGCAGGATGCATTGATTGCGATTTTCGAGTAAACAACTTGTTTACCCAATTAAGGAATATGATAACGGACTTGTAATATTTCTAATAACATCCAATTCATATAATAGATTAACGCACCTTATGAAACAATACCCCTGGACACTTGGTCAACTTCCTTCGGAAGTTCGGTGCCTCTACGCACGCACGCAAG
This sequence comes from Euschistus heros, assembly GCA_003667255.2. Lineage (NCBI taxonomy): Eukaryota > Metazoa > Arthropoda > Insecta > Hemiptera > Pentatomidae > Euschistus > Euschistus heros. The sequence goes on along the minus strand of RCWM02000182.1, from coordinate 244,612 downwards.
GCCACCGTCAGTGACGTCATCCCTTACGTGGTATATGTATAATATATATGTATTAACGCGTGCTGTCAAGGCAGTACGCGCTGGTTAGGGATGGTTAGGGGTGGTTAGCACCACCCCTTCACCATCGTTATTAGATCCCGCCCGCCAACCCTTAACAAGGCGCACAGAGCTGCCCCTATACATTATAAATTTAAGGCATTATAAATTTAAGGTATGGGCGCACCTGCTGTGCGCCTCTGTTAACAAAGGGGACGATCTGTAAATTGAAGAGTAAAAGAACATAAGAGCATACAATGATGGGATCCGAAATTCCAACTTCCCTATCCATTTAAATGAAGATAATTATAAACTCAATAAAGATGCGAGAGTGAAAATAATACATCAAGTAGAAAATAGACTAAGATTAAATATTGATGAATCATTAGAAATAATAAAATCGTCCTAAACCAATCCAGATTTTTGTTTGAATGACCAGATAAATATTTCCAAAAGTTCCATTTTAAATTTGTTATCAACAGAAACGGAAAAACTAAATTAGTCACCAGGTGAATCCCAAGGAAAACCCCCAAAATTTAAACTACCTGGCCCTTCCCCCTCCATTATGGATATATTACAGATATCTGTTTGATCTCCTCAGGGGGGGGGAGTACCAATGTCTTATCGTACATTTTTGAAAACTTTAGTGATAATCCATGTAACAAAGCGCTGAGGTTTTTAAATTTGGTATGTTTCAGAACTAAAAATGAATGTTTATATTCGAAACTAGTTTTCTAATAAAATATTTCCAATAGAAATGGCAATTAATTCATCAATCCTAACTCTAAATGAAATTTATGCGTACTGAAACTTATTCAGGCATAAGCATAGCTGGTATACAAACAGTTAAAACAGAATACACGATAGCATACGAAACTACAGTTTCTAAGGTAAATACATTCAGAATAGTAACAAAACCACCATTGTACATAAGTGGCATAACTCTACATACTCTAGATAACGTACTACATACGTAGATAACGTAGGCAAGTAGCAAGTTGAGAAGCTTAATGGACTTGGCGACAAAGAATCCCTGATGCCTTTCACGCCATGTATTTCATCTTTCCTTTAAATTCGGTCGGAATGGAGCCCAAAAACCCGAATATATAATTGAGGCAATGCATTTAGACTGGTCCCTTATAAAGTTACTCCATAACAATCAGCTAAGAGACTAGAAAATGTATTGGAAAATCCTTCTGATATGAGATTTTGTCGGAGGACTGTTACCTGTGATGAAAAGTTGGTTTACTGGCGAAATCCGAATACCCACAAGCAATGGCTAGATCGCGGTCAAACTGCTTTACCGGTTGCTGCAAGAGGGCAATTTGAAAAAAAAATCCATGCTTTGCGTTTTTTGGAATTTTGAAGGTGTTATTTATCACGAATTTGTTCCTGAATTTGTTCTATTAATTCTGAACTCTTCTGCGAACAACTGGAAAGATTGAACGCAAAGTTGTCAGAGCGTTATTCTGCTCTGATCAACCGAAAATGAATTTTATTCCAACAAGATAATGCTCCTCCAGACACTTCCCGTCAAACCAAAGAAAAGTTTACAGAACTTCATGGGTTTGAACTCCTGCCTCATCCACCATATAGTCCAGATCTCGCACCTTCGGATTACTACTTGTTTCGATCCATGGGCCAGTTTCTTCAAGGGAAAAAAAAATTTGATAATTTCGCGGAAGTTGAAAATGCTGTCCAAGAGTTCTTTGACAGCCATCCCAAGGAATGGTATCAGCTTGGCATCGAGCAATTGGCTAGCAGATGGGTAATGACGGTAGATAACAATGGACAATACTTTGAGTATTAATTGCATTTTATATCAAAGAAATAATATTACAAATATTTGTTTTAAAAACGGTCATTTTTTTTTATACACCCCATTATAATTTGTATATTCATTACTATATATTTTATTGTTCTTTTATCTCGAACGTTTGTATAGTCCTTGATCCAATTTTGTTATCTTCTCCCTTATTTTTCCATAGTAAATTTTTAAGCCGATTACAACAAATCCGTTTAATTATAAAATATTAATTATCTTCAGTTCCTGAATGTTGAGGTAAATGAAAGTACCTCTCGTGCGGTACCTCCAGGATTCGATTATCGATTTCCCGAAGGGCACGAGCTTCCCATGTGGAAGAACCTTAGTGCCCGGTCAGCTGTAAATAATCCTCCATGATCAAAGTGCTCGCTCTCGCGACGGATATAAATTTTATAAAGCATCCACTTAATACCAATCTGGAAGGCTGTGATATCAGCTGTGATCAGTGAGTTATATTGTGAAACCATATATTGTAAAATTATATTCGCACAGAGTGAGCGCAAAATATCTAAAAGAGAATTGTAATTAGGATTAACTCTACCTGGCCCTTCCCCCATCTACTATGGATATATTTCAGATATCTGTTAGATCTCCTCAGGTGAGTACCAATGTATTCAATTTCTTTTTTAACATTTTTGAAAACATAATGCATATAGTCCATGTAACAAAGTGCTGATGTTTTGAATTTTTTTATGTTTTAGAACTGAAGTTGAATGTTTAGCATTCGAAACTAGTTTTTTTTTAGTAAAATAATTCCAATAGAAGTGGCAATTAATTCATCAATCCTTTAGAATTCTGATCCTTCTATACTATCATGCTTACCTCAAGTGAAGAGAATTGTAGTTTGTGTAATGATTTGCTCAGCCGTATCTGACCCTTCTTAAACATTTTCATAAACTGGATTATACCATTTGAAATTTCCGCTATTCCAAATAATTACCATATCTTTTAACATCATTCTCCCAACGTCTAATCGAATTTTCAATGCCAAATTTGAAAAAGTTTGAGTCATGTGATAAAACAAAGTCAGAAAATAATTTTTAATGTCTGTATCATTCGTAAATTATTTTCCGAGCATAAAGTTATCCAATCTCATAAAGGCTAAGTCTGTAGGGAAGAAGTAAGCTGAATATAGTGGATGAGCTAAGAATTCACAACCCAACTTCATTCATCTATTTTAACTGCTTCGATTCGTTCAGCTCTTTTAGGGCCTATGAAACGAGGTTTTTAATCTTTCAGACCTCACTTGAGGTAGGCAAGATGGGATAGAAGGATAAATACAATTAGGATTGATGAATTAATTGCCACTTCTTCAGTTCTAAAAAATACAAAATTTTTAACACATCAGTGCTGTGTTACATGGATTATATATACTAAAGTTTTAAAAAAATGTAAGACAAGAAATCAAACAATAGTACTCACCTCATGAGATCTAAGAGATAAATGAAATATTCCCACCGTGAGAAGGGGCAGGTAGGTTAAATGTCTTGGGGTTTTTCCTAGGATTTTCCCAATGACTAATTAGATTTTTCCATTCCTATTGGAAACAAATTAAAAATGGGGCTATTGGAAATGCTTATCTGGCCATTCAAACAAAAATCTGGATTGGTTGGATTGCTTAAACTTTATTACTGAAACATTTTAAATAGCCCCATTTTAAATTTGTTTGACAGAGTATAAATCCCAAGCAAATCCCTTAAATTTTATCTACCTGACCCTTCCCTTGTACTATGGAAATATTTCAGATATCAGTAAAATCTTCTCAGGTGAGTACCAATATTTGATTTCTTTACTTACATTTTTGAATAATTAATATATTGTTACGGTCTGGTGAGGTTGAGGGTACCCTGGGCGACCCGGGGGCAGGTAGCTGGAAAGGCCGCCAGGGTGGCCTAGATTTGGTGGTGCCGTGGGCATGGGCGAGCAGGTAGCCGAGAAGGGCGGCGGATGGCCTGGAAGGCCCCAGGCCTGTAATCTGGCCAGATCTAGAATGTTCGGCGGCGCTTTAAATAGGCCGACTTCCAGCCTGGGAGTCAGTATCCATGTGTCAGTGATCAAGTAACGATCAACCAGTCAAGTGTCAGTGACAGTTCAGTCTGTGAGTTAGTGACAGTGATAAACAGTGTCAGTGAGTGTAGTAACAGTCTCTGTGTCAGTGTAATAGATTCTTATGTATAATTGTAACATCTAGTATTAAGATAGTAAAGATAAGTATTGTGTAATATACATATTAGTGTAATTAGACCTAAGTACAATTGTTATTAGATTAAGTAGCTTAAGGGACCTATTTGTATTTATTAAGTAGTAAATAAATTAGTGTTTAGTATTTAAGTTGTGATTTGATTAGTCATACCCCCAGTGGCCCGTAACAATATATATATAATCCACGAAAAGGAAGTCCCTAAGAAAGATTCTTGGGCCCACGAAAACGTTAAACAAATTCACATTCCGCTTACGATGAAACAAGAAATTGTAACAAAGATTTGAAAATATTGTAACCGCAATGAAGAAAGGGAGGCATTCATTCTATGAGCACATTATAAGAATGGGATCAGAGAGATTAGCCAACAAGATTCTCACCTTCCATGAGAAAAGGAAGACACAAGATCCTTGGGTAAAGGAAGTACAACAAGATCAAGAAAAAAATAGCGGAGGATAAGGACCTGACCGAGGGAAGAACGTGGAGGAACAGAGTATTCTCGGCAGAAGAACAAGCGCGAACAAGCCAAAGAATGAAGCAGTACTGGCGAAAGAGGAAGGAGAAAGAGAAACTTAAAAAATAATGGAAGTTGTGTAATCGTAGCCAATAGATAGCTGAAACGAATATAATAATAATAATAATCCACATAACATATTGATAATTTTTTGTAAATTGTGTATGTGTTAGAACTGAAGATGAATGTTAAGCATTCGAAACTAGTTTTCTAAAAACATAATCCCGATAGAAGTGGCAATGAATTCATCATTTCTAATTTTTTTTTTTTTTTCTTTACTACAGTAAATTTTCTTTCAAGATAGTACTGAATATCGATCAAGCTTTCGGTGAAAGAAGATATAATAGAAAGGACTAATCGTGGTAGGTATCAAAATTTTCATTAGGATATTTGACCTTAAAAAATCTACTCCGAAGACGGCCTCCAGCATCCAATATTAGAAAACTATAAAATAATTCTAATAGAAGTTGCAATTAATTTGTCAATGCTAATTTTATTGATCCTTCTATATCATCAGACTAATCTCAATTAAAAAAAGTCGCTACAAATTAATTGCTAAGATTCATTAAGGTTAAAGAATTATTTCCAGTGTTTCCCTAACATTTTAATGGCATTCAAACAGCTGACTGACTACAGCTGATCGGCCTTCTTCTGTTTACAAGAGCTGCCAACAAGGAAGCGAGGACAGGACAGAGGGCTGTAGTTGCTGTAGCTGTTAGCTTTGGACATAAAATGCGGCAGCCCCCTCAGCACCAGTAGACCGCAGGGCCATCGATAATCTAATAGCACTCTGCTACCGGTCCTCTTTGCGGAGTACAACCAATAATAACAACAATGTATAAACTATTTGTTTAGAGACTGTGTAACTATCTTAGCATAAATATAATAGTCGAATTATTATTTGTTTACAAGTAATAAAGTTCATTTATTAAATATCTTTCGAAAAAACAGAACTAATGACCACAGACACAAACTTCAGAAAGAAAATATTGGAAAATAAATACGGGCCAATCAAAGCAACACAGAAATTTAAATACCTAGGGGAGGTCATCTGTAGTAGAGGATTGGAAAGGGAGAGCATGAAGGAAAAGATCTCGCTACACTAGAGAGATTAAGCTTTGTAACCAGTAACATTTACAATAGAAAGAGCCTGTCCATAAAAGCAAAGATCAGGCACTACAATACTGTAGTAAAGCCAGTTATACTATATGGGACAGAGACCATGAACCTCCCTAACCTGGAAAGAATGCTGAAAGTAGAAAGAAAGATCCTAAGGAGAATTTACGGCCCTAGGAAAACCCAGGACGGATACAGGTTAAGATCAAACGAGGAGATCTACAAAGAAATAACGAACATAGAGACGAAGATAAGAATTAAGAAACTGAAGTTCTATGGACATATGGTAAGGATTCCTGAGGAAAGACTTAATAAGGCTATTTTTCAGAAAAATTGTGATTACAAGAGTGCACAAGGATACATAAAACAGCTAAAAGAGGAGACCAGCAAACTGGGGATTGAGGACCGTGACTGCCTTGATACAGAAGAATATAGAAGGAAACTGCAAGGAATAGCGGCTTTGACAGAAAAGAGGAAACGGAAGCATCAGAATGAATGAAGGAGATATGGATGATGAGAAGGAACAGAATTAAAAAACCATCTTCGTAATATTTGCGTGGTCTCTAAGGCCAAAAAAAAAAGATGAGTTAATTTAATTAAGTTTAATTTAATTTAAAAAAATCCTACCTGAACAAACTTTAACTAAAAAGTAAAAAATAATATTTCAATTATTTCAAAACAGAGCATGAAAGTAAAATTAAGGAAATTATCGATACTTATAAATAGCTGTTTACAATTTATGATGTCATTTTTGGAGTCCGTGCCAGCCAAGAAGGGCAGTTTAATTCTGCCTTTGCAACAAACTTTCCGCACTTCATTACAACTACCACTTTTCCCTGGATTTCTGTTTGTTTCGGTTGGCACCAAAAATAACTGATTATAAATTGTGAATAGGTATATAAGTATCGATAATTTAGTTGCTAGTCCCTCAATGCTCATTGTTTTAAAGTATTTAAAATATTTTTTTTTTTTGCATTTTAGGTCATGTTTGTACTTGTAGGTTTAATCATGGGCCCCTCCAAACAATCTATCGAATTGTGGTGTACTGTAGAATACTGTGCCCTGAAAAGGTTGAATTATTTATTTATTTGAAAAAATAAAACATGTAACTGTTTTAATCATTTAAAATTTGTTAATTAGTAGATCCTCAGGAAATCAGGATTCGTATCGGGAAAGCAAGAAGTATTTTTCAGAAAATGAGTGCCGTCTTCAAAAGTCATAATCTAACTCTAAGAACAAAAATCAGACTCTTGCACTGCTATGTATATTCTGCCCTCCTATATGGTGTAGAGGCATGGACCTTAAATAAAAACATAGAGAAGAAGCTGGAGGCCTTTGAATTGTGGCTTTATAGGTGGATCCTGAGAATACCTTGGATCCAGGGGGTGACGAATGTAGAAGTATTGAGAAGAATGAACACAACACCTAACTTAATCAAGATAGTGAAATCCCGAAAACTGCAATATCTAGGACATATCATGCGTAATACAAATAGATATGATTTGCTACAAAAAATACTTCAAGAGAAAATCGACTGCAAAAGAGGTCCTGGAAGAAGACGAATATCATTGACAACCTCAGATGCTGGTTCAGTATGTCTTCAACGGAACTTTTCCGCATTGCTACCAATAAGAGAAGAATAGCCATCATCATTGCCAACATACGAAGCGGATAGGCACCGAAAGAAGAAGAAGAAGTAGATAACGAAATATATTAATTATATTATATATATTATTATAATAATATTTATTTAACTGCATTAATTATTGCAAGGTAACTACATATATCTTAATTATTTTAACCTAATAAATGAAGGAAATTAACCTCGATGACAAAACTCCAAATACCATAACTGCTAAAAATGAAGTTTTGAATTGTGCTTCATCTATTTTGGATATGCTGTATATCTGTATCACTTGTAAAAAATCAGTTTCACAGATATTGTGTTTTAAGTTTGTTCATGAATTTTTGGATATGGGTATCAGCAGAAAGCGAATTGTTTTTCTCTTTATTTAAATCGAATGGACCTACGTCATGATCTGGACCTATGGAGTTATGATCCTATTGTATGGATGAATACTAATTTGTGAATCATTGTGGAAAAATGGCGTTTTTTTCTAAAATACGATTTTTCCACTTAACTGTTCACAAGTGCTACAGATATTTTAAAAACCAATTGCAGAATATACAAAACAAAACAATATAAAATGTTTGATCTTATTAAAATTATTGAGCTGTAAAAGAACTGAACAGAATTGAATACACTAACTTTTTGAACCATTTTAAGTGGAAATACGAGAGTTGTTTGGACTCGTTGGTTGTTATTTACTGGAAAAGTCTTTTCTAAACAAACTTTATGCTGTTATTCATGTTTCGCTAAAAGTTTCCAATTCAATAGGACAACTCGGTTATATAAATGAAACAATTTAATTTTTAGATTAGGTTAAACAATAGATAGAAAGTTATTTTTCTGTTTATTTGTTTTCGATACCATACTATGGTAATAAAGTGTAAATTAATTATTACAGTTAGAAAGCGATTATTAATGTTTCACTTACGTAATATTTTTTTTTAGAATACTAGTTTCGATATACAGATGATATTTCATCAGTGCATTTAGTATGTTTGTGAATTTTGGGTTATGGGTATCACCCATGGATGATCACCTATAAGATGGAACACGTTTTACCAGGGCAGAGTTAGTCAAAAGCAATACGTTTTGGGGGAACGCAAGGGCTTTAAGCGTAGTTTGATAGTTTAATATTAGGAGAGTGGAAACCGAAGCTATCTTGACGATATTAATTATATTAATATTAACACTATCTTAACTCGGAAGCAGGCTCTAATGAGTGAGCTCCTTTCGACTATGTTTCTCCTAATACAAAAAAATAAAATAAATAAATAAATAAAAATAACCTGGATTTGAAAAACATAATCTAAAAACAAATAATAAATAGAAAAATTAAAAAATATAAATTAAAAAGCACAATCACGCTATACATACAATATACTCAAACATCTCAGGGAAACCCTAGACCACACTTGCCCCCTAGTTATGGTAGGGCAAGCCAGGTATAAAGTAATCCTCAGCCGCGTCACTAGTGTGAGAATCAAGTGGAAGCTGAGAGAAACCGCCAAATTCACTCAGGACTTCGGTAGAGAAGCTGGCCATTGACAGAACTCCAACAATTTATATTTATTACAATCGGTCTCAGGGCCATTGCCTTTAAACCCTCCAGTAGTCGCAACCGATCTGACAGATCACTCAAGGTATCATTTCCGCGGCATTCCGAGTAGGATTTTTATAATGAGATAAGCGACTCAGTACCTTTCAACTAACATTCCTCGAATGCATTAGTGATGTCAAATCCTTAATATTCTTTCTAAATTTTTAGTTATTTAGTTTCTATTCCGCTGTTACCGAAACAAGATCTATTAGGCTCATTGCGATTACTGACGTGACAGATTTTATTCTATCATTATTACATTATGAATCGTAAGCGCACCTTCAATTTAGAAAACAGACGATATTGATATGATTCGTAAAATCATTTTATGTGATATGGAGAATAATAGTGACGGAGACGATTTTGATGATAGTGAGACAGCTTCTGAAAGTGAAACAGACGTTGCTGAAGAATGAATTAAGCAATCAGATATTTAACACAAAGATGATGTATCTAGTGATGAAGAATAATTACCAATAATTCATTTATAGGTAAGACTTTGTTTATGTTTCATATATTATAGAAAAGAGGATGCTCCACCTGAAGGAAGTCATGAAGGACGCTGCTCTATAAGACGACGTTGTGAATTATGTGAAAAACGAAGGCTGACTAAATACTTTTGTGAACAATTTAAAATGTATTTATGTTTAGAACATTCAAAAATTGCCTGTCAAAACTGTATAAATAAAATTAGTGAAGTAAATAATAGTTAAAAAATTGTGATAACAGAAAAATAGTTTAAAGTCTTTGTAATTGATAAATAATACTTGTATTACTTATTTTATTAATGTGTATTATTACGTGCATTCCTTTAAAAATCAAATAAAGTAAATGAGAAAAATAAAAGTGATGAAATCATCAGTAAAACGATTGAATTTCAAGGGGTGATCTGTCAGATTGTTGCGACTATTGGTGTTAGTCCTAGGGTTGCGACTACTGGAGGGTTAATCTGCGAGGAGGCTATAAGGATGTGTGGAGCTGGATAATGAATGTACCAGAGGGTCAGGTTGGTTGGAAAGGTTTTGATGGAATTTAGAAAACTTAAGGTGTATAAGGTCAAGGACAAAAGGTATAACATTAGTAATTAATATTATTTGAGTAGTTAGTAAATATTTCTTCTATCCCCATAATACTAGTTTGACTAGTAAGTTTCCCGATTATCCTACAGACGATAGAATGAAAATACACTGTCAATTTATTCAAAGCCCTGGATCAGAAGCGAGAAGCGCCTGTCCCTCGGGAACCAGAAAATGACCGCAATATCTGGTTGGGAATGCGGATGTTACAGCTATCGGGTCCCGAGGGATTCCGCAGCGAGGCAATAAAACCATTATGGCTCCTATAAAACCCCGAGATAATGAGCCCACATACATTCGAAGGAAATGAGATCTAATCCTTTTAAGACTATGACGATTATTGTTCGACTTTTATGCAAATGGAGATTTATTTTCTGACAATAAAATAGAATGAAAACTATATTCTGGGACAAAGTCCTTTGAGAATAACATTCCATAACAGAAAGAAAAATCAAATCTGGCAAAAAGATTTTTAAATTAAAACAACATAAATAAAAGAGAATATAAATTTACAGTAGAACAATAAAAATTAAAAAAAGAAGAAATAATAATAGTAGAAAAAAGACAAAAATATTCAATATTGGATTAAATATTATAAATAAAATTGTATAAACAAAAAAGAAAAATTATAATAATAAAAATATATACAGAAGAAGAAGAAGAAGAAGAAAAAAAAAGAACTTTATTCTGGGTCTGCTTGTCCCCTAAGAATAACATATGATTAAAGTACATAGGGCAATCGTCTGGCTATAATAAATAATAATAAAAAATAATATATCCTTGTAAAAGGATACATTTTATGTATACTATTATAATTTATATAGCATAAATATTCATTTTTTTACATTTGCTCGGAAGATTGAAAATTAAGAAGGTTAAGAAATAAAGAATGTTTAAAGGAAGTAAGAGTGGAGCTTTTTCGAGATGGGCAATGAATTCCATAAAGAGGAAGCACGGATAATAAAGGATTTCTCGAAGGATGCAGTTCGATGCGCCGGAGTGTACAGGTTGATGGGTTGGGTTCTAGTATTTAAGAGGTGGATGGAGGAGCGCAGGGTAAGGAGGTTGTTTAGGCGCGGTGTAAAAGTTTATCATTTTAATAGTTTCAAAAAGAGTCAACTTTAATTTTAATTACTGATTTTGTCTTCACCTTTCCAATTATGAAAACCAAAAATGAATTTGTAGTTAAGAATATTATTTTGTCAATTTTAGGTGATAAGTTTCATTTATTGTAGTTAGTCATTTGTTTAAAAATAAAACATATGTTTTTTTTTTTTATGTCCAGTCACAACACTAATAAAATAGTTGTGTCTGGCATCTGATCGCAAGAAGATCGCATCTCGTTTTAATCGCTTACATTGATTGTCTGGATTTTGATGTTATGAAGATCGCGCCTCATATTATTGGTTTGCGCAGTCTTGGCTTCTAACGCTAGAAGAGAGCACCTCGTGTGAACAATGGTATTTGGATCCTGGAATAGCAAAGTGTACACCGCCCGCTGCAGTTGGAGCACACGCATTGAAGTGGAATAATCGCATTGAACTTCGCTCCTTTCATCGTTTAAAGAAGGTCATCTGGAGATAATTGTTGTTCACTTCGTGAATTGGTTGAACTTTATTTTAAACATTTAATTTATTTTAATTTACCATTTTTCAATATATTAAGGTTAAACGATTTTCTTTAGTTACAAACTTTATTTATCTTGCTATAAACTATTTATAGATCTAAATTCTTTCTTAATTGTAAAATTTGTTTTAATTGAATATTTTCCATTGGATTTTTTTGTTTGTTTGGTTTTTTTTTGTAAATACATATATAATTGATCTGCTACATGATTGGAAAGGATTATTTTATTTTGTTTTTATATTTGCCCAATTTCTTGTTAGTTTCATATGTTTTAATAATTAAGGACGCTGCAGAACCGGCTGGAAAGGGGATAGTGGTAGGCAGCCAATAAAGGTAAGCCCCTCTTCCCAACAGAGGTCATGGATATAGGTGGGTTTTTGGTTTTAAAGGTTTGAAATATGAGCGCACCTAGGAAGTATTGACGTCGAAAACTGAGGTAAAGCCACCCGATTTCAGAATACCTATGAGATATGTGAGAACGTCTTGAGATCCCGAAAATAAATCTAATAAAATAGTTCATTACTCTTTTACATCTCATCTCGAGCTCATCAGACAGCCCTCCATATACTGTGCATCCGTAGTCAAAGTTGGGAAAAACGAGTGATGATGCTAAAAGTTGTCGGGTACTTAATGGTAATGAATCACGTTAATGTGAAAGTTGCTTAGGAATGAAAATAGATTTCCTCGTGATTTGAGAGATATGGTTATTCCAAGTAAGATGTTGATCGAAAGTTATTCCCAGGTTTTTGAGGACAAGCAGTTGATAGTAGGGAAGGGCTTTTAGGTGAGGTTTTGACCCAATGAGGATAGCCTTTGTTTATAAAATTAAAAATTCTCTTAACAAATATTTAATAACATTTTTATAAGAAAACTGTACATTCAGTTTTATGTCTGACATACATTATGAGACATCTATATAATTAGAGAGCGTCGGTTTGGAAAAAAAAGAAGACGGTGAATGAAGAGTTTAAAATGTTCCGAGGGAAGAAGTAATGTGAGGAGGGAAAGAATTCCAGAGAATAGAGGATCGAACAACAAAGAAACGTTGGATTGCAGTACTTCTGTGGAATGGAGTATAGAGATTGGTACGATGAAATCTTGTATGTAGTGATTGGATGATGATGATGATGATGAGACTTGAATTGTAGGATGCTGTAAATAATAGGGTGTATAAAAAAAATGACTTGTATTATTATTTCTTTGATATAAAATACAATTAATACTTAAAGTATACTCCATTGTTATCTACCGTCATTACCCATCTGCTAGCCAATCGATGCCACGCTGATACCATTTCTTGGGATGGCTTTCAAAGAACTCTTGGCCAGCATTTTCAACTTCCGCAAAATTATCAAATTTTTTCCCTTGAAAAAAATGGGCCATGGATCAAAACAAATAGTAATCCAAAAGTGCGAGGTCTGGACTATATGGTGGATGAGGCAGCAGTTCAAACCCATGAAGTTCTGTAAACTATTCTTTGGTTCGACGGGAAGTGTATGGACGAGCATTATCTTGTTGGAATAAAACTCCTTTTCGGTTGATGAGAGCAAGATAACGCTCTGACAACTGCGTACAATCTTTCCAGTTGTTCGCAGTAGAGTTCAGAATTCATAGAGCATCCGTCAGGAACAAATTCGTGATGAATAAAACCTTCAAAATTCCAAAAAACGCAAAGCATGGATTTTTTTTTTTCAAATTTCCCTCTTGCAGCAACCGGTAATGCAGTTTGACCACGATCTAGCCATTGCTTAAGGGTATTCGGATTTCGCCAGTAAACCCACTTTTCATCACAGGTAACAATCCTCCGATAAAATCTCATATCAGAAGGTTTTCTAATACATTTTCACAAATTTCTAGCCTTTTAGCTGATGAGGAGTAAGTTTGTGAGGGACCAGTCTACAGGTCTTTTTCACCTTCCCCATGGAGAGAAGATGGCGACTAACAGTATCTTTCGACACACCACACTCCCTGGCAAGTTCGCGAGTACTTGTGGACGGATTTGACTCAACAGCTTCCTTTCCAACGTTGTATCTCCAATTCTAAATTTTTCAAACCAACGCCGCGCAGTGCGCTCTTCAAGGACACCTTCCCCTTCATATTTAATAATTTCACGAGTTGCTTCAGCGGCTGTAAATTTTTTTTTTTTCAGTAATGTCTAAAAATTACGAGAATTTTGTAGGACACTGTCATGTTTCTTCTTTGAAATCAATAACTGAACTGGGGCTTTTTTTTGTCCAGTGTTAGTAAACTAGCTTAGAGAATGCTGTAAAGGGATTATTAGGTATTGGTAAATAATAAATAGCATTAAAATATTTACAGAGTTTTGAAATTTGGAATTAGATAAAACGGTCATTTTTTTTTATACGCTCCATTAAATAGAGGGTAATAAGTTTTGATAATCTGGAATAGGTAAATGCCAAGGGAGTATTCTCCACATAAGGAGGTGGAAAGCCAATTTAACTTGGCATGAGGTCGTCTTGAGGTTCCGAAGGCAAACCTTATGAAACAATTAGCGCTGGGATTAGGCAACTAGTAGATCTTATCATTTTCGTTCCTCATCATAATAAGAAAATATATAATAGGGGTTATCAAAAAAAAAAGACCGTTTTATCAAATTCTAGAGTTCAAAAGTCTGCAAATAACTTAATGCTATTTATTATTTACCAATACTTAATAATCCATTTATAGCATTCTCTAAGCTTGTTTACTAACAGTGGACTTCCTCATAAAAAGCCTCAGTTCAGTTATTTATTTCAAAGAAGAAACATGACAGTGTCCTACGAAATTCTCGTAATTTTAAGACATTACTGGAAAAAAAATTTCACAGCCGCTGAAGCAACTCGTGAAATTATTAAATATGAAGGGGAAGGAGTCCCTGAAGAGCGTACCGCGCGACGTTGGTTTGAAAAATTTAGAAGTGGAGATACAACTTTGGAAAGGAAGAAGGGCTCCGGGCGGCCACTAATGGATATTGATGAGGTTCTGAAGAAAGCTGTTTAGTCAAATCCGTCCACAAGTGCTCACGAACTTACCAGGGAGTGTGGTGTGTCGAAAGATACTTGTTTCGATCCATGGTCCATTTTCTTCAAGGGATAAAATTTTATAATTTTGCGGAAGTTTAAAATGTTAGTCGCCATCTTCTCTCCATGGGGAAGGTGAAAAAGACCTGTAGACTGGTCCCTCACGAGCTTACTCCTCAACAATCAGCAGAAAAGTTTACAGAACTTCACTGGTTTGAACTCCTGCCTCATCCACCATGTAGTCCAGACCTTGCACCTTCGGATTACTACTTGTTTCGATCCATGGCCCATTTTTTTAAATGAAAAAAATTTGATAATTTTGCGGAAGTTGAAAATTCTGTCCAAGAGTTCTTTGACGGCCATTCCAAGGAATGGTATCAGCGTGGCATCGAGCAATTGGCTAGCAGATGGGTAATGACGGTAGATAACAATGGACTATACTTTGAGTATTAATTGTATTTCATATCAAAGAAATAATAATACAAATATTTGTTTAAGAAACGGTCTTTTTTTTTCTTTTTTGTATACACCCCATTATTTTGTAACCAAGTAGTTTATATGTTCTGTATTGATCGAAGAGACTGTGAGAGAAGAACATACCCGAATGACCATACACAGCAGTAAGCATTATTATTCCGTCATTACCGAAAATAAAAAATAATATTTCTTTGAAAGAAGAATATTATACAGTTAGTAATTTTCATATTAATATACGATTGCTTACAATGAGTTTTTCTCAACTCCAAAATTGATTTTACAATTGGGGGGTGGGGACACACACTCATATTTAAAAAGAAAAACGATATAGATATAAAATAACGATATATTATATCAGAGATAAATAAAATTATTTTTAATTTATGCGACTATCATTTCAACATCAAAAACTGTGTTTTGTTGGGTATCCTCTCATTCTTAGCACCTCATGAAGCCACTTCGGCATTGGTTTCACAAGTTTTTCGGTTGTCTCCACAGTTTGAAAACAGTTTTCTGTCTTCTTGCAATATTAGTGAATGAATGAATGAATGAATTACTGTATTTTGTAAAAATAATTACAATCACAGGAGGTCTGACTCCAGAATGAACAGTTAAAATGAAAAAAAAAAAAAATATATATATATATATATATATATATATATACATAAATTGAAACAAACATAAAGTCCATATATCACACATAATATAAAATTAAATAAATAGACTACACATAATAAGTACATCTTAAAAAAAAAAAAAAAAAAAAAAAAAAATCGGCTGAAAAAGAAAAACAAAATTTTAGACAAATAAAAATTAAACAAAATACTTCGAGATAACTAATCACCATCTGAATTAAATGTACGTGTTATAAATAAATAAATAACGTTTAAATGCTTTATGGTCTTAACGGTTAAAAGATTTTCTATGGTCAACTCAGGAGTAGGTTTGGGCAGGAGATACTTGCTTAAATACTTTTGCCTTTGTTTCCTAAATGCGGAACAATCCAGCAAAAAGTGTGTGACACCATCGCTAACATTTGTGTCACAAAACCCACAGGATAGATCACTGATAAATTGCCTATGCATGCCACCGTACGACAAACGTGTATTCCTTTTGCTGGCCATCCTCAGTTGAGCGAGAATTCTCTGGTTTTCTATATGGGTGCTGAATTGTAGGTACGTTTGAGCTATACCAAAGGTTGCGACATTTCTATAATATAGATTAAACTCGGACTGCGCCACTCGATCGAAATCTAAACTCATGAGATGATTCCTCATTGCGTCTTCGAGGTCGACGCTGTTTAATGATTTCTAAGTTCGAACAAGTCAAAATGTCAGAAGCTCCCACCATAGCGAGCAGTTTACCAAGCTCTCTCAACCAGTTATGAGGCATAGTGGTAATTTTTCGAAATTCAAAGAGCCTCTTATAACATATTTTTGGCAGCTGATGGTCTTCCATCCCCAACATTTTTACCCACCACTTCAACATCCTTTTAAAAATCTTGTAATATTAGTGTTAGTTTAGTAATCGCTTTCTATGAATAAATTCTTTAATTTTTTAGAGGGGTCCTCACCGGCTTACCGGCGGACTTGAGCGAAACAGCTCTCGCGGACCAAACACACCTCACAATTTCATTTTATCACCAATTCACACCTCATTAATCACCTTTCCAGATCACTTCTGGAATTGTAAAACCTGGCCTCGGTCAGAAACGATCCGATCGAAAGATTAGAAAATCAATGATGATGAGTCTTCTAATGAATAAAAATAAAATAAATAATAATTGGTTCAAAGAAGTTCAGGATGATTTGAAAGAATTAGATATAACTCAACAACAAATCAAAGACAGAGAAGAGAAGAGGATTTTGAAGAATAAAAGTATAAGTCTCAAACTAAAAACAGTTAAACGTAAATATACTATAACGGACACACAAAGGGCAGCCAGGTCGGAGAGGATGAGAAAGTTATGGGAGCAGAAGAAGAAGAAGTCTAAATAGAATACTCAAATGTATTGATTTAAGTGCTCCAATGTGGGCGTAAAGAATGTAAAAAAAAAAAAATTAATTCTTTAATTTTTTCAACAATTTGCAATCCATATTCTTTTAGTTCATATATGATGTTAAATATATACTTATAGAAAAGGAAAAAAAAACAAAAAAAAAAAATCAATGAAAAGAGACCTTATATTTTAGAGCTGCTAGTGAGTAGTTCTTTACATGTCATTGTAATAATTTCCTTAAATTTACTTGACGTATATTGGCGTACAGTTGTAAATATCAATAAATAGTTAAAAATTAACTGATTTTAGTTGATGACTGTAACGAAACGTTTTGTATGCTTGCCATATAAGGAAAAACAACAACAACAAAACAAACGTCTTATTTTGAATCCACATATAAGAAATCAGATGCATATTAACTAGTGATGGGTCGTTCTGGGTGGAACGGAACTTGGAACTGGTTCCAGCTTTGAACCGGATTAGAACGAAACCAGTTGCTCAAGTTTATCGTTCCACCTGGAACGAATACCAACGCCAGAAAATTTCTCGTTTCGTTCCCTCGGTGAAGTAGAGTTTAGATTGCATCAATGGTTTCGTTCCACCCAAGGTCGCTCCGACTGCGTTGTTGTGTTAATCCTGCCGCTGTTGATTTCTTCCCCCCACTCCATCACTCCACCACCTCGCGCATGGCCATCTTCAAAAGAAACCGCTTTTTTTGAAATTTTCTATTCTGCCGATGAAGCTCGGCTTCTTCTTTCTGGTTCAAAGAAATGAACCACACAATAATTACTGCATATATAAATAACTGATTTTTCGCTATTTGTTTAAAAGCTAATGGAGCAGTCACAAGAATTAATCACTCCTTTTTTCTCGGAACCTATGTTGTTGGAAAATTCTTTCTCAATAGTGCACTATTTGTGAGCTAACTTTTTTATAAAATTCTTGATTGAATAAAATCATTTTAGAAGTATACATTTTTTAATAAGTATACTTAGCTATTTAAACCTACCTAATATTATAGTACCTATAATATTTTTAATTATAAAATAGAAGGAGGAGGTTATCAGCTCAAAGTCAGTGATGCAACGAAAATGCATAGTACATAGGTAATAGATTTTTCAAACTGACGTGGAACCAAAAGTGAAAAAGACCGTAAATTCTTATTCTACTTTTAACTCGGAACGGCCCCAACTAGTAAGTGGAACGAAAAATAGAACGGAACGAAAACTGGAACTGGTTCCAATAGTAAAACGGAACGTAAAATCTCATTCCACTTTTAAGTCGGAACGGCCTTTCATTAATATTAACAGTCTCATGGGAAAGCGAAGCGGAAGTACTTCTTGAAAGTGATAGGCGAAAGAGCGTGGACTGTATGGTGATATAATGGAAATAAGGGTAGTAAGCTAAATAGAAAATCCCTTCGATCGATTTTATTATTTTTAGTAACAAGACTAAAATAACAAGAAACTGCTCGCCGTTATAGACTTCTTTGCAATTTCCCAGATGCCTTACATTGCATGTGCTGATTAATTACAAAAGACTCATTAATAAGACAGTAATTAGACCTAATTCGACATGGGGAATTGAAATATGTGAACCACCAAACCATCCAACTCACCTCGTAACCAATTTTTCGAAAACAAAAATCCATAGAAAAATGGTCAATGATCTTTACTTTGACACAAATAAACTTATCGATGTCTTATCGTTACACAAGTTGCTGATGTAGCCCAAAGCACCTACAGTAGAAACTCGATAATTCGTCATCGTCTCTTAAACTATATAATTGTAATTTTTTTTTGCAATTTATTGAATGTAAAAACGAACAGATGAATATTATAAACATTGGACTTGAGTAACAATGACAAAAACCTTGGAACAAAAACATTTTTAAGTACACAAGTTGCTGATGTAGCCCAAAGCACCTACAGTAGAAACTCGATAATTCGTCATGAGTGGAGGAGAGGGGGTTACGAAATAACGGAAATGACGAACTACAGAATTTTGTTGGTAAAGTAACAAAAGAGCATTTTAAGCTATATAATTGTAATTTTTTTTGCAATTTATTGAATGTAAAAACGACCAGATGAACATTATAAACATTGGACTTGAGTAACAATGACAAAAACCTTGAAACAAAAACATTTTTAAATAATGAAGTCATATACAAAAACGTACATACATGCATAAAATATAAAAAATACAAAAACAGACATACGAGGTGTGATAAAAAAGTTCCAGGACTTTTTATATACTATGGGAATGCAATGTCTCACAGCAATGCAGTTGGCAGCATTGTATTGCCTGACTCAACAGGAACACAGCTTTGTTTGCAGATCAATCATAACATCACTGAAAGTAACATTAGCACAGTTTGTTTGAGGTTAGTTTTATAGAGTTCGGCTACTTTATGTGAAAGAAGAGCAACGTGTTTGTGTGAAGTTTTGTGTGAAACTGAACAAAACGTTTTCTGAAACCTTTTTGATGTTACAAGAGGCTTTTGGTGAAGAATGTCTAAGCCGATCATGCTGCCATCAGTGGTTCAAGAGGTTTAAAGATGGCCGAACATCCACAGACGACGATGCTCGTTCCGGACGCCCTTCAACGTCAATCAATGATGAAAATGTTGCTAAAGTGAATGCTCACGTACGATCAGACCGTCGAATAACAATCCGTGAAATGGCAGAAGAGTGTAACATTTCATTTGGGTCATGCCAGGAAATTTTAACTGAAAAACTTCAAATGCGTCGTGTTGCAGCAAAGTTTGTGCCAAAGCTGTTGACTGAAGACCAAAAACAACACCGAACTCATGTTTCTATGGAACTTCTTCAAAAGGCAAATGACGACGAAAGCTTCTTGAAACATGTCATTACGGGAGACGAGACATCGGTGTTTGGTAACGATGTGGAAACAAAAGCCAAATCATCACAATGGACATCAAAAGGTTCTCCAAGACCCAAGAAAGCACGCCAAGTCAAATCAAATGTGAAGGTCATGCTTACGGTTTTCTTTGACTGTAAAGGTGTTGTCTACTATGAATTCCTTCCACAAGGTCAAACAATTAATCGTTTTGTTTATCTTGAAACCCTCAGAAAATTGCGTAATGCTGTGAGAAGAAAGAGACCTGAGCTGTGGCAAAGTGGTGATTGGGTCCTCCACCATGACAATGCTCCTGTTCACTCTGCATTAGTCATCCGTAACTTTTGTGTAAAAAACGCAATGAAGGTCATTCCTCAGCCCCCTACTCACCTGACCTGGCTCCAGCCGACTTTTTTCTTTTCCCGAAGTTCAAGAGACACCTGAAAGGACGAATATTTCAAACAGTTGACGAAATTAAAGTAAAAACAACGGAGCTGCTAAACACCTTTACAAAAGAAGAGTTTTCTGGGGCCTTTGATCAGTGGAAACACCGGTGGGAAAAGTGTGTAGCTTCCCAAGGGGAGTACTTCGAAGGAAACAAATTTGAATAACCTGTATGTTGTATGAATAAATGTATAAAAATTCAATCCTGGAACTTTTTGATCACACCTCGTACATATCATATTTATTCAACAGATACATTGTTCCACGCATCACCTACATTGAAAATAGCTTATATGATTTTGTTCCTGAATCAGATGAAATTATATTCAAAGAAAGAAGCTTTTTCTCAGATAAGGTTCAAGTTTATAGTCTTAACTGATTTCGGGAATTGTTCAACTGCACTCTTACTTCTGTTCATCTCTTACTACAATTTATGGAGGGATCGACTCCGGGTTTGTTCTGTTTGTTGTTTTCTAAGAAATGATTTACAAAATGTATAAATATAGGCGTATTTTTTAGTGACAAACCAAATGAGGCGGTTTAAAGATTAAATAATTAGTAAGGGGAAAAATGATTTATGATGAGTATTCAATTTTATTATTTATAGTCGCAAATTTAAAAAAACAAAACAAAAAAAATCATCTGACGTATTACAGAATAAGACGGATTATCGAGTGACGAATTAATGAGTTTCCACTGTACCAATCCTTCCATAGTAAACTCCATAACCATTCAAATCCACAAGTATCTCAACTTGCTTCGTATTCTATTCCCGATAACCCTCCAAGACGTCTGAAAAGAATATGGCCTTGGTATCTTCGCTCATAGAAAATTTATTGCAATGCTAACAATGAGTGCTTTCGAACCAATTGACATGTTATTATCACTTTTACTCGATGTAACTTTTTGTTAATAAAGTTTTATATTTCAATAAATAGATAAATAAAAAATAAATTATCTCAGGAACCAAAACACTTACAATATATATATATATATATATATATAACAATGATAAATAAACAAAAATTGAAGAAATTTTCTATTCGGTTTCGCTGGTATTTCTTAAAATAATAAAACATATTGGAATCATTTTACTGATTGTTCGAAATTGTAGTATGGCGGCATTATTAAATGAAAGAAAAAGTTCATAAAAGCGTTTTACAATTAGGTTTTTATTCCCTTATAATCAAAACGTATATTCATTTTGCCCTAAAAGAAACCTCATTGTTGGGCTATTCGTTTCATCAAAAGACTCGTGTAAATGGAATTCAGATGAAAACTGTTCTCAAAGAGACTGACGGACAGGTAAATAACTTTTTTTTATTAATTTTTTTTTCCAACCGTACGAGTATAAAGGAAAAATAATTTCTTTCAAATTGAATGTTCTATGGCTTCGTCTGTAGCTATCCTTGACAAAAAAAACATTTACTGTGAATTAAAAAAAAAAAAAAATGTATTTATTTATGAATAATGTTTTTTTAAAAATAAGTTATGTGTTTCATCTCGATATGACAACATCATATAATCAAAATGTCAAAAGGAAAAATAAAATCCTTTCCCTTACTCTTCCTATGTTCGATTTCCCAATAAATTTGGATTGAAAAAAAAAAAATCTATACGTCATGAAACTTTTAGGTACGATGCTTTTTATTATTACTCTTGATTTTGAAAAATACATTTATAACCAATTTTTAAATTAACCACTATATAAATAAAATGGAAAATGAAACATCTTCCCCCCAAGAATACCAAAAAAATATATTGAAACGTACCATTGTCTGGCTGCGATTTTTTTAAAAAGAGACAACACAGTACATATTCAAAAAGGAACAGATTTTCAAATGCATATATACTATAGGAGCTGAAAAATAAATGATAGGTGAAAGAAGTTAGGAAATATGCTTTACTAATAGGGACGGGATTTCAAAAGAAGGTTGAGCTAACGATTATAGATTTTTCAAAGAGAGCAGATCAATGAAAGGGGGGGATACATGATAGAAGGTTCGGGGTTTGTATTCAGAATGGATTAACGGAGATAATATAACAAATAAAGTCAAGAATACAGAAATGTTTTTTGTCGAATTATTTATACTTAAATTTTTTTTTCTATTCATCAATTTATTGAAATTTACAACTGTACAATATTTATACATCAAGTAAATGTGCTGTTACATATTACAATAACATGTCAAAAATTAAAAAGAACTACTCATCAGTAGCACTTCAATAAAAATTGTACACTAGAAGGTCTCTAGGCCATCTTCTTTTCAGACACCTCGGAGGGTTATCGGGAATGGAATGGGAAGCAAGTTGAGAGACGAGTGGATAAGTGTTGTTATGGAGTTTACTATAGTATACGTGTCTGGTTTGGGTAAAATCAGTAATGTATGGAACATTAAGGTCTTTATGGATAAGTTTATTGGTGACAAAGTAAGGGGCATTTACGATTTTTTGAAAGGTTTTTGGATTGTAAAGATTGGATACGAGATGAGTTGGATGGTTTAGTAGAGCCTAAAAGCTCAGCTCCGTATGTCCAAATAGGTCTAATCACAGTCATGTATATGAGTCTTTTGTAATGAATTGGGAGCTTTGATAGTTTGTCTAGTAAATGTTGAAGTAGTTTCTTGTCGCTTTAGTCTTGTATGTGGATTCCAAGTAAAAGACATTGGTCCAAGTGGTGTCCTAGGTAGCGGATCTGTTCAACAGGGATGGGTAAAATATCAACAAAGGATACTGTAGTACAGGAAGTCGAAGGTTTACGATGAAGGGTAAAGGATATTTGGTGAGATTTTTTTGGATTTATTTTGATTCTCCGTTTATGACACCATTCTTGAACAAAATAAAAAATAAAATAGCAATGTAAGCAATGGATTAAAATACTAGCACAATATAATATATTAATGATAAAAATATACTTTGTATTCTGACCCTTTCGCCTCTTTACATTCAGCCCCTCTAGGTCCTAATATCTTTCGGAAGTCCATTTAATTGTGGCTCCTTGGTGATTATCATTATGTTTGATATCTTGTCTTCATTAAAAAAAAAAAAATAATAATAATAATAAGAATAAATAATATCTATGTTGCAAAGTGCTGATGTATTTTTTTAGAACTAATAAGAATGTTTAACATAAGAAACTATTTTTCCAATAACTGTGGTACCTAATTCATCAACCATAATAGAAATCACCAAATTATAAAAAATTTACAAACTTTAGTAAATAAATTTATTTATTAAAAGGATAATTTTAAGAACTAAGAAGGGGAACTTGGGAAAGAAGATGGAAGGGTGGAATTAAAGAAATATTACTGGGAAACTTTAAGAAGAAAAGTTCTAGCCCTGAGGCGGCGGAAAACGGTCTGGGCGACATTCCTCATTTTTCCGAGTAATTGCTGATTATTTTTTCGCAGAGTAATGAATTCATTAGGCGTCGAGTTTTTAATTAATTAAGGATTATTCATTTTTTTTTTAAATTTTATTTATCTTTTCAGGAATGATTTACAATTCTGAAGGAACGAATCGAACGAGGCATCTGTCGCATTAGAACTGTCCATTTAACAAGATACGATTATTTTTAATCTTTTATATATATAACAATTTATTGAAATTTACAACTACACAAATATATACATTAAGTAAATGAGCTGATAACGATTTCAATAACATGTCAAAACTTGAAAAGAACTACTCATCATTAGCACTTCAATAAAAATTCTACACTAGAAGGTCTCTAGGCCATCTTCTTTTCAGACACCTCGGAGGGTTATCGGGAATGGAGTGGGAAGCAAGTTGAGCGACGAGTGGATAAATGTTGTTATGGAGTTTACTATAATATACGTGTCTGGTTTGGGTAAAATCAGTAATGTATGGAACATTAAGGTCTTAATGGATAAGTTTATTGGTGACAAAGTAAGGAGTATTGAGGATTTTTCGAAGTTTAAATGAAAAAAATCAATTTTTGCTAACATTTTTTAAGTGTTAGGGGTTTCTTATAGAAATATTTTTTGTTATATAAAACTAGCGACAATAGGATCTACTGGTTAGGAACTGTATTGGTTTTGATAATTCTTATCGGATTTGAAACTGGGTTTTTTTTTCGACATTGTTTATTTTAAAAAAAATCATTGATTGTTAATATAATTGATTTTTTTCTCTCTTTCAAATTTGTATTCACAGCTGTTATTGGAGTAACAATAAGTGAATTTGATGATATTGGAATAATACAGGCCTTGTAGGCGTGTGGGAGACCAGCGCTCAACAGTACCTCCTCCTGACATGGATTAAAAAAAAAAAGATTTATTTCAGCAAATCTCTCATCCAGCTTCTTTTAAGCCTTCTGAGAGTATTTACAGGTATGTCAGTCGTACTAAAAGTCTGTCGTGAAATTGTCTATAAAGGTTATGTATATGTTCCTTTACTGTAGGTACTTATAAATCAGAGAGAAGTGTGATTAGTCTGAGTATTTTTGATTGGAATATTTGTATTTTTTTAGGATGAATATTTTTTGCAGCCCCATATACTTTTTTTGGCGTATGTCCATATGGTTTTAAGTAAGTAAGTGTATGTTTTGAATTATTAATTTAAGTAATTTGAATCTTTTAATTTTAAAATGTAAATTAGGAAAATCATTAGATTATAGATAGATATATCCTATGATGTATTGCTTTTCCCAATCAGAGAAAAATTGAGTTTTGTTTTGTTTCGTTTTTTTTAATATCCATTTAGCAGTTGTTCCTTTGTTTGGGTGTTCATTCAATACTTTATCAACATTAGCTATTGTCCCTGCTCCCACAATATCCCCCATTTATTGATGTCTGACTTATTGGATTCTTAATATCATATCGTGCAAACCGATTCTTTTTTATGTAGTGGCATTTAGGTGGGTGGTTAATAATTATATTTTATTTGTGAAATATATTTTATTTAACGATATTATAATGCAATGAATTATAAGTACACAATGTTATGTTTATTAATAATTAATAATTAGACGGTGAGAAGAAAAGTCTGGAATATGAGTGATAAGCCATAAAACCCTTCAAAGGAGATCTGGGCCAGGCAAAACTTGGTCAAACCTTCGGAATGACTGCCGCTGTAAACCTGCAATATTTTGTCTACAAAAGTTTATAGGAGACAAAGAATTGAAAACTTATAAACAAAGGAATCTAAAAGAAAAGGAGAAGGGATACTTATGTATATATTGAGGCCCTGGAAACGATTAGAGATAGTTTTTGTTGAAGAGTTTGATTGACGGAGAGTTTGGTCGAGGAGTCTTTTGGAGACAGAGGGGAGAGGCCGTTTGATACACGGCTGAGGATGATAAACCGAGAGGCAATCGATCAAGAGTTCCCTTGATGGAAGAAGATGGAACGTGATCAAGACAGCCGAAATATGGCCCAGACCAACCTGAAGGTGGGGTTCCGCATGGAGCAGCCAGCTGCAGCTGCTGCGTTCAGAAGCCAGAGAGGGTGGTTCCACATGTAGCTTCCAAGCGCTGCGGCTGGAAGTTTATCAGTTCGCATTCTGGCTTCAGCGGAGTAAAACTGGTATTGTGATTGTTCATGGAGGAAGAGGAGTTCCATGTTATGAACAGATCAATTGACCCCATATTTTCCCGAAGAAGAGAAGAAGGTTTTCTCTCTTTGTTGATTGAGCTGAACCTCCAGAACGACGAGGAGAAATTCAGGAAGTTCTTCCGGCTAAACTTCATTCGATTAGATTTTATAATTTTTCTATATTTCTATTTCTCTAACGTTCTAAAACGAGGCATTTTTAATGAAACGTTTTAATAAACGGGAGCGCAACGAGGCGTATTATGAGAACTAACAAACTGGGGGCAGACCTAAAGTTTAGCAAAATGCGGGAAGACCAGAAAACAAACCAATACTTGGAAGTCTCCATTGCTGTGAATGTAATGCACCACGTTTTCCCTCTGGTGATTTCACAATATACAGAAATGCAATTTAGAAAACTCGCTGGAACCACAATTTTATTGTTTTTTTTCAGATGATGTATGAAGTTTCAGTTTCTTTATTACTGTTTAGTCCAATGAACATTTTATTGACAATCCTGTTTTCGTTAAATAATTTTTATAATGTAAGAGATATTTATATATAAATAAATTGTGGTATTTCAACCTGAGGTTGTATCAAATTATTTATAAATGTATATTTAATATACCAAAACGTAATGTATTTTTAAGAATTGTTTTTCTTATGTATAAATACATATACAGTTTAAAATGGAACAAGAAACTTTAGTGATGTGGGGCTGCATAGCACAGACGCGAAGGAGCACCGCATAGACTAGTCCCTAGAGCAGTCCGAACGCAGCAGCTCAGCTTCTCAATTTTCTGGCGGCAGCTGCTGCGGCGCTTCTTGCAACAGTTCTATTAAAACCAACTGAAGCAGTTCCTCGCTTCCAGCTGCTGCGGCTGGCTGCTCCATGCGGAACCCCACCTTCAAGCATCCGCCTTTTAGACTGTAACCCGATAGATAAGTACCCACGTATTGTTTGGTAATAATTATAACTTGTAAATTGTGTGCTGACCTTAGAATATAGTATTTGTAAAATCATCCTATAGTTTTATGTATATACATAATGGTTCTAGTAAATATAGTAAGTTTAATATTCATCATAATCATTCTATTTCCTAAATGCCACTTAAGTAATACTGAATTGGTTTGCACGTATTGGATTAGATTCCAATGAAGTATTAATAAATGGGGTTTTACTATTCAGATAGTTTGTTTGTTTATTTCGTTTAACGTTACTTTTATGCTGCTATGGCTAATCGGACGATGCTACGGTGGGAGTCCTAAATTTTGCCTATCCAGGTATAATTAGGATAGGGATCTTTAACGAGTACCTGACATCGCATAGGTCCCGAGCCTATGCGATGACCCCCATTTTACGTCCCTTCCGAATGACAGCATAGCTAAGGATTTTTTACTCGCTTTAAAAAATCCTAAGGTCATCTGCCGGGCTACGAACCCGCGATCTTGGGTTTATTGGGTTGATATGCTAATCACTACACCACAGGTGACCCCTATTCAGGTAGTGACGCAGTACTTTCAATAAACCCCAAGAATATAGCAATAAAGTAAAAGGTTATTTGGTGATTTTACAATTGCAGCATTACAATGGAAGTTTAAAAGCGAGTAGGTGCCATCGAAAAAAAATGTATACCTATACCCACTAGAGTGAACTACGGTCGGCGCTTACACCAATGCCATATTTTAGCCGGTCAATGAACTAATTTATAACAACAAAAAATAAGTTATATCTGTCTCGAAAGAATTACTTTAGCACATGTTTTCATTTTGTTGGCAATTATACCCTTTTGCATTTTCAAGTTTTAATTACTATTGGGTTGTTGCAAAAATGATGCAGGTTTTTATATGTGACAGAAAAACTTATAATAATTTAGTGTCTTATAATGTTGAGTTAGTGGTCAACACTACCCACACTCACAATGTCCCTAGTAGTTTTGAAATGTTTTTTTTTTCTCTAGCAAATCCCTCAAATGGACGTGAGTTTCAAAAGAAGAGCTAACATAACCTTCCTTTTCTCCGAGATCAAAATGTCCAAAATTAAATTTTTGCAACAAATGCTGAACTGTTAGAGTCGCTGGAGAAAAACTGGAGAAGGTTGGAGAGCAGACGATAACCTGAAAAGAAACTTTATTTGACACAGTTAAGACCCGGAGAGTTTCGTTTCAAAATTTCAAAAACTGTGGGATAAAAAGGGGGGTGGCCATGAAATATTTAACTCCCTGTAAATTAAAAGGTTTTTAATCCATCTTATTTATAAATTAAAAAAAAAATAGAATATTAGTTAGTTATGTTTACATTTTGTTAGGAGCTTCAATCGAAAGATGTTCTTAGTTTTTCAGTACAACAGTAACACTTTTAAATATATTTCAAATTTAATATATAAAACACTAAAAATTATTGCATTAAAAAAAATTCATTAACAAAATAAATAATTAAGATGTAGATAGTTGAGGTGTGCAGTCATAGAATTGAATTAAATTAAAATATATATTTCAATTCATTGTGCCGACATTTCGGCTTAGAGTGCATTAGACCTAGAAGAAAAACAAACAAAAATGCTAGTAAGACGAAACGTCGGCAAAATAATTTAAAACTTATATTTTAATTGTTTTCAACTCAATGACAGTGATCCTTACTACCTTCACAAGTGTATTTTTTCCACAAAAATAATTGTCCTGAAGTACAAAATAAATACCAGTATCCACAATCCATTATTAAATTCTGTAACTGAAAATGAAGTACTTATTCTCCACAAAAATACGCATGAACTTGGATTACGTTGAATCGGGTTTGCCCTTATTCCTTTAGTCCCAGTTGGGTATGCCCCAGGGAGGTAACCTGACCCAAGAATCGATCCACAGCTTTAAGATAGGAAGGGATATAGCCAGAGTCGAACCTGACCCTGTGTGTATACAGTAACTATTCAATAGAACTATCTTGCGTCCTTTACGTATGAAGAAGGCTAACGTATGAAACTACGGCGAGACACCCCCATTTGGACTTAAGCGTCCCAAATCAATCAACAGGTCAAAAAATGCATTTCCAAAAAATATAAAAATTCTAATCGAAATTCATAAGACGGATAACTAGGGCTGTGAATTATATGCAATAAAAACTGAAAAAATATGCACATTTATATGCAGAGATATTGGGTAAAATATGCAATTAAATACAGAAAGTATGTAACTATCTGCATTATTATACCTACACATGCATTATACTTAAGTACAAACTCAAGTTTAAATAACTAATTGTGTTGAAAAGAAGAACATTAGGAAGAAAAACGTTAAAAAGCTAATATTAAAAAACAAAAACAAATGTTAAAAAATTTATTAAAGATAAATAAAACACATTAAACAGGGAACATTAAAAACGAAAAAAATCATGACAATAATTTCCAGAAAACATAAACAACAATCACAACCAAAATACTTATACTTTAAAACAGAACAATATACATCAAAACCAATAAGCAACGACCATAAAGAAACTCTCCCGACTTATTCGTGCCACTTATTCACTCTTGTAGATTGGAATTGCAGACAACCACTTTTTTCAGGTTTTCGAACAAAATAGATCGTCTATCGGGAGATAACGAACACAAATAGTGAAGACTTAGAAAAGAAATACTTTATTTACTGATAGTTACATACAAGACTTCTTGTATAATGGTTACAAGTCAAATGTAGTGTGTCTTCCTCTGAAAACTTCTAGCTACTTAAACCTAAAGGTTTGGAGTGGGGATAGGATCGAGGAAATAGGGTGAAAGTGACTGGCTAAATGTTTACTAAAGGGAACGTGAGAAAGGGTAGTCCGGCGTGTCAATTGTCTCATTTCACAGTGATATACACAGGGTGTTATAGGGTGGCTGGGAATCTTTGACCCAAGGCAGTTTACTTTATGATTGTTTATGACAAGTGTTGCTCAAGATGTAATTTATATTTTACCCTTGGAAGGTCAAAAGGATTATTTCTCTTAGTCAGGTGCTAAAAGGGTTTCTCAATAATAAAAGTAATGTTAAAGATTATATTAATATTATAAGTAATATTTATAATCTTATAACTCGGGCCTCAAAATAGATTTAAACGCTCTACACTAAACTACCGCCTAAATCATATAAATATAAAACGTCTCCATCACTCTTGAAATTCTCATTTGAAAGCTCACCTACGTACTTTCCAACAAGATTTTTTTGTCTTTGAAGGAGTGACTTTCGGTGTTTTAGGTTAACATAAAAGAACAATTTACGAGTGACATCTCGCGGTGAACACTGTGTGAGAGACTGTAATGGAATGATGGAAGGGAGAAGGGAGAAGGGTGAGATGGAAAGTGAAGTCATTTCTACGTGTTTGAGCGAAGTATAAACGAGAAATGATTCAGATTAAACAATTCTAAGAGAAGTAAATACGACCGAAAGTTCGCTGAAACCGAAGAATCAGCACTTGGACACCTACAAACACATTGATTAGGTGAAAAAAAAAATCGGAGGAGTTCTTGTAGCTATTTTTCGGTTTTCATCTATATATATTATTTTTTTTCTCCTCGGAAACATTAAAAAATTCAAATGTAAAATGGATATGTGAATAAATATGCAAGACTAGTTCAAAATATGTAAAAATGTGCATTTATGGCTAAATATACACAAATATGTAAATTAAAAATAGCTCAAATTTATTCCGAATGCCTAAAAAAATATATATTTTGATAATATTAGCTGTTTTAGTTAGTGGAAATATGCAAATGCATATATTTCACAGCCCTACTGATAACACACCCTGACCACCCCTCGGTTAAAAACAAAATGGAGGCTGAAAAACAGCTAGATCAGGAATCTTCTTATTTAATTCCTAATGTGGTATTACGCCAAGACATTGTACCGTTGGGTATACTGGACAACCTAGGACTTGGTTCGAGCCTGCTTCGACCACAATATTTCTTAATTAGGTGCTGCATAAAATTCGGTTTAGGTTAAGCAAGTGCTAAAAAAATAATTAGATCTTCAACCATACTACCTTTATAAACCCATAAAATGATGTCAAATTCAAATTTAACACTCTCAAATACCTTGATAAATGTTTATTCAATAAAAACAAAAAATACAATTTTTTCACCTTCTTCTAGGAGAATGAAATTTTACACCCCATTATTAATTTGATACGCAATTCAACTTGATTAGTATCGCTGAAAAGAGTACATACATCATTTTTCTTTTAATGTATAAAAATGAAAGAATTCGATGAACAAAAACCTATTAGATGAATTGGAAAATCCGAAAAAAAATTTTGATTTTTAACATGAGTTCAAACCAGAAAGGAAGATGAAAGCAATATCTTTTAAAGCATATTTTTATTAAAAATGTGAAATAGATACGTTTAACCATCTAAGGGTAATTCAAGTTTTTGTCAATCAAGCAAAATTTATTATGGTCAGATAAGATAAACTTTGAAAATTACGCATATAAGAGTTCTTTTTAATGCTGAATGGGAATATGACGTCATTTTTTATGTTAAGAAATCTCTAAAGATAGTTTGCTTAAAGATCTAATCATTTTAAAAGAATTTAAATAACCTAAACTAAATTCTATTAAATAGTATTTTTAGTTGGGTTTGCATTCAAAAATAAAAATTCTGGTGAAAATATCGATATCATTTTTTAAACTCTAGATATAATATATATATACATTTATTAAAATTTACAACTGTATAAAATATATACATCAAGTACCTTAATGTATTGACAACGATTATAATAACATGTTAAAACTTGAAAAGAACTACTCATCAGTAGCACTTTATTAAAAATTTTACACTAGAAGGTCTCTAGGCCATCTTCGTTTCAGACGCCTCGGAGGATTATCAGGAATGGAGTGGGAAGCAAGTTGGGAAACCAACGGATTTGAGTGATTATGGAGCTTACTATGGAAGGATAGGTATCTGGTTTGGGCTAAATCAGCAACATATGGAACATTAAGATCTTTATGGATAAGTTTATTGGCCACAAAGTAAGGAGCATTGAAGATTTTTCGAAGGATTTTAGATTGTAAGGATTGGATACGAGATAAATTGGATGGTTTAGTGAAGCCCCAAAGCTCAACTCCGTACGTCCAAATAGGTCCAATCACAGTCATATATATGAGTCTTTTGTAATTGATTGAGAGCTTTGAACGTTTTTATAGTAAATGTTGAAGTAGTCTGTAACGACGGGTAGTTTCTTGTCGTAGATATAAAATAAATTAGTGTAATGCTATTTCATATTTTTTTTTTTTGCTTCTAGGGCGCATTGGTCGGAACGGTAAAATACGTGTATAATATTTTTTTTAAACAGGAACCTTCAAAACAATTGCCATAAAGATACCTGAGAGACTAAGTGTGTCCTCCTGTTGTAAGTGTGTCCCCCTTATGAAATGTTGACCTCTTCATGAGAATTTTTATTTGAATTTTTTAAAAGTTTTATATACATTTTAAATACAATTATTATAATATAAAATAATAAAACATGATATGACTGCGTAATACGTAGGAAGAGAGAGATGAAATATGTAAGAGCGAGTTACATTGAGAATAATTGGACTGGAACGGCGGAAGGGGTTTGTTTAATTTGGACTTTGTTAGTTCGATGTTAATTCGAAACTTTTCGACCAACTACTGACTCCACCTCCTCGTTTCAAAACCATTGGTTTAATAATTAATAACAGAGACAGGGATCTAAAATACAATTTGTATCCAGTGGTTGAGCGATCTGGATAAATCAAGAAGAAAAATAATGTAATGAGTTGAGAAAGAAAACGAGTGTCAGAAACAAAATATGTTACAAAAATATCGCATTGAGCAATCAAAAGTTTTCTCTATTAACAACCGGAGTTAGGGAGAGGTCAAATATGGGTGCTTCCTAAACTAGGGAAAATTTTCGTGTTGATAATATCTGAAATTTTAAGGTTAGATATAATTAAGTTTTTTTGTTTTTTAGCTGTTCCTGATACTTTCCATGTGTATAGCTATTCATGTACTTTATTTTCCTCTTCGAAATTCAATTTCTATAGAATTTACATCAAGGAAATGGTATATTCCATGACGATAACATTTTCTTCTCATTTTGATAGCAACAACAATGAGGAATTGGTTATGGATACTACAATAATTTGTATTCCCCGTCAAAATCTAAGTTAATTTTATTTTTATTTATTTATTTATTTTAATTATTGAAATTTACAACTATATATACAATATTAAAATATATCAAGTGAATATGATGTTGATGATACTCATTGGTAGCACTTATAAAGGTTCTATATAATGAAGTACTGTATTAGAAGGTCCCGAAGCCATCTTCTTTTCAGGCGGCTCGGAGGATGTAAATGGATTTGAATGGATGTGGAGTTTGCTATAAAAAGATAGATATCTGGTTTGAGCTAAGCCATAAATGTAAGGTATATTAAGATCTTTGTGGATACGTTTGTGACGAAGCATTTAGAATTTTTCTAAGGATTTTAGTGGAGCCCCCAAGCTCAACTCCGTATGTCCAAATCGGTTTAGTTATTGTTATGTAAATGAGTCTTTTGTAATTAATTGGAAGGTTTGAATGTTCATAAAGTAAACGTTGAAGTAATCGAAAATGACGGGCAGTTTCTTTTTGTTTTAGTCTTGTTTGTGGATTCCAGGTAAGACGTTTGTCTAGATGGAGTCTTAGGTAGCGGATCTGTTCAACGGGGATTAGTGGAACACCATTAAAGGATACTGTAGGACAGGAAGTCGTAGGATTACGACGAAGGTTATTACGTGAGATTTATTTGGATATATTTTGATTTTTCATTTATGGCGCTATTCTTGGATTGGATTGGAGTGTCAGGGAGGCAATGAATGGATCATTTTTTACTGATAAAACACAAGTGTCATCAGCATAAATGTTTAGGATGGAAGCGTTGGGATGTCAGCTGTATAAACCGTGTGGAGGATTGGACCTAGGATACTTCCTTGAGGAATACTTGCAG
The DNA here is from genome assembly GCA_003667255.2 of Euschistus heros. NCBI lineage: Eukaryota > Metazoa > Arthropoda > Insecta > Hemiptera > Pentatomidae > Euschistus > Euschistus heros. The sequence continues at coordinate 210,651 of RCWM02000182.1, read as the reverse complement.
ATTGGATAAAGAGAGAGGAATGGGAAAAGTTATGATTAACTTTAAAAGTTCTATCACTGAGATAGGAGCGGAGAATAAGGATTTATAAGCAGGAAAATAAAATTTAAAATGTACATAAGTGACATTTTCATGTACTACATAAAGGCCATGACAATGATTGGTGGAAGAAAAAGTCAGGACAATAAGACAATAGACTTTGAAGGGAGTTTCTTAAAGACCACTTCGAATTATTGAAATTAAAAACAAGCAATTGTTTTAGTATAGGTTGGAAATAAAAAAAATTTAAATACATAGAAATATGATTATCAACGAACATGATGACAGGTAATAAAAACACTATTATGTTTTCATAATTCCTGGTTTTCGAGTTGTTACTATCTAGAAACCGTTGCAAGAAACAAGTTATTTTGCACTTAAGAGATGTTACTACAAAACACTGCTCTCAAATTGTATAAAAAATAGTTTTGTGCTGTATGAATGAATGAAAAATGAACTGTATTATTTACAAGTTAAATGCTCCTGCAATCATGACATTGTCGACAGGATATATAATAAAATAATAAAAAATAATAATAATAAGAACATAAAATACAATCGTATATGAAACGATAAAATGATTCTGAATATTTACTTAATTATTTACACATTTCCGGAAGATAAAAAATGTAAAAGGTGTAAAAATAAATTATTTTTAAAGGAAGTAAGTGAAGCAGCTTTACGAATAGGAGTGGGTAGGGAATTCCAGAAGGAGGCAGCATTATAATTATAATTGGATTTTTCAAAGGAAGCAGTTTTATCTAAGGAGGTATACAAGTTAATGTGTTTGGATCTAATGTTTAGAAGGTAAATGAAGGAAGGTTTTTTGGTTTTTGGAGATTGGAATAGGAAAGTACCCTGAAAGTATTCAGGAAAAGGCCACCCAAGCTCAGAATAAAGGCGGGAGTTCCCGAAGATAAATCTAATAAAACAGTTCATCAGTGTCATCAGCTTAAAACAAGCAACCGTAATCAAAGAAAACACATGGTACTAAATAAATATGAAAATAATATTTAAAGATAAATAGTTTTTTTTTTTTTAGCCTAGTGAGAATTTATTTTTACAATAGGAGCTTTTCTTATGTATTTCCTTTAAATCTAGCGCTATTAAATCCGGAAAGTCATTAACAAGTAATTTTAAAGTACTTAAGCATACCGGGGAATATGATCTAATACCTTTAAAAGACTTGTGTTTTACAACGACACAGTTTCATGACTTCATAAGTTAGTTAGGAGCTAAGACAAACATAACAGAGGATCTGGATTGATGTGGGAGAACGACCCTTGAATACTAAAAATGTAGGCAACGGCTCAATTTTTAAAAGCCAGGCTTTCCTCAAGTTATGACTAAATCCCTCATACTCCATGCGCATACTTCATCTCAATCTCTGACCCCGTCAGCATAAACTTAACAGAGGAAAAAATTCTCTTGAGCGCTTTAAGCCAGGGTTTTCATGTTTGTTAGCGGTAAGGCTGGTTCATTCTTACAGTAAAAAGAATACAAACATTTTATGAGGAAAAAAAAATGGTATAAAGAAATATAGATGAAGTTTACGCTGAAATCAGATCTTCCACGTATTAAATCAAAATCAGGTGAGTTTAATTAACATAAATCAGTGAACTGTTGTGGGGTAAAAAAATAAATTAAATGAAGATAATATTCCACTCATCCCAGTAGAAATTATCCGCTGACTAGGACTCCGTCTGGACAAACATCCTGGAATCCACATATAAGACTTTTTTTTTTCTTATATCAATTTATTGAAATTAACAACTGCACAAATATATACATTAAGTAAATGAGCTGATAGCGATTACAATAACATGTCATAACTTGAAAAGAACTACTCATCAGTAGCACTTCAATTAAAACTCTACACTAGAAGATCTCTAGGCCATCTTCTTTTCAGACGTCTCGAAGGATTATCAGAAATGGAGTGGGAAGCAAGTTGAGAAACTAGTGGATTGGAGTGGTTATGGACCTTACGATGAAAGGATAGGTATCTGGTTTAGGCTAACTCAGCAACATATGAAACATTAAGGTCTTTATGGGTAAAGCTACGTTCTCACGGGGCAAAAAGACGAAAGGGAGGCACGCCTTCGTTTTCTCTGTCGTGGTGCTTGCCTTGAGTGGGGGAGAAGAGTGAACTAGCCGAGAGTCGTGGACCGTTCACACGACCACGATTCAGTTTGCCCCTTGAAACCTACCATGTAGGAGCTTATCGTGGAAAGTTATGCAGTTTTGAGTTCAGTTTTTATTGGTATGTTGGCAAAAAGATTGAGAGAGTCACGTGGAAGAATAAAAAAATGGAAGAAAAAGCGTTGTTGGGTCAGGAACTGGATACTCGGAAGAAAAATCATCGAATATTAATAATACAGTATACTTAAGGACAATGGCGGAATATTCTTCTACCACATTAAAATCGTTAAATATTAAAAATATTTTAAAACAGTATCCTTAAGGACAGTAATGACTGAATATTCTTCAGATAACTTAAAAACCGTTAAATATTTTTATATTAATAAAACAGTATATAAGGACAACAATGGCGGAATATCGTTCGGATCCTGGAATATTTCAACATATTATCCATTTTTGTTCTAAATAAACCACTTGTCAACTCCCTCGACTGGCGTAGTCCACTCCTGAAAATCAAACAGGTTTGATACCGAGCGTGAGCGGTCGTGGGCTCACTTCTTTCTAGATGACGTCAGAGGCAAATTATCGCCACCTCGTTCAGACGGAGGAAATTCCACGAATGCGTGGATCACGCTAGTGTGCCACGTCCCGTGAGAACGCAGCTTTAGTTTATTGGTGACAAAGTAAGGGGCATTTAGGATTTTTCGAAAGATTTTGGATTGTAAGGATTGGATACGAGATTACTTTGATTGTTTAGTGGAGCCCCAAAGCTCAACTCCATACGTTCAAATAGGTCTAATGACAGTCATATATATGAGTCTTTTTTAATGAATTGGGAGGTTTGATCGTGTGTTTAGTAAATGTTGAAGTAGTCTGTAACGACGAGCAGTTTCTTGTCGTTTTAGTCTTGACATATAAGACATTTACAAGATAAACGTTCAAACATTTCGATTTTATTAAAAAAAGGCTTAAACCAGGACAGTATTTAGACTCATTTGGACATACGTGGTTGAGCTTTGGGACTCCACTAAATATTCAAATTCTTCTTTTATCCAATCCTTACAATACAAAATCCTTAGTGAAATTGCTACTTATTATGTCACAAACAACCAAATAGAGAATCCAATATGCTGGTACTTGCCTAAGGAAGTATAAGCGTCATGCACATAGTTGTTTCATTGTTTTATTTACTTGTTGTTTTATTCCGTTCAGAAAGCTCTTAATAAATTTTCAATCTGAGCAACACCAACAGAGTTAGACGTTTTCAGAATGTTACATTTTTAGGTGTTAAAAAACCGTTACATTTTTGGGGGTTAAAAAACCGTTGCAATGATACTTTTTTCATTCAAATAAATACACTCCTAAACGGTAGGTCCTGGCGACAAATTTCATATTATAAAATTCCTGTAAGAGCGATATTAAAAATTAAAAGTATGAAATCACAGGACATTACCTTTACATTCAGGTATGACTATTGTCCACCTGTCGTCACCATTACGAAAAAATCATAAGTAACTTATGACTTCCGTGAATGATGATCTGGGATCCACACGTTGTACAAAACCTCAGTTTATACAAGAGAATTAGATATTTTTATTTTCCAAAAACGTTCGACACTAAACCTCCGAAAGCGACTTAACACATATGCTTATTTACTTAAATTTATATAGACGTATACCACCCAAATATGGGGTTGCACAAAGATACCCACCTTAAAAAAATACACATACATATTTCAAATAGAAATATTAAGACTAGTCATAAAATCGGCTTGGTACATCATAAACCACCCTTCACACAGATATATATGTATATTCTTTATAATCGATTTCATGATAGATTTACTATATATATAGACGCCAATACTTTCTGGGTACTTTCCTATTCCAATGCCTAAAAACGAAAACCCATTCTATTCTTGATTTATTAACTCTACGTTCCCCTATCCACCTCCTAAACCCTACATCCTAACCTTTTAACCTGTATATTCCCTCACCTAAAACTTTTTCCTTTGAGAAATCCACCATCATTCGTGCTACCTCCTTCTGGAATTCCCTACCCACTTCTATCCGTAAAGCAGCTTCCCTAACTTCCTTTAAAAATATTATTTTTTTTTTAAATTTATTATTTACTTTTAGACAATTAATCTTCCGCAAATATGTAAATAAAAAAAAAAAAATAAAAAAACCTGTACTACTTACAACCCATGAAGGGTCTCGGGTTCAGTACTTAGGTAGGTTGTACTGTTTCTGAGCCAACGGTTGTGAAAGGAGGTGATTTGGCCCGAATTCACGCTCAACCGCCAGGTTTTTCCCCAATTAAGGGTACCCACTTTTTAAGAGGCTGGGTGGGCCCCAGGAGGGTCTCCCGACCTCGAATTCGATCCACGACTGAAATAACAGAATATAAATTTTCTGCCTTCAGTTGGACTCGAACTCGGGCCCGGGAGCATGGTAGTCAAGCGCCTTACCCACTGAGCTACCGCGCCTCCCAAATATGTAAATAAAGCGAGTAAAAAAAAAAAAAAAAAACTTAGTTATTTTTATTTTTTTTTTTTTTTTTTTTTTTTTTTATTTTTTTTTTTTTATATTCGGCTTTTTTTACTGTAAATAAAGCGAGTAAAAAAAGCCGAATATAAAAAAAAAAAAAAAAAGGTAAACGTGACTTTTTTTATTCAAAGCAATATAATTCCTAAACGGCAAATCTTAGCGATAAATTTTATATCACAGAACGTATTCTCCTTTAAATTTCTAACCAGAAAACAGTCGTCCAATTTTCGATCCGAGTAACACTAACAAAGCTTTAGCGTCTCAAAAACGTCACAACTTTTCTTTATTCGAATCAATATAACTCTTAAGCGGTAGATAATAATGACCGATGTTATTTAACAAAAAAATTGCTTCGATTACATTTCTGAAAAGTGAGCATTCATCCAATTTCCGATCAGAGCAACAACAACAGTGTTATCCGTCTAAACCGTGTCAAAATGTTACAATTTTGAGTTTAAAAGAAATTATATATATTTGATGGTACAAAAACGTTACTTTTTCAATTAGTCCAGTCAATGAGTGCCGAAATGAGGGACGTAGAGTGCATGGAATATCCGATAATTTTTGACTTCTTAGTTTCGTTAGGAATAGTTAGAAGGTAAACATACTAAAAGTCCCCGACCCTGGGGGGTGAGCTAACGGTGGAGGGAGGGGAAGAAGTTCTATTTTTTTAGTTTTTCCATAATATCTTGAAAACTGTTGACTCTAGAAAAATATGTCTAAAATAAACATAAAAGATAATTAAATCTATAAAATGTATTATGAATAAACTTGTCGTAATTCTAAAGCTGCGTTCTCACGGGAGGTGGCACGCTAGCGTGATCCACGCATTCGTGGAATTTCCTCCGTCTGAACGAGGTGGCGTGAATTTGCCTCTGACGTCATCTAGAAAGAAGTGAGCCCACGACCGCTCACGCTCGATATCAAACCTGTTTGATTTTAACCCGTGAACCACGCCAATCGAGAGAGTTGACAAGTGGTTTATTTAGAACAAAAATGGATAATATGTTGAAATATTCCAGGATCTGAACGATATTCCGCCATGGTTGTCCTTATAAGGATACTGTTTTATTAATATGAAAATATTTAACGGTTTTTAAGTTATCCGAAGGATATTCAACCATTGTTGTCCTTAAATATCCAGTTTCTGAGCCAACATCGCTTTTTCTTACGTTTTTTTACATGTCCACGTGACTCTCTCAATCTTTTTGCCAACATATCAATAAAAACTGAACTCAAAACTGCACAACTTTCCACGATAAGCTCCTCCATGGTAGGTTTCAAGGGGCAAACTGAATCGTGGTCGTGTGAACGGTCCACGACTCTCGGCTAGTTCACTCTTCTCCCCCACTCCAGGCAAGCACCACGACAGAGAAAACGAAGGCGTGTCACGTCTTTTTGCCCCGTGAGAACGTAGCTTAACCGTTTACGATATATACGTTATTAAAAATAGATGATTTTCGGGAAAAAACAAATGTCACCTCACTTTTTGTCAAACTTTAGCTTCTATTACGTTCCAAAGTCGTTTCTCAGAAAAAAAGTTAGAATCAAAATTGTAGAGCATCAAATTTACTTCAATTTTATATTTACTTTTCTGGTATTTGCTTCAAATGTTAAACAAAAAAAGAGGTAAACATTTATTTTTTTTCTAAAATTGTCCATTTTGAATAACGTATATCTCGAAAACCGTTGGTATTTCTACGAATGCGTATATAATTAATTATATAGAAAATTTAATTAGCTTTAATTTTGATCCTCTACATTTTTTTCTAGAGTCCACCGTTTTCGAGATATAATCGAAAAACAAAATTGGGACCTTCTCCCCTCCCCCCACCTTTAGCTCACCCCCCAGGTACGGGGACTTTTAATATGTTTACCTTCTAACTATTCCTAACGAAGCTATGCAGTCAAAAATTATCGCATATTCCATGCACTCTACAATGTGTTTATTGACTGGACTAAATGTGAAATGTGGGTAATAAGGTTATTGTGGACTAGTTTATTGATCCAGCGTAGAGAATAAAATAATTTTTCGCAAAGGATTTTGGATAGGAGAGACTGAATAAGAAAAAAAAAACAAAAAAAACAAAACAAGACTATTTATTTAAAAATTTCAGAGTAAAACGGTAACAGAATAAACTCTAAATTAATGGAATGGAAACGTGACTGTTATCTCGCCATTGGAACAACTCCGGTAAAAAAGAACCCTTTTCGGGTCGGATTAATGGAACGTAGATAAAAGAAATCTCTCTAAGAAAGATGACCCTCCCCTCTCCCCCATCTTTCCCCTTCTTCCTCTCTACACCCTACCCCCCCTACCTTAGCCTTTCTACAACAGGCCGAACGTTACTTTGATAAAGGAAACCTTGGAGAAAATTTAGGCTTTAGGTTTAGAAGGCATTACGAGTCTCATTTGTTTATAATGACATCGTTTAGTTTCGTTTCGTTTTTTTTTTTTTTTTTTTTTTTTTTTTTTTTTTTTTTTTGTTTTTTTTTTTTAAATTGTACGGAATTCGGAAAATAACAAATGAGCATAGTCATTATATTTTATTATAGATAAAAATAACGAAATGAACTGGAGAAACCCTTTAAACGATTTTATGCTTCAAAGAAGTATAAATATGACAGTTGCTCAAGTTGAAATAACCAACTTCGTCATTCCTAAAGCAATTATAAATTACAAGAGACTCATTGACATGACAGTTATTAGATCTATAATATGGACATACAGAATTGAGGTTTGGGGCTCCACTAAACCATCCAGTTCTTCTTGTGTCCAATGCTTACAATCCAAAATCCTTCGAAAAATCCTTAATGCTCCTTACTTGGTCACAAATAAACTTATCCATAAACACCTCAATGTTCCATATCTTGCTGATTTAGCTCAAACCAGATACCAATCCTTTCATAGTAAACTTCACCCCCACACGAATCCATTAGTCTCCCAACTTGCTTCACATTCGATACCTGACGGCGTCTGAAAGGAAGATGGCCATGAGACCTTCTAGTTTATTCAACATTGTTGAACATTAATTTAAAATCACAGATGGATCCAACTCGAATAGATATGCCTTATTAATAATAGTTTATTTACTGTTGTTTTTTTTTTTTAAATTTACAATTCCTATTAGTATTCATGTTCCGGCATACATCCTCCGCATGATTAATATAATTTTATTTAGTAGTAAATAGGCTATACAATTCAAAGTTTATATCTAAACAGTAGGAAAAATAAGAAAAACCCCAAATAACAAAAAAACAAAAAACAATTACTAAATAAAAATAATAATCAATAAAAAAATTATAGTTTAAAAAAGTAGAAAAACTCGCTTTTATAGCAAACCTAACTAAAAAGCTAAGTATGGTGAACAATTTGCTCTAGTCAGATCTTTTTTTTTTTTGAGTTCAAGATTCGAAGCTAATTTCCCTGTACTATTCGAGATTTGTTAGCAATTTTAATACAGTTTATCCAAAATCAACTAACAATTTATGGTTTTTTGACATATCTCAAGAGTAGGAATGGACAAAGTTTTACATTAAAAATCCTAAATTGCACAAAATGTAATGATCTACAACTTTTAGTATATACATTTTTTGTTAGTTTAGCTATTTTGTACTCTTAAATATGAGTTTAAAGAAAAAAAAAAACTTAAAAAGAAATTAAGAACTTCAAGTTTAGATTAGAAAAAAAAAAATAAGAAGTAAGCGCAACGGCCAAATCCAAATTATTTTAAGACTAGTCCTAAACATTAAATTCTTAATTCTTGTTAATTAATTGCCTTTAATAACATTTAACGAATACCTGTTTTTTTTTGTATTTGTTTTTTTTCATTAAATCTTTTTTATTTTACAAGCACAATATATTAGTAATTACAGGAAAAAAAAAAAAGGCGTTGGTATATCAGTAAACAACGTAGTTATAAGGCATAAATGTTTGGTTTTGGCCATTTTTTCAAAACAATTCATAATAAAAACCCGTAAGACTTTGTATATAGGTAAGTGACGTTAAATAGGTTCAAAATGAACATTCCTACCCGAGATACATCTTTGGCCAACGATCTTCCAAACAACCTGTACATATATATATATATATATATTTTTTTTAAAATTTTTTTAAATATATTTTCTTTATAAATAGTTACAGCCACTTTAGGTATCCCTCTTTATATAATTCTTAAATGAATTTATTTTTTTCCATTCTTTTATACTTTTCATAAAAATACCCAACTCTATTATAAAAAAATATTGGTCTCAATTTTTTTTTTTATTTTCCTGGAATGAAATCTACCTTCTAAGAAAGCACTGATCTTCTGGGCATTTCTCGTTATAAACGATCGTACCCTCTCTTTCACTCTCTCTCACTTTCTCTCTCTTTCTCTGTCTCATAAATCCTGGGGGTTAAAATAAGAATGATTGGTCAAGAAAAAAAAAAAACTTTAAAGTAGACCTCTGTTATAGCGGGCAATCACAAAAGAATCTTACCCCCCCCCCCCCCCCCCTTCTCTCTTTTGATGAATTTTTTGAAAGCAACAATTTCTTGCTCACTTTGATTTCTTTTCATTATAACTTTAAAAGAGGAATTCAGCTATTCTGTTTTTGTTTTTTATCTTTAAAATAAAAATAAATAACAAATAAAAATTAAATTTAAATTAATATAATTTATGACAGTTTCGCAAAATATAGTTTTTTTATCATTGTTATATGTTCTATGCCCAAGTACGGGTACGGCTCAGTATGTATGCCTTCGCACTGAGTACTGCCCTAGACTAGTATTTCTTACTTGTCCTCTCTACCTGTTACCAGATACTCGTTTACCTAAACCAGTATTTTTACTTCCACTCTCGTACGAGTATTTTATGGTAAAATGTCAGCCGGTCTTCATTGTATTAGACACTCTTACATTCTTTTTTATTTTATTATTGTTAATTTTAATAATCAATTAAATACACTCAAATATGAAATCTATACATAAGCAAATGCGAGTAACAGGTATGAGATTAGTAGGTATGCTAAAATATCAGTGTAACTCGGTAAATGATTACGAGTATGGAGAGATGCTGACCTTGAGACAAGTAAAAGGTATTTTGTAACAGGTATTTGTAACAGATATTTTTTTTACCTCTTTCGGTCGTACCTGTTACTAAAAATATGGTTTAGTCCATCCCTAGTTAAGATAATACGTGAACTAACACAGAAATCGATGTTAACAATTAAAATATTCCTTTCATCCTATCTTATTTTCCAGAAAGTAGGGGAATATATAAAGAGAACAAATTGTTCAAATTAAATAATGAGGCTTGACGGAATTATTTAGAGAACGTTTATGGTGGGATAGCATGACTGGCCCTGGCTATCGTGTCGTGTCGTGTCGTGTCCTGATGGCTGGTCTCACTTAGTTCTTTATTAAATTTATGTTCTCCCTTATTTATATATTAACGATTTCATGCCCGGCAATCGATTTTTCTCTACTTTAAGAAATCTGAAATAAACATTTGGAATAAAGCTATTTATTATAGAATCCATATCTATACTTTTACATAAAAGGACAAGCCATTTTTCGTTTGTGATCACTAACCGCGATAACTACAAAACCAATCACTACCAAATTTTAATCACATCATCTTCATAGTCCAAGGAAGGTTAGCAATAATAAATTTAAAGATTTTCCATTACATTGTCATAAAAAAGAGATAAATATATGGCGCGCAGTGAATTTTGATAATATAATACAAAAATGAATAAACAAAAATAATGAATAAACCCCTGAAAATTCAGACTCATCTGTCCATAAAATTCATCTCAAAAAAGGCTATTCTTTAACATCATCTGCATTCAGAAGCCAACGGCAAAATTGAGGTCTATGTTCATTATCATTGGGTTTAAACCTTACATTGAAAATCTAATAAAATAAATCCTAATAATAAATAAATGTAATAACATAAAATCCTTTGATCTGGTGTCGCTTTATTGACAGTTTTCCTTTAAAATGCATATTTCCACATTTCCATAATTGCATCACAATGTCTTATTTACACAAGTAACTGATTTGAATGCTAAATTTAAACACCATGTATTTTCCGGTTTTAAAAGAAAATTTCACTACGAAATTGATACGCATAATTAAATTGATCATACTATTTGAAAGCTAATCAATTGTGCAAGTTTTGGTGAGATTTGCTGTTTTGTGGATACTTTTTATAATATAAAAACGGTAAGCGTTTAAATATTATAAGACCTTGTAACTTCCATTAAAAAGGTGAAGATTAGACTGTTCTTTTGGTTCCAAGTTTGTTAAATTCAAGGTTACCTGGATCTGCTCTTATAGGAAATTTAATCCTTAATCCGAAAAAGGGGACAAAATTTGAAAAATGTTATAACAGCTTTTATGGCAAAAAAAACGTAGTTTCCTCAAAAAAGTCTTTTATATATATATTTAGGATTTATTTTATTAGATTTTCAACGTAAGGTTTAAACCCAATGAGAATGAACATAGACCTCAATTTTGCCGTTGGCTTCTGAATTTTTTTTTTATAGAATTATCGTATACATGCACCGAATTAGAATAGTCTGCGAAATTTTTCCTAATTTTTGATCTAGTTTCAACCAATTTCTTTTTTTTTTTTTTACACTAAGAGGTACTCACTCTTTGAATATATATATATATATATATATATATGGTAATAGATACCTCTATTGTATAAACGACACTAATTATTGTACCAAAAGAATTAATTTCTTATATAAAGTGTAAAGTATTCTCTTGTTTTCCTCTGCATATATTTCATTATTACCTGTATGTAAATAATAATAAATACATTATTTAGTTTAAGCTGCACACTTTGACTACAAATTAAGTTCCTTATAGTAGTAAAACAAAAATATGATCTATGTCGAAACCTTATAATATGGTACTTTCTGTGATCTCATGGTGGCTGCAGAGGTGTATCCTTACAAGTTTGAGTTTTTTCGTGACGAGAAGCTATTAAAAGACTTATGTTAAAGAGGAGGTTAAAAGACTTATGTTCTCTGGTGATGACATGTAAGGCCAGTTTGATGTACATGTTCTTTACGAGCAACCCACCAACATTGCTTCACTAGTAGCTTCGTCCCCAACTACTCTTCCTTCATTTTCCGGTCACAAGATAATCGGCTTTTCTCAACCAGGCCCAAGTTGTATTTTACAAGTTGTACCTAACATGAATAACATGAATTTAAAACTAAGAATATATAGAAACAGAAAACCTAGAATATATAGAATAAATAGAAACAGAAAGACTAAACTTTATTCGAAAAAATCAACAAAGTTGAGAAGTTGAGACTATATTTATTTCAAGTATGCCATATGAAATGCTGGTGGTCTGGTATCAGAGCTGGGTAAGATGGTAGTACTGCCTCGAACTTCACTGGAGGGCTATCAAAATAATATCAAAAATATAAAATTAACTTTTGCAAATTGTCAAATTTACTTATTGAAATTATTCTAAGAATGGAAATCTTTAGGTTTATTTAAGTAATGATAATTATCAACGTTAAGCTTAACTTTTACTAATTTAAGTTGTCCTTAATCCTAATGATATTAAACCGTAGCGGAGCAGGGTACTTTCAGCTAGTATAGTATATACTATTATAAGTATAGTTGTATGGACAAGCCATTTTTCGTTTGTGATCACTAACCGCGAAAACTACTTAACCAATCTGCACCAAATTTTAACTACACCATCTTCATAGTTCAAGGAAGGTTTAAAAAAAATAAAATTTAAAGATTTTCAATTACAATGCCATGAAAAAAAACGGTAAATATGTGGTGCGCAGTGAAGTTGGATAATCCACCGATAGGTAGCAAGCGCCATTCGAGAGCTACAAAGCTACGGTGTTACCTAGAGTTAGAAATTTATGATAAAATTTACCTATTTTCAGTATAATTGTTATTAAAAAAGCTATAAATATGTAGAAGGACATTTGGATCCCAACGAAGTATAAAAATCGACCGTTATGTGGCACCTAACAACATTCTGCAACAGAGTTATCAATGGTAAAACTATTGAACTACTGTAAAACTACTGTTACTAGTAATTTTTATTCATGCTGTACTCATTATCTTAACCACTATATCTCACTAACTATATATCTACCAATTCTTATATTGTTATATTTACTCATTCAGTATCACTCCTGAAATATTCTTTTCAATTCTAATTCAATAGTTTACATTTAGTGTACTGGCTTCATTGCCTTCAGATATTATTTCAGTTATCTGTCTTCAATATATCAGTAACTCTGTATCTACTCATTAAGTATTAACTCAGTAACTTGTTCTCATTATCTCAACAACTTGATATCTACACTGTTTATGTTCACCAATTATTCTGTCTAGATTACTCATTAGCATTTAAGTAACTATCACCCATTTTAATTCTCATTTTTAGCCTCAATTCAATAGTTTTTACTGGCCTTATAGCCTTTACATATTGCCTTTAAGTTACCATCCTTACTCGTATACAGTTATTTATGTTTATTTGTTTGTTTATGTTTATTTTCTTTCTCACTCATTCCTATATGTTCTGGTGTGTGTTTATTCATATATTTTTACAATGTAGTCATACCTCTCTGCTTGTTTTCTTTTTTTTCTAGCCCTGATGAAGACTTGCATTGCAAGTCGAAACGTTGGCTTTAAGAATTAAAATAAAATAAACATTTTATTTTGATCAGCTGAATATCTTTGACTGCCTACCCTAATTATCTACATCTCCTATATACATCACAGTCAACTATACCTTATGATTATGTAAAACTATTGAATTCACTACCACATTTTATCTGCATATTTCATCTTCATAGTGCTGGGAAGGTTTTCAATACTGAAGTTGTCTATAATAATAATTTATAGTCTTGAGTGAGAAAATTAGTTTTGCCAAACTGTCATATACTTTTATGGTTTGGGGTCACCTGTGGTGTAGTGGTTAGCATAGCAACCTACTAAACCCAAGATAGCGGGTTCGCAGCCCGGCAGATGACCTTTAGGATTTTTTAAAGGGAGTAAAAAATCCTTAGCTATGCCGTCCTTCGGAAGGGGCGTAAAATGGGGGTCCCGAGCCTGTGCGATGTCAGGTACTCGTTAAAGATCCCCTGGATAGGTAAAATTTAGGACTCCCACCGTAGCATCGTCCGATAGCAGCATAAAGTGACGTTGAACGAAATAAACAAACTTTTATAGTTAGAAATTAAAATCCAACTGGGTAAATAGATTAAATTCACTTTTGAAATCTCTATTTTCTTTCAGCTTTATTTATTACGTATAATTATTAATTGATAATTTAATTTAAGTAAATTGATCGATTTCAAATTAAAGTAAATTTCAAATTGTAAATTGGGAAAACTTATCCCAGACATATCTATGATTTATTTATTTATTTTTTTTTTTTGTAACGGTCGGCTTATGAGGTGCCGATCCCTACGCGCGCCCAGAATACCTTTCATCGATTCTAACCTTCTTCCGATTTATTTCGGTGTTTTAGTCGCATCTTTTCGAGGGGAAAGTTTATTCTGTATTATGGACTACAAAGAATCCATTTACAAAATATGCATACTGAAATTTTATAACATAAATTGATACAACAAATAAAAATATATAAAACAGCAAATCCATGTACCAATTAATGTTCTTAAGTTTTGTAAAACTTTTACACATTAAAGAAGAGGAAATAAGAAAACATGAATGATAAAATGCTTAATCCTTTATGAAACTCATTTTGTTAACTTCTGTTTCACTTATTTACATTTAATAATACTAAATATCAATATAACACACTAAACAACACAATCCAAGATGAAACTGTGGAAGTGAATGTTTACATGTGGGGTTATATGGAAAGAGCTATCGATAAATGTAAACTCAGATCAGGCCAGTTTGGTGGTGCCTCATAAGCTGACCTTTTACCTTTTTTTTTTTTTTACCAATTAGGGAAACATTGATTTAAAAAAAAAAATAGTTTTCCACATTAATCTATCCCAAATTACAATTACACTACTTTGAACTTTTTATAAAATAACGGTTTTAATGAAAGCGCCTTTTAATTTGGAAGGTGAGTGACAAATTACTTCCCCCCACTCCTTCCACTACATACCCACAGAACTTATGCAATTACGCGAGGAGTAAATTTATGGGATCCGACTAGAATCAATTAAAGCTTTAGAGAATTTTTAGAAGCTGTTGCATTTCAGAAGAGGCAAAGTTAGATTAAAATATAAGTTAAATAAACTAGACTGGAAATGTTAAAGATAATTATAAAACTAACAAACTAGATTCTGGTGAACCTACTTCACCGGCTTTTAGGAGCGTTGTAGTGTCTAATTAATTTTCCATAACTTCATCTAAGATCATCAAATCATCAGCTTAGCCAGGCTTAAAATGAAATTTAAATAACGGTCATACCAGACTTTTTTATTATAACAATTTATTGAAATTTAAAACTGTACAAAATATACACATCAGGTAAATGTGCTGTTAACTATTACAATAACGTTAATACTTGCAAAGAACTACTCATCAGTAACGAAAATTCTACACTAGAAGATTTCTTGGCCATCTTCTTTTCAGACAACTCAGAGGATTATAAGGGTGTGGGAAGCAAGTTGAGAAATTAGGGGATTTGAGTGGTTATGGAGCTTACTATGAAAGGATAGATATCTGGTTTGGGCTAAATCAGCGACATATGGAACATTAAGACTTTTATGGACGTTTATTGGTGACAAAGTAAGGAGCAATGAGGATTTTGGATTGTGAGGATTGGATACGAGATGAATTGAATGGTTTAGTGAAGTCCCAAAGCTCAACTCCGTATGTTCAGATAGGTCCAATCACAGTCATGTATATGAGCCTTTTGTAATTAATTGGGAGCTTTGCATTTGTTTGTTTGTATAATACTTTATAATTTTAGACTTGTATGTAGATTCCAAGTATGACGTTTGTCCAAGTGGAGTCCTAGTTAGCGGTTCTGTTCAACAGGGATTAGTGGAAAATCATTAAAGGATACTGTAGGACAGGAAGTCGTAGGTTTACGATGAAGGGTAAAGGTTATTGGTGAGATTTTTTTTGATTCTCCATTCTGACACCATTTTTAAAGGCTTAATACCAGACTTAAAAGAAAAGTAACTGTTCTTCTTTTTTGACTAGTAACATTTACTAGAAAAACTTTCAAAGCTTCCAATAAATTAAAAAAGACTTATATATATATATATATATATATATATATATATATATATATATATATATATATATATATATATAGATATATATATATATATATGATATATATATGAGGGTAATTAGACTCATTTGGACACACGGACATTGGGTCTCAAATAAACCTTAAAACCCTTCTCGTATCCAATCCTTAAAATCCAAATTCTTCGTAAAATCCCCAATGCTCTTTATTATGTCTCAAATAAACTTATTCATAAAGATGTTAACGTTCCATCTGTTCCTAATATGGCCCAAACTAGAAAACTATCCTTTCATACCTACTAGAATCCACTAGTCTCCCAATTTGCTTCAAAATCGATTCCTGAGCCAATCGATAATGCCTTCAAGGTATATACCTTCTAAAGTACCTTTTAAACTTTTATTGAAGTGCTACCAGTGAGTGTTTTTTTCCATGTTATTGACATCTCATTGTAAACATTTCCTCAAAATTACTTATTTATATATGTATACAGTAGTAATAATAACCGATAAAAAATTTAAAAAATAATTAAAATAAGAGCAGTTTTCTCCTTTTGGAATCGTTATTAGGAATGAAAGAAAATTTATTCTGAATTTTGTTATTAAAATCGGCTCTATTTTATAATTTATAATTTTATAAAAAATTTAACCTGGTTTATTTTTTCATTTCACCAGCTCAAAGTTAGATTCCGATGTTTACGTTCCAATATACTTTATCCAGGGCATATGAAACGTATTATGATTAACCCTTGAGAGGTCGCTTATGGCTCAGTTACAAGAAAGGTCGCGCGGATGACTATAGTCATCCACTAAGTTTTCTGGTGTTTTAGCAATAGGCATTTTTTTTTAATCCCTTTATATTCAAAAATAATTTACAAACGATAAGAGAAATAAATTATTTACTCAAAATTATGAAATTTAAAGAAAGTACGTAGATCATTATCAACACATACCAAGTTGAAAATAAGAACTACGGGGAAGGTCGCGTGGATGACAAACGTAATAATTCACTCAAATAACACAGTACTTCAAAAATATCAGTAGAGGGCATTCAGTGTAATTATAACATCTAATTGTATTAATTTTGCTGATGTAGGCAAAAAAATTGAAAGGTCAGGTGGAGGGCAGTTGTTAGCCAACCAAAACAAATGACAATTACAAACTGAAAATATCAAATAGTAACTAACAGAGGTACATAGACTATCCCCCTAGCCTCCCTTTGCAGACTCTAGGCTCGTCATATCCATCCATCCAAAAACAAATACACAGTAGTGATGTTAAAAGCAGTGGAGGACTAATGTTATCCGTGCGACCACTCGATGGTTAATAAAAACATTAATTAAATAAAAACAAGCCGTTTTAAAAGAAAAAAATAATAAAATTACGTAATTTTAAATTAATATAATCTATTTTAGTTTTCTGTTAGACAAGGCATAGGGTAAACCAGACAGTTATTGACGCCCCAGATAGTTATTGTCACCATAACTTCAACATTAACAAAAAAAACAAAAAAACATTCCTTTTAAATCTTACAACTCTACTGTGTAAAAATACTTTCAATTCTATCCATATTTTAAATCTATTACTATGTGACCAATAAACTTATCCATAAAAACTTTAATGTCCCTTATGTTACAGATTTAGCCCAAACCAGATTCCTATCCTTCCATAGTAAGCTTCATAACCACTCCAATCCACTAGTCTCCCAACTTGCTTCCCACTCCATTCCCAATAATCCTCCGAGGCGTCTGAAAAGAAGATGGCCTAGAGACCTTTTAGTGTAGACTTTATTGATGTGCTACTAATGATTAGTTCTTCACAAGTTATTTTCATGCCATTGTATTCACTATCAACACATTTACTTAATGTATATGTTTTTGTACAGTTATAAATATCAATAAATGAAGGAAAAAAAAAATCTATAAGGTGTCAATAACTGATTTTACATTAGTTATTGTCACTACTTTGTAAAATACATTCTAAAAATAATGTTTGGTGTAAACTTTCTTGCTAAGCCCAAAGTATATTGAGAAAGGAAAAATAACCGTAAATTTCAACTTTATTGAACTATTATTTCTATAATCTTAGTATAAATATTTCCAAATATTTTCTTAAGGGTAGCAATAACTGTCTGGTTTACACTATACCTCAAAAATATTTAAAATCCTTAGATCTCCTCAGACCTGTACCCCATCGAATGCAAATCGTAATAACCCTGAAGAAACCCTGGGTGAATTACTAAAGGCTTTAAATAAACATTATTAATTTTTCAAAAAAATTGTTTATTTAAATTTTCTATAATTATTTTTTATTAATGCTGGTGTGTTTCACCTGGATATATCGTAACCAGGGTTTGAAATCGATAATTAAAAAAAATAATAATAAAAATCAAATCCGATCAAGATTTTTATCTGGAATTTCTAGAATCATTTGATGATTTTTATTAAGATCGATTTTTATTTTTGGTCATAAGTGATAAAAATCAAATTCTGATCATTATTTTTGAACAAGATTTTTATAATTAACAATAATAATTTTTGAGTAATTCCTTTCTAAATCAGAAAATTGAATTGTCTCCATGATAATATCATGAAAATATTTTTTTAAAAAATATTGCATATAAACATATTAAACAATTTGTGTGTAAAAGGTGATTTTTATTTTCTGATCAACATTTTTTTTTTATCACAATTTAATCATTATTATTTATGCAGTACAGTATCACTCAGTGAGTGATCATAATTTTTAATCAAATTGATGAACATCAAAAATCAATTGAAATTTTTATTTATAAATCAGGAATGATTTTTAAATTAAAAATCAAATATAATAATTATTATATAATTTTTTTGGAAAAACACCTAAAATTTCATGTTTAGTCGTGAAAATGGGAAAAAAAAGATCCACTGGGTAAAATTACAATCGCTGGAGGAATATGTTATGGTAAGGATTTGAAGAATTAAACGGGAAAAGAGAGTCTGCTTTTCAAAATAATGAAATACTTAATCAGTTAAAAAAAACAAGACAACAGCGGAATATCCTCCGGTCATCAAAAGTCGTTAGATTCTGGCAGATCTCGAAATAGTGTCCTTTAGTGTTATGTGACAAGAATTAAACGGGAAGAGAGAATGTCTTTTTAAAAATCGAAAATATTAAATCAAATTCTTCAATGAAGGAGTTCACAATTATTGAAATATTTCACTATTTATGGCATCACTCCTCTTTATTATTCATCAACTAAGTTACATGTTTCGGGAAAACTTTGTCCCAACCTCAGACTTTAACAGTTATTTCTCCTTGGTGTTAAAGTCTGAGGATGGGACAAAGTATTCCCGAAACATGTAACTTAGTTGATGAATAATAAAGAGGAGTGATGCCATAAATAGTGAAATATTTCAATATTAAATCAATTTTCAAAAGGATGCCTACTAAACTCCATAATACCCTTAATTTTCGAGATTTTTCTAGTTTTTACCTGAATCCATACTTGGTTTATACTCTTATTAATGTTTTTTATTAAACGTGAGACATTTAGGATTAGACACATCAATATTTTTCCCAGTTAATAACAAACGATGGAATTTTAGATAATTTGTTTTCAAATTTCCTTCAGTCCATGTTTACCATTCGTTTCGTTATTTACAAATATGCTATGACTTGTGGAAGCAGTAATTCAAGCCAGAGGGGGAAATATGCCTTATTAAGTGTAAATTAAACAGATAAAAGTTAAAATTGTAAAATATATTCGATACTAAATTTTGTACTATATAAGTGATACAAGTAAACTATAGACTATTATAGCACAAAAAATGCAAAAAAAACAAAAAATTGTTGTTGCATTTCAACTAAATGACTATTCATGATCATGAACAGCAGTATATTGCGTTTGTGCACCTCAGCACGGCCCTGCTAAGACCGGCGGAGCGGTATCCACTGCTCTTTCAACGCTCTCTATGAAGCCATCGTTTCAATGTTATTCGTTACAAGATATATCATTTTAAAGCTAATTATATTATCTATAAGTTTTTTCAACACTTTTCCTCCCAAAACGTAATGATAAAAATCTATAATTTGTTGAAGTTACGTTTTGTTTTTTGTAGTGGCAGTTTTCTGTATATGATTAAGTATTACGACGAAACCAAGCTATCTACATAAAAAGTGTATATAACATAATTTGATTGCAATATTATTAGGAGTAAAATAAAAAAAAGACCACTCCAATATATAATTAGGTTTCGAGCTGTCGGCATATAACCAGAGTTCTGTACTTGTAATGTTGTTGAAGGAGTGGGGGAAAAGCAAGAAGAGTAGGGGTCGGGACTTAGTGTTTTTTTAGTGTATACTTTATCTACTAACACCTTGCAAAAATTCAGCTTTCTCCTAATTAGTTGCGACACGAAACCTTTATTGACTGGGCTATGCGGAGATTAATTGGTCAGAAAGGAGTGGCCAAGGATGTCCTTCGGCCGTAGAAAATTGTCAAATTCTGGCAGAATTCTTAAACCCACAGATGATATTAGTTTTGAGATCTAGCAGGATAAGACGATTTTCGATCTAGCGAAGGATATTCGCTACTATTGTCATTTTGAAAATTAACTACAATTTTTTGTTTTTTCAAAGGGGACTTCCCGTTCAATCCCTTACAGTTTTGGTCCTATAAAAAACACACATGAAAGTTATGAGGAACATAATCATCGGAAATGTTTTACAAAATTTCACCTAAGATAATAGAAGGTAGGAATCAGATGAAAAGCTGTTCGATCCACAGCCATCTTGTTCACCGAAAGGCTTACATTTACCATCGTCATTTGAATGAAGTTCACATTAAACTTTTATTAAAGAATCCGTTTTCATTTTTTTCCCCGTTACAACCGCAACAGACGCAAGATAATTACGGTTTATGCTACGAGCACATTCTGGAAGATTTCTTGTTATTTAGACCAGTTCCTCTAAAATTTTCCATTGTGCTCAGGCTCCGTAAAATTGCGTAATATCGTAAAAATAAAGTAGCTTTCTCCTAAAAGCAACTTTCGTAACGGAACAGTTCATTTTTTTTTTTACTTAAAAAACTGTTTGAAAAAAAAAACGAAACTAGATAGCAGTATAAATAATTGTTTTTATCATTAAATAAAATAAAACAACATATAATCAGCTGGGGCAAGCATGATAATACAGAGAGATCGTAACAAATGTGAATCGATGAATTATTTTCTACTTCTGTTTTTTTTTTTTTTTTTTTTTTTTTGATTATAGTTACAAATGTTAAGGAGCCATTAGAAATTTGATATAAAGACTAATCGATAGTATCTATGGTATTCGTTAACATCGAATGAAGATAATTTACAAAAAAGTTTCTTTTAATTCATTAATTTTTTAGTAGGGACATTTACCATATTGAATGTTGTTACTGCTTATGTAGAAAAATCAACGAGAAGGTCGGCTATAAATTATATTCTGATAAATAGTTTCAAATATTAAACAGCCATTAGCGATTCGATGTAAGGACTAATTGATAGTATTCTATCCACTGAGCTACCTCCTCTCTCTCTCTATTATAATTAGCAAAATATAATTATTGAGTTTTATTGAATACAGTTAGTATACAGCTAATAAATTTTAATA
Source organism: Euschistus heros (assembly GCA_003667255.2). NCBI lineage: Eukaryota > Metazoa > Arthropoda > Insecta > Hemiptera > Pentatomidae > Euschistus > Euschistus heros. Next base: position 189,084 of record RCWM02000182.1, on the reverse strand, counting down.
GTTTTATAACATTTTTGTAGACAAAATATCATAAACTGATTAGAGGAGATTTGACTTAAAAACAAAACACACTCAGTTAAAATAAAAAATCGAATAAAACCACAAAATCAACAGATAGGTTAGCTCACTAATTATGGTTACCTCACCAGCTACGGGCAGTGTAATACAATTATCGCTATAATAAGGATATAATCCATTCATTTGTGATATCACCAGGATGAATATTTCTGAAAAGGATTTAAGATTCATTTACTTCTGAAACTCTCCCTTCCATCCCTTTCCAGTAACCGTTAAACAAATATTTCCCTCAAATAGTTTCTATAAATACTATAGATAATATATAAATATTAGATTATATATTTTTTTTTTTTTGTAAGATTTTAAAAGTTAGGATTCTTAAGGTATTACAGTGGAGTTGCTTCACTAATTTTCAGTTTTTGAGTTATGTAACTTTTCGTTAGAATTCAGGCTTCCATTTGATTTTCGAAAATTATCGATTTTCAATAACGCATATCTCGAAAATTATGAGAAGTTCGAAAAATATATCTGTGCCTCGGAGCTACAGAACACTATGTCAAATTTCCGTAACTTTACGGGAGAGTAGTTTAAAGAAAAAATTTCAACAAATTCAATTAGAGGAGATTTGACTTAAAAACAAAACACACTCAGTTAAAATAAAAAATCGAATAAAACTACAAAATCAACAAATAGGTTAACTCACTAATTATGGTTACCTCACCAGTTACAGAAAAAAAAAAATCATTTCCTGAACTGTTTATTATACTTCTTGACTTTTTATCCAGGCTAGAATAGGTTGGTAACCCGTCCTTCCTGTCCCAACTGGAGTACATAAGGACGTTAAGCCCTCCCCAAAAAATAAATAAAACAAACATTTTAATGTAACTTACCTTACAATTCATTTGCCTAGGACATAGAATTCTATACCTCTGTATAAAAGGGAAAATGGTGAATAAGAATACGTAATAATGTATTTTTGAAAAAAAAAAATACAGATTGTTCTGTACCTCCGAGGTAAAGATATATAGAATCAAGTTTATAGTAAATTTAATTAGATTTAATTTTTATTTGTAACATACGTTCTAGAGTCCAACGTATTAAAAATATAATCGAAAAATCCAAAAATTCTCCCCTCCCCCCCCCCCAGGGGCGGGGACTTTTAGTATGTTTATCTTCTAACTGCTCCTAACGAAGCCCTGAGGTAAAAAAATAATCGCATATTTCATGCACTCTACCCTCTCATTTCAGCACTCATTACTGTAAAGCTTAATTTTGTTCACTTAGTGTTATATTCTAATACTTTATACTAATTTTTAGCAGTTGTATTTAAAAAAAAAAATACAGCTCTGCTTTATAATAGCCAGTAGCAGTAACTTCACGACCCCCGTAACAGTATTTCCTCCCGGTAACAGGATTGGGATGGAACAACTCCCTGGGGTACCGCCTCCCCCCCCCCCGTTCGGGATTGGAGTTTCGCCTAAGATTAATATTTATCAGGTATCAAGGAGTGGGGAAGGGCGGGAGTAAGAAGAATAATCCCCGGGATTTAGAAGGAAAGGTCTCTGGCGTTAGAGGAGGGAAATAAAACGTTTCGTCTTAGTCTTCAAGTATTAAATATTAAATATCTGAAAACTAAAATTTAGTTATTTTTAGAACAACAAAAAGGTACATGGGCATGTTACTGAAGTCTTGCTTCATTAATTTAGAGCAGAAACATCAATTAATTTACCATAAGAAAATGGTGTGTATGAAAAATAATAAAATTATAACAGTTTTGCAGGTAGAATAGAATAGAATAGAATAGAAAAATAGTTTTATCCTGGGGCTAAGTACTTAAGAATAAAAAAAAGAGTACAGAAAAAAAAGCAGTTATATCTGGTTGGAGACATAATGAAATGAAAAAATGTAAGTAAAAATAATAACAAGATAGTGATAATAATATTGAGTATAATAAAAAAAATGACCGTTTTATCAAATTCCAGAGTTCAAAAGTCTATATTTTTGCGAAGAAGTGGGACTGGTCCCCAGTTAGCCAAATATCCTTGTGGATACGTTACGTCTGACAAAAAAAAACATAGCGACATAAATTATAGGTCATTTTCTCCTCTTTATTATAATATAGAGAGGTATTTTGCTTAAAATGATTTCTTTGCATGTTACAAGCAAAATAATGAAAACAATTAAAGGTTTTTACCTTTTTTTTAATTTTTCTCATATTTGCCGATGGAAATTTGGTTGGAAAACTTCAGATTCGTGTTCAGCACCCCCAAAGATATCAGGTAAGCGATAAAAAACAATTACCAATAATCTTTCCTCTTCAAGCCTTATTTTAAAACCATTTGGCTGGACTAGTATGGTCATATTCGTTGTGAAACATTTAATTCGATGCTTCGAAGAAAAACGGTAAAAAGACTTTTCACTGACTTTTTATAGAGCTACAAATCGAAAATTTCACAATGAATCCAACGATTAAACAATAATTCCAATAATTCATTATCAGACAATTTTTGAGTTACTGCTTTTTTCCTTAGCAGACCAGTATACAAGAATAAATAAAAATTGTATTTACAAAAAAGAGAAGAAGATGAACGATTTTTTTTAATTTTTAATTTTTTTTTTTATTTATACATTTATTGAAATTTACAACTGTACAGAATATATACATCAAGTGAGTGTATTGAAAACGATTACAATAACATGTTAAAACTTGGAAAGAACTACTCATCAGTAGCACTTTATTAAAACTTCTACACTAGAAGGTCTTTAGGCCATCTTCGTTTCAGACGCCTCGGAGGATTATCAGGAATGGAGGGGAAGCAAGTTGAGAAACTAATGGATTTGATTGATTAAGGAGCTTACTATGAAAGGATAGGTATCTGTTGTAGGCTAAATCAGCAACATATGGAACATTATGATCTTTATGGATAATTTTATTGGTGACAAAGTAAGGAGCATTGAGGATTTTACGAAGGATTTCGGATTGCAAGGATTGAATACGAGATGAATTGGATGGTTTAGTGGAGCCCCAAAGCTCAACTCCGTACGTCCAAATAGGTCTAATCACAGTCATGTATATGAGTCTTTTGTAATTAATTGGGAGCTTTGAAAGTTTATATAGTAAATGTTGAAGTAGTCTAAAGATGAACGATTTTAAAAATTAAATTAAAAAATAAAACTTTTTATAGATATTTCCTAATGTATACATTATATACAACCAGTAAATTTAAGGAAAATGATACATGATTGATAACTAAACCATTAGTTGTTAGTTGGGATTGATGATTAAATATTTAGTAGCAATTATGAATAATTAGTCATGATTTAGTTTTCCTAACACTGGTTATGACTATGCCTCAGTCTCTATTCTAGACTTCAAGCCTACCAACTAAAATGTTTTGAAGGACCTCGACAAAAAAAAAAGTTATAAGACAAATGAATTAACCACATTTCGAAATTGGTCACCCAGTACTTTGAGAATGATTTGTTTGTTAGAGTTTCCAGTTCTAGAGAGTTAGTCCGAAGATTCCATACAACGTTTTTGTAAGTCTGGCATTGACATTTGGTTATTGCAATAGTAAAGTTAAAACAAACTTTAATTGGAAATTTCAATAATTTGAATTGAAATGTTACATTAGCGGTAATCATTGGAATTCAAGGAATAAATACGATTTCTCCAGTCGCTGTTCCAGTGAGAATTACAGCCCCAATGAAATTCCACGCATAACTGTAATTCTAACTTGGAACCTTTGCACAGTTATGGTGGTTGAAGGTGACGTAAAAATATAATTGGATATCTAATTTCTAAGTTTAATGAATGAGTTGGTAACGTCACACCATATATTTATCTCTTTTTTTATTAACAATATAATTGAAAATAAGTAAGTTTTATAATCAATTTAAATCTCCTAGATAACACCATACCTCTATTGCAGAATGCCACTCGCCACCGCCACCTATCGGTCACTTTCCTAACTTCCATAGAATCATTATATTTTTTCATAGCAGTTAAATAGAAAAACAGTCAATTTTATACTTGCCAAACCTTCCATAGTACTATAAAGATAATGCAGTTGAAAATTGGTACATATTGGTTCAGTAGTTTTCGAGGTTAGTGATTACAAGTAAAAAATTGCTTTTAATCCAGTCAATAAACAAATTGTAGAGTGCATGGAATATGCGATAATTTCGACTTAGGAGTAGTTAGAAGGTAAACATACTAAAAGTCCCCACCAATGGGGGTGATCCAACAGTGGGGGGGAGGAGAGAAGGTCACATTTTCTGGTTTTTAGATTATATCCCAAGAACGGTGGACTCTAGAAAACTATATTTCAAATTAAAATTAAGGCTAATTAAATTTCCTATAAAATTGATTCTGTACATATTTGTCGAATTTTAAACGGTTTTCGAGATATATTCGAGATATTCAAAGTTCAATTTTTCTGTTTTTTCGATAATATATCGAAAATCGTTGACTCTAGAAAAATATGTTTCAAATAAACATAAAAGATAATTAAATTTACTTTAAAATTGATAATATATAAATTTGTCGTAGTTTTAACCGTTTACGAGATATTCGTTATTGAAAATCGATAATTTCCGGGAAAAAACAAATGTCACCTCACTTTTTGTCAAACATTTACTTTTAATACCAGAAATGTATATATGAAATTAAAGTAAATTTAATACTCTACAATTTTGATTCTGAAAGTTTTTCTGAGAAACGATTTTGGAAGGTACTAGAAATAAAAGTTTGACAAAAAGTGAGGTGACATTTGTTTTTCTCCGAAAATCACCGATTTTCAATAACGAATGTCTCGTAAACGGTTAAAACTACGACAAATTTATATATTATCAATTTTAAAGTAAATTTAATTATCTTTTATGTTTATTTGAAACATATTTTTTTCAGAGTCAAGGATTTAAAAAAAAAATTGAACATTTCCCCTCCCTCCAACCATTAGCTCATCCCCCAGTGGCGGGGACTTTTAGTATATTTACCTTTTAACTATTCCTAACGAATCTATGAAGTAAAAAATTATCGCATATTCCATGCACTCTACGTCCCTCATTTCAGCACTCATTGGCTGGACTATCTCTAACAAACATGTAAATAATATAAGATTTAATATTTAGCTCTAGCAGTTTTAGCCGAGTAAATCTAAAACAAATGAAGAACGAAACACTTTAGCATCTTCTAAAATTGCCATGACAACAGATCAATAATTGTTTCAACAACACTTCTCTAAAGTCTAATACTTTACACAAGCAAAATCATAAAATTTCCCCTTGAACATTTTGAATATATAAGGCGAACAATAAACTTGAGATTGGGGGAAATAATGCGAGGCAATTAGTAAGATTAAAGTTGCTCGTTATAATAAATTTAAAGTGTAACTTTTACACCCTCTGAAGGCGAGTTAATTCCAAATGGGGGGTGGGGGTTAATTACGATCTGGATTGTGAATATATGCAAATTTTCTTGTTTATCGAGTTCGTTAATTTTATGGTTACTGTCTCTTATCTTCGAGGCCCGTCGCAGCATACAAATTTGTCATGATTTCATTATTCAGAGAATATACAATCAGAAGCAAAAGTTTTCTAACGCCTACTAATTTCATTAAAATTCACTTTTACTCTCAATGAAGAAAAATAATTTTCATAACCGTGGAAGATGGTAAATAATTGAGAGCATAAGTATTTTCCATCATAGAAAACTTCGAGTGCAATTAAAACATTTAATTACCTTTTAATTAAAATATACATAAATAAAAACTATTAACACTATTCAGTGATATTTAGCCATATCCATACATCATAGTTTACTATGTATTTTTTTCTAACCTCCGAAACTTATTTATCAATTTTAGGAAAAAAAAAAAAAACACCCACGTTTATAAAAAGTTATAAGAAAACTATGTTAAATAACAATAACTTTATATCATAAGCAATGAATGAATAATAGTCCTTTTAATTTATCGAACCTCGAGGTACAGGCAGTAGAAACCACTTTTGAAGAAAATAAACTAAGGTGGTTTGGGCACCTTCTGAGGATGAGCACGGAGAGAACGGCCAGGATAACGTATGAGACGAGAGTAGAAGGAAGAAGACCAAGAGGAAGACCACGGATCACCTGGGAGGAAGGCGTAAGGGAGGCGTTCAGGAAGCGAAGGCTGGACTGGAGCAGGAGGAGAGAATTGGTTCGAGAAAGGGACACTTTGGTCAAGCTCTATAGAGGGAATCCCCACACTGCACAGCGGTACAGAGGGACAGATTATGATGATGATGATGAATTTATACGACATTCATAGAATTATTTAACTATGTAAAAATATATGAGATAATTTATTATTTTAACATTTTAAAATAAAAATAATAATTTGTTGGGTACCCTATATTCTAAATACCTCATGGCAACACTTTGGTATTGATTCCAACAGTTTTATGTATGTACCTAAAGTTTAAAAAAAGTTTTATGATATTGATTACTAAAATAATATCCTTTCAGAAATTAATTATTTTTTAATTGAACAATTAGCAATCCGATTACATCTTTTAGTTCATATATAAGATTATAAATAGGTTTATAGAAAAGGGATAAAATATAGAAAAGGAAAAAACAAAAAGTACAATGAATGGAGATGTAATTGATGGAAATGATTGTCACTTAGTGCATGTGTAGATACAATTGTAATTTTAATCCAAAAATTGTTTCATCACACTGTTTATTCAAATAATAAATAATTGAGAAAAGAAATTATATCAATTTATTCATATTAAAATCTATCATTATTCAGTTAATAAATAATTTCTACAACAATTTGATTTAGTTAATAAAAAAATTCAATTACCTTTCAATTTAAGTAAAAATATTAACATAATTCACTGACATAAATCCAATGAAAATGCGATATATTTATGTTTTATAATTATTGACCTAAATAGTATTTCGAACATTATCACTACACAGCTGAGGCAATGGTAACACTAACATGTACAGACTTGCAGGGTACAATGTTCAAATTGTCGGAATTTGTGGAAATAAAATGGCCGTCTCCCTGCCTCATATTTAAGTTTAAATTTTGAAATACTAAATTAATTTTTTAATTATCTCTTTGACTAGAGATGAATTAGAAAAACTTGTAAAATAAGCATATTAATTTATTTCGTGTGAAATTCGACTCAGGATTAAGGAAATACATATATTCCGACTAAGCCAATCAGAGATCGCCATGTGGTAAGTAGGCCAGGAAATTTAATGTTCTTAGGGTTCATTTTTTTTTTAAATACAAAAAGGAAGCTAATGTTAGATTTAAAGAAGCAGAAATTGTTTTAACAAAATAAAAAGAGATTTTTTTTTTTTTTATCTTCGTGGAAGAAATTATAACAAAATAAATACTTGTAATTAGGTAAATATGTAGCGTTATAGCATATTCCAAAATAATTGTTAGATATATGTTAAAATATTAGTTAATATATAATTTATTCAGTACCTTATTTATTCATTGTAGAGAAACTTACAGGTCATTGCTTGGATTCATATATAATTTTTCTTTAATTTATTTGTATTCATGTAGAGGAATTAAAATTCTGTTACAATTAGTAACTAATATCTCTGCGATCTGCCCAAGTGAACTGCTGAAGCCATAATGCCCGGTCTACTACCAAAGTCCAATATACCAAAGTAGTAGGGGTATGCTAAAGGAAAATGGCTGACTTCCGAACAGCTGTTTCAGTTTATAATTTTAAAAAGAAAATTTTGGTTTTTTTCTTCATGTTATTAAAGAAAGACATGTAAAAGAAGCATACAAGTAATTTTTGATTCAAATCGGGCTGAGGATTGCAGGGGTAAATTCAGATAAGGTTAAGCACGTGGCCTGGAAGTTTTCAAAAGATAATTAATATATATTTTTGTGAGTTCTATTTTATGTAACAGATAAAAAGGTAAGTAAATACCAAGTTTAAAAAATATTGAAGTGTTTCAATTAATACAAAAGTTAATTTAATTTAAACAGCTGTTTTTTAAAATGTAATTTAACTAATGAAATTCATCCTGTGTACATATAATTAAAAGTACATATTGAGTTCCGAATTTATAACTAGGGAAATTCTATAAAAAATAATTAATTTGATCATTGCTTTTAATTTATCTTATAATTTAACGTAACCGACTTTAATAATAAATAAAATAATTAGTAACATTTATTTTGTGGGAAATTTGAGGGATATTTTATATATATACTAGCATCTCCGTCGCGGCTTCGCCCGCCCTCCATAAGTAAAGATAATTTCAACTAAAAATTAATGTTTTATTTGTTTATGGATAAGATTCTTGTATTTTAGCATGTGGTTCAGCATTATTTTTTCAATGATTTTTCTAATCTGGTTGGATGTTGATTTCGAACAATAAAAGTATATGACAGTGTTGTAAACCTCGCTCCTGCCACTCAACATTATACATTTAAATTTTAGTTATTGTAAATTTTACCATTGCAAAATCTTCCTAGAATTATAAAAATTATTTATCCAGATGTCGGTACAGATAGGTTCAGTTTACCATTATTAACTCTATTGTGGAATGGCGCTATACACTATCGGTCGATTTTCAAGCTTCACTGAGTTCCACATATCGCACACCGTATTTAAATCTTTTTTAATAATTTTCTTTATAGTTTAATAAGTAAATTTTATCATCGATTTCAAGCTCTTTTCTAACCTCTCGCGTGGAATGGCACTCGCCACCTATCGGTCAATTTTCAAACTTCACTGTTGTCCACATATTTTCTTTTTTTAATAAAAAATAAATTAAAAATCAGTAGATTTTAATATTGCTAAACCTTCTTGGAACTATGAAGACGATGTAGTTAATATTTGGTACAGAATAGTTCTATAGTTTTCGCTGTTAGTGATCACGAACGAAAATGGCTTGTCGTTTTATACATAAATTCATCATCCCCCGTCGAGGCTTCCCCCTCTCTCATAAGTGAAACTGCATTATCAGTGCTTACAACTAAAGGTTCAAAATTCATATTTTTACACACAATATTAAACAGCTGAGGATCGGCATTTTGATTTGTAATAATCTTCATTGGACAGAAATAATGTTATTGATTTGATCTGGTTGGATTTTAATTTCTAACCATAAAAGTATGTGATAGTGTGGCAAAACCCGTTTCTAACACTCAACATTGTGCATTTAAATTTTTATTGTTGCTAAACCTAGAACTAAGAAAATGATGTTAAAGTTTGGTATATTTCACTCAATATAGCTTTGTTTATAACAATTTAATTGAAAATAAGTAAATTTTATTATCAATGTTCACCTCTATGAAACACTGAACCTTTTAACCTTTCATGTAGATGGCAATTGCCGCCATTTTTGAACTTCACTGTTATCCACTTATTATTCATTTTTCAATAAAGAATTAGTTAAAAATCATCAGATTTTACTATTGCTAAACCATCCTATAAAGATGATGTAGTCAAAATTTAGTAGAGATTGGTTCAGTAGTTTTTGGCGTTCAGTGAACACAAAAGAAAAATTGCTTGTCCTTTTATATATGGTAATAGTATAACCTTATACCGCCATATGTTAGAATCGTATAGAGCTAACAGATAATTGTGACTTGCAGATAATATACAAATAATATTGCGACTATAAATTAAGATATAAGGTATCCTATCTTTTTTGTTGGATCAAACTGCATACGGTGTGCAAATTTGATTAAAATCGGTTCAGTAGTTTAGGTGTCAGCCTGCCCCAAGACAGCGACACGTAATTTATATATATTAAGATATATATATATATATATTTTGTGTGTGTGTGTGTGTGTGTGTGTGTGTGTGTGTGTGTGTGTGTGTGTGTGTGTGTGTGTGTGTGTGTGTGTATGTGTATGTATATCGCAGCATAGGTTTTCGTACACCTACTGAATTCATTAAAATACGATTTCCTCTACTTTTGTTGTTGGAAAATAATTTTTTTGAGGATTTCATATTATTTCTCATGCACGTGAGAAACACACTAATAATAAAAAGTCCAAAATATGGATAATATTTATGTATGGAAATAAAAATAAACGTAAACAGATTACAGCAAAAGTATTCGTACTGCATCAAATTATCTAATTTTATCCCTTGAATACTTAAGGTCTGATGTAGCGAAGTTAACTAGTTGTTAATCCAGCCTTTTTTCTAGCTATATTCTCATCAGTTTTTACATAAAGAGTGTTTTATAAACAGCTACGGCCCAATATTCAGAATATCTTTATTGAACAGTGGTTACATGTGCTTTTCCTAAGATAACGGATATTCGTACGTCCAGATTTAGTTCAATGACAAACATACCTCTTTCAACGGTCGAATACATAATCCAACGAATTACAAAAAAAAAAAAAAAAAAAATAACATAAAATAAAATAAATTAATCGAAATGAGGCCAGAGAAAATAGAAAAAATATATATAACAAAGAAAATTAGACTTGAAGAAATAATTTTTTTCTTAAAACATTTAAAATAACCCCCCAGACTACTAGAACGATGTCCACTTAGTTTACGGAAGGAAATTTAAAGTAAATCAGATGGTCGGATATTACTTCTTTCCTATTTACTCAGTCCTGAAATCTATTTCTACTTAGGTCTCTTAATTTTGATCATTACTTATAATTTATCTTACAATTTTATGTAATCTACAGTGAGCAGAAATGTGTTTTCGAACACCTACTACATTCACAATAATATAATTTCTATTATAATTATTCATTTATTTCTGTATTTTTCGTTATCCATCAATAAAGCTGAAATAAAGATATACTTATGCACGATTTTTGAAACCCCCAGTACAACACATTAAGGACGATCAGAGAGAAATATATGGACTTCTTAAAAGTCCTTCTCTTAAAAAAAAAAAAATATATATATATATATATATATATATGTATATATATATATATTTTTTTATTTTTGAAGAGAAAAGATTTGACCCCAGTTGGGATTCGAACCCAAGTCTCCACCTCTCTACCGTGGCGCCTTATCCACTAGGCTACCGGGCTCGTATCCGAACCAGGGAAATCTTTTCTCTTCACTGATCCATACCCCCGGGCACTCGCAATTGCGATGTACAATTCGGGGATGAATGTTCAATTTGAACATTACTTTAATTGGATCTATTGACGAGCTGTCCTATATATATATATTAAATTATGAATTGATTCTTGTTTTAATAAATATTTTTTTAAATATATTTTTTTTATTTTTGAAGAGAAAAGATTTGACCCCAGTTGGGATTCGAACCCAAGTCTCCACCTCTCTAGCGTGGCGCCTTATCCACTAGGCCACCGGGCTCGTATCCGAACCAGGGAAATCTTTTCTCTTCACTGATCCATACCCCCGGGCACTCGCAATTGCGATACGAGCCCGGTGGCCTAGTGGATAAGGCGCCACGCTAGAGAGGTGGAGACTTGGGTTCGAATCCCAACCGGGGTCAAATCTTTTCTCTTCAAAAATAAAAAAATATATTTAAAAAAATATTTATTAAAACAAGAATCAATTCATAATTTAATATATATATATAGGACAGCTCGTCAATAGATCCAATTAAAGTAATGTTCAAATTGAACATTCATCCCCGAATTGTACATCATTTAATAATTTAATATATATATATATATATATATATATATATATATATATATATATATATCTAGCATAAAATATAATAGGTAAAAATAATAAAAGAATAACATAATAGACTTGAGGATCCCAAAACATTGTAAACTAACCTAACCTACAAACAAGATTTAGTAATTAATCTTGAGTAAAATTATCTAACCTAAAATTTTTTTAATAAAACGTTTTCACGATTTATTTCACATAATAATATAAATATAATAAAATTAAATGAATTTCAAGAAATTTGCATCGAATGGAAGTAAAGCTTCAGGAATGACCCAATACGCTGGGGAACACACCCAAAGTAGAGACGTGATTCTGGGCGGATGGGAGAGACTTAGGAATGGCTCTGTGGCAAACACTTTCCTAAAGCACATCCCTGATAGAAAACAACAAAAGTGGAAGTATAGTGTTTCCTGGAAATCTTTAAAAGAATCGGTTGATATATTTATTATATTTAAATATTATTATAATATATTATTAAAAGAAGAAGTAGATATTTGGGGTATGCAGTGAAGAGATACACAGCAATTAAAAAATAAGTTTTTAATTTATAATGCCAACGTTTCAACTTACATTGCAAAACCCATTTTCTGTTTTACATCAGTCTGAAACCCTGATGAAGGCTTGCAATGCAAGTTGAAACGTTGGCATTACAAATTAAAAACTTATTTTTTAATTGCTGTGTATCTCTTGACTGCATACCCCAACTATCTACTTCTCCTAATACTTAGAGTCAACTATACCTCATCACTATATTATTAAAGTAATAATAAAGTTATAAGGGTAATATTAGTATACAATAGTAATAAATAACTATAAATAATTCTACAGACAGAAACGTGAGGAAGTGGCTAAAGTGCAGAGAAACAAGCTAAATAAATAAATTAGGAGTTGTGCCAAACAAATTTATAATACAGAAACAAATCTCCATCTACATAAATTGTGATTAAATTATTATTGAGGATAATTCCAGCAAAAAAGAGAAACGCGACGAACAGACAATCTAATAATTCTACAGACAGAAACCTAAGGATGGGACTAAAGTCCTGATATCTACATGTACTGAAACAAGCTAAATAAATAAATTAGCGAGTTGTGCCAAAAACATTTATATACATGCAGGAAAGGTTTGAGAATAAACTAATTCATCAGGTAAGAAATATAATAAAATTTAATTTTTACGATTTACTACAAAAAAAAATAAAATAAACCTGTAGGATTTTATGCGTTGTTTTTCTTTTGTTTACGTATTTATGTAGGTTCTCTGTTGTTTTCTTTTGGTTTCAGACCTTCCACATTTCTAACCTTCTTTTTATTGCCTCTTTGCAGTCCCTGTCCTACCATTCCTTCCTTTTCCTCACTCCTGATAGTGCCAGTTCTTCTGCAACTTCTTTCATGTTTCGGGTCGCTTCCCTCCAACTCAGTGGGGCTTTTAGCCTTTCCCTGTTTTCTTGTCCCTTAAACTTTATTAGCTATTTTGTTAATCTTGTTTTTTTTTCAGTTTTGTACTGTGACTTCCTTGTTGGTACAAATTTTATTTTGATTTGTGAGGGAAAATGGTCCGATGTAACAATGATTGCCTTTTTAACTCTTACGTCTTTACTTATTTAATTATTTAAGGTTAACAGCAAACAAGGAAATCAAAGACATGGAAACTGAGGTAAGTATCAAGAGCCAAAAATTCTACGGGCACATAGTTAGGATGCCTTCGGGGAGGCTGAATAAGCTATATTGCAGAAACTCTCGGGCTACCACATAGCCGGGGGATACATCAAGCAGTTGAAAGAGAAACAAGAAAAATGGGGATGAACGACCAAGATTGTTTGGACAAAGAGGAATACAGAAAGAGGTTGCATGAGGTAGACGGAGGAGAGGAAACAAAGGCAATCAAAACTAATGAAGAAGATATGGAGAGAAATAAATAACAGAAGGAAGAATCCATAGCCATGATATTCGCGTGGTCTTTAAGGCTGTTTCATGATAAAAAAATAAATAAATAAATGATTTAAAATCAAACTGAATTTATTATTATTTACACATACAAGACTAAAACGACAAGAAACAGCCCGTCGTTTTCGACATCAACATTCACCTGACAAACGTTCAAACCTTCCAATTAATTACTAAAGACTCATCTACATAGCAGGACTGATACCAATTTGGATATATTTCTAGAGTTTCTATTACAGTTTTTTTTCCCTAATTAATTGTTTATTAGATTTGTAAATAATACGTTAGATTATAGCATTATTACTTTTTGCTCGTAACAGTGGCATACAGTAATACTTTTCTGAATAAAAAAGACAACAGAAAAAACATGCCGTCAGTAAGAACCTGAAAACCGACCACCCACAAAGAAAACCTTTTCTATATACTAGAATATTTAGCTTCCTACCCATTCCTATTTCTTTCTATCACCTGGCAGGCATAATTAAGTAGTTAATTAAACTAAATTTCCAATGTATACTATGGCAATGGTTATAAATAAGCCATTCACATAATGCTTTATGGATTCCATTAAACAATAAGTAAAAATATAATTATATCCTCTTACCTTGTCTTGGATGACCCTGACTTCCACCTTCCCGGCTAAGATCATGTACCAACTGGTCCCAATATCACCTTGCCGGAAAACTGTAAAATAAATTATATCATAAGTTATTGGGATTTTAAACAGTTTAAATTTGAAAAGATAATAATCATATCTAATAATCAAAGCTGAAATTATTAAATGTAATGATAAAATATATAATTCTGTTAGTAGTAGCTTTTTTTTTTTTGATAAGATTAAGAACAATGAATATGTTTCTAATAGTTTTATGGTTAACATTTTTTTGAAAACTCTCAATTAAATGAAGTAAATAATAAATTTAAGCAGGTTGCACACAGAAAATAAACATTTCTTTTTTTAAATCTATTTATTGAAATTTACAACTGTTCATTCTACAGGGTGTCCCAAATTAAAATGGCAAAACCTCAGGAACTTATAGGGAACCGAAAAACTAAGACAAAAAGTCCTTCAGAGATTTGCTCGTTTTTGCTTAGTTTTAGAGAAAATAGCAAAAAAAGAAACAAAACAAAAATGTTACAGGTAGCGAATATCACCTTTCAAAGTTCGTCAAGAGAGCAATTAAGAGACCGAATCATAGATGCAGTGCACCAAATATCATCAGAACAATGTTTAGCTGCAATTTATCAAGTGAGTGCTGGATGTAATGCTTGCATTGCAGCAAGACAACATTTTGAGCAATATTTACATTAAAAAGAACATAACATAAATATAAAGGTAAATAAATAAGTATAAAAATGAAAACTTTTTTTGTTTCTTTTTTTGCGATTTTCTCTAAAACTAAACAAAAACTAGCAAATCTCTAAAAGACTATTTGTCTTAGTTTTTCGGTCCCCTATAAGTTCCTGAAGTTTTGCCGTTTAAAGTCAGGACACCCTGTATCCTACCATATCCTTATATACCCTTAACTGTTCTATCCTTAGTAATTAGGTTTAACAGATCGTAGAATCCCTCAACAACAGATAAAATTGTATCCATAGAAACTGTAATTTAGTTAGGAATGAAATAATTATTTAAATTCAATACATCGGTAGAATTCCATAATGATATTTAAATTAAAACACGCACAATGGCAAGTTGACTGCGAGGAGGGACAGAGACAAATGTATTCAAATCCTTGTTTGGCAAACTGGTGTTACCGGAGGAGATTAGGGGATTGGATTCTCTAGAGCTCACCGCACCGATATTTGTTAGTGTCAATTCGTTCCCCATGTTCTGGGGTGATTAAAGAGGATATTACTGCAGTTAGTTTGTCGTTGTTGTTTGTATTTGTTGAGGGGGTTTGTATCTGTATTAATATTTGAGGAGGTATCTTGCAAAACGTGTTTTGTAACAGTAATCCCACTTTTCATCTATAACACAAAACGTATATTATGAGATGTAATTACACTTCAGAAACAAAAAATCCTAATTAAACTTATAGCATAAAAAAAAAAAACACATTACAACAAGGATCAGAAATATCCTTTACTCCTAAAATTAGCATTTTTAATTTTTGAATATGAACAAAACACGTTTTGAAGAAACCCAATGGACAAAACACGTTTTGAAGAAACCCAATGGACAAAACACGGTTTGATGAAATAACAAAGGGACAAAAAACTGTTTGAAGTGGCTCTGTTTTATTTTACAGAAGTCACTGTTTGCTCAAAAGTACACAAAATAAAAATTATAATTACATGATACATGATGTATGTTAATGACATTCATAATTTTCAGGGAATATTTTCATTTTCTTAAGAGTCACTAGTTTTTAAATATGCATTTCACATCTTTCATTTTCTAAACAGTCACAAGTTTCATGATCTCCCTTTACATTTTCAACACTTGGAGAGTCAAGTCAGAATGTACGACCTTATACCAGTGTAAGCGATTATTGCCAATGTTGTCATTATAGTCAATAATGCAGCGTTCCCATTGGCTTAGTGGGTAAAGCATGGTTAGAACTAAAAACAGGCTATGGGCAAAACCCTGATTTTGTTTACTAATTTTGGATGGGACAAAGCTTGTTTTGATGGCTAATACTCATCGAATATTGAAGGGTTCTGAAAAACAAATTTAGTGATAACAAAAACTAAAAAAAACATTTTTTGTGACAAAACATGTTTTGAAAGTTACCTCCTCATTTTTCAAGTTGAAATGTTTATAATAAATAATACAGTTTTTAAAAACAAAAGATACTGAAGTGGAAGGTTGAGAAAATTATAGTTTATTCACAATATTAATTTATAAGAGTAAACTTTTAAAAAATAGTCTTACATAGAACCCCCCGTCAAATGACAATGTATGTTCAAATAGCGCAGGTAGAATAATACGTATATATATAATATGATATTTCGTTTACAATGAATTTGAATGAAAAAGCAGCAAGATGTTATCCATTTTAGATTCACAAAATCTACAAATTTCAGATTTTCAGGGATTCCGGTGTATCGAAGTTGTGAGGGAATATAGAAAAGTTTCTTCTTCAAGATTTTGAGTCTTGATTGCACGGAAAAGTCAGTTAATCTCCCGAGAGACAAGATAAAGTTCGAAGTGACATCCAACGTCAGACACAATTCAAGGAAGTCAGATCTCAGAAGAAATAACCAGACCATATGAGACCATTATAATCCTCTTAATACTGTCATTTGAAATTATTCTTTTATTATCTATTATATATTTGTCAAATACCACTCACTCATTTAACACGAAATCTCAGAAACCACCGAACGGATTGGAATGAAATTCGATATGTAGCTTCCTCTAGGGACGTAAGTGCTCGCTAAGAAAGGAATTTAAAAAAATCGGCCTGGATCGCGGCTAATTCGCGAAAAATGCGATTTCAATTATTATTGGGTGAATAATAAAAGATTAATTATCATATGGTATTTGGATATAAGCTAAGTTAAAAAATAGGTTAGATCTTTAAGCCGCAAACTTTGACCACCGTTTAAGTTCCTTATAGTTGTAAACAAACAAAAATACGATCGATGTCGAAACCTTATAATATTGGTACTTTCTGTGAACTCATGGTAGCTGCAGAGGTTACTTACAACTTACAAGTTTGAGTTGTTTCGTGAAGAGAAGCTATTAAAAGACTTATGTTAAAGAGGAGGTTAAAAGACTTATGTTCTCTGGTGATGACATGTAAGGCCAGTTCGATGTAGCGACAAAAAACAGATAAGAATCAGTGAGTTCTATCAAGTGTATGATTCTCTTTACTCTTTAGTATCGTATCATGTTCTACCATGGAGAAGAAAGATACAGTATAAACATCCCTCTGTGTGACCCAAACTCCAATACACCACTTAAGAAAACTGTGTCTGCAGCTGATTTTTATGCCTAAATGTTAGTGGAGCGAGGAGGTGAAGAACCTTATTTACTTTAATTTCGTAATCTCCTCAACCAATTTATGCTTGATATGTACGCAAAAATAGAAACAGAAAGACTAAACTTTCTTCAAAAAAGTTGAGAAGTTAAGACTATATTCGCTTAAAGTATGCCATAATAAGAAAAGCTGATGGTCTGGTATGAGAGCTGGGTAAGATGGTAGTGCTGCCTCGAAGCTTCACTGGAGGGCTAGCAAAATAATATAAAATTAGCTTTTGCAAATTGTCAGATTTACTTATTGAAATTATTCTAAGAATGGAATTGTTCAGGTTTATTTAAGTAATAATAATTATCAACGTTAAGCTTAACTTTTACTAATTTAAGTTGTATTCATCCTAATGATATTAAACCGTAGCGGAGCGGGGTACTTTCAGCTAGTTATTTCATATTTAATAAAATGACCTAAGCATACTTTTTATCTTATAACAATGAAATACCCCTGTACGAAAAATAACTTGTAGAAAATTTCAAGTATTTTGTTTTATTAGCTACGATTTTTTGCTTTTGTGAACAAAAACATAATGGTACTTCTTTTTTTTTGTCGACCGTTCAAGTTTTTTTTTTTTTTTTTTTTTTTTTTTTTTTTTAAGGGGATATTCGTTTTATATATACTAAAATAAATTATTATTAAAATGTTTAAATAAAGTATTATTAACATTAAATAAATAAATAAAGGCTTAGCGAACCCAAAGGTTCAATGCAGACAACACCAACCGTTGACCGCACACTTCCTACCAACCTTATCCTCCAAAACCCAAATCCCCCAGGTCGGCCATCTTCGTCATTGCCTATCCCTCGGTCGTTTACCCGACGGCTTGAAACTGATTAATTTTTTCGGCATTCAATCATTACTAACCCCAACGACTTTACATGCCCATTTTAACCGTTGTGCTGCTATAGATTGTACTATATTTACCGGATATTATTATTATTAAAAAATAATAATGAAAATAACCATTAACAAAAACTCGCGAATAAAACTAATAGAAAAAATAGAAAATAGTCTTAAATTGAAATTACTAATAATAATAAGATTGTCTGAAACAATCGAATTTTTTTTTTAAATGACATAATTTTAGTTTCCAATAGTTCCATTTCCACTTAACCAGTAGTCTCAAAACCCTTAGCTTCCTTTAATGAGTACCAATATTTATAATTTCTTTTCTTAAATTAAAAAAAAAAAAAAAAAAATGAATTTTGTATTTGTTTTTTTAACCTTATTATGAATGTTTAAAATTCTAAACTAGTCTTCGACTGAAAAAAATATTAAAAGAATTGAATAATTCAGCAATTATAAATAATATTTACACAGTGTTTGTGGTGGGGTTATTTCAAGGAAATAGTCTTTTGTAAAAACATAATATTTAATTCAGTTTTCAAAAAGGATAACAATGGTATAATACCCTTCCGTCATCTTAAAATCGTTAAATCCTGGAATATTTCGAAATACAGTAGAACCTCGATAATCCGAACTAATTGGAACCGGGGGTGGTTCGGACTATCAAATCGTTCGGATTACCGAACAAAGTGCTTTGCAGGCATAGTATGTAGCATGCAAAAAATGAACACTGACCTACTAGTTCCCATAAAATAAGAAGCACGTTGTATTGTTAAAAGTAAATAGTTTGTTTTATGAAATACTAATGTGCTACAGTAAGGTATAACTGTAGAATGGGTTAACAAAGAATTAATATCCTCCCGCCATCTTAAAACAGTTAAATAGTCTAATATTAAAAAAAAAGTGTCCTTTTAATGTCCGCGATCTTAAAACCGTTAAATATTTTAAAACAGTATCCTGGAGGACAACAATGGAGGAAGTTATCCTTCGGATAACTTAAAAAAACCGTTAAAACAGCAATCCTTAAGGACGAAAAAGCTAATTCTAATTGTGGATGGAGAGAGTGGCCAAGGATATCCTTCCTCGGCCTCGAAAAATCGTCAGATCCTGGCAGATCTGTAAAACAGTGTCTATATTTTACTATATTATACTATATTTTATGTAATGTATTGCACATGAATTTCGTAATATTTTACATAGTACGTATACACTCTTATACACACACAGAAAGTACAGTACTGTACTCACAAAAAAAATATGCTGTACTGAAAGGTAAAAAAAATTCAAGAAAACAAAAATCTAAACATTTGGAAAATAGTTGCTTATTTTTTTCTGAACTAAGGTTGAAGAAGGTTTTTTGGCTGCTAGATGACGGATTTTCAGAAAATAATTTTTATTTTTCCCAAAACGGCGTTCGGACTATCGAGGTTCTTCTGTAGTATCGTTAAGAACGAAAACTAATAAAATCGTTAGATCCTGGAATATTTCTAAAAAAAATAGTATCCTTAAAGACGAAATCTAATTATTTATCGGGAAGGACAGTAGCCGAGGATATGAGGCTAAAATTTATGAAGACTCTAAAACAGATTTTGCTCTACAAGATTTTGGTCAATTAGATGACCAAAAAGGGGAAAATATTCTAAAACGATCCTAAGGATCACGTTGAACCGGATTACTGAGGTTGTATTTTGATAATTATTTATATTTCTCTTACAAAATACGAAGATTCGGACGATAAATTAAACTTTCTTTCTATTCTATTATATCTTCTGCCTACGCAACGCTATCCTTTAAAAGTGACTGTTCTTCGTATTTTACTATCGAGGTTATGGGTGATTCTCAAACTACAGGCAAATTTCTAGCTACAAATATTCTCAATTTAAATGTTGATAAATTTTACTGCAAACATTTGATACTTCCGGGAGGCTACCTGTGAGAATTATAGGTGGTACAGGATTACATAAATCACTTTACTTTTTTTTTTTTAATTCCAGTTTATAATTTTAACCCATGACAATGTGAATTCCCCCTCCCCCACACCATGTGATTTTATACATGACAATGCAAGAAAAGGGTCCTAGTAGTTTAAGGTTCCATAATAAACAATAAATAAAACAAGAAAAATTTCTACTTCATAACGAATATCAGTCTTTATTTAACGTCAAAGTATTTTTTCATCACATAATTTAAATATCACATCACTTCAAATATCACATCTATTCAGTTTCAATATCAATACCACAATCAATGTTGGCCACAGTATTCATAAAATTATTTTAAAATGAATTGTTTTACATTTTCCTGGTATCTTAACAGTTGGATGGAATATAATATTCATTTATTTCTCGTTTTCTCGATTGTATATTATCAGAGCCGTAACCTAATAAAAAACGCATGAGGTTACTAATAAATATTTGGTTAAACTGATTTATAGTAGACATGACAATGTGAACAATACATGTACTTACAGTCAGAGGTGGTGTTTAAACTAGGATATTCCGACGTATAATGGTTGTGTGGTTACGAACTGATGCGTCCACGAGAAACAGCCACCTGCCACGACAAATAAAAACTCAAAAATTCCAAAAATTCCTGCTGAATACTTTTTCATCACTTTTTTAGTAACGGCACGCCAATGTCAAGATGGCAAAGGGACAAGATTAAAATAACACCGGTATTGGTTACTTGTGCATTCTAATCCTGAAAAACAGATTTCAACAATTATGTTTTAATATTACTACTGATTAATTGAATAGTTTCACCCTATAAATAGTAATAATTTCATAATTGTAAATCCATGTATAGGTACAAGCCACGACAATGTTAAGCGGCGTGGAATAACCAAAAAATGTAACCCTAAAACACTAAAATTCCAAATAAATTCAATTAATATCATTAATTCACATAACATAAATCGATTTGAAAACAATATTTTAACAAAGTTTACTTCATTGGATTTTAATGGATGGGTGACACAAATTTGCCTGTAGTTTGAGAATCAGCTATGAAGGAATTTGGATATCGTCCGAATCTTCGTCTCTTGTAAGCTTGCTCACAAATCCGCCATTCTTCAGAAAATTTCAATTGTTTTCGCTTTTTGGTCATCGAGATTTAAATCTCAGACAATCATTTGCTAATTTTCTATTTGGAAAAACATTTTCATCGCCCCTGAGTTAAAAATTCTGACGAGAGGACTGGATTACTGAGGGCGTCGGACTGTTGAAGAACCGGATTCTTTAGATTGTATTCTGATAATTATTTATGATTCTCTCAACATCGTCAATAGTTATTATTTTATTTAAGGCTAGAAGATTTTTCCATTAAGCCCACTATATAAGAAATAACCCTTACCCTATAAATAATAGAACCTACAATAGAAAGGTTTAAATAATGCTATTCTTACTGAGAGCCTAGAGCTGAGAGCTGAGAGCTGAGAGCTGAGAACAGACAGTAATGAAATATCTCCGACCCTCTGCGGCTAAATGAATAAATATTGCCTCTGAGGATCTCTCTCCTTCTGGGAGCCTCTTTCTTTATCTACTTCTTTCATTTTAATTTTTCTTTTTCACTCTCTCCCTTCTCTATTCCACTTTTCGGTTAATTTAACGTTGCATAATTCATAATCGAAAAGCTATTCTTCCCCAGTTTTCAATTTATTATTTATTTCTTATAAAGCCCAATTAAACAATTTATATTTTAAAATATTTTAATTTTTGGTGAACGATTAAATTAAATCCCAAAAGGATACTTATTTTCAGACTTGCAAGGATCTGAAGCTTTTTGGCGAACAAAGGACATCCTTGGCCCCTCTCCAATTATTTTTAAGTAGGACTTTAAGGTGTCTAGGCCATCTTCTTTTTAGACTTCTCGGAGGATTATCAGGGATGGAGTGGGAAGAAAGTTGAGAAATTAGTGGATTTGAGTGGTTATGGAGCTTACTATAAAAGGATAGGTAACTGTTGTGGGCTAAATCAGCAACATATGGAACATTAAGATCTTTATGGATAGGTTTATTGGTGACAAAGTAAGGAGCATTGAGGATTTTTCGAAGGATTTTGGATTGTAAGGATTGGATACGAGATGAATAGGATGGTTTAGAGGAGCCCATAGCTCAATTACGTTTGTCTAATCACAGTCATGTAAATAAGTATTTTGTAATTAATTGGGAGCTTTGAACGTTTGTCTTGTAAATGTTGAAGTAGTCTGTAACGACGAGCAGTTTCTTGTCGTTTTATTCTTGTATCTGGATTTTATTTATTGAAATTCTTGAAATTCCATCAAAATCTATCCGATCATCCTAATCCTCTGGTTCACTCCATATTTAGCTTTAACCATCCCTATATCCCTCCCAGAAGATTAAAACCTTGAAACTAGAATTGGCCCCGAGACCTTCTGTAATATAATGTTGTGCTGAAGTCCTCGTAATGACCAGCCTCTTCACTCAGGTCCTGAGCATCTGTGGCCTTAGAGCTCCCACTCAGCCTCCACTGGCTTCAGGTCTGGCCTTGAATCCCAATAAGTGGGGAATAGGTTCAATTCGGGGCTTCCCAGGCTTCTAAATTTTTCATATAATATGAATGTGTCATAAGTTCTTGTATTTTAATTGTTGCCACTTAATTTTATTATTATTTAATTTTTTTTTTAAAGATTGTAAGTAATTATTAGTTTTATTTTTATATTTTATTATTATTAACTGTGTGTGTAAGAGAACTTGTACATATGGTACGAATGAATACAACATAAGCACTGTAACTTACTGCCTTTAACTGAGTAAATAAATTAGATTAACTGCTCAAATTAAATCCATAAAAAATAACCATTTGTTCAAATCTATAATAAAATGGGCATAAGTATATTAAATTTACCAAACCATCAATTAAGACCTTAGATGAGAACGAATGAGAACGAATATAAATGCAACATTAGCCTCTATATGTGTGACAGGCGTTAGCGACGTAGAACACGACAAAACCTAAAATGCCGAATCAGATTCCCTTTGAAGATTGAAGAATAAATATTTCCAGTGTAAATGGAGAAGTGTTTATTAGCTGGATCCACCGGTGGATTTGTGGATTGGTGGACTGAGCACGGCTGTTTGAATTGGGAATGGCGGCCTCAGTCCGGGGGGGTCCCTCATTTGAATATGAAAATTCATTTCAGGTAAGCTTTGTTTGCTCCCTACTGACAGATTGGAAACGAATAGTGATAGCGGATTTTAGTCGGAATATGTTAGATACAATACAATATTGTCAGTGTTAAGAAAGAGTGTAAAAAAATGAATATCATAATGCATTCAAAAGTATTTACGTTTTGGATTAATTTCGTCAAGGCGATACAAAATAATGTATAGAAATATGTTAAATTCAGTTAAACAAAATTTTAACAAATAAAGAAGATCCACAAAATGCATTTTGTAGTTCTTACTGACTGGGAATAAACAATGGATTGCGGATATGTCTATCTAATAGGCCGTATAGAAAAAAAATGACCGTTTTATCAAATTCCAGAGTTCAAAAGTCTTTAAATATCTCAATGCTATTTATTATTTACCAATACTTAATAATCCCTTTAGACCATTCTCTAAGCTTGTTTAATAACACTGGACTTCTTCAAAAAAAGCCTCAGTTCAGTTATTTATTTCAAAGAAGAGACATGACAGTGTCCTACGAAATTCTGGTAATATTAAGACATTACAGGAAAAATATTTCACAGCCACTGAAGCAACTCGTGAAATTATTAAATATGAAGGGGGAGGTGACATTGAAGAGCGCACTGCGCGGCGTTGATTTGAAAAATTTAGAAGTGGAGATACGACGTTAGAAAGGAAGAAGGGCTCTGGGTGGCCATTAATGGACATTGATGAGGTTCTGAAGGAAGCTTTTAAATCAAATCAGTCCACAAGTACTCGCGAACTTGCCAAGGAGTGAGGTTTGTTAAAAGATAAAAGTTGAAAATGCTGTCCAAGAGTTCTTTGACAGCCATTCCAAGGAATGGTTTCAGCGTGGCATTTTATCATGCATTGTGTGAATAAAGCCATAAAACCATTACTTATTGCTCTCTTTCTGACAGACTGTTATACTTTCTCAGGAAAAGATTAACTTAAAAAAAAAAAAAAAAAAAAAAAAAACAACTAACCCTCGTTGAGTCTCTCGGCCAAAGGAAGAATAACATGGAACATCTTTATAGGGTTGCCCTCTTCAATGCTCATATCGTCGGTGAAATTGCCGGTTCTGTCATTTTTTCGATTTAGGTTTTTAGCAGATTTCGTTTTAAAATAAAATTCTGCCTCTAACGTAAAAACCCGAATACGCAAATTCAGCTTGCATCAGGTTTTGACATAACAATTTTGCTATTTTAGCCAAAATAATAATTACACGTTTCCATCAAAGCCCATTTTGTATTTAATGTCATAGAAGGTGCTAAAATGCACATAGCGAAATCGGCTATCTCACCGACGATATGTTTTCTATTTTTTTCGGTTACCTGTGATTCAGTTTTCTGTAGTAGATAAATTTTAAAATTATATACCATAATCCTGTTGACTATCTATGCCCTTTTGTTCTTGATTTATTTCTCCTTACCAGTTTGATTATTTTTTATTTCCAAAGGATAGTTATTTTACATACACAAAAGCCGAGAGGGATTGAGTCAAATCCAGGTTAAATTTTTTTGTTGCGTATTAGGAGAAACAGAATCAAGAGGAACTCACACATTAGTACGCTAATGTTATTTAGTATAACGAGAGTTCAGCTCCAAACAGTTCCTTCTCCCCTAATATTAAACTATCAAACTACGCGTATCGCCCTCGCGTTCCCCAAAAACGTATTGTTTTTGACCAACTAGGTCACCAGTAAAACATATTCTATGTTAAATAAGCATATGATAAATAAATAAAGCATATGAAAAAAAATAAGCATATAATCAAATTCACTGATTGCAATCATTTTGATGGACATGTGTGGATAAAATTTTAAATTTAAAACTATATAAATATGTTATGATTTATCACTTGTTGCCTATTCTTTTATATTAAACGAAACTACAAATTGAAAACATCCACAATACCTACAAGGACTGAATAAAAAAAAAAAAAAAAACCTTTTACCCTCGACGTTTGGACATGTACTGGACCGTAGTCGATTGTCCCTACCTTTGTTAAGCAATTTGCATACAAGATGCCCGGCCAGTTATCGAATTACTGAAGGCTCGACTGGGGACCCTACCTAGGACTTAAATTCTCTCCCCTCAACTGTAAATTTACTCCAGGTACCTTGTACCCTGTAAGGCAAAACATTTTACACTGAATCAATAGAGTATGAAATGACAAAAAAGGAAATACTTCCATATACAAGTAAAAGACATTTTTCGTTTGTGATCACTGGCCTCGAAAACTACAAAACCAATCTTTACCAAATTTTATCTACATCATCTTTATAGTTCCAGTAAGCTTCAGCAATAATTAAATCAACTGATCATCAGTTATGTGGATAACCATAATATGTGGATAATAGTGAAGTTTGAAAGATGGCTAAAAGGTAGCGAGCGCCAGTCTGCATAAGAGGTTACAAAGGTATGATGTTATATAAAGGGTGTCCCGAATTTAAATGGCAAAACTTCAAGAACTTATGGGGAACCGAAAAAATAAGACAAAAAGTCCTTTAGAGATTTGCTCGTTTTCGCTTAGTTTTAGAGAAAATTGCAAAAAAAATAAACAAAACAAAAATGTTACAGGTAGCGATTATCACCTTTCAAAGTTCCTCAGGCTAGGCAGTGAGATATGTAAACACTTAATGTTATCCTTTACATTCTTTTATTTGTTTACATTTTGGTTTCCTTCTAGGATTATAATTTCTCAATCAGTCTTCAGTCAGTTACTCAGATATTTTTGTGTGAATAGCATCAGCCACAATGCCGCATACATATTCTAATGTTGAATACGCTGATAAGATTTTTGTGTATGGTTTCTGTAACGGTAATGGTTTAGAAGCGGTGCGGGAGTATGCGCGAGAAGAGTGCTTAATCGACGAGTCTTTTCTTTAACTTTTAATAGACTACGAGAGACTGTGTCATTCTTAATATGTAATGAAGGCGACCAATTCCAGGCAGCGATAAGAGCAGATTATTGGGGAAGAAATTGTGTCCAACGCCAATTCGATAACAATCCTGAGACTAGCATCCGAAGAACATCTGCTGCATTAGCAATATCGCGGCAAGCAATATGGCGAACTTCGAAAGGTGATAATCGCTACCCATACCATCTTCAAAAAGTTCAGACTTTTTTACCTCAAATTTATGTCAAGAGATTGAATTTTAGTAACTGGTTTCTTGACAAAATTCGCGATGATAATTTATTTCCATTGAAAATTATATGGACCGGTGAAGCTACCTTTACAAGAGGAGGAATTGTTAATCAAAGAAATTATCATGTATGGGCTCTTGAAAATTTCAGTTATTAGAGCGAATAGGTTTCAGCATGAATTTGCTATTAACGTTTGTCTTCGAATTTGGAACGGATTACTGGTGGGACCATATTTTTTACCTGGAAGATTGAATGATATCACATTTCCACATTTTTTAGAGAACGACTTTTCTAATTATTTAGATGACATTGCCTTACATCAGCGGATTGAAATGTGGTTCCAACTCGATGGATGTCCAGCTTATTATAGCAGAGTTGCTCAAGCTTGGCTGGATATAAATTATCCACAACGATGGATTGGACGTGGAGGAGTAGTACCTCGGCCACCTAGATCACCTGATATGACACCCATGGATTTCTTCGTATGGGGAACCTTGAAGCAGAAATTTTATTCGGTGTTAATCAACTCAAGAGAGCAATTAAGAGACCGAATCATAGATGCAGTGCACCAAATATCATCAGAACGATGTTTAGCTGCAATTTATCAAGTGCTAGATGTAATGCTTGCATTGGTGCAAGAGAACAACATTTTAACTAATATTTACATTAAAAAGAACATAACATAAATATAAATGTAAATAAATAAGTATAAAAATGAAAACTTTTTTTGTTTCTTTTTTTGCGATTTTCTCTAAAACTAAGCAAAACCGAGCAAATCTCTAAAGGACTTTTTGTCCTAGTTTTTCGGTCTTCTATAAGTTCCTGAAGTTTTGCCATTTAAATTCGGGACACCCTGTATCGAAATCGAGTTTTTTTTTCTAAGTTGCCACAAATATACAATACAGTTAACTCATTAGCGATAGATAATAAGAGAGAAAATAATCAAAACAAAAAATAAAGGAAAAATGAATTAAATAATAGTTAAATGAAATAATTTTATCAACCTAAAAGATTGATTTTAGCATGTTGTGTAAAATGTAGCTATAATTTTTAAATGGGGAAACACCCTAATTAAAATGTTTCTTCATATTTATGCATAGTTTATACACTTATAATGTAATTTGAATTAATTAAAGCATCAACTTTTAATTTGCTTTACCTTTCCTGTTACAATTTTTTTTTCTTATTTAGAGTTCAAAACTGTATTTTGTGGGGTCACCTGTGGTGTAGTGGTTAGCATAGCAACCTACTAAACCCAACATCGCGGGTTCGCAGCCCGACAGATGACCTTAAGATTTTTTAAAGGGAGTAAAAAATCCTTAGCTATGCCGTCCTTTGGTAGGGACGTAAAATGGGGGTCCCGAGCCTGTGCGATGTCAGGTACTCGTTCAAGATCCCTATCCTAATTATACCTGGATAGGCAAAATTTAGGACTCCCATCGTAGCATCGTCCGATTAGCCATAGCAGCATAAAGTGACGTTAAACGAAATAAACAAACTGTATTTTGTTAATTTTTAAATATGTAATCGCATTGTAAAGGAGGTAGCAGAATAAGATAGGTCTGGTGGCCCCCACGGATTTTATCCAATCAACCCCAAAACCTTGAAGAGGGCCAAAAAAAAAAAAAAAAAAAAAAAAAAAAAAATTGAATTTTTTTCTCATAAGGGGAAAAACATGTTTTTTTTTTATATTTGAATTTTTTTCGAGAGTTCAAATTAATTTTTAAGCAGTTCCAACGCAAGTAAAATTTTTTTGGGATGTGTTATGTTCCCCGATTTTTTTCAGATTTTATTTTAATGTGAAATTGAATGAAAGGTAGCTTAATATCCAAACAAAAACGTAAAAATTGGGATGTTTT
This sequence comes from Euschistus heros, assembly GCA_003667255.2. NCBI lineage: Eukaryota > Metazoa > Arthropoda > Insecta > Hemiptera > Pentatomidae > Euschistus > Euschistus heros. The sequence continues at coordinate 160,462 of RCWM02000182.1, read as the reverse complement.
AACTATAAAAACAAGTAAAAACTTTATGGTATTTCGGTGAAGACTCAATGTAAACGGCCTAAATAGCATTGAAAGATACTCTCTTCCTCTTCACTATGGCACCGATAAACTTAAATTTGGTTGCTTGTAGTCCGCAACAAATCGATTTTAGTAAAACGTAAATTTTAAATTAAGCAATTTAGGCCTACAGAATAAGTCAATATTTAATTAAATATATGAAAAATACTTCATATAGTGGTTTTCGAGATCACTGATCACGAATTTATGTCAAAAATATATTTTGACAATTGAAAGCTGCTAAATGCATAATTAGGCCGTTTTTTTTTTCATTGAGTCTGAACCGAAATACCTTTACTGAAAACTCCTATTTTTACGTTTTTGTTTGGATATTAAGCTACGTTTCATTCAATTTTACATTAAAATAAAATCTGAAAAAATTCGGGGCACATCTACACATCCCAAACAAAATTTTACTTGCGTTGGAACCGCTTAAAAATTAACTCTCGACAAAAATTCAAATATCGAAAAAACGCGTTTTTCCTCTTTTGTGGGTTCAGGGGAGGGAGGAGGGGGGGTCGGAAAAAATTTAAAAAATATTTTTTTTTTGGCCCTCTTCAAGGTATTAGGGTCGATTGAATAAAATCCGTGGGGGCCGCCAGGCCTATCTCATCCCGCTACCCCCTTTTCCTCAGTTAACAACAATAGCTATAAAATCAAACGCCTCTACTACTAACCCGCTGGACATAGATAAGAATACACCAAGAGTTATGTTATCCATCAACGGTCCAGATCGTTATAGGTGCGCAACACCAAAGTTGAGCGAATAAATTTGTATTAGATTGTTTATTTGAAATCATCTTAAACTTAGATGGAATTCGCTCTAGCAGTACTTCGCTGGGACTCGTCCTAATAGAAAATTCATCGAAATAGATAGGAAATCAGGCTTTTCTTCGCAACTGCAAAATTCGAGAGTTTTAGCTAGACTTGAGACCAGCAAATTTTATAAAGTTATCAAATAGTAACTTTTTTCATACTATAAATATCAACCAAAATTACTTGTTAATGATGATTATTTTTTTATTTTTACAAAATCGAATTTTAGTTCATTGAAAATTATTTATTTTTTTGAGGAAGAAGAAAATAAACTGAAAGAAACAAGTCTTTGGAAAACTTATTTTAAAATGAAATTGTATGGATTTCAAAGTTTTTTTATTGAAGAGCAGAATCACTAAGGAAAACTGAAGGAAAAGAGTTACATCATTCTTGAGCGCCTTAGAAGAAGCAGGACTTAAGACCCGCATAGCGTAGAGATAGTGCAAAAGGATATTCGTCAGTGAGTAAGGCGTTGTTACAAGCAAAAAAAATAACATTTATTTTTTTTTGCGATATAAATTAAAATGTTAAACAAATTCCTAAATTTAAATCTTGATTATAATATTTTGATTTAGAATGGTCATATTATTGTGTTGCTGGTAATAAGTATTAAAAAAATGATGTTTTAATTTTTTTTTTTTTTTGTTATAAGAAGTTACATCGATTTATTCATTACTTTGAACACTGATATATATCTATCCTGTAAATACTATGTTGGGCGCTGTTAAACAATACAATTTAATATGAATTTCATTAACACTTAATCCTTTCAGACACTCTATAAAATAGAAGTTTAAATTAGCTAACACGAAATCTTGTCACAATACACCTTTACGGGAAATTCCAATTTGTTTTTCCAGTGTGAAAGGTAAATAAATACCGTTAGGAACATAATATAAGGTGAGGCCTATCAGACTACGGAGGCAACAAACACTGGCCGGAAGTGTTTGTGATCACCCTATCCCGCGTATTTTAATTGGGTATCTAAAGTGGTTTTCTAGGATTTAGTCTCTCAATTTTACTTTTCACATTTCTTTTTATTTACCTCTGGAGAGTAGATGTGTTTATATATACAGGGTGTCCCACGAATGTTGTGTCAGGCTAATAAAACCCAGAGTATATGGAATTTCAATGCGATAATCGGGGATCTTATATTGCGTCATATTAGTTACCTTTTGAAGATATTCAACCCTTCCAGAATTTCTCCAGTACTGGAAATTTCACCATAAGTGGCTGGTTTTAATAACAGATTCTGATGGTGAGTCGAATTCTAAAACTGTTTTGTATCAGTTACTTTTTCAATCAGATGCACCCCTACGTCGATAACAGCCTAAACCTCTTATTTGAAAGGAACCCTGGAACTCCTGGTTTGTTAGATGACAAGTTAATTATGGATTTTGAAGGAAATTGAATTTTATTAATTAAGTAAATATTACGTTATTTGAAAATGCAACTGGGTTAATAATATTTGTTTATTTACATAAAAATACTATTTTATGTGTTCTTAGTGACGGTCTTCTTCATTTATTCATAACAAACGTCTCGCTGAGCTTGCTGTATTTCTTCCGGTGGAATGGAAAGATTCGCATTTTGTATTTCTGCCCTCATTTCTTGTACTGTCGACGGTCGTGTAGACGGGATTTTTCAATCTTTCTCAAAAGAAATAATCTAAAATTGTTAAGTCTGGAGATCTTGCTGGCCAATTAATATGCAGACACCTTCCAATGCATCTATTGGAAAACATGTGTTTTATAACGTTCCTAGCTCTAATGGAATAGTGAGCCGGACACCCATCCTGTTGGAACCACATCACCATACGTTTTTCAAGCGGCACCTCTTCCAGTAAAATCGGAAGATCTTGTTCAATGAACTTCGAATACCTGATGGAATTAATTGATTTTTCGAAGAAATGTGGTCCAATGATCTGGTCCCCTATAATGCCGCACCAGACGTTCACTTTCCACCTGTGTTGCTGGTCACGTTGTAACATCCAGTGATAGTAGTATAATAGTATTTTTATATAAATGAACAGATATTATTAACCCAATTGCATTTTCAAATAATGTAATATTTATTTAATTAATAAAATTCAATTTCCTTCAGAATCCATAATTAACTTGTCATCTAACAAACCAGGAGTTCCAGGGTTCCTTTCAAATAAGAGGATTAGGCTGTTATCGACGTAGGGGTGCATCTGATTGAAAACGTAACCGATACAAAACAGTTTTAGAATTCGACTCACCATCAGAATCCGTCATAAAAACCAGTCACTCATGGTGAAATTTCCAGTACTGGAGCCATTCCAGCAATACTGGAGAAATTCTGGAAGGGTTGAATGTCTTCAAAAGGTAACTAATATGACGCAATATAAGATTCCTGATTATCGCATTGAAATTCCATAGACTCTGGGTTTTATTAGCCTCCAATCCAAAATCCTAGATGCTCCTTACCTTGTCACAAATGAACTAATCCACAATAACCTTAATATCCCATATGTTGCTGATTTGGGACGAAGCAGATAGCTCTCCTTTCAAAATAAACTTACTCCTTATCCAAATCCACTTGTTGCACAACTTGCTTCCCATTCCATTCCTGATAATCCTCCGAGGCGTCTGAAAAGAAGATGGCCTCGGGATCTTCTTATTTTTAACTATTTCATTAGAGTACTACTGGTTAGTTCCTCTACAAGTTTTCAGCATATCATTATTTCTCACTGTAAACCGGTTATTTACTAGATGTATTTGTAATACAGTTGTAAATTTCAATTAATAAAAAAAATAAAAAACATTAAATTTTACGTTTCAAAAAGTTTCATTTGATAAGATATTTTTAAAAACAAGTAAGTGTTGAAATATATGAATATAAAATAAATATACAAATATTAAACCGTCAATAGAATGAATGTTTGCCACTTAATCACAGCAATATTACTAAGCAATAGTCCTTAGAATAGACAGATGAGATTAAGCAATTGTTATTTGCGGGTTTGTTGTGATATTACTTAAACACTATAAACTTTGCAGAAGTAGCCAACTGATGCTTAGCTGGGAGACTTGAGGAAAGGAACAGAGCCGCGGCTAACAGCATTAGCTACAACTTCGTTGGCTTTATTGAATTTGTGAGGACGGTGGGCCCTTCTGCTAACTGCTTTATTTATACAGTCTGCGGAGCCAACAAGTTTAGCCAGGCTCGCCAAAGTGTCCAAGGAAGGCAAGGATCGCTCTGGAGAAGAATCGAAATGTTTGTATGTGTGAAAAAGAAAATACGATAGAACCTCCACTAATCCGACCCGTAAGAGACCAAAGGGTAAAGCGGGACGGGCAAAAGGTAAGATTAACCGGAGATTTCGATAAAGCAAACGTTTAGTCATAATTAAAAGTATATACCTAATAATTATGTTAAAAGTTATATACAGTAACATTTAGATATATCTATTTCACGAATATTACATTTTTTTAACTGTACCCTGGTTCCAATGGGAAATAAATGCGAAATTCTTATTTTCTTATCGAAACCAATATAGTTCCTAAACAGCAGATCCCAACGACAAATGTTTTATATAACAGAAAATATTTTCCATTAAATCTTCGATAAGGAAACTGTCAGCAAATTTTCAATATAAGCTACACCAATGGACATAGAGCGTATCACAAAAGCCCCATCAATAAAAACGGTTGGGCAAAACTTTACCTTTTTTTTTTTTTTAAGAAGAAAATTAATTTTACTCTGGAAAATACTTGTCCCCTAATAAGAACAAATGAGTACAATACATAGGACAATCGTCTGGCCATGATAATTAATTATAATAAATAATAATAAAATTAATTAATACAATTAGTTACGAAATGAATGCGAAATCTTGTAAAAGGATACATCTTATGTATACTATTATAATGTATATAACATAATTATTCATGTTTTACATTTGGTCGGCAGATTAAAGAACCAGGAGGAAAAGAAATAGATGTTAGAGGTGTAAAAAAGTTAGAGTGGAGCTTTTTCGAATTGAGATGGACAATGAATTCCATAAAGAAGAAGCGCGGATAATAAAGGATTTCTCGAAGGATGCAGTTCGATGTGTAGGGGTGTACAGGTTGATGGGTCGGGTTCTAGTATTTAGGAGATGGATGGTGGAGCGCAGGATAAGGAGATCATGAATACAGGTGGATTTTTGGTTTTCAAGGATTGAAATATGAGCGCACTTAGGAAGTATCGATAGTCGGGAACTGGGGTAAAGCCACCCAATTTTAAAATACCTGTGAGATAGACTAGAAATCCCCAAAAAAAATCTAATAAAACAGTTCATTAATCTTTTACATCTCAGTTCAAGCTCACTAGACAGTCCTCCATGTACTATGGATCCGTAGTCAAAGTTGGGTATTGAATCGCGGAGATGGAAAAGATGCTTTTTTCATTCAAACCGATACAGATTTTAAACGGTAGTCCTAGAAACACAAGTTATATGGCAATAATAATTCTCTATTAAATTTCTGAAAAGATAGTTGTTAAATTATTGATCCGAGCAACACCTACGTGTTAAAATGTTACAGTTTTGAGGGTAAAAAAACCGTTACAATTTGACTTTTTTTTTTTTCATTCAAATCATTATAGCCTGTCCTCACCACTTACGCTGATGACACATGTGTGTTATCAGTAAGCAATGATCCCTTCATTGCCTCCCAAACACTCCAATCCCATATCCTAACCCTTCAAGAATGGTGTCAAAAATGGAGAATCAAAATAAATCCAAAAATATCTCACCAAATAGCCTTTACCCTTCGTCGTAAGCCCACGACTTCCTGTCCTACAGTATCCTTTAATGACATTCCACTAATCTCTGTTGAACAGATCCGCTACCTTGGACTCCACTTGGACAAACCTTTTCCTTGGAATCCACATACAAGACTAAAAAGACAAGAAACTGCCCGTCGTTACAGACTACTTCAACATTTATTAGACAAACGTTCAAAGCTCCCAATTAATTACAAAAGACTAATATACATGACTGTGATTAGACCTATCTGGACGTACGGAGTTGAGCTTTGGGGCTCCACTAAACCATCCAATTCATCTCGTATCCAATCCTTACAATTCAAAATCCTTCTAAAAATCCTCAATGCCCCTTACTCTGTCACTAATAAACTTATCTATAAAGATCTTAATGTTCCATATGTTGCAGATTTAACCCAAACCAGATATCTATCCTTTCATAGTAAGCTCCATAACCACTCAAATCCCCTAATTTCTCAACTTGCTTCCCACACTATTCCTGATAATCCTCCGAGGCGTCTGAAAAGAAGATGGCCCAGAGACCTTCTAATGTAGAATTTTTATTAAAGTGCTACTGATGGTTAGTACTTTTCATGTTTTGTCACGTTATTCTAATAGTTAACAGCATATTTACTTGATGGATAAATTTTGTACAGTTGTAAATTTCAATAAATTGTTATTAAAAAATAACATTGATGCCGAAAGTGGTTGATCTAATAGGCTAAATGTTGGAAGACATAAAACGAAGTGAATCAGGCTGAGCAAATGTCAATAAAGCATTTTAATAAATAAATAACTAATACCACTTCAATCCTGTACGATTTGAGAATTAAGTTACTATTCTTTCAAGCACTCGACAGTGAACATCGTAATAAGTTTTCTTATTTTTTTACATTTTACGATGAATTGCATTCAAAATAGTCAGTATTAGTACATTTTATTTTTAATTTTACAGCATTTTAGATACTCAGACGGTACGCCCACAAGTAAAAAAAATATTCATGTTTTAATCTGAAATTTTTTACGTAGATCTTAAATTATGTTTCAGTGTGTCTGGGGACATTTAATTTTATTGAATATATTGCATTTGGCTGCCCGTTTTTGCCCGTTTATCAGTAGCACCCAAAATTGTGTTTCAGGCGGAGTACTCTCAGTTGCGCGATTGGAACTAGCAGAAGCTAGTTACGGGCTGGAGGTTTCAGTTTTAATAATTCCCATGAAGAAGAAATATATCTGGTCAATTATATAATTCAAAAATTGCAACTGGGCAAATCAAAGAGAATGTCCAAAAAGCAAACATAAAGAGATAAAAAGATACAGGGAACATTTTCCTTGGAAATTGTCTCACACAGTAACCAATACTGACATAATGAATAATTTGTTTATTTCGTCTGATCCTTTAATTAGCTCATACGGACTACTACCAGAGAAAAATACGACTTTTGGTAATAGTGTTCTCAATTTGCTTGAAATATCAGAAATATCCCTTACTTAGTGTACAGCATAGTGATGATAGTGATAATCTCGATCAAAGATGACAAATCATTATGGAGTATAATTTTCTTTTCAGTTCAAAACAATATAATGTGTTTGAGTTCTGCTAAAGCTTATAGTTTGATAACACATTGTCCTCATTTATATGTATTATAAATTCTATTTATTTATTACTGAAGAGAAATTTTTAGTTGTTACAGAGGTGTTTTTACAGTCATAATATTTACATTATTATCATAAAGTATGTATATTCATTTTTTTTTTAATTCAATTTATATAATCACCGATAAATCAATAAATGGTTTTGTTTTTAATTAAGTTTTTTTTTTCTTAATAAAACAACAGGTCACAAATAAAATTTTAAATGTTTTATCAACCTTACAATAACCTTGTTTTAATCATTTCAAGCTGTTCTGGATAAGAAAAAAATATTAAATTATCGATACGATCCCTTTCAGACTTTTGTCCCGCTAGATTCACGAATGGCCCCACAGTGCGTTGGCTCGGAAACAGTACCCGCTTACCTAAGTACTCAACCCAAGGCCCTTCGTGGGTTGTAAGTGCTACAGGTTTATTTACTGAATTTCCTGATTTACGTTTTAGAATCGAAAGCATCAAATTACCTAATTTAAATTAACAATCAATGATTATTTGAGGAAAACAAAGTTGAGAGATATCATTCAAATCAATATAGCACCTAAATGGTAGATCCTAGAAACGAATGTTATACAACGAAATGTTTTTTTCATCAAATTTCTTAGCAGGATTCAAATTTAAGTTTCTCAGAATTTAAAATTCAATATCTTAGTCGTCAAATTTTCGATTGCAGCAACACCAACAGAGCGAGAGCTTAAAATGTTACAATTTTAAATGTGAAGAAAACTTAACAGCAAAAAAGTACAGAACCCCAGCTAAAAGACACATCCATGCCAACATTAACTTTTAAAAAATTGAAAATTTCATGACAGACATTACAATACAACCATTATAGTACAATAGTCAAAACAAGGATATATGAGGAATGAATTCAGGTTAATCTGTGAAAATAACACTAGTTTTTTTTCTATCTACTTCATTTTTGATTAGAATTTCAGTAATAAATATCGGTGTGTATCTGATTGTACTGCTTCGAAACTAATGAAACTCACGTCGAAAATATTCTTGAGCATATAAAAGCTTTTTTTTTTTTTTTTTTTTTTTTTCCTTGTATGGTACCCCCATATAAGGACTGTTTATTTATTTATTCAGTATGCCTTATAGGCATACTAAATGTTTTACAATGTTACTACAATGTTTAACATGAATAGTTTAGCCTAGTCTAGTAAGGTAACAAATAATATTTAAACAAAATAAAAAAAAAACAAACAAAAGAAAGAAAAAAAACAAAACAAACAAAAGCCAACGAGAACTACCTCCACTGCCCATCATTTGTCAGTTCCTCCTATCTTAAAGATATACTCCTCATATATAACCCTAGCATGGTCTTTTGCCAGTGGGTTGAGCTTCCATAACTTTTCCAGGCTCTTGGTCCTCATTCGGCTTACATACGTGGCTGAACCACTTGAGATGTCGTTTCTCTAGGGTGGTTTTTAGTGCGGGGATTTTTAATTATTCTCTAATCCTCTCGTTTCTTATGTGGCCTCTTCTTGTTTTTCCAGTAACCCTACAAAGGTATTTAATTTTAGCTCGATTTTCCGTCGATTTTTCGTATTAATGTGAGTAATTCAGCCTTAGATTTAGAAAACAAATTTTGCTCTGTCTCTGGCCATGTTTCATCATAATACTTTTTATTAGATCAAACCTTTGTTTTTCAAATAATTTACATTCGTGAAGTACATGTCTAAAATTTTGAGTCTGTCCGTCTATGTCAGATCGTATTATGTTAAATCGTTTGAGATATTGTTTAGAGTTACCGTGTTCTGTCATTAGTTGTGTAATTGTGTAATCATTAGTTGTGTTCTGTAATCAGTTTGTAGTTGTTACTTTGAATGTGTTTGTAATTGTTCTGTGTAATGTGAGGTATAAATCTGTGTAAGCTTGGTGACTTTGATGAGGTCACCCACAATTGGTCTCAGATATAAAAGCTTTATAAAGAACAACTGAAACATTCATTTTTATTAATTTGGAGTAATTTGTTAAACTATTAACAACTCTGTATAGAGCTGTTAAACTTTAATACACAATCAAGATCAAAGGGACCTCAAAGCATCTCTTACATTCCACTCTAGCCTCAGTTTATTCCAACAATGCCTGTTTTCTCAACTAACTAACTTGTAAGTACATAATAATATTACTAATATTTTGAAAGCCAAGTTTTAATAGATGATGTCTACAAGTATTGGGTTGTTTCACATGAAATGTCCGTTTTCAAGGTAAAGGGATTTTAGTAAAAATACAATATGAAAACAATATAATTTTATTCGAAGTATTTACCTTCTTTTTCTACACATTTTTCCCAACGTGATAACAACTTTTTTTATCCCGGATTTGAAAAACTCTGAGCTTTGAAGTGAAACAAAATCTGAAAACGCACTTTTGATTTCAGCATCATTTGCAAAAATTTTTCCTCTGCAGAAGTTGTCTAAATTCCTGAAAAGGTGATAATCTGTTGGAGACAAGTCGGGAGAATATGGTGGGTGCGGAAGAACTTCGTACCCCAGCTCTTTCAATTTATGCATGGTAAGTTTTGAAACGTGGGGTCTAGCGTTGTCGTGTAGTAGTATAGGGCCCTTCCGATTTACCGATCCAGATTGTTTTGTCAATAATTTTTCTTGCATTTGGCCAATTTCATTGCAGTAGGTTGTAGAGGTAATGGTCTCACCTCTAGGCAAAAAGGAATAATGTATGATTCCAGCCATGGACCACCATACTGTAACCATCAATTTTTTCGGGTGCAAATTTGGTTTTGGCATTTGTCCTGAGCTTTCGTCGATGTCTAACCACTGCCCTGACCGACGCTGATTGTCATAAGCAATCCAGCTGCCAAACGACCTAGTTTAAACTCATAAAAAAATATTACACGAAAATCGCGTGTTTCCATGTTCATATTTGAAGGTATACTAAACAGTGTGTAATTGATTGGGAAGCTAATGTTTATAAAAGAAAAGTAGAGGATTAGTAACTGCTTGATTATGATATGTGAACTTTGGAAGTAAACAATAGGGACTCGCAAAATCCTCTATGTATTTCAAATATTATAAAATCGAACATTTCATGTGAAACAACCCAATAGTTTTCTAAATAAAAAAAAATATTTTAGCGTAATTTGAAGTCCATCAAAAATATTAAAATATACATATAAAAAAAAAAAAACATAAATGAAAAAAAAAATGCTAGTATGCAGTATAATGTTTAATGAGTAATCAAATTTTTTTTATTACGGAACGATAAATGTGTTGTTTGTACAATTCAGCAACCTATCAACCTCATCAACCTGAGCAACCTTTTACCAATTTTTAGCAACAGTATTAAAATTTATGCTGTTTTTACACTTTTGCGATATGAATATGGTATTTCCCAGCCTTGTGACATATCCCTTACAGGAATCATCATTTGTCAGAGCTAACAAATCATAGCATTAGGGAATAGCATTGTGGGACTAAGCTGAAAGCGGGAGGGTGGGGAGAGATAAGCATTATAAATAGCCCGTGGAAGGTGCTTGCGATGGATCAGCAGCAACAGCAATCTGTCAGGTCGCTGCTAGGATTTGCTGCCAACTGCTGTTTCTATCTGGAACTATTTTATTTCTTGTATACGGATTTGAAAGTCAATTACATTATATCCAATTATTATGTTCATTGCTCCTCACATTTAACTAATGCGCTTGTTTAGAAGCTCGTTTAAATCCACACCTATCTTCACAAGCTAAAGTCAACCTGCGAATGTGCTGAATCTATGCTATTATATAAAAGGACAAACCATTTTTCGTTTGTGATCACTAACCGCTAAAACTACAAAACCAATCTGCACCAAATCTTAAGCACGTCATCTTGATAATTCAAGGAAGGTTTAGCAATAATAAAATTTAAAGATTCTCAATTATATTGTTATAAAAAAGAGATAAATATGTAGTGTGAAGTCTGTGAAGGCGAGCACCATTCGAGAGAGGTTAGAAAGATACGTTGTTATATAGAGCTAAATTTATAATAAAATTGAATTATTTTCAATTCAATTGTTATAAAAAGTTATAAATATATGGAGCGACATATGGATCCCAGTGCAGATTAAAAATCGACCGATATGTGGCCATTCTTCAATAGAGTTTGCAATGGTAAAAATATTAGACCCAACTGAGCCAAATTTCAACTACATTGAAATAGTTCAGAGTTCTAGGAAAGCTGCAATAATAAAGTTTACTATTAATAATAATAGTATTATATATCAAGATTATATAAGACCCTGATTCGACCAGTGCTAACCTATGCCTCAGAAACTTGGGCCTTTTCGAGGTCAGATGAAAAGGGCTTCCAAACGTTTGAGAGAAAGATACTAAGACACATTTACAGTCCAGTAAAGAATGGTTCAGCTTGGAGAAGACGGGCTGCGATCCCGCGATCTTGGGTTTAGTAGGTTGCTATGCTAACCACTACACCACAGGTGACCCCAAAAATCAAAGTTACCCTCTTTGAAAAACCACTATGTCAGGGAAATAGAATTATGAATGACACGATTCGAAGACTTGATTCGGCACAAGCTTGGGACAACTAACAAAGGAAATTTGTTGTAAGTTAGGTTACCCTCAGTTTGGCGGGAACCTTCTGCAATGTTGCCAGCCTGAAATATGATATAATGAATCTTGGTTATGCTTTGGCGGACTTTTTAAAAAAAATGTGGGGAAATAGATTGACCCTATGGGATACAGGCATTAGAAGTCATTCTTCTTTTTGAAAGCAATTAGCCTCAGTTTCAATTCTAAAATTCAATATATTGCAACTTACCTGACGTACTAGAAAAAAAGTAAGTTAAAAATTGCAAAAATGGAGAACTTATTCGCATTTAACGCTGCCAACTTTATGTTATGGGGCATGTGAGGGAAATAGAATTTGACGTTTTGAATTTAAATTAAACAATGAAAACAAATCAATAACCATGGGAAAACTACTTAACGTTTAAGAGGTAAGTACCTTGCAGCAACTTGTTACAGTTGGGTTGCCTGAAATTTCATGTAGAAACTACAATCGCTTCGGGACACAAATTCGTATAAAATGGGAGAATGACCTATATATACTAAAGTTTTTAAAAATGTAAGGCAAGAAATCAATTATTGGTATACACCTGAGGAGATCTAACAGATATCTGAAATATATCTATAGTGAAAGGGGAAGGGCCAGGTAGGAAATACTTTTTGGAGTTTTTTCTTTAAACAAATTTTAAATGGGGCTATTGGAAATGTTTATTTGGTATTTAAACAAAACTCTAGATTGGTTACGAACGATTTTTATTATTTCTAATGATTCATGAACATTTAGTTTTAAGGCTATTTTCTACTTGACTTATTATTTTCACCCCGGAGCCATTGTTGGATTTATGCTTATTTTCATTTATTGAGATGGATAGCGAAGTTGGAATTTCGGGTCTTATTATTGTATGCTCTTATATGTTCCTTTACTATTTGATTTACCGATCGTCCAGTTTTTCCTTTGTATTTTGCTTCTATTTCTATGATACTGTCGACCGACCGGAACTATATCGAGCCCTAAAAGAGATGAACGTTCCGATGAAATTGGTCAGACTGATAAAGATGACAATGGCAAACTCAAGGTGTATGGTGCGCGTGGGTGCTGATCTTTCCTATAGTCGCTTTGGCCTGTCTTTTATTTAATTTTTTTCCGGGGAGAAAGCTGTGAGGAAATCTGGGATTTATCTGCACTCAACCCTATTCAACAGAACAGTCCAGCTTCTGGGATACGCCGATGATTTCGATATAGCTGCCAGATCGTAACGAGCACTACAAGAATTATTTCTGGCTTTGAAAGACGCTTCGAGGGATCTTGGCCTAGTTTTTAATGAGGCCAAGACAAACTACATGCGGAATGGAGGTGCCGGACCAGGATATGATTATTTTGAAGCAGGAGACTACCGATTTCAAAGGTTATCCAGCTTCACCTATTTAGGTTCAGAAATCAACTCCCAAAACGATATATCACAAGAAATAAAAAAGATGATTGCAGCCGCCATCCGAAGCTACTTTAGCCTTGCCAAATATTTTAGAAGTAGAATGCTCTCCAGGAGGACCAAAATCAAGCTGTATAAAACACTAATCCGCCCAGTAGTCACTTATGGGTCAGAAGCTTGGGCGTTCACTAAGGCGGATGCGTCCAGGCTTCGTGTCTTTGAAAGGAATATCCTCAGAAAAATTTTGGGTCTGTTAGACAGAACAACGTCTGGAGAAGAAGGATTAATGGAGATCTAGAGCCTCCAGCGATGTAGATAGCCAAGTTCATAAGGCTCGGACGACTTCGATGGGCGGGACATGTGGAAAGGATGGCTGCTAGCGAGATCCCGAAGATGATGCTGACAGAGGAGCTCTACGGGAAAAGGCGGGTTGGACGACCAAGCATTCGATGGATGGACTCGGTATCTGCGGACCGGCGGGCCCTTCTTGGAGTCGAAAACTGGAAAGCTGTGGCAAGCGACCGAGCGAACTGGCGGAAGCTTTAGGAGGAGGCCTAGTCTCGGTGACGGGATGTCGCGCCACCTATGATGAAGCTTTATTGAATACCCTATTTTAAATGTGTTTCCATTAGGAACGGAAAACTCCAATTATTCATAGGGATAACCTAACGAAAAATCCAAAAAAAATTAACCTACATAGTTAGCTCTTCCCCTTCCACTATTGATTTATTTCAGATATCCGTTTTACCTTCTCACATTTTTTAAAACTTTAGTATATATAATCCATGTAGCCAAGAGCTCATGTTTTGAAAATTTTGTATGTTTTAGAACTGAAGGTGAATGCTTAGCATTCGAAACTAGTTTTCAAATAAAAAAAATTCCAATAGAAGTGGCAATTAATTCTTCAATGCTACTTATATTAATCCTTCTATAACATCATGGTGTACCTCAAGTAATAGTAATTATTATGTCGTAGCTTTATTTCCTTCAATAAAAGAATCTGATTGGTTCGTAAAATATAGTTACAAAGTTGAAATTAGTTAATCGCAATGTAAATCTACTAAATGACTATATTACTACACGACTACACTGTTGGAAGTTAATTTGTGATAAAAGTTGTAAAATAATAAAAGAAGCTATAAAACTGTTACGGTCGTTAAATAAAGTCTTGTTGCCCTGATAAATAGAAGGACTGCCTTAGCCTACCCCTCTTCTTTGTTATCGCTGTATCCAAGGGGAATTCTCTTTGCCCTCAAACATATTATAAATTTTAAAATAGTAAACAGCGTATTAACGTATTATTTTAGTATTAAAAAAATATTCAAGTTGGGACAGATCCGCTACCTAGGACTCCATATGGACAAACACCTTATTTGGTTTTCATACACACATGACTAAAACAAAGAGAAACAGAAAAACTTTAAAATTTTCGAAAACTTTAAAATTTGCTAGTCACACTAAAATGTCAAAGAAATTCATACGCAATGGGGTGCATAAAAAAAATGACCGTTTTTGAATCAAATATTTGTATTATTATTTCTTTGATATAAAATACAATTAATACTCAAAGTATAGTCTATTGTTATCTACCATCATTACCCATCTGCTAGCCAATTGCTCGATGCCGCGCTGATACAATTCTTTGGGATGGCTGTCAAAGAACTCTTGGACAGCATTTTCAACTTCCACAAAATTATCAAATTTTTTCCCTTGAAGAAAATGGGCCATGGATCGAAAGAAGTAGTAATCCGAAGGTGCGAGGTCTGAACTATTTGGTGGATGAGGCAGGAGTTCAAACCAATGAAATTCTGTGAACTTTTCTTTGGTTCGACTGCTGATTGTTGAGGAGTAAGTTCGTGAGGGACCAGTATACAGGTCTGTTTCACCTTAACAGTATCTTTCGACACACTACACTCCCTGGCAAGTTCGTGAGTCACGAGGTCCAACGTTGTATCTCCAGTTCTAAATTTTAAAACCAACGCCGCGCATTGCGCTCTTCAAGGACACCTTCCCCTTTATATTTAATAATTTCAGGAGTTGCTTCAGCGGCTGTGAATTTTTTTTTCCCGTAATGTCTTAAAATTACGAGAATTTGGTAGGACGCTATCATGTTTCTTCTTTGAAATAAATAACTGAACTGAGGCTTTTTTTTTTTAAGAAGTCTAGTGTTAGAAACAAACTTAGAGAATGCTCTAAAGGAATTATTAAGTATTGGTATATAATAAATAGCTTCAAGATATTTACAGACTTTTGGACTCTGGAATTTGAAAAAACGCTCATTTTTATTGATACACGTTATTAGATTTTTTTAAATTATTTTATCTATATATTTATTAACTTTTTATTATTCTGCAGTAAATACCGATTGATAAACTTTGCAAAAAACCCTTCGTCTTCCCTCCTTTTAAATAAGGTATGGTCTTCAGCATTGCTCATACACTGCAGCATCATTTGTTCCAACAGAATTTCTTCTTCAATTTCATCAAGCATTAATAGGGGCAATAGAATATCCCGTTCACCCATTTTGAAAACACTTCCATTTTGAATGGCCGCAAACAACTGACGCTTCAGAAGAAACAGTCAAGTACGTGTTAAACGGTCCACGATAAACGCTTCTTTGGAAACGTACCTTCAAAGTTACCCCAGTTACCCTATTACACCACTCATCTTTGTACTCAATAAGATTCCCGGAATATCCTCCTCGAAGGATAAGCAGCCCTTATCCTTTCCTGGAACTCAACTTGCTCTTTACCGAACGACCCTTTCCTATAACCTGTGACAATAGTTCTGGAACAATTTAACCCTGCGTTGGTCGCTAGCCGATCTGGCGCGTTAGTCGCTAGGTGAGCATTTCCCTCACTGCTTTGATTTTTATAAAAAATGCAGTTTTATGTTACCAAATATGTAGTATGGAGAATAAGGATTAAAAATATATTTTTACAAAGATTTTTTTTTTTTTTTTCACGAAAAGGCCATAGAGACCACGCGAATATTATGAAGATGGATTTTTAATTCTGTTCCTTCTCATCATCCATATCTCCTTCATTCATTCTGATTGCCTCTGTCTCCTCTCCTCCATCCAGGCCATACCCTCCTTCGGCTCCTTCCTGTCCGCAAGAACCGCTATTTCTTTGAAGTTTCCTTCTATATTCTTCTCTATCAAGGCAGTCACGTTCCTCAATCCTCAGTTTACAAAGATTTATATAAAAAAAAATAATAATAATAAAATAAATATTTTACTATTTACATAATAATGTGTTTTTCATCAGCTAGATCATTTTCTTCTATTTTGATACAAAGATTACTAGGATGTATGATATTTTGAATTAAAGGTTTGCTCAGAGCCAATCAGTGACTTTGGAATGCTATGAATTGAGTGTTGAAGGTTGGGAAGGGATTGCAGGGGCCAATCAGAACCTAGCTCTCCCCACCACCTCACCCGGTTGGGGGAGTTGTTCATATTTTATGAAGTCCTGTACTTTAGTTACCTTCTCATACATTTACAACTGTATATTTATTGATAATTTTATTTTTATTGATAACTATTATTTAGAACTGACTTAAGATTTGTTGAATGGATAAAATTCAAGATAAACTCTCAATAATTTGTGGTCTTCCAAAAACAAGGAACCTTACAACAGAAGATTAATATATAATTTTTTTTTTTTTTTTTTTTTTTCAAAATAGTAAAATATGGTAGGTCCAGTCAATAGTAGGTAAAAGAATAGAAAAAAAAAAAGAAGGAAATTTACAGCAGAAACTCATTATTTCGTCACTCGATAATTCGTCTTATTCTGTAATTCGTGAGGTTTCTTTTTCCTTTTTTTTTTTTTTCTCTAATTGGAAACTATAAATAACAAAATTAAATACGTATGTAATTCATTTTTCCCCCTTGCTACTTATTTAATCTTTAAACCGCCTCATTTGGTTTGTCAATAAAAAATAGGCATATATTTATACATTTTATAAATCATTTCATAGAAAAAAAAACAAACAGAACAAGCCCGGAGTCTATCCCTCCATTGATTGTAGTAAGAGTTAAAAGGAAGTATGAGTGCAGTTGACGAATTCCCAGAATCAGTTAATACTGGAAAGCATTAGCAGCAACTTTTGAACCAGGTTATAAAATGAGAAAAGATAAGCAAGAGGTAAGCAACTGGTTAAACATGGATAGTACGGATGTAGGATATGAAATTTTAAATGACAATGAAATTGCTAAGCTAAGTGCTCAAAATGAAGCTAGTTATGAAAAAGATGATGACGATGACGTTTCCGATTCTTCCACTATTCCATGCAAAGAAGTAGAGGAAATGTTAACTAAGTGCATTGAGTGGTTTCCAGGAGCAATGTGAATCAGATATTTCACACCTGATGGGATGCGGCAAGTGTTTAGATTTTTTTGTCATTTTCACTCAAGTCCGATGTATATAATGTTCATCTGTTCGTTTTTACATTCAATTCATTGTAAAAAAAATTACGATTATATAGTTTAAAATGATTTTTTTTTTTTTTTGCTTTGACGGCAAAATTCTGTAATTCATTATTTCCGTTATTTCGTCATCCCCTCTCCCACATTCAAGACGAATTATCGTTTCTACTGTAACGTCATGTATTTAAGTTTAGCTATATATGGAATACTAAACCTAAAAGGTAATAGCTTAAGCTCGTGTTGGTACTGTCGGTATATACTATAAGTTATAATGAATAAATAAACTGTTTATAGAATTAAAAAAATAAAATAAACATAATAATAAAAACACAAGTAATTGATGAATGAAATGAAATCAAATCACAACAAATTTATTTAAAATTCATAACAAAATATAATATGGTAACGGTCGGGTTAAGAGGAGGCAGCAAACTGGCTTGACCCGCGCTACACCGACCAGTTCGATCCTTACGCTACACTTCGAGTTTACATTTATCGATAGCTCTTTCCTATAACCTCACATGTTAACAATCACTTCTACACTTTCAACTTGGATTGTGTTGTTCTGTGTGTTATATTGATATTTAGTCTTCTTAAATGAAAATAAGTGAAATAGAAGTCAACAAAAGGAATTTCATAAAGGATTAAGTGTTTTATCAATTCATGTTTTCTTATTCCCTCTTATCTAATGTATAAAAGTGTCACAAAACTTAAGAACATTAATTTGTACATGGATTTGGTGTTTTATATATTTTTATTTGTTGTATCAATTTAATTTAAGTTGTTTAATTATTTCAATAAAACATATCGATCTATAAATAAATATGAGAAAGTATATCATAGGTTTCATATTTTTTATTTCAATTTCCCTTGAGAAAACATAGCAGAAATTAACATCATAACTTTCAACAAGGATTCTGTCTTATATTATATAATGGTTTATAACAGGGAGAATGGACAATGTGAAAATAATCACTGATTATGAGGTAAATGACATATTATATAACTGTAAAACTATTGGTGTAATGTTATAGATTAATGTATTCTTAAACATTTTTGGAAGCCAGATGATGGAGCATGTTTTCCGAAACATGTAGCTACAAATGTTAAATAAATAGGAGTTATGTGAAATAAATACTTAAGGATTCTGTCTTTTAAATATTTATAATTTGTTATTTACACTTCTCTCACATCACAAAGTTTATCAAGAATTAACATTACTGGTGGTTTAGCATTATATTAATTTTAATTTAGTATAAAATTAATTCAAAATTGATTTAGTGTCTTATAACTTGACATTTTCTTATTTCCACTTCATTATTTTCTTATTTCACATTTTTAATACACTTATTTATATATACTTATTTCACAGAAGTTAATACAGGAACAGGAATTTAAAGTTTCTCCGTAAATAAATGAGAATAACCTTTCCCCTGGAAAAGTAGCGACTAAAACACCGAAACAAATCGGAAGAAGGTAAGAATCGATAAAAGGTATTCTCAGCGCGCGTAGGAGCTGCCTCATCTTAACCCGACCGTTACCATTATTTCAATAAAACATATCGATCTATAAATAAATATGAGAAAGTATATCATAGGTTTCATATTTTTTTATTTCAATTTCCCTTGAGAAAACATAGCAGAAATTAACATCATAACTTTCAACAAGGATTCTGTCTTATATTATATAATGGTTTATAACAGGGAGAATGGACAATGTGAAAATAATCACTGATTATGAGGTAAATGACATATTATATAACTGTAAAACTATTGGTGTAATGTTATAGATTAATGTATTCTTAAACATTTTTGGAAGCCAGATGATGGAGCATGTTTTCCGAAACATGTAGCTACAAATGTTAAATAAATAGGAGTTATGTGAAATAAATACTTAAGGATTCTGTCTTTTAAATATTTATAATTTGTTATTTACACTTCTCTCACATCACAAAGTTTATCAAGAATTAACATTACTGGTGGTTTAGCATTATATTAATTTTAATTTAGTATAAAATTAATTCAAAATTGATTTAGTGTCTTATAACTTGACATTTTCTTATTTCCACTTCATTATTTTCTTATTTCACATTTTTAATACACTTATTTATATATACTTATTTCACAGAAGTTAATACAGGAACAGGAATTTAAAGTTTCTCCGTAAATAAATGAGAATAACCTTTCCCCTGGAAAAGTAGCGACTAAAACACCGAAACAAATCGGAAGAAGGTAAGAATCGATAAAAGGTATTCTCAGCGCGCGTAGGAGCTGCCTCATCTTAACCCGACCGTTACCATTATTTCAATAAAACATATCGATCTATAAATAAATATGAGAAAGTATATCATAGGTTTCATATTTTTTATTTCAATTTCCCTTGAGAAAACATAGCAGAAATTAACATCATAACTTTCAACAAGGATTCTGTCTTATATTATATAATGGTTTATAACAGGGAGAATGGACAATGTGAAAATAATCACTGATTATGAGGTAAATGACATATTATATAACTGTAAAACTATTGGTGTAATGTTATAGATTAATGTATTCTTAAACATTTTTGGAAGCCAGATGATGGAGCATGTTTTCCGAAACATGTAGCTACAAATGTTAAATAAATAGGAGTTATGTGAAATAAATACTTAAGGATTCCGTCTTTTAAATATTTATAATTTGTTATTTACACTTCCCTCACATCACAAAGTTTATCAAGAATTAACATTACTGGTGGTTTAGCATTATATTAATTTTAATTTAATATAAAATTAATTCAAAATTGATTTAGTGTCTTATAACTTGACATTTTCTTATTTCCACTTCATTATTTTCTTATTTCACATTTTAATATCATAAGGTAAACAGAAGTTAATATTACTTTGAACAGGAATTTAAAGTTTCTCCGTAAATAAATGCGAATAACCTTTCCCCTGGAAAAGTAGCGACTAAAACACCGAAACAAATCGGAAGAAGGTAAGAATCGATAAAAGGTATTCTCAGCGCGCGTAGGAGCTGCCTCCTCTTAACCCGACCGTTACCTATAATATTAATGAATTAAAAAAACTACAAGCAAAAATGGGGAAAGAAATAGATCATGGTTAGATCTATCTACATTCTACTGATTTTATATCTAATATTTCTGATAAAGAAACTGTCGGCAAATTTTCGATCCGACCTACAGAGCTAGAGCGAGCCACTTAAAAAATGAAGGCAAAACGTTACTTTTCTTCATTCAAACCAATATAGCTCCTAAGCGGTTGGTTTGAGCGACAAATGTCATGTAACAAAAGTATTCTCCATTAAATTTCTGATCAGGATCCTGCCGTCAAATTTTCGACCCGAGCAATACAAACAAAGCTAGAGCGTTTAAAAATGTTACATTTTAGTGTGCGAAAAAAAGTTACACAAGAAAACTATAGACCCCAAGCCAAACGGCACATCTATGTAAAAAAACAGACACAGACAACAAACAGGAAAGGATGAGTTGACGATTTATCATTCAAGAAGAAATTCAGATTGAATACTGTGGACAGAAATGAAACCACATTGTCTCTAAAAGTTTCAGCTCCCATATTTTGAGGGCACTTAGCAACTTCTAATCAACACAGATAAGATCCGAAATTGCTAACAGAGTTAGCCAAGTTTTCGGCTGCTGGATGCTGTCAGAATACAAGAAGGGATAAAACCACGTTTAAGTAAACAAACAGATGCCTTAAAACAGATTTTATCAAAATAATTTTTTTTATAATCATAAAAATCTAAATATCTTAGGAATATTTCCTGATTATTTTGTGATCATCTTTATCACTAAAAATCTAATTTATGGATATTGCTATTAAATTATATGGTAATTGTTCGGATCGGCGACACCAACCCCTTCACGCGCCGAGAATACCTTTTATCGATTCTAACCTTGTTCCGATTTATTTCGATGTTCTAGTCGCTGCTTTTAGAGGGGAAAGGTTATTTCCTCCATTTACTGAGAAACTCTAAATCCCTGTTCAAAATAATATTAACTTCTGTTTACCTTCTAATATTAAAATGAGAAACAAGGTAATAATGAAGTGGAAAATATCGAAATATAAGACACTAAATCAATTTTGAATTAATATTAATTTAATATACTATTGAACCACCAGTAAAGTTAATTCCTGATGAACTTTCTGTCAGATAAGTGAAAATAACAAATTATAAACATAAAAAAGACAGAATCCTTTAAATCCAGAAGTATTTATTTGGCATAACACCTATTTATTTAACATTTGTAGCTACATGTTTCGGAGACAATGTTCCATCAACAGGCTTCTAATTTATTTGAAAAACACATTAATCTTTAACATTATACCAATAGTTCTACAATTATATAGTAATGTGTGATTTACCTCATAATCTGTGATTATTTTCACATTGTCAATTCTCCATGTTATAAGCCATTATATAATATAAGACAGAATCCTTGTTGAAAGTTATGATGTTAATGTCTGCTATATTTTCTCAAGGGAAGTGGAAATAAGAAAACATAAAAAACCTGTAATATACTTTCTCACATTTATTTATAAACTGATATGTTTTATTAAATTAATTATACTACCTGTCTCACTTTAGGACAAATAGTGATATGGGATTACAAAGAATCCATTCACAAAATATGTATACTGAAATTTTATCAATGAAATTGAAACAACAAATAAAAATATATAAAACACCAAATCCATGTACAAATAAATCTTGTTAAGTTTTGTAACACTTTTACAAGTTGTAAATTTTATCACTTAAATTGATAGAACAAATATAAATATGTAAAACACCAAATCCATGTACAAATTAATCTTGTTAAGTTTTGTAACACTTTTACATATAACATAAAATTAAATAAGAAAACATGAATTGATAAAACACTTAATCCTCGTGTTGTTAACTGCTTTTTCACCTATTTACATTTAAGAATTCTAAATATCAATATAACAAACTAAACAACACAATCCAAGTTGAAACTGTAGAAGTGATTGTTTACATGTGAGGTTATAGGAATAAACTATCGAAAAATGTAAACATGAAGTGAAGCGTAAGGATCGAACTGGTCGGTGTAGCGCGGGTCAAGCCAGTTTGGTGGTGTCGCCGATCCGATACAATTACCAATTATATACATGTGATCATATGTTATACCAGGTATGCAAGTTTAAAATGTCGTTTTAATTCCAATAGAATGCGCTCTTAGCCTATTGAAGGATTTGCTTATCTCTAAACGCTATTTTGTTTGTTAGTCATTTGTTTACAAAAGTCAGTTGTTTTTAAGTCGTTTACGTGGACGTATCATACCTTTCTTTGGTGTTAAAAATGTCTAATTTTAAGCCAAATAAAGAGCATTTGCGGCATGTCATGATTTTCTTATTTAATCAAAAGAAAAAGGCATCTGAATGTCATCGAATTCTTGTTGAGACTTATGGCGATGTTGCTCCAACCGTCAGGACATGTGAACGTTGGTTTCAAAGTTTCAAACGTGGTGATTTTGATGTTACTGATCAAAAACGAGAAAATCGACCAAAAAAGTTTGAGGACTTCGAATTGCAATCTTTATTAGACGAAGAAAATACCCAAACCCAACAAATGATGGCAGAACAGTTGAATGTCACTAGGCAAGCCATTTCCGATCGCCTGAGAGCTATGGAAAAGATTCAAAAGGTTGGAAAATGGGTTCCACATGAATTGGACGAACGACAGATGGAAAAAAACGAAAAACTGTGTGCGAAATGCTGCTTTTACGCCACGAAAGAAAGGGTTTTTTGCATCGAGTTGTAACTGGCGATGAAAAATGGATTTATTTTCAGAATCCCAAACGAAAAAAAATCATGGGTAACGCCAGGACAACCATCCACATCGAGTGCAAGACCGGATCGTTTTGGGAAGAAAGACAATGATGTGTGTGTGGTGGGATCAGAAGGGAGTAGTCTACTACGAGCTTCTCAAACCCGGCGAAACAGTCAATACCGAGCGCTACCGACAACAAATGATCAATTTGAGTCACGCATTGATCGAAAAAAAAAAAACGCCCAGAATGGGCTCACAGGCACGCCAAAGTCATTCTTCAGCATGATAACGCTCCTGCACATTCAGCCAGATTGACTAAGGAAACGATTTCTTCGCTTGGTTGGGAACTCCTACCCCACCCGCCGTATTCACCTGACCTGGCACCTTCTGATTATCACCTCTTCTCATCGATGGGACACTCATTGGCGGAGCAACACTTCAACAATTTCGAAAACGTACGAAAATGGCTCGATGAATGGATTTCAAATAAAGATGAAGCATTCTTTTGGAATGGTATCCATATATTGCCCGAGAGATGGGCAAAATGTGTAGAAAGCGAGGGTCAGTACTTTGAATAAAATATATTATAATTTTTTTTAAATTACTGTGTATATATTTTAAGAAATAACCGACATTTTAAACTTGCATACCTGGTAGTTTATTTTATATTATTTTGTATATATTCTATTGGCTGAAGACAGGGTATTAAGGAAACAGGAAAATAATCCACTTATCATGATACAGTATTCAGCGAAATTAGAAAAATGGATCAAGAGCTTTCCGACGGTATTAAAAAAGGAAACCATACATTATGCATTACCATGTTTGTTATACAACTTGGTGTTGGGAAAAGGACGGAGGAAAACAGCGTCCTTTATATCCAACAATCTTACTTCTGTCTAAGACTAATAATCATTACTTGTTATACTGGCCACAATATTATCTTATACAAACGAATTACCATAAATTAGTAATACCTATGAAGTGATACAATATAATAAAAAAAATAAATAAAATAAACCTGTACCACTTACAACCTATGAAGGCATTCTGTTCTTAGGTAAGGATAAACTGTTTCGGAGCCAACAGTTGTGAAAGGAGGCCAACTTGTTGTAAAATTAAGGGTACCAACCTTATAGAGGCCGGGTGTGCCCCAGGAGGGTTTTCCGTCCATTAAATTCTCGGCCAAAAAACAGAAAATAAATTTTATGCCTTCGTTCGGACTCGATCTCGAGCTCAGGAGCGTAGCAGTCGAGTAAGTTCCTCAAACGCACCTCATTTGAAACAATATAATATATAACAGAATAATAAAAATATTATATATGTATTTTATTGTAGTATTATACATATCGACGTTTAAGCAACTACAAGCTAAGTCACGTATTGCCCAAAATGAGTTAGATATAGATAAATAATTTTTTTTTGTCACATTAGTCAGGTCAATGGGTGCTGAAATAAGGGGTGTAGAGTGCATGCAATATGCGATGATTTTTGACTTCATAGCTTCGTTAGCAATAGTTAGAAGGTAAACATACTAAAAGTCCCCGCCCCTGGGGGGTGAGCTAAGAGTGGGGGGAGGGGAGAAGGTACCAATTTTGTGTTTTTCGATTTTATCTCGAAAATGGTGGACTCTTGAAAAATATGCTACAAATCCAAATTAAAGCTCATTAAATTTCCCATAAAATTATTTATATACATATTCGTCGAAATTCCAACGGTTTTCGAGATATAATTTATCAATAATAGATAATTTTAGAAATTATAAAAAAAAAAATGTTTACCTCACTTTTTGTTAAACATATGCTTCAAATACCAAAAACATATGGATGAAATTAAACTAAATTTAATGCTATACAATTTTGATTCTGTTGTTTTTTTCCGAGAAACGATTGTGGAAGGTACTAGAAACAAAAGTTTGATAAAAAGTTTACCTCACTATACTCATTTGTTTTTTCCCCAAAATCACCGATATTAAATAACAAATATCTCGTAAACGGTTAGAATTACGACAAATTTGTATAGCATTAACTTTATAGAAAATATAATTAGCTTTAATTTGTAACTTGAGCATATTTTTCTAATGTCAACTGTTTTCGAGATATAATCGAAAATCCAAAAAAAGTTGAACTTCTCCTGTTCCACCACCGTTAGCTCACCCCCCAGGGGCGGGGACTTTTAGTATGTTTACCTTCCAACTATTCCTAACGAAGCCATGAAGTCAAAAATTATCGGATATTCCATGCACTCTACGTCCCTCATTTCAGCACTCATTGACCGGACTAATACAAAATATCAAGGAATTATATAAGGATTTGTTGAAGGTATAATCTGAAAAGTTCGCTAAGATAAACAATTAGGAAATTTTTTAAAGCAAGCTTAAGTATACAAGTCCCTAAGACAAATTAAATTTTTTTTTAGGTACTCTTTGAACGTGGACTAATTCTATTGAAATTATGCAGAGGAAACTTTGGAAGTAATTTCCTGTTGATAAATTAAACAGTTGTATATTTGATGCCGTGGCTAAGCCTATCATCCTCTTAGCGGATCAGACTTCCGGAGCCGTCTAATATCCGCCAACTTCACCGTCACATTTAAAATAAAAAAAAGTTTAATCGTAATTGTGATTTATAAAAGAGACATTTTGAATATTTTTTAATTTAAAAATGACCAAAATGTTGAAAATTAATTTATATTTTATAAAATTAACATAAATAATGGGGTGTATAAAAAAAAATGACCGTTTTTGAAAGAAATATTTGTATTATTATTTATTTGATATAAAAGACAATTAATACCCAAAGTATAGTCCATTGTTATCTACCGTCATTACCCATCTGCTAGCCAATTGCTCGATGTCACGCTGATACCATTCTTTGGGATGGCTGTCAAAGAACTCTTGAACAGCATTTTCAAGTTCCGCAAAATTATCAAATTTTTTCCCATGAAAAAATGGGCCATGGATCGAAACAAATAGTAATCCGAAGGTGCGAGGTCTGGACTATATGGTGGATTAGGCAGGAGTTCAAACCCATAAAGTTCTGTAAACTTTTCTTTGGTTCGACTGCAGATTGTTGAGTAGTAATTTCGTGAGGGACCAATCTACAGGTCTTTTTCACCTTCGCCATGGAGAGAAGTTGGCGACTAACAGTATCTTTCGACACACTACGCTCCCTGGCAAATTGGCGAGTCGCGAGTTCCAACGTCGTATTTCACTTCTAAATTTCTCAAACCAACGCCGCGCATTGCGCTCTTCAAGGACACCTTCCCCTTCATATTTAATAATTTCACGAGTTGCTTCAGCGGCTGTGAAATTTTTTTTCCCCCTAATGCTTTAAAATTACGAGCATTTGGTAGGACACCGTCTTTTTCTTCTTTGAAATAAATAACTGAACTGAGGTTTTTTTCCAAAGACGTTCAGTGTTTAAAACAAGCTAAGAAAATGCCCAGAAGGGATTATTAAGTATTGCTAAATAATAACTAGCATTTAGATATTTACTGACTTTTGAACTCTGGAATTCGGTAAAAAGGTAATTTTTTTCACACGCCCTATTAGAATTTGCCTGGCAATAAACTGGTTTGAGGTATGTATGGTCAGGACGAAGAAAAATTTTATGGAGAGCATAATGGGTGAGTGGGTTCGATTCTCACCTGGTAGGGTTAACATTGATTTCGTTGTGGACCCATGTGAATGAATCTTGACCTTTCTACCCTACACTATAATAGGTTGGTAACCAGTAGGATAACCTATCCTTCTTGCCCCAGTTGGAGCTGCTCACTCTAGGTGAAACTTAAAATAATTCTATAATAAAATTAGTTTGTTTTATATCCTATTTGTCTGTGCATTCACCAACATCTCCTTATTCACTATACCGGCACTATACTGAGATACCGGCCTATTACTCTAGTAAAATAAGGCTCCAAAAGGCCGTCTTCAAGAAAGAACAGTCGAACTTTTAACCTCAACGGATTATTATGTTTTTTGGAGATGCTGAATCTGTATCAGAAGTCTGCTACCACGGCAGACGTCGGCTTCATACCCGAAATCCCTAAAAACCGCCCAATATACCGGTTATTTCCTTCTTTTTTTTTATCTATGACACGATAACAAAGCGTTCTTTTATATCAGTACCCCGGAGGTACAGAACACTATGTCCACTTTTGACCAAAAATATATTATTACGTATTCGTATTCACCTTTTTTCATTTTATACAGAGCTATAGAATTCCATTTCCTTGACCAATAAATTGTAAGGTAAGTTACATAAAAATGTTTTTCATTTATTTATATATTTTTTTTGTGGTGGGAGGCTATAACATTCTAATGTACTCCAATTAGGGCAGGAAGGATGGGTTACCAACCTATTCTAGCCTGAGCGATTCATATCGTACATATAAATACAATAAACAGTTCAGGAAATGAAATCGTTTAAAAATAAAACCAATTCAAATTGCTCTCCTGTAAAGTTATGGAAATGTGACATAGTGTTCTGTACCTTCGAGATACAGATATTAACTGTAGCTGGAAACAATATCTACGAAATGAAAAGAACAACTCCGGAATCGGACCATTTTACGTAAAGTTATGTTATTGGAAAAAAAATTGTAGAAATTGGCAAACATGCGGTCAGTCCTACTTCTCTGCGAAAACACTTTTATCATACATCTTTTGGCTATAACTCTGAAACTAGACGTCCTATCCAAAAAAAATTTTTTCTTCTTAAAGCTGGATAAATTTATTTATTTTTTATTCTTTTATTAATATAAATTTGCAACTGTATTAGAAAACACATCAAGTAAATATGCGGTATATATGAGATAACTAATAAACTATGAGATATGACATGAATAAAACTTGTAGAGGAAATACCCATTGGTAGTACTCTAATGAATATTTACATAAGAAGATCAAGAGGCCATCTTCTTTTCAGACGCCTCTGAGGAAAATTTACTATTAGACTCTATATATGAAGTTTTGATCAAAATTCGTAAACTACCCATGATAAAACGCTAAAAAACCGCGAACTGTTGTGACATCCATTTTTTTTTTTTTTGGCACATTTTTCGCTCTATCTCCTAATTTTTTTTTTATCTTAAAGTTTTTCCAAAACGTTTTGTTGTCATGTTATAGCTGAAAAACCTAAAATATAATTTTCGGTTGCTTTTTGCGATTTTGGGTATCAAACCGACGGTTGTCGTTTAAGGGCATCAGTTTCAGAGTCAGCCCCCTCAAAAAACATAAAGATCCGTATAAAAGTTTGATAGTTTTTATCCTCCAAACCCTTATTTTACTGGACTATTTTCGGCCTCACGTGAAGACTGCTTCATCCAAGATCGGTTCAGAGAAATTCTATATTACAGGAGATAAACAAGGAAATTTTAGTATGCTCTGTTGTGATACATCACTCAACAATGAAATGATGAATGTTAAAAATAAAATCTTTTCAAAATAAAACAAAACAACAAAGAAATAATTGTACTAAACAAAGGGAATGTGATTGAGAATAAAACTACATGGTTGGCAGAAGAGACAGACAGTGATGAAGTTATGAGTGACCTCGCGAGTGACCCCATTTAGCTGAAGACACAGCCATTTTCTCGAAATTGAAATTCCAATAAGATTATCCAACACCGGCGAGACGGAAGCTGCAAATGGTTTCACGAAACTCTTTAAAACTGGTTTAGCGTTAATTATTTTTTCTCACCATTCCTTTGGCTGGATAAAGGAAGCAATGTCACAAACAAGAAAACTGTCTAATTCTATCGCCTTAAAGTTAAAGGAATCCCTATGTCCATTTATTATGATTATAACACAATATAGGGTTAACTAAATTAAATAAATCAATATGATTCAATCTCAAAGACAGTTTTATCTTATAACAGACCTAGGAAAAAGTTTTTTTTTTATTTATTTATTTATTTATTTTTTTTTATTGATATTTACAACTCTACAAAATAATATACAACAAGTAAATGTGTTGACAGTGAATTCAATGACATGCAAATGACTTGTGAAGAACTACTCACTAGTAGCACTTCAATAAAATCTACACTAAAAGGTCTCAAGGCCATCTTCTTGTCAGACGCCCCGGAGGATTATCAGGGATGGAGGAGGAAGCAAGTTGGGAGACTAGTGGATTGGAGCGGTTATGGAGCTTACTATGGAAGGATAGGTATCTGGTTTGGGCTAAATCAGAAACATATGGAACATTTAGATCTTTATGGATAAGTTTATTGGTCACAAGGTAAGGAGCATTGAGGATTTTTCGAAGGATTTTGGATTGTAAGGATTGGATACGTGATAAATTGGATGGTTTATTATAGCGCCAAAGCTCAACTCCGTACGTCCAAATAGGTCTAATTACAGTCATGTAAATAAGTCTTTTTTAATTAATTGGGTGCTTTGAACGTTTGTCTAGTAAATGTTGAAGTAGTCTGTAACGACGGGCAGTTTCTTGTCGTTTTAGTCTTGCGGAAAAAGTTAATATAAAAAAGCTATATTTCTTTTGTCAAAACAATAATGGCAAATTTAAAGTATGCCACTGAGTTAAAACATTTGTTTATAAAACAACAAATGAAGGGCGACGTTGAAGTAACATCCAAAAAAAAAAAATTATGAGTGAATTACTATCGGAAACAAAAATTTAAGGACTTGGATTTACATTTCATTTTGAGCCTAAGTTCCCTGTCGTCAGTTTGCCTGATTTTTTTGGATAGATGAGAAAGGAGATCTCCGTAGTGTAAAAGGGGCGCAAAATGTTTTTTTCCCAAAACTAGTGTCATATCACCTATCACCAATTAGTTTTTATCACCCTAGGAAAAACTGGAAATGAAATTATTTGGTGAGTCTAAAATTAATATTTTTTTTTTTGTGGAAAAAAGTCACCCATGAACTGTGAAATTTGTTTTTTAATTAATAAAAACCAATTATAATTCCATCACTCGTTCACCGATTCAAACCAAATCTATACTATTGTTATATAAAAGAACGAGCCATTTTTGGTTTGTTATTATTAACCGCGAAAACTCCTGAATCAATTTTCAACAAATCTTAAATACATCTTCTTAGTTCAACCAAGATTTAGCAATGATAAATATAATTACATATTTTTATTAAAGTGATGGTAAAAAGCAAAAAATATATGATGTGCAGTGATGTTTAAAAATTGACCGAAAGGCGGCGAGTCCTATTTAAGAACAGGACCTTTATTTATATACAGGGTGCGAATTTAAATGGCAAAACTTCAGGAACTTATAGAGGACCGAAAAACTAAGACAAGAAGTCCTTTAGAGATTTGCTCGTTTTGCTTAGTTTTAGAGAAAATCGCAAAAAAAGAAACAAAACATGTTTTTATTTTTATACTTATTTATTTACATTTATATTTATGTTATGTTCTATTTAATGTAAATATTGCTGACAATTTTGTCCTCTTGCACCAATGCAAGCATTACATCTAGCACTCACTTGATAAATTGCAGCTAAACATTGTTCTGATGATATTTGGTGCACTGCATCTATGATTCGGCCTCTTAATTGCTCTCTTGAGTTGATTGACACCGAATAAACTTTCTGCTTCAAGGTTCCCCATACGAAGAAATCCATGGGTGGCATATCAGGTGATCTGGGTGGCAAGGTACTACTCCTCCACGTGGATAATTTATATCCAGCCGAGCTCGAGCAACTCTGCTATAAAGAGCTGGACATCCATCGAGTTGGAACCACATTTCAATTCTAAAATCCTAAAATATCATATGTGAGATCAATGAATGCGGAAGTAAATAGAATAAAATCCACACAGAAAATTCCTTGCTTGACTGAAGACTGATTTAGGAATTATAATCCTAGAAGGAAGCCAAAATGTAAACAAATAAAAGAATGTAAAGGTTAACATTAAGTGTTTACATATCTCACTGCATAGCCTGACGAATTTTGAAACGTGATAATCGCTACCTGTAAAATTTTTGTTTTGTTTCTTTTTTTGCGATTTTCTCTAAAACTAAGCAAAAACGAGCAGATCTCTAAAGGACTTTTTGTCTTAGTTTTTTGGTCCCCTATAAGTTCCTGAAGTTTTGCCATTTAAATTCGGGACACCCTGTATATGTTTTTTTCCTCTTACAATAACTCTGCAAAAGGGACGTGGGTTTAAATATTTGTACAAGCACCATACAAAAAAAGGGGCGTTTTTCCTTGCAACGAGTCGAGGAACATCAAAATCTGATGTATTCACGACAGTATAAACAGAAATGCAATCCTAAAATATCATATGTGAGATCAATGAATGCGGAAGTAAATAGAATAAAATCCACACGGAAAATTCCTTGCTTGTTCCAACAAATATGAGAGATAAGATATCGTAGGTATTTATATATTGTTGAAAGGTTGAGGGACAGAGAGGAAGCAATCGGCCGTAGTATTGACAAATACCTTTGGGGGCCAATAAGGGTGCTCGGTGGAGCGAGTGGAGAACGGACACAGGTCGTTACTCAAGACTGTTTCTGTATCTCTAAAAATGTCGACAGCAATAATATTTTCAACACAAATACACATCTTCCGAATATTGAATAAAATAAATTTAAAAAAAAAAAAAAATTCCTGTTGTATTCAGGAACAAAGTGCCTTAACCTTCCAACGGTCGCGCCGTTGTATATTGTACAACACTCGACTTGTTTTTTCTCTCTCTTTCAGTAAGCTTCCTGGCCTTAGCTATTCCTCGAGATACTCCTCTTTTTGCCTCCAGTAATTTTTCAATGTGGTAGGAGAGATGTTCCTGTATGGAGGTAGGAGGTATGTTGGAGAGAGGTAGGATGGAGGTAGGAGAGATAGTTTCCTGATTAAAACATATTTAGCCCTCAGTGTTGCTCAAAGTACAACAAGCGACCGCTCTCTTTTTTTTTTTCTTTTTTTTCGTACCTTTCATTGCAATCAGCTGTAAATTCGATAAAATGTAAGTAAGATTCTTTTGCATTTTTACTTTTGGTTATCTTAGTCCGCGAAGTATTAATTATTCAAAATGTTTTGATTAGGTGAAAACCTATAAAATTTAAATATATTCCTCGAATTTCGCATAAGTATTTGAGGATGAAAAAAGAATCAAAGAATCAAATAAAAATTTGGAATTGAGTGAAGAGGAAGTAGAAAATGTTCTAGATCATGATACAGAAATCTATGTTAAGGGTAGCGATAGAGGGTAGGTAGCCAGGGTATATCTACATTTTATTTGTAAAAATCATTCCTCATAGAAATACCTTTACAATCATGATCATAACAATAACCATTCTAGACCAGCAAATAATTATATTTGACTATGATATTGTAAATAAAAATTTATCTAATTATAAATGTGTTATAATTTTCCTGGAGCTGTGGAGTAGAACCTTGGAAACTTCATATCAAGAAGATTAAAGCCTAGGGCTTACCAAGATTTACTTGGTTTATAACATTTTCCTTTCTTCAAACAATTCGTGGATAACATTTATTGTTGAACCGAAATTTAAATAAAGTTTGTTTTATAATTTTCAATCATAAACATATTTTCATTTACGTTTAAAATAGTATTCAATCAGGTAATATTGTGTACATATACTATGCTCTAAATGTAAAATGGTCAAAATATTTTATTTAATATATTTAATACAAAAGTTGGAAAAAAAACGGATAAAAAACAGGGTGTTGTACTTTGTACAACGCGCGACCGCTTGTGTTACGGAAATTGGCGTGACTGGTATAAGGTTAAGAATAACAAGTAAGTACTGAAAAATATAGTTACATCTGCTAAGTGGCATAATAAGTAAAAAAAAAAAAATATAATACATACATAGTTAATAATTAAATATACGGAAAGGAAAATAAGAGAACACTCTAAAAGAAATACTTTCTTTTAGTACAATGCTTTTTGCTGTATGCATAATAGAAGTCCCTAAATGTTATTAGTAAAATTCCAAACTTCACGAAAATGATATCACTCAATTGAATAGATAGATTGTTGGTAGGCGTCACCTTAGGTAAGAATGAGGTACTGAAAGTAGATATATTTAAAAGTTATCAGAGATTTCGCTTGTCTGATATGAGGAGGAATAGAATTCCAGAGGATGGAGTAGTTATACAAGAATGCAGTAGTTCTGTGGGATGGGGTATATACAGAGTGAGTATCTTTTAGTGTAAACAAAAAAAAAAATTGGGTGAAACTAAATCAAAAATGTAGCAAAATGCCGCAGACCTCACCTTTCTATTCTAATCCGTTGCAGATATACGATAAATCAGACTTTTTTGAGGAAACCACGTTTTTTTCCATAAAAGCTGTAATCTATCCATTTTCTTATAAATATTTCAAATTTTGACCACATTTTCGGATTCAGGATTAAATTTTCTATTACAGCTGAGTACCTGTAACCTTGAATTTTACAAACTTGGTATCTAAAGAACAGCTTGATCTTCACCTTATTTGGGGAAGTCGCCATGTCTTCAACGCTCACGGTTATTCGTAAAAACTATCCACAAAACGTCAAATCTCACAAAAACTTGCAAATTTATCTACACTTTGCTTGAATGAAATAGTTTTGTACTGTTTGTAAATTTAGAAAACAGGACATAAGCATTTCCACTTCCTAAGAAATTGAATTTCACATCCAGTTAGATCCACTCTCTATACCCACAATCTTGTGGATTGTATTGTTGAATGGAGGTGAGAGGAAGACGGAATGGGACAGACTTGGTGAAGTCCTGGGACTACTATTAGGAAACACTCTTAGGATGGTTCTGAGAAGGTGTTTCAAAAGGACATTTACAGAGAAGCGCCCTCTTCAAGTACAATTCAAACTTCATCCTCTCAATTATAGCTTCTATTTCTTACCATGTACTGTCATTGCAAAGGAGAAATTGTTATATAAAGGGTGATTACCTCTATGTGGAAAAAAAAAAATTGAGTGAAACTAGATTGAAAATGAAGAAAAATGCCTCAGATTTTACCTTTCTATTCCAATATATTTGCCATTAAGTGTTGAATCTTTTTTTACACACTAGCTTGGTTGGTGTTGCTACGATTGAAAATTTGACGAGAGTTTCCTCTTCAGAAGCAGTAGATTATATATAGACATATGATCTATTGTTTTTCCCAGTCTTATATATCATTAAAGTTAGAGACTTGCGGGGGGCAAGAAACACAAACAAAAACCCAACTGCCACAACAAAGCATAGGGTTTTGTTGCTTTATATGACAAAGAGCTTTTGAAAGCGACTTTAGAGTTAATGCCACACAATCGCGAGATTATGAATAGAGAGTGTTTAGCAGATTTCTGGTCTTCATTAATAATCCATTGTTCTCCAAGTTCCTCTGTAGTCCCGGCAAAACTGAATGATTGTCATAATTTTTATGAATGAAGTTCTGATTGCGCTTTGAAACGATAAAACAAGACTTCCTCAAGTTCTGTTGTTAAAATCAAGAAGTTCTGTCATAAAAATATTTAGAGTGGGCATAAAAACAACAAAGTTTCGTCAACAGAGCTAAAACTAAGGAAAACTACTAAAAACAAAACAAAAAACGAATTGAATTTGTAAGTTGGTTAACTTCTTGGTTTAAAAACAGATTTATTATTCTGTAAAGAATTAACAATACATTAACATATAATAATAACTAGGCATATCTGTAAAGTATAATTAAATTACAAGTAATTAAGCACATTACATTACATTACAAGTGCTACTAGTGACTAGTTCTTCAGAAGTTATTTACATGCAATTGTATTCACTATCAACACATTTACTTTATATATATTATTTTGTATAGTTGTAAATATCAATAAATGAAGAAAAAAAAATATATATATTTTCATTAAATTTATTTTCTGGATAACTAAACGTTTTGATTGGGCGAATTATTTGTGCGGATGTCTTGATTTATTAATTATCTTCCAAACAAAGATGTTTGTTTACTTTTGTAGCATATCATTGATTGGGATTCGTAATGATGCGATAGCGTGAGTTTTACCTAATAAGTTGATTGTGAATTTTGTACTAGACTTATAGTATAGGAATTGAAACATCATCTGTAGCTTCACAGTTCTAGAATCGTAATGTTAAATAAAGTACCTACCTACCTACTAGTGATGGGTCGTTCTGGGTGGAACGGAACTTGGAATTGGTTCCAGCTTTGAACCGGTTTGGAACAAAACGAATCACCCAAGTTTTTCATTTCAACTGGAACGAAAACCAACGCCAAAATATCTCTCGTTTCGTTCCAAATCTCGAAACAGTTAAGTAAAGTTTTACTGCATATTTAATTAAATATTTTTTTCGCTATTGGTTCAAAAGCTGTGCGCAAGAGTTGATTACTCCTTTTTTATCGGAACTAATGTAATTTAAAAATTCTCGCTCAATTGTGCACTATACTTGGACTAACATTTAAAAAAAAAAAATTGTTGATTGAATATAACAACAACAACAACAACAATGGCGCTACGGTCCATGCAGAACCTTGGCCTCTTCCACGATTCCCCTCCATTTGTTTCTGTCACCAGCTGCTCTCCTCCAATACCTCACACCAAGTGTCTTTAGGTCTGCCTCAACATCTTCCCTCCAGCGCAATCTAGGCCTTCCTCTTTCTCTCTTGCCTCCTTCGGGACGCCCATTCAGCATGATTTTTGGCATTCTGTTGGGGCTCATTCTCTGAACATGGCCCAGCCATCTTAATCTCCTTTGCTTTATTGTAGCAACCAAGCAAACCGAGCTTTGTGCAGTTCTCTTAGTTCCCGGTTGCTTTTTATTCTTCATATATTTCCATCTTTAGTAGGGCCGTATATCCTCATCAAAATTTGTCTTTCCCATCTATTTATAATGCTTTCATTCTTTGCAGTGAGCGTCCAGGTTTCACTCCCATACAATACGACTGGTTTAAGGATGGTTTGGTAAACCCTTATTTTCAAATTTTTAGGGAGCATTTTTTTGCCTAATATTTTGCTGAGGGCCCAATAACATCTATTACCAGCCTTTAATCTTTCTTTTATTTCACTTGAGGTACGCATGATGATATAGAAGGATCAATACAATTAGGATTGATGAATTAAATGCCACTTCTATTGAGATTATTTTATTTGAAAACTAGTTTCGAATGCTAAACATTCATCTTCAGTTCTAAAACATACAATAAAATTTTCAACACATCAGTACTATGTTACATAAATTAAATATACTAAAGTTTTTTAAACCCCCCTTTTACTTCTCACAAATTCAGTGTTTTAGTTACCTCGAAGGTGAGTGCCTATGCTTGATTTCTTGTCTTATCTTTTTAAAAAACTTTAGTATATTTAATTTATGTAACATAGTACTGATGTGTTGAAAATTTTATTGTATGTTTTAGAACTGAAGATGAATGTTTAGCATTCGAAACTAGTTTTCAAATAAAATAATCTCAATAGAAGTGGCATTTAATTCATCAATCCTAATTTCTTTTATTTCATCATCTACTTCATTTCTTGAAGTAATGACGCTACCTAGGTACTTAAATTTTTTAACACTTTCGAAGTGGTATCCTGCCCCTTCTAGGTTTTCCACCTGATTGAATATAACTATTTTTAAATTTAATTTTTTTTAATAAGTATACTTATCTATTTAAATGTTCTTAATATTATAGTACCTATATAATTTTGAATTATAAAATAGAAGGAGATTAATAGCCTGAAGTCACAACAAGGGATGAAACGAAACTGTATAGTAAGCAGATAGTAGATTAGTAGTAACTAACGTGGAACGGAACGAAAACTGGAACTGGTTACAATAGTGGAACGGAACTTAAAATCTCATTCCACTTTTAAGTCGGAACGGCTCTTCACTAACCACTACCACATTAAATTGAATTAGTTTACACGATAGGATGGTAAGAATCCAACAAATCAGACATCAATAAATGGTGGCTATTGTATCATCAGGGACACAATATTGATATAGTATTTAACAGATCCCTGCTATGGGTAACATAGCATTATGTATGAATTGTGGAGTGGAGGCGCAAAAGGATTTAAATCCAAAGTTGAAAATATTTTAGTAAACCCAAAAAAATGCATAATTCAGGTGATTATTTTTTTGAAACAATTATTATTGAATCACAAGTTTTTAAACAATATAAGAAACACATATATTGTTCATAGTAAACATATATATATATTTATAAGTCAAGGTCCGAAGCAGGCTAGTATTAGCCTTAATCCTATCTCTAGTCACAACAAACAATGTACTTGTATAAATAGAGCTGCATCAGAGCAATAAACCAGTTATATTCTAACAGTCATATTGTGTTGTTCTTCTCCCTTTTATTTCTTTTTTTTAAGTTCTTGAGCTTCAGTCTATTTAACTGGTGCCGAAACCCGGGACAAGACGAGGAGCGGGGAAGGTAAGAAATTTTTTCTTTCTTGCCGCTCAGGGTTTTTCTGATGGAAGATAACGGCATATTGAGGCCACCGACGCTGCAAGTGCCTAACAGTTTACCTGAACTACCTAGGCAAACGATGGCGGAGGCCCATGCAAATACTCTTGCATGGTTGAAAGTGAGGACGGCTACAGCCCAGGACCTGAGAAAGGCAGTCTCGGACATAGAGAGATTAACAGGCGAGGTAGGAGAACTGAATCACTTTTTGAAAAGCGTTGACAGGGTTTTAGCACGGATTGGAACAAAGAGGGCCGAAGATCTCCTCGATGCTCACGATGCAGAGTCACTCAGGGCAGACTTAATTTGTCGAATTAAGCGGAGCGTCCTGAACCACATCCAGGCGGATGAAGAAAAAAAAACGCCCTGGGAAGTCATCAAAGAGAGATTGAAGAAGGCGTACGGCGGAGGAAGGTGGACGCCGGAAGAAGACCTCTTTCAACTCTTCAGAGAAAGCAGGCATCCTCGGCAAAGCAGCGGGCGCTATGCAGGTGAGCTCCTAATAAAATTTAATAAAGTGACTGATAAAATGAGGGAGACAGCAAGCGCACCGGAGGTAGAAGCAAGGATGGCTTTTGTTGCAACCATCCTTAAGGTGCAGCTGGCCCGGGAAACGGGAAAGAGAGAGAACTTTCCCCGAGACAAGGGATTCGTGGAGTGCGCCCAAGAACTAATGGATATGGGTGCCCGCGAAGAAGAATGCCGGCCAGAACGGGAGGAGGAAAGAAGCTGGACCGAGGTGGTACACCGAAGACCTCGGGGCCCACCGTGGAGAAGCAGAGAAACCGAAAAAGGAGAGCCGATCAGCCGAGAAGAGCCGATCACCGGAAGCCGGGGCCAAGAAAACCGGCTACTGGCAGTAAGAGAGAGGACCGGCGGTGCCACGGTTGCGGCAAGCCTGGGCACTTGGTCGCACAATGTCCCCGCATAAAGTGCTTTGAATGCGGGAATGAAGGGCACATTGCGAGGCAATGCCCTTACATGTTTAGACGGAAGGAGAATCCTCGGGGTGAGCCCATGGAAATCAACAGGGTCTGGAGGAGACAGAGATCACGGCCAGAATCCCCGAGATCTTCTGAGACATCCAAGGTGTCGGATACCGAGAGGGAGGACCCAGGACCAGGGAGCAGCGGAGACGAGGGAACTAGCAGACGGGAGCGGAGCGGCCGGAGGAGAGCGGCACAACCTGGACGTGTGGCGGCCTGAGGAGGGTGTCCGAGGAGAGGCGACCGCATCATTGAGGTACACAACGTGAGGGCGAGAAGCGGCGGTCTGCCTATTATCCGAGTGGAGCGAGGGGTGAGGTGCCTGGTGGACACAGGGAGCTCCAGCACCATCCTGAGTCGGCGAGCGGCGGAGCAGTTCAGTGGCTGCAACGGAGCACTCCAGGTAAGGGCATGTTCCTGTAAGTTGATTACCTTGGGTGGCCCTTGTACCATTGAGGGGGAGGTAGAGATGAGTTTAGAAAAATGGTCGGACGGAGGGGAGAAACTAGTATGCCATGTAATAGGGGAAATGGCCAAGTCGTATAATGGTATCATAGGCTGTGATTTATTGGAAAAGGTAGGAGCCAGGGTGAGCAATAAAAAGGGTAGGTGGAGTATTATTAGGATTGGGAAAAAGCGGTATAGGTGTTGCGCGGTGTTAAAAGGGGAAAAAAAAAAAAGGCAAATTGGAGTAGTGAAAAGGGCGGAAGACTGGAGGGGGAGAATTTTAAAAGAGTTCGAAGACATCTTTTTCAAGGAGGGTGATAAGTTGGGCGTCACCGGTAGGGCGGAGCACGAGATACCGTTGAAGGAGGAGCGGGTCACGTACGTCAAGGAGAGGAGATACCCATAAGCGCTCCGTAGGCATATCCGGGAAGAGATAGAGGACTTAAAACGTCAAGGAATCGTGGTTGATAGCACTTCCCCCTACAATAGTCCGCTCTGGGCCGTGAGGAAAAAGAGTGCCCCCGGGGAGGAGAAGTACAGGGTAGTCATCGACTATCGCAAACT
Organism: Euschistus heros; assembly: GCA_003667255.2. Classification (NCBI taxonomy): domain Eukaryota; kingdom Metazoa; phylum Arthropoda; class Insecta; order Hemiptera; family Pentatomidae; genus Euschistus; species Euschistus heros. The sequence continues at coordinate 120,564 of RCWM02000182.1, read as the reverse complement.
CAATGAGAACACCCGAGACGAGAAATACCCTATCCCCAGATTCGAGGACATTTTGGATAGGTTAAGTGGGGCTAGGATATTTAGCACATTAGACTTGAAAGCCGGGTACCACCAGATCCGAATGAACCCCAGGGACCAGTGTAAGACGGCCTTCACCTTCGAGCGAGGTCACTACGAGTTCACCCGAATGCCGTTCGGGCTTAAGAACGCGCCCATTACGTTCCAAAGAATAATGGACGAGCTCCTTAGGGGTTTGGATGAAAGTATGTGCCAGATTTATATGGATGACCTCTTGGTTTTCAGTAAGTCGGAGGGCGAGCATCTGGCACATCTTAGGGCGGTATTCGGGAGAATTAGGGAGTTTGGCTTGAAACTATCGGCGGAAAAGTCGCGTCTGGGGGAAAGCGAGATAAGTTTCCTGGGGCACACAATATCGGAGGACGGGGTGAAGCCGGATAAAGGAAAAGTAGAGGCCATTGCGAGAATGGAAATCCCGCGGGACGTTAAGGGCATACGGCGGCTGTTGGGTTCCCTGAACTACTATCGTCGATTCATCCCCGAGATGGCGCGGTTCTTAGTTCCGTTAAACAACTTATTGAAGAAGGGCAGGAAAATTTTTATCTCACCGGAAATGGAAAATAACATCAGGCGCTGCAAGGAGGAGTTGCAGAGAGAGCCGGTATTGGCCTTCCCGGACTTCAATAAGGTGTTTACCGTAACTACGGATGCGAGCGAATACGCGTTGGGGGCGGTATTATCACAGGAGAACGAGAAAGGGGAGAGGCCGGTAGCGTATGCGAGCCGAAGGTTGACGGACGCGGAGACGCGGTATAGCGCGTTAGAGAGGGAACTACTCGGGATTGTGTGGGCTGTGGATCACTTCCGTCCGTATATCTTTGGAAGGAGATTTAGGGTCCACACGGACCATAGACCGTTACAGTGGATTAGTAAGTTAAAGGAATCTTCCGCAAGAGTTACGCGATGGAAGGAGTTCCTCAGCCAATACAATCTCGAGATAGTGTACAAGCCTGGGAAAGAGAACGTGGTTGCGGATTGGTTATCGCGCGCACTAATGATAAATGCCGTTGAGGGGGACGAACCGGGACCGTCGGGGGATATACGACAGTTTCTTAGGAGTGGACACCGGAGGGAGAAGGTGAGGATGAGACGCGCAGTGGTATAGAGGATCCCCAAGAAGACGAAAGCTCCGCTGATGAGAGGCCCTCAGACATGGAAGAAGTAGATGAGATAGTAAATGATAAGAGAGACCAGATCATCTGGAAAACCAGGACTGAGGGTCTCCCAAAGGCGGACTTTTCGAAATATGGGAAGAGCACGGTCGTCACCATTTGGACGGAGCCTGGGATTAGGGAGGAGTCAATGGTGAGACTACTGCGCGGGGTGACTAAGGCGGGTAGGACATATCACCTCTATATCGGGAATGCCACTATATGGGACAGCGTTAAGAGGCTGTGGAAGGAGGAGAAGATAGGGATCGACCGAACTTTTATTAGGTGCCTGAGGTCGGTAAAGGTGGTACAGGACGTCGAGAGGCAGAAGGAGGTCACCCTGTCATACCACCAGGGGAAGACGAACCACCGTGGGACACAGGAGACTCTCCAAGCATTGAAACGGAGGTATTTCTGGTGGGGCATGAAGCGGACGATCCAAGAGGTCATTGGGTCGTGCGAGGTATGCCTCACCACGAAATACGACCGGCATCCCCCAGGGTGGGTACAGGAAGAGACACCTACGGTAGCGTTCCCCTTATCGGACCTCCAAGTGGATACGTTTAAGTGGCGGGGGTACCAGTGGGTTACTATCTTCGACGTATTCAGTAAATATGCCCTAGCTCATCTCGTGCAGGCCAAATCGGCGGAGGCGGTATTGGGGGCGTTGAGAGGCTGGTTTAGATCATACGGGATCCCGGATCGTATCACGTCGGACGGGGGTCTAGAATTCGACAACGCGTTGGTCAGGGCGGAGGCCAAAGAGTTAGATATTAAGTGGCATATCAATACCCCAGGGCATCCCAAGGGCAGAGGGGGGATTGAGAGGCTTCATGGGACCCTTAGTGACCACCTGCGAATATATCAGGTTGAGAAGGGGCTAGAGTCGGACATCGCGATGGAAAAGGCGGTTGCGGCGTATAACGGTTCCATCCACAGCTCGACGGGATATTCGCCGGTGGAGATCGTCTTTGGGCTCCGGGAGCGACGCCGGGACTTCCGCGACACCGTAGTAGGGGAGGAAATGGTAAATTTTATTACCAACCGTCGTATTCGGTAAGTTATGGGGGAAGGCGCGTGAGCGCATACTCAAAGAAAAGAGACAAAGGGTTGAGAGGGAAAACGTAAAGGTAAGGGATGTAGCGGGGAAAATCAAGATCGGGATGGTCGTCTATGAAAAAAGAGTACGAACCGAGGGAAAGAGATTTGTAGGTATGAAGGGCCATTCCGGGTAATTTGCATTAGAGAGCACAACGTGGTGACGCTGGAGAGCGTCAAAGAGCCGCGTAAGCGGAGAAATGTGCATGTGGAACAATTGAAAATTCCTATTGAGGAACAGGTTATACCCTGATCTGTGAGTGGTCCGTTGCCAGCAACGGAAGAAGAATTTTATTTTTGTAATTGTTTTTTAATTTTTGAGAAAATTTTTGTTGATGTGAAATTAATTTTATTGTATATAATAGAGGTAATGTGGAGTTGTAAATAAGAGGAAAGAGATTTATTATTTTTGTACAGAGGAAATTTTTGTTTTGTGTGTGTGTGTGAGTGTGCGTGTGTTTTCTTTTAAAAGGAGTCATTTTAGTTTTGGATGAATGTTTAGTTGTAAGTTAAGTTTAAGTATTGTTTGTATAATGTAAATAAAGTTTTACTTTTGTACTATGTTAGGTTAAGGATTATGGTGTAAAGTTTTCTTTTGTTGTACTTTGTATCATAGAGAATTAAGATAGTAGTTTTAATATGTGTAGAGAATTAGTTGGTAGAACTATGGACAGGATAGGATTAGGTTGTTTATGTATCGCTATCTGCTTCGGCCTTTGACCATGAGGGGATTAGTCTCTGGACTCCTTAATACCGTATTGGTATTAAGTGCCCAAAGTTAAAGTTTATGAAGGATGGTCATAAACTGGCGGGGGGAAGTCAAGGTCCGAAGCAGGCTAGTATTAGCCTTAATCCTATCTCTAGTCACAACAAACAATGTACTTGTATAAATAGAGCTGCATCAGAGCAATAAACCAGTTATATTCTAACAGTCATATTGTGTTGTTCTTCTCCCTTTTATTTCTTTTTTTTAAGTTCTTGAGCTTCAGTCTATTTAACTTATATATTAAAATATTGTTCAGCTTTTCTAAACTTTTCTTAACATTTTAAATAAATTGGATTTATCCCAATCTGCAAGGGAAAATTAAAAAAAAAAAAAAAAAAATAAATAAGAAAAAAACTCATGACAATTAGTACATTCTATTGTTTTATTAATTTAACATTAAACAAACTTTGATGACAAAAATAATTAATAAAAAAACAAACTTGATTCAAACGAATTTCTCGAGATTTCTTTAAATTTTTCATAATTTTCTTTTAAATGGATCACTAGTCTTGAGTTTGACCCAGTCATTGAAGCAAAACTAACAGATACTAAATGGGTTCAAACCTTATCTATAGTGGAGCAGAACATGTTAAAGAAAAATCTTATATCACCGCGGCCAATAATGGAGCATTTTAATTGTTTGTGCTTGAGCTGTTTACATTCAAGTATCCGGGCACAAGTTACAGGAGCCGCATATCTATTGAAGTTCAATTTTGTTAAACTAGATTGGAATCGCCAGGTGTAAGAACATATATAAAATGGTAAATGAAGATTGTAGAAACCTCTGATGTTTTGACAAAGTCCGCTTCCAATTAACTTCATTCTTTATTCATTTTTTTCTCGATGCTGTTATATTTATTCCAGGATATCTCTCCATATTTAAAAAAAACACAATAAATTGATTATCACACGTGTAAAAATATATCGACAACTAAAACCTTTTCAAATGTTCATTACTGCTTTCGTTACAAGCGTAAGTGGTCCTCCAAACGGGTGTTTTGAGAAAGACGCATTTATCCGCTCATGAAACTCAACGAAAACTTTGAAGGTAAAATTAGAATGGATTTAGCATGTTTTGTAGGGTGTACAATTTGCCACCTTATAGAGGACGCTAACTTTGTATGAAAACCTTAAAAAAATTAAAAATGATAAAAAGTGGATTTACCCCCTTTTGCATCTCCACGCCTCAACTCATATTAGTTTATGTGTTTACTATTGGACAACAGGATATAAGAACGCTCTCAAGGAGTAATGGTAAAAAAAGAAGTGATAAATGGGACTGGAGGGATAGAGGTTCCTGGAGGAAGAGAAATATTGGCCAATCAGGTTGGATACCCTACCCCCCAACCGCTGCCTGGAAGGCATTACGTAAGGCTATTGTAACGAAGCCACTGCCAGGAGGGGTTCCCCAAGGACTCTCCTTTCCTTTTCTTCCCTATTCAAGGGGGTGCCAACTTGTCTTATATAACCCAGTTCTCTTTCAATAAATAACTACCATACAATATTTTCTTTAAGATATTATTAAATTTTCTTTATGTAGCAGAAAATACGAAGAACCATCGATAGCTCTATAAAATCTCTGGGAAAGATGGGACTCTGTTTTCCAGAGAAGGAACTATATCAATCAAGATTCCTGAAATTAAGGTCACTGGTTTCATTAAGCCGACAAGGCTCCCAGTACCAAATGCGGGACAACTATGTTAACCGTTCCTACATCTATACAAATATTAGCAGCGACATCTTTTGACATCTTGAAAGAAGCAGAAGATATTTAGCAACTGTATAACACAAACCATGTCGTTAATGTTTCTGTTACTTAGGGCTTAGTGTGAAATTTGAATAAAAAAATTTGAAACAAATAATAACGGAATAGTTCTGAGTCAGAAAAAAATACTGTGTCGTAACAAAGTTTATATTTTGTAGAGGTAAGTTACTTGTTATTTTACAACACTAAACGTATTAGCAATAATGACTGAAGTAAATGACCGAAAATCTGAAATTTGTAGGGTAGGACGACGTAGGGTAAACGATATTTGGTAGGATTTGTTTGGATTTATTTTGATTTTACATTTTTTACACCATTCTTGAAGGTTTAGGATATTGGTTTGGAGTGTTTGGGAGGCAATGAAGGGATCATTGTTTACTGATAACACACGTTGTGTCAACAGCGTAAGTGGTGAGGACAGTGGTAAGATGAGTTCGGATGTCAACTGTCTCGTAATATCAGGAGTCAAAGTTCTAAATTTCATATGAAATTATTTTTTCCTTTTTGCATGCATTCTACAAGACATTTTAGCGATAAACAAATAAAACTATAAATATTAGTTAAAATTAACTACGTTCTTTAGTTATGAGAGCGGGCGAAGCTGCGGCGGGGGATGCTAGTTTAAAAATAAATTAAACTGTTTTGTAGAACAATGTTTAATATAATTAAAACTTAATAAATTCGAAAATTAGGCCAATAGACTGACACAATATTCACATTTTTCAAGATTTATAAAAGATTAACATATATAAATGAAGAAATGAATTCATAAACGCTGAAGCCGCCCAGTTTTAAAGGACATCTTTTACTGCTGCATTTCATCTGACATTTTGGGGACAAATGTCAGGAGTGCTTCATTAATCAGTTTACTGCCGCGGATCAATATGGCTGCCAACATTCTACATCGTATTCCAACCATCATCCAAGGCCTCCATATTACATTTCTAGAATTTCCATTAGGACCAATTTATCATTTGACTAACTTACATTAGGTAACTTTGTAATGCTTCAATTAATTTTTTAGGATTATATTAAACTACTTACCAACTCAAACCCACTAGTCTCCCAACTTACTTCCCACTTGATACCCAGTAACCAGCCGAAGAGTTTGAAAAGAAGATGGCCAAGAGACCTTCTTGTGCAGAGAAGTGCACTTCTTTTTTTTTTTTAAGTGCTGCTAGTCAATAAATTTTCTCAGTTAAGAGTCAGAGTACGCGAATCTGTTCAATTGGGATCAGTGGAATATTTTAAAATTTAAGTAAGAAACAGTAAAAAAAAAAACAACAACAAAAAAAAAAAAAAAAATAAACATTTTTTTTTCCCAATTTAAAATTTATACTATTGTATTAAAGGACAAGCCATTTTTCGTTTGTGATTACCAACCGCGAAAACTACTAAACCAATCAGTACCAAATTTTAACATAATCTCCATAGTTCAAGGAAAGTTTAGCAATAATAAATTTTGTTTTTATATATCAATTTATTGAAATTTACAACTGTACTAATATGTACATCAAGTAAATAAGCTAATAACGATTACAATAACTTGTTAAAACTTGAAAAATACTACACATCAGTAGCACTTCGATAAAAAATCGACACTAGTGGATCTCTAGGCCATCCTATTTTCAGACGCCTCGGAGGATTATCGGGAATGGATTGGGAAGCAAGTTGAGAGACTAATGGATTTGAGTGGTTATGGAGGCTTACTATGAAAAGATAGGTATCTGGTTTGGGCTAAGTCAGCAACATTAAGGTCTTTATGTATAAGTTTATTGGTGACAAAGTAAGAGGCATTGAGGATTTTTTGAAGGATTTTGGATTGTAATGATTGGATAAGAGATGAATTGGATGGTTTAGTGGAGCCCCAAAGCTCAACTCCGTACGTCCAAATAGGCCTAGTCATGTAAATAAATCTTTTGTAATGAATCGGGAGGTTTGATTGTTTTTCTAGTAAATGTTAAAGTAGTCTGTAACGACGAGCAGTTTTTTGTCGTTTTAGTCTTGTATGTGGATTAAATTTAAAAAAAAAAAATAAAAAAATTATTGGTCTCACAGGAAGGAGCATTGAGGATTTTTCGAAGGATTTCGGATTGTAAAGATTGGATACGAGATGAATTGGATGGTTTAGTAGAGCCCCAAAGCTAAACTCCGTACGCCCAAATAGGTCTAATCACTGTCATGTAAATGAGTCTTTTGTAATTAATCGGGAGCTTTGAACGTCTGTCTAGTAAATGTCGAAGTAGTCTGTAACGACGGGCAGTTTCTTATCGTTTTAGTCTTGTATGTGGATTCCAAGTAAGAGGTTTGTCCAAGTAGAGTCCTAGGTAGCGGATCTGTTCAACAGGGATTAGTGGAATAATATACATTTTTAAAATTAAATTATTGTTAAAAAAAGGATAAATATGTGGTGCGCAGTGAAGTTGGAAAATTCACTGAAAAGTGGCAAGCGCTATTGAAGAGTGGTTACAAAGATATGGTGTTTTATAGAACTAAAAATGTTTAACGAAATTTCCTTAATTCAATTTAATTGCTAATGAATTCTTCAATGAAGGAGCCAACAATTATTGAAATATTACACTTATTATGGCATCACTCCTCTTTATTATTCCTCTATTAAGTTACATGTTTCGGAAAAACTTTGTCCCATCCTCAGACTTTTTACTGTTTCCATTATCACAACCTCTTCCTCACGAAACTTCTTATCAAGTGGTTATATTATGCCATCCACTATAAATACTAAATTCTTCAATGAAGGAGCCAACAATTATTGAAATATCACACTTATTATGGCATCACTCCTCTTTATTATTCCTCTATTAAGTTACATGTTTCGGAAAAACTTTGTCCCATCCTCAGACTTTTTACTGTTTCCATTATCACAACCTCTTCCTCACGAAACTTCTTATCAAGTGGTTATATTATGCCATCCACTATAAATACTAAATTCTTCATGAAGGAGCCAACAATTATTGAAATATCACACTTATTATGGCATCACTCCTCTTTATTATTCCTCTATTAAGTTACATGTTTCGGGAAAACTTTGTCCCATCCTCAGACTTTTTACTGTTTCCATTATTAATAGAGGAATAATAAAGAGGAGTGATGACATAATAAGTGTGATATTTCAATTAATTGTTATTAAAAAAGCTATAAATATGTTCTATGACGTGTGGAACCCAGTAAAGGTTAAAATTTGATTGATATAAGGCTAGCTCTATACTGCCACATAGTTTGCAATTGTGAAACACTAAACCAATATGTTTAGTAAATTTTAAATTTTAACTAAATCATTTTAGATATTTTGTGTAAAAATATGATTGATGGGCCTTTTGTTGGAAGCACTGATAATGCAGTTCATTATATACAAGTTTCTTAAACGTCTCTGTCCATTTAGATTTGCAACTCATCCATTAAAATTTTAAAAAAACAAAAAAAAACTAATGGATAACTACTACAACTAATCAGGGCAATTTTTAATTACTTATATACGTGATAACATCATTGAGGAAATAATGCTTATTAATTACATATTACATTACATGATTTTATCGATAAACAATTATAACTGCTATTATTAATTAATTTATTATTTAATTATCCAAGTTTTTTAATTATGAGAGGGCGAAGCCGCGACAGGGGATGCTAGAATTATAATTATTTTCAAATTTAAAAACCATATTGATGGACCTAACTAAATGCACCCAACCATTCAGATTTTCCTTAATCTAAAACTAACTAACATAAATGTTCCGTTTATAGATGCATTTAATATTGGATCATATGTCAGATGATATTTGTAATGATTTTTTTTTTTTTTTTTTTAGCAGAAATCATACTCAAAGAGGTATTTTAGAGGTATTTTTGAGAACCATTCTCCCTGAATATTGGTCCAGTTGATTGTGTAAATAAAAAATTGGAAGAGAAAAACAAAACTTTATTTAATTTTTATAGCATTGATTGAACAATCAAAAGTTTCAGTGAGAAAAACAGCGATGCGAAAATCATTACGTTTGAATAATTAACACGGCGCCAGTCGCACGATCATTGGAATTCCCTTCAAGCAACTGGTGGCTCACGAGTTTTGCTGGGTGGTGATAAATCAGAATCCAATGAAATTAGGTGAAATTATTTTTTTATTGTTATGATATATATATATATATATATATATATATATATATATATATATATATATATATTTGCTATGTATCAAACCAAAAGGTTTTTACTTATCAAAATAATATTCGCGTGTTGTGTAATAGGGTAGCTGGCCCCTTCACAGCCTCTTGCGGGTGGTCCAGCAGTTCACACTCTTTGTTGGTGTGAGTGCCATATTTCTCTACCTGCCTATCCATTACCAGGTAATATTTGGGATAAACGCGATATTTTAGTCAGTCATTGAGAGAGTCTAGGAGATGTCTGGTCTGGTCCCTTCTGAGCTAGTTCCTGGTTCCTTCGGAGCTTGAGAGCTCCCGGCTTACCACCATGAAGCCGATCTCACCCACAACATAGCATCGCCCTCATATTCAAGATAAGTTTAGGCTAAGTTCCTTATGTTAAATTTAAGATATTAGATTAACTAATGATTCTTATTTCTAACTGTAATTTTTATATGTCAACCCATAGTGGAATATATATTGTTTTAGTTCAACCGTCATTTATTCACCATTTGCATGCCACTCAATAATTAATATATTTGATTCCTCTCCTTTATAATTAACAAACCTTAATCATTGGCCCCACGATAACCTTCTGGAGAAGATATTAGATTAATATTTAATTAATTAATTAGATAAAAATACTCAAATATAAATTGTCAGGATATTAAGTCCTGGCTGGCATCCCTGTATTTAGATAATATGCATGATCCGGACTGGACACACACGGAGGACATAGCAATATATATATATATACACGGTGTTCAGTAGAAGACTACAGTTACTTCGAGAGGCGATTCTAGGCATCATTTGCAACAAAAAAAATTCATATAAACTATACCTCGATTCTCATCCGTTTTATAGATATTTTTAATTTTATATTTTTTTCAAGAAATTTTTGACAAAATTAGAAATTATATTTCCTGAGCTGTTAAACCTAGAGAAATTTCAATATGCTCAGTAGAAAGAACATTAAATTTCGTTTAGAATAAACCTCTTTAAACTTCAAAATAGCAGCGTCCAGTATTTAAATTATTGATCCAAACATATGAAATCGCAAGTTCCTATACTAATTCATACTAATTTCGTTCCAAAACTTTGACTGCATTTTTCTCAAAAATATTACATATGTTACAAACGAGCACTATTTAAAAAAAACTTTTACACACAAACACCATTCGAATGGTATATCATGAATAGTGATAATTTCTAAAATTGATACTGATATCTCTTATTAATTACAAAAACAGGGAGATGCAACATCGGCATTTTGGGAAATACTGAGAGAATGCTTTAAAACATAAAATTACCTACAATATAGGTATATAACAACATGTGTTAGAATTATAAAAATATATATATTATAAAATATATATAATTACAGAATATAGAGGAGTACGAAGCTACTTACAATGTTACTGGTAGATATAGTATCGACTAACTAAATTCTAACAATTAAAGTATACAACTGACCTGGGGAATTTTCGAAAAACAGTTACAAGGTTTGGGGGGGGGGGATTTCCCAACTAGTACATTATTAGAATTTTGTTAGTCAATACCAGTTCATACTCCTCTATATTCTGTAATTATATATATTTTTATTATTCTAAAACATGTTGTTATATACTTATATTGTAGCTAACTTTATGTTTTGAAGTAACTTGTATAATTTTATTGTAACCTGTATTTTTCACTGTAGGGCATGATTATGAGAAAAAATATAGTCTCGAAACGTCGCCAAAATAGCTGTTTTTATTTATTGACTGAACCTCAAAAACCTTACTAAACATATATATATATATATATATATATATATCACAGTATTCATGATATTACGAATTTTTTTGCATATTATTAGATATTTTTACTTAGAGGTAACTATATTATAATCATAATGTAATTATCAAATTTTGTTAACATTAAAACAATGGAATGGCTAACAGGTTTTTAGCTAGTGTTTCATACTGTTTAATTTTTCTTTTGTTTTTTTAGTTGATGTAAAATAGTGCATAATATTTTGAATAATTGTATGTGTAATGTTAATGACCAGTTAAGTGTTGGTATCTACTTTCCTTGTCTTCGCGATAAACAATAGTTCTGTAATACCTGATTATTTTACAGGTGTACATCTTTTAATGTACACAGCTAGTGAATTTAAAAGATACACCTTATTACAAGTAACATTTATAATTCTGAAAATGAAAGATATCAAAAAAGAAAAAAAACTTCGGAGTTATATTTTTAACACCACTTTTAAACCTAGTATCGGTATAGAGGATCGGTAATAGGTTTTTTGTATTGAAAATTGAAAACTTTTTGAGCAAAACAAAACTAATGTTTTTCTAATAATGATTTTTAGGATGTTGGCAAACTTTCCATTGGTAAATTAATTGACATTATTTATCTTATTCCAAATATTTCAGAATGTTTGATTTGGTAGAAAATAATAATGATATCGTACTGTTTGTCGATCAAATGGTATTTGTTGTATATACTTTAAAATAACATAAAATAAAGCCATTTGCGGTCACTCAATATTTGTTCAATCATTTCATTTGTTATTTCGGGAATATATTTGCATTCTCAATTATTTATAATATATGATAAAATACAGTATTAATTAAGTAATAATAAACTGTCACACAATTTAAAATAAATAAATGGATATACAACGGTCAAGGGCTTTAATAATTTAGAAATACAAACCCTCCGTTGGAGTTTTTAGTATTTTCCAAGCTCGCCAGAGCTAAATGACAACGTGACAGTTTTTCTACCAACAAAAAGCTCATCTCTCAACACTACCCTTCGCAGTTCTCTTTTTGTCTAAAAAAAAATACTGCAACGAAGGTAGACCAAATTAAAATAGAGTCCAAATACTATCCTTCAAAGCGTTAGAATATTTAAAAAAAAACAAAAAAAACGAGTCGGTTATAAGTATTTTATATGTATACGAATGTACCCCAAGTAGGGACTACTTTGAACAACGATGGCTTCCGCCTTAATGACGCTTCTATCTGATTATTCTTCAATTCAACCATTTTTATTATCATATTTAAATTTTTAACAATATTCTCAATTTTTCTTTATTAGTTTTTAATCGAAAAACATTGAAAAAAAATAACTTTTCAGCAAAATGCTTCCGCAAATCCACCAATCGGCTTCACTTCACCACCAGATTTGTTAATGAAAAAATAATAATAAAATAATAAAAAAAAAATGTTAATAACAATGTTGATAGATTTTATAAAAACATAGCTATTAAATTAACAACTTACAAATTATCTATTAACATAAACTTTTTTTTTCTTTCATTTTTTGATATTTACAACTGTACAGATTAATATACATTAAATAAATGTGTTGATAGTGAATACAAAGGCATGTAAATAACTTTTGATGAACTTCTCACTAGTAGCACTTCAATAAAATATACACAAAAAGATCTCTAGGCAATCTTCTTTTCAGACGCCTCGGAGAATTATCGGGAATGGAGTGGGAAGCAAGTTGGGGGACTAGTGGATCTGAGTGGTTATGGAGCTTACTACGGAAGGATACGTATATGGTTTGGGCTAAATCAGCAACAAATGGAACATTAAGATCTTCATGGATAAGTTTATTGGTCACAAAGTAAGGAGCATTGAGGATTTTTCGAAGGATTTTGGATTGTAAGGATTGGATACGAGATGAATTGGATGGTTTAGTGGAGCCCCAACTCCGTATGTCCAAATAAGTCTTATCACAGTCATGTAAATGACTCTTTTGTGATTTATTGGGAGGTTTGATCGTTTGTCTAGTAAATGTTGAAGTAGTCTGTAACGACGAGCAGTTTCTTGTCGTTTTAGTCTTGTATGTGGATTCCAAGTAAGACGTTTGTCTAAGTGGAGTTCTAGGTAGCGGATCTGTTCAACAGGGATTAATGGAATACCATTAAAGGATACTGTAGGACAGGATGTCCTGGGTTCACAAAGAAGGGTAAAGGTTATTTGATGGGATTTTTTTGAATTTATTTTAACTCTCCAATTTCGAAACCATTCTTGAATGTTAATATGAGATTGTAGTAGTTGGAATTCAATAATGAAAGGACTACTATTTACTGATAACACGAATGTGTCATCGGCGTAAGTGGTGAGGGCAGAGGAAGGTGGAAGGATGAGTCTGGATGTCAGCTGTGAACATAAACTTAATTTAGTTTTCAAGGTAAATAGGCCTTTAGCAAACAAAACAAACAGGGAAAACTTGAATAGAATGGCTAAATTACTAAATTACAAGAAGCAAAGGAACAAAGTGCATATGTTACTTACACAGATTATTTTTGTTTATTTTATTTTATTGTTCTTGATTTGTTTATTTTACTAGTGCCTGATAAATTTTGTTTATCGTCAAATCGAAATAAATTTTAATTTTTAATAAAGGCACAAATCTAAAATAGTTTTAATTATAAATATGAATGAAACATATTGTTCATATTCACAAAGGAACAAAACAGACGATAACACAATGTTGAAAGTAATACCGCGTTCTAAAACGTGTCAACAACTCAAAGCAGGGTTTGAAATCAATAATTATTTTTCCCAAAAAATCATATAATAATTATTATATTTGATTTTTAATTTGAAAATCATTCCTGATTTATAAATAAAAATTTCAATTGATCTTTGATGTTTATTGATTTGATTAAAAATTATGATCACTCACTGAGTGATACGGTATTCCATAAATAATAATGATTATATTGCGATCAAAAAAATGTTGATCAGAAAATAAAAATCCCCTTTTACACACAAATTGATTAATATATTTATATACAAAATACTCAAAATACATCTTGGAAATAATTAAAAAAAAAAAATAACTTTCTGATTCAGAAAGGAATTACTCAAAAATTATTATTGTTAATTTTAAAAATTTTGTTCAAAATTAATGATCAGATATTGATTTTTATCGCTTATGATCAAAAATAAAAATCGATCTTGATAAAAATCATCAAATGATTTTAAAAATTCCAGATAAAAATCTTGATCGGATTTAATTTATATTTTTAACTATCGATTTCAAACCCTGGTTCAAAGTATCTCTCCAAATTTCCTTATTTTGTCTATTAAAATACATAAAATTAAAGAAATGAGTTAAGGCATGAAACAAAATATAAAATATTGTTGAATAGATTGTTAATCAATGTATTACTCATATGAAACAATTCTGCTGCCACAGAAGGCCAGAAGAGGATTGGACACGTCATTACTGTTGAATAAAATATATAGACTTCTTATAGTTTAATATTTTACGGCATTAATATTCTACAATATTCCTTACATAAATATTTAATATAATTTCGATTGTAACGTATGCTGAATCGGCAATTTCATTTGAATATCAATGATATAAAATTTTCCTAGCTAGGACTTTTTCATTGATTTCAAAAAAATACATAAATATTTTAGATATTATGTACGGTCTTAAGAGTCTTGAGAGTTAGTTAGCTAAACGTTATCCAATTTATTAAAAGAGTCCCCAGAAATAGAAATATCTTAGCTTTAACAGTTTTTTACACTTGCTCATTTCTTTGGTTTTATTGTAAATTGAACCAGGAATATATGGAATGGTTTCCATAATTTTCTTTAAGTTTCCGCTCTAAATTCAATTAAATTGAAATAAATAGATGTAACTCAGTGAAGGTTACAAAGAGGAAAACAGTTATCATTCCCGCTCTTGCAGATTTAGGAACACGGAAACACTTAAACAGGCGCTGGTGGTACAAAAAAAACTTTTAAACAGTGGTCCAATTCACTAATTTAGCGTGAAAAATTTAGTGTATATGTGTCGTCTAGTTGCAAAATCGGCCAACTCCTCAATTTCGAGAAATACGTTATTTCTGTTTTCTGAGTTCTAAGATACATTTTTTACCTATTGGAAGCAAGAATCCTCGCAAAAACCCGTCAAATCCTTGTTAAACCTGCGTTTGAAAATCACAGTGAGCTGCAAAACCGGCCAAATCCTTCCGTCAGTGAGTTTCAAAACCGGCCTTCTCCACATCCGCTAGATCGCGCTGTTGTTCCTGATCAAGAAGGCCTCTTATCAGGCAACTATCAGTCTGCTCCTGCTCTTCCTGTATCTAACGTTTATGCCTTCATTGTTCAGTGCACTTTGTTCTAGCTGATTTAGCAAGAAAGAAACCCTGCAACATGGAGAAGAAATAAACCTCTCCAGATCGGGTTTTTGCCAAAATTTAGAAGAAGTTAAGGAAAATCGAGACTCTCGTTCATCCTTCTGAGTTTGACGGCATTCTCTCAGAAAGTGGAACGGTGTTCAAGCCAGGAAGATACTACACAAATCTTGGATCTTATTGGGTGAGTCCCAGTAATGCCCTCCTCAAACCCCCTCCACCATGGCACTTCAAAGTCACCCCAACGAAGAGATTTTTCATAACCAAACAAAATAATAAGGTGCAAGTTCAAGGGAAGGTTTTCTACAGATCCTTTGATTTTTAATAAGATTGTCGTAGCATCAGCTGCTCAAGAAGGAGGAAGCAGAGAAGTAGATGAGAGGGATGAAGAAGAATATCAGGAAGAAATGTGTGAGCCTGTTGAAGGCGATAATGCCGCAAGAGTATAAGTTTCTGAATGTTTATATTTTTCTAAATTAAGTTTTTCGGAACTTAATTAATTTAAAAACGTTTTCCCGTCTATATGCTTTAGTTACACCACACAATTTCAGAGTTTATTTTTTTTTCAAATAATATTCACTTATTCAAGAAAGTTTTGTTCATTTACATCCAAAAAAAGGCCCAAAATTTACATTAAATTGAGCGATTTTTCAGTTCTATTTCGTTGCAAAACCGGCCAACTCCAAATTGAGTTGCAAAAGTGGCCAAATCCAAAATAAAAAATTGAGTAACTCAGCCCCTCCACTTGCCCCTTCCATTCAAAAACACACTACCCTTGTATCACTAAAAACCGAAGAGATTTTGTTTCTACATCGTTTTGGCCGTGATGTAACAGAAAATCAGCTTTCCTGAATAATTTTGTTTTTTGGAGATGGCCAGTTTTACAACTAGACGACACATTTTGAAAGTGTAATTTTATGACAGAAATTTCGGAATTACGTGTTGACTAGTTGTATGTGTAATTGCCGGAAAAGCAGTCCTTTCTGTTTACAATAAGCGTTCATACGAAACATGACAAATCCCTCTTATTTCCTAACTTATTTCCTCAGCTCTAAGTTTTGTTAATGCTGATACTCACTTTGTATTGTTATTTTGTAGATTTTTTACATCCAGATGGATTCTACAGAATATTTTATATATATATACATGTATTGAAATTTACAACTGTACAAAATATATGCATCAGGTAAATGTATTGACAACGATAATAATAACATGTTAAATCTTTAAAAAAACTATTCATCAGAAGCACTTTATTAAAAACTCTACACTAGAAGGTCTCTAGGCCATATTCGTTTCAGACACCTCGGAGGATTATCAGAAATTCCAAGGGAAGCAAGTTGAGAAACTAACGGATTTGAGTGATTATGGAGCTTACTATGAAAGGATAGGTATCTAGTGCGGGCTAAATCAGCAACATAAGGAACATTAAGATCTTTATGGATAAGTTTATTGGTCACAAAATAAGCAGCATTGAGGATTTTTCGAAGGATTTCTGATTGTTAGGATTGGATACGATATGAATCGGATGGTTTAGTGGAGCCCCAAAGCTCAAATCCGTACGTCCAAATCGGTCTAATCACAGTAATGTATATGTGTCTTTTGTAATTAATTGGGAGCTTTGAACGTTTGTCTAGTAAATGTTGAAGTAGTCTGTAACGACGGGCAGTTTCTTTTCGTTTTAGTCTTGCTACAGAATATGAGCGAGTTTTTATATAAAATAATCTGGATGAAAAATCGTCCAATATATTAGCTTATCCTTGACTAATTTTTCAAAAACATAAATCGACTAACGAGTAAATAAAAGCACTAAATGATATTTGATGAGGAAAAAGTAATGATAGAATATAGGTTTGTAAGAGTAAAAAAAAAAAGGAAAAAAATTATTGAAATACCGAATCCAAATAACCCATTTTTCTCTGCACTTTCGTCGCTAAACCATTGTGTGACATGTTTTTCACTGTTAGTGTCTACTAGTGAAGGGCCGTTCCGACTTAGAAGTAGAATGAGATTTTACGTCCCGTTCCACGATTGGAACCAGTTCCAGGTTTCGTTCCGTTTCATTTTCGTTCCACAATAGTTTTTCTAACTAGTAATACCTGTGTAACATGCATTTCGGTACATACTTTTACGTGACTTCGAGCTGTAAACCTCTTTCATCTATTTTATAATTAAAAATTTTATAGGTACTATAATATTAAGAAGGTTTAAATTGCTAAGTATACTTATTAAAAAAATGTATACTATTAAAATAGTTTTATTCAATCAAGAACTTAATTTTTGGGGGACGGGGGAAATTAGCTCAAGTATAATGCACAATTGAGCGAGAATTTTCCAACTAAATTGGTTCCGAAAAAAAGGAGTAATCAATTCTTGTGACTTTCCATTAGCTTTTAAACAAATAGCGAAAAAATCATTTAACCCATACCCAACTCAACGCGGACAGCATTATATAATGCTACGTGAGTTACGGCGCCGGTCGGAGAGCATTATTTAATGCTCCCGTCTGTCAACATTCAAACTGATGTGGAGGCTCCCATCGTCGTATTGGCTTCAAACCTTTTCTCCGACCCTCAGTTGGTCTTTCACCATTGAGAGAAAAAGTCCGTATCTGGTTATTGTACTTTTAAGAGCTTCGGTTGATCAAAATTTTTGTTTAAAGTTTACCCTTTAAATATTTAAATGTACATTCAATATGCACTTGAAATGTAAATAATTTTATCATTCAATGTGTTTAATATTGGAATCTTAATTTAAATAAATAAAAACAATCTTGTAATACGCTTTCATATTTTTTAAATTTATTTTTGCTAATTTTTTAAAAAATATTTTTATTGTAAATATATTAATATTTTTAGTTATTATTAATAGTAAGTAGTAATTTATAGGTTTTTATCGTAAAATAAGTTGTAAATATTTTATAATGTTTATTCATTAATATTCTAAATTTATTGTAAATATTGTAGAAATAGTAAATTACAAAAAATAGTTTTAGTTTTGAAATAGTATTAGTTTTATATAGTATTTTTATTTAATAAATTATATTTTTTTAATGGCTCAAATAAGCGTTTTAATATTCCCTTTTTTATAATTAGTTAAAATGCAAAACATTTTTTTTTTTCTTGCTTCTAAAAACGAAAATGATAATTTTGACAAATATTTTATGTATACAATATAATCATATTATAAAATACATAATTTTACAGTTTTTAATTAGATTTTACATTTTTAAGCTGAATTTTTATCGATCTTTAGCACACAAAAACGAGTGCTATGCGGGCTTAGCATAGGAAAACATTCGTGCCGGTCTGAGAGCATTATATAACGCACCGAAAAAAATTCAATTTCGCTCCTATATTTCAGTTTAAATTTAAAATTAACGCAACAGCAATAAAAATTAGAATAAATAAAAGTAAAATTTAAAAAAAAAAAAAAAAAAAAAAAAAAAAAAAACCGAGGAAGACAAAAAAAACCATTTGCATTTCCGCATTGAATGGGTTAATTACATAAACAGTAAAACGTTGTGTGGTTCATTTCTCTGCATTTGAAATAATCGAGCTCTGTCGGTAGAATATAAAATTTAAAAAAAAACGGTTTATTTTGAAGATGGCACGGTGGCAGAGCGATGGGGAGGAGGGAAGAAATCAACAACGGAAGGATCAACGCAACAAAGCAATCGGAACGACCTTGAGTGGAACGAAACCAGAGGTGCAATCTAAACCGTACTAAACTGACGGAACGAAACGAGAGATCTCTTGGCGTTGTGTTTCGTTCCAGGTTAAACTAAAAACGTGGGAGATTGGTTTCGTTCCAATCCGGTTCAAAGCTGGAACCAGTTCCACGTTCCGTTCCACTTTGAACGACCCATCACTAGTGTCGACTCTCAATGTACACCAGGAGTTTGTTTATTGAGACGAATTCGTCAGAACACTTTTGCCAGAAATCGTATCTATAGTAATCGAAGCCTTACCCTATTTACTGGGTTCGATTCCCATACGTGTTAGTGGTTAATGATATTATTGAGGTATAGGAGAATTAATCCTGACACTTGTACTCTGAAGATTGGACATCAACCTTTTAGCAGCCTTCAAGACTTCACACGAAGGTCCACCTAACCATTCTCTTCCCCCCACCACCAGTACCAGTTTCAATATATTTCCTCCCCTCCCCCACTGATATATTGCTGGCAGTGGATTAAAGTATAAGCTCGTATAATAAAGGATCGCTGACTCATCCCTGTTATTCGCAAGAAGTATTTTCATTATGCCGTCTGTCCCAGAGCGCTGTACTTAAGGAACGGCGTGATGGAATGCCTAATATCCATTTTCCCCACACTGGACCTTCATGGAAGTTTATTTCTAAATCATTCACCAAGCATAAATTTATTTTATTTACTGATCCTATTATCAGGATATACCAGGTATGCAAGTTTAAAATGTCGTTTATTTCTTAAAAATATATACACAGTAATTTAAAAAAAAGTATAATATATTTTATTCAAAGTACTGACCCTTGCTTTCTACACATTTTGTCCATCTCTCGGGCAATATATGGATACCATTCCAAAAGAATGCTTCATCTTTATTTGAAATCCATTCATCGAGCCATTTTCGTACGTTTTCGAAATTGTTGAAGTGTTGCTCCGCCAATGAGTGTCCCATCAATGAGAAGAGGTGATAATCAGAAGGCGCCAGGTCAGGTGAATACGGCGGGTGGGGTAGGAGTTCCCAACCAAGCGAAGAAATCGTTTCCTTAGTCAATCTGGCTGAATGTGCAGGAGCGTTATCATGCTGAAGAATGACTTGGGCGTGCCTGTGAGCCCATTCTGGGCGTTTTTTTCGATCAATGCGTGACTCAAATTGATCATTTGTTGTCGGTAGCGCTCGGTATTGACTGTTTCGCCGGGTTTGAGAAGCTCGTAGTAGACTACTCCCTTCTGATGCCACCACACACACAGCATTGTCTTCTTCCCAAAACGATCCGGTCTTGCACTCGATGTGGATGGTTGTCCTGGCGTTACCCATGATTTTTTTCGTTTGGGATTCTGAAAATAAATCCATTTTTCATCGCCAGTTACAACTCGATGCAAAAAACCCTTTCTTTCGTGGCGTAAAAGCAGCATTTCGCACACAGTTTTTCGTTTATCCATCTGTCGTTCGTCCAATTCATGTGGAACCCATTTTCCAACCTTTTGAATCTTTCCCATAGCTCTCAGGCGATCGGAAATGGCTTGCCTAGTGACATTCAACTGTTCTGCCATCATTTGTTGGGTTTGGGTATAGTCTTCGTCTAATAAAGATTGCAATTCGAAGTCCTCAAACTTTTTTGGTCGATTTTCTCGTTTTTGATCAGTAACATCAAAATCACCACGTTTGAAACTTTGAAACCAACGTTCACATGTCCTGACGGTTGGAGCAACATCGCCATAAGTCTCAACAAGAATTCTATGACATTCACATGCCTTTTTCTTTTGATTAAATAAGAAAATCATGACATGCCGCAAATGCTCTTTATTTGGCTTAAAATTAGACATTTTTAACACCAAAGAAAGGTATGATACGTCCACGTAAACGACTTAAAAACAACTGACTTTTGTAAACAAATGACTAACAAACAAAATAGCGTTTTGAGATAAGCAAATCCTTCAATAGGCTAAGAGCGCATTCTATTGGAATTAAAACGACATTTTAAACTTGCATACCTGGTAAGGCGAGCACGAAGGTTATCGGAATCCTTAAGGCAATATTTTAAAAAGATAGTTAAAATAGTTATGTTAAATCTACAGTAACTTATTCCGGTTAGATAAATTTAAGTCGAATCAAAAGTTCAAAAATTGAACTTCCTATTTGGAAACAAATACTGTTCATAGACTTATTCGAAAAAGTACAAAAATAATTCCAAGGGACCCAATGGCTGAGTGAGTTGGGGCGAGGCTATCAGCGCGCTCGTAACCAATAGGTCGTGGGTTCTAATCCCACCTGGGTGGGTTAAAATTAAATGTGGCGAACCCACGAAATGAATCTTGACCTTCCCACCCAGGCCAGTATAGGACTTTAATGGAAGTCTTGGACCAAAAAAAAAAAAAAAAAAAAAAAAAAAAAAAAATAAATCTTATCAAATACTCTAACACTTTGTCGTAAACTTGTGACATTCGGTTCTACAGAATCTTTTAATAATATTCTATTGATTACCTTTGAACAGACCCACTACACATACGAGACCAAAAAGACACGAAACTGCTTGTCGTTTTCGACTTCGTCAACATTTACTAGACAAACGCGATTTACTAGATGCCGATTGATTATAAATGATTCATCTTTACAGTAATTCGACCTATTAGGACAAACAGAGTTGAGCTTTGGGGCTCCACTAATCCATCCAATTCATCTGGTATCCAATCCTTACAATCAAAAATACTTAGAAAATCCTCAATGCTCCTTACTTAGTCACAAAAAACTTATCCATAAAGATCTTAATATTCATTATATCTCTGATTTAGCCCAAACCAGATACCTATCCTTTCACAGCAAACTCCATAATCATTCAAATCCATTAGTATTACGACTTGCTTATCATTCCATTCCAGATAACCCTCCGAGGTGTCTGAAAAGAAGATGGCGTCGGTCCTACTAATATAGTACTTAGTAGAAACTTCATAAGTACTACCAATGGGTCATTATTTAACTTTATCATCACATTTACTTGTTGCATTTTATTTATATTATATAGTTGTAAAATTAAATAAACATCTTTTAAAAAAAAAATAATAAAATTTTGTTTGTAATCATGTGGCTAGAAAATTCCGCAAAAAGTTAAAAAAATCTCGCCATATAAACAAAGTGTTCGAAGACAAACTTTGTGACCTACCCTACGTTTACAGATGCTCGTAATATTTTAAAAACAAAAGCTGTACGACAAGCATTGGTTTATATTGACAAAAGCATATCGTTTCCCAGTTAATAGCTACAGGCTCTTAGCTACAGAGAGCATTTTCAGCTATGGAATAGCCATTAATTCAGCGCTAAGAAAAAGTATTTAGAATCATTGTAAGAAATTAAACAATAAAGGGAAGAAGTTTGAAATTTTTTGTATTACATTGTATTGCAGTTATATATTACAAATCTAAAGCTTGGAAGGCAGCACCTTAAAAGGCCTATTAAAATCTGTTCTGTAACTTTTCGTCGTTCAATATCCGCCTAACACTCTGACATTTAGCTCGTTCTTGAAGGTCAGCCTTAAGATTCTAGGTAATATTAATATCTATAAAGCTGTGGTAATATAACAATACAAAATTCTTTTTAAAGATAATTAATTAAAAAGATAATTACCATTTTTTAAGAGGAGGAAGTGAATTCAGATACATAAAAAATATAATTTTTGTTAACAATTAATTAAAAATCTGAAGAAATAGAAATAAGAATGGGTAATGATAAAATACACTAACGAGCACATCTATCTCGGGCAACTTGTATCCTTCACCGATCCAAAGAAGAATTTCACAGAGTTGGAAAAAATATTGGCCCCTAAGGAGTATTATGAAAACCAATGTTGATATGGTATTTAAAAAACAAACTTTTGAAATGTGTATCTTTCCAGTTCTGCCCTATGGAAGCCAAACATGGTCTCTCACAAAGTTTCAAGAAAATAAAGTAAAAGTCTACACAAAATGCAATAGAAAGAAGTATGACAAATATCAAAAGAAAGGATAGGATCAATTGCATTGATATTCAGAAGAATACAGGGCTCAAAGACTCTTCCATGCTTATAAAAAAATTCAAATGGAAATGGGCTGGACATGTGTTGGGATCTACTGACGATAGGTGGTCATATAGTGTAAGGCAGTTGAAGAGATGGAGCGACTTTTTCAAAAAAGAGGCTGGCCCAACATGATGGAGAACAGCAAAGAATAAAAATTTATGGTGGGAGAGGTGGAACCAGATTGGGAACCCCGCTTCCCAGTAGGACTGGTCACCTTGGAAAGTGTAAGACCATTACTCCTCTTAGGAAAAATAAATTTGTACTTATTTATTGTTTAATTGTATATATTATTTAGTTGCACAATAAAAGCTATTTTCATTTAATTTCAATTAAAAATCTAAATAAAAATCAACATATATGTTCATCTATATTCTAAAGATTCTAGATAATATTAATATCTATAAAGCTGTGGTAAGATAACAATAAAAAATTAGTTACAATTTTTAAAGAGGAGAAAGTGAATTCAGATATATAAAAAATATATTTTTTGTTAACAATTAATTAAAAATCTAAATAAAAATCAACATATATGTTCATCTATATTCTAAATTGCAATCTATAAAATCTACATAACAATACAAATAGTATAATTATATAGACCTCCAGAAATTAGTAATGAATATTCATGATCCAAATAATTCGGGTTAATTTGATACGTTAAAATTCAAATTCAAATTAAACTGACAGTTGAGACAAATGAGCTTCCAATAATAATTAAGGCTTTTATAGAAAAGGCAAATATCACAAAATAATGTAGTTTTTTTTTTTTTTATTTCTCTGCAGCATTTATATATTTTAATTTACGATGAAAGGTTGCCTAAAGTTGTTGAATGTTAAAATCACTTTGCTTTAATTTTTTTAACATGGGTCATGCTTTACCAGTCGGTCAAACGTATCAACACGGTGCGGTTTTGGGGAACGCGATGGCGTTTGATATCAGGAGAGTAGGAAACTTTTTCCCAAAAGGTGACTTTTTTAACAGATCTTCCAGGATCTGAGGACTTTTTGGCGGCCGAAGGAGATCCTTGACCACTCTCCTTCCCACTTAAAATTTGTTTTCGTCCTTAAAGAGACTATTTTAAAATGGTAGGAGGATATCTATGGCCCACATATACATATATTAGTTTTCGTCCTCAAGGATACTGTTTTTAAATATTCTAGGATTTATGGGTTTTTAATTTATCCGAGGGATACCCTGCCATAGTTTTCGTCCTTAAGTTTACTATTCCTTGTTTTACTATTACTCAATAACTTTTCCAAAAATGAGATTAATGTATCTAAAATTGATTGAATGTAACAAATAACAAAAGAAGGAACTGCCCTAAATTTAAGATTTTCCTTTTAAAGTCTTTCAAGTATCAATATTTTTCCAATGAAAGATAAGAAATCATTCACAAATAGGTAAAACATGAAAAAAACATTATTATTTTTGAATATATATTCGAAAATTTTGCCTTTCTGTAAGTTTCTAATTCTAAAACCTGTTTTTTCTGCTTAAAACCTATGCAGCAAGAGAGTAATACCATTTTTATATTTTTTGGAGATGAGTCCACGAATATTTTTTTAAAAATTTCATCAATAAATTTTTGTAAGGAGATTTGGCTATATTTATATAATTTTGTTGCACAACTCCTAATCTATTTAGCTTATTTCACATTTTTCGGGACTTAATTCCTATCCTCAGGTTTCTCATTAACTGTGATTTAAACACATTGTCTTTGTTTTAAAGTCTATATACTTTAAGTGAGTGTAAATGAAAGACATAAAATAATGTCAGTCTCAGGACTTTAAATGACAGACGATGTGTATAAATCACAGTAAATGAGGAACCTGAGGTTGGGAATACTATCCCGAAACATGTTATAAAATAAGCTAAATAAATTAGTTGTGCCTCAAAATCACATTAATTTCATTAATTTTTGTTTTAAAAAATTCACTATTTTTTTTTTTTATTTTTTTTTTCGGATATAACGCAACACTGGTAATCAAGACGTTAATAGATACATATAGTTCTTTATCAGTATTTTAAACCTTGATTTTTTAAAGAAAATCAACTACAAACCAATCCAATTACAAATTCAAAAGCCTTTTTGAAGTCATTGTGCATTCAAAAATATTTTTCTTTCAGGACCATTAAGCAATCCTCTCGACATAGGAATCGTCTTTTTTTTCTGTAATCTCTCCAAAGGATACAAGGCAGAGGTCCTGGCAGGATAAAGAGCTCGGGGTGGAATTCCTTGTTAGAACACCTCTAAACAAAAGAAGGTCGGATGAGGAGAAAATGGACCCTCATTTAGAGACTCAGTCCTATCTCTCCCTCTTTCTACATCTATCTCTTTTTCTCTCCCTCTTTTCAAAGATTTAACTCCTAGTAGCGAACAAAGGAAGAGGAAAAAATGAGATAATTCTTAGAGCCGAGCACAATAATGTACTGTCATAAGATTCAGAGTAAAATATATTTTCCTTCCGAGGAATTTTTTTATTCGATGTAATCATACACATAATAACTTTGATATTAATCCATTTTAAGAACTTCTTTTTTCTTTTTGTTTTGTAAGATTTCTTTCATGTGTTATAAAAGTACCTTCATGGCCGAGTTGATATGCACAGTATTTATAAGCGTATTCATCAATATTCTTTGAACAAAAACTGATGTGAATGAAAAAATCCGAGGTCAGTTATAACTTGAGATATTTCAATAAGGGGAAATCCTGCGATTTCCGAATTTGGACTAAAATATGCAGTTTTACGGCTTCTTAATGTCCTTAAAATTTGGTCTTAATCGGTGCCGAAGTATGTGAGGTAGAGCAAATTATTTCATTTTTTAGGAAATTGACAGCACTAAAATTTTTAAACTGAAAACTGATATTATTTTCAGATTTCTCATCTCAAAAACGTGTAGAAACTAAATTTTGTCGAAATCAAAAATAATTTTTTTTACTTTTCAAATTTTGTAGGATTTGACAGGCAGGCGCTGTCAATTTCTGAAAAAATGTAAATAATTTGCTCTATCTCACATATTTCGCCACCGGTTAAGACCAAATTTCAAGGTCATCTAGAAGATGTAAAACTGCATAGTTTAGCCCAAATCCGGAGGTCGCAGTATTTTCCCTTTTTGAAATATCTCAAGTTTTAACTGACCTTGGATTTTTTTCCACTAAAATCTGGAGGAAATCCAATGTTATATGCGTGGATAAAAAGCAGAATGTATGCTGACTCTTGTGATGCTATTACTATTGTAATCGGTTGAACACAGAAGTTGTTATGGCCTTTGGAAATTGTTGATGAAATCTGAACTTCAAAATTGTAATCACCTCGAAAGTGGTAAAAAATCAATATGTTTTTATTTTGATAAAATTTCACATGTAAGGGTTTTATAGTGTGTTAAATCGAGATTTGAGGTTAGTTGTTCATGAAAAAAAGTTTCCACTGATTTACAGCGGATTTCCTTAGAATTTTGTTATTTGTTTGGAGTTTTTGAGCACTCTAAAGCCGGGTAGTGTTTTGAGCATAACGAAAGTATTTTTATTTGAAATAGCATACAAAACTACAATGTTACGTGAAGAAATTATTTCTCTATATTGACTGAGAGCTAAGAAAAAAAAAAAAAAAAAAAAAAACTTGATTTTCATATTGGTTTACATTTTATTTTTTTCTCGGCTCCTAATGCTCATTGGCGGCTATAACTCTAGTTTTGCACTATTATAGGTTCCTACTACCCACACAAAAATCGGCATTCAAATCTGTGAGTTACAACTCCGAACGTCCCCTTGTGAGTAGTAATTTCTACTTATCAAATTACAATTTAGAAAAGTTCAAATCAGAGAATTTTCGAAAAACGAGACTGTAATGTTTTATCGAGTGAAAGATATACATCAGTAATCTAATATGCTCTTACATTACTTTTCGTTCCCTCCTCAGTGGACACTCCTCTACAACGGGCAAATTTGTCGGACCCGTTGATGTTCATTGTCGTTAGGTTTTATTTAATTTTAAACTTTTTTTTCTTGCAAACCGGCCAACAGAGTACCACTCGGATATTATGTTCTCCTATTACACGCTAGTTATTTTTTCTCTAATAATTCTTCATTCTCTCCGACTGCAGGGGTCTCTCTCCCTTAACCCCCCTCAGTTCTTCCTCATTCACTTAGTATAACAACTTTGGCCTTTCAAGTGGTATATCCTATCCAATATTTGCTTATTCAATCCATCCTGACCTTGTTGCTGAAGAAACTTTGTTGTATTTCCTTATAATTGTTTTCAATTTCTCTGCGCTTCGATCAATCGGGGCAGGGCTTAGCTCAGAGTTAACGCACTTGGGGGAAAAAAAAAAAAATGCATTACCTTAGGCGATCATGTCAAATAAAATAACACAGGTTCGAACCTGACTGGTTTAGGGAAGAATTGATTTTAAGTACTTAATTCCCCACCCTCCAGGCCTGGACACCCGTGCAGTCGAGACGGTAAGGAAGGGGAGAAAAAAAAAAATTGATCCGTCTGCAGCTTCCCTGTAATATCCTTAGGTCATAAATTATTCTTAGTGTGCATCTTTCGATCTGCAAGAGGTTTCCCAGGCTTGGGGAATTTGTTGTTTTCACGCCAAACAAAATAATTGTCCTTACAAAAAGCGAGGTGGATTATTTTAGCGATGGTGGACAAATGCTTTTCGTTATAAATGTCTTTTGTGAGGAAATTTAGGTTATATAATTTGAAGCTCTTGTCTTTCATTGTGGGCCTGTCCGATGATCTAGTGTTGCAGATGATTTATACTAAAAA
Source organism: Euschistus heros (assembly GCA_003667255.2). NCBI lineage: Eukaryota > Metazoa > Arthropoda > Insecta > Hemiptera > Pentatomidae > Euschistus > Euschistus heros. Next base: position 92,849 of record RCWM02000182.1, on the reverse strand, counting down.
CTTGAATTGTTTTGTGTTTGTATTCAGTCTACACTATTTTCTTTATGGTTTTACCCTATATTATCGTAACTTTTTTTAGTATGTAAACTTATCTTCAAACATAGCTTTATAGAGTAATACTTAAAAGGGTTTTCTAGTTCATTTACACTACGTACTATAAAATACTTTAAATTTATTCAAGCGATAAAATATGCAGGCACTGACCGTATCAGATCCTAGTTCCAGAGATCCATCAAATTCTCTTGTCCCAGCAGACTGTAAATATTTCGTGAAGAAAGAGGTCTCCCGGGGAAGAGAAGACATTATTCAGTAGGCCGTTGGGGTGCACAGCCTCTATAATATTCACAGCCTCTGGGATAGCTCTTTTGTTACTTCCGATCCAATCTCCTTTTTTTTTTTTCAACTATTCCCCTGCCCTACCTCACAATGTCCAGTTTCTACAGAATGGATATTTCCTATACAGGTCGACAATAATCACCTGTTTAATTTAAAATTCAACTGCCAAGGAATAACATTAAATTATCAACATTGATAGTAGTTTTTTGTTTATTTGGGCGTAACGTACTCCAACTAGGTCAGGAAGGGCGGGTTATTCAACAGGTTACCAACCTATTCTAACCAGGGTGGGAAGGCCAATATTCATTTTATGAGTCCAACATGAAATAAATTGTAACCCGCCCAGGTGGGATTCGAACCCTTCAGTACCTCGAAGACTTTCAGTACCTAGCGCGCTAAGATCATCGCCCTAACTCACTCGGCCAACGGGTCCCGTTTGATGGTAGTGATGTGTCGGCATCAAAACTTCTCGATTATTCATACCGATAACTTAACTTCAAAATAACATTTTATTACAAGAAATGACTCATAAAAAAAAAAAAATAATAATAAACAGTAGTAATTTTAATGATAAACTTACTACAATCTCTCCTCCTAAAGTAAAAGTTTATTGTTAATTGTTAAAAAATATGAGTCATTTATTACAGTTCACTCCCTCTTTTCCGCGAACCGTTTTGGCTATGCTGGAACAATGACTAACTCTCTAACCTGAGATATTGTGGATACTTATCTACAAAATTATCAGGACTATTTCGGCTTCTATTATTATAGAATTATGGGGTTCATTCAAAACATGGAATTCTTATATTTTTATATTATTGTTATTTTTTTTTGGCATGATAAGTTCTATGGGTGATTCTCAAACATATTTCCTGGAGGCTACCTGTGAGGACTGTAGTTGGTGCAGCAACACATGATTCACTTTACATTTTTTTTTAAATTTCAGTTTATAATTTGAACCCATGGCAAAGTGAATGCCCCCACACCAAAGTGAATTTACCCCCTCATCAATGTGACGTTATACATGACAATATGAAAAAAGGATTTCATTAGTTTAAGGTTCCATAGTAAAAAATAAATAAAACATGAACCATTCCTGCTTCATGACGAATATCAGTCATTATTTAACGTTGAAGTATTTTTTCATCACATAATTTAAATAATATCACTGCAAATATCACATCAATTCACTTTCAATATCAATATCACACTCGATTTTGGCCACATTTTCTTAAAATTATTTAAAAATGATTTTTTTAAAGATAATTAAATAATTTTAGTTAATATCATAAATTTACATAGCATAAATCGATTTGGAAACAATACATTTAACGAAGTTTACTCCATTGAATTTTAATGGGAGGGGGACAAAAATTTGCATGTAGTTTGAAAATCAGCCTTGTGCTATTCTCAGAACATAGCAAACATTGAGAAACAGATCTGAATTTAAAAAATGAAAATAAATTAAAAAATATTTTTGACAAATAAAAGCTTAAGCCCCGTATAATCAAATTAATATTAATAATGATAAATCGATATCAGATCATCGATAAGACATAATTTATCATATTTACGTTTTAAACACTGTAATTGTTATGACGTGACCTGGTTCTGAAATCGAATCTAATTCTATCAAAAATGCTACCAAAAAAGGCAGTCATGAGATGTTGCATGACACGTCTTCCGTGATAAGAACTTCACAAAATATAAAATAAAAAGGAAAAAAAAAAAAGTAGTATGATCAGACCTGCAGTTTCTATTTAAAAATGGGCAGTTCCACCTGATAAAGTGTTTCTCTCTCAACAATGACATATTTTATTTTTGATACTTATTGTATTTAATTTTAAGGAGGTGTTCTATATTTATATTTTGTTTGTTTAGCAAAGCAAGTAGTAATTGCAACATCAGGCTTATGATAAATTTTATTTCCGCATAATTTGTACCATTTGCCTTCTTCTTCTTTTTTTTTTTTTTTTTTTTCTTTGTATTTTTAGGTTTTTTAAATTTTTTTAATAAACAATACTATTTTAAAATTGTCAATAAAGTGACACAAGATCAGAATATCTTATGATATTACATTTATTTATTTTTATTATTTTGTATTTATTTTATTATAATAGATTTTCGATTTAAGGTTTAAAACTCAATAATAATGAACATAGACCTCAATTTTGCTATTAGCTTCTGAAAGCCTTCTCCTATAAAAACAGACTCATCTGCCCATACAATTCACCTCAAAAAGTAGTATTCTTCAACACAATCTGCATTAAGAAGTTAACGGCAAAATTGAGGTCTATGTTAATTATCATTGGATTTTAAACGTTACATTGAATACCTAATAAAATAATTCCAAAATAATAATAATAAATAAATAAATGTAATAACATAAGATCCTCTGATATGGTGCCACTTTATTGACAATTTTCCTTTATTTTCCATTAAACAATATTTTTTTTCTTTGTTTTTTATTCCAATAAAAAGTTTATTATGTTTAGAATGCATTTTTCCATAGAGGGATTGTCATAATGTTTTATTTACACAAGTAACTGATTAGTATGCCAAATGAGAACACCAGTAAATTTCTCCATGAAATTGAAACACAATCATTAAATTTAACACATCATTCGAAAGCTGATTAAATTTGCAAGTTTTTGTGAGATTTGACGTTTTGTGGATAGTTTTTTTCCAAAAACGGTGAGCGTTGAAGTAATATAAGACATTGTAACTTCCCCAAATAAGGTGAAGATCGTGCTGTTCTTTAGATACCAAATTTGTAAAATTCAAGGTTACAGATACTCAGATATTTTAGAAAATTTAATGCTTAATCTGAAAATGTGTTTAAAATTTGAAAAATCTTTAAATAAATGAAGATATTACAGCTTTTATGGAAAAAAAAAAAAAGTGGTTTCCTCAAAAAAAAGTCTTTGATTTATCGTATATCTGCAACGGATTGGAATAGAAATGTAATCTGCGGCATTTTGGTACATTTATGATCTAGTTTCACCCAATTTTTTTTTTTACACTAAGAGATAATCACCCTGTATAGAAAAGGTTCGTCTGCTGGCCTTCTGAACGCACCAGTCTTTGTATCATATCCAAATCAACTGCCGATTACATTTCAAAGTCGTTCTTAAGTTTTTCCTTCTTTCGATCAATTTTTAACAATAAGTTAACTTGATGATATTGTAATAGTACAGGTCTTGTAGGTGTGTGGGAGAGTATCACTCAACAGTACCTCCTCCTGGCATGGATTAAAAACTAAGGTAAACATTATTTTTTTTACCATTTTTAATTATTGAGTTTTAATAACTTATATCTCGAAAACAGTTGGAAGCGGGGTCACCTGTGGTGTGGTGGTTAGCATAGCAACCTACTAAATCCAAGATCGCGGGTTCGCAGCCCGTCAGATGACCTTAGGATTTTTTAAAGGGAGTAAAAAATCCTTAGCTATGCCGCCCTTCGGAAGGGAAGTAAAAATGGGGGTCCCGAGCCTGTGCGATGTCAGGTACTCGTTAAAGATCCCTATCCTAACTATACCTGGATAGGCAAAATTTAGGACTTCCACCGTAGCATCGTCCGATTAGCATCGTCCGATTAGCCATACCAGCATGAAGTAACGTTAAACGAAATAAACAAATAAACAAACAGTTGGAAGTTCGATAGATATGTATATAAACAATTTTATAGTAAACTAGCTGAAAGTACCCGTACTCCGCTACGGTTTAGGTTGTCCTTAATCCTGATGATAATCAGGATTAGGGGCAATTTAAATTAGTAAAGGTTAAGCTTAATGTTAAAAATTATTATTACTTAAATAAAGCTAAAGAACTCCATTCTTAGAATAATTTCAATGAGTAAATTTGAAAATTTACAAAAGTTATTTTTTTTTTTTATTTTGAACAGTCCTCCATACTCCATACTGCGATACCAGACCATCAGCTTTTCTTATGGCATCCTTCAAGTGAATATAGTCTTCACTTATCATTTTTTTTTTGTTTTTTTTTTTCAAATAAAGTTTAGTCTTTCTGTTTCCATTGTTGCGTAAATATCAAGCATAAATTGGTTTGGGAGATTACGAAACTATGGTAAATAAGGTTCTTCACTTTCTAGCTCCATCAAGATATAAGCGCAAAAATCAGCTTCCGACACAGTTTTCTTATGAGGTGTATAGGTGATTGGGTAGTTAGTGGTAGGAGTACTGTAACGTCCTCAGTGAGCATTTGAAGGCTTTTTGTCAGCACTGATAACTACCTGGAAAATTTGTGGATCTATGGGGGACAGACTCAACAGCAGCTATGAAAGCCTTGATATACTTGTTATGTTCATGAAGAATTCTGTAGTTGGACAAGAAATGCAGGATTGACATTTTGAAAGTAACCACAACAAATGTCTCTTTCATGGCTGTCATCACCAACAAAATTTATCTGACGGCTGCTGTTGTGTGTCAGGCATCAAACTCCCTGTTCTGAGATATACCTATCCTTGCACCTTAAATGTTGGCATGAAATGTTCCTCTTTTATCTCTTTTGCTTCAAACGACGTCCTTTTGAAACAACCGTTCACTTTCCAAATATTATTTAGAAAATGCTTAGCCTCAGGATATTGGTAAGTAAGGAGGTTGTGCAAGAGTTCACCTAGCTGTTACCCGTCGTTAGTAACTTATATCTCGAAAACAGTTGGAAGTTCGATAGATATGTGTATAAAAAATTTTATAGTTAATTTTATTAGCTTTAAGTCTTATTTGAAATATATTTTTCTAGAGTCCCTGTTTCCGAGATACAATCGAAAAACCCAAAATTGGTACCTTCTCCTCACCCCCCCCCACCGTAAGCTCACTCCCCAGGGGAGGGGACTTTTAGTATGTTTACATTCTAACTATTCCTAACGAAGCAGCACTGAGGTAAAAAATTATCGCATATTTCATGCAATCTACAAAATATTTATTGACTGGACTAGTAAATAAATTGTATCGAGTGAGCGGGCCCCAACAAAGCAATATGTTCCTAATAAAAACAAAATTAATTATAAGTAAAATATTACTCACGCGTGACTCCTCGCTCGACGTCCTCGTAGAAGGCGTGATGCGCGAGATGGGCTATCACCTGCTGCGGGAGCCGGGACAAGGCCTCTAACCTCCGCAGCCGACCACATATCAGCTCCACGTCCCGCACCGACCTGTCCCCCGGCCTGCAACATATCATATTAGCATATTAATACAATATTCAAGAGAGGTAAATCAACAATAAACAATAATATATAGTAACTATTACACAAAATTAGAATTCGTTATGAAAAAGATGAAAGAAGAAACGGGATGGAGTCAGGAGGCATAAAAAACAAGTCCAAGTTTAAAAAACGTTATGTTGAGTGCCGAAGTTTCAACCTGCATTGCAGGTTTTCTTCAGGGCTAATAATAACAAAACCTGGATGTGACTATTAATATGTTAATATTTTTAGCCCTGAAGAAAATCTGCAAGTATAGTCAGAACGTAGACACTCCATAAATAGTTTTTAAACCGGGAAGTGGTTTAATCCCTAACAGATTAATTATCAGTTGTTTGTAACTCATTACAATAATTATATTCTAATAGACGTTCTCATATCATTAACTAGATTATATGACCCACGTCAAACCTTTTGAGAAGGAAGATTTCAAATAATTTATTACGAAAAGTATTTATTGAGTTGACCAGAAATAAATGCAGGATTTCATATTTAAACCAAGATATTATTTATCTCTTTACCATAACTAAAACCTGAATATTAAATAAGATCCTCTTACCCAGATCTGATACAGTGTGATGATATCTTGATTTCTTCTTACAAGGAGACGTTTTCCCTTGTAACTAGCAGATTTGAATGCCGATCTTTGTGCGCATTTTTCGATTTTTTATTTCTTGAGGGAAGGGGAAAACTTATTTTGCTCGTTTTAAGAATGGGTTACTTACAAGGGGACGTTTGGAGTTGTAACTCACAGATTTGAATGCCGATTTTTGTGTGGGTAGTAGGGACCTATAATAGTGCAAAACTAGAATTATAGCCGCCAATGAGCATTGGTAGCTGAGAAAAAATATGAAAATCACATATTTTTTTTCTCAGCTCTCAGTCAAGACAGAGAAATAATGTTTTCACATAAAAACGAGTATGCTATCTCTTTACCACAAGCAAAACCCATTGTCCAGAAATTGATACAGGATTTCATGTTTAAACCGATACCTCATATTATTATTAAAGAGATAATTATTACGGTAAAGAGATAGCATACAAGACTACAATTTTACTTGAAAAAAAATTCTCTATCTTGATTGAAAGCTGAGAAAAAAGATAAAACGCGATTTTTTCAATTTTTTTTTTTTTTTTTTCTTGGCTCCCAATGCTCATTGGCGGCTATACCTCTAGTTTTGAAGTATGATAGGACCCTACTACCCACAAAAAAATCGGTATTCAAAATCTGTCAGTTACAAGTCAAAACGTCTCGTTGTAAGATGAAACCAAAGTATTACACTGTACCAGATCTGGGTAATAAGATAATATTTTATAGGACTTTTGGGCCGAAACTACGACGTGGAGTAAAAGTAATGGATCGGGTTTTGCTTGCAGTAAAGAGATGAATAATTTCTTTAATAATAATATCAGGTTTTGGTTTAAACATGAAATCCTGCATTAATACCCGGGCAACCCAATGTACGTTTTCAGGCAAACGGCCTGGTTTCAGATTAATGCTAAATCGAACTCGACAGAGTCGGACCAACAGCTCTGTTTTTTGGTTATCGAGTGCGGCACCTCAATGCACACAGCCTGAAGCAGAAGGGGCAACGGAACCTCAAATCATGGACTCAAACGGAACCTCCTTGCCTACCGAGACCTTCGAGCTTGTTAAAAGTAAAAGAAGGAAAAAAAAAAAAAAAAAAAAAGCAAAACATGCGAGAAACAAGGTACAAAGTAACCAAAATAGCGCAAATCAAGACATCTCCCATGGTTCGAAACCAGGCGAAACCGAGATCTATGGCTGAAATTGCTAAGTCCCTGCCAGCTAAGCCGGCCCAGATCCAAAAATCGACGTATGTCACAATCAGCGGCTTGGGTAAAAGTCCAGTAGATATAATCAACGGGTTGCCATCACCGGAGGAAATAGGAGTAAAAGCTGCTATAGTCCCAGCGACCAAAGCCGGCTCAGTGCTAGTTCGAATGGATGATATTAGCGACGCTAACAAAGTTAATGGATGTCAAGGACTGCGAGAAAAATGCCTGCAAGCCAAATTAGCCCTCAGGAAGAAACCCAGAATGGAAGTGCATGGTGTGCCTCACTCCTGGACTTCAGATAATTTAGTGACGTTTTTATGGGGAAGAATGCCCGAGAAGCCGGGCTCCACTCCTCTTACCAAGAATGATCTCCGTCCACTTTTCTCCTCGGTAGCTAGAAATGGCTTCACCAAAAATTGGGTGTTGGAAGTGCATCCAATGGTCCGTTTCTTGCTTTTGGAAATGGGCAAGATGGATGGAGGATGGTGGACGATATCCTTTAAGGACTACCTCGACGCCCCTCGGTGCACTAAGTGTCAAGGTTACGGTCACACAAAAGCCCCTTGTACAGCTGATGTACCAGTCTGCATCTGGTGTGCATGTAGCGGTCACATAATAAAGGATTGCTTGAAAAAGAAAGAGCTGAAAAGCCCTTCCTGCATAAATTGTGAGCGAGCAAATACTCCTGTTGGTCAAAGGAAGCACAAGCAGTCGGGAATGCCCTGTGCATCTAAAGTGGTCTAATGAGGTAGCGAAAAGAACCTTCTATGAATAAAATCACCATCCTTCAGCTTAATATGGGTAGTCGGCGTCTTGTCGCGGATGAGTTGCGATCTCTCACCCTACACTATGACATTATTGACCAGGAACCGAGCTGCCATGGGAACAAGGTTGTTGGATTTGGCCTTACGTTCGAGAATAATAGCCCTGAGCAGTGGAGAGAGGAGGCCTAGAGCTGCCATAGTCATTATCAACCCGAATCTTGATGTAATGGGTCTTGAGCAGTATACCAGAGCAGATAGTGTGGCTTGTTATATCAGGTGGGGTAACATTGCTTTCACCTTAGCATCGGTGTACCTTCCCGATGGAAATAATCTTGAAGATGGTATATCTGCTATGGAAGCGATCACAGAAAACTCAAGAAATGTAATTGTTTGCTCAGACACTAATTCCTGGAGCACTGTTTGGGGATCCAATCGAACAAATAGGAGAGGTGCTAGAGTCATAGCACCTAACCGAGGTGCCAAGGGGTCAGAGCTGGATCGACGTAACTCTTGCCTCACCGACACTGATAAAAAATATTGTCGATTGGAATATTAGATCTGAGACGAGTTCCGACCACAATGCAATTGCTTTTGACTTAGTGCAGTATGCAGGATGTTACTACGTCTTCCATAAAGGTTACGTTACTCGAAAAGGAGAATGGAGTATCTTTCGTGCTACGTTGGAGGGAAAATTGATTGATGAAGAATGGGATCCAGCAGAGACGAATGATACAGATCACCTGGACTATAGAGTTTCTAGGCTCACAAATGTCATCCTCGATGCTGCAGAGGACTCTCTCCAGCACCGGAAGGCGAGAGCTCGAACAGTCCCATGGTGGACACCGGGATTAACCACCTTAAAGAGAGAGGTGTATAAGGCTCGGCGGTTGTATCAGAGATGTAGTTGCGACGAGAGGCGTAGTGTCTTCCGTGAAGAGTACAGGTCTAAGACCCAAGTATATCGAAACCAGGTGCGCTCCCAAAAGCGAAAGTCATGGGACAATTTTATTGAGGAAGAGTCGGCTAAGAATCCCTGGGGTATTCCTTATAGGGCTGCCTTTGCAAGCTTACTCCACTACAGGTGATTGCATCATTGAAGCAAGGAGACGAACAGGCAGTAACACCAGAAGAATCGGCAAGGATATTCATCCAGGCGACATACCCCAGAGACAACCCATCCGAAGACAACGATGAAGAAGCATTTATGAGACGTACTACTACGTATCCATCTGTTACTGATATGTGCCCATCATGGGACATATGGGATCTTCGGAATAGCGTGGACAGTCAGAAAGTGGGAAGAGCACCAGGATTGGATTGTATAGACACGGCTATACTCAAGAACAGTATTCCCTACATAGAAGATATGCTATTAGCGGTTTTCAATGATTGCTTAGATAAGGGATACTTCCCGAAAATATGGAAAACTGCTGATATCAGACTTCTCTATAAGGGAGTAGGCAAAGACAAGCGACTAGCGAAGTCATATTGACCTATTTGCCTCCTCCCTGTTATGAGTAAAGTGCTGGAAAACTTGCTGCTTAAGAGATTGCAGCCAGTTCTGACAAAAGCAAGCCATCCACGGCAATACGGATCCACTAAAGGCAGGGGAACCGTTGATGCTTTGTTGAGGGTACGTCATGACGCAGCTGAGAGGGCAGATCGGTACGTCATGTTACTCCTCTTTGACATATCCTCTGCCTTTGATAGTGTGTGGTGGCCAAGCGTACTTTACCAGCTCCAGAGATACGATACTCCTAGCAATTTGTATGCGCTGGTAATGAGCTACCTCCAGGACCGACGTGTTAAAATACGCGGAAACTTTTATGAGTATGAAGATGTAGTCGAGAGGGGCTGCCCTCAGGGCTCTGTCCTTGGTCCGGCCCTGTGGAAGTTAGTCTTCAATGATATGTTGGCTATACCCGAGGAAGAACGGTTCCCCGCGATTGCCTATGTCGACGATCTGGCTGTCGTGGTGTCTGCCAATAGTATAGTCCAATTGAAGCAAGAAGCTGAAAGATGTGCTGGCCTAGTTAGTAGATGGTGTAGTAAACAGAAGATGAAAATGGCGGCTGCAAAAACACAGGCCATTCTTCTGAAAGGAAATAAGTGTAGGCCTAACCCTATTATTAGAATTGAAGGAGAAAGAATACGTCCAACTGAGACTGTCACCTACCTGGGTGTGAAAATAAGAAGAAATTTTGATGTAACGCCTCATTTGGAATACCTTGCCAATAGGACGGCCTTATCATTGAACTGTCTCAGTAGGTTCTAACCTTTCTAAGCTCTATCAAGAGATTTTGAGACTTACAAAGGCCTTAGACAGGGTGACAGTCTTGCGTGCCTTTTATTTGATATGGTTCTGGAACGTGCAGTAAGGAAGTCAGGTCTGCAGATTGGGGGCACCTTATACAATCATTCAATACAAATACTTGGTTTTGCGGACGATCTGGACATAATTGGTAGAAGCCTGGAATCTGTGAGGGAGGCATTTCTTGCCCTCAAGGAGGCAGCTCAGGAAGCGGGTCTGGAGGTGAACCAGGGAAAAACCAAGTACATGGTAGCTGGACCGCAAGCAGAGGATCGACAGGATAGCCAAATAATAATTGGGGACTTCACATTTGAACAAGTTAAAGAGTTCATTTATTTAGGGACTCAAGTGAACTCCGACAACAATATGCAGCTGGAAATAAATAGAAGATTAATTTCTGCAAACAAGTGTTATTTTGTTATTTTTGGACTCCTGAAGCACTTTAGAAGTAGAAACCTCTCCCGCAAAACCAAAGTCCAGCTGTATAAAACCTTAATAAGACCTATTCTGACCTACGCCTCTGAATGCTAGACTATTTCTAAAACGCAGGAAGCCTTACTCCAGAGGTTCGAGAGACGGATTCTAAGAAGAATTTTTGGACCAGTTTTCAGAGACGACACTTGGAAGCTGAGAACCAATTCAGAGCTTGCACAGCTATATCAAGATACAAATATTATAAGATATATTAAAATTGGAAGGCTCCGATGGGCAGGGCATGTGGCGAGGATGAATCCAGATGAAGTCCGTAAAAAACTATTAGAGGAAAAAATATTTGCCAAGAGAAGAGTCGACAGATCAAGACTGAGATGGGTCGATGGAGTGGCGGAGGATGCGTTGTCCATCTTGCGAGTGAGGAACTGGAGAGCAGCAGCAAGACACCGAGATGACTGGCGATTGATGCTACGGGAGGCCTTGACTCACTTTGAGTTGTAGCGCCGTTTTGATTGATTGATTGTTTCAGTAGGTTAGGGGGCGCCTTGTGGGGCCTCAGATACCCAGCTACGATAGCGATATATAAAGGAGTGATACTTGGTATCTTACGGTATGCATCTCCCGCCTGGTACCAAAATCTCTCACGCAGACAGATGAGTAGGTTGGCAACAATTCAGCGTAATTCTCTACTGCGAGTCACCAGGGCGTATCGATCAGTGTCTCATGAGGGGGTCCAGGTCTTAGCAGGAGGAGTACCTCTTGATCTTGTACTGCAAGACGATGGTTTTAAATTTAAAATGAAAAGGGAAGGCTCGGTGGAACTACTAAATAATCTCCGGTCTCAGATCGACGCAAATCCAAGGAAATGGTTGGAGATAATCCGAGAGTACACGATAGAAGAATGGAACAGGCGGTGGGTAACAACCCCGAAAGGGGCTACTCTTAGAAAATATTTCCCCACTGTTAGGTCACGTCTTCAAGCAACTTGAGTAGTCCCGGATTACTGGATCTCACAGTTTCTCACAGGGAACGGGGGCTTTCGAGCCAAGCTCCAGAAACATGGTAAAAATATTGACCCGCTTTGTCCCAGCTGTGGTGTACCGGAGACCGCTAAACATGTGGTAATTTCATGCACTGCCTTTGAGGCATTGAGAGCCAAGCTACAGAGAGAAACAGGGCTGTATGCTCTAACGGAGAGTGACTTCCCTCAACTAGTATCAGCTGACAACTACCCGTATTACAAAAGTTTTGTGTATGGTTGGAAAACTGAAGTGGGGGTAGAGCACTTCAACCTAGGAAGAAGGGGCCACGCCCCAGAAAGAACCCTGGACAGGAATGATGCTGACGACAACCCCATCACCGAATAAAGCCTATATAAACGTAAATGTAAAGCTATATAATTAAGAAAAAAAATTGATATAGGTATGTTGTTATTTTAAATTAGTATGTTATAGTTATTATGTAGTTATTATTATTATGTATTATAGTAGTATGTTATAGTTAGTATGTAGTTAATTTTAATATAGCATGTTGTATTAAATATAGGTTTTTGTATTAGATATAAGGTATATTGTATTAAACACAAGTATGTAGTTATATAAAGCGTTTAATGTATTTTAAATATTAAATGTTATTTTAAACGTGTAGTGTAATCTTGAAATGTTAAATGTTAAATGTAATATTGAAATGTTCTGTTAAATGTTTAAGAAAATTTGTTCTTGCAATGTTAAAAGTAATATTGAAATGTTATGTTAAACTGTTAAAACCAGCAGTGATGGCTACAAGCCATCCCTGCAAAACCCGTGTAGCCGAGAGGCAAGGAAGGGAAATAAATAAATAAAAAATAAAAGGTTGTTTCAGTCTCATCACAGGTTCCATGTTCACGAATATACTTTATCAGAAAACACAATACGAATTACCCATGAAAACCTCTATATCTCTGAAATTGATAACAGAAAAATAAGAAATTAAAAGTACTATAATTTGTTTACCGAGTGTAATAAGCAGTACTGGTACAATATGGGCCCACATAATGTCTACCACCATGAAGAAACGGTTCCCTAATTTTCGTTGATTTACTTCAATTAAGCTGGGAACACATCTACTCGTGACAGTACTATGAAAATCCTACAAACACGAATAATCTTAAGTTCACTATGAGGTTCGAAGTCCCTGGTACCTACTATCAACGGGTCGTAACATATGAAGTGTCTTTACTAGGAATTAGCTTATCACACAAACAATAATTTTATGCATTATCTTTTAATTTTTAGTTTTTTAAATATTACAATAATGCATTATATAATTAAAATATAATATACTAGCATCCCTCCTCACAGCTTGGATCGTTCTCATACGTAAAGAAATAAAATAATTTTAACTAATACGAGGCCAACGATGAAAAAACCTTTTTTACTAAAAACACCATATTATTCTGTGTTTTAGGCTAAATCCAAAGCATAAGCCGTATCACCTACCTTTTTTCACATTTGCACATCAATATATTATTTTTTTTGATTTATTACAGAATTCAACCGCTTTTATATACTACAAATAAAATTGTAAAATAATTTGTGCTGGATGTAGATGAGTTGGCAGGACTGCTAAAACAGATATAGATATAGATGAGCAAGATGATGAAGAGTTGCAATGTGCTACAGCAAATATATAGCCTAAACTGTTTACTCAGATTGAGCTTAACGGCTTGGTTAAGGATCTTGAGTTAACATCTAGACTAAAAGAAAAGAACTAGTTGGCAGTTGGAACTAGCATATATGTGTATACCATAAGAGAGAGCAGCAGTTTTCGAAATTTTTTGAACAAGAAGGTGATTTAGTGTACTGCTCAGACATTCCAGGTCTGACCAAAGAGTTTGGTGTTAAATACAAAAAAGAAGACTAGAGGCTGTTTATGGATTCTTCCAAAACTAGTTTAAAAGCTGTTTTATTAAACAATAGTAACACTTATGCATCTATACCTTTTGGCCATTCTGTACATATGAAAGAGAGCTATGAAAACCTAGAAATAGTGTTGAATAAAATTGGCTATTCGTCTCATGGTTGGATGATATGTGGTGAAAGTAACATACATGTTTCTTGGTCTGCAAGGCGGTTTTACCAAATTTCCATGTTTTTTGTGCGAATGGGACAATAAAGAAAGGGATCAACATTGGTGCAGAAAGAAAGGCCTGTGAGGAAGTCTTTAAAACCCGGCGAGAAGAACATTCTCCGCAAAAACCTTGTTAGGCCTCATGAAACAGTTATATAATGCTTTATATTTATATGAAACAGTTATATATGCTTTTTTAAATTATATAAAAAAAGCAAATTTCTCAAAAACTATGGGCGATACAAAAAAACTAAGACCAGATTTGGATCCAGCACACAAAAATCTATAAAAATCAGCTATTAAAGTACACAAAGTTTTCAATAACATTTTTTTTTGTTGGCCTGTGTATTTGAGGTTTTATTTGTTTATCGATAAAAATCTTATATTGATGTATAAAATTGAGCATTATTTCTTAAATATTTTCACTTCATTTTTAAAATTATTAAAATTGAAATAATTAGGTATTTGAAGAATAAGTAAAAGCATAATTTAGACATCCAATTTTTAATTTTAATGTATGAGTTGGTAATCCAGATGGACAGAGACTATTAAGAAATACTTGCGGATAAATGCATGCATTATCAGTGCTTAAAACTAAAGGCCCATGAATCATATTTTTACACATAACATCAAAAGGCAAAGGGTCAACACTTTGATTGGCTAAGGATTTACACAGTTGAATTTTTTTTCGGCAGAAATTATTTTGTTGATTTAATCTGGTTAGATTTTAATTTAAAACCAGTCATGTATATGACGGTATGGCAAACCTCGTTTCTGCCACTTAACATAGCTCATTCAAATTTGTATTATTGCTAAACCTTCCTGGAACAATGAAGATGATATACTCGTACTTAAAATTTGGGTAAGAAGGGTTCAGAAGTTTTACCATTCTAAAACTCTATAGCGGAATGATGCTAATCACATATTGGTTAGTTTTCAAATTTCACTGAGATTCACATGTCACAACACTAATAATCTTATTGAATATAAGTAAATTTAATTATCTATTTTAAGCTGTATATAACACCGTACCTTTGTAACCTTTAATGTAGAATGGTGCTAGCCACCTATCGGTCTATTTTCTGACTTCACTATTATCCACATTTCATCGCTTTTTAAACATCAAATTTATTGTAAGTCGGAAGATTTTATTATTTCTAAATCTTTCTGGAACTATAAATATGATTTGGTTAAAATTTGGTATAGGTTCGTCCAGTAGTTTTCATGGTTAGTGATCACAAACAAAAAATGGCTTTTATGTAATAGTATATATTAAAAAATAATGTAGACAAATTATCATCCTATCAGATTTTTTATGAGATTGAAGGTTGATAAACCACTTGTGAGAGACTTTCAGTGCTGAGGTCACACTGAAGTAAACAAATGAAAAACTATCAAAAGAATGGTAATAAACAATCAAAGAAGATCAAAATGGATAAATCAATAAATAAACTGAAATCGTAACCCAATATTTCGTAATTAAATGAATCAAACTGACATTCCAACTCATCCTTTCACTGCCCTCACCACTTACAGATGGGTGTTATCAGTAAACAATGATCTCTTCATTGTCTCCCAAACACTCCAATCCCATATCCTAAACCTTCAAGAATGGCGTCAAAAAATGGATAATCAAAATAAATCCAAAAAAAAAATCTCACCAAATAACCTTTACCCTTCGTCGTAAACCCACGACTTCCTGTCTTACAGTATCCTTTAATGATATTCCACTAATCCCTGTTGAACAGATCCGCTACCTAGGACTCCACTTGGACAAACGTCTAACTTAGAATCCACATACCAGACTAAAACAAAAGGAAGCTGCTCGTCGTTACAGACTATTTCAACATTTACTACACAAACAATTAAAGCTTCCAATTCATTACAAAAGACCTGGCTTTGGGGCTCCACTAAACCATCCAATTCATCTCGTATCCAATCCTTACAATCCAAAATCCTTCAAAAAATCCTCAATGCTTCTTACTTTGTCAGAAATAAACTTATCCATAAAGATCTCAATGTTCTATATGTTGCTGATTTAGCCCAAATCAGATACCTATCTTTTCATAGTAAGCTCCATAACCACTCAAATCCGTTAGTTTCTCAACTTGCTTCCCACTCCATCCCCGATAATCCTCCGAGGTGTCTGAAAAGAAGATGGCCCACAGACCTTCTAGTGTAGAATTTTTATTAAAGTGCTACTGATGAGTAGTTCTTTTCAAGTTTTGTCACGTTATTGTATAAATTTTGTACAGTTGTAAATTTCAATATATTGTTAATTAAAAAAAAAAAAAATGAATCAAAAAAATAAAAAAACTTATTATTACACACCATGTTGTTGTTTTAATTCTAAACTTTAATCTGTTCAAGATTAGAAAATCATAATTGACCGAAGACAAACCATTAATCACCTCCCCGCAGATGGAAACAAATTTAGCTGAGCTGACAAGGTGAGGATCCCGTCCGGTCGAATGACGAGAAACCATTTAGAGGAGATTAGAGCCCTGGCCGTGACCTGGATCAAAATCTGATGAGGATCGATGGATCGTGGGCGGACCTCCAAGAAAGGGAATGAAGAAGGGCGGAAGGTGACAGCACTGATGGACATGTAATTATCAAAGGTGGGCTGCTGGGGCATCTACCTGGGGGTGGATCACCTGGGTCTTCGAATCGATTGTGAGCACGAGTAGAAGTAACTTCATAATACAGGTATTACGTCACTAGAAATCGAAAGATCTGGAGATGTTTGGTCGTGTATATATATATATATATATATATATATATATATATATATATATATATATATATATATATATATATATATAGAGAGAGAGAGAGAGAGAGAGTTATTTCCTGTCGGTGAAAAAAAAACGAGAAAAATAGGCAAAAAATGAAGAAAGATGCCGCTGACCGCAGTTTTGTATTTTAATCCGTTGCAGATTAAATGATAAATCAATTTTAATTGTTGTAGGGAACTATATTTTTTTTTTTTTTACATAAAACCTTTAACGATTACAATAACATAAAAAGAACTATTCATCAGTAGCACTTCAATACAAATTCTACACTAGAAGATCTATAGGCCATCTCTTCTCATACGCCCCAAAGGATTATCGGGAATGGAGAAGCAAGTTGAGAAACTAGTGGATGTGGATTGTTCAGGTGCTTACTATGAAATTATAGGTATCTGGTGTGGGCTAAATGAGCAACATATGTAACATTAAGATCTTTATAGATAAGTTTATTGGTGAAAAAAGTAAGGAGCATTGAGAATTTTTCAAAGGATTTGGGATTTTAAAGATTTTGGATACAAGATGAATTGGATGGTTTAGTGAAGCCCGAAAACTCAAATCCGTACGTCCAAATAGGTCTAATCACAGTCATGTATATTAGTCTTTTTTTTTGTAATTAATTGGGAGCTTTGAACGTTTGCCTTGTAAATGTTGGAGTAGTCTGTAACGACGAGAAATTTCTTGTGTTGTTTTAAGTTTTTCTTTATTTTCCCATAAACAATTCTTTTATTTATTTATTTTTTTTGTTATCACAATTAAAAGTATATTTTGTTTAAAATACAAATTTCATCAAGCCATTATCAAAATATGTTATTTACTCATGTAACTCATTAGTATGTCAAATGAAAAAACATTGTTTTTTTCAATTAGAATTGATCCATCTATACCATCATACGTACCTTTAGTGATTTTTTTTCCCGGTTTTTAAAAGGTTAATTTATCAATGAAATTGACAGGAAAATCATACCATTCAAATGCTGGTGAAAGTGTCAGGTTTTCGTGATATTTGCAGTTTTGTGGGGAATTAAAAAAAAAAAAAAAAAAAAAAAAAAAAAATGATGAAATATTCTTAGGAATTTTTACTTTTTTAAATAATTTGAATATTGAGTTGTTCCTTAAATCCTAATTTAGTACAAATCAAGGTTAGTTGTACTCAGGTCTGATAGGATATTTAGAGCTCTGAGGAAAAAAAACGTAGTATCCACAACAAATCTTTGAATTATCATCAACGGATCGGAATAAAAAGGTGCGGTAAGTAGCATTTTTTTTTTTTTTTTTTTTTTTTTACATATTTTATGGAAATAATTACCGTAAAATGGGGTCACATTGTACGGTGGGGTGAAATTGGTACACAATTGTTTCTGTGGTGATTTCCTTCTGGCAGGTTTTTGTGTCGACTTTTACCTAATGAGAGCGCATGAATGAGTTGTTTCGTGGGCTCTCTAAATTATATAGGCTACTAATGTGACCCCATTTTATGGTATATGATTTTATTTTTTATTAGATTATCTTACCACCAAATAAGTTGAACTTTTAAATATAGCGATTTTATCTTATGGTTAACAATATGTACTTTCAGACCGGTAGGGTATCATTTAAATATTACATAGAGTTATATAATTTTTAGATTTTTATCACAATCAAATAAATATAGTTCTAATCAAAGGAAGCGGAACAAGTTGGGGAAACTGTAATTGTATCGAAGTAACGAAGAGACGGAAGGAAAATTGGATTGCCGTTGGCAGGAGCTCGCTACCCCACAAAGGGTAAACCAGGCCTCCATATTTTCTTTGTTTTATTTCCTTGTATCGTCGTCCCAGAGGAAGGAAGCAAGTCGAAGCAGGGAAAACCTCTTGTTATTAGATTATAGTCCCCCTTCCAAGCCAAACAATAAATATATCCACGGTTTTTTTTTGTTATTTGTTGAGAATATTAATTGTAAACATTTATACTATTATACGAGGTGTGATCAAAAAGTTCCAGGACTGAATTTTTATACATTTATTCATACAACATACAGTTTATTCAAATTTGTCTCCTTCGAAGTACTCCCCTTGGGAAGCTACACACTTTTCCCACCGGTGTTTCCACCGATCAAAGGCCCCAGAAAACTCTTCTTTTGTAAAGGTGTTTAGCAGCTCCGTTGTCTTTAATTTCGTCAACTGTTTGAAATCTTTGTCCTTTCAGGTGTCTCTTGAGCTTCGGGAAAAGAAAACAGTCGGATGGAGCCAGGTCAGGTGAGTAGGGGGGCTGAGGAATGACAGTCATTGCGTTTTTACACAAAAAGGCCATCTTTAAACCTGTTGAACCACTGATGGCAGCATGATCGGCTTAGACATTCTTCACCAAAAGCTTCTTGTAACATCAAAAAGGTTTCAAAAAACGTTTTGTTCAGTTTCACACAAAACTTCACACAAACACGTTGCTCTTCTTTCACATTCATTTTCATAAAATAGCCAAACTCTATAAAACTAACCTCAAACAAACTGTGCTAATGTTACTTTCAGTGATGTTATGATTGATCTGCAAACACAGCTGTGTTCCTGTTGAGTCAGGCAATACAATGCTGCCAACCGCATCGCTGTGAGGCATTGCATTCCCATAGTATATAAAAAGTCCTGGAACTTTTTGATCACACCTCGTACATATAAAAGTACAAGCCATTTTTCGTTTGTGATCACTAACTACGAAAAATACTGAACCAATTCGTACATGATTGTAACTACTTCATAGTTCCTGTAAAGTTTAGCAATATCTTAAAGAAACATTTTATATATCATAATAAATAAATATTAATAAATATTTATTGAAAAAGTGGTAAATGTGCGGTGCGCAGTGAAGTTTAATAATTGACCGCTAGGTGGGGAGGGCTATTCAAGAGAGGTTACAAATATACGGTGCAATTAGGATTGATGAATTAATTGCCACTTCTATTGGGACCATTTTATTAGTATACTAGTTTCGAATGCTAAGCATTCATCTTCAGTTCTGAAACATACAAATTTTTTTAAACACATCAGAACTATGTTACATATATTACATATACTAAAGTTTTTTAAAAAGGTTTAAGACAAGAAATCAAACATGAGCACCCACCTTCAGCGGTCTAAAGCGGTCTTTTTCACCTTCCACCTGGAGAGAAGATGGCGAATAACAGTATCTTTCGACACACCACACTCCCTGGCAAGTTCGCGGGTACTTTTGGACGGATTTGACTCAACAGCTTCCTTCAGAACCTCATCAATATCCATTAATGGCCGCCAGGAGCCCTTCTTCCTTTCCAACGTCGTATCTCCACTAAATTTTTCAAACCAACGCTGCGCAGTGCGCTCTTCAAGGACACATTTCCCTTCATATTTAATAATTTCACAATCTGCTTCAGCGGCTGTGATTTTTTTTTTTTTTTCCAGTAATGTCTTTAATATACAAGAATTTCGTAGGACACTTTCATGTTTCTTCTTTGAAATAAATAACTGAACTGAGGCTTTTTTTGAAGAAGTCCAGGGATAGTAAACAAGCTTAGAGAATCTTCTAAAGGGATTATTAAGTATTAGTAAATAATAAATAGCATTAAGATATTTTCAGACTTTTGAACTCTGGAATTTGATAATACGGTCATTTTTTTTTTTTTTTTTTACAAGCCCTGTTATATATGTACACATTGAACTGCAGAAACGAGGTTTTCCACACTGTCATATAATTTTATGTTTAGAAATTTAAATCCAATTGGATAAAATCAACTAAATTGTTTTATGCCGAATTAAAATTATTTCCAAAAGATATTTATAGTTAAAGATATTAGAGAATAAAGGAAGACCAAAAATAAATATCACTGTGCCCTCACATGGCTTTAAAGCTACAACAAATTATAGGATAATTGATACTCTCTATTCGATACATCGGAAAACGGTCTCGTTACAAGATTCGAAGGACCTTCCGATATTGCTTTCCTAGCTCTGCCCTATTTTTTACCTCAGCAATCTTCTCTCTCTCCGAAGTATAACAATATTTTTCAGCTTCTCTAGCATCACATATCATAAGATCTCTGCGATATATAATACCCAATATATTTTAAGAAGTCCATCTACTATTTGGAAGAATATTCTTCAAACGCTGGATTAAGGAAGATAAATAAATTGAGAAAGAGAAATATATTAAAAATATATAATAGGAAAACTATACGAAAAAAAAGATAGATAGAACCAACAAAGGAGAGAGGGAGGAATGAAAAGAATTCCGGGGATCAACTATACAATGCAGCCTGCCCTTATTCAATGGAGTCCGAGATAGCATTTATTTTAAGTGGAATGCCAGCCAGTCTGTTATGGTCTAGAAAATTATTATAACCAGTAAACCTTAATTAATTATCTACACCTTAATGGATAAAAATAACTAATTGATAATACTTTTAAATGATTATCAGGTTATTTATAATTATAATATGTGTAACAAACATTGAAATATGCTATAAATTATTTTATTTTATTTATTTAGCACAACTACTTGAAAGTGAGTCTTAGCTTCCTAGGATTCTTCCAACCAATCACTAACTCCGATGGACATAAAATCCACTGCAACACAGTCCAACAACCGCAGACTGGAGCAATATATAGGGCGCTCGAGCTCAAAACTCCAAAAAGCGGTTTTTTCGTTTTATAAATTTATTTTACAGACTACTTCAACATTTACTAGACAAACGTTCAAAGCTCCCTATTAATTACAAAAGACTCATTTACATGACTGTGATTAGACCTATTTGGACGTACGGAGTTGAGCTTTGGGGTTCTACTAAACCATCCAATTGATCTCGTATCCAATCCAATCCAAAATCCTTCCTGCTTCCAAAATCCCCATGCTCCTTACTTTGTGACAAATAAACTTATCCATAAAGATCTTAATGTTCCATATGTTGCTGATTTAGCCCAAACTAGATACCTATCCTTCCATAGTAAGCTCCATAACCACTCCAATCCACTAGTCTCCCAACTTGCTTCCTTCTCCATCCCTGATAATCCTCCGAGGCGTCTGAAAAGAAGATGGCCTAGAGACCTTTTAGTGTAGATTTTATTGAAGTGCTACTAGTGAGTAGTTCTTCACAAGTTATCTGCATGCCATTGAATTCACTGTCAACATATTTACTTGTTGTATATTATTTTGTAGAGTTGTAAATATCAATAAATGAAGAAAAAAAAATTTTATTTTAAATAATAAACTAAACTTGAACTAATATCGAAGTTATAATTGAATTAAAAAAGGCATATTTTTTATTAATAATAGGTTTTAATTTAATAAAATGTGTTACTTTTAATAATGTACTTATACTATAAATTTAATATAAAACTTTCTTTGGCAGAATTATCTTAATAATAAACAAAATGCGTAGAACTACATATTGAACAATTTAATAAATATATAAAAGTAATAAAATTTACATAATATGTACCTATAGTATAAAAATAATAATAATGTTGTAGGTACAAATATTTCGCACAATATCTACAGATAAAACAATAAAATATAAACAAATAGCAGTTCACATATTTGAAGTACCAATCATATTTTTAGGATTATAATTAATGAATAGCTATGTAATGTTTTTTTACATGAAGTCTTTAAATTTGTTATTTAGTATCCACGTAAATTTTGAAGATTCATTTCAAATTTTAATATTGAATCAATGTTAGTTTTACCTGATCCCCTAAAAAAAGGTTATGATGGGTCTAATCAGAATTATCCGAATCCGTAAAATATAGCTAGGTGTGATGTAACATGTAATGTCGTTTAAGGTATATGGTCTAATTGCTAACATGCCACAAACATCGGGGTCGAATTAATATTAATTAATTTTGTTTTTTATGTTGGCATTTTTCAGAGGTTAGTTATCAATTATCAGATATTAGATTAGACTAGATATTACATATTAGTAGCCGATTAAAAACGTCTTTAATTTTATGAAATCTAGAAGTCTTCCTACTAAATTGTTCACCATAAGCCTTAAAATCTTTGTTGCGAGCCTTTCACTAAATTTAAAATTTTCAATATCTTGATGTTGCGCGAAAGAATTACCCTTTCGCCTTCACATTTATTTATACAAGAGCTTCTATCTATATAAATTGAATTGATAAAATTCAAAGATTTCGGCTTCAAATTTTAAAATTTAAAGATTTATTTTCAATTTCATTCATAAGATTTTATTTATTAGTGTTTTATAGTATATACCTATTTAACTCTGGAAGTTTTTCTAATAAATTTTTTCCTGTAAGCCTTAAAATCTTTGTTGTGGGCCTTTCATTAAATTCAAAATTTTCAATATTTTAATTTTGCGCAAGGGAATTGCACTTTTGCCTTCACATCTATATTTACAAAGGCTTCTATTATCATATCACAATGGCAGTTTTGCAATTCCCTTGCGCAAAATTGAATTAATCAAATTTAAGTTTTTAAATTTTGAATTTCATCCTTAATATTTTATATTATATACCTTCACTTGAACATCACATAGTATGACTTGAAATATAAAACTTTAAAAGAAAAAAATATTAGCGTATTGAAATGATTTACAGTTTACAATCGACTGAATAATGCTCTCTAATAATCCGCGACATAAAACTGGTTATAACATTGAAAGGAAACAAACAGAAGCGAGTGCTGTTTACTAGTTGATTTGCCATATTTATGTAGATTATTTTAGGCACAAAGAAAAGCAAAAAAATACCCAAAAATCAAAAATTGAGTTTTGAGCGGTGTTAGTGAGGAGATGGCCCCAGTGTGCATTGTAACCTTGGTTTCTAAACTTATATTACGCAATACAAATAGTATTTTTTTTAAATAGTATATTACATTACTAGTACCGAAAGTGGCATTTTACGTTGCGAGACCGTGTTTGACTGGCGAGGCGAAGCCGAGCCCGTTAATTCGATCGAGCATCGTAAAATCACTTTCGGTACGAGTAATGTACGATACTTTTCATCACGAGGCAAAAACGCTTAACGCAGTTTTTAACTCGTGAATCTACATATTAAGATTTTAATAATTCATATTATTACACTAAATGATTGTTTTCCATTTTAATGATTATTTGTAGAGAAATAACCGTAGACAAGTTTAATTTAATATAATTACGTTTAATAACTGAAATGTAATAATTCAAAATACATTTATAAAAAGGAGTAAGTTTATATATTAATAAAAAACACTTCATTTTTATAGGGTCAGGTTAATATTAATTGTACAGTTTTGGTTGTTGGTAATGTTTAACCCATCAGTTAATGTTTTTTTATTTAGGTTCTTCATTTACGTGTTTAAATTTTTTCGATAAAGTTGATAGGTATACTAACATCACTTCATCATTAACATAGTTAGGGTTAACACTTTCACTATAGCACCACTCACAAAACTTATTAAATTCTTCTTCGTATCTATTACGAGATTTCCCGGGCAATAACGAATCAGTTATTCCTTCAGCTTCTTTAATTAATTTTTGAGGGATGTTAAAGGCCATTTTTGCACACTAACAATGTAAAATTAAATTATAAACTAAAAGAAACGCTAGCGAACCTCGTGTTGGTAACAGTAAACACTGCTAGCTGCGAAAACTTTCCCGGCTAGAAGTGTAAAATCATATGTTCGTTGTTTTACCTTG
This sequence comes from Euschistus heros, assembly GCA_003667255.2. Lineage (NCBI taxonomy): Eukaryota > Metazoa > Arthropoda > Insecta > Hemiptera > Pentatomidae > Euschistus > Euschistus heros. The sequence goes on along the minus strand of RCWM02000182.1, from coordinate 68,441 downwards.
CTCTAAATTTTGAGATGTGTAAAGGCCTACTTTCCTTGCTCCCAGCTGTTATGGAAAGTATCTATTTTCCAATCCGAGTGATGTAAAAGTTATTTATTGAAGTTTACAACTGTATACAATATAAAAATATAATACATCAAGTAAATGTGATAAAATGACACGTCAATTGTTTTTAAAAACACTACCTACAGCTAGCACATACAAAAGCCCGGTTTACACGCTACGATTTCTCGACGCCAAGATTGACTCCGATAAATCGAAGAGTAGAGTACTGTTTACACACTTCGATAAATTGTAACTTTTTCTTGTGTACCGTCATCACATACAAGATCTTTTGAAGCCCAGGGATGTTCCCAAGTTTTAGTCATTAACATACACTTGTCATGATAAATAAATAATAAATTTTGCTATACATAAATAGAAATTAATTTAATTTACATATTGATGTGTTTCTTACTCCTCATCACCCATAGTACTCCTACTAGGTCTTGCAGAATCCTGGTCTCTCAGAAAATGAAGAAGGTCGAAGTACCACAAAGTAGGATTGTAGGTATCGTCCGCGCCCGTTCCAGATATTTTTTTAATTTATCAACTTTAGACGGCTCTTTCTTATAAACAATGCGTAAAGCATTATTTTTTTTTTTTGCTTCTGTCAGCCGTTGTGTCAAACTCCTAGTATTTTTTTACAAGCGCTGTGGAGTATAACCTTGGAAACTCCATATCAAGAAGATTAAAGCCTAGGGCTTACCAAGATTTACTTGGATTATAACATTTTCATTTCTTCAAACAATTCGTGGATAACATTTATTGTTAAACCGAAATTTAAATAAAATTTGTTTGTGTTTTTATAAGCTCAATATACGCCAGGTCTTTGTTATTCCTATCGGAATATTCTTTGCTCTTGACTCCCGGATCAATTTCGCAAAATCTTAGAGATATGTCTGAACGTGTAAACAGTAAACCATTCCTCGCTACAATTTCTTCAGTTGTGTTTAGTATTCTTCGCTGATATCTCAGATAGCGGACGTAGATAAACTCTTCGAGAGATTTTAATTGAATTTATTGAACTTTATCGAAGTTTACCATGTTTGTGGCTCGTTAAGAGCGAAGAATATTCCGATAGCAATAATAAAGACCTGGCATATATTGAGCCTATAAAAAAATACCATGAGTTTTACACAACGGCAGGAAGAAACAAGGTGATAAAAAAATTAATGCTTTACGCATTGTTTATAAGAAAGAACTGTCTAAAGTTAATAAATTAAAAAATTTGGTACGGGCGCGGACGATACCTACAATCCTACTTTGTGGTACTTCGACCTCCTTCATTTTCTAAGAGACCAGAATTTTGCAAGACCTAGTAGGAGTACTATGGGCGATGCGGAGCAAGAAACACATCAATATGTATCAAATCAATCAAATCAATTTTTATTTAAGTATAGCAAATTTTATTATTTACTTATTATAACAAGTGTATGTTACTGACTAAAACTTAGCACACCTTAAAATATCTTGTAGGTGACGACGGTACACAAGAAATCGTTACAATTTATGGAAGCGAGTAAACAGTACTCTACTCTTCGATTTATCGGAGTCAATCTTGGCGTCGAGAAATCGGTATGATTTGTCGTAGCGTGTATACCGGACTTAAAGGTTCTATATAAAGAAATACAAATTAAAAGATACCAAGGCCATATTTGTTTAGGCGCCTCGGAGAGTTACAATATCTGGAATGGAATGAGAAGCAAGTTCTGGTACTAATGGATTTGATTGGTTGTGGAGTTTGCTATTGAAGGAATGATATCTGTTTTGAGCTAAGTCAGAAATGCAAGATATATTGAGATCCTTGTGGATAAGTTTGTGAAAAAGTAAAGAGCATAGAGGATTTTTCTAAAGATTTTAGATTGTAAGGATATAAGAGATAAATTACAGTGGGTAAAAATAGTATTCGTACACCACATTTTTATTCGGAAAAAGTTCAAATAATAATTAATTGGATCCGGAAGAACTTATGATTAGTATAAAAACACCACTTTGCATTAATTCTTACCAGCAAGGAAATAAAAAGCCCATACAATCTAATTTATGAAAAAAAAATCAATATTTTTAAGCAAAACAATTATTCGTACAGCAAAAGATTCATCTAATAATAACTTTTTAAGTTCATTATCAGATCAATGTTTTCATTTAAAAGTAATCCTTTGCTCTTATGTGAACAAAATGAGGTGGATGCACTTGTTTGATTGAGTATTAAAAGATAATTCCTTAAAAATGGGACGCAAATCAAAAGAATTGAGCTCTGCTTGCGAAGGAAAAACAAGGTTTCCAGCAAGGTTTACCAAGTCTTTGATATACCTGTGTAAAGTCAGCATTGTCTCATACGACCGTGCAATACATTATTAAAGAGTTTAAAACCGGATTAATGGACAATCAAAAACGTTCTGGACCCCTATCGATGTGAGAATCACGAGAAATTGTGAAATTAGCGTTAAAAATTCTAAAATAAGTACCTGCGAAATAGCGGAACACATCGCAACAAAATACAGTAAACATGTTGCACTTCAAACTGTCAAAAATAGACTCCATGAATTAGAGGGAGAGCGACAATGGAAGAACCCTTTATAAATAAAAAAAAAAAAAAAAAAAAATGGGATAAAATATTTCAGTTCGCCCCGGGAACATTCCAACAATCCACTTTCATACAGATGAAAGCTAATTTAATATTTTTGGATGCGATGAAAGGAAATTTATCTAGAAACAGAGGAGCAAAGCTTTTTTTTTTTAAAAAATTGCAACCAACTGTAAAGACGTCAGAGTTTGTGGCAGAGGGCGCAAGTCGGGTTGGTGAACTCATTATTTTCAATAGAATTTTTAATGTAGAAAACTATGTGAACATGTTGCGAGGCAATTAATAAAAAGTGTACCGAATTTAAGGATTGAGGCAGTTATTTGTTTCATTAGGACTATTAATCCTAAGAACACTGCCAAAAGAAACGAAGATTGGCAGCTGTAAAATGTTCCTAGGATTTGTCTAACACTACCACAGTCACCAGACATTAATCCATTTGAAAATCTATCGGAATAAAGAAAAATCAAATGCTCATCATGGAACAACCTAATTTTCAATCTCAGGGGCAGAAATCGACCCTCAGGAGACCTACAAAATTGTTGAACCGATGTCTAGGAGGCCGTGTTAAATGTGAAGGGTTATCCAACCAAATATTGACCTGTCAAAAAAAAAAAGAAAAAAGTTTGTTAGATTAATATAAATAACATCGTTGAATACATTTCCTTAGATATGTATGAGTACTCTTTTTGCCTGTTGGTTATTCAAATTAAACTGTTCTATAATTTTTGAGGCATATATGAATTAATGCATATATGGTTTATACAATGTTATCTCTAATTGTTACGTGTTTAAAAATTAATTAGGCGTACTTTACTCCTAAAAACTACTTGTACGAATATATTTTACCCACTGTAGATGGTTAAGTAGAGCCCTAAAGTTCAACTCTATATGTTCAAATTTCTCTAATTACTGTTATGTGAATGAGTCTTTTGTAATTAGGGTTTGAAAGTCTGTCAAGAAAATGTAAAAGTCGAAAACGACGAGAATTTTCTGGTCTTTTTTGTCTCGTATGTGAATTCCAAGTTAAACGCTTGTCCAGTTGGAGTCATAGATAGCGCATCTCTTTATCGAGGATCAGTGGAATATTATCAAAAAGTACCGTAGGAGCGGATATCGCAGGTTTAAGACAAAGATTAAAGATTAGTTGATGCGATTTATTTGGAGTTATTACAATTCTCCATTTTTGACACAACATGTATGAAGATTTGAGATATGAATTAATTCTAAAATAAAAATAATTTTTCAATCCAGCGGCATTTACATATTTTCTGTTATATATTTATTATTATTTATTTATGATGAATAAAATAGCGAGGAATATAAAATAAAGCCGAAGAAGGAAGCAATATCAGAAGACATTATTCATTGTGACTTACGGCTCAATGATTTGTTATGTTGAAAAATGTTCTGGAAGGGGCAGTAGATCAGGGCGAGGGGCTACAGGTGAGCGAGGCCCGAAGCAATATCCCCCCACCTGTACCGCTCCCCTCCCCCCCTATATATCGATAGTACCCGGCAGGGTAATTTACATCGATAGTCAATAACCTGAGGGGCTTTATTAAAGTCAAAATCCATCCAGTTCATCATTTTAGGGAAAAGATAAATCGAAGCCAAATCAAAGTTTTAAGTATTTTTTAATATCATGAGACCATTTATTCTTAATCTTTTTTTTTTTTATATATACATTTATTGAATTCTACAACTGTAAAAAATATATATACATCAAGTAAATGTATTGACAACGATTATAATAACATTTTAAAACTTGAAAACAACTACTCATCAGTAGCACTTCAATTAAAATTCTACACTAGAAGGTCTCTAGGCCATCTTCGTTTCAGACGCCTCGGAGGATTATCAGGAATGGAGTGAGAAGCAAGTTGGGAGCCTAGTGGATTCAAGTGATTATGGAGCTTACTATGAAAGGATAGGTATCTGGTTTGGGCTAAATCAGCAACATATGGAACATTATTGGATAAGTTTATTGGTGACAAAGTAAAGAGCATTGAAAATTTTTTAAAGGATTCTAGATTGCAAGCATTGAATACGAGATGAATTGGATGGTTTAGTGGAGCCCCAAAGCTCAACTCCGTACGTCCAAATAGGTCTAACCACAGTCATGTAAATAAGTCTTTTGTAATGGGTTTGCAGCTTTGATCGTATGTCTAGTAAATGTTGAAGTTGTCTGTAACAACGGGCAGTTTCTTGTCGTTTTAGTCTTATTCTTACTATGTAATCTAATCTAATAATATCCGGAGTTCGGAAAAATATTATTTTTTAATTAAATATTAAATAATGTGGAGGAGTACCATGGTGTTGGAAAATCATAGTTTGCCGAACTTCGGATAGAATATCGTGATGAAGCTGTAGTAGGATATTTTGTAACAAATCCTAGTAAATCTCTTCCATTTAATCGGTTTGACAAACTATGATTTTCCAACACTATTCGACAGCAGTACAAAAAATAAAATCAACAGTACCCCACATGGATAAGAAGCCTTCCCCTGTAATAACAGACTCATCTGTTAATAAAATTCATCTCAAAAACTGGTATTCTTCAATATCATCTGCATTTAGAAACCAACGGTAAAATTGAGGGTTATGTTCATTATCATTGGATTTTAAACCTTACATTAAAAATCTAATAAAATAAAGTCTAAATAATAATAAATAAATGTAATAACATAAGGTTCTTTGATCTAGTGTCACTTTATTGACCGTTTTCCTTTATTTTCGACTAAACAATAATATTTTTCTTTGCTTTTTGTTCCAATGAAGAGTTTATTATGATCGTCATAATGTTTTATTTACACAAGTAAATGAGTTTTATGCCAAAAGAGAACACCATGTTTTTTCGGTTTCAAAAGTAAATTTCTCCATGAAATTGAAAAAAAATCATTACATTTAACGTTTAATTCGAAAGCTGATTAAATTAGGTTTTTGTGAGATTTGACATCCTGTCAATAGTTTTTTTCCGAATAACGGTGAGCATTGAAGTAATATAAGAAATTGTGACTTCCCCAAATAAGGTGAAGAACAAGCTGTTCTTTGGATACCAAGTTTGTAAAATTTAATAATACTCTGTTCTTATAAGAAATTTAACACTAAATCTGAAAATGTGGCCAAAATTTAAAAAATATTTAGTAAAAATGAAGATATTACAGTTTTTATAGGTATAAACGTGATTTCCACAAAAAAGTCTTTGATTTATCGTATATCTGCAACGGATTAGAATAGAAAGTTGAGGTCTGCAGCATTTTGCTACATTTTTGATCTAGTTTCACCCAATTTTTTTTCTACACTAAGAGATACTCACCCTGTATATTGCTTACAGGCAATGCAGATTTCTTCATCTTGAATAGTATAGGATGTATTTTCAAAAATATATTTATAGTGTGTGGGTTTAAAATTCTTAAACGGCTGACAGCTCGTGTTTTGTGGATGCAAGTAATAGAACATACACTTCTTGAGAAAAATCCAGACCACTGATAGTTCTGTATACTGGGTCAAAAGACAGAAAATGATTCACTATTCTTTCTTTCATATTCTTCTTGTGCTTTAGCAGGCCCGTTCTGCAGATTTCGTATTGTTCATTGAGGCTATTAGTTGATGTGGCTATATTATCAACTTGTAAGACCCAGTTGAAATCAATGTTAACTTCTTGCATAATTCTTAGTCTATGTTCATTCGTAGATACCTGTTCTCTGGTAGCGTTGAGAGTCTAGTCTATAACTACATTTTTTACTACCGTCATTCTCAGAGGGCGTCGACCTATTAATACATAAACCTAATTTATAATTTATTAGTAACAAAAAAAATATATATATATTGAATGAATACGACTCACGAAGAGTTTCAGTAATGGGTAAGGAATATTTTTTTTTTAAAGCCAACTCTCACTCAGCCTCCACTAGGTGTTTTACACTAGTGACGTAGCTGAGAGAGAAGAGCTGGGACCTCTCTGTGCCTGGCTTGTCCCTCCATAATTGGAGGGAGGGGTCTGGCTGGGTGTGCCTAGGATGAGTGCGTATTGTAAATAAAGTACGATTGTGTTTTTAACTTATAATTTAATTTTGTTTTATTTTTTTATTATTACAATTTATTTTTTTTTTACTTACTCAATGTTTTATTTTTTTTTTTTTTTAATTTAAGTATTTCATTTTATTTATATGTATATTGTTTATGATTAGGAAGTTCTTTCTGTTATCATTTTATTTATTTTATTTTATATATATATATATATATATATATATATATATATATATATATATATATAATTTTTATTAATTTTTTTTTTTTTTTTTTTCTTTGTACATAATGTGTGAATGTAATCATATGCCATCTATGTTACTTATTGCCCACATTTGTGGCAGATTGTAAGCATTACTTAATAAAAGTTCTATTAAAAAAAAAAAAAAAAAAAAAAAAACAGCAGTTAAACTTATAAGTCAGTACCCAATGCTTGACCACAAAGTTTTCCCTCCATTGGCTGGTTTTGTCAGCCGAACTCGAACTATGGCTCGGGAGCTTGGAGACCTAGTGAATTTAATGTATTCATAATACCTACCACTAATGATAAACACCTATCACTAAATACTAATATTGTAATTTGTAAACTAATATTTACTTAGTTATTTATTTATTTTGCTTGCCAATTGTTTGTAGTAATACTATTGTTTACAGCTGCATATAGATTGTTAAATGTAATTAAATAAATTTACAATTCAGCAATTTAATTGTGTATTTAAGGCTTCACACGCACACCTTTTGAGGAAAAAGTGAAAAACTTAATTTTCCCTATTCAAATGTCGACTAACACGGTTCGATACGAATAAGTAAGTTTCCCTCGAGGAGCGGAAAAACGTTTCCAGAGACTTAATATAACTAAGTTGAGAGCCCAGACGTTCCACCCTCTCCTTGTACTAACAGGAACTTTCTTCTTGGATTTACATTTACCTGCTCCGTATGCTTTTATGTTATTATAACGCAGGATTTACTTTTCGACTAGAAATATCGTAAAAGCCTATATCAATATATACAGCCTTTGCCAAAAGTATTAAGCACCTACATAAAAGTATTAGGGAATAAATATAACTTCAACCATTTAAAACATATATATTTTTTTAATCATAAAAAAACGATTTAATACTTCGACATCAAACCATTTGCTTTTATTACCCCAATTATTCTTTTTAGCATGGAATTAACAAGTTGTGTACAATCTTCTGTAACTATTTTTTTCCCACTCTTCTTTTAATAATGTAAATAAATTGTCTTTGTTTGTAGGATTACGTTTACCAACTCTGATTTTTAATTTAGCCCACAGGTCTTCAATGGGATTGAGGTCTAGGGACTGAGGAGGTCAGTCAAGAAAATTGATATTGTTTTTTTCGAACCATTCTATACTTTTGCGTGAAACGTGGCATGGAGCATTATCCTATTGAGAATAATGTTGGCACGGTCCTCAGTTCAAATATTTTTTCAAATGAAGGCTTTAAAATTTGGTTTAATATTGATATGTAGGTATCGTTATTCATCCACCCTTCGCACAAAAATATTTCTCCATCTCCCGAAGCCCCATACAAATCGAAAACATAATGTTTCCTCCACCATCTGTGGGACTTTACTGTACGGACAACACAATCTGGGTGATAGGCTTCGCCTTCCCTCCTTCGTACAAAAACTGCTCCAGGAGTTCCAGAAATCTGCACAAAATTAGATATTTTAATGAATTCGTAAAAATAATTATATTCTTGCAGTTGAAACTTATTTTAAAGATTTTTCGAGATTTTTAATTTCATTTTACAATAATTTAATTACCTCAAAGTTTTTTACATCTGATCAAATTGACTTTGCCCAATTTATCTGCAGTTCAGTTTTGGTGAAGTTTTTCCCAGCCAAGCTTTTTCTTGCGTTTGGCTTCACTAAGCCACGGTTTCTTCCTGGCTTTACATACATTCAGACCTTCCTCTCCTAGTCTTCTTCTTACTGCCCGAGCAGAAATATCGCCAGAACACAAGGTTTTAATCTCTTGAGTCAGTTCTTTTGATGTTTTCTTGCGATTTTGAAGAGATGTTCTCACGAAAAATCTCTCCTCACTTGCACCTGTTTTTTTTTTCTTTCTATTCTAGGTAGCGAGGAAAATGTGTTAAAGGTCCACTGCTTGACAAGTGTATATCGAACACCACATCGGGAGCACTTCATAGTTTCAGCAATCTAAGATTGATTATACCCTTCCGACGACATAATATCTTTGCACGTTCAATCTCACTCAGTTCTTTTAATTCAAAAAAGCCCAAAATGTAATTTATTTGTAATATTCACAATTAAATCCAATAAAAATTTTCTCAAGTTGAAGTAAAGAGAGCAGGGACTGTACTGAGCCCTTTAGTTTATATTACATTATTGCTTCCCCTGGTGTATCGTATGAAGTCGGGGGCAAAGGTTGAAAATAATATATTTAAAGGAAGTATTTTTGTCAACGAAACGAGTTATGGGTGTAACAATGATTGAACAATTACTTATTAAAATTAAAAAGTGAATTTTTCATGGTGCCTAATACTTTTGGCCAAGGCTGTATCTATCTTCAGGTACAGTCAATAAAATAATATCTAATTTTGGCGACGTTTCGAGACTATATTGTTCTCATAATCATGCCAATGTTACTAGTGGCTATGCTATTGATACCTACTACTGAATTATAACAATTTAGTTTTGACGTGAATACGTCTTTGAATTTGCTACCATACGGGTGCATTCCAAAAAACCTAATGTTAACAAAATCGGATGATACAGTTTGGCGATGTAGTTCCGAATCTATCCCCTACGTTCAAAATTAAATTATACCACTGCATAGCTAAAGTATTAAATAATTCATAACGATAAGTGAGAGCTTTGGTGCATCGCGCGCGGTGGAAGGGGAAGCGCCGCAATTTTGAGGTTATTTTGCTGCATATCGAGGTTTGCAATTAGAATAACTTTTGGTGAAGATACGATGTTCGTTTAATTTTTAATCCTCAGCTGTCATTAAAATCAATCAAAAATATATTAAGTCGGCCTATAGGCGCCGTAAAAATAAAACCAAATACACATATTGTATACGGTTGGAAAGGGCTTCTCAAGAACAATCGAATGATAATAATAAACCATTATATGACCGAGACAAGCAGTACCGGGAACATTAAACTTCCTGATAAACATTGTTTTATACTTATAACCGTCATTAATGCACGAAAGCTTAGACAAACAAGATCTGATTATTTGGCAACAAGCGAAACTTGGATGGAAAATTCCATACCAGTGAATGTGCCTAGTTTTGATCTGAGGTCATATTGTAATACCGCTAAGAACAGACAAATTGCAACTTCATCATCGGTAGCGGTATCATCATCGGTAGCGGTATCATCATCATCAAGTCGCAAAGCCGGTGGATCCGCCTATACATCGCAACATCGATAGCTTTGGTTATTGTAATAGAGTTAACATTAATATTTCGGAAATTCATTAGGAAATGAAAGATGCAAAACCTGGTGATGTCTGTCTAGTAAACATAAAGGGCAGTGGTATCTTCAAATTCGTACACAGGTGTGTTAATTCGTACACGTGTCCATGAAAACAGCCACAACTTTTTTTTCATTATATTTATCGTTATTATTGATCCCTTTAAACCAGCTTTCAGATATATATAAAAAGGAATTTTTAATCGGACAAATAGTTTCGAAGTTATAGCCGAAATATGTTCCGACAACGTGTATTCGGGAAGAGGTACGAACTACCGCAAATTAGCCATTCTTTGTTAGCGAACCGCTGTAAAACCGAACGATCTAAGCAAAGAAATGAATAGAACCAAACCATTTCTACTACATCATAGTTCAACCAGCTTTGTTGAAAACTTTATGCTTAAATAATGTAAAGAACACAAAATGTGCTAAAAGTAACAGTTTCCGTGTTATTCGATCAAATAGTAAAAAAAATACAATTTTTGACCCTTTCTCCTCTTCCCCCGCCCAAACCCAACGCTATTTCGAGAAAGACTTTTTACCACATTTAGAGCTAAAAGGTGGTGAACAATTTCCAACAGTCAGAACTTTTTATTTTTGGAGTTCACGGTTCGATGATAATTTCCCGGTACTACTACCAGCTGAAGAAATATTTAATAATAAATTATTAAATTGTTTAGAAATCCTAATTTGTTTAGTAAAAATGTTATTTTTTTATACTGGGGCTTGTTATTGGTTATGTAATAGGGTATAAAAAAAAATGACCGTTTTATCAAATTCCAGAGTTCAAAAGTCTGTAAATATCTTAATGCTATTTATTATTTACTAACACATAATAATCCCTTTAGAGCATTCTCTAATCTTTTTTCTAGCGCTGGACTTTTTTAAAAAAAGCCTCAGTTTAGTTATTTATTTCAAAGAAGAAACATGACGGTTTCCTACGTAATTCTCGTAATTTTAAGACATTACTTGAAAAAAAAAAAAAAAAAAATTCACATCCGCTGAAGCAACTCGTGAAATTATTAAATATGAAGGGGAAGGTGTCCGTGAAGAGCGCACAGCGCGGCGTTGGTTTGAAAAATTTAGAAGTGGAGATATGACGTTGGAAAGGAAGAAGGGCTCCGGGCGGCCAATAATGGATAGTGATGAGATTCTGAAGGAAGCTGTTGAGTTAAATCCGTCCACAAGTACTCGTAAACTTGCCAGGGAGTGTGTTGTGTCGAAAGATACTGTTAGTCACCATCTTCCCTCCATGGGGAAGGTGAAAAAGACCTGTAGACTGGTCCCTCATGAACTTACTCCTCAACAATCAGCAGACAAGTTTACTGAACTTCATGGGTTTGAACTCCTGCCTCATCCACCATATAGTCCAGACCTTCGGATTACTACTTGTTTCGATCCATGGCCCATTTTCTTTGAGAAATTTGAGAAAAAATGGGAGAAAATTTGATAGTTTTGCGGAAGTTGAAAATGCAGTCCAAGAGTTCTTTGACAGACATCCCAAGGAATGGTATCAGCGTGGCATCGAGCAATTGGCTAGCAGATGGGTAATGACGGTAGATAACAATGGACTATACTTTGAGTATTAATTGTATTTTATATTAAAGAAATAATAATACAAATATTAGTTTAAGAAACGGTCATTTTTTTTTTATACACCCCATTACTTAAATACTACTCACTGTAGGAGTTATTTTGTTTTTAGTTTTATATATCTTCTTCATTCTCACCAACTTTCTTTGATTTTTTTTTTTTTTTTTTTGTATGTATATATTTACATATTCATTTTTGTAAAATATAATTATTTAACAAGTGATGTTCCTCTATGACGGTTTAAAACCGCAATGTATTAAATGTATTTTACAATAAGCAAGGAAATAACCTTGCCAATACAGAGATGCTCCAGCGAGGAGAAATGTTGTTATCGAAAGCTTCAGGGCAAATATGACTCCCAACTCAGTTTAATAGAAAATATTAGCATTGTTGGATAAGCCACCGCCATATTGGAATGCTTGTACAAGTGTTGCCAACATAACAAACATACCATATAATATTTGTTATTACAGAGGCAGTGACAAATGTTTTAGTTCGGCTATATTAATATTATTATTATATAGTATGTATAAATAAATATTTAGTTATCCAGACATTAAACCTTTTGTTTTTAGTTTTACAATAGTCTGATGTATATTATTCAAAATTGACAAATGTGTTGATTTTTGTTCTCCGACATTTTTATGTTTTTTACAAATAGTTTGTAATAACATTTATGGGTATAGTGCACCGTTTATGGCCCTACAAAAAAGAAAAAAAAAATAATTACATTTTTTTCTATTATTTTCAATATTGATTCGTTAGTTGACAAATATGTTAGTAGCAAAATGTTTTAATTGCTTCATCAGAGCATTCAGATCTTCAGATATTTACTAAAATTTCGTTTTAAGTGCTGATATAAACTCAGATAATTCGAATAACTCATGTTCATTGAATAAAATCAAATTTTAATACCAGTTTTCGAATTTTTTGGAAAAGTTTCAAAGTTGAATACTGTTAAATTTTATTTTCAACACAACACATTTGTGAGCTGCGCACATTACTATGTCTCTTTTTTTATCTAAACGCTGTATGTTCTACTGAAATAAATGCCTACAGTTTCGAGTTTTCTTCAAAACTTAACATATCCATTTTATTCATTTTTATGCTTCGTTATTACTATGTTTTAGACAAAACCTTAAAAGTGAATACAGACTACTCTGACGTGTCGTGGGCTCACGGCATAATGCGTGGGATATAACATCTAACACCGGCTTTTGAGCGGTTACGTTAATATTAGGCTGACGTGAAATGGGACACGTAGGATGATGCAATCTGACGCCATACGCCTAATGACGCGAGAAGAAGAATATAAAAAATTCTAGATTTTCGTCAGTTGTAGGAAGGCGTCAGATGAATCAAGTGGTTTCTCGTGTACCGTTTCCAGTAATTATTTTAAGATAGAAGAGATGTTAATAGGATACCTTCGGTTAAATCCAGTGTTGTATGACCCGGTATGTTTTTTATTTATTTATTTTTTTTTATTAATCAATTTATTGAAATTTACAAGTGTACATCAAGTAAATGTGTTTAAAAAAAAACGTTTACAATAACATGCCAAAACTTGAGATGAACTACTCATCAGTAGCACTTAAGTAAAAAATAAAAAAAAATCTACACAAGAAGATCTCTGGGCCATTTTCTTTTCAGACGCCTCGGAGGATTATCGGGAATTGAGTGGGAAGCAAATGGAGAAACTAGGGGATTTGAGTGGTTATGGAGCTTACTATGAAAGGATTGGTATCTGGTTTGGGCTAAATCAGCAACATATGGAACATTAAGATCTTTATGGATACGTTTATTGGTGACAAAGTAAGGAGCATTGAGGATTTTTCGAAGGATTTTGGATTGTAAGGATTGGATGGTTTAGTAGAGCCCCAAAGCTATGTTCATATAGGTCTAATCACAGTCAAGTAAATGAGCCTTTTGTATCCGATCAAATTAGCTATTTCTTTGCAAAATGACAAGAAATTTTCGATTTTATAAACATAAATTGGTGGCGGATCTGAGTCAGAAGTATGTTGAGAATTTGTGCTATTGTTATCACTGTTAGATGGTATAGGGGCATTGAAAGTTGAGGTGCTTGGTGTAATTGATTGAGTTGTTTTCACTGCAGTAGATTTACTGCGGGTTTGATGGCTAGCATTGGTGAGTGGCTGTTTTGATTTTGCCATCTTGTTTTTCTTTTTGTTCGGCGAATTTCCCGCTGATCCAGGGGCGCTATTTCGATGGCGCTTTTGAAGAACTCTTCTTAATTGGGAATCAGTTTCACTGATTTCCGAGTAGGGGGTGTCTTCCTCCGATTCGTCACCAGATGTGACAACTTCCATCATTAGATATTAATTAAGTAAAAATAAAAACGAAATATATATAAATTAAAATTAAATTAATGGTAATAATAACAATTATACAATTAATATTGAAATTATTACCTCTTTGAAGAACCTATTTACATAAATTTTACAATATTTATTCTGCAGTAAAACATAATAAAATAATTCTATTAAAATAATACTAAGAATATGCAAAATTAAAAGATGTATTCTACCAGCCGGTAGGATTACGGCAAGCCAGTTAGACTGCTTTACCTGGTATATTGTTATTGTTCAAATTAATTTAAATGTTTCACTCACCTTACTGAAAGTAATATAAAAATGTTCTATGGTCATTAATTTCACCTTATTGTGAAGATAAGGGCGGAATTTTAGTTAATACACTGTTAAAGAAAGTCACAAACACAGAGCGATATTAGGCGTGCAGTCTGGGTGCGGCCATCTTTTAGAACTCTGACCCGGTATGTTGAGTGGGTTTCTCTATTTTCGGACCAACCATGCTTAAAAGATGGTAGAATTCATTTCTTGTCATTCTGTAATAGCACTTAAACCGCTCTTCATCTTCTATTAATTGAGGCACTGAATTTTGGAACGCCCCGAATTCGGCTTGCCCCATGTTGATATGATGGACCCATTCTCTAAACGAGTAAATGGATGCAATACACAAAGCAGCCATTTCTTCTTCTTCTTCCAGCATGTCAAAAACACAAAGTATATTCATGGTTGAAGGTTAAAAACAAACTGTCGGGGAATGCAATGGGCACGCAGTAGTTGCTATAAGTCAGGCCTATGTGAACACCCCTTCATGTCTGACGTGGTCCTACGATGCCTGACGAGACGTGGGAACACGTAACGTCAGAGTAGTCTGTATTTACCTTTACTTGGAATCCACATACAATACGAAAATAACAGGAAACTTTCGTTTACTACTTCAACGTCTACTTGACAAATGTACAAACCGTCCAATCAATTACAAAAGACTCATTTACATAACAGTAAATACGTGGCCATAAGGAGTTGAGCATTGGGGCTCCACAAAACCATCCAATTCACCTTGTATCCAATTCTTACAAAATCCTCAATGCTCCTTACTTTATCACAAACAAAGTTATCCACAAAGATCTTAAAATATCTTACGTTTCTGACTTAGCTAGCTCAAACCAGATATATTCTTTCATAGCAAACTCCACAACCGTTCAAATCCATTGGTATTACAACTTGGTTCCCATTCTATTCCAGATAACCCTCCGAGGCACCTGAAAAGAAGATGGCCTCGGGACCTTATAATATAGTGCTTCATTATATAGAATCTTTATAAGTGCTACCGATGAGTAGTTGCTTTAAAAACAAGTGACGGGTCATTTTTATTATCATCACATTTACTTGATGTATTTTATTTATATTAAATACAGTTGTAAATTTCAATAAATATTAACAAAAAAGAGGTTTTTCTCTTCCTGAAAAATTGACTAAAGTGGACATGTTAAGGTTTAAAAGAAAATTCCTAAATTCAACTTACATATATAGTATTATGAATCAGAATTACAATATCGTATTAAGTAGTAATCCGTAAAACATATCGTAATATAATCAGACATTGTGTATGCTTTGAACAGAGAGAGAAACGATAACATGGAAAATCCATGTTGGAATATTCCCTTCCTCTCCCACCAGAGCGGAGACAGAGTACCTGTTGCTGTAATCTATTTGTATTAGCTTTATCATACGAACAGCTGTTATTATTCAAAACTCTGAAGCTGTCCTATGATATAAAAAATATTAAAATATACAGTGGAAGGATGTCGTTCATACATTTTGTCACAAACGGGATTCCAGGTTATATTTCCAGTTATATAAAAAACGTTTTTTTACTTTACATTATAGAATAGAAAAACGCATAACAAAAACTCCTTTGCAGAATTAACGAAAAGTGGGAAATAAAGTGGGCCTTTATTATTATATGTATTTATTTATTTTTTTTTAAACTGCGTTAATTGAAAAGCAAATACGATCTATCTCATTCTAGAACAGGAGGTAATACAGAATGTAATGAGTAAATTTATAAAATGGATACAATACAAATAAAATAGATAATTAGGACGCAACAATCCAAACCTTACTGCTCCTTACTTTGTTTTGTTGCTTTCCTTACAATAAACTTATCCATAAAGATGTTAATGTTCCATATGTTGCTGATTTAGCCCACACCAGATACCTATCCTTTCATAGTAAGCTTCATAACCACTCAAATCCACTAGTTTCTCAACTTGCTTCACTTTTCATACTCCATTAATGGAGTAATCAGATTCTCCGAGGTATCTGAAAAGAAGACATTCTCGTATACAATTTTTATTGAATTACTACTGATGAGTAGTTCTTTTCAAGTTTTGGCATGTAATTGAAATCACTATCAAAACAATTACTTGATGTAGCTATATATTTTGTACAGTAAATACAATTTGTAAATTTTAATAAGTAGATATAAAAAGAAAAAAAATAGGACGCAATTATGTTACATACACAAATACATCATCCTGGGAATTCTCGAAATAAATATGCCTGTATGTATGTGGGCAACAAAATCTACACAGATTCCAGTGCTGCGTTTCTACTGAAATTCTTTATTCATATCCACATCTATATCTCCTATGTTCTGGTTAATTTCTCGTGGCTATGTTTTTATTAAATTTTTACTATAACTGTGGAGTCTTGAAGGGTTTTATATGAATGTGATATTAAATATGGGAATGTGTCAGCCTATAAGTTATACTTTCTTAATGATTTACCAAAAAATGAGGCATTTGTGTTTTTGTTATTTTTAATTGAAGAGTATCTTAACGTGTATCTATTTATAGCTGACCCTAGGATGAGAGTGAATTTATATTGTAAATAAAGTATGATGGTATTTTTAACTTATAATTTAATTAAGTTATATATATATATATATATATTTTAATGCATATACTTCACTTATATTTATATACTACATTTTATATTATTTATAGCATAGTTATTTTCTGATTTTTTTTTTCCAATTTTTTTTTTTCTTCTTTTATCGTACATAAGGTGTGAATGTAATCACATAAAGTCATCTATATTACTTATTGTCCACAATTGTGGTAGATTGTTATAATTACTAATAAATGTTTTATAAAAAAAATATCGTTGTATTGTAAATTTTTGATGTGTAGGTCTACAATTGTTTTATTTTCTATGAGTTGATTTTATTTAGTTTTCAAAGTCGATCTTTTATGTGGATAATATAAAATTAACAATAAAACAAACTGTTTATTTTTAAAATTATTTATAAAATGAATAGAAATACAAAGATACTATAATAATAATATAAATAAAATAGTATTTCTTGAATTGAGCTAGTGCAGAGAGTTATGCTGGATGGTATCTGTCGCGCCGCCATTGTTCAAGAGGCCCATTTACCTAAACATTTTTTTTGTATTTATTTATTTCTTTTTTTTTGTTTTACTTTATATATTTATTCACAACTGTCAATTATAATTAAACAACCAGAGAATGTGTTGTAATGGCTTGAAAGGCATGAGGGGGAATAGAACCCAGCGGCACCTCCAGTCTTTATTTTCATTTTATTTTAGTCTAGGAGGTCTCTCATTCAGCTCCTTTTTAGTCTTCTCTGTGTGTTGTCGGGAATATGTGTTGTGGCCATGTCGTTTATAAGTGTATTAGGATTTCCATGTCATTTTTCGTGGAATCGTTTTTAGTAGGTTCCTATTTCTTCGTTAACTGTTGGCAAGCGTAGGTTAGTATGTACAGTTATGTTATGTTCCTTATGTACCGGGGTACTTTTGTGATTGTCTGGAATGTTTTTTCCTAGAAGATATTATTTTTTAAGTTTAAAATTATATTTGAGCTAGAAATTAATCATTACAGTTAACATAGTTATAAAAATAATATATATTCATGAGTCATGATATGACATACAACATATATGATGATATGTGGAAGACAGTATAAAAAGACCTATAGACTTTTCCTGAATTCAATTTAAGAAATGAGTGGATACAATGTGGCACATAACAAAATTTAAGCAAACCCTTCTATTTTTATTGTAAAATTAAAGGACTTAGCTTTATCTACCAAGAGATCCCAGAACCAAATATTCTGAGTTATTAAAGAATTTTGGTTGTTCTGAATTAGTACTGACAAATTGGAAAGACATGTTTTTTTAATTTATCATGTTTAATTCAACCGGTTGAGTTCCAGTAAATAATAGTGCTCATAATGTTTCTGTGAAAAAATTTAGAATTATTACTTCGAATTGTAATTAATTTATTTTGGAAAGATTGTTTCTATTTATGTTTGACAACAATGGTTAAACATACAGCAAACGAATTATACATTTATAAATAATAATTTTTTTAATAAGGAGACAAGCTAGAGAGTCATTAAATAGTTTAGCCTGTAATTTATTATCTCATATTTCTTATTTTTGTAAGTGAAACGAAAACTTGATTATTAAATGTTGTATTGAGATAAATTGTGTTTTAGAAAACATTGCTCAGAATTCCATTAAGTAAGTGCTTTAATAATATGCTTTGTATTTCACAGATACTAGCCTTTGTGTATGCAACTTTATTCAATTTAGTTTAAAAATCGTGTTTGTATATTTTTTTTATTTTTTTTTTCAGATCCGACAGGGCCAGAATAATTAAATTTTAAAATGAAAACTCTTTTATCTCTGACAGGCAGAAGCACACAATGGGATTGACCCATTAAAGGTCGAAGCTTTTTGAAGTATAACTCTATTAATAAGATAAAAAACAAAAAAGCAACAGAGAAACCTATAATTTAATATAAACTAGCAATAGCCTTCTCTACAGTAAATAAGGTTATACTCCGCAAAAAATAACCTGACCGTAACCTCCCAGAGTATATTGCCGTCCACAGACCGCCTAATCCCATTAACCTTCCCGTACCCCGTTCAGCATTCCCTCCACTTCCCCGCCGGTGGATTATCCCGCTCCTAATTGGATCATGCAAGGAAAGGTAGGCCTCGTATGAGCAAGATATTTTACGAGTCTTTGGCTCTGAAATAACTTAATTATGAGAGTATATCGTTTATTTAGCTAGTTATAATATAGAAAAGAAGTTCTCCCGACCCGCAACACACACCACTATCGAAGCGCCTTCTAGAATATGGTTCGATACAACGCACACCCAGGATGAAAGTGACGCAATTAAATACTTCCTCTTTTTTTATTTTATTTTTTTATCTGTTCCTCTGTTCTCAAAGCTAAAATATCAAAGAAAGAAGAAATCAACTATAGCCTGGATAACAGAAATAAGAAAAGAACTGGAAAGAAACAATATCAAAGAATCAGAACTAACAGACAGAAACACTTTCAGAACTGAGATTCTGAATTTAGAAGGTTACCAAGGCAGGATAGGTAAGAAAGCAAGTACGAAATGGGCAAAAGAAAGAAAAAGCAACATGGGGAGAAGATAAAGAAATACTGGAGACAAAGAAAACAACAAAGAAGAGTAGAGGAACTGATTTTGTTATGTGATTCTAGTTAGTCAACACGCACGCACACACACACACAAATATATATATATATATATATATATATAAACAGAGTGTTCAGCATAAGACTGCAGTAACTTCGAGAGACGATTCTAGGCATGCTGAACACTTTGTTTTTATATATATATATATATATATATATATATATATATATATATATATATAAAAACAGAGTGTTCAGCATAAGACTGCAGTAACTTCGAGAGACGATTCTAGGCATCATTTGCACCAAAAAATTTCATATACTATAGCTGGATTCTCATCCGTTTTGTAGATATTTCTAATTTATGTTTTATTAGAAACTTCTAATTGTTGACCAATAATTGTCTACATTTCCTTAGAAGAAGATTGAATTTCCTTTAAAATAAACTTGTTTAAACTTCAAAATAGCAGCGTCCAGTATTTAACTTATTAATACAAACATATGAAATAGCAAGTTTCTTATTCCGTTCTAAAATTTTGACTGCATTTTTCTCAAAAATATTACATATGTTACAAACGTGCATTACTCGAAAAAAACTTCTACACACAAACACCTTTTGAATAGTATAACATGAATAGTAATGATTTCTAAAATTGATACTGAAATTACAAAAAACAGGGAGATGCAAAATCGGCATTTTTGGAAATACTGAGAGAATGCTCAGAAATTTTAAATAGTTTTATTAATAGAAAAGTAATTTAGTCACAATTACCTATTAATATTATTCTTATATTTGAGTTTTAAGATAGTTTTATTAAAATTTACATAACTTAAGTTACAATAATTGTTCAAAATATCCTCCCTCTTCACTGATACACAGCACCGATCTTTTTTTGAGTGCATGTACTGCTAGGCGAACTTCATCATGATTTTGCCGCATTGTATTGCAGCAGTTCCCTCCTCTGTAGCGACATACACTCCAATAGATCAAATATTTCAGTGTTATTTTTCTATTAATAAAACATTATTTATGAGTGCTGCAATACAATGCAATGCGGCAAAATCATGATGAAGTTCGCCTAGCAGTAGATGCAGTAGAAATTGGCTTAAGTAAACAAAAAATTTAAGACAGAACAAACAAACAAAATTAAACAGTGGGGAGGCTTCCAAGATAAAAACAGTTCCAAAAAGACGGTTGAGACAATGGACGGCAGAAGAGAGGAAAGAGAAAAGTGAACAAATGAAGAAGTATTGCAGAAAGCGTAAAACTAACTTGGTGGCTTTAATTGGTCCTTAGCTGTTCTGTAACGGAAATAATAATAATCTATAAAAGATCTAAATAAAACATAAAAAAACAATAATATAAAATAAAAACACGAAATCCTGCATCAATTTTTGGACATCACATTATAATTTCGAGCTAATGTAAATGAATTAAAAATAAATAAATAACAAACAACTTTATATTATTCAACATTTTTGGTATTGTGGATTATTACAAAAGATAAAATAAAAAAGATAATATTTTCCAATTAACTTGAAGGGATACCTCAGGGCTGTGACATTACCGCTCCTGTCCAAAATTTAAGGCCTCATAAAATTGGGGGAGGTGACTCCCTCCACAACCCCCCCCCCCCCTCTGCCACCTGTTGTCATGGAGAAATGAAAAAGAACTCCTTTCTCGGGGTCTAATCTACTTCCCTCTTCCCTCTCCTCTCTTACCTCAACTTACAGAAATAATGATGGATTTTTTATTCGCTATGAAGTGTTTTAGGAATGATCAAGAAGAATACCCTGTTTTTTAAAATAGGGCTATTGGAATGGTTATCTGGTCATTTAAACAAAAATTTGAATCGGTTTCTACAAAGAAGCCAATAGTGGAGAATAGTCTAGTAATAAAATCGGCAATTAATTTATCAATCTTAATTATAATTAATAATACTTTGTGAGAGTAGGAAAAAAAAAAGAAAAAAAAAATATTGAAAACTATTTTCAACTTAAACTTAAAAAAATGTAAAGCATATAAATTGATTAGTAGAAATAGTCTTTTAATAACCAATATGATTATAATAATATATATAAATAAACATATATGAAAAGTAGACAAAGATTAAAAAACTGTGTTTTCTGTTACTATCAATTATAGATTTCTGCGTAAATAAGTAGAAATAATACAAAAATAAATAATAGTACTCTGTGAGAATAAAATAAATAGAAAAAGAAAAACATTAGTGAAAACTACTTAAAACTTAACTTTCAACTTAAAATACTAAACAGTGTGGTCAGTTACTAACAAAAATAGATTTCTGCATAAGTAAATAGGTAATATTAATTAAATTTATATGTTTTTTATTGTTAATAGAGTTTCTATTGATAAAGTATTGGTCAAAAAAGAAATGCTCTTTCAAGAATTTTGGTCTTTGGGTATTTTAGAACTCTTATAATAGCAAAAAAAAAAAAAAAAAAAAAATCAATTAAAGTAGAAATAAGTAATAAAAACCTATCCAAAGTAAATCCAGACATTTTTTTTTTCCTGAAGTAGGAACTTGAAGTTAATTTGGATCCGATGTTTCAAAGGGATTAATTATGTCTCCCTACTTAAATGTTTCGGCTTCCATCTATCACCCTCTCTCCCTCTCTCTCTCTCTCTCTCTCTCTCTCTCTCTCTCTCTCTCTCTCTCTCTCTCTCTCTCTCTCTCTCTCTCTCTCTCTCTCTCTCTCTCTCTCTCTCTCTCTCTCTCTCTCTCTCTCTCTCTCTCTCTCTCTCTCTCTCTCTCTCTCTCTCTCTCTCTCTCTCTCTCTCCCTCTTGTACAAATAAATTTATTCTCAACTTAAAGTTTTTTTGTTTTTTTTTTAATCATAGCGATATTGGTGAATTCTTTTAGGTCTTTCATCTTGATCACATAAAGAGCTCAGGGGATCGAATTTAAATCTATAGAACTGACTGTGAGAGTTGGTTTATAGCTTGTGTCCTGTTTAATAAAATTCCTTTACCCACATTCGATACAGTGCGATATTTTCCTTTTTTTCGACATTTTAGATTTAAACGATATGAACATAACAGTAGGTAGCCAACAAATGATAAGTAGTAAATCTAAACTTTCAATACATTGGGTCGTCTGGAAACCAGTTAATTTTATTCAAATAAATAATTAAAATACATTTTTAATATTAAAAATACGCCTCATTCCTCCTTATACATCTATAACAACGTGTCACAACTACTCCCGCGATGAATCCCTAATGTCAATGAAGGTTTAAAATGGGGATTAGGGTGCGTTATCTGTAAACCAAGTTAGTCTTGGCTTTTTGAGGCCTGGGAACAAGAAGGGTCAAAAAGTCCCAATTTTTTCATTGGGTTCATTGATTCCCGGTTTTTGGCTCATCTCAAAAACAGCTAGCCGTATGCAAAACATGACTATTTACTGAATTAAAGGTAATTAAATTCTCTACAAATTATGGCTTAATACACTTTTTTTCATATTCCATACGCTTGGCAAATGTAAAAAAGGGGTTTTCACCTCACGCTCTTTCTATATATCTTCTAAACAGTTCATCCTAAGATAAAATACCTTATTATAAATGTTGCAGAGCATTTAATTTACTTTCAAAAAATGCAAATATATTCCAAGTCATCTTCAACCTGTTCTCCTTCGTCAAATATTAGAAAAAAAATAAATAGAATTTAAGAGCGTAGTACTTCAGCTCTATGTTGATTTCCAAAAGACTTACGATTCGATAAACGCCCAAAAAACTGCTTGATATTTTGATTGAACTGGGGATACCAAAGAAATCGAATAATCTAGTACCAGGTATGCAGGTTTAAAATGTCGTTTTAATTGCAATAGAATGCGCTCTTAGCCTATTGAAGGATTTGCTTATTTCTAAACGCTATTTTGTTTGTTAGTCATTTGTTTACAAAAGTCAGTTTTTTTAAGTCGTTTACGTGGACGTATCATACCTTTCTTTGGTGTTAAAAATGTCTAATTTTAAGCCAAATAAAGAGCATTTGCGGCATGTCATGATTTTCTTATTTAATCAAAAGAAAAAAGGCATCTGAATGTCATCGAATTCTTGTTGAGACTTATGGCGATGTTGCTTCAACCGTCAGGACATGTGAACGTTGGTTTCAAAGTTTCAAACGTGGTGATTTTGATGTTACTGATCAAAAACGAGATAATCGACCAAAAAAGTTTGAGGACTTCGAATTGCAATCTTTATTAGACGAAGACAATACCCAAACCCAACAAATGATAGCAGAACAGTTGAATGTCACTAGGCAATTTTTTTAAATTACTGTGTATATATTTTAAGAAATAAACGACATTTTAAACTTGCATACCTGGTAAAGATGTGCATGTCCGGAACATTTAGTAGAGTCCAAATCGGTAGTTTTTATTCCGAAAAGTTTGAGGTACGTTATGGTTTAAAACAGGGAGATTATCTTTCTCCGGGAATTTAGTTTATTTATTTATTTAACTTAGTACTAGAATACGTCATTAGGAAGGTAATGCTTAAGGGAAAAGGATTAGAGATGTGTGATAAACTTCCGGTTCTTGGTTATGCTGATGGTTTGGTACCAAAGCCAGTAAACTATTAAATTAAACGCAACTACGCTCATGAAAACGAAATTGGTATAGTAATTAATACCGATAAAACGAAATATATGGTTAGTGATAGACATTGTGAATATTTTAGTGATGGAGATATTTTCGTGATAAAGTTTGAACACGTTGAGCAATTTAATTTAACTTTATTTTGTCATGTTTTGCGTACGGCACTCTGTGTTTGAGATATCAGCGAAAAACCGGGAATCTTTTGATCCCCCCTTCCTGTTTCAAGGCCCGAAAACGCCAGGACTTTTGGTATGTTAACATCAAAACTACCCTGAACATGTTTCCGAAGAAAGCCTTGGGTAACAGAAAACGCACTCAATTATCCTATATTGACTGGACTGTAAGGGATCTGTCTTTCACCTCCTCAATTTTCTATGTATATTTATAACTGAATATGAATTGCATTGACTACTCCTGATATCATCTTTATGCTGACGACTTGCAAATGTATCTTTTCTTAAATCGTTCAGATTCGACTGTTAAGCTCCAGAAAGACATCTATAGCATTAGTAGTAGAGAATAAGTTAAGTCTGATTTCAGAGAAAACAAAGGCAATCCCCATTGGTTCAAAACCTCACCTAAATGCTCTTCCCTACTATCCAATGTTTTCTCCCAAAAACCGTCCCATTCATTTCCGAAATTCCGTTACAAATCTGAGAGTAACTTTTGATCATCATCTTTCTTGGAATAATCATATTTACCAGGTCAGGAGGATATCTATTTTTATTCTTAAAAAACTTCTACATTTCCGCGATTCGAGTACTTGACAATTTTTCCCTCATTTTCCCCTAATTTGATTACTGATGCATACTACATGGAGGGATCGACAAGAGATGTAATACATTAATGAAATGTTTGATCAGATTTATTTTAGGGACCCCTCAAACACATGCTAAAATAAAAGAATCTTATCGATAAACAAATAAAACTTTAATGTTTAGTTGAAATTATCTTTACTTATGAGGGCGGGCGAAACCGCGACGGGAATGCTAGTATTATAAATAAATTATATTTTGTCGACCCTTAGAAATTATATAATTAACTATTTTACAATAATCGGGTTATAGGTCCTTTATATTTAACAATATTTGTTCAAACAATATTATTATTTATCCATTTTGTAAATATACACATTTTCTTTCTTCCTTCTCCTCTCTCCTCTTTTTTTACGTTTCGACCCCTTATTTAATGGGATCGTCTTCAGAACAAAAACTGGGTACCCCGAAACTCCAGGCCAGTAAGCCCACCGATTCCTGCAGCGTGCTTGCCAGCTCAGACACCAGGGTACTGCTGCAGGAGTCGGTGGGCTTACTGGCCTGGAGTTTCGGTGTACCCAGTTTTTGTTCTGAAGAGGATCCCATTAAATAAGGGGTGGAAACGTAAAAAAGAGAGGAGAGAGGAGAAGGAAGAAAGAAAGAAATGTGTATATCTACAAAATGGATAAATAATAATATTGTTTGAACAAAATATTGTTCTTCTTTTCTCCGTCCCTGAAAAGAACCTGAAAGAAGATGGCCTAGAGACCTTTTAGTGTAGATTTTATTGAAGTGCTACAAGTGAGTAGTTATCCACAAGTTATTTACATGCCATTGTATTCACTGTCAACACATTTACTTGTATATTATTTTGTACAGTTGTAAATATCAATAAATGAAGAAAAAAATATATATATATATCTGTCATCCTCGGGAATAAGTTGTTAAGCCAAATTATGACCACAAAATATGTTAAAGTGACGAAACAAAACCGTGGTGATTTTTCATAATGGTAAATAAGTGTTCCTTTCTCCTAGTGCACGAACGAAACCCTTAGTTGCAACTCACATAATTTATTTTATAATAATCGTTTTGTCCCTACTATTTATTTTTGCCTTGACTAATCATTTAATTTATTTTAACTTTAGTTGGCTCTATGGGATTATTTTAAAATCGAACGTATAATGTCAGATATAAAAAAAAAAAAAAAAAAAAGGTCTAAAGCGTAATCAACTTCTGAAGAAATTTGTGACATAGAAGGATAATTATCTGTTAAAATACTGTTGCATTTTAGTACGTTTGGATCGGTTATCTGACCCAATGATTTGTGTTTGGCGAAACACGAAAGTCGTTTTGTATATAGAGTTTGTTCCTGCTCGTTCGTGCAGTGAAATGAAACTGTCACTGTAAACTGATAGATAGTGTTTATGCAGTTTTGAGTCTAAAGTTCAACCAGGAACTAAGCCAATTTACACCACATCCCTGCACTCAGAATAATCATGCGACCAATGAAAATTATTGGAAATGCTATTTAACATTTGGTTGCAAGTAAACATTTGGGCAATTTATAATAAACAAAGTAAATGTTTTAGTAATAACGCCATATATTATAAGACTATATATTATATTATGGTTATATATTATATATAACAGGAATAAAATAACGTAAATACAATAGTATGTGAAAAGATAAAATAATTCTAAATACTTATTTAATTATTTATATATTTGCGGAAGATTGATAGTCTAACAGGTGTAAATAATAAATTATTTTTAAATGGAGTAAGGGAATTAGCTTTACGAATAGAAGTGGGTAGGGAATTCCAGAAGGAAGTAGCACGAATGATGAAGGATTTGTCAAAGGAAGCAGCTTTATGTGAGGCGGAATACAGGTTTAAAGGTTGGGTTCTTGTGTTTAGGAGGTGGATAGAAGAACGCAGAGTTAATAAATCAAGGATATAGGAAGTGTTTTTTGGTCTTTAGAGATTGGAATAGGAAAGTACCCAGAAAGTATTGCCGTCGGAATTTAGGAAATAGCCACCCAAGCTCAGAATTTCGGCAAGTAACGTGTTGAGTCTCACTCAACTGCAAAATGGCAATGCTGGGATTGACCGGTACTTTGATATCACTTTGTTTGTTGGAAGATATTGAAATTGAATGATCCAGTCTTTTACGTATATATCTATTTACAATTAATGTTATTGTAAACAAAACAAAACATTTTTACTGACTGGGTTCCATTTTTTTATTTGATTTTTAGACCGGGATTTAGTGCTCAAGAAGCCCTTGAAATTCTTTTTGGAAAAGAGAACCCCAATTTTCATCCGATTAGTGAGTTTGTGGAGCCTCCGCCGCCTTCTGTTCTTTCGGATGAGGAATCTGTCCACAGCTTCTTGCCCCAGCTGAACTAATATTGCCTATTGGGGAGGGCAGGGGAACATTATCAGATGATAACGAATTGGAAAACATTATTCGCCCTTTGTTAACGCCTCAAAACTCCGGACTAGCTAGTGAGCCAGATTCCACATTATGGGTTAAAAAAACGGCTAAGCTGAACCATTTTTTTAATTATTTTTTAAATGTTATTTACAACTTCTTTAACAAGTATGGAAAGTTTCATGAGAAAAGCTTGACAAAAATAGTTACGGTCCTTAAAGGGTTAAGATCTTCATGGATAAGTTGATTTGTGACAAAGTAAGGAGCATTGGGGATTTTTCGAAGGATTTTGGATTGTGAGGATTGAATACGAGATGAATTAAATGGTTTAGTGGAGCCCTAAAGCTCAACTCCGTACGTCCAAATAGATCTAATCACAGTCATGTATATTAGTCTTTTGTAATTCATTGGTAGCTTTGAACGTTTCTCTAGTAAATGTTGAAGTAGTCTGTAAAGACGGGCAGTTTTTTATCGTTTTAGTCTATAATTAAAAATAGAAAAAAAAAAATTAAATACAAACTTAAGTTATATTATATGTGATTATAATATGTAAACACATAAATGGTAATGCTTTAGAGGGAAGATAAAAATTTACAAAAGATGATGATTATTTACTAAAAAAAATGTTGTTTTTTTTAGTTTTTTAAGTAGTCTTTGTTCCCGGTCTCAATCAGCTGGGTCTCGCCATCTCTTGAGAATTAAAATAACACCAAACCTGCAATCAATATGCACCTCAAAGTAATACATTGCAATCTCAAAAGTTTCCATTGCAAAGGCACGACTTATTTTTATACGGTCTGCAAATTTTTCCTCGTTTTTTATTTATAAAAGAGACATCAATGACGACCAAAAGGATAGCATTGGCGGAATATCCTTATATGGTGGAATATCGTTAGACCCTAGCATTTTTTTTTTTTTTTTTTTTTTTTTCCCCATCTTCCATTTATTTACAATACATACAATATATATATTAGGATCTTGGATTGCCTTGCGGCATTTAAAGATGGGTGTCCTCGGCAGCTGCTGGATCCACACTGTTGACGGATGGTCTTCCTTCTTCTATGTTGAGCGAGGAGGAGTCAATCTGCTGGCGGTGGTGGTTCTAACGGGTCAGTCTGTTGAGCCTGAACCCCTTCCCTCGGCGAGTACGTCCGCTAAGGGGGTCAAACCTTGCCAACTCCCAGGCCTGGGAGGCGGGGCTACGTCCCTGAAGAGAGTGTAAAAAAAGACACTGTTTTACAGATCTGCCAGGATCTGACGTTTTTTTCGAGGCCGAAGGACATCCTTGGCCACTCTCTCCATCCACAATTAGAATTAGATTTTTCGTCCTTAAGGATTGCTGTTTTAACTGGTTTAACGTCAAGGTCAACTATATCAATTTTCCAATCGACTTTGGATTCTCAATTTCGGTGCCGATTCTTTTCTCAAGAACCAGTGGAATCGCGAATCGACAATTGTAATCAAAGTTATATTATATTAAGATTACTGGAACTGGGCAGAGTAAAAACTCAAGATATATCACAAAAAAAGAATGTATTTTCACTCTAAAAGTAGCTGTACAAAAATTAATTTATATATAAAAATTCATTTATATAAAATATAGGTTTATTGTACATAAAAATTATGAGATCACATCGATACAGATTTTATTACCGGAAGCAGGCGCCGAGCAATATCAGTACTCAGCTGTTACTCTAGAGAAATCCCAGCTCTCTCTCAATCCCTTTCATTTTCTCCGAGATTTTCTTTTCTTTTTTTTTCAAGTTTCTATCTTCACTTGAATTTTCACCCTTAAAAGAAATTCCCGAGATGTCTATCTTAATAAAAATATGTACCAGAAGTTAGAACACGAATTTACAATGAAGTTTCGCCTATAAAACAAACGAAATGAACCGTGGTTCTATAGTTCTATAGTCGAAATTATATTAATACTAGCATCCACCGTCGCCGTTTCGCCCGTTCGCCTAATTAACGACTTTTAAAAATTTAATTAATAACTTAAGTATTATTTGTTTATCATTAAAAATATTATTTTGAAATATTAAATTTAGTATTATTTTTTTCAATCATAATTTCGCGCATAACAGTAATTTTTAAACTAGTTAAAATTGCACAGATTAGGTGATTGAAGATTACATAAAAGCATAATTTGACATGCAATTTTTAATTTTAATGAATGAATTGGTAATCTAGATGGACAGAGACTATTAAGATATTCCTGCGGAGAATAGACCGCATTATCACTGCTTACAACTAAAGGCCCATGAATCATATTTTCACACACAATATTAAAAATCAAATGATTTTTTTTTTTTTTTTTTCATTTATTGATATTTAAAACTGTACAAAATAATATACAACAATTAAATGTGTTTACAGTGAATACAATGACATGTAAATAACTTGTGAAGAACTACTCTAGGCCATCTTCTTTTCAGGCACTTCGGAGGATGATCAGGGATGGAGGAGGAAGCAAGTTGGGATAATAGTGGATTGGAGTGGTTAGGAGCTTACTATGGAAGGATAGGTATCCGGTTTGGGCTAAATCAGCAACATATGGAACATTAAAATCTTTATAGATAAGGTTATTGGTCACAAAGTAAGGAGCATTGAGGATTTTTCGAAAGATATTGGATTGTAAGGATTGGATATGAGATGAATTGGATGGTTTAGTAGAGCCCCAAAGTTCAACTCCGTACTAATCACATAATAATCACATAATCACAGTCAGGTAAATGAGTCTTTTGTAATTAATTAGGAGCTTTGAACGTTGTCTAGTATTGAAGTAGTCTGTATTGACGGGCAGTTTCTTCTCGTTTTAGTCTTGTATGTGGATTCCAAGCTAGACGTTTGTCCAAGTGGAGTCCAAGGTAGCGGATCCTTTCAACAGGGATTAGTGGAATATCATTAAAGGATACTGTAGAACAGGAAGTCGTAGGTTTACGACGTAAACAAAAGATTAAAATTTTCATTTGGTAATCATTTTTATTCAACCGAAAAATTTATTGATTTTCTCTGGTTGGATTTTAATTTTTTTCCATAACAGTATATGGCAGTGCAGCAAACCATAGTTCTGCCACTCTAAATAGTATATTTCTGTTGTTATCATTGCTAAACGTTTTTGTAGCTATGAAAATGATGTAGTTATAATTTGGTACGGATGGGTTCAGTATTTTTATCATTGTAAACTCTATTGTACAATGGCGCTGGCTACATTATCGCCATTCCATGAGGTAGAGTCGCCTTGGCAACGAGTTGAAAATCTGTCTGTGTATATATCGCCTAGCAACAATGGCAGATTCATGCTAATACAGCCATCTTTACTATTATATAAAAGGATAAGTCATTTTTGGTTTCTGATCACTAACCATGAAAACTGCTGGATCAATCTATACCAAATTTAAAAAAAATCATCTTTATAGTTCAAGAAAGGTTAAACAATTATAAAATTTACATATTTTCAATTATATTGCCATAGAAAAGCGATAATTATGTGGTGCACTGTGAAGTTTGAAAATTGAACGATAGGTGGTGAGCCACATCTAACAGAGGTTACAAACACATACGGTGTTATATAGAAAGAAATTTATGATACAACTAGCTGAAAGGACCCTGCTCCGCTACAGTTTAATATCATTAGGATGAAGGACAACTTAAATCAGTAAAAGTTAAGCTTAACGTTGATAATAATTATTACTTAAATAAACCTAAAGAATTCCATTCTTAGAATAATTTAAATAAGTAAATTTGACAATTTGCAAAAAAGTTAATTTTATATTATTTTGATAGTCCTCCAGTGAAGCTTCGAAGCAGCACTACCATCTTACCCAGCTCTGATACCAGACCATCAGAGCCTTTTCTTATGGCATACTTTAAGTGAATATAGTCTCAACTTCTCAACTTTTTTGATTTTTTCAAATAAAGTTTAGTCTTTCTATTTCTATTTTTGCGTAAATATCAAGCATAAATTGGTTGAGGGTGACCCTGGACCTTAAAACAGAACTTAATATAACTTCTACTGTTTGCTAGTTCCTTCATTGAAATGTCATTCATGCATCAACTTTAACGAAGTTAAAGTAAATAAGATTCTTCACCTCATAACATTTAGGCGTAAAAATCAGCTTCAGACACGGTTTTTCTTAAGTGGTGTATTAGTGTTTGGGTCACGCTGAGGGATGTTAATACTGTACCCATCATCTCCATGGTAGAACATGAGACGATACTGAAAATAATCATACACTTGATAGAACTCACTGATTCTTATCAGTTTTTTTGTCCCTACATCGAACTGGCCTTACATGTCATCACCAGAGAACATAAGTCTTTTAACCTCCTCTTTAACATTAGTCTTTTAATAGCTTATCGTCACGAAACAACTGTAACTTATAAGTGTCCACCTTTGCAGCCACCATGAGTTTACAGAAAGTACCAATATTATAAGGTTTCAACATCGATCGTATTTTTGCTTGTTAGCAACTAAAAGGAACTTAATTTGTGGTTAAAGTGTGCAGCTTAAACATCAGACCTATTTTTTAACTTAATTTATCTCCAAATACCATATGGCAATTAATCTTTTATTATTCACCCAATAAAAATTGTAATCACATTTTTTCGCGAATTAGCTGCTATTCAGGCCGATTTTTTTAATTCCTTTCTTTGCGAGCACCTACGGCCCTAGAGGAAGCTACATATCGAATTTCATTCCAATCCGTTCGGTGGTTTCTGAGATTTCGTGTTAAATGAGTGAGTGGTATCTGACAAATATATAATAGATTTACTTAATTTTAATTTAATTGTTATAAATTATAAATATGTGATTTCGGTATTGAGAATCGAGAATCGATTTTTTGGTATCGGTACGGGTATCGATAATCGAAAAAGTTTTGTACTAATATATCACTGGATTTAACTAACGAGTATCAGATTTGGTATACTTACAGAAGCGTGGCTCCAGAATACCTTTTATCGATTCTAACCTTCTTACGATTTATTTCGATGTTTTAGTCGCTACTATTCGAGGAGAACGGTTATAATCTTTTATTTACGGAGAAACTCTAAATCCCTGTCCAAAGCAACATTACCTTCTGATATTAAAATAATATTAATAATCTTATGAGGAATAAGAAAATAATTAAGTGGAAATTAGAAAATATCAAAATATAAGACACTAAATCAATGCTGAATTGATATTATATTAAATCAGAATTAATATAATGCTAAATTACAAGTAATGCTAACTTCTGATAAACTTTCTGATGTCAAGAAAGTATGAATAACAAATTATAAAAATATATAACACAGAATCCTTGTTGAAAGCTATGATGTTAATTTCTGCTATATTTTCTAGATCGATGTGTTTTATTGAATTAATAATACAATCTGCCTCACTTTAGGGCAATAAGTAATATAGACGACAGAGAATGCATTCTCAAAATATGTTAACTGAAAAATTTTTACTTAAATTTATATAACAAATATAAATATATAAAACACCAAATCCATGTAGAAATTAATCTTCTTAACTTTTGCAACACTTTTAAACGTTAGCGAAGAGTAAATAAGAAAACATCAATTTATAAAACAGTAAATCCTTTATAAAACTGATGTTGTTAACTTCTGTTTCTGTTTTAACTTCTGTTTACATTTAAGACGACTAAATATCAATATAACTTACTAAACACACAATCCAAGTTGAAACTGTAGAAGTGAATGTTTAGATGTGAGGTTATAGGAAAGAACTATCGATAAATGTAAACTCGAAGTAACGCGTAACGATCGAACTGGTCGGTGTAGCGCGGGTCAGGCCGGTCTGGTGGAGCCACACTTATGTAAGGGTACCTTGGATTTTTGTTAAATTCATTATGTTTTTCTGAAGGTAATGAATCTATATCTATATCCATACTATTATGTTAAATGACAAGCCATTTTCCGTTTGTGATCACTAACCGCGAATACAAATGAACCAATCTATACCAAATTTTAACTATTTCGCCTTCATAGTTCAAGGAAAGTTTAGCAATCATAAAATATAAAGATGTCCTATTATCTATATATATAAAAATGAATGTGTGTGTGTCTGTCTGTTCTCGATAGATTCAAAAACCATACATCCAATCGCCGTGAAAATTTGGGAAGTTATTAAGTATATCCCCGGGAAGGTTTTTGTAAATTTTTATTTAAAGCAGTGTTGGGGTCCTAGAAATATCCCAAAAATATCAAAATAATATTTATTTTTTATAAATATTACGTTAGTGCAGGTGTTATTAAACAATTACCAATAAAACATATGTTCTAAATTAATCTATATCTCCTTAGTTTTTTAGGAAGGTTTTAAGAAGAATAAAATTCCGTAAAACGATTTCAAATTCATTTTGATGTTTCAGGTTTATAAGTAGGTATGTTATTAAAATAACATTTAATTAGTAATATTTGTTAAGAGTTTAACCATGAATAAATTGAATAATTAAATTTTTACTCATAGAATTTACTTTTATAAAACAAAACTAACCGCAAAAAATACTGAACCAATCTTTACCAAATCTAAACTACATCATCTTCTTAGTTGAAAGAAGGTTTAGCAATAAGAAAATTTACATATTATCAATTAAATTGTTGCTAAAAAGAGATAAAAATGTGGTACGCAGTAAATTTTGAAAATTGACCGATATGTGGCGAGTGCCATTTAAGAGAGGTTATAGCGGTACAATGTTATATAGAGCTAGAAATTGATAATAAAATTGGTTTAATTCAAATAAATTGTTATAAAAAAAAAAGCTATAAATATTTAGTGTGACATGTGGATACTAGGGATGTTTAATAATCGAACGATAAGTTGTTAGCACCATTCTGCAACAGAGTTTGCAATTGTTAAATTATTAACCCATCTGTGCCAAATTTTAACTAAAAAATTTTCATAGTTCTAGGAAGATTTTAAATAGTATAGTTTACTATAATAATTCTTTAGGTAATAGTCGGCTTACGAGCCACTACCAAGTTGATCCTTACGCTTCACTTCGAGTTTAAATTTATCGATAGTTCTTTCCTATAACCTCACATGTAAGCAAACCTCTGCAGGTTCAACTTGGATTGTGTTTTTTTTAGTGTGTTATATTGATATTTAGTCTTCTTAAATGTAAATAGGTTAAACAGAAGTTAACAAAATGATTTTTATAAAGGATTAAGTGTTTTATCAATTCATGTTTTCTTATTTCCTCTTATCTAATGTGTAAAAGTGTTACAAAACTTAAGAACATTAATTTGTACATGGATTTGGTGTTTTATATATTTTGATTTGTTGTATCAATTTAAGTGATAAAATTTCAGTATACATATTTTTTTGAATGGATTCTTTGTCATCCATAATACTTAATGCCCTAAAGTGAGACAGATTGTATAATTAATTCAATAAAACATAAAGATATAAAAATAAATGTGAGAAAGTATATCATAGGTTTCACATTTTTTTTATTTTCACTTCCCCTAAAAATAATATAGCAGAAATTAACATCCTAACTTTCAACATGGATTCTGTCTTATGGAGAATGGACAATGTGAAAATAATCATAGATTAAAAGGTGTACTGTTGGTAATAACTATTGGTGTAATTTTATAGATTAATGTATTTTTTTTTTTAATTTAGAAGCCTGATGATGGAGTATTTTCTGCGAAACATGAAGCTACAAATGTTAAACAAATAGGAGTTATGTTAAATAAATTCTTATTGATTCTGCCTTTATATATTTAAAATATCTGTGGCACCTGTGCATAGTGGGCTAAGTATATTGAAGAAACAATGCTCAATTGCATTCTTCAATACAAGACTTTTATAGATAAACAAATTATTCTTCGTTAATCAACTATTAGTTAAGTTCTTTAATTATGAGAGCGGGCGAAGTCGCTACGGGGAAAGCTAGTATTACCATAAAAAAGCGATAATTATGTGGTGTGGAGTGAAGTTTGATAATCGACCGATAGGTGGCGAACACCATTCGGGAGAGGTGTCATATAGAGCTAGAAATTTATGATAGAATTTACTTCTTTTCAATTTAAATGTTATTAAAAAAGCTATAAATATATAGTGCGACATATGGTTCCCAGTGCAGTTTAAAAATCGACGGATATGCGGTCATTCTGTAACAGAGTTAGCAATAGTAAAACTATTAAACCCAACTGTACCAAATTTTAACTACATCATCATCATCATAGTTATAGGAAGTTTTATAATAATATATCTAACTATAATAGCAATTAAAATGTATAATATTGAGTGCCAGAAACGAGGTTTGCCAAACTGTCAAATACATTTATGGTTAGAAATTAAAATCCGACCAGATGGATCGATAAAATTATTTCTGCCAAATTGGATGTCCAATTACGATTTTACGTACCCTTCAGAAACCTAATCAATGCACTATACTTGTATATCACAATATATAATGAAAGAAACAGTTACAAAAAAAAATTTTGGAATCCATCTTCATAACAAAAAATTTGGACACAGCTGTAAATTTCAAAACAGATACACAAAAAATAGGAGCCCACTATGCACTACTAATAAACAAACTGAATATATAAATGTTAACCTTTGGACCTATTGCAGTAATGGACAGTGATAATGAAGGTGGAAATATGAGCAAAAATTTTAGTTCAAATAGAATTTTTTTTTTTTTTAAGTTATTTTAAGGTAATTATATCAATTAACAATAGCGATAATAGTAAATTTTGCAAAATCATAGATGTGCAGTTGAACATTGTACTTTTTTTGCCTATCAGGTATTTTTATTTGTTGCGATTTTTTTCCGTATTTTTTTATATTGTTTTTCTTGGGTTTTTGTTATTCATTAATTTTTAATGTATGTAGATATTGACATGATACCAGTGACAAGACTTTTAGTCCATTAAAGATTATATTGGAAATGGATCTTGTATTTTTGGACATTTGTAAGGTAATTCATTAGTTATATAAAGTACATGGTCGAGTATAGATGCACATAATATACCTTATTCGCAATTTGCCATGCATGTGTGTTTTTGCATGTTTCAGAGCTTGATAATGTGGCAATGACCATGAAACGTCGCAAAAAAATGAAATACAAAATTATTATTGGACAATCATGTAACATCATATGATTTTTAATAAATAAATATGGGAGAATAATTGCTTTTGTAATTACACCTAATCAATGCAATTTTAACCAGGTTAAAAATGACTGCCATGCGTGAGAATATCATTGAAGAAATAATGCTTAATCCCATACTTTAATACAAGATTTTTATCGATAAACAAATGAAATTTAAACTATTAGTTAAAATAGTTGTTTATGTATGAGAGCGGGCGAAGGCGCAAGGGGTATGGCTAGTTTACAATAAAAGGAAATGACTTTAAAACAACTTTGTAATTATTTTGATAAATTTCCATCGTACTTACTTAATATATATATATATATATATATATATATATATATATATATATCTCCTATACTCGGTTTTTTTTCCGGAAAAATAGCACCTACCCGGATCAAAGTCAAGGGTTAGGCACGGAATTTATTTATTTTTTTATGTTTAAAAATTTTCTGATGATACTGGCTGTTCCCAGAAGGACTGCCTTCTGCGAATCTTGTAGAATTTTATTCGTGAGATCCAGTTCTTTGATTGAGTTGACTGTGATCTCCGGGATCAAGCCATTACTAGAAATGATCAATGGAAACACCCTCACATTTTCAAGACGGTACAGGTGTTTCAGCTCTTCGCCAAGATCCAAATATTTCCTCATTTTCTCAGCAGCCGTGCGATGAACATTATCATCCGTTGGCACTCCTATTTCTATTATAGCTGCTGATTTATTATCTTATATATATATTATTATTATTATTATTATTATTATTATTATTATCGTTACATCCCTGTTGAGAGAGCGTTGGAACTTGACATCTATGATGGTTACTTTTCCCTATTTTTCCTTCGTTCTTCCCAAATTCTCTTCATTAATTTACTATGCTTTTGTTTGCGCTCTGTTGTCCATGTTCTTCCCGTGGTTCTCTGTGGGTGACATTCAAATTTTATTTTTGCTATAAAATAATAGAAATCTTGAATTTTGTACGGTCCTTAATGTCATTGTCACTTATTTTCATCTGTTTCAGGTCTTCTAATGTTTCATTGATCCACTTGGTCTTGTTTTTACTGGAGCAGGCTATTGAGAAAATTTTCTTTGTGATTCTATCGGGATCCATCCGGTACAAATGTCCGTAGAAATTTGCTCTCCTTTTTCTGATGGTATGTCAGTAATTGTGTTAGAATATTTGTAAAGTTCCGAAGTGTGTCTTTTAATCCAGATTCCATCCCGATTCACGGGGCCAAAAATCTTCCTTCGGATCTTCCGTTCTTGTTTTTCAATGTCTTTTATTTAGGTGTGTCCACAAAGTATTGTAGTTTCAGCTGCATATAGGGCTTCCGGAAGCACGACGGTGTTGTAGTTCCGCATTTTCGCCTTTATCGATATTGTTTTTTTGTTGTAATGATTCCAAGTAAGTTTGTATGCTCTCTGTAATTCCTTTAACCTGCCTTCATTAGAAATCTGGTTCAGTCCAGATTGTTGAATAATCTCTCCTAGGTATTTGAATTGGGAGGTCTACATATATATATTCTAATTCTCCAACTTGCTTCCCACACTGTTCATGATAATCCTCCGAGGCCTCTGAAAATAAGATGGCCTAGAGACCTTCTCGTGTATAATTTTTATTAAAGTGCTTCTGATGAGTAGTTCTTTTTAAGCTTTGACATGTTATTGTTATCGTTATCAGCTAATTTACTTAATGTATATAATAGTACAGTTACCAGATACCTATCCTTTCATAGTAAGCTCTATAACCACTATCGATTAGTTTCTCAACTCGCTTCCCTCACCATTCATGATAATACTCCGAGGCGTCTGAAAAGAAGATGGCCTAGAGACCTTCTAGTGTAGAATTTTTATTGATGTACTACTGATGAGCAGCTCTTTTTAAATATTGACATGTTATTTTAATCGTTAATTAACACATTTACTTGATGTATATATTTTGTACAGTTGTAAATTTAATAAATTAATAGTAAAAAAAATTATTTTGATAAAAACCCTTGTATTTCATAGTGCATGTATTTATATTTGTCCATTTTTTATAGGTACAACTTGTAAAATATAACTTGGGCCTGGTTGAGAAAAGCCGATTATCTTGTGACCGGAAAATGGAGGAAGAGTAGTTGGGAAGAAGCTACTGGTGAAGCAATGTTGGTGGGTTGATAGTAAGGAATATGTACATCGAACTGGTCTTACATGTCATCACCAGAGAACATAAGTCTTTCAACCTCCTCTTTAACATAAGTCTTCTATTCACGAAACAACTCATACTTTTAAGGATCCACCTCTTACCACCATGAGTTTACAGAAAGTATCATATTATAAGATTTCGACATCGATCGTATTTTTGTTTGTTTACAATTATAAGTAACTTAATTTGTGGTTAAAGTGTGCGGCTTAAGCATCTAACCTATTTTTTAACTTAGCTTATCTCCGATTACCATATGACAATTAATCTATGATTATTCACCCAATAAAAATTGTAATCTTATTTTTCGCGAATTAGCAGCGATCCAGGCCGATTTTTTTAAAATTCCTTTCTTAGCGAGCACCTACGGCCCTAGAGGAAGCTACATATGGAATTTCATTCCAATCCGTTCCGTGGTTTCTGAGATTTTGTGTTAAATGAGTGAGTGGTATTTGACAAATATATAGTAGATTAAATAAAA
This sequence comes from Euschistus heros, assembly GCA_003667255.2. Classification (NCBI taxonomy): domain Eukaryota; kingdom Metazoa; phylum Arthropoda; class Insecta; order Hemiptera; family Pentatomidae; genus Euschistus; species Euschistus heros. The sequence goes on along the minus strand of RCWM02000182.1, from coordinate 29,312 downwards.
ATGAAATTAGTATATCTATTTTATTTATGTACATTTATTTAAAAAAAATAATTCACACACGATGTACAGACAGACTAAACAACACGGACTGCCCCACAAAGCGAAGACTTGACGTGTTGATGATACAATTGCCTCTATTGTCTGGCCTTGCTGCTAATTCCCGGGGCCCGAGATGTGCCCCAGTAAACAAACCACATCCTGGATCCTCCCCCACATCGGATCAACTCTTATTCCGCAGCCACCGTCCTCTGGGCTTCCAGCGTCTCTTAGGTCTGCGGCCGGTCAGTGCCCTCCTGGCTCCAGCACCCACGCTGGAGATAATGAACTGTCGTTCTAAAACTAGATATTTAATGCATTTGATGTTTGAATATAAACATTTATATATATCTCTGTGGCACTTGTGCACAGTGGGCTAACAAGGGGAGGACACACTCAGTCTCTCACAGTTCTTGTTGGCAATTTTTTGTAGGTTCCTGGTCAAAAAATATTAGACACGTATTTTGCCGTTCCGACCAATGGGCCCTAGAAGCCGAGAAAAAAAATAAAATAGCATTCAAATAATTTATTTTTTATCTCTAGTTTAGAAAATGATATCGACATGATTCTTGCACCAAGATTTTTATTTGGATTGCGAATTTAAGGAAAAATACAGTCGCTCCATAGATTTTGGTTTAGGTTAATTGAATTCTAAAAAAAATGATTAGTTTTCAAGCAAACTACCTCTATATATTTTTTCACATAACAATTGACGTCAGATTCTAATTCAGCACCCTCAAAAACATTAAAAAAACGGTTATTCAACAAAATCAAAAAATATCATTTTTTTCACCCTCTTCCAGGAAAATGAAATTTTAAAACCGATTATTGGTTACATACCTTTAAATCGTCATTACTTTGTCATGCAATTCACTGGTTGGTATCTCTGGAAAGAGGAGGGTCTCAGCTTTCTTTTGATGTATATAAATGTAAAATTCGATGAACAAAAACCTAATAAAAAAATTGGAAAATCCGAAAAAACGTTTTGATTTTTAACTTGAGTTTGAAACCAGATAGGATGATGAAACCAAATACATTTCAAGCGTATTACCACCCTATATTTTGTGTAAAAAAATAAAGTTGATACGTAAAACCGTCTAAGCGTAATTCACGTTTTTATCAATTTAAACAAAAGTTGCCTACCATCTGGTCAGGCAAACTTTGAAGCTTACAAACTTTTATTTTTCTATTTGGATGAAATTTCGTATTTAAGGGTTCTCTTGAATGCTGAATTCGAATCCGATATCGGTTCTTGTGAAAAAATTATATTGAATATACTTCACTTTATAAATTTTAGCTTTTACACTGTAAAATGTGATAAAAAATTCTTTTAGCCCTAGAATTCCATCTCAGCACCCTCAAAACTCAGGAAACGTATGTATATATATATAGATATCAATAAAAAAAAAAAAAAATATATATATATATATATATATATATATATATATATATATATATATATATATATATATACTAATGGGAGAAATAATTTGTTACTTTAATTATTATTAAAATAATTATAATTATTAATTATTTATTGTAATGATAACTTATTACAAAGCTTCAGTTATTAGAACCAAGTAAACAAAGATTACAAAACGGGTTAGAGATGTGTTCTGGGTTTGAAGAATATAATAAAAATTGTAAATACTTAACAATCAAATCTAATATGTGGTTCTGTCTGTATATAATGTAAATATTAATTTGTAATAAGTTATCATTACAATAAATAATTAATAATTATAATTATTTTAATAATAATTAAAGTAACAAATTATTTCTCCCAATTAGTATATATATATATATATATATATATATATATATATATATATATATATATATATATATATATATTTTTTTTTTTTTTTTGATATCTATATATATATATACATACGTTTCCTGAGTTTTGAGGGTGCTGAGATGGAATTCTAGGGCTAAAAGAATTTTTTATCACATTTTACAGTGTAAAAGCTAAAATTTATGAAGTGAAGTATATTCAATATAATTTTTTCACAAGAACCGATATCGGATTCGAATTCAGCATTCAAAAGAACCCTTAAATACGAAATTTCATCCAAATAGAAAAATAAAAGTTTGTAAGCTTCAAAGTTTGCCTGACCAGATGGTAGGCAACTTTTGTTTAAATTGATAAAAACGTGAATTACGCTTAGACGGTTTTACGTATCAACTTTATTTTTTTACACAAAAATAGGGTGGTAATACGCTTGAAATGTATTTGGTTTCATCATCCTATCTGGTTTCAAACTCAAGTTAAAAATCAAAACGTTTTTCGGATTTTCCAATTTTTTTATTAGGTTTTTGTTCATCGAATTTTACATTTATATACATCAAAAGAAAGCTGAGACCCTCCTCTTTCCAGAGATACCAACCAGTGAATTGCATGACAAAGTAATGACGATTTAAAGGTATGTAACCAATAATCGGTTTTAAAATTTCATTTTCCTGGAAGAGGGTGAAAAAAATGATATTTTTTGATTTTGTTGAATAACCGTTTTTTAATGTTTTTGAGGGTGCTGAATTAGAATCTGACCTCAATTTTTGTGTGAAAAAATCTATAGAGGTAGTTTGCTTGAAAAACTAATCATTTTTTTTAGAATTTAATTAACCTAAACCAAAATCTATGGAGCGACTGTATTTTTCCTTAAATTCGCAATCCAAAATAAAAATCTTGGTGCAAGAATCATGTCGATATCATTTTCTAAACTAGAGATAAAAAATAAATTATTTTAATGCTATTTTATTTTTTTTCTCGGCTTCTAGGGCCCATTGGTCGGAACGGCAAAATACGTGTCTAATATTTTTTGACCAGGAACCTCCAAAAAAAAATGCCAACAAGAACCGTGAGAGACTGAGTGTGTCCTCCCCTTGTAAGTGCGAAAATAGCGATTTTAGGAAAACTGAATGTTTGAGATTTTTTCCAAAATCGTCCAGTTTAAAAAATTCAAATTTATGGGGTTAAACTGTTGATAGTACATTTTTATTCATGCTGGCAAGGTATGTTTCAATTCTTGCCAATATTCTAAGATTTAATACTAATCATTCCAAAAAAAAATCGAACTCTTAGCCCGCATTACACTAATCGATTTTGTGTGAAATGGGCTAAGTGACTAATGTTAACGTGATTGACCTCTGAAAGCCAAGTGCTTAACTAATTTTCAGAGTTTAGAACAATTAGGTGTACATTAAATAATATTTTTCCTTTATCAAAAATTTGTTTTTGAATTACTTATATATATTTTTTTACATAAAAGAAAATAATTGAAAAAACAACTAACACAGGATGCCTAAAGAAAAAATAATTATTTTATTTGTAGCATTTAAAACACTGGAAAAAAAAAATCACCAATAATATTCTTTCATTCGTCTTCTTAATCAACTAAATCTGGGTACACATCATGCTTAGATGTAGATTTCAGTTCTTCATAGAATTATCTAAATGTTGGACTTATGTAGGAAAGAAGATCTAACAGACCTTTCTTCTTTTCTGTCGTGATTCGACATATCTGATTGGTGGCTCTAATTTTTTTAGCCTGCCTTTTTTCAAAAAACTTACTGTTTTAAAATTAACATTTATATCGAGAGTCGACTTATAGTAGAGAACACCGCAGCTATCTTTGTTATTGGTAAGCCATCTTACCTTCCCCCCAATGCATAGTGCCTTTTTCTTCATCTTTTTTTCTATGAACTAAGGCGGTTTTTAAAAGGGACGAAAAATTTTAATTGTGAAAAATTGTGGGGCTTAGTAAACTTGACTCACTTTACACAAGTAAAAGTTCAAGATTGGAGTATCGGCCCACGATTCACAAAGGAATATCTTTCATTGCAATGGACGGAACACTTAGCCCGTTAGACAAAAGAAAAGAGAATAAAAATTACGATTCTGGTGATGTAGATAGCTCGAAATTCACAAAATTCGACTTAGCCCGCTATGCTCAGGTGTCAGATATATACCAAAGTTTTCAAACATCTTAGACAAGAAATCAAATATATATATATATATATATATATATATATATATATATATATATATATATCAATGAAATTATCGATACTTATATACCTATTCAAAATTTATGATCAGTTGTTTTTGGAGTCGGTGCCAGCCAAGAATGGCAGTTTGATCCTGCCTCTGCAATACACTTTCGAATGGCCCGAGACAGCGGTGTGGCGGTGATGAAACAGTGGGAGGATCTTTAGAATTACCATTTCTTTTCAAATTCTGTTAGTTTTGGTTGGCACCGACTTCAAAAAAAATTGATCATAAATTGTGAATAGGTATATAAGTATCGATAATTTCATTGATTTTCATTTAACGGTTTTTGTTTTGAAGCAATTAAAATATTATTTTTTATTTTTTAGTTCAAGTTTGTTAATGTAGGTTTAATCTTGGAAGTCGGTTTTTTTTTTTTTTTTTTGCTAAAAATTATTTTTATTTTTTACTTTTTAGTGGTGAGTGTATTTTTGTTTATATAGTCAATTCTCGATCTTCAAGTTACCCTGAAAAATAGCTCGACTTACTGAACAATTATCGAGGTTATCATTCCACTTACTTTCATGTAATTAGGAAAATTGAACACAAAGTGGGAGTTGAAATCATTACGTATATTTTTCATTAATGGGTATGTGTATGTTGTTTGTACATACATATAAAATCATTGATAAGGAAATTAAATACCTGGTACCAATTTATCATATAACTTTCAACTGAATTGAGCTTATTTCTGAGGGTGCCTAAAAGTAGACACCGCCTTCCACCAGTGGCGATATTTCTTTATTCTTTAGGACGGAGATTTAGTTACTATGTAGATTTTAAACAGTGCCAACCAAAACTAACAGAATTTGAAAAGAAATGGTAATTGTAAAGATCCTCCCACTGTTTCATCACCGCCACACCGCTGTCTCGGGCCATTCGAAGTGTATTGCAGAGGCAGGATCAAACTGCCATTCTTGGCTGGCACCGACTCCAAAAACAACAGATCATAAATTTTGAATAGGTATATAAGTATCGATAATGTCATTGATTTTCATTTAACGGTTTTTGTTTTGGAGCAATTAAAATATTATCTTCATTTCATAAATATTTCCAAAGGATTAAAACAAAATTACGATTCTAATGACCCCTATAAATACTGTAATTGGATTAAGTTACAAATTATAATTTGAAGCTTTTACATCCTTGCTATTCCCACGGGTATTCAATGACAAATTGAGTTCCCAGTAGACTCTCCTAATTCTAAAGTTATTTTGCCCAATATAATAACTAATTCGGGTTCGTAACAAATAAATAAAACATGGATGTGTTACATACATTACTTGACAACATTGAAACGCTATTTAAATCTTAATTAAAAGTAATCTCGTGTCTCTGACATAAAACAGTTCTCGGTTGTTTGAAATTTTCAGTTTTCAATGATTTTTTTTAAATTTTATTTTTGTAACATGGAACATGATTTACCGGTGACCTAATTGATCAAAAGTGATACGTTTTTGATGAACGCGAGGCCGTTACGCGTAGTTTGATAGTTTGATATTAGGAGATAGGAGCAGTTAGGAGCTCAACTCTTGTTATATTAAATAACACTAGCTGAATAATGAGTGAGCTCCTTTTGACTCTGTTTCTCCTAATACGAAATAAAAAATATTAACCTGGATTTGATCGATCTTGCCCGATTCCTTTTCGGCTGTTGTGTATAAAAATATACTCTCCTTTGGAAATAAATATAAATACAGGTAAGCGGAAAAAATAAAAAAGTAAAGAACATAAGGTCATAGACGGTCAGCAGGATTAATCTATTTAATTTGATAATTTATTTTTTACAGAAAACCGAATCACATATAAGTAAAAAAAAAAAAAAAAATTAAATTAAAGATTTTGGGCTGAAATCACAAAATTATTTTGTGAAACATTTGTGTCAAAACCTTATCTAAGCTGAATTTGCATATTCGGGTTTTCACATTAGACGAGGGATTTAATTTTAAAGCGAAACCTGTAAAGAAAATTTAAATTGAAAAAATGCACATAACGGAATTGGCAACCTCACTTGCGATATGACTATAATTGACGGTCAAGACGGAACCCCTAAAATATGTTCAATGTTATTCTTTCTTCAGCCGACAGCCAGTTTTTTCATTTTCATTCTTAAGTATTCCAATTGTAGCAGTAAGGACGGGTTATACATATATCTATTTAAGCTTGGTGGGATATTCAGGGTTCATATCTTGCATCCCCTACGAAATAAATTTTAAACCGCTCAGATGGGAATCGAACTTAGGACCTTCAGTACTGAGACCTTCGCCCCAACTCACTCGGCGCACAGTGGGGCAGCAATTTAGCGGGACAAAAGTCCAAAAATGAAGTTGGACATGAAACTAAATGAATCAGGCTGAGGAAATGTCAATAAACCAATTTAATAAATAATAAACTTATGCCACTTTAATCCTGTGCGATTTAAGAATTAAGTTAGCAATCTTTCAAGCTCTCGACAGTGAACATCGTAATAAGTTTTCTTATTCTTTTTACATTTTACGATGAATTGCATTCAAAATAGTCAGTATTAGTTTATTTTATTTTCAATTTTACAGCATTTTAGATACTCAGACGGTACGCCAATTAAAAAGTTGAAAAGTAAAAAAAAATATTCATGTTTTAATCTGGAACTTTTTACGTAGGTGAACGTAGATCTTAAATTATGGGTCTGTGCGTATGGGGACATTTAATTTTAGTGAACATATTACATTTAACTACCCGTTTATCAGTAGCACCAAAAATTGTGTTTTAGGCGGAGTACTCTCAGTTGCGCGTTTGGAATTGGCTGAAGCGTTACGGGCTGGAGGTTCCAGTTTTAATAATTCCGGAAAGAAAAATATACATAGTCAATTATATAATTCAAAAAATTTGCAATTGGGCAACTCACAGAGGATGTTCAAAAAAGCCAACACAAAGAGATAAAAAGATACAGGGAACATTTTCCTCGGAAGATGTCTCGCACAGTAACCAACACTGACATTATGAATAATTTGTTTATTTCGTCTGATCCTTTAATTAGCTCATATGAACTACTACCAGAGAAAAATACGACTTTCGGTAATAGTCTCCTCAATTTGCTTGTAATATCACACGCAGATACGAGTATGGTACCCTTACTTAGTGGACAAGATAGTGATGATAGTGATAATCTCGATCTAAGATGACAAGTCATTATAGACTATAATTTTCTTTTCAGTTTAAAACAATATAATGTGTTTGAGTCCTGCTCGTTTTAAGATAGATATTAAGTATTAAAGTGTTAAAGCTTGTAGTTTGATAACACATTGTCCTGATTTATATATAGTATAAATTCTATTTATTTATTACTGAACAAAACTTCAGAGAAAGAAATTGTTAGTTGCTACAGAGGTGTTTTTCCAGTCATAATATTGACATTATTATCATAAAGTAGGTATATTCATTTTTTTCGATAAATCAATAAATGGTTTTATGAAGTTTTTTATTCTTAATAAAACAACAAGTCAAAAATAAAATGTTAAATGTTTTATACCACTGCTCTCACCACTTACGCCGATGACACATGTGTGTTATCAATAAACAATGATCCCTTTATTGCCTCTCAAACACTCCAATCCCATATCCTAAACCTTCAAGAATGGTGTCAAAAATGGAGAATCAAAATAAATCCCATCAAATAACCGTTACCCTTCGTCGTAAACCCACAACATCCTGCCCTACAGTATCCTTTAATGATATTCCACTAATTCCTGTTGAACAGATCCGCTACCTAGGACTCCAATTGGACAAACGACTAACTTGGAATCCACATACAAGACTAAAACGACAAGAAACTGCCCGTCGTTACAGACTACTTCAACATTTACTAGACAAACGTTCAAAGCTCCCAATTAATTACAAAAGACTCATTTACATGGCTGTGATTAGACCTATTTGGACGTACGGAGTTGAGCTTTGCGGCTCTTCTAAACCATCCAATTCATCTCGTATCCAATCCTTACACTCCAAAATCCTTCGAAAAATCCTCAATGCTCCTTACTTTGTGACCAATAAACTTATCCATATAGATTTTAATGTTCAATATGTTTCTGATTTAGCCCAAACCAGATACCTATCCTTCCATAGTAAGCTCCATAACCACTCCAATCCACTAGTCTCCCAACTTGCTTCCTCCTCCATCCCTGATAATCCTCCGAGGCGTCTGAAAAGAAGATGGCTTAGAGACCTTTTAGTGTAGATTTTATCGAAGTGCTACTAGTGAGTAGTTCTTCACAAGTTATTTGCATGCCATTGAATTCACTGTCAACACATTTACTTGTTGTATATTATTTTGTACAGTTGTAAATATCAATAAATGAAAAAAAAAAAAAAAAAATTTTATAAACCTTTCAAGAACCTTGTTTTAATCATTTCAAGTTGTTCTGGATGAGAAAAAAATATTAAATTATCCATACGATCGCTTTCAGACTTTTGTCCCGCTAGATTCACGAATGGCACTGTGCGGCGGTTGAAAGAAATTAATTTATGAGAAATAAAATTACGGAGAAGTTGAATTGAGCGTGCAAGTACAACGAAATCAATAGAATAAGGAATTAATGTAATTGGATCAGATCCACTGAACTTAAACATCTGTTTCTGCCAATCTAAAATTAAGAAGTGACACATTAACATGTCGTAATTTCATCGGAGGTATGAATGATGATATCTCGATTATCTAATTATTTGAAAGGCATTGATCAGATATTAGCCCAGATCGAAAGTTCATTAATTCAGTGACAGATAAGGGCTACATTTAACGTCAATTTTTTCCTTGTCACTTTTATATCTAATGCTCCACATATTATCAGTTAAGGTACGCATGATGGTATAGAAAGATCAACGCAATAAATATCTGATCAGTCATAGTTCGTTTCCACTCCTGTGTGGTTCGGTGGCCCTAAAGAAACGTTGGCACACAATTAAAGTATTTCTACTTAGACGTGGTGTTTCTCTTTGACTGCATCCCTCATCATCTTCTCCATTCATCATAACAGTCAACTATACTTTTATCGTTTTGAACTAAACTTCAGTAACTGCGAGTCTAAATTCACGGAAATAATAAACATTATATAAAATAATAATAAATTTGATCACCAAATCAAAGAGAAAAAAAAAAAAACATAATAAGGGCACAAAAAAATTAGACGCCAAACTTTGCAGTACATATAAATGAATAATAGTCTATAATTAAATATATAAAATATCATTTAAATTGATAAACACCGCTTAAAAAGCAATTTTAATTTTATTTTAAAATAACAAAGTAATGATTAGAACGGTGATATTCAGCATTTGTTTTCATTAGAAACAAAAGAAGCTCAATTTATCTCTGACTGGGAAACCAATAGATTATGAATATGTCTATTAATAATTTACTAATTTTAAATATATTACCTTATTCACTGTAGAATGTGTAAAAATAAAATTATGGACCAAAACTTTATATATGCTAGTAGGTTTTCATTTATAGAAATAAAACCCAAAAGAATTGAGTAAAGTTATAAAAAATTGAATTGACCATTTTCATTGAATGGTGTGAATAAAAAAACTCAATTTCTACCTGACTGCCTTGCCTGTTGGTCAAATAGTTTTCACGAAAATAGGAAAAACTGGAAAATCGGATTTCGAGAAAAGAAAAAAGTGAAGAAAAAGCACGTAAACTTTTTAGTAAATAAACGCTTATGGTCTAAAAACAATCTAGTATGCATATGCTTTCAAAGTAAAAAGAAAATGACAGTATAATGTTTTGTTAAGTACAAGGGGCGTCCTTGAAGTTTTAACATTGAGCTATCCTCAATATTAAAACTTCTATTAAAGCTCAATATTAAAGCTATCCTCAAGGTAGTATCCTGAGTCCCATCCTTTAACAGTGTATACAGCTAATATCCCAACCCATCCTAATACTATCCTCACAACCTATGCTGATGATACAAGCGTGCTATCAGTCAATGATGATCTTTTTGCTACATCCCAGACACTCCAGTCACATATCATTTCCCTTGAAGAATGGTGTCATAACTGGAGTGTTAAGATAAATCCCAGCAAATGACCTTTACCCTACGTCGAAAACCTACCTCATCCTGTTCTCCTGTATCCTTTAAAAGAGTACCATTAAATAATGTAGAGCAGATAAGATACCTTGGATATTATTGGACAAGAGACTTTCCTGGAACCCTCATACAAAATTGAAAAGACAAGAAGCTGCACGTCGATTTCGATTACTACAACACCTACTTGACAAACGTTCAAATCTCCCGATACACTACAAAAAACACATCTATATGACGATTATCAGACCTATTTGGACTTACGGAATAGCGTTATGGGGATCACCAAACCACCAAACCATCGAATTCTTCCCGCATCCAATCACTCCAATCCAAAATCTTTCGAAAAATCCTAGATGCTCCTTACTTTGTCACAAATGAATCGATCCACAATGACCTTAATACCCCATATGTTGCTGAATTGGCACGAACCAGACACCTTTCCTTTCATAATAAACTCACTGCTCATCCAAACCCACTTGTTGCAAAACTTGCTTCCCATTCCATTCCTGGCAATCCTCCGAGGCGTTTGAAAAGAAGATGACCCTGTGATCTTCTTTTGTAAATATTCATTAGAGTACTGCCAATGGGTACTCTACAAGTTTTATCCATGCCATTATGTCTCGTATATACCGCATATTTACTTGATGTGTTTTTTTTTAAATACAGTTGTAAATTTCTATTAATAAAAGAATAATAAAAAAAACAAAAAAACATTGAGCTGAGAAGTAAATTTAAACCTATGACCCCAGATGGCCTCTCAGTTGATTAACACTAGGAAGCAATAGAGACAGGACTAAAAGAAATAACTCAAGAAATTATAGGTCTTCAGGAGAAAAGAAAAACCAAGAAGTGGCTCACGGAAATCTGCAAAAAGGCAGTAGAGGAAGGCTCTGTCTAGACAAAACTGATAAAGCAACCCGACATATGCACTTAAAAATAGGGAAAAAACAAATAAAATACCTAATAAGATGTGCAATTCCTTAAATATGTGCAAAATAATAACAACTCCTCATAGAAAGACAACAAACTATTGAGGAAAACTGGCAGGAAGGAAACATAAACTCTACGCAGATATCAGAAAAGAAAGAGTTTAATATAAAGCGAGAAGCAGACAAAAATTTATTCAAAATAAAACAAATTTGGGATTCTCAAATGATAAGAATTTATTTTTTTCTATTATTTGAGCTATTAATTATAATATGGTTTTATACAGGGTGAGTATCTCTTAGTGTTAAAAAACAATTGGGTGAAACTAGATCAAAAAATGTAGCAAAATGCCGTGCACAATTTTTTCTATAATAGCTGAGTACCTGTAACTTGAATTTTACAAACTTGGTATCTAAAGGACAGCTTGTTGATCTTCACCTTATTTGGGGAAGTCACAATGTCTTACATTACTTCAACGCTCACCGTTTTTTTCGAAAAAAAAAACTATCTACAAAACGTCAAATCTCACAAAAACTTGCAAATTTAATAATCTTTCGAATTATATGTTAAACGTAATGATTTTGTTTTAATTTTATCGAGAAATTCACTTAAATTTGAAATTTGTTAAAACAAAATGAAGATATTATAGCTTTTAGGGAAAAGCGTGGTTTCCTCAACAAAACTTTCGATTTATCGTATATCTGCAACGGATTGGAGTAGAAAGGTGAGGTCTGCGGCATTTTGATACATTTTTGTTCTAGTTTCACCCAATTTAATGACTAATGTCATTATGTATTATATGTGTAGTCATTAATTACACTACGAGATACTCACCCTGTATAAGGCGATTTATTACTTTTTTTTTTTTTTTTTTTTTTTTTAATCCAAGGGAATATAAATTATAAAGGGAACTTTATGAAGAAAGGTGCTCCACTTTATTGACCTGTGGCTGCCACTGAGGTGGTTATAAATGAACAAGGTATATCCCCTTTCTTGGGGAAGGAGAGTCCACGGTCATTTATCAAAGCATTTTGTATTCAGTCGGAATCATTAGGCTCTGTTCCGTGTCGACTTGGAAATTTATGAAGTCATGATAGCATTTCTAAGGCGGCTACCGAGCAGATTACCGAAAGAGGGTCGTTTTAAAAAAAAATATAATTTTGAGACAATCCGCTCCGAGAATGATCCCTGTTATGCAAATCATATGCTAGGGCTGTGTCGATTTTTGATTTCGTTTCTCAAGAATCGGTATCGAGAATCGATGTCTCAAAGTCGATTTCTAGGAACCGATCGATACTGTTGTAGATAGTTTTGTAATTCATAATTATGTAATTATTATACATACATCGATTTATCATAACGATAAAAAAATGTTTAATTATTTTTAAGATATACTTTACTTCTTATAATAAGAGACCAATGTTTCATATCATTGGCTAATATTGGTACAGTCATTATAAAATCTTTTTGAATAATCAAGCTACTGCAAGTCAAACGACAAGTTTTTGAAGATATTTATTCGCTATTGAAGAATGAAAAAAAAATAGGGTTACTATTTCCAACTACCAAAGCTGAATCAGAAAATAAATTAATGTGGACAGACAATAGCATCATTCTATTATACTTTTAGATTTTAATGCAAATCACCAGCTATAATCATTGTAAAGTTAAATAAAACAAAAAAAACAACAACTAATATTTGTTTTACTTGAGGTACACCATGATGGTATAGAAGGATCAATACAATTAGGACTGATGAATTAATTACCACTTCTATTGAGATTATTTTATTTAAAAACTAGTTTCGAATGCTAAACATTCATCTTCAGTTCTAAAACATATAAAATTTTCAACTCATCAGCACTATGTTACATGGATTATATATACTAAAGTTTTTAAAAAAAGGTAAGAAAAGAAAGAAAAAAGTTCTTTATTTATTCTGGGACCTTAAGTCCCTTAAGAATAAAAAATAATGTACAATCAGGGGGCCTACAGAGCCTCAAGATGGTTATGAACTATTATTAAATATAATATAATGGTAATTAATAATTACAACAATTAAAAATATTGACAAAAGGAAACAGAAATATTTTGATTCATTTTGTGAATAAATTGTGTAAAAACAATAAAATTTCGTGTACATAAGTTTTTATGTTTTATATAACTATTGAGTAGCTAATGACAGTTTTCATGGATCTGGATGGACAGTAGGTAGTTAAATAAGTGATATTTGAAAGAGGAAAGGGTGTTTGAATGGCGAATGGTGTAAGGGATGGAGTTCCATAAGGACGAGGATCGGATTAGGAATGATCTGTCGAAAGCAGCGGAGCAATGAGCAGGACTGTACAAACCTGATGGGCGGGAACGGGTTTGGTGGGTAATAACGGAGGATTTGAGCTGAAGGAGTTGAGAAATGTAAAGTGGGCGTTGGAATTTCACTGTTTGGTAGAGAAAGGATGCCAGAAAATACTGGTGACGGTAGGAAGGAAAGAACCACTTAAACTCCGCGTAAAATTGTGAAACATGGGCGTTCCTGGGGATCCTGAAGATAAAACGAATGCAGCAGTTAAACAGTTTTACAAGAAATCAAGCATGGGCACTCACCTTCGAGGTAACTAAAACACTGAATTCGTGGGAAGTAAAAGAGGGGGGGCAGGTAGGTTAAGTTTTTGATTTACAATGGGGTTTCTCTCATGACTCATTGAATTTTTCCGTTCTTATGGGAAACAAATTTAAAATGGGGCTATTGGATATGTAAATCTGATCATTTAAACAAAAATCTGGATCAGTTTTTAACGATTTTATTATTTCTTGTGATTCAAAAGTATTTAATTTTAGGCTATTTTCTACTTGATGTAATATTTTTACTCCCGAGTCTTTATTAAACTTGAGGTTATTTTCATTTAGATGGATAGCGAAATTGGAATTTTGGGTCTTATTAGTGTATGCTCTTATATGTTCATTTACTCTTTGATTTACCGATCGTCCGGTTTTTCCCGTGAATTTGGTTCACAGTCATTACATTTTAATTCGTATACGCCGCTTTTTTGGAAAGGGTCTATTTTGTCTTTCGGTGAAGGGAATTATGATGACAATGGTTTATTTAAATAAAGGGTTTAAACCTAATTTTTTAAATTCTTTCCCTACTTCAGTGGATATTGGGCCGTAGTATGGTTTCAAAATATATCTTTTAGGGGTAGCTTTATTCTCTGGGGGTGATTTGTATATATTATTCATAGTTTTTTTATGTTTTTGTTTTCTTAAAATATTATCGATTGTGGTTTTATTGTATCCGTTGTTTTTAGCTATAGTGTGAATTGTTTGTATTTCTTTGTTATAATTTCATTAATTTAGCAGTATATTTAAAAGGCGGTATATCATGCTATGAAATATTGCGAGTTTGTGTGTTAGTGGTCTCCTGGCATTGTTTGTTTAATATTTATTTTGTTCAATAGCTACCGCTATAATGTAAATGAGGCTTTTTAAATTAATCAGAAGGTTTCAACGTTTGGCTAGTAAATGTTGAAGGATTGACATGATTTTTTTTTTTTTTTTTTAAGAACAAAAATGGTTGTGAAAAGCAATTGGAACTATTGAAGTTTCCAAGATGTAACTAATGGACTAAAGGGTTCTCCTGTAGAAGTCGATAAAGTGGAAGAGAATAAAGAATCGGATCAGAAAGAGATGGGGTGGGGAAAGAGGAATTGAAAATTGGGTCCTAAGAGCTGCTAAAAGTGATCGCAACTTCCTTTGAATTTAAATTACTTTCCCTTATCGGGGGCGATAGTTATCGTAATGGAACGGAGAAGGGTGTAATAATAGTTATTGGATATTATTGCTGTTCTATAATAACTATTGTAAGGTATAAATGAAATATACATGCGCCAAATAAGTGAGTTGTAAGAAAACATTAAAAAATACTACATCATCTCAATTTTTTTCGGGGTCACCTGTGGTGTAGTGGTTAGCATAGCAACCTACTAAACCCAAGATCGGGGGTTCGCAGCCCGGCAGATGACCTTGGGATTTTTTAAAGAGAGTAAAAAATCCTTAGCTATGCCGTCCTTCGGAAGGGACGTAAAATGGGGGTCCCGACCCTGTGCAATGTCAGGTACTCGTTAAAGATTCCTATCCTAATTATACCTGGATAGTCAAAATTTAGGCCTCTTACCATGCATAGCATCGTCCGATTAGCCATAGCAGCATAAAGTGAAGTTAAACGAAATAAAAAAACAAAGTTTACATTTTTGAAATAAGTATACTTAGCTATTTAAATCTTCCTAATATTATAGTTCCTATACAACTTTCAAATATAATATAAAAGGAGGTAATTGTTCGGATCGGCGACACCAACCCCTGAACGCGCCGAGAATACCTTTTATCGATTCTAACCTTGTTCCGATTTATTTCGATGTTCTAGTCGCTGCTATTAGAAGGGAAAGGTTATTCGCCTACATTTACTGAGAAACTAAATCCCTGTTCAAAGTAATATTAACTTATATTTACCTTCTAATATTAAAATGAGAAATAAGGAAATAATGAAGTGGAAATAAGAAAATATCGAAATATAAGATACTAAATCAATTTTGAATTAATATTAATTTAATCAACAATTAATATACTACTGAACCACCAGTAAAGTTAATTCCTGATGAACTTTCTGTCAGAGAAGTGAAAATAACAAATTATAAATATAAAAAAAGACAGAATCCTTAAGTATTTATTTGGCATAACTCCTATTTATTTAACATTTGAAGCTACATGTTTCGGGGACAATGTTCTATCATCAGGCTTCTAATTTTTTTTTAAAAACACAATGTTAATCTATAACATTATACCAATAGTTCTACAATTATATAGTAATGTGTCATTTATCTCTTAATCTGTGACTATTTTCACATTCACTTGAGGTACGCATGATGATATAGAAGGATCAATACAATTAGGATTGATGAATTAAATGCCACTTCTATTGAGATTATTTTATTAATATCAACATTTGTTACCTGTGGTGTAGTGGTTAGCATAGCAACCTACTAAACCCAAGTTGGCGGGTTCGCAGCCCGGCAGATGATCTTAGGATTTTAGGGAGTAAAAAATCCTTAGCTATGCCGTCCTTCGGAAGGGACGTAAAATGGGGGTTACGAGGCTGTGCGATGTCAGGTACTCGTTAAAGATCCCTATCCTAATTATACCTGGATAGGCAAAATTTAGGACTCCCACCGTAGCATCGTCCGATTAGCCATCGCAGCATAAAGTGACGTTAAACGAAATAAACAAACAATCAAATTTTAAAATTCAGAGCACGAAATAATTCCTCCTGACTCAAACAAAGTTTACATTTTGGTGTAAAAAGGCTGGATTACATATGTTTTTCTTAAATGTTGTAATTGTGTACCTAAATCCAAGTTTCGAACCTAGTCACACTTTTTGAGAAAATTGTAAAAATTTAAAAGCCTGAATCTCAGTCCCCGTTCAAGGTACATACCGCATTTTCAAATTGCATTAAATTTAGTCCAGTTTTATTTTGAGTTGAAGTTTTTCTTTAAAACCAACCGTTCAGGAAATATTTTGGTAGAACTTAGTTAATGACGAATTGTTTGATCGTTTGACGCTACCGAATAAAAAGCAGCAGTTACAACAAGATACAAAACTTGGATTTTAGTGTAGGAGCACAACATAAAAAAATAAACTACCTGACCTGTTTGCACAGCAAATCGTTTTATTTTTAAAAGCATTTTCTAATAGCTGTACCTCGGAAGTGCAGAACACTAAGTCACATTTCACATTAACGTTTTTTCATTTATATATACATATATATATATATATATATATATATATATATATATATATATATATATATATATATATATATATATATATATATATATATATATATATATATATAGATATATACTTATTAAATAGACACAATTGATTTGTACTCAATTCGTAATAATAGTATATGTCGTTAAAATAAAATAAAACCAATATTTCATGATATCAATTACATAAGCTTTCATAAAATTCAACTACGTACTCATGTTATTTTTGTCATACAGACAACTGAGGAATCAGTAAAAAGTTCTGATTGGTTGCCGGAGCCAGGTAAGGGGCTGTCCCTCTTGGAGCCCGCCCAATCCCAAGTCCCCTCTCTCTCTGTCACAAATCAACTTACCTCCAATCATCTTATTTCCTTCACATTCTTTTCTGTAAAGGACAATTTATTCTTATAACTGAAGATATTCTATTTAGCATTTATATCTTAAGAATACAACTTAAAAACCATCCCTTTAACTCATTCAGTATCATGTTCCTATACACATATATGACGTGGAGTAAATGAGATGATAATGTTCGTAATAACAAGTCAATTGCTTATAAGGGTGATTCTCAAACTACAGGCAAATTTCTAGCTTCCAAAACTCTAAATTTAAATGTTGATAAATCTTGCTGCAAACATTTGATATTTCCTGGAGGCTACCTCAGAGGATTGTAGTTGGTGCTTTTTCTAAAATTTCAGTTTATAATTTTAACCCATAACCGCATCTCGTTTTTTTGCTTTGCGTTCTGCATCAAACATTTTTTGACGCACCATCATGACTCTATAAAATAAATAAAACCTGCTAGATTGTCCATAAAGCCAAAAACTAAGTTAATAGTTAAAAAAGAAAAAAAAATTAACATGAATACACGTACGCCAAGTGGCCAAATAATTATTTTAGTGATTTTGGCTATAGTATTGCTAAAATTATTTAAAAATGAATTTTTAACATTGCCTTAGTATCTTAACATTTACATGTATTATTAACATAACATGACAATGTTAAATTATTGATGGCCACAACAATGTGAAAATAAGGTAAAAAATATTATAACCGAAATCCTATTAATTTTTTTCGCATTTTCTCGGGAGTATATTATTAGGGCCGTAGCCTGATATAAAAACGCATGAGACCCGTTACTAATAAATATTTGGTTAAACTGATTTATAGTGGACACGACAATGTGAACAATGAATGTACTTACAGTCAGAGGTGGTGTTTACTCAAGGATATTCCGAAGTATAATGGTTGCGTCGTTACGAATTGATAGGTCCAAGAGAAACTGCTGCCTGTATAAAATAAAAACTAAAAAAATCCAAAAATTCCTTCCGAATACTTTTTATCCATTTTTTTAGTAATGGCACGCCAATGTTAAAAAATCACGGGGACAAGAATAAAATAACTCGGAGATTGGTTACTTGGGCATTATAATCCAGAAAAACACATTTTCACTTTCTTCCACCATTATATTTTAATATTACTACCCATTAGTTGAGTAATTTTCGCTCTATCAAGTAATAGAATTTACATAATTGTAAATTCAAGCAACGACAATGTGAATCGACGTAGAATAACCAAAAAATGTTTAAAATGTAATATCAAAATTTGTTACCTGTGGTGTAGTGGTTAGCATAGCAACCTACTAAACCCAAGATCGCGGGTTCGCAGCCCGGCAGATGACCTTAGGATTTTTTAAAGGGAGTAAAAAATCCTTAGCTATGCCGTCCTTCGGAAGGGACGTAAAATGGGGGTCCCGAGTCTGTGCGATGTAAGGTACTCGTTAAAGATCCCTATCCTAATTATATCTGGATAGGCAAAATTTAGTACTCCCAACGTAGCATCGTCCGATTAGCCATAGCAGCATAAAGTGACGTTAAACGAAATAAACAAACAATAGAAAATCATAATAATAAATAAATCAAATAAACATATGAAATGATAAAAATATACCTATAATGTGTGTTTCAAAAAGTTAATTTAATTTGTTTTCATTAGAAACAAAAGAAGCTCAATTTATCTCTGACTGGGAAACCAATAGGTCATGAATATGTCTATTAATAATTTACTAATTTTATATATATATATATATATATATATATATATATATATATATATTTTGAGTTAAAATGAGATTATTTTCTTTTCTAATCTAATACTCAGTTTTTAAATGAACTGGCTACATTATTGACAACTTTGAAACAACTTTAGAATTTTCAAAGAAGAAAACGGATGAGTTTTATTTAATAATGAGGAGTTGTCGGAAGCGAAACTCGAGATAGCGATGATAAAAGATTAGATGAGACACCTTGAGGAAACTTGTGATAGAATTAAATTAATCATGAAACCTCCTTTCAAAGTCGATTCCCTTGATATTGCGAGGATAAAAGCTTACAGAAGCGAAGGAAGGAAAAAAAAAAACGAGTAGTCCAACTTACTTTAAAAGAAGCGTCACTTAACAGCTTTTAAAACCAAAGAACCTGAATAAATAGTGATCTATAGATTTATCTGAAGAAAAAAAAAGATGGTAATAACGACAAATTACACATTTATGCAATATTTCGTTTCCAAATTTGACTGGAGTAATCTGTTTGGCATGAAAGATACCATTGTGTTACTTTGATAACGCAGATTCAACTGACAGACACTATGCACTACTTTAAAATATCATTTTTACTTATAAAAGACAGAAGGGTCAACATCAGCGAGGAGATATACAAATAGAGCTGCTATTGAGATAGGGCAGGGCTACAGGCTGGTGGGACTAGTATTCCCCCACCACTACGCTACCCAGGGTTAGCCCAGTTCCCAACTCACCAACATTATTTTAGATTGCTGCTGATGCAGGTATAGGTAATAAAATTCCTTCAAACACAGTGTATCATTGTTTACTTAAACTTTGTGAATAAAAAGGATTTTTATTGAATATAAAAGTTATAACTACTAATAAATATTCAAATATTTCAAAATATTGTGATACTTTTGACGTGGAGTTTATTATAAAAAAGTAATTGCATTTAACACCATCGCGAACTATTTGACTAGGTACAATGAAAGAATTTTGCGTTAGTTACTTACCTATAAAAGCTAAGCTGCTTATCATTTTTAGTCCCAGTCTTGTTGTTCTTACATCCAATTGCAGCACAAAAAGGCATACTTTAATGTGGAATGAATTTATAAACAAAATAAAAACTCAACGAGAATAGGTTTTTGTAAACAATAAGAAATTAAAAGGAAACACTTGTAACTTTAGTTGTAACTTTTGAGGTTAGGGTAGTATAGTGGAGGAGGAACGAATCCCACCCCCACTCCACTCGTGACTGCTCTATTTGTATATCTCCTCGCTGGTCAACATTTAGAAAGAAAAAAAAAAAACCTAATATTTTTTTTTAATATTCAACTTAAATATTAAAAACTTAAGCAGGCTCCACACATTCGTGTTATGTCATAATACGCAACACGAAACAATGTTCGCCGAACCTGTTTCGTGTTATGTCATAACACATAACACATAACACGAAATAATGACAAAACAGTTCTCTGTTGTCATGACAATATATCAATACCTACAAAAATAAGCCAAGTTCGTAAAAATCCATGTATCTACAATTTCTTAATATGTTGTTAGGACCCATGAGGATCGTTAACATTCAAGTTTTCAAACCTCAAAATCAGGTGGGTTGTTCGTAGTACTCAATAAACCGCGGAATTGTAGCACTATTTTCGTTTTTCATTTATATCTCTAAAATATGAAAATTTGCTTGACATAGCATTTACTATATTAAAGAGTACTAAATGTGTGACAATTTAATTCTAACCGCAGCTAAGTAGATTAATTGGTTGCGGAAATACAGTTCTCCAAAAAATAGTGATTTTTCACAATATTTGAAAATCTTCCGTTGAGTCAAGTTCTCGGCCGCATCCTAACAAAAGTACTGGTTTCACAATAATTTCTTCAAGAAAGGATTTAATGGAAATTTAATTAGCTTTTATTTGATATCTAAACTGTACCTGTAGACAAACTTTTTTTAGAAACGGGAAAAGATTACAAAATTGAATTAGAGGAAAAAAATTGCATTGCTGGTTTTAAAAGCGAGTAAGAAAGTTGGCAGGAGTCTACCTGTTTCTTTTTCAATTTAAAACATGTACAAGTATCTATTGCTGTATTTAAAAACATGTATTTTAGGCTGGTACCCTTTGATGTATAAATCGTCTGGGCTATGATCTATTGTTTTTTCCTGTTTAGGAGAAATTGAGTTTTATCCTTCGGTCTCCCCCTTTCTTAAATCTTATATTTTATTTTGCCATTGTTTCAGGACTCTTTAGTCTCTCAAATACCACTTTTTTTTAATGCGAGGCTACTTAATCTCCTGAGAGTCAGCTCTTATTATTTCTTTATCACATTATCTCATGTGTTAATAAAGTTCGCATAAGCATTATTTACGCCATGATCTATTTACTTTCAGACTGAACTCAGAGCAAAAATGAAGATAAGCTACGAAAATCTCTTCTTGACTAATTAAATAGACGAAAAAAACTGTCAACAACGTAGTTTCCCATTACAAATGCTACCATAAAAAAAATATACTTCATATAGTCCACTTCAATTCAAAATGTATAAAATTAGCTACGTGCTAGCGAATTAAATTATGTTCATTTTTAAAAACAGTTATTATTGACTGACACGAGCCGAGTGCCCATTCTTCAACGAGCATGTCTTTCGTGTTGCGTGTTATGACATAACACGAATGTGTGGAGCTGGCTATACGGCTATAAAACAATATCGTAATACATAACACGAGCCGATTGCCCATCCCACATTCGCCAATCTTTGACGAGCATGTCTGTTTCGTGTTGTGGTTTATGAACAAACACGAAGTTAGCGCCTTACAAAAAATTGTAACTCACAGATTTGATTTCTAAAACCCTGGAAATTTTTTTTTCAAACGACTGACTTCATTTGTAAAATGATATCAAAAGCAAAAAATATTGATTTTTTTTACCCCTTTTGAGGAGGTTAAAATTTTGAAGTTGAGATTTCATCACAATTTCTAACGGCCAACAGCTGCGTTCAACCGATTACAATAGTAATAGCATCACTAGAATCAGCATACATTCTTCTTTTTATCCATGCGTATAACATTGGGATTATTCCAGATTTTAGTGGACAAAAACTGATGTGAATGGTAAAATCCTTATTATTAAACTTAAAATCCAATTATTACTGGTGTATCCTTCATCTTTTGTAATGATCCTTACAGCTTAATTAATTTTACTAACTCATTCGTAATATTATATTATACTTTCCATATATATATATATATATATATACTTTTATATATATATATATATATATATATATATATATATATATATAGAGAGAGAGAGAGAGAGAGAGAAATAATTACTAATAAAATTTATTATTTGTATATTTGAATTAAGGAGGCGTGGTAGTTCAGTGTGTAAGGCACTTGACTACCAAGATCCCGGGCCTGAGTTCGATTCTGACCGAATGCAGAAAATATATTTACTGTTATTTCAGCTGTCGCTTGACTTTGATGTCCAGCCTATAAAAACAAGTAGGTACCCTTAATTGAGGAAAAAATCTGGCGGTTGAGCGTCAAGTCTGGTCAAATCTCCTCCTTTCATAACCGATGGCCGAGTAACTGTACATCCTAACCAAAGTACGGAAACCGAAGACACTTTATGGGTTATAGTAGTTCTGTATATTAATTTTTTTTTTGTTTCCTTCTTTTTTTTATAATTTAATTATACAAACAACTAACAAAAGAATATCTCTGTAATGACCCTAAAAAGAAAGAAAAAAAAAAAAAAAAAAAAAAAAAAGAAATTTTGCTTTACACAAAACCTTTCTTCCCGTTTAATCATTTTGACGGGAAACTAAAGGATACTAGTTTCAGATCTGCAAGAATCTGAAGATTTTTGACGACCGAAGGATATCCTTGGTCACTCCTTGGTCCTTTTAAAAAGTATTTTCGTGTCTTAAAAGGACGCTCTTTCTTCCTGTTTAATCTTTTTCACAGGTTGCTAATGGATAAAATAATAAAATCCATTCTCAAAATTTATTCATTTGTAACATCTGTCAGGATTGTCCAACGCATACAAAAAAAAAAAAAAAAAAAAAAAAAAAAAAATCGGGTCTTGAATGAGTATAGCTGTGACGTTTCGTAAAAACGTAATAATAATTAAGAATTTATTATTTAAATAAATTAATACAGTTTTAAAAGCATAATAGAAATGATTGTAATAAAGCATAAGGAGGTAGTAGAAATGGGAATGGTGGGAGAGGTGTGGTGCGGTTGCCCCACATCAACCCTCCTCGAACCCGAGGCTCAGACATGCACTAATTGGGGTGGTTGTGGTGGGGCTGGTGGTGTTGGGTCTGGAAACACGGTCCAATATAGGATCCTAATACCTCAACATGACCTTAAGCCAAGGTCTTAGGGGGCAAAACAACTGGAATTTACCTGTCACAATTGAAGTAAACATTCTATTTGTTAACTTGATCTATCAAAATTAAATTGTAAAGGTACAGCACTAGAACAGAACTGATCTAACATGTATTTAATGAAACAATTTGTATTGTAACAATATCTATTCTATTATATAAAAAGATTTTCGTTTGTGACCACTAACCACTAACCACTAAAACTACTGAACCAATCTGTACCAAATTTTAACCAGCTCATCTTTATAGTTCAGTTAGAAAGGTTTAGCAATAATAAAATTAAAATATTATCAATTATATTGCTATAAAAAAGTCATAAATATGTGGTGCGCAGTGAAGTTTGATAATCGACCGATAGGTGGAGAGCACCATTCAAAAGATCAACAAAAATACGGTGTTATATAGAGCTAGAAATTTATAATAAAATTTAGTTATTTTCAATTCAATTTTTATTAAAAAAGCTATAAATATATGAAGTTATAGGAAGGAACTATCGATAAATGTAAACTCGAAGTAAAGCGTAACGATCGAACTGGTCGGTGTAGTGCGGGTCAGGCCGATCTGGGGGAGCCACACTTATGTAAGGGTACCTTGGATTTGTTAAATTCATTATGTTTTTCTGAAGGTAATTAATCTATATCTATATCCATACTATTATGTAAAATGACAAGCCATTTTCCGTTTGTGATCACTAACCGCGATTACAAATGAACCAATCTATACCAAATTTTAACCATTTCGTCTTCATAGTTCAAGGAAAGTTTAGCAATCATAAAATATATAGATTTCCTAATATATTTCCATAAAAAAGCGATAATTATGTGGTGTGGAGTGAAGTTTGATAAACGACCGATAGGTGGCGAGCACCATTCGGGGGAGGTGTTCTATAGAGCTAGCAATTTATCATAGAGTTTACTTCTTTTCAATTTAAATGTTATTAAAAAAGCTATAAATATATAGTGCGACATGTGGATGCCATGTCAGTTTAAAAAACAACCGATTCGTGGCCAGAAAGGGAAGTGTCATGGCCGCTATTAACATTACATCGTTAAGTGCTCTGTGTTAGTGACAATATTATCAATAGTATAAACTATAATCCTTCAGCCAAACTTTATAAACAGTGGAAGTTTATACAATGGAATCTTTAGACAGACTTACTGGGTGAGGTGAGTGCGATTATTATTAATTAAAGACAATTAAAAATAAAGACAATTCTCAGTGAACAGTTCTCCAGTCAGCCGATTGGAGCGTTACCTACACTCCCTATCTCTCAAGGTCTAGGTCTGTTTTGATCTGTTGAACAGCCGAGTCTAACTCGGTTTGTTTTTGTTTTTATTTTTTTTTTTTTTAGAGGACACAATTTTTTTTTTTTTTTTTTTTCTTTCTTTTTCTTTTCTTATATTATTTCTTTCATCGTTAGTAATGTGTTTTTTTCCTTTTATTTAAATATTGTATATAGTTCTGTAAATACTCTAGTTTATAAGTATATTTTACATATGTTTTTTTTTTTTTTTTTTTTTTTTTTTTTATTTTTTTTCTCTTTTTCTTTTAATTCATGTTAGTTAGTTTAAATTGTAAATTTGATTTCACTCACTTGATACAATGGACCTTGATAATTCATCAGGAACCGAAACGGAAGATGAAACTCCAATGTCGGAAATAAGTGAGACAGACTCACAATATCTGAAGCGGCGACAACTTCAAAAACGTCAGCGCAATGCTACACCTGGTTCCGCTGGGACCTCCCCAAATAAAAAAAAACGAAAAAATAAAGGAAAGCAAATTATTGATAGTGAGCCACCAACAACTCGCAGTAAATCTACTGCAGCCAAGAAAACAAAAATTATTGTCAATATTCCTACCAGCAATAAATTTGCCGACTTAGAAAAAATTCCATCAGAGCCACAACCAACTCAGGGATTTTTGGACCCTGTGCCCCCACCCATTTTTGTGACCAAATATTAAAAATTTTAATGTATTCGGTCAAGAAATCGCCAATTTGATTGGACAAACAAACTTTAAATGTTTTTTCGAGGGTGAAAGACATAAAAATTAATACCACGGCAAAAGAGCATTATAAAAAGTTAATTCACTATTTGTCTGTCAATAAATATGAATTCCATTGCTACCAATTAAGGGAGGAAAAATCATATCGTGTTGTACTGAGAGGTCTCCACAGCACTACATCAACCGATGCGATCAAACGAGATATCGAAGAAATAGGCCACAATGTTAGAAACATTTCAGTCGTTCTCCATCCTACAGAAAAGTACCGTCTCCCCCTATTTTTTGTAGATCTGGAGCCAGCGAAAAATAATTCAGAAATTTTTCAAATAAACAGACTGGTTTATTCAGTTGTCCGTTTTGAGCAGCCAAGACGGAGACCAGTAATAGTACAATGTACTAGGTGCCAAAATCTTGGACACACAAAGGCATATTGTTACCATCCAGCTAGATGTGTTTCAAATGTGCTGGATCGCATGCTACAGCAACATGCCCAAAGACTAGAGAAACGCCAGCAAAATGTGTCCTCTGCGGTGAAGACCACCCAGCAAATTACAGAGGGTGCATCGTACACAAAAACCTTCAAATGGCAGAGACATTTGCAAGTAATTTTAAAAAATCGACCTCACAACTCTCAAGAAGAAAGTGTAGAACCTCCGAAAACCCTTCATGAAAAATATGAAGATCAACTTCTCACTGTTGAGCCCAAGCCGTCTACTTCATCCACCATCCATCCTCCACAACAGGGAAAACGAGGGAATCTAAATGCTCCCCGTCATATTCAAATATTATAGTAAATCGTCAGACTCGACATCAGGCGCCTCAAAGCTCCCGACCACAGCCTGTACTTTCCAAATCTCAACCTCCTCCTCAACCTCCTAGTCAGAACATTCCTCCATATCATCTACCTCTCCGTGTAAAACTACCACCACAGAATCAACACCCAGTTCCAAATCAAACATCATTAAAAGTTGACACTATTCCTAGTATCTCAAGACAGGTCCAAATCCCAGTTAGCACTCCTAGTTACAATTCTTCATCTCAGCTCCCTGAATCAAATCTTGTTCCAAACCCAGCAGACATTAATAACATCCTATCCTCCTTCTTATCCGAGCTAAAAGACCACGATTGCACCGCTCATTTCACTTCTTACCAGAGTCCTTTCCCAAGTCCCATTCAATATTCCACAATGAGCCCAAAGCCACTGACTATCATTTTGTGGAACGCGAATGGACTACATAACCACCGAGACGAACTTGATATGTTTCTCCATGAAAACAACATTGATATTGCTTTACTTACGGAGACCCACTTCACTAACCGATCACATTTCCACATACGTGACTACATCACTTATCGATCAGACCATCCAGACAACACAACAGCACATGCAGGTTCTTGTATCCTTATCCATAAATCTTTACCCCATTCCTTTATTCCTTCCACTCCAACTGCAGAAATCCAATCAACCTCGGTTATCATATCAATAAGTCCTTACAATTTAACTCTCTCAGCATCCTATCCCGAGTCTCTACAACCAATAGCTATTCCATCATTCCACCTATGAACCCCACCTATTGGCCAACATCCCTCAAAAAACGACCTGATATCCTTGATATATTCATCACTTCCCAGATATCATCATCCCAGCTCACAATAAAATCCCTAAATGATCTTTCATCCGATCATAGTCCGGTAATGCTTTCCCTACATTCAACTCCTACTCCTAAACCCACCCACCCTTCGCTGATTACAGGCCGAGTGGACTGGGACAGTTTTCGATATGATTTAGAAATGAAAATTGACTTAAAAATTCCACTTAAAACAAAACAAGACATTGATACTGCCATAGATATACTAACGACATCAATACGCAACAGCATAACAGATAACACCTCAAAAAGAAAAACTTACAATTCTCTCCAGAGTAATTTGCCACAACATCTTCGCATACTACTGAGAGAAAAGAGAAAAGCAAGAGCTAGGTGGCACAGGACCAGATATCCATCAGACAAAAACAACTACACCAAATTAACTAACAAACTAAAAACAGAAATAAAAAAATTCAAAATTCAAAATTTATATACATATACTGAAAAACCTCAACACGACTGACAAATCCTTATGGATGGCCACCAAAAAAACTCTTGAACTATAAAAATTTTAATCACCCTCTCCTAACTGAAACCAAAACATGGTCAAGATCAGACAAAGAAAAATCTCAAATTTTCGGTCAGCACCTTTTCAATACCTTTAAACCCCATCCTGATATCCTTGACCCAAATCACCTTGAAAGTATTCAAACAGAATTAAATATCCCACTTCAAATGTCCCCTCCTCCTAAAGCATTCCATCCCTCTGAAATATCAAGTATCATCCAAAGATTGCCCACCAAAAAAGCACCTGGACATGATCTTATTACATCCTATATCCTAAAACTCCTTCCTCGGAAAGCCATCCTATTCCTAACATTCATATATAACGCTGTACTCCGAACAACATATTTTCCTGATCCTTGGAAATTATCCATAGTCAAAATGATACCCAAGCCCAAAAAGCCACTGGAACACCCTTCCTCGTATCGTCCTATTTCCCTATTGCCAATTATGGGCAAAATCCTTGAAAAACTCATCTTAAAAACGATTGTATCCGATCCTAGATTCCAATCACATAATCCCAGACCACCAGTTTGGATTCCGAACATCACATTCCACAATCCAGCAATGTCACCGTGTGGTGGACGTTGTCTCCTCCGCATTGGAGCGAGGAATGTACTACACGGGAGCCTTTCTTGATGTAGAACAAGCTTTTGACCGAGTCTGGCACCCGGGACTGCTTTACAAACTCCGTAAATTCCTACCTCCTACATACTTCCTTATCATCCGTTCATATCTTAGCGATAGAACCTTCAAAGTTAATCATAACTTTTCCTACTCCTCTCTCTTTACCCAATCTGCAGGTGTTCCTCAAGGAAGTATCCTTGGGTCCAATCCTCTACACGGTGTATACAGCTGACATCCCGACGCATCCTAGCACCATCCTCACCACGTATGCTGATGACACGTGTGTGTTATCAGTAAACAATGATCCCTTTATTGCCTCCCAGACACTCCAATCCCATATCATAAAACTTCAAGAATGGTGTGAAAATGGAGAATCAAGATAAATCCAAATAAATCCCATCAAATAACCTTCACCCTCCGTCGTAAACCCACGACCTCCTGTCCTACAATATCCTTTAACGATGTTCCACTGATCCCCGTTGAACAGATCCGCTACTTAGGACTCCATCTGGACAAACGTCTTACTTGGAATCCACATACAAGACTAAAACGACAAGAAACTGCCCGTCGTTTTCGACTACTTCAACATTTACTTGACAAACGTTCCAACCTTTCAATTAATTACAAAAGACTCATTTACATAACAATAATTAGACCAATTTGGACATACGGAGTTGAGCTTTGGGGCTCCACTAAACCATCCAATTCATCCCGTATCCAATCCTTACAATCCAAAATCCTTAGAAAAATCCTAAATGCTCCTTACTTCGTCACAAACAAACTTATCCACAAAGACCTTAATATACCTTACGTTTCTGACTTAGCTCAAACCAGATATCAATCCTTTCATAGCAAACTCCACAACCATTCAAATCCATTAGTATCACAACTTGCTTCTCATTCCATTCCAGATAATCCTCCGAGGCGCCTGAAAAGAAGATGGCCTCGGGACCTTCTAATATAAAACTTCATAATAAAGAACCTTTATAAGTGCTACCAATGGGTAGGTGCTTTAAAAACAAGACTTGTCATTTTTATCATTGTCATCACATTTACTAGATGTATCATATTTTATATTGTATACAGTTGTAAATTTCAATAAATACATAATAATAATTCGTGGCCATTCTCCAACAGAGTTTGCAATGGTAAAAC